>CM057337.1:335855807-338280650 GCA_030015575.1 Agapanthus africanus | reverse complement strand
AATTTCTAGAGCTTTCTTGAGTTGCTATAGTAAATAAATAAATAAATAATTAATTAAACCATGAAAAGACTTTAAATGATGATTCTTTCTTGAAACTTCCACACTTTTCTTCACTCTTTTCTCTTTCTCCCTCCCCATGGCCGGCCACAACTCATCCATGGCAGCCCCCCCATTTTCCACCTCATTTTTATTCAAAAATCATCAAAAATACATCAAAAATTCAATTAAAATTCCACAAAATCATATATATTTTCATACCCTTTATTCTCTACTCTTCTTTACATGGAATTTGGAGTGGGAAAGCATGTATTTTTGAGGCTCATTTTCAAGTGTGGACATGAGGTTGTGGAGGTATAAATCCTTCTCTTTTATTTTATTTCTATTAGATATTTCTTTTAAAGTTTAATTAGATTTAATCTATTAATTCTATTTACTACTTTTAAAATTCAAGTTAGGGTTTGAAAAATCAAGTTGTGATTTTTATTAATTAATGAGGGTTATAATCACTAGTTTAACATATTTAGAAGTGGAAATTCTTATAGGGATGATATGTTGTAAATTGTTAACCTAAAATTGATTTAATTATACTTTTTAGCTAACTAGTTTTTTATAAAATATGTTTATGGGTAATATAAAATTCCAATTAAGATTTCTATCATTAGATTGTAGTTTTAGTGAGCATATTAACATGTTAATGGAAAGAAAAACTTAGTTTGATCACTAGATTCAATTGATAATTGGAAAATAGTAATAAAATGCTATTATTTTGTTAACTAGATTTTGGAAAATTCTAAATAAAAGGGATTTAAAATATAATATTGGTTTCATTATATCATTATCATCATAAATTGTGGTTTAAGTCATTAATTTATGCAAAATCATGTTTTGAGGTGGAATTTGGTATTTTGCTTGGAAAATGTTGAAAATTGTTAAATTTTGTAAACTAGAAATTTCAAATTTATATAAATTTGTGTAATAAAAATATAGTAATGGTTTGTATAGTCTAGTAATGCTATTTAATGAGTTTTATGACCATTAGTTTCATTTAAATGTCAAGTTTTGATGAAAAACGGTATATTGGCATTTTCGGGTTTTTGCGAAATTGGACAGTTTGATAGATTTTAGGGTTTCGATGGATTTAATCGTGTTTTATGGTATAAGTAATGTGTTTTTTTAAACTACAAGTTGTTTGATGATGTCATCTCGATCCATCGGAGTTTGTACGCCGATATCGAGCGGTATTTGGTTCTTTTGCGTGGACGGGACATAGGTTTTAACCTATGCTTGTTCTTTGTATCGTTTGACTTTTGTATGTGATTCAGTTTACGATGCTATTTAAATGTTTGCGTCTAGGTACCCCTCACGTGGACTGCGGGCGATGAAGAGGAGGATGGCGACACTGTCTTCGGCAGACATGGACCAGGTGAGTAGATGTATATCTACGGGGGGAAGTCGGGTGGATGGCGTTTAGCACCCCCGCAACGTAGAATAGGAATAGTACTTAGTGACATTAGGAAACCCGATGTGACCCTAGATTCTTACCGAGCAGGACCCTAGTAATGACCCTAGGCGGGACTAGACTGATTTAGGAAAACCATACCTGAGGATGAATACTTTGGGAAAGGTTCGTAGGTTTCTGATAGAAACATACACGCACACACTAAAACTTGACTTGGCGTATACGTATATGTGTGTATATATATAAAACTAGGTATAGGTGTATATATATACACCACACGTATATGGGATTCATTGATGTGATATGATATCCGAGGTATGATGAAACAGTATAACTGGGCTTGATGCCGTGATTCTTGACTATACAGTCGTAATAAAGTGTTAGCGGATCATTAGAGAATGAGATAATGAACATGCATATTTAAATTATAAAGAGTGGTGGTGATATTGATGTACATGGGACGCTAGAATAGTACCCGGACTGTAACTGGTGACTGATCACGATATGATATATGTATAACTTGATTACGACATGATATTTCTGAGGATAAACTAATGATGCTTATCATGATGGCAATGATATATGATTGATGTATGCGATCACAGTTTAACACCTTGATCATGAGATGTGCTGATGATGACATTATACGAATGAGGAGACACCTAGGAGATACTTGACCGTACCCCGATATTGGGATGCCGTACGATGGATTTTACCGTACGAGGCTTAGATTTGATGATTGATCCGCACTCTTGATTCGAGGAAGCCGTACTACGTACGTGACGCTATTGAGGCGGGATCGCCGACTATTAGAGATATTGATTAAGACCTTAGGTAGACTCTAGTTTCTTACTGACTAGTCTATTAGGTTTAATTCCTTAGGATGTTAGATGGACACTGGTTTAGGTTCGACTCACATAGTGGTAGTTGTACTCGTATCTCGCAGAGGAGTGGATAATGCACATCTGTATTTACATTCATACTGTAATCATCATGGTGCATGTTCTTTTATATGTTGCTATAATCAGTATAAACTTTACCTGTTAGGACACCAGCACTATTACCGATGATGCGCATGTTCCACGCACACTTATTTGACGGCTCACACACATCATCATCGGTAATTACTATGTCACGTACACTTTAGATCATATTGTCTTTTATGGATAGAATCAGTTAGCAACTAGACAGATATAATATTGTGATTATTTTCTGACATTAGTATAAGACATGATATTTATTACTTAGACATTGATGCATTCATATTTCATGTTATCGCACAGTAGTATGGGCATATGCTGACACTTATCATATACTTACTCATGATTTTGAGATTTGGATTTCTATGAGATTTCTGGATTTTTGGGGAAAACCGCAAAAATATATAAAAACTTCTCTCTCTCTCCTCTTCTCTTTTTAAATAAGATGCGGTTTTCTCGTGATGTATGAGTCGTCCACCATGAGTATTTCATGTTTTCTGTTGGATTTCGAGACCCGATTCGAGGAGTGGATGAACCGTCTCGGGTACATGGTGGGCCCGGTATGGTACCCCGGGGCAAGAAGATCGAGTTGTAGACGATGAGCCTGTCAGGGGAAGGCTACCTACCGGTGATGTCTGGCGCGGCGGATATCCGGAGGATACCGACCGTTGTCGTGAGATTTGATGATATGGGCCGATCCGGACTGACGGAGCCCGAGATATTGAGACTTGAGATTACATGTGTTGTGTCGATGTTTGACACGGATTTCCATGGGTTTCATTATTCAGATTTCAGATTCTTATACACATTCTACTATGATAATAGCTAAAGATTTTTTATACATATATATCTGGATTTCAGGATTTGTTACTTTACCTTCATGGTGCATGCATTTCATTCATATGACATAGTATTATATGAGGCACTGACACGACACGGAGTATTTGCACTTACACGTAGTATTACCCTGCTATTACTAGATGATTGGGATATTATAGTGTATTATTATTATGACCTAGGATAGCGTCGTGCCTTCGATTTCTTTTCGTAGATTTCTTCTACTCACGAGTTGGCAACTCACCCCCGTTGTGCCAAATTCTTTACAGGTTCGATGTACAGGTTTCCGTGGCAGCTTGTTGGCACATCTTTTCTTCAGGGTGATTTGCACGGTAGGTTGGTTCACTTGTATCCGAACCACCATTGTACTTTTATTCATTCATTTGTATCTAGTAAGCTCCATCAACCATATTTGTATTACTTGATAAGTTTATTGGACCAGTTGTTTATTTCGACCTTAGAATCGTGCATGTGTTATTCAGATCTGGTGGTTTTGTTTTCTTTTGAGTTTTGAGCCTCGCCTATTGGCGTTGTATATTATTGTGCTTGCTGTGGTTGTTTCCGCCTGTTGGCGTTGATGCTAGCTCCCGTTTGGGGATGCTTTTTATTGTTTATGTATATTATACTTGTTGTACCCGTTTGGGGGCCAGTTTTTATAGAGGAGACTCTGCCAAAATTTTTGGGAAAATTGCTGATGCTTTTAAACTTATTTTCTTTTTCTTCTTCTTCTTCTTCTTCTTCTATGGTTTAGATTTCTGGGCTTCGGCTTACTTAGGTTACGTGGCGCTTCTAGACGCTTCGTAATCTAAGTGCCGGTCACGTTCCGTACTTTCGGGTCGTGACAGTTGGCCTACGTCAAGATCATAAGAGCATGGGATAAAAATTATATCGGGAGTTTCAAACATACAAGAAACTTGCCAGACTTGCGCATACCTTCTGGAGTGTGTTAACTTGAGTGGCTTCCATCAAGTTATCATGCGATGATAGTTGGATCCTGATTCTCACTGATGAGTTGGTTTACTCTTCGGGTGACCCCGACTAATTCTTCTTTCAGGTTTGGAGGAGAATTTGAGAAAACAGTGGGAGGTTTCCTAATTAGATAAAATGATAACCATTCTGATTTAGGCTAGAGTGCACGCAGAGTGTTTCTTCTCTCTCTCTCTCTTTGGCAGCGACCTTTGACCGACCCTAGACTATAACTCAGTGACCAAAGTTGACCGAACCTTCTTAATATACTGACTTTTGGATTGTCTATAGTTGCATAAGTCATTGCAGCTCCTTCTTTTACCCTTTGTATTTCTCAGAACACCCCGTATTACTACGGACATCCACTTCCATTGGATAGATCCATCGTATGGTTATATACGAACTCGAAGGGACTTCTTCGAGGATGGATCCAGGTTCAGGAGAAATAGAATTGGTTTATTCTGTTGTCTTTTATTATCACCTTCTCTCAAGTTGCGAGGGCTCCTTGGTTTAGGAAAGTACACCTATTACGCTTATTGGATAGTCTTCTTCCAAACCATAGGCTGGTGCCGAACGGTAGGGAATGAAGAAAACCAATTAGCCTAAGTAGGGTGTGCAAAAGATAATATGTAAAGACAAGATAAAGGAATTAGAAAGAGGGCAAAGTGAATTGCGACTATTTACATTCATGACCAAATCACGTATTTCATCGCCACTCCTACTTCACCTTTGATTTCTCCAGAACAACCCGTATCACTAGGAACATCCAATTCCATTGGATAAATCCATCGTATGGTTATATACGAACTCGAAGGACATTTTTTCGAGGATGGATTCTGGTTCAGAAGAAATAAGAATAAGGTATTATTCAGTTGTTTTTATCATCACCTTCTCTCAAGTTGCGAGTACTCCTAGGATTAGGAGGGTACACCTATTATGCTTACTGATATTCTTCTTCCAAACCATAGGCTGGTGCCGAACGGTAGGGAAGGAAGAAAACAACTTAGCCTAATGATGGTGTACAGAAGGTAACGACTAAAGACAAATAAAGGGAAATGGAAAGATGGCAGGGAAATATACGGTTGAAGTCATGATTTGGATTATGGAAGAGGCATTACTAGGAATACCAGGAAACCCCTACAAAACATATTTATGTTTCATATTCACTGTGCATTGTTAATAGAAAACTGATTTCCCGATTGGATACTTACTCCAGGGTATGTATTTACCAGGAACGATTCTCACATCTGCATGGTTTTACAGATATTGAGTGGGAGCGAGTTATTGGGAATTAGGTGATTATCCTCATTATATCGGAATTCGTTGTAATTGGTGATATTTGAGGAAATCGCTTGGGAATAGTTTTCAACCTACGACGTACAGGTTATGAGTTATTCAACTCAGCGGACTTATACAGAGTAATGTATGTTGTCCAGTGTCCGTCAGGACAAAGGGGGTTGGTCCTCGTACTATATTCTATTTACTTATGACTTCTCTAGTTTATAGACAAGTGTTTCGTAGAAATACAATGTCTAAGTTTTGAGAAGTCGTGGGTATAGGAATAATGTAGAGAACCAAGTGTCACAAGTATCGGGATTCTTCAAAGAAATCGAAGATGTAGATTCTTGTGATTAGTATTCAGTTGATAGTAATGGTTTTGAGAAACTTGTTTCTCTTTCAGGTTACTAATAATTGGATGTATTCCTAAGTTGAGTAATGCTGATTAGCCTTTCTCCATTAAGATGATATGCACTGGAGACAGCTGCATAATTTGAATCCGGTTCCAATTAAAATGGTGCCAAAGTTTCTATATTGGATATAGAACGATTCATATCTTAACGATGTTAAGATAAGGGGAGTTGTCCAGCTTATGCCTAAAACCAGACATGGATAACTCAAGGCACGTTTCTGTAATGGCAGTTTGCGGGTTGACCCTAGCTTCGACGAGGGTTGATTTTCTACCATCTGGAAGATCAATAATGATATTGTTCTTGACTCGCCACAGTTTTATTAAAATGGATTTTTTCAGAAAACAGTAGTGGGAGCATGGTAGAACTGGAAGTGATTCCAGAACCGCAAACGATTATGAAAAGTTTAATAGGACCTTTATATTCAATAAGGTTTGACATTCCAATAGCCACTCCGCAGATGTGGTGGGTAACCTCAGACACCCGAGAGGTACTCCGGTAGCCTCAAGGATGGTGACAGGGAAGTTTTTGTTTACCCAGACTTGACACTACTGTTGTTCTAGACTATGAGACCCGGCAGGAGGAAATGTATAGCGTCGTTCTAAACTAGTTTTAGAAGTACACGTATATATTATTCTGCCAGAGGGTTGTTATAGTCAGTGGGAGCAGCGGAAGCATAGTGGGCAAGTAGCTAGTGTCTATTTATAGACTTAAGCAGGAATAGCGGAGATAGATCATCTATTTTTGATGTGACAGTCATGGGTTTGACTTCATCAGAATAAGGGATGGATCTGTTAAGAAAGTAGTAAGGTGTGATGTCCTGGTATTTGGATGACATGCACAGAATAGGAAGTAAAATTCCTATACTACGATTAGGTTGTACTGTGGTCATCACACAGTTGTTTCTCCACAAAGGATATGGATATAATATTTGACATTCTGGTTGCTAGATCTATGATTTTAGATCTAGATTTGGGTAGTTTCCCAGTGTGGGTACTTTGACGGTATTCTAATAGTATTTTAGAATAGTTGACTCCTAGCATGGTGGTGTACCTGCAGGTGATGGAGTCACCCTCTCTAAAGGTGTCTTACAGACTAAAGGGGAGAGGGATGTGCATGATTGACAGATCACTTGCTTAGGCTATTGAGTCAATCGTGAGATGTCAAGTACCACACCAGATGTTGTTATTGCACTAGATGCAATAAGTTTATATTAATCCAATCCTGGAGAAACATTAGGAAGCAGTTTTAGAACATAAGTGAATGTTCTACGAATAAGATGACGGCGGCCTCCTTCGGGAGACGGTTATCATTCCAGGCTTCAAAGGTGACATGGATAACAGAGTGATTGTCAGAGTTATAGTTTTCCCTCATGCGAGGGACAGTATTATGGACAGGTGGTCCAAGAGGATACTATGGGAGGCATAGTGCTAGACACTGATTGTTTTCAGTGATCGATACAGTCTAAGAAGTTTGGATTTGGAGTTCATTTATGAACTAGGTCCCATCAGATATCCAAACATATTCTAAGACAGGTATTACTCAATTCGGGAGATGGTTTTCTCCGTGAAGTTGAGATATAGAGAGATAAAGAAAGAAACACCGAAGCGGATCCACTCACTGAGGTTATTTCTCGAACACAATAGTTTTGCAAACGAGCTTTGTGAAACTGATTAGTAGAGGAGTTGGATGCTCGGTATCACACGAGCTGTGAGTACTCGACATCGCAATAATTAGCCTTAAGTGCAAGTGGGAGATTGTTGGATATAGTGCCCTCTAAGTCAATTATTGGATCGCAGGTACATAATTGCAATGATTGAGGGAGGACCTATACCGATAAAACAGTCTTACTCGAGATGATAGTATGCTATCTGGTTTGTCTTTATCATCATAATAAAGCCCATAGGATTCTTGTTTGACTACCAGCAGTATGATGGCGATCATATATGTGGGAGCTGGGGTCTATAAGCACATCCTTAAAGTGTCCCTAGTCGTGGGAGTTTCGAGATAGGGCATCGATACTCCAGAGTAGACTAGTGTATACAGTCGAGACCTCGACGAGGGGCGGTGGCCGGTCTCACAAGCCACTGGTGTCAGTTGGATCACCTAAGATGTATACAGGTGCTCATTAGGTTATGAGTACACCGGACAGGACTCGCCGGGAACATGCTAGTTGGTATTATACATATCGTCAGATAGCAGTTCCCTGGTGACATGTGTACAGGTTAGTTCATTGACCTAAGGTCGTCATTTGTCTCGTGTGAGTTCCTACTGTGCTTTGATTTATACCCTACCACGGGTCAAAGGAGTCGTGCAAACAGGTATATTTTGGGTACAGTCCCGAGCCACATTGGAGGCAAGTGAGCGGATCTTCGGGGATTCGTCTCTCCCGGTATTGGGGGTGAGATCGCGCTGTGTTTAGGAGAGCCATTACACAAAATCCCTGGCCAGGGTAATCGAGATATACTGGTAGGTATACCAGCAGAATCTCAGGGTGTTCTGGGCTGCTCTCTGACACGACTTATATCGCTGTTGGGGGTCTGACGTTTACTGGCCCCCTAGGCCGTATATGCGATACTCATAGACGAATGTTCCGGACTGTACGGTTATTGTCACTGTCAGGCTCAGTAGGGTTTATAGATGAGTTCGCTCGTCAGCTTCCCTTCCAATCAATACATAGGTAAAACGTTACGTACAGTTAGTACCTCTGACGTGCTAGGGGTTATACCCAGTGCCAGTGTGTTGATGAGTCATTAGAGTCCCCCACCGACACTTTCCCAAGTTCGGGCGAAACGTTGTAGATGCCGTATGGATTTATGGCAAGGTTCAGAAAATGCACGTGCATTTTCGCACGTGTCAGTTTTCGGGCAGATAATACAGGTAGGCTTTGGTTTAAGCCGGAATCCAGTATTATACCGTGTAGATATAATATCTTTGTCTCAGTTGCATTTGTATTCGGTCGTAATACAAATGCGGGTATATTTATACCGTTACGGGGTTATCCTGAAATTCGTTTCGGGATGATTTTTGGAAGTTGCCAGTTTCCAGTTTTCTATCAGCCGTATTTTGACATTCGGTTAAATACGGATTTGTCTTTTCGTCTTCAGGGTGAGTCATGCTTCTAGATGGTTCTAGAAGTGGTGATTAGGCTTATGACTCATTTGTGTCATTAATGGTTCATTAATGATGCAAGGTGACTAGGTTTAATGTGATTGGTTTGCATTTATTGTTTCTAGTGATTCATGCTTTGTTGTTAGGTTATGATAACTATCATTTGTTATGGTCACCACTTGAAGCTCCTACACTCACCTCCCTCTTCTATTTATCATGGCCGGCCCTCTTTGTGAGGCTATGGTTGTTCATTTGATTTCATTTGCAAAAGATTATGATAGTTTAGTGTATGGAAATTTTATATAGTTCAATTTCCATTCACCCGATTCCAAAAGGCAACTTCTTATAACCGTTCGTCCGTGACCTTGGACGTAACGAGACAAAGTGTTCCACTCATTCTCTACTTCATCTTGGTCGTCTCTTTTGGCAAACTTGACGATCGAGTTGCCTCGGTTCAGAGGCGGGAGCCCGTTTAAAGATCCGTCGACGTGGTGCCACCTGGACGATGAGAACGGAGAACAAGCAAGTTCGGATCAGTTGCAACATAGCGTGGGATGATGGTTGAAGACCGAAGGACTCGGATCATTCGGTATAACAATTCTACCCTCTTTACAATTTGTTAGTTTAGCTTTAATGGACGATCCGGGATAAAGTACGCGATAGCGCCAGTCGTAAAAGTTTTGTTCCGCATATCGGCGTCTATTAGACGGCCGGGGCGCCGCCGCGTACTTACAGAAGGATTCGTTCATTTCTGAACTCTTCCTCTTGTGTGTGTTCCGTATACTAAGAACTGTAGTTTGATTTAGAACTTCAACGCTTTTAGATAACGTGCCTGAACCGATCAACTTTTGATATAGGAAATGTTCAAAACATTATCAACCAATACAAAATTTTACCGTTTCTTTACTAATAAAGAGACAGTTATGATTTTGTATATCAGGTTCGGTATCTAATAATATTCGTTCAGAATCAATGTATTGGTAATACAGGGTGACAGTGACCAACAGACTTGGCTGCAACACTTGCCCCGTTTTCTGCCTCATGAAACTTATCACCCGTTCTCAGTTCTCTACCTTTCTGTAGCCCTATGTAACAGATTACATATCTGGGATCCTGATCTGATATCAAATACCCAGGACGCAGAGGATACTTAGAAACAGTTCTTTGTAATGAACACACCCGAAGATGATGCATCAGCATGCACTCTCTTCGTTTGGGTGGCACGGGAAATCTGGTATTCCCCAATTTCCTGCTCTGTCTTATAACAATTATAAGTTAGAGCGGGACCAACGTTCCCCAGCTCAGTATAACAAGCGGGTTCGGTCAATATTCCGTATTATTATCTTGATTAAGGCGTGATATGGTCGCTACCTGGAGAGAGAGAGAGAGAAGAAAACACTCAGCGTATGCTCTTGGAAGATCAGATTGGTTATTATTTTATCTAATCAGGATGGCTCCCACTGTTTTTTATCAAATCTTCCTTCAAACCCTAAAAGGAAAGACTAGCCGGGATTAATTACACGCTACAAGTTCGCCAATCTTTCAGCCAGGCCAGTGTCGGTACTTTGAGGGAGGTCCCCCGTGCTTTCGCACGAACCTAATTAATGTAAACATCGTTTTCCCAGAGGCGTAACTCCGTTGACACCTTTCTAGACACCTACTTGATCGGCTAATTGTAATGTGTAAAACTCTCCCAGGAGTAACAATTACTCGCAGCGGGTATCGGGATCCAACTATCTTATAGAAGGTATGCAATCTCATTACAAATTTCAACACTTGAAATTCCCGATAATATTTTGCCCCGAACGATCTATGACCTTGACAAGGTCAACAAACCATAGACCGCAAGTCAAGTTCAACCCGTCATTTCTTGATTGAATCAAACCCACCCGCACGACCCTTGACAAGGTCAACAAGGCCGCACGACTACCCTAACCCAATCTGCATCATATGCATAAGCAGATAAATACTGGTTAGCTACCGCACACTGCGCCTTGACAAGGTCAACAAACGCAGCACGAATACTAAACATGACTTATCTGAAATGACGGAGGGCTACGACAGGTTTTTCTGAAAACCTATTGCGTAATGAACTTGATATCGTTGTAGAATCAAATGATTTTAAAATGGAGTGTTTTTGAGGCTTTTCTAGTTTTGCTAAAGGAGTCACTCTCGGTGAAGGGATCGTCGGTCCTTTCCTCGTCGAATGAGGTGCGGGATATATCATATATATCACTGTGCAAAGCAAAAACTCTTAAAAGCAATCAAAAGACAAACCGAGTGTGTAGCATGTGCCAGTTATTGCTAAAGGAGTCACTCCCGGTGAAGGGATCTCGGTCCTTTCCTCATCGAATAAGGTGCTGGATATATCATATATACCGCTGTGCAAAGCAAGAACTGTAGCTACCTGTTTTATTTTGAAATTCGATTCTACAACATCTTAGGTTTCTTTTCTTTCATTAATCACATTAACGAAGTCCCATCATTTAGTACCTAAACATCACAGATAAATACGACGTACACTTATGCCATCCGCATTCGCCTCGATGTCCCCTCGTGCACCGTTAGGTTAGGTAACTAACGGCAGAGCGGGGCAGGGCTAGCGCGGGTGTAAAAAAAAAGTTACGTCTATATAATATATCATATATACTATATACAGTATCCATCAGAGAACATCACATGATCACATCACAGATATCGCAGCAGAAGAAACATATGAAATATTGGATATACCAGGACGTCCGTGTTTTCAATACGAGCCAGTATAAAACACGGATTCCACGGTCGTGATGAATAGCCAAACCCACACCCCTAGACCCCTACGAGAGCGGCAAGCAACCCTACCAATTCTAGAGTTAGGAGACCCGGACTCGACTCCTCGAGTTGGTCTCCCACTGGACTCCAAAACCCGGTTACTTGTGCTCTCCTCCTTGGGTCTATCCTAGTGCGGAAAAGTAAATAATATACAAACGGTGACATCTTCCGCAACCTGGAAGTGCCCCAATAAAAGAATATTATATACAAGTTTTTACATGAATGAAAATGAAAAACACTCATCTCACATAAAAACCCCCGGCTATTCAAACACGACGATCCAATATAACATATCCAGCAACACATAACATCACATGTCATCAACGTAAGTAAATATGCGCATCCCAATTGTCATTGACATATAGCAACGAAACCGGCGATATCACATATTACACTTACGGTCACAGAAAAGAAAGTGTAAAACTACAACAGTTGGAATCCGCAACCACCTCAGACATCGCATGCCTGACCAAATGAATTCCTTAGACATCGCATGCCTAACAATTATAAACCCCGCATTTTAGTCTCATTATCGAAAACACTTTTCAATATCAAGTCGGGCAATTCAACAAGATTCCCGTCATCCTGATCGAATGCTCGTCGCAAACTTCAGTAGACGGCCGCACCCCCGATATCGTCGACGAAGTGCACCAAAGCGGAACACCGCTACCGCAAGCACCCGAACGGATGCTTTCGGCGACGGGGTTCTCCTACAGTCACTTGGTCGGGGCTATGGAGTGAGGCTGTCTATTAAGTTTACCCGGCGAGTATCCGCGTACACTACGTGATTGCGACGGACTTTTGATCACATCAAAATTCCGTGGCAACCGATCAAGTGAGACTAAACTACTAGATTTATAACATTCATTCAGTTATCTCATAACGATTGTGAATTCCAATTATTGTATCCCATTCCAGATAAATAGAAAATATTAAATTTTTCGATTGAACAGTCAAACACCCAAGTTTTCCCGATACAGATCAACACATGAAATAAGTCTAAAAACATTCAGTTCGTGCCTCAGTACCAACGGTCCAGCCGTAGAAGGGTCAAGCCAACTCCTCACATGTGGCACGCCGAACTGCCCCAAACCCGAAGGTTCAAAGGGCAGTTCAAGACGGTCACATAATCGAGTTAAGGTTTGTTGTCTTCTAGAGGGTCCATCGCGTTACTTGCACTACTTAGAACGTCGTTAAACTACGGAAAAATCCAACACTTGGAAATTTCCCGACAGGAGAAAAATTGGGTATTTATATCCGGTCGAACCTTTTAACATGTTCTAATTATCCGGAAAGCCACAAAGACAAAGTCTGATAATCCGATCGAATCATCGAATCCCCAAAATAACCCCAGAAAATTCAACTCTTGAATAAATATTAAAAATTCCCAGGAAAACCAGCACCAGAAAGCATGAATTACTGTGCAAAGATTGAAGGCCAATCAAGTCAAGAGGCCGCGGAACCGCCGCAGAAGGCAGGCTTCTGCCGCGGTTCCGCCGCACATTAGAGGTATCATGAAAAAATTTTTGCATCGTAATTCTTAGAATTCCCTACTGAATTTTTTAAGAATTTTTAATCTGGAAAAAACCCAGTTTTTAGAAAAAGTCCAGAGAGCACTTTATGGATTAGGGTTTCGATTCGTTCGGATTTCAAACTCCGTCTAGACTTCGCCTAAGGCTCTAGCTAGGCTCTGATACCACTGTAGGGTTCCTAGGCACTCTAATGAGGTCTCACAAGGCATCAACCATGCCAATTTCAAATTTTACGGGTGCCGAGAAACCCTAATACGGATCGTTAACTAGATGTCTAGGCGAAAGATGCAACTAGTAAACTACTTTACTAAGAGAACGGAAATACAACCTTTGTAGATCCGGTCCTCCACCTCCATAGCTCCGCAATGAAGTCTCCTCGCTGTCCAAATGGAAACCTTCCCAGGATTTCCTGTTATAGCCAATCGAACACAGCGCAACATCAACTCCCTATACCGGGAGAGACGAATCCCCTCCTATCGCTCATTGCCTCCATGTGACTCGGGACTGTACCCAAAAACCACCGTTTTGCACGCCCTCTTAGACGTGGTAAGGTGGAAATCAAAGCATAGTGGGAACCACACAAGACTCTATGACGATCTCGGGTCAACAGACTACTCTGCACCAGTGTTACCAGAGAACTGCCATCTGACGTAAGGTATAATACCATCTGGGAGTTCTCGGCGAGTCCGTCCAGTGTACCCAGTCTCCACTGAGCACCCGTATATCATCTCTGATGTCAAACACCAATGGATATGGGATCATCCATCGCCCATCTGTATGGGTCGAGAAGGTATACGCTAGTCTACTCTGGTATATCGATGCCCTGTCTCGATACACCTACGACTAGGGACTTTGAAGGATGTACTTATGGACTACCACGTCCCCACTAGTATGATCTGCATCATAGTTCAGGTAGTCAAGTACACATCCTAAGGGCTTTACCAACATGTAACAGAGAGACAATGAGTATACACGTTAAGGTAAAGAGTAACCAGATAGCATACTATCATGTCGAGCAAGAAAGTCCTCCCTATATATGTCCCAGCATCCACTACAATATACATCCTATGTATAGTAATGGCCTCTAGGGCATACATATAACTAATAAATCCTTATAATAAAAATGAGAATAGAAATTATATATAATTTCCACTCTCATCCTAAACCATGGGTTAATAAATATCTAGATATTTACTTTGGAGAAAAGAGTGCCATAGAAAATTAATTCATGGTTAATGCAAGGTTAAGTGTAGAGAATGAAGGATAAATATCAACCATGAATTAATTCTATTTACATTAACTCAAAAATAAATATTTAGATAAATACTTCCATGTGAGTCTTGCATTGCCACCACTAGTGTATCAACAACCATAATACACACAAGTGTATGCATGTATGTGTGCATGCACATCAACATGTGCATCAACATAAACATATGCATACATGCATGCATACAATAAAGAAAAGGGTTTAAACAAAGTGAGCAATAAAGTCAATGTTAAATCAACACTTGATTTAACAAACCGGCCATATCACATACGACCCGACCAATAGTAAATCGCCCGATCAATATACGGTATCACATAAGCACATTTAATCGGGTCCCCACGCATATCACATATGCACACCACATCATTTCGCCTGAGATGAGAAACTCCTCTGTGGGACTCTAAGACTCGTCAATACGCCGACAGTGGGTGATGATCATATCAAGCACCCCCAAGCCGCAAGAGGTCAGCTAAACTTAACGGCCACCCGGGTATTGAGTAATCAGAAGAAAACAAGCGAACCTGTCAAAACTCCTGTCGAGCCAACTGGTAACACTACCGTACAGTCCGGTCTCTTCGTCAGATATGCTGCATATCAAGTCTAGGGATGGCATCGTCGACCCCAATAACTCAATAAGTCATGCCGATGTATGGCCTATAATCAAACCGAGAAACTACTGATAACACTTATCAGTAAATCTCAACAGCCATGGCCAGGGACTTACTGATATAGGCAATCGAGCACAGCGCAACATCAACCCCTAATACTGGGAGAGACGAAACCCCTCATATCGCTCATTGCCTCCACATGTCTCGGGACTGTACTCAAAAGCCATCTGTTTGCATGACTCAGCAGAGCCGTGGTAGGGTGGAAATCAAAGCACAGTGGGAGAACACATAAGACTCTATGACGATCTCAGGTCTACAGACTAACCTGTACCAGTGTCAGCTGGGAACTGCTATCCGACGATAGATATAATACCATATAGGAGTTCTCGGTGAGTCTGTCCAGTGTACCCAGTCTCCACTGAGCACCCGCATACGATCTTGATGTCAAACATCAATTGATATGGGAACATCCATCGCCCATCATATGGGTCTAGTATCATATACGCTAGTCTACTCTAGAATATCGATGCCCCGTCTCGATACACCCACGACTAGGGACATTTCAGGATATGCTTATAAACTACACATGTCCCACTAGTATGATCTGCATCATAATCACAGTAGTCAAGCAAAGATCCTTAGGGCTTTATCAACATGTACAAATGAATAAAAGTATGATCAAGTGAACATGTCAGATAAAGAGTAACCAGATAGCATACTATCATGTCGAGCAAGAAAGTCTCCTGAATACACACACACACACATGTAAAAATACATCCACTATTATATAATGGCCTCTAGGGCATATGTATATCCAACATGTCATGGACAGACTCAGTAGGGGTTCGGATGAGTTTGCTCGTCAGCTTTCTTTTCGCTCAATACCTGGGTAGCCGTTACGTACAGCTAGTGCCGCTGACGTGCTTGTTGTTAAATCCACTGCTAGCGTATTGACGAGTCTTTAGAGTCCCACACAGAGGGTTTTTCTGCTTCGGGCGAAACGATGTAGAGACCATATGGTATTACGGCAGGGTTCAATCATATACATGCACTTATGCACGTATCATGATCCGAACGGATAATACTAATGGGCTTTAGTTTAAGCCAGATCCTAATATTATATTATTCGATTATTTTCGTCTCTTTGTATTCGTATTTTTCGGAATACGGATATGGCTATGTATATACGGTGAGGGGTATTTTTGTAATTTTTGCAAGGATACTTCTAGAAGAAGACACATCATTTGTGTTTTAATCATTTTTCATAAATGGTTAATGAGGTGGAGGATGGGGTGTTGATTGACATTTATTGAAGCATGGCTCACTTAGTGACTGTCACGACCCGAAATTGGCACATGACGGCCCTAATACTACACAACGCCTAAAGAAGTAACGCAGTAAAAGAAAGCCAAAACCCAGAAATCTAAACCATGAAAATACGGAAAAGATAATAAAAGTTTTTGAAACATTTGAAATCGCAACCCAAATTCTTTAAAAGTCCAACTTCTTTCTTTAAAATTTTGGCAGCACCCCTTTTGTAAAAACTAACCCCAAAATGGGTACAACAGATAAAGATAAATAAAGCATCCCCAAACGGGAGCAAAAACACGCCAAAAGGCGGAAAACAATCACCACCACAAATATACGACGCCGTAGCGAAGAAATAAAGACAATAGAAAGGAAAATGTATAAAAGACAACAAATCCACAAATAATATACAATATCGTCCTCACCAAGTCTCTAAGCCAATAACATAATAGTAGATGGAGAGTACAAGATATAACGAGTATACAATACAAAATACAGATAACCACCAAAACCCACCTAAGCAAAATAGCACACTGTGAGCCGATGCGGTATCTGTAGCAAAAGATGATAAATGAATAGCCTGCCTCGACTACTCTGGAGAAACGCCCTGCAAAACAACTGTGGCACAACGGGGGTGAGTTTTCAACTCATGAATAGTAGATAACATATGCAGGTAATCGCAGGTATGTACGTATAGCATGAATTTAAGATATGCAATTAACAGTAATAACAGGTCATATGAATGCAGAATAATGGAAAGTACACTAACAGGTACAACAAATATATGAAACAGTAATGATATGACAATAGTATGCAATAACCATGCAATAGGGATATGAGAATATAGATATGCAGCAATCATGAAGGGTACACTAACAGGTACTACTAATACATGAAACAGTGCATAAATAGATAAGTGTGAGGTATGGAGTGAAATATGTCATTTCTGTTAGTGTATATGCCCTAGAGGCCATTACTGTATCATACTAGTATGTATATTACTTGATGGAAGCTTGGGATATTCACAGTTGTACAGACAATCTTTCTCAATATAGTAGTATGCTACTTGGTTTGTCTCTGCTTTAATGTGTACTTGAGTGTTTATTTATTATATCACCTATACGCATTAGTAGAGCCCTTTGGATCTTTGCTTGATTACTGGCGTTGTGATGGCGATCACACTCGTGGGGGCTGGGTAATCTACAAGCACATCCTTATACACGTCCCTAGTCGTGGGAGTATCGAGATAGGGCATCGATACTCCGGAGTAGACTAGCGTATGCGCTTCTCATCCTAGCACGGGAGGCGGTCTGTCCCACAGTCGTCGGTACGTCGTACTTGAGATAGTATGCGGGTGCTCGTTAGGTTACGAGTACACTGGACAGGACTCGTCGGGAACTGATGGTTGGTATTATACCTATCGTCAGTTATCAGTTCCCAGGTGACATGAGTACAGCTTAGTCCGCTGACTTGACACTGTCACTCCGTCTCGAGTGTGTTCCCACTGTTCTTTAATTACTACCCTACCACGGCTCTACCGAGTCGTGCAAACAGGTAGTAGTTGGGAGCAGTCCCGAAGCACTTGGAGGCAGTGACGGTTAGACATGATTCGTCTCTTCCGGTATTGGGGGTTGACATCGCGCTGTGTCTAGGAGAGCCATTACACAAGTAGTCCCTGGCCAGGGCAAGCGAGATATACTGGTAGGTTCCAGTGTTATCTCAGGGTGTTCTGGGCTTCACTCCGACACGACTTGTACCGCTATTAGGGGTCTGACGCTTGCCGCCCCCTAGGCCCGACATGCGATGTATCAGACGAACAGACCGGACTGTACGGAGATTGTCACATACAGGCTCAGTAGGAGTTCGGATGGGTTTACCTCATCGGCCTTCTTATCGACATCTACCTGGGGACCGTTACGTACAGCTAGTGCCGCTTGCGGTCTGTGGTTAAACCCACTGCCAGCGTAGTGTCGAGTCTTTAGAGTCCCACACAGAGAGTTTCCCTGCACTGAGCGAAACGTGTAGAGGCCGTATGGTTTTACGGCAGTGCTGCGATCACTTACGTACACTTGTGTGCGTATGGTGTTCGGGCAGGCAGTACTAGTAGGCTTTGGTTTAAGCCGGATCCTAGTATTGCACGGATGGATTTGTTTTGTCTTCTGTGCATCCGCATTCTACGGAATACGGATGCAGGTGTGTATGCACAGTTTTTCGGAGTGATGAAGGAGGAGGTGCCTCATTAGGGTTTTGGCAGTTGGTTCGGCCAAAACCGTTATGTGGCAGGCTCATTAGGGTTTTGACAGTTCGTTTGGTCAAAACCATTATGAGCCGCGAACATCATTTACTATTCCTATTAGTGATAATCTTATGATGGCTAATTGCATTGACCATTTGACCCCGTTGACCTCTCTTGACTTTGTTGACCGGTTGACCGGGTTGACCATTGACTTTCAAGAGGGTTCCACACTCTTCTTTTCTTTTCCCTTTTCTTTTGGATTATGATAATGGTCATTTCAAAGTAGCCATCAACTTTATCTTGATGGGATTGGTAATGATGTTGTTTTGCATTATTTGCAACCATGGTTGTTTTTCTTTTGGAATATAATTTTATTCTCCTTCTCTCTCTTGAAATGAGAAGCTCCATGGTTGCTAGCAAGCTCCTTCTTCTTCCTCCTCTTGATTTCTCCTTTGATCTCATGTGTTGAGAGAAAAAGGATTCCACTTGACAAACACATCCATACATCTCCTCTACACATCCTAAGGCTTCTAGATTAGCAATCTCCTTGCCCTAGTTACCTCGGCTTGAGGTAGAGCTCGGTGTACATCTCTCGGGTGGATCGTCTTCGACTCAAGGAGGCCGCGGAGGTGACCAAAGTCTGGATCAACCATTGAGCAAGCAAAGAGAAGAACAACAAGAAGATAAGAACAACAAGAAGAGAAGGAGTTCAAGTTGAGGTATAACCCCTAACCGAGTAGACAACATCTCAATGTTAGGATGCTAGTGTATTGTTTAGTAAAGATCCGGCTTTTACGGTCCATGTTACAAAGCTTAGAAAAATTTTTGTTTTACCGTTTCTGCAACCCCGAAAGTACCGGGAGAGGTAACGTGGACCTAACAATTTCCACGAAAACCTGACATCGTGGTAGGATCACAATCCATCAAGACACTCAAATTCACAATTCTTCAAATCAGCCCCCAAGTTGGGCTCTCATATCATATAAGTCTCACATCTCCTCATTGTACAATATCGAATAGATCTCCTATATCCCGAATGTACAAATCAGCAATCTCATATATATCCAATATCCAATCTCAATGAATCACCTATATCCCAAATCAAATCTCAAGTAAAATTCTAACATCCTAAATATATATTTGCAGAAATAAATATGATGGGGTCAATACACATATATTAGCATCCCACTCCACTAATATTGGTGTAAGGGTATATATAACAACGGCTAAATCCCCTATTATATATACAAGGTAATTGCAAATATCATGAAAACCAATATGCCAAGTATCGACACAGAAATACTGATCTATCAGATGCCATCACCAAGACTAGCATCCTGATAGGTACGTATCATACGCTATCCTTAAAAGCACGAGTGCCTAGCTCTGACCCTCGTTTTTTCACGTATCCATACGTACATGACTCCCAACGGTATCCTCTTGATCACCGCCGAGTCATTGGTACTGTCACCGGATGGTATGGCTCCCCTGCCGGGCTCATCGGCGTGGTACATCGACATCCCTTTCTTGCCCCGGGTACCTCCGGGCCCCACCATGTACCCTCTACGGTCTCGACGCCTCCTCGTAGGGGTATATATATATAAATCAGCACCGATAAAACTCATGGTGGATGCGCAAATATCATATCAAGGAAACCGGGTTTTTCAATATATGCATAATTTCATGAACTCCCGCGGTTCCCAAATCCAGAAAACATCATGTAAAATCCAAATAAAAATGCGCAAATCCAGGAATAAATATGTGCGATATATCTGAAATGCGAGCATATAAAGGAAAATATGTAGCTGAAACCAGATGTATGCGAAATCAATAAGGTACAGCTAAGTATAGGTGTCTACCTATAAGTAAATGATGTATTATACCCCCTGGGTATAAGTAAAATATGAGCAAGGTATACCTGTAGCTGTATCGTAAAGGGTATATGTACCTATCACTAATAGTACGATACTCTATACGTATACAGGTATGGTAAACGTCATATGTGATAAGCAGTACGAATCAATGTCACAAGGTCCCTAACCAAGCAATATATTATCTATAAGTGGTTTGTGTGTGCCATGGCAATTTTTGACGGTGTGTGTAGCATACAATCAGTGCTCGTGCAACATGAATCGTCAATAATTTGTGCAGTGTCCTACGGCTACTAGTCCAAATAAAACATCTAAGTAATGGGGTAAAGGCGTAATTCTAACAATAACGTAGAATATGCGACAAATATTAGAATCCTAGCCCAGACGCATAACGCCATGCGGGCGATTCCCCTGTAGATGTTAAATCCACTCACCAGCGCTCCACGCTAGGTGAATCCTACCACCAGTTTCCCCCTGTAGCAGTGTCCGTAGTCCCCGCCTGCGAACCTGCAATATTAAAACAATAAAGCAACTATATATTAATAATAGCTATAAAACACGAACAAACTATATTGGACCGACGCAATAAAACAAATCCTACTCTCAAGTGTTCGTATTGTGGCTAACGTGCGTATCGACACGACGAAAACGACTTAAGAGCAAAATCACGCAACCAGCACGATCTGTGTCGTATAACGTATCGCGGACACAAAACACTAGAAACTGCCTAACGATCCCAGATTTTGCATACTGTGAAAGCTAAACAAACAAATAAGACCAACAGAACCCAAACCACTGCAGACACCAACCCAGGAAAAACCAAACCCTAACTCCTAACCCTAGCCGGCGTCGCCGGACCTCCCCCTTGCCGTCGCCGGCCCTGGCTGGTGGCCTGGGTGTCGTGTCTCAGGTGGTGCTCCAGGGTCCGTAGTACATCACTACAATTTTGCTTAATTTTCCAGTATTTCTTCCGGGTCACAGCAGGTTCCCGATGTCACAAATCGACACTAAAATATGATATATTGCACAAAACGTAAACCCTATGGTATTTTAGTGAAATCTGGGTTAAACTCAGTTAAAGTGACCCTAACAACACTTAAATAGGTAGGGTTTACCAACATAATCATGACCTAACCAAAATTCCACCCAATTCACCATATTTAGTACAAAACTAACTTTAAACGCAAACCGACGCTAAACAACACACAAGCTAAGAAAAAAGGGAAATTGGGTTCAGAAAATATACCCTAAAGGGTCCTAGGAAGCAGGAGAAGAAGTGTATGGAGGAAGAAGAGCTGCTGCAAGTTGCTGGGCTCCTGCTGTTGCTGCTGCTGCTGCATGAGCTGCTGCTGATGCTGATGCCTTCTGCTGCTGCTGCTTGCTTGAGTTGCTACTGTTGGTGTTGTGGCTGATGCTGTGGCTGCTGCTGCAAGCTGATGCTTCTGCTGGAGCTGCTGCTGCCTCAGCTGCTGGTGTTGCTTGTGTGTGTGTGTGTTTGAGAGTGTGAGAGAATGAGAGAATGAGAGAAATGAGAGAAATTCAGAAAAACCCCTCCCTTCTCTTTCTCTTCCCTCATTAATGAGGCATGGCTTAGGCCATGTAGCACCATGCCTCTCTCTCTCATGGTCAACACATCAAACAAATTTTAAATCCTTTTCAATTCATTTTTCTTTTTTCTTTTTTAAAAACAACCATCCAAATAAAACCCAAAACACTTAATACAAAATTATAAAACTAGATTAGGGAATGGTTAGTTCACCATGTTGCTAATCATGGTCAAACCCCAAATTACAACCCTAGTTATCATGCACAAGTGTGTGCAAGCCTAGGAAAAAATCTAATAAAATATTCATTAAATAGGATAAAATAATTGGAAATCAATTTGGTAAACTTTTTATTAAAAACCATACATTAAAATATAATTATCCACAAAACACATTCTAAGGTGTTACAGTGACTCATGGGGTGACTCATGGTTTACTATTGATTCATGCTTGATTCATGGTTGTGTGAATTATTGTATGCTTTATTCTATACACAAAAAGACTTAGCCATTTTTCTTGGTTTCTTCACACAACACTCTCATCCTCTCTAGCTTCCTTCTTCTACCTCCACCCTAAAAATCTCATGTGTTGAGAAATCTAGGGTGTTATGAGACATATTAATTCATCGTTAGACTCTACATCTCTAGACTATCTAGTTTAGCGAACTAGGTATCCTAGTTATCTCGGCTTTGAGGTTGGAGCTCGAACTACAAATCCTCAGGTGGATCATCTTCGATGGAGGGAGACCGAAGGCCAAACTCGATCCATGACGTCTCAAGAAGCTTATGAAGATGGTAGAAGATCGAAGGACACAGATCATTTAGTATAACATTTTCTAACCTTGTAGTTTAGCTCCTTTGTAGTTGCTAGTATTGGTTTATAGTTCGATCTAGACGAATATGTTAGCACCAAAATTTTTAAACGCCAGTTTTTGTTCTGCACCGGCCACGGTTGATGGCCAGGGCGCTGTCATAATCCAACATGGTATCAGAGCCACTCCATAAACCATTACTAGCTAGTTTGCACAAGGTTAAAATCTCGATCGACCGAATTTTGCGAATCAAAATTTCATTTTCACATGCCCACTGTCGATTTTGAAAAATGTTCAAAAAATTATTCTATGTATCTTAAAAATACGTGCAGGCAATATTAGAGAATCTAAAGAAATTTGGACACGTGACCCAAACAAATGGCCGTGGAACTGCCGCATAATAGGCACATTGGCCGTGGTTCCGCGGTGGATTTGTGGCTATGGTGCACCAAATTTCTTCTGGCACTCTATTATGTGGAAATGTGGTTTTTGGGATGTATTATTTGGCCCAGATTTGTTTGAGTGCTGGTTTGCATTTAGGGCCAATTTGGAAAAGTTTAGTCGATCAAAATTTTAAGTTCGTGTTTATCAGTGCATTTGAATATATCTGCAACCGTGAATATCATTGAGCGGTACAACCTGACTAATTGCTATATGTTCGACTAGACGGGTTTGCGATCATGATATTCACGTTGATGTTATGAGTTGTGCTGATATTGTGGTTGGATTGTCGTGGTGGATAGCCAGTGGTGCAATGGTAGTAGTACAGTTCAGATTCATTTGTATATTTATTATTACGGGGCGAGCGTTCGACATGTGGAAAGCCGTCTTCGCCAGATTGTATATTCTTTTATTGGGGCATGACCGGGTTGAGGTCGGTGTCGCCATTGTATATGTATTTTTCTTTTCTGTACTAGGTTTACCCCGCGGTGGAGTGCACGAATAGCCGGGTTCTAGAGGGTAACGGGCCCGCATCTCATGGCATTGAGATGGAAGGGGCTTTACTCTAGAATTGGCGAGCTACTCGCTGCACTCGTAGGGGGTTTAGGATGACCTACGGAGGGGTGCTCAAGTTACCGGATTCCATGAAGTGCTGGGTGGCCCATTCATTTTGTTGATTGGGGTTGCCTCACTTCTGGGATTGGTGGGTAACTTGCCGTGCTCGCAGGAGTCCAGGTTTTCATTGAACGGGCTATCTACACGACCGGGAACGTCGGATATCATTTGTGGCTCAAATGAAACACGAGACTCCAAGATTATCCACCATTCTATGTTCCTTGCTGACATTATGTGATGTTGCTTATATCATGCCTGGGACGAATGTTATATATATATATATTTATATATACTAGTAAATGTTGTATATAGCATCCGCGCTAGTCCATCCCCCGCTCTGCCGTTAGTTAAGTAACCTAACGGTGCATGACGGGGCCCCATGGCGAATGCGGATGGCATTTACGTACATTGTATTTTCGTTCTTTTTTCTGGTGTGATATGGATTAATTGATGGGACTGCGTTAACTTTGATTAATGTAAGGAAAAACAAACCTATATGATGTTGTTGGAACTAATTTTTTAAAACTGTTATTACAGATGTTTCTTTTTTCTTTGCACAGTGGGATTCGGTTATGAATACCCAACACCTCATTTGACGAGACAAGTGCCGAGATCCCTTTATAGTGTAAGCCGATGTCGCGCACCCCGCGGATTCGCGGGGAGGCAGAATTTTCAAAAACGAATTTAACATGTTTTGCAACACCGGCTAACTCCAGGATCTATACTAAAACCTTAATTAACTAAACTATCTAAGAGGTTTAACTACTATGATAGATGGTTATACCTCCATGAACCAATCCTTCAGGTCTTCTTTGCCTCCTTTCTATGGCTCCTCGAAGAAAGGATCGAGGTTGTGATGTCGGCCTCCTTGCATCAAAGATGATCCACCCGAGAGTATGTGCTTCATGCTCCAAACTCTAAACTGAGCTAACCAGGGTAAATGGTTCGCTAATCTAAATAGCCTAGGTGATGTCGAGAATCTATTAGATCGTTTTGTCTCATAAGACTCTTTGTTTCACAACTCATGTGAGGGTAAGAGTCTCACTTGAGGAAGAAGAGGAAAACTTGGAGAGAGAATGAGAGATGAACAAATGAGCTAAGAGTCCAATAGCTAAGTGTGGAGAATGGCTAATATCATATCCCTCACTCATTGAACCATGGATTTGTTAGTTATATGTATGCCCTAGAGGACGTTACTGTACATGGTGTTAGTTATATGTATGCTCTAGAGGCCATTACTGTACATACGATGTATATTATAGTGGATGCTTGGACATATATAGGAAGGACTTTCTTGCTCGACATGATAGTATGCTATCTGGTTGCTCTTTATCTTAACATGTACACTGATTGTCTCTATGTTACATGTTGATAAAGCCTTTAGGATGAGTACTTGACTACCAGGATTATGATGCAGATCATACTAGTGGGGATAGAGTAGTTGTCACGTCCCGAAAGTATGGAACATGACCGGCACTTAAACTACGAAACGTCTCGAGGCGTACGTAATCTAAGTAAGCCGAAAACCCAGAAATCCAAACCAAGAAAAGTAGTAGAGTGAAGGAAAAAACCAATTTAAATCAAGTAGTTTTATTAGCATAAGCCGAATTATGCGTTTTTTAAAAACATTAAATATTTCTTGAAAATTTCGGCAGAGTCTCCTTTGTAAATACTGGCCCCCAAACAGGATACAATATGAATAGTATACGAAATCAATAAAAGGCATCCCCAAGCGGGAGCTAGCTCTTCGTCAATCGACGGTCACAACCACACAAGTAATATAATATACAACGCCAAGGGCGAGGATCAAAACTCAAAAGGAAACTCAAAACCATAAGAAATCTACAGAAATATAACGTGCGACTCTAAGGTCGAAAGAATAACATCACTGGTCTCTTTCTCAAAATAAATACATGTTTGGTTGATGGAATTTACTAGATACAACTGAATAATATTATACAAAGTAATATGATGGGTACGATACCAATAAACCCACCCACTAGCAAGTCACCCGAAAGAAGCAGTGCCAGCAAAACCGTAGTGAAACCTGTACGGCAAAACATGCAAGAAACTGTGGCACAACGGGGGTGAGTTGCCAACTCGTGAGGAGAAAAAATATCTACGAACAGAAATCGCAAGAACAACGCAATCCTAGGTCAACGATCATAATATATCCTCACATATATAACATGCAGCCTATAACAATGGCTAGGGTAAATATCTAACCCGAGTGTAATCCCATGTGCCTGTGTCAGTTCCTCAGGTAGCAATATATCATATGGATGATGTATGAATGCATGAAACAGAATGCATGTACTGATGAAAACTGCAGTCATAAATTAGTGTGATTTCTGTATCTTTTTAAAAACGAGGTATCATAAATGAAATCAGCATAAACAGTGCCTAGCATCGACACAAAACAAGTATCCAAATCTCTCGATATCTCTGTGTCGCAATCTCTGTACCTCAATATCTCAAAATCTCTGTATGTCAATCTCACTATCTAGGGCGCCGTCAGTCCAGACCGGCCCCTACCATTAATCTCAAGACCACGACGGTATCCTCTGGATATCCGACGCGTCGGGTAAAATCACCGGTAGGTAGTGCTCCCCTGCCAGGCTCACATCGTCATCATCACGCGCTTCTTGCCCCGGGGTATCTTACCGGGTCCACCATGTACCCGAAACGGTTCATCCGTCTCCTCGAATCGGATCTCGAAATCCATCAGCAAACTCATGGTGGACGACTCATACATCATGGGAAAACCGCGCTTTTCATTTAAAAAGAGAGAGAAGAAGTTTGTATAAGTTTTGCGGTTTTCCCCCAAATCCAGAAAATCTCATGGAAATCTGAATCCAAAACCTCAATAACACGTAAAATAATGAATATATGCATGAGAATCCATGAATGCGGCATAACAATGAATAACAGTATGCATGAAGTAGCAGATAATAACTACAATGTCTAACTAGCATATAAGGCAAGTACACTAATATCATGTCTAAACTATTAGCTAACAGGTTATGTCAATGTAATAGTATTTTCTAAGTGTACGTGACATGGCAATTACCGATGAAGATGTGTGTGAGCCGGCAAGTAAGTGTACGTGGTACATACGCATCATTTATAGTGGTGATGGTGTCCTAACAGCATGATATCAATAATGAAATATGAATTACAATAAGTATGCGATGCAGAGCAACAGCAGTAATATGCGGGAGCTGAATACTAGACACAACGATAACTAAACTGCATTACCCTAATATAAGTCCTACAATAGGGCCTTTTGAAATAACACGAATCGCGGTGTTTTGAAAATAAGGGCTACGGTGTTTTTATGAAAAGATACGTCTTTTGAAATATCCGTAGAATCCCTTGACCTGTCTTTTAAAATACCCATGATTCGTTAGTTTTGAAATAAGTAGGAGTCTAATCTAGTCTAACAACTACACTAAACTATACGGCTGAACTAACAAGCTGAACTACAGGTAAGAAAACCGCCTAACATCTGAGTCGATACGTATACATACCTGTATATATATTAGTCGGTGATCCCGCCTTAATAATATCATATCCTATACCATATCTATAATCAGACATCCCAAGTCAAGAGTGCGGATCAATCATCAATATATAGCTCGTACGTAAATCCGTCGTACGGCATCCCCAAATCTAGGTACGGGTCAATATCATACTTATCACACTGTTCATCTGGTATCCTTTTTATCAAGATCATCATCTGGGGTACTGACCTACGTCTAGTACACTACTAATATCACTATTCATATGGCATTGTCATTCAAAGATCCGCTATAACATCAGGACGTATCTCAAGTACGAATCCTGCCATATCACCGATCTCACGGCCTCAACTCAAATCTCATAGACTCATCTCAATCCCAAGTATCATCCGCAAATCCAGTATGTGAACACCTAGTCCCATACCCAGGTGAACACATAAACACATCTCCCTATATACACAGAGGTAATAACATAGATGTATGCATGTGTGTGTGTGCGTGTGTGGGTGTAACAACTACTCTAGGGTTTCGCAACTAACACTAAATTAATCCATGAACACCTAGAATCTACCTTTATCATCAAGTTTCATATCAACATAAAATATAAAATCAAAATATATGTGTGTATACGTAGTCGTATACATCACCACGAACTGCGGGTGTGCTATACGCCATCCACCCGACTTCTCCCCGTAGATATAAATCTACTCACCTGATCCGAGCTCGCCAGTGCCGACGTCGTCACGCGCTTGCTTGTCGTCTCGTGTTCCACCTGGGGTACCTACATGTCGCCACATATCGTAACGCATAAAAACCAAATCCGAAATCAAAACGGTATATGAAAACCAAATCGGCACCCGTATCATGTATAGGTCAAAACCTATCGCCTACGCATGCAAGAATAGCCAAACCAACCCTCGATGTCGATGTACAAACATCAACCCATCAAGAAAAAAACCCAAACACCCCAATCGTGTTTTCACAATCACTAATTTTATAGAAATAGGAAGCAATTCATAAAAACCTTAAAATTGCCCAAATTCGATTAATTCAAGAGCCCTAGTAAACCTAAATTTTTCCCTTTTTAGCGCCATTCTAAATGTTTTAACAATTTTAGTGGCCACAATATTCACCAAACAACTTAATTAGGTCACAAAAATATTAACTAGATTTTTCACTCAATTATATTCAAAATTCCTAAAAACCTAGTTTGCACAATTATGCAATTTTAACATTTTTCATGTAACAATTTGGAATCTAACTACTAGTTTACATTATTCAAATCCTAAGATGGTAAGCTACCCATTACAACCATAATCTATAGATCAAAATGCTAACATTAATTCAAAACCTTTCTTGAATTCCAAGCTTGCAATCAAAACTTAATTAAACACTTAATTAAAATCTTAGATTAGAACAAGTATCATTTGGAAAAGGGTTATACCTCAAACTAGTTTGAAATGAGATCCACACTTGCCAAAACATAGCCCCCAAAATGCCATCTTGCTCCAAGGATTTAAGCTAGCATGGGCAAAGAAATAATGGGTCAAGGTTGGATTTGAGTTTTGATGGAAATTTGTGTGGATTTAGTGGATTTTATGATGATTTTGGTGGTGAATAAAGTGGGGAATTTTTTTTGGGCAGCAGCCCAAGGGAGTGCTCGGCCACAAGATGAAGGGGAGAGAGAGGGAGTGCTCGGCCACAAGATGAAGGGGAGAAAGTCCAAGTCAAAAGTCCAAGTCCAAGTCAAGGGAGAGTGAGGTGTGAGTTTTGGTGAGAAAGTCCAAGTCAAAAGCCATGTCCCAATAATTAACCCCTATGCCTAATATCTTATTCCATTCTTTTCTTTAATAAATTGTGTGAGGAAAAGAAGTGGGCACAAGAGAATTGGGGCTGCTGCTGTGGTGGGGCCGGCTAAGGAGGGGTGAGCATGTGAGTGAGTGATTGACAAAAAAAAGTTCCATGTAAAAAGACCCTCTCAAGTTACCAAATTGCAAGTTTTCGCTAATTTCACCAAAAAGCCATTTTTCTTCAATAATTTCTAACACCGTTTGGCAGATTCATTTTGTTTCAAAAACAACATGTTAAAATTTTATTTAATGTGCCATGATGTACAAAATTTGTTTCAACTCATTTCAATTTGTAATTTTCCCTAATTAAATGTATTAGTGACGGCTTAAAATAATATTAAAATAATTAATTTCGGAAATTTTTTCAGAAAATTTAAAATTTCACCAGTGGCTCAATAAACACCAATTAATAGAAATTACATAGCTATAATATGTATATTTAATTATATAATAAAAATATTTGTATTTTGACTTTTTACGGAAAACCTCCTTATTTTACCGATTTTCCGAAATTTCACCGAAACGATTTTCAAAACGTTACAATCTTCCCCCTTAAAGAAATTTGGTCCCCGAATTTAAATTAAAACTCCCCCCAAATACTAAAACATCTAAGCAAAACCATCAAGTCGTCGGGGCTCCGAAATCGTAAATACATAAAACAAATCGTAGCGCAGCGCATGCGCATGAAAAATGAGCATATAACTCAAAATCAAAACTCCGTCAAGCATCCCGCAATCATCGGAGTTATGGTAAAGACACAAATGTCAAATCCAATACAAAACCAATATGATATAACTCGAAACTACACACGTAAATATCAAATCTATATATGTAAATATCTGAAGGGAATGCATCCCAAATCTCTTAAAGTCGCTGTCCAATGCGTATAACACTGCACAGTGGCGGACGTCTATCATAAGAAAATAATCATATACATATATACCTTTTGTTTGAACTGTACGTTCCGCCATTTTGGGAAACAATTTGGAAGGGTTTTCTTGTTTTAAACGTTTCGTGTTATATCAGACACGTAGGTAAATACTGAGACTATAGCTCGCTTTTTGGAATTCCCTTCGATAACTACCAATGCATGCAAAATATATTCAGGTACTGTCCTCTGACTAGTCCTGCTCAGAACGAAAACACATAGCAAATATCATAAAACGTACTGCTCTATAAGAAATCAATCCCAAAATATGCATACGAATACTACGTGTGTCTGGTGCGCACGGAAATCAAAATCCATATATATGCCAACATGTGCACAGAAACATGATCTAAGTGCATCGGGTGTGCATGAAACATCTGTCATAGGCAACGTGGGTGCCTGACAGCAAAATCAGGTGCATCTGACATGCACGAAGAATCTCGATTTAGTGCATCTGGTGTGCACCAAAATCGCACCTTAAAACATGCGCCCAACATGCGTGAAAATGCAAATCAGGTGCATCCATTGTGCATGAAATCATGAAATCCAATATCAAGCGCCGAATATGCCCAAAATCCAATCAGGTGCACAAGGTGCACAAAACAAATATCGAACATCATAATCGAAATCGAAGTCCAGTACATCTAAATGCACAACATACGTAACACTGCAAGCATATATGAACTATACCGAGTGCAAAAACCAAATCGTGTGCATACATATGCATAAAATCAACTCAACTGTATGAAACCCATAAAATCATAAACATGCGAAACCAAGGCACGAAAATGATATCAAGTGCAACAACTGTGCAAAAATCGTAAATACTCAGTAGGTGCAACCATGGTACATGAAAACAAATATCATGAAACTCAATCATCAAAATCAGTCATGTGAATAGATCGTCCAAAATACCGAAATAAAATATGGCAGAATAGTCTCGCTCAAGCACATCCTCTAAGAATCTCTGGCCAACTGTCATGGTCACTCATAGCATGTCTCGTCGACGATCCTGAACTCTGGCCTGCCGGTGTGCATAACATGACCACTCCTGGGTCCAAGTCTTCTCGTAATTTATTCCAGAAAGGTCCTATCGAGATCTCTCCCAATTCTCGTCTCTGCCGAACTGTCCGGAAGTCATCGTCCCTTACTAGATCTGTTCTCGTTCCGGAACGGCTGCATACTCATCGCGACTCCTTCTGGAAGGTATATCCAAGTACAATGCCTCGGCATGCGTATCGCATCTCTGATGTCGGTGGAGTGGAACGTCATCTTATCCAGATCTTGTACGGACCTCTTTACTCCACTTCTTTAATGTCGACTGCTTCGGACTCGTCTCGTCGTGGCTGCATGGATTGAGCTCGTACGGCTATCCTCGTATCTGGAGTCTCCTAAGAAATGCATCTCACCACCTGGCATCCGAATGAAGTCGAACCATCCGATCGATTCGTCAAAATCTCATAATCCCCCAAGAGCTCAACATCTTGGGGACAGTTCAACAGTATCGAGTACATACCACAACATCGATGGTCCAGCCGTAGAAGGGCAAACCCAAGCCTTACTAATGGCGCTGCGGAACTGCCGCAAACCCTAAGGTTCAAAGGCTTTCACACGGTCATTAAGTCGAGTTAGGGTTTCATTCTTCTAGAGGGTCCATAGAATTGCCTGCATGTCTTTCCGAATACTTTAAACTTGGAATAATAGGTTTCTGATATTCGATCGTCTCTGTCGACTCTCAACGTCTCCGCGTGAAGTCGTCTCTAGCTGGAATCAATCTATCTGATGACCTCGCATCGGGGTAGCGAACGAACCACATGTCCTAATCATTCATCCTCGGTGACTAGCGACCTTCTATCATCTCTTAGTACAACTCGTACTGCAATTGCTCCAACATCTGGGTCGATATCTCGTCGTTCGCAGCAACAACTAGCTCACTCGTATGCACGCTGAACAGTGCCTCAATCATCATGAATAAGCAATACACCAACGGTCATCAAAATCTGGTTGGCCTCTGTCGGTGGCCCAATCCTCTGGTGCTGATCTGCACGTCCGAGAAATCTCATAAAGCGATCTAACAAACGCTCGTAGCTCGAAAACGCCATAAAACGAAGCCTCCCTATCCAATTGTATGTCCCTGGGATCACGCCCTGGTCAGTCCTCGTTTTGTGACGAGCTCGTGCTGACCGCAACTCTAGTCGTAGCTCTCCATGCCCGTGTAACCGTGGTAACAAAGCCATAACTGGTACCGATGAGGCTAGATCATAGGAAGGAATATAATACTGTGCAAGGAAATGTACATCCTAAGGCTCCTTAAGTGGAGTAGCGTATCGTAAGTATGCCGCGGAACATACCCACGGTACATCACTCTACTTTATGCAGGGTTCCTAGGCACCCAAGTGAGGTCTCCCAAGCCATCAACCATGGCAATTTCAAAAATTATGGTGCCTACAAACCCTAAAGTACGGATCGATAACTAGATGTCTAGGCGAACAAGAACTAGTTAACAATTAACTACTGAGAATACGGAAATACAACCTTTGTAGATCCGGTCCTCCACCTCCACGGCTCCGCAACGGGGTCGTCTCCGCTGTCCAAATAAAATCTGGGCTCTAAGATCGGCTTCGTCGGAGAATGGGCAAGCTAGGTCGTCGATGTCCATGCCGAAGATGATCTACGTCGAGGCATCGATGAATCAAGCTCCACCTTCACCAAACCCTAAAATCTTGTGAAGGAAACACACTCTACTACTTGGCAAGAGGTAGAGGATGAAGAAATAGGAAGTGGGTAGACTTTAGAATTGGATTTCTCACTCATTTCCAACAATCACCATTGATGGACTTCAAGCTTCTTCACTTGAAGCATGAAGAAGAAGAAGAAAGATATTATGATAAGTTAAAAGAATAAGAAAAGAAAATCAATTCTTATCATAATATAACCATGGTTATGTGTAGAGATTTAACTAGGGTTAATTCAAATGGTTAGGTTAAGCATGAGATAAGAATGGTGGACAAAGTCAAAGCTTCATGAAACTTCAACTTAAAACAAAAATAGCCACCATTCTTTTCTCTTGCCTTTTATTTTCCAAAAATCAATAAATAAATAAATAAATAGATAAATAAAGGAAAAGAAACCCTAACCATTCTTTTAACCATGGTTTAAATCTTTGCACTTAACCAAGTAAACATGTATCATCAAACATGATACAATCAAATGCACAAAATCATATCGCATATGTAATGCGCATATCCGAGTGAGAAAATCCATCTTAAGTAAACCGATACTAGTTGATGCAAAGTAATATATCATATATATAAATATGCATTAAATCATTAAATCAACACTTGATTCAATGATCCGGTCATGTCGCATATAACCGGCTAGTATACAATGTATCGGCTTATCGAATCAACGCTTGAATCGATAACTAGGTTATATCGCATACAACCATTCGATATATTTATCGCGAGAATAGAATACGGTATCACATACTCGCATTATTCTCGGTCCCGCACATATCTCATATGCGCTCCTATTTCGTTTCGCTTGAACCAGGAAACCTCTGTGTAGGACTCTAAAGACTCGTCAATACGCCGGCAGCGGATGATGATCATATCAAACATCCACAAGCCGCAAGCGGTCTGCTAAACGTAACGGCCACCCGGGTATTGAGTGATCTGAAGATCGACGAGTAAGCCCGCTCACACTCCAGTGAATCCGACCAGTAACACTACCGTACAGTCCGGTCTGATCGTCTGATATGTCGCATATCTCGCCTAGGGGTGGTAAACGTCAGACCCCAATAGCTCAATAAGTCGTGTCGATATGAGGTCTATAACTGTTCGAGAAACTACTGGTAACACTTGTTAGTTATATGTATGCCCTAGAGGCCATTACTGTACATAGGATGTATATTGTAGTGGATGCTGGGACATATATAGGGAGGACTTTCTTGCTCGACATGATAGTATGCTATCTGGTTACTCTTTACCTTAACGTGTATGCTGATTGTCTCTCTGTTACATGTTGGTAAAGCCCTTAGGATCTGTACTTGACTACCTGGACTGTGATGCGGATCATACTAGTGGGGACATGGTAGTCTATAAGTACATCCTTCAAAGTCCCTAGTCGAGGGTGTATCGAGACGGGGCATCGATACACCAGAGTAGACTAGCGTATACCTTCTCGACCCATACAGATGGGCGATGGATGATCCTATATCCATTGGTGTTTGACATCGGAGATGATATACGGGTGCTCAGTAGAGACTGGGTACACTGGACGGACTCGCCGAGAACTCCCAGATGGTATTATACCTCACGTCAGATGGCAGTTCTCTGGTGACACTGGTACAGAGTAGTCTGTTGACCCGAGATCGTCATAGAGTCTTGTGTGGTTCCCACTGTGCTTTGATTTCCATCTTACCACGTCCAAGAGGGCGTGCAAAACGGTGGTTTTTGGGTACAGTCCCGAGTCACATGGAGGCAATGAGCGATAGGAGGGGATTCGTCTCTCCCGGTATATGGGGGTTGATGTTGCGCTGTGTTCGATTGGCTATAACAGGAAATCCCTGGCCAGGGTTGCTGAGATTTACTGGTAAGTGTTACCAGTAGTTTCTCGAACAGTTATAGACCTCATATCGACACGACTTATTGAGCTATTGGGGTCTGACGTTTACCACCCCTAGGCGAGATATGCGACATATCAGACGATCAGACCGGACTGTACGGTAGTGTTACTGGTCGGATTCACTGGAGTGTGAGCGGGCTTGCTCGTCGATCTTCAGATCGCTCAATACCCGGGTGGCCGTTACGTTTAGCAGACCGCTTGCGGCTTGTGGGTGTTTGATATGATCATCATCTGCTGCCGGCGTATTGACGAGTCTTTAGAGTCCTACCCAGAGGTTTCCTGGTTCAAGCGAAACGAAATAGGAGCGCATATGAGATATGTGCGGGACCGAGAATAATACTGTATGCGATACTGTATTCTATTCTCGCGATAAATATATATCGAATGGTTGTATGCGATATAACCTAGTTATCGATTCAAGCGTTGATTCGATAAGCCGATATATTAGATACCAGTCGGTTATGTGCGCATGACCGGATCATTGAATCAAGTGTTGATTTAATGATTTAATGTATAATTATATATTTGATATATTACTTTGCATTAACTAGTATCGGTTCACTTTAGACGGATTTTCTCACTCGGATGTGCGCATTGTATATGCGATATACTTTTGTGCACTTGCTTGTATCATGTTTGATGATACATGTCATGCTAGGGTTCAAGTGTAAAGATTAAACCTTGGTTAATGAAATAGTTTAGGGTTTCTTATTTGTTATTCATTTATCTATTTATTTATCCTTTTTATTTTTGATAAATGAATAAATGAAAATGAGAAAAGAATGGTGGCTTCTTTTGTTCTTTAGTTGAAGCTTCATGAAGCTTTGTTCAAGTCAACCATACTTATCTCATCCTTAACCCTAACCATTCCCACTAACCATGATTCATTCTCTACACTTAACTCTAGTTAATATTATGATAAGAATTCATTTTCTTTTCATTTTCTATTAACTTATCATAATGTTTTTCTTCTTCTTCTTCATGCTTCAAGTGAAGGAGCTTGAAGTCCATCAATGGTGATTGTTGGAAATGAGTGAGAAATCCAATTCTAAAGTCTACCCACTTCCTATTTCTTCATCCTCTACCTCTTGCCAAGTAGTAGAGTGTGTTTCCTTCACAAGTTTCATGACTTGGTGAAGGTGGAGCTTGATTCATCGATGCTTCGACGTAGATCATCTTCGGCATGGACATCGACGACCTAGCTTGCCCATTCTCCGACGAAGCCGATCCTAGAGCCCAGATTCGATTTGGACAGCGGAGAGGACCTCGTTGCGGAGCTATGGAGGTGGAGCACCGGATCTACAAAGGTTGTATTTCCGTATTTTATATAGTTAACTGTTAACTAGTTCTTGTTCGCCTAGAAATCTAGCAAACGATCCGTACTTTAGGGTTTGTAGGCACCATATTTTTTGAAATTGCCATGGTTGATGGCTTGGGTGACCTCACTAGAGTGCCTAGGAACCCTGCAGTGGTATCAGAGCCTAGCTAGAGCCTTAGGCGAAGTCCAGACGGAAATTGAAGTCCGAACGAACCCGAAACCCCGATTCAAAGTTGCTCTCTGTACAATTTTTAAAATCTGGTCTTTTTCCACATTAAAAATGTTCAGAAAAATCAGTAGGTTAATATATGATATACTGTGAAATTCGTGCAACTAATTCATTCTTCTTGCCGCGCTTCCGCGGCACGAGCTAGCCTCGTGCGGCGGTTGCGCGGCGGTACGGCCACTTTATTAAATAATTTTTTCACAGTATCTCATAATTATTAGTGCTGGTATTCCTGGGTATTTTTAATATATTTTCCAGAGTTGAATTTTTCTGAGTTGATTTGGGGATTCGGTATTTCGATCGGGGTATCAAATTTTGTCTGTGTGGCTTTCCGGATAAATTTTAGAATATGTTAAAAAGTTCGACCGGATATAAATACCCAACTTTTCCCCTGTCGGGAAATTTCCAAGTGTTGGATTTTTCCGTAGTTTAACGACGTTCTAAGTAGTGCAAGTAACGCGATGGTCCCTCTAGAAGACACAAACCTTAACTCGATTATGTGACCGTCTTGAACTGCCCTTTGAACCTTCGGGTTTGGGGCAGTACGGCGTGCCACATGTGAGGCGTTGGCTTGACCCTTCTACGGCTGGATCGTTGGTACTGAGGCACGAACGGAATGTTGTTAGACTTGTTTCATGTGTTGATCTGTTTCGGGAAAACTTGGGTGTCCGATTGTTCGATCGAAAAGTTTAACATTTTCTGTTTATCTGGAATGGGATACAATAATTGGAATTCACAATGAGTTATATGATAACTAAATGAATGTTATAAACATAGCAGTTTAGTCTCACTTGATCGGTTGCCACGGAATTTTGATGTGATCAAAAGTCCGTTGCAATCATGTAGCGTACGCGGATACTCGCCGGGTAAACTTAATAGACAGCCTCACTCCATAGCCCCGACCAAGTGACTGTAGGAGAACCCCGTCGCCGAAAGCATCCGTCCGGGTGCTCGCGGTAGCGGTGTTCCGCCTTGGTGCACTTCGTCGCCGGTATCGGGGGTGCGGCCGCCTACTTAAGTTTGCGACGAGCATTCGATCAGGCTATCGGGAATCTTGTTGAATTGCCCGACTTGGTATTGAAAAGTGTTTTCGATTTTGAGACTAAAATGCGGGGTTTATAATTGTTAGGCATGCGATGTCTAAGTAATTCATTTGGTCAGGCATGCGATGTCTGAAGAGATTGCGGATTCCAACTGTTGTAGTTTTACACTTTCTTTTCTGTGACCGTAAGTGTAATATGTGATATCGCCGGTTTCGTTGCTATATGTCAACGACAATTGGGATGGACATATTTACTTACGTTGATGACATGTGATGTTATGTGTTGCTGGATATGTTATATTGGATCGTCGTGATTGAATAGCCGGGGGTTTTTATGTGAGATGAGTGTTTTTCATTTTCATTCATGTAAAAACTTGTATGTAATATTCTTTTATTGGGGCGCTTCCAGGTTGCGGAAGTAGTCACCGTTTGTATATTATTTACTTTTCCGCACTAGGATAGACCCAAGGAGGGGAGCACAAGTAACCGGGTTCTGGGGTCCAGTGGGAGACCAACTCGAGGAGTCGAGTCCGAGTCTCCTAACTCCAGAATTGGTAGGGTTGCTTGCCGCTCTCGTAGGGGTCTAGGGGTGTGGGTTTGGCTATTCATCACGACCGTGGAATCCGTGTTTTATACTGGCTCGTATTGAAAACACGGACGTCCTAGTATATCCAATATTTCATATGATTCTTCTGCTGCGATATCTGTGATGTGATCATGAGATGTTTCTGTGATGGATATAGTATATAGTATATATGATATATTATATAGACGTTACTTATGTTTTACACCCGCGCTAGCCCTGCCCTGCTCTGTCGTTAGTTACCTAACCTAACGGTGCACGAGGGGACATCGAGGTGAATGCGGATGGCATAAGTGTACGTCATATCTATCTGTGATGTTTAGGTACTTAAATGATGGGACTTCATTAATGTGATTAATGAAATAAAAGAAACCTAAGATGTTGTAGAATCGAATTTTAAAATAAAACAGGTAGCTACAGTTCTTGCTTTGCATAGCGGTATATGTGATATATCCTGCACCTTATTCGATGAGGAAAGGACCGAGATCCCTTCACCGGGAGTGACTCCTTTAGCAATAACTGGCAGATGCTACACACTCGGTTTGTCTTTTGATTGCTTTTAAGTGTTTTTGCTTTGCACAGAGATATATGTGATATATCCCGCACCTCATTCGACGAGGAAAGGACCGACGATCCCTTCACCGGGAGTGACTCCTTTAGCAAAACTAGAAAAGCCTCAAAAACACTCCATTTCAAAATTCATTCGATCCTACAACGATATCAAGTTCATTACGCAATAGGTTTTCAGAAAAACCTGTCGTAGCCCTCCGTCATTTCAGATAAATCCTGTTTAGTATTCGTGCTGCGTTTGTTGACCTTGTCAAGGCGCAGTGTGCGGTAGCTAACCAGTATTTATCTGCTTATGCATATGATGCAGATTGGGTTAGGGTAGTCGTGCGGCCTTGTTGACCTTGTCAAGGGTCGTGCGGGTGGGTTTGATTCAATCAAGAAATGACGGGTAGAACTTGACTTGCGGTCTATGGTTTGTTGACCTTGTCAAGGTCATAGATCGTTCGGGGCAAAATATTATCGGGAATTTCAAGTGTTGAAATTTGCAATGAGATTGCATACCTTCTATGAGATAGTTGGATCCCGATACCCGCTGCGAGTAAGTGTTACTCCTGGGAGAGTTTTATACATTACAATTAGCCGATCAAGTAGGTGTCTAGAAAGGTGTCAACGGGGTTACGCCTCTGGGAAAACGAGGTTTACATTAATTAGGTTCGTGCGAAAGCACGGGGGACCTCCCTCAAAGTACCGACACTGGCCTGGCTGAAAGATTGGCGAACTTGTAGTGTGTAATTAATCCCGGCTAGTCTTTCCTTTTTGGGTTTGAAGGAAGATTTGATAAAAAGCAGTGGGAGTCATCCTGATTAGATAAAATAATAACCAATCTATTCTTGACAGAGCGCACGCTGAGTGTTTTCTTCTCTCTCTCTCCAGGTAGCGACCATATCATGCCTTAATCAAGATAATAATACGGATTATTGACCGAACCCGCTTGTTATACTGAGCTGGGGAACGTTGGTCCCGCTCCAACTTATAAATGTTATAAGACAGAGCAGGAATTTGGGGATTACCAGAATTCCCGTGCCGCCCAAACGAAGAGAGTGCATGCTGATGCATCATCTTCGGGTTTGTTCGTTACACAGAACTGTTTCTCAGTATCCTCTACGTCCTGGGTATGTGATACCAGATCAGGATCCCAGATATGTAATCTGTTACATAGGGCTACAGATAGGTAGAGAACTGAGAACGGGTGATAAGTTTCATGAGGCAGAAAACGGGGCAAGAGTTGCAGCCAAGTCTGTCGGTCACTGTCACCCTGTATTACCAATACATTGATTCTGAACGAATGTTGTTAGATACCGAACCTGATATACCAAATCATATCACTCTCTTTGTTAGTAAAGAAAGGATATAATTTTGTATTGTTGGATAATGTTTTGAACATTTCCTATATCAAAAGTTGATCGGTTCAGGCACGTTATCTAAAAGCATTAATGTTCTAAATCAAACTACAGTTCTTAGTATATAGAACACACATAAGAGGACGAGTTCAGAAATGAACGAATCCTACTTGAGGCATTGTAGACTAGGTCAGATCAATGTGACCCGACTAGCTAGAGTTACATAAAGATGCATATTTAAATTAGTTTGAATTTACATCTTGTGAAACTTGCCAGTCATGTCACAAAGATAAGATGACCATAGCTCCGTTTACTGGAAACAGAGAAAGAGTTAGTAAACTCTTGGGATGATACATGTTGATGTATGTAGGTCCCCTGTCTACACATGCCAAGACCGGTTCTTTATACTTCATTATATTCTCTGATAATCTCTTAAGATTCAGTCATATGTTCCTGTTGAAACATGAGTCCGAACCTTTTGAGATATTCACAGAATATAAGCTAGAAGTAGAGAACCAATACGGGTATAAGTATTATGTCCTTTGATGAGATCAAGGAGGAGAATACTTGTGCACGGAAATCCTGGACTATTCTAAAGGAGAATGAGATTCTCTCTCAGAATTACTCCTCCGTATACACCATAGCACGATGGTATATCGGGGCGGAGCAATCACACCCTATATGATATGGTGTGCTCTATGATGAGTACTGCTGAGTTACCTATTTCCTTTTGGGAAATATGCGCTTGAGAAGCTGCATACCTATTGAATAGGGTTCCAATCAAATCAGTTGCCTACCGCTTCATATGTGATATGGAATGGGAAGAACCCATGTCTTAAGTTAGTTAAGATTTGGAGTTGTCCGGCCTATGTCTGAAAGCAAAATCCGGACAAGCTCGAGGCAAGGACTGTAATGTAGAACTGGAAAGGTTCCAGCTATACAAACTACAGCAGATGATTTGATAGAACCAAAGGATTCAGTAGATTCCAACGAACCTCAGCCTCTCCGCCGATCTAGTAGGGTTCCTCACCCACCTGAGAGATACTTCGGTTTCTCTATGACAGTGGGAGCGAGGATTGCATCATGAAATGATGACCCAACTAGTTTCGAGCTGGCCATCGAGAGTAAGACTCTGTAAGAATGGCTGGATGCTTAGCGATCTGAGATGGAATCCTTATACACCAACAAAGTATGGACTTTGGTTGCTATATCTGAAGGGTTAAATCCCCATCAGGAGCAAGTATATCTTGAGAAGATTACTTGGTGTAAATGGAAAAGTTGAGACTTTCAAAGCTAGACTTGTTAAAGGTTTTCGTCAAAGACCAGGCGTGGATCATGATGATACCTTTTCAAGTAGCTATGCTTAAGTCCATCCAGATCCCTCTTGCCACGGCTACATACCATGACTGCGATATCTGGTGGTTGGGTGTCTTGACTGCTTTTCTAAATGATGATTTAGAAGAGAGCGTCTATAAGTACACAGCCAGAGGGCTTCGTAGACAGTGGGAGCAGCGGAAACGTGTGCAAGATGCTTTATAAGATAAAGCAGGCATCGCGGAGATGGAACGTCTGTTTTGATGTGTTAGTCAAAGAAGTTGACATCATCAAAATGGTAGATGAACCTTGTATAAACAAGAAGGTAGTAGGGAGTATGGTGACGATCCTCGTAGAGTACGTGGATGACATACTCTTGATAGGGAAGGAGTTTCCTATGCTACGCTCGATCAATCTCCGCTTATCACAATGATTCTCCATATAGGATTAAAGTGATACATACTAAATCCTGGATTTTGGATCTATAAGATAGATTTAATTGGATGTTAGGATTCTCACTAGTTGTAGTGAGACGGTATCAACCGATCCTGGGGAGAATCGCTGGAAGGGTTCCAGTGTGATAAAGACGACTGAATGTCAGTCGCAGGCATTGCCTTTACCCTCAGTAAAGGGACGGTATGTTGGAAGAGTTCCAAGCTATATACCGTGGCATACTAGACGATAAAGGCAGGATACATCGCTACTTAAGATGCTACCAAAGAGGCTGTTTGGGTGTATATAGGTTCATGAGATGAACTATGTTCCTCCCATTGTGTGACAATGGAGTTGTGGCTTATGCCAAGGAACGCCGGTCGCATCAGTGATCCAGACTTATTCTAAGGCAGCATCGCCTGATCATGGAGATGGTTGATCTCCAGGGTGATCGAGGTTGGGAGAGTAGACTCAGAGGACAACACAGCGGATCCACTCACAAAGGCCTGTTCCCAGAGAGAGACTTTCATGGGATGGTTGAGTATGAGATACTGCAACCACTGCTACGATGGCCCTAGTGCAAGTGGGAGATTGTTAGTTATATGTATGCCCTAGAGGCCATTACTGTACATAGGATGTATATTGTAGTGGATGCTGGGACATATATAGGGAGGACTTTCTTGCTCGACATGATAGTATGCTATCTGGTTACTCTTTACCTTAACGTGTGTGCTGATTGTCTCTCTGTTACATGTTGGTAAAGCCCTTAGGATCTGTACTTGACTACCTGGACTGTGATGCGGATCATACTAGTGGGGACATGGTAGTCTATAAGTACATCCTTCAAAGTCCCTAGTCGAGGGTGTATCGAGACGGAGCATCGATACACCAGAGTAGACTAGCGTATACCTTCTCGACCCATACAGATGGGCGATGGATGATCCTATATCCATTGGTGTTTGACATCGGAGATGATATACGGGTGCTCAGTAGAGACTGGGTACACTGGACGGACTCGCCGAGAACTCCCAGATGGTATTATACCTCACGTCAGATGGCAGTTCTCTGGTGACACTGGTACAGAGTAGTCTGTTGACCCGAGATCGTCATAGAGTCTTGTGTGGTTCCCACTGTGCTTTGATTTCCATCTTACCACGTCCAAGAGGGCGTGCAAAACGGTGGTTTTTGGGTACAGTCCCGAGTCACATGGAGGCAATGAGCGATAGGAGGGGATTCGTCTCTCCCGGTATATGGGGGTTGATGTTGCGCTGTGTTCGATTGGCTATAACAGGAAATCCCTGGCCAGGGTTGCTGAGATTTACTGGTAAGTGTTACCAGTAGTTTCTCGAACAGTTATAGACCTCATATCGACACGACTTATTGAGCTATTGGGGTCTGACGTTTACCACCCCTAGGCGAGATATGCGACATATCAGACGATCAGACCGGACTGTACGGTAGTGTTACTGGTCGGATTCACTGGAGTGTGAGCGGGCTTGCTCGTCGATCTTCAGATCGCTCAATACCCGGGTGGCCGTTACGTTTAGCAGACCGCTTGCGGCTTGTGGGTGTTTGATATGATCATCATCTGCTGCCGGCGTATTGACGAGTCTTTAGAGTCCTACCCAGAGGTTTCCTGGTTCAAGCGAAACGAAATAGGAGCGCATATGAGATATGTGCGGGACCGAGAATAATACTGTATGCGATACTGTATTCTATTCTCGCGATAAATATATATCGAATGGTTGTATGCGATATAACCTAGTTATCGATTCAAGCGTTGATTCGATAAGCCGATATATTAGATACCAGTCGGTTATGTGCGCATGACCGGATCATTGAATCAAGTGTTGATTTAATGATTTAATGTATAATTATATATTTGATATATTACTTTGCATTAACTAGTATCGGTTCACTTTAGACGGATTTTCTCACTCGGATGTGCGCATTGTATATGCGATATACTTTTGTGCACTTGCTTGTATCATGTTTGATGATACATGTCATGCTAGGGTTCAAGTGTAAAGATTAAACCTTGGTTAATGAAATAGTTTAGGGTTTCTTATTTGTTATTCATTTATCTATTTATTTATCCTTTTTATTTTTGATAAATGAATAAATGAAAATGAGAAAAGAATGGTGGCTTCTTTTGTTCTTTAGTTGAAGCTTCATGAAGCTTTGTTCAAGTCAACCATACTTATCTCATCCTTAACCCTAACCATTCCCACTAACCATGATTCATTCTCTACACTTAACTCTAGTTAATATTATGATAAGAATTCATTTTCTTTTCATTTTCTATTAACTTATCATAATGTTTTTCTTCTTCTTCTTCATGCTTCAAGTGAAGGAGCTTGAAGTCCATCAATGGTGATTGTTGGAAATGAGTGAGAAATCCAATTCTAAAGTCTACCCACTTCCTATTTCTTCATCCTCTACCTCTTGCCAAGTAGTAGAGTGTGTTTCCTTCACAAGTTTCATGACTTGGTGAAGGTGGAGCTTGATTCATCGATGCTTCGACGTAGATCATCTTCGGCATGGACATCGACGACCTAGCTTGCCCATTCTCCGACGAAGCCGATCCTAGAGCCCAGATTCGATTTGGACAGCGGAGAGGACCTCGTTGCGGAGCTATGGAGGTGGAGCACCGGATCTACAAAGGTTGTATTTCCGTATTTTATATAGTTAACTGTTAACTAGTTCTTGTTCGCCTAGAAATCTAGCAAACGATCCGTACTTTAGGGTTTGTAGGCACCATATTTTTTGAAATTGCCATGGTTGATGGCTTGGGTGACCTCACTAGAGTGCCTAGGAACCCTGCAACACTTACCAGTAAATCTCAGCAACCCTGGCCAGGGATTTCCTGTTATAGCCAATCGAACACAGCGCAACATCAACCCCCATATACCGGGAGAGACGAATCCCCTCCTATCGCTCATTGCCTCCATGTGACTCGGGACTGTACCCAAAAACCACCGTTTTGCACGCCCTCTTGGACGTGGTAAGATGGAAATCAAAGCACAGTGGGAACCACACAAGACTCTATGACGATCTCGGGTCAACAGACTACTCTGTACCAGTGTCACCAGAGAACTGCCATCTGACGTGAGGTATAATACCATCTGGGAGTTCTCGGCGAGTCCGTCCAGTGTACCCAGTCTCTACTGAGCACCCGTATATCATCTCCGATGTCAAACACCAATGGATATGGGATCATCCATCGCCCATCTGTATGGGTCGAGAAGGTATACGCTAGTCTACTCTGGTGTATCGATGCCCCGTCTCGATACACCCTCGACTAGGGACTTTGAAGGATGTACTTATAGACTACCATGTCCCCACTAGTATGATCCGCATCACAGTCCAGGTAGTCAAGTACAGATCCTAAGGGCTTTACCAACATGTAACAGAGAGACAATCAGCATACACGTTAAGGTAAAGAGTAACCAGATAGCATACTATCATGTCGAGCAAGAAAGTCCTCCCTATATATGTCCCAGCATCCACTACAATATACATCCTATGTACTGTAATGGCCTCTAGGGCATACATATAACTAACAATCTCCCACTTGCACTAGGGCCATCTGTAGCAGTGGTTGCAGTATCTCATACTCAACCATCCCATGAAAGTCTCTCTCTGGGAACATGCCTTTGTGAGTGGATCCGCTGTGTTGTCCTCTGAGTCTACTCTCCCAACCTCGATCACCCTGGAGATCAACCATCTCCATGATCAGGCGATGCTGCCTTAGAATAAGTCTGGATCACTGATGGGACCGGCGTTCCTTGGCATAAGCTACAACTCCATTGTCACACAATGGGAGGAACATAGTTCATCTCATGAACCTATATACACCCAAACAGCCTCTTTGGTAGCATCTTAAGTAGCGATGTATCCTGCCTTTATCGTCTAGTATGCCACGGTATATAGCTTGGAACTCTTCCAACATACCGTCCCTTTACTGAGGGTAAAGGCAATGCCTGCGACTGACATTCAGTCGTCTTTATCACACTGGAACCCTTCCAGCGATTCTCCCCAGGATCGCTTGATACCGTCTCACTACAACTAGTGAGAATCCTAACATCCAATTAAATCTATCTTATAGATCCAAAATCCAGGATTTAGTATGTATCACTTTAATCCTATATGGAGAATCATTGTGATAAGCGGAGATTGATCGAGCGTAGCATAGGAAACTCCTTCCCTATCAAGAGTATGTCATCCACGTACTCTACGAGGATCGTCACCATACTCCCTACTACCTTTTTGTTTGTACAAGGTTCATCTACCATTTTGATGATGTCAAACTCTTTGACTACTTCATCAAAACAGACGTTCCATCTCCGCGATGCCTGCTTTATCTTATAAAGCATCTTGCACACGTTTCCGCTGCTCCCACTGTCTACGAAGCCCTCTGGCTGTGTACTTATAGACGCTCTCTTCTAAATCATCATTTAGAAAAGCAGTCAAGACACCCAACCACCAGATATCGCAGTCATGGTATGTAGCCGTGGCAAGTGGGATCTGGATGGACTTAAGCATAGCTACTTGAAAAGGTATCATCATGATCCACGCCTGGTCTTTGACGAAAACCTTTAACAAGTCTAGCTTTGAAAGTCTCAACTTTTCCATTTACACCAAGTAATCTTCTCAAGATATACTTGCTCCTGATGGGGATTTAACCCTTCAGATATAGCAACCAAAGTCCATACTTTGTTGGTGTATAAGGATTCCATCTCAGATCGCTAAGCATCCAGCCATTCTTACAGAGTCTTACTCTCGATGGCCAGCTCGAAACTAGTTGGGTCATCATCTCATGATGCAATCCTCGTTCCCACTGTCATAGAGAAACCGAAGTATCTCTCAGGTGGGTGAGGAACCCTACTAGATCGGCGGAGAGGCTGAGGTTCGTTGGTTTCTACTGAATACTTTGGTTCTATCAAATCATCAGCTGTAGTTTGTATAGCTGGAACCTTTCCAGTTGTACATAACTGACCTTGCCTCGAGCTTGTCCGGATTTTGCTTTTAGACATAGGCCGGACAAATCCAAATCTTAACTGGCTTAAGACATGGGCTCTTCCCTTTCCATATCTCATATGGAGTGGTAGGCAACTGATTTGATTCGAACCCTATTCAATAGGTATGCAACTTCATAAGTGCATAACTCCCAGAAGGAAAAAGGTAACTCAGTAGTACTCATCATAGAGCACACCATATCAAATAGGGTGTATCTGCTCCGCCCCGATATACCATCGTGCTATGGTGTATACGGAGGAGTAATGCTGAGAGAGAATCTCATTCTCCTTTAGAATAGTCCAGGATTTCCGTGCTCAAGTATTCTCCTCCTTGATCTCATCATAGGACATAATACTTATACCCGTATTTTGGTTCTCTACTTCTAACTTATATTCCGTGAATATCTCAAAAGGTTCGGACTCATGTTTCAGCAGGAACATATGACTGAATCTTGAGAGATTATCAGAGAACGTAATGAAGTATAAAGAACCAGTCCTGGCATGTGTAGACAGGGGACCTGTATATATCAACATGTATCATCCCAAGGGTTCACTAACTCTTTCTCTGTTTCCAGTAAACGGAGCTATGGTCATCTTATCTTTGTGACATGACTGGCGAGTTTCACAAGATATAAATTCAAACTGATTTAAATATACATCTATTTGTAACTCTAGCCAGTCGGGTCGCATTGATCTGACCTAGTCTACAATACCTCAAGAAGAATTCGTTCAATTCTGAACTATTCCTCTCGTGTGTGTTCCGTATATTAAGAACTGTAGTTTGATTTAGAACATTAATGCTTTTAGATAACGTGCCTGAACCGATCAACCTTTGATATAGGAAATGTTCAAAACATTATCCAACAATACAAAATTTTATCGTTTCTTTACTAATAAAGAGACTGAAATGATTTTGTATATCAGGTTCGGTATCTAACAACATTCGTTCAGAATCAATGTATCGGTAATACAGGGTGACAGTGACCGACAGACTTGGCTGCAACTCTTGCCCCGTTTTCTGCCTCATGAAACTTATCACCCGTTCTCAGTTCTCTACCTTTCTGTAGCCCTATGTAACAGATTACATATCATGGGATCCTGATCCGGTATCACATACCCAGGACATAGAGGATACAGAGAAACAGTTCTTTGTAATGAACACACCCGAAGATGATGCATCATCATGCACTCTCCTCGTTTGGGCGGCACGGGAAATCTGGTATTCCCCAATTTCCTGCTCTGTCTTATAACAATTATAAGTTGGAGCGGGACCAACGTTACCCAGCTCAGTATAACAAGCGGGTTCGGTCAATATTCCGTATTATTATCTTGATTAAGGCGTGATATGGTCGCTACCTGGAGAGAGAGAGAAGAAAACACTCAGCGTGCGCTCTATCAAGAATAGATTGGTTATTATTTTATCTAATCAGGATGGCTCCCACTGCTTTTTATCAAATCTTCCTTCAAACCCTAAAAGGAAAGACTAGCCGGGATTAATTACACACTACAAGTTCGCCAATCTTTCAGCCAGGCCAGTGTCGGTACTTTGAGGGAAGTCCCCCGTGCTTTCGCACGAACCGAATTAATGTAAACCTCGTTTTCCCAGAGGCGTAACCCCGTTGACACCTTTCTAGACACCTACTTGATCGGCTAATTGTAATGTATAAAACTCTCCCAGGAGTAACTCTTACTCGCAGTGGGTATCGGGATCCAACTATCTCATAGAAGGTATGCAATCTCATTGCAAATCTCAACACTTGAAATTCCCGATAATATTTTGCCCCTAATCTCCTATGACCTTGACAAAGGCCAACAAACCATAGGATGCTAGTCAAGTTCAACCCGTCATTTCCTGATTGAATTAAACCCACCCGCACGGCCCTTGACAAAGGCCAACAAGGTCGCACGACTACCCTAACTCAATCTGCATCATATGCATAAGCAGATAAGCACCAGTTAGCTACCGCACACTGCGCCTTGACAAAGGCCAACAAACGCAGCACGAATACTAACTACTACTTATCTGAAATGACGGAGGGCTACGACAGGTTTTTCTGAAAACCTATTGCGTAATGAACTTGATATCGTTGTAGGATCGAATGAATTTTGAAATGGAGTGTTTTTGATGCTTTTCTAGTTTTGCTAAAGGAGTCACTCCCGGTGAAGGGATCGTCGGTCCTTTCCTCGTCGAATGAGGTGCGGGATATATCATATATATCACTGTGCAAAGCAAAAACTCTTAAAAGCAATCAAAAGACAAACCGAGTGTGTAGCATCTTCCAGTTATTGCTAAAGGAGTCACTCCCGGTGAAGGGATCTCGGTCCTTTCCTCATCGAATAAGGTGCAGGATATATCACATATACCGCTATGCAAAGCAAGAACTGTAGCTACCTGTTTTATTTTAAAATTCGATTCTACAACATCTTAGGTTTCTTTTATTTCATTAATCACATTAATGAAGTCCCATCATTTAAGTACCTAAACATCACAGATAGATATGACGTACACTTATGCCATCCGCATTCGCCTCGATGTCCCCTCGTGCACCGTTAGGTTAGGTAACTAACGGCAGAGCAGGGCAGGGCTAGCGCGGGTGTAAAACATAAGTAACGTCTATATAATATATCATATATACTATATACTATATCCATCACAGAAACATCACATGATCTCATCACAGATATCGCAGCAGAAGAATCATATGAAATATTGGATATACTAGGACGTCCGTGTTTTCAATACGAGCCAGTATAAAACACGGATTCCACGGTCGTGATGAATAGCCAAACCCACACCCCTAGACCCCTACGAGAGCAGCAAGCAACCCTACCAATTCTAGAGTTAGGAGACCCGGACTCGACTCCTCGAGTTGGTCTCCCACTGGACCCCAGAACCCGGTTACTTGTGCCCTCCTCCTTGGGTCCATCCTAGTGCGGAAAAGTAAATAATATACAAACGGTGACAACTCCCGCAACCTGGAAGCGCCCCAATAAAAGAATATTACATACAAGTTTTTACATGAATGAAAATGAAAAACACTCATCTCACATAAAAACCCCCGGCTATTCAAACACGACGATCCAATATAACATATCCAGCAACACATAACATCACATGTCATCAACGTAAGTAAATATGTCCATCCCAATTGTCGTTGACATATAGCAACGAAACCGGCGATATCACATATTACACTTACGGTCACAGAAAAGAAAGTGTAAAACTACAACAGTTGGAATCCGCAACCACCTCAGACATCACATGCCTGACCAAATGAATTACTTAGACATCACATGCCTAACAATTATAAACCCCGCATTTTAGTCTCATTATCGAAAACACTTTTCAATATCGAGTCGGGCAATTCAACAAGATTCCCGACATTCTGATCGAATACTCGTCGCAAACTTCAGTAGACGGCCGCACCCCCGATACCGTCGACGAAGTGCACCAAGGCGGAACACCGCTACCGCGAGCACCCGAACGGATGCTTTCAGCGACGGGGTTCTCCTACAGTCACTTGGTCGGGGCTATGGAGTGAGGCTGTCTATTAAGTTTACCCGGCGAGTATCCGCGTACGCTACGTGATTGCGACGGACTTTTGATCACATCAAAATTCCGTGGCAACCGATCAAGTGAGACTAAATTGCTACGTTTATAACATTCATTCAGTTATCACATAACTATTGTGAATTCCAATTATTGTATCCCATTCCAGATAAATAGAAAATGTTAAATTTTCCGATCGAACAATCGAACACCCAAGTTTTCCCGAAACAGATCAACACATGAAACAAGTCTAACAACATTCCGTTCGTGCCTCAGTACCAACGATCCAGCCGTAGAAGGGTCAAGCCAACGCCTCACATGTGGCACGCCGTACTGCCCCAAACCCGAAGGTTCAAAGGGCAGTTCAAGACGGTCACATAATCGAGTTAAGGTTTGTGTCTTCTAGAGGGACCATCGCGTTACTTGCACTACTTAGAACGTCGTCAAACTGTGGAAAAATCCAACACTTGGAAATTTCCCGACAGGGGAAAAGTTGGGTATTTATATCCGGTCGAACTTTTTAACATATCCTAAAATTTATCCGGAAAGCCACACAGACAAAATTTGATACCCCGATCGAAACACCGAATCCCCAAATCGACTCAGAAAAATTCAACTCTGGAAAAATTATTAAAAATTCCCAGAAACACCAGCACAGAACATTAAGAATTACTGTATAAAATGGGATGCCATAAACGACAAAATGGCCGCGCTTGCGCCGCACAAGCCAGGCTTGTGCCGCGGAAGCGCGGCGTACTGTAGGAATTAGGCATCCGAATTTTACAATATTTCTTATAATTTCCTGCTGATATTTATGAACATTTTTAATGTGGAAAAATCCCTGTTTTTAAAAATTGTACAGAGAGCAATATCGATGCGGGGTTTCGGGTTCGTTCGGACTTCAATTTCCGTCTGGACTTCGCCTAAGGCTCTAGCCAGGCTCTGATACCACTGCAGGGTTCCTAGGCACCCAAGTGAGGTCTCCCAAGCCATCAACCATGGCAATTTCAAAAATTATGGTGCCTACAAACCCTAAAGTACGGATCGATAACTAGATGTCTAGGCGAACAAGAACTAGTTAACAATTAACTACTGAGAATACGGAAATACAACCTTTGTAGATCCGGTCCTCCACCTCCACGGCTCCGCAACGGGGTCGTCTCCGCTGTCCAAATCAAATCTGGGCTCTAAGATCGGCTTCGTCGGAGAATGGGCAAGCTAGGTCGTCGATGTCCATGCCGAAGATGATCTACGTCGAGGCATCGATGAATCAAGCTCCACCTTCACCAAACCCTAAAATCTTGTGAAGGAAACACACTCTACTACTTGGCAAGAGGTAGAGGATGAAGAAATAGGAAGTGGGTAGACTTTAGAATTGGATTTCTCACTCATTTCCAACAATCACCATTGATGGACTTCAAGCTTCTTCACTTGAAGCATGAAGAAGAAGAAGAAAGATATTATGATAAGTTAAAAGAATAAGAAAAGAAAATCAATTCTTATCATAATATAACCATGGTTATGTGTAGAGATTTAACTAGGGTTAATTCAAATGGTTAGGTTAAGCATGAGATAAGAATGGTGGACAAAGTCAAAGCTTCATGAAACTTCAACTTAAAACAAAAATAGCCACCATTCTTTTCTCTTGCCTTTTATTTTCCAAAAATCAATAAATAAATAAATAAATAAATAGATAAATAAAGGAAAAGAAACCCTAACCATTCTTTTAACCATGGTTTAAATCTTTGCACTTAACCAAGTAAACATGTATCATCAAACATGATACAATCAAATGCACAAAATCATATCGCATATGTAATGCGCATATCCGAGTGAGAAAATCCATCTTAAGTAAACCGATACTAGTTGATGCAAAGTAATATATCATATATATAAATATGCATTAAATCATTAAATCAACACTTGATTCAATGATCCGGTCATGTCGCATATAACCGGCTAGTATACAATGTATCGGCTTATCGAATCAACGCTTGAATCGATAACTAGGTTATATCGCATACAACCATTCGATATATTTATCGCGAGAATAGAATACGGTATCACATACTCGCATTATTCTCGGTCCCGCACATATCTCATATGCGCTCCTATTTCGTTTCGCTTGAACCAGGAAACCTCTGTGTAGGACTCTAAAGACTCGTCAATACGCCGGCAGCGGATGATGATCATATCAAACATCCACAAGCCGCAAGCGGTCTGCTAAACGTAACGGCCACCCGGGTATTGAGCGATCTGAAGATCGACGAGCAAGCCCGCTCACACTCCAGTGAATCCGACCAGTAACACTACCGTACAGTTCGGTCTGATCGTCTGATATGTCGCATATCTCGCCTAGGGGTGGTAAACGTCAGACCCCAATAGCTCAATAAGTCGTGTCGATATGAGGTCTATAACTGTTCGAGAAACTACTGGTAACACTTACCAGTAAATCTCAGCAACCCTGGCCAGGGATTTCCTGTTATAGCCAATCGAACACAGCGCAACATCAACCCCCATATACCGGGAGAGACGAATCCCCTCCTATCGCTCATTGCCTCCATGTGACTCGGGACTGTACCCAAAAACCACCGTTTTGCACGCCCTCTTGGACGTGGTAAGATGGAAATCAAAGCACAGTGGGAACCACACAAGACTCTATGACGATCTCGGGTCAACAGACTACTCTGTACCAGTGTCACCAGAGAACTGCCATCTGACGTGAGGTATAATACCATCTGGGAGTTCTCGGCGAGTCCGTCCAGTGTACCCAGTCTCTACTGAGCACCCGTATATCATCTCCGATGTCAAACACCAATGGATATGGGATCATCCATCGCCCATCTGTATGGGTCGAGAAGGTATACGCTAGTCTACTCTGGTGTATCGATGCCCCGTCTCGATACACCCTCGACTAGGGACTTTGAAGGATGTACTTATAGACTACCATGTCCCCACTAGTATGATCCGCATCACAGTCCAGGTAGTCAAGTACAGATCCTAAGGGCTTTACAAACATGTAACAGAGAGACAATCAGCATACACGTTAAGGTAAAGAGTAACCAGATAGCATACTATCATATCGAGCAAGAAAGTCCTCCCTATATATGTTCCAGCATCCACTACAATATACATCCTATGTACAGTAATGGCCTCTAGGGCATACATATAACTAACACTTTAGTCACCTACTCTATCAACCAAGGGTCATCCTACGCTCCGAAGGTAAAACCTAAGACTCTGATATCAACTTTGTCACGTCCCGAAAGTACGGAACATGACCAGCACTTAAACTACGAAATGTCTCGAGGCGTACGTAATCTAAGTAAGCCGAAAACCTAGAAATCCAAACCAAGAAAAGTAGTAGAGTGAAGGAAAAAACCCAATTTAAATCAAGTAGTTTTATTAGCATAAGCTGAATTATGCGTTTTTTAAAAACATCAAATATTTCTTGAAAATTTCGACAGAGTCTACTTTGTAAATACTGGCCCCCAAACGGGATACAATATGAATAGTATACGAAATCAATAAAAGGCATCCCCAAGCGGGAGCTAGCTCTTCGTCAATCGAAGGTCACAACCACACAAGTAATATAATATACAACGCCAAGGGCGAGGATCAAAACTCAAAAGGAAACTCAAAACCACAAGAAATCCACAGAAATATAACGCGCGACTCTAAGGTCGAAAGAATAACATCACTGGTCTTTATCTCAAAATAAATACATGTTTGGTTGATGGAATTTACTAGATACAACTGAATAATATTATACAAAGTAATATGATGGGTACGATACCAATAAACCCACCCACTAGCAAGTCAAAACCTGCAAGAAACTGTGGCACAACGGGGGTGAGTTGCCAACTCGTGAGTAGAAAAAATATCTACGAACAGAAATCGCATGAACACCGCAATACTAGGTCAACGATCATAATATATCCTCAAATATATAACATGCAGCCTATAACAATGGCTAGGGTAAATATCTAACCCGAGTGTAATCCCATGTGCCTGTGTCAATGCCTCAGGTAGCAATATATCATATGGATGATGTATGAATGCATGAAAAAGAATGCATGTACTGATGAAAACTGCTGTAATAAATTAGTGAGATTTCTGTATCTTTTTAAAAACGAGGTATCATAAATGAAATCAGCATAAACAGTGCCTAGCATCGACACAAAACAAGTATCCAAATCTCTCGATATCTCTGTGTCGCAATCTCTGTACCTCAATATCTCAAAATCTCTGTATGTCAATCTCACTATCTAGGGCGCCGTCAGTCCAGACCGGCCCCTACCATCAATCTCAAGACCACGACGGTATCCTACGGATATCCGACGCGTCGGGTAAAATCACCGGTAGGTAGTGCTCCCCTACCAGGCTCACATCGTCATCATCACGCGCTTCTTGCCCCGGGGTACCTTACTGGGTCCACCATGTACCCGAAACGGTTCATCCGTCTTTTCGAATCGGGTCTCGAAATCCATCAGCAAACTCATGGTGGATGACTCATACAATCGGGTCTCGAAATACATCATGGGAAAACCGCGCTTTTCATTTAAAAAGAGAGAGAAGAAGTTTGTATAAGTTTTGCGGTATTCCCCCAAATCCAGAAAATCTCATGGAAATCCGAATCCAAAACCTCAATAACACGTAAAATAGTGAATATATGCATGAGAATCCATGAATGCGGCATAACAATGAATAACAGTATGCATGAAGTAGCAGATAATAACTACAATGTCTAACTAGCATATAAGGCAAGTACACTAATATTATGTCTAAACAATTAGCTAACAGGCTATGTCAATGTAATAGTATTTTTTAAGTGTATGTGACAAGGCAATTACCGATGAAGATGTGTGTGAGCTGGCAAGTAAGTGTACGTGGTACATACGCATCATCGGTAATGGTGATGGTGTCCTAACAGCATGATATCAATAATAAAATATGAATTACAATAAGTATGCGAGGCGGAGCAACAACAGTAATATGCGGGAGCTGATTACTAGACACAACGATAACTAAACTGCATTACCCTAATATAAGTCCTACAATAGTGCCTTTTGAAGTAACACGAATCATGGTGTTTTGAAAATAAGGGCTACGGTGTTTTTAAGAAAAGATACGTCTTTTAAAATATCCGTAGAATCCCTTGACCTGTCTTTTAAAATACCCACGATTCGTTAGTTTTGAAATAGATAGGAGTCTAATCTAGTCTAACAACTACACTAAACTATACGGCTGAACTAACAAGCTGAACTACAGGTAAGGAATGTAGGGTTCCTAGGCACACTCAAGAGGTTCCACAAGGTATCAACCATGCTAAAATCAAATTTTTCTTGTGCCGAGAAACCCTAATGCTAGATCGATAACTAGAGATAAAGGCGAAACAACAACTAGTTAACAACTTAACTACTAAGTGAATGGAAATACAACCTTTGTAGATCCGGTCCTCCACTTCCTTAGCTCCATGATGATGTCCCTCCGCTGCGATCATCGGATCCCGGACTCTAGCGATGGTTTCGTCGAAGAAATGATCGGGCTAGGTCGTCGACTTCTATGCCGAAGATGATCTACGTCGAGACAACTCAAGATCATGCTCCACCTTCACCAAGTCATGAAACTTGTGAAGAAAACACCCTATACTACATGGCAAGTGGTAGAGGATGAAGAAATAGGAAGTGGGTTCACTTTGGATTTGGATTTCTCACTTGGAATCATCACTTAGACATTTTCAGGAAAAGGTTTTCTTTCTTTTTGAAGAAGAAGAAGAAAGAAAATGAAAATCAATTATTAATAATAGAAAAACAAGTGATGGTTATCATAATGCAACCATGGTTAAGTGTAGAGAATAAACTAGGGTTAGGTGAATGGTTAGGTTAAGCAAAAGAAACAAAAATGGTTGAACTTTTCAAAGCTTCATGAAGCTTCAAAGAAATCCAAAAGAAGCAACCATTTCTTTTCTTGCTAAAAAGAATAAATAAATAAAATAAATAATCAAGAGAAGATAATAAAACCCTAACCATTCACTTAAACATGGTTTAAAGTAAACACAAACCCAAGTTTGCATGTATCATCAAATATGATACAAACAAGTGCACAAAAATATATCATATATACAACTTGTGCATTTCAAGTGAGAAAATCAATCTTGAGTGAACCAATATTAGTTAATGCAAAGTAATATATCAAATATATAATTATACATTAAATCATTAAATCAACACTTGATTTAATGATCCGGTCATACTGCATATAACCGACTAATATCATGTGTATCAATGTATCGAATCAACATTTGATTCGGTAACCCGGCTATATCACATATAACCGTCCCATGATACATATCGCGAGAATAGAATACGGTATCACATACACGCATTATTCTCGGTGCCGCACATATCTCATATGCGCTCCTATTTCGTTTCGCTTGAGCCAGGAAACCTCTGTGTAGGACTCTAAAGACTCGTCAATACGCCGGCAGCAGGTGATGATCATATCAAACACCCACAAGCCGCAAGTGGTCTGCTAAACGTAACGGCCACCCGGGTATTGATCGATCAGAAGATCGACGAGCAAGCCCGCTCACACTCCTGTGAATCCAACCAGTAACACTTACCGTACAGTCCGGTCTGTTCGTCTGATATGTCGCATATCTCGCCTAGGGGTGGTAAACGTCAGACCCCAGCAGCTCGATAAGTCGTGTCGATATGAGGTCTATAACAGTTCGAGAAACTACTGGTAACACTTACCAGTAAATCTCAGCAGCCCTGGCCAGGGATTTCCGGTTATAGCCAATCGAACACAGCGCAACATCAACTCCCTATACCGGGAGAGATGAATCCCCTCCTATCGTTCATTGCCTCCATGTGATTCGGGACTGTACCTAAAAACCACCGTTTTGCACGCCCTCTTGGACGTGGTAAGGTGGAAATCAAAGAACAGTGGGAATCACACAAGACTCTATGACGATCTCGGGTCTACAGACTAACCTGTACCAGTGTCACCAGAGAACTGCCATCTGACGTAAGGTATAATACCATATGGGAGTTCTCGGCGAGTCCGTCCAGTGTACCCAGTCTCTACTGAGCACCCGTATATCATCTCTGATGTCAAACGCCAATGGATATGGGATCATCCATCGCCCATCTGTATGGGTCGAGAAGGTATACGCTAGTCTACTCTGGTATATCGATGCCCCGTCTCGATACACCCACGACTAGGGACCTTGAAGGATGTACTTATGGACTACCATGTCCCCACTAGTATGATCCGCATCATAGTCCAGGTAGTCATGTACACATCCTAAGGGCTTTACCAACATATAACAGAGAGACAATCAGTATACACATCAAGGTAAAGAGCAACAAGATAGCATACTATCATGTCGAGCAAGAAAGTCCTCCCTGTATATATGTCCAAGCATCCACTACAATATACATCCTATGTATAGTAATGGCCTCTAAGGCATACATATAACTAACAAGGAAACCGCCTAACATCTGAGTCGATACGTATATATACCTGTATATATATTAGTCGGTGATCCCGCCTCAATAATATCATATCCGATGCCATATCTATAATCAAACATCCCAAGTCAAGAGTGCGGATCAATCATCAATATATAGCTCGTACGTAAATCCGTCGTACGGCATCCCCAAATCTGGGTACGGGTCAATATCATACTCATCACACTGTTCATCTGGTATCCTCTTTATCAAGATCATCATCTGGGATACTGACCTACGTCTAGTACACTACTAATATCACTATTCACATGGCATTGTCATCCAAAGATCTGCTATAACATCAGGACGTATCTCAAGTACGAATCCTGCCATATCACCGATCTCACGGCCTCAACTCAAATCTAATCGACTCATCTCAATCTCAAGTATCATCCGCAAATCCAGTATGTGAACACCTAGTCCCATACCCAGGTGAACACATAAACACATCTTCCCATATACGCACAGGTAATAACATAGATGTATGCATGTGTGCGTGTGCGTGTGTGGGTGTAACAACTACTCTAGGGTTTCGCAACTAACACTAAACTAATCCATGAACACCTAGAATCTACCTTTATCATCAAGTCTCATATCAACATAAAATACAAAATCAAAATATATGTGTGTATACGTATTCGTATACATCACCACGAACTGCGGGGGTGCTATACGCCATCCACCCGACTTCTCCCCGTAGATATAAATCTACTCACCTGATCCGAGCTCGCCGCTGCCGACGTCGTCACGCGCTTGCTTGTCGTCTCGAGGTCCACCTGGGGTACCTACATGTCGCCACGTATCGTAACGCATAAAAACCAAATCCGAAATCGAAACGGTATATGAAAACCAAATCGGCACCCGTATCATGTATAGGTCAAAACCTATCGCCTACGCATGCAAGAATAGCCAAACCAACCCTCGATTTTGATGTACAAACATCAACCCATCAAGAAAAAAACCAAAACACCCCAATCGTGTTTTCACAATCACTAATTTTATAGAAATAGGAAGCAATTCATAAAAACCTTAAAATTGCCCAAATCGATTTATTTCAAGAACCCTAGTAAACCTAAATTTCCCTTTTTAGCGCCAATCTAAATGTTTTAACAATTTTAGTGGCCACAATATTCACCAAACAACTTAATTAGGTCACAAAAATATTAACTAGATTTTTCACTCAATTATATTCAAAATTCCTAAAAACCTAGTTTGCACAATTATGCAATTTTAACATTTTTCATGTAACAATTTGCAATCTAACTACTAGTTTACATTCTTCAAATCCTAAGATGGTAAGCTACCCATTACAACCATAATCTATAGATCAAAATGCTAACATTAATTCAAAACCTTTCTTGAATTCCAAGCTTGTAATCAAAACTTAATTAAACACTTAATTAAAATCTTAGATTAGAACAAGTATCATTTGGAAAAGGGTTATACCTCAAACTAGTTTGAAATGAGATCTACACTTGCCAAAACATAGCCCCCAAAATGCCATCTTGCTCCAAGGATTCAAGCTAGCTTGGGCAAAGAAATAATGGGTCAAGGTTGGATTTGAGTTTTGATGGAAATTTGTGTGGATTTAGTGGATTTTATGATGATTTTGGAGGTGAATGAAGTGGGGAATTTTTTTTGGGCAGCAGCCCAAGGGAGTGCTTGGCCACAAGATGAAGGGGAGAGAGAGAGAGTGAGGTGTGAGTTTTGGTGAGAAAGTCCAAGTCAAAAGCCATGTACCAATAATTAACCCCCATGCCTAATATCTTATTCCATTCTTTTCTTTAATAAATTGTGTGAGGAAAAGAAGTGGGCACAAGAGAATTGGGGCTGCTGCTGTGGTCGGACCGGCCAAGGAAGGGTGAGCATGTGAGTGAGTGATTGGAAAAAAAAAGTTCCATGCAAAAAGACCCCCTCAAGTTACCAAATTGCAAGTTTTCGCTAATTTCACCAAAAAAGCCATTTTTCTTCAATAATTTCTAACACCGTTTGGCAGATTCATTTTGTTTCAAAAACAACATGTTAAAATTTTGTTTAATATGCCATGATGCAAAAAATTTTTTTCAGCTCATTCCAATTTGTAATTTTCCCTAATTAAATGTATTAGTGACGGCTTAAAATAATATTAAAATAATTAATTTCGGAAATTTTTTTCAGAAAATTTGAAATTTCACCAGTGGCTCAATAAACACCAATTAATAGCAATTACATAGCTAGAATATGTATATTTAATTTTATAATAATGATATTTGTATTTTGACTTTTTACGGAAAACCCTCTTATTTTACCGATTTTCCGAAATTTCACCGAAACGATTTTCAAAACGTTACAATCTTCCCCCCTTAAAGAAATTCGATCCCCGAATTTAAATTAAAACTCCCCCCAAATACTAAAACATCTAAGCAAAAGCATCAAGTCGTCGGGGCTCCGAAATTGTAAATACATAAAACAAATCGTAGCGCAGCGCATGCGCATGAAAAATGAGCATATAACTCAAAATCAAAACTCCGTCAAGTATCGCGCAATCATCGGAGTCATGGTAAAGACACAAATGTCAAATCCAATACAAAACCAATATGATATAACTCGAAACTATACACGTAAATATCAAATCTATATATGTAAATATCTGAAGGGAATGCATGCCAAATCTCTTAAAGTCGCTGTCCAATGCGCATAACACTGCACAGTGGCAGACGTCTATCATAAGAAAATAATCATATACATATATACCTTTTGTTTGAACTGTACGTTCCACCATTTTGGGAAACAATTTGGAAGGGTTTTCTTGTTTTAAACGTTTCGTGTCATATCAGACATGTAGGTAAATACTGAGACTATAACTCGCTTTTTAGAATTCCCTTCGATAGCTACCAATGCATGCAAAATACATTCAGGTACTGTCCTCTGACTAGTCCTGCTCAGTACGAAAACACATAGCAAATATCATAAAATGTACTGCTCTATAAGAAATCAATCCCAAAATATGCATACGAATACTACGTGTGTCTGGTGCGCACGGAAATCAAAATCCATATATGTGCCAACATGTGCACCGAAACAAGATTTAAGTGTATTGGGTGTGCACGAAACATCTGTCATAGGCAACGTGGGTGCCTAACAGCAAAATCAGGTGCATCTGACATGCACGAAGAATCTCGATTTAGTGCATCTGGTGTGCACCAAAATCGCACCTCAAAACATGCGCCCAACATGCGCGAAAATCCAAATCAGGTGCATCCATCGTGCACGAAATCATGAAATCCAATATCAAGTGCCGAATATGCGCAAAATCCAATCAGGTGCACAAGGTGCACAAAACAAATATTGAACATCATAATCGAAATCGAAGTCTAGTACATCTAAATGCACAACATAACACTGCACTGCAAGCATATATGAACTATACCGAGTGCAAAAACCAAATCGTGTGCGTACATACACATAAAATCAACTCAACTGTATGAAACCCATAAAATCATAAACGTGCGAAACCAAGGCACGAAAATGATATCAAGTGCAACAACTGTGCAAAAATTGTAAATACTCAGTAGGTGCAACCATGGTACATGAAAACAAATATCATGAAACTCAATCATCAAAATCAGTCATGCGAATAGATCGTCCAAAATACCGAAATAAAATATGGCGGAATAGTCTCGCTCAAGCATATCCTCCAAGAATCTCTGGCCAACTGTCGTGGTCACTCATAGCATGTCTCGTCGACGATCCTGAACTCTGGCCTGCCGGTGTGCATAACATGACCACTCCTGGGTCCAAGTCTTCTCGTAATTTATTCCAGAAAGGTCCTATCGAGATCTCTCCTAAATCTCGTCTCTGCCGAACTGTCCGGAAGTCATCATCCCTTACTAGATCTGTTCTCGTTCCGGAACGGCTGCATATTCATCGTGACTCCTTCTGGAAGGTATATCCAAGTACAATGCCTCGGCATGCGTATCACATCTCTGATGTCGGTGGAGTGGAACGTCATCTTATCCAGATCTTGTACGGACCTCTTTACTCCACTTCTTTAATATCGACTGCTTCGGACTCGTCTCGTCGTGGCTGCATGGATTGAGCTCCTACGGCTATCCTCGTATCTGGAGTCTCCTAAGAAATGCATCTCACCACCTGGCATCCGAATGAAGTCGAACCATCCGATCGATTCGTCAAAACCTCATAATCCCCCAAGTGATCAACATCTTGGGTACAGTTCAACAGTATCGAGTAGATACCACAGCATCGATGGTCCAGCCGTAGAAGGGCAAACCCAAGCCTCACTAATGGCGCCGCGGAACTGCCGCAAACCCTAAGGTTCAAAGGCTTTCATACGGTCATTAAGTCGAGTTAGGGTTTCATTCTTCTCGAGGGTCCATAGAATTGCCTGCATGTCTTTCCGAATACTTTAAACTTGGAATAATAGGTTTCTGACATTCGATCGTCTCTGTCGACTCTCAACGTCTCCGCGTGAAGTCGTCTCTAGCTGGAATCAATCTATCTGATGACCTCGCATCGGGATAGCGAACGAACCACATGTCCTAGTCATTCATTCCCGGTGACTAGCGACCTTCTATCATCTCTTAGTACAACTCATACTGCAATTGCTCCAACATCTGGGGCGATATCTAGTCGTTCGCAGCAACAACTAGCTCACTCATATGCACTCTGAACAGTGCCTCAATCATCATGAATAAGCAATACACCAACGGTCATCAAAATCTGGTTGGCCGCTGTCGGTGGCCCAATCCTCTGGTGCTGATCTGCACGTCCGAGAAATCTCATAAAAGCGATCCATCAAATGCTTGTAGCTCGAAAAGGCCATAAAACGAAGCCTCCCTATCCAATTGTATGTCCCTGGAATCACGCCCTGGAGCTCGTGCTGACCGCAACTCTAGTCGTAGCTCTCCACGCCCGTGTAACCGTGGTAACAAAACCATAACTGGTACCGATGAGGCTAGATCATAGGAAGGAATATAATACTGTGCAAGGAAATGTACATCCTAAGTGTCACGACCCGCAGGGTACGGAACGTGACTGGCATTTAAGTTTACGAAACGTCTCAAGACGTCCGTAAAATAAGTAAGCCAAAGCCCAGAAACCAAAACCAAATAAGCAAAAGAATGAAGGAAAACCAATCAATTGAAAGCGAGTTTATCAAATAAGTCATATAAAACCTTTTTTTAAAAACAATATCAATTTTTCCGAAAATTTCGGCAGAGTCTCCTTTGTAAAAACTGGCCCCCAAAATGGGTACAACAAGAATATATATGAATCCAACAAATAAGGCATCCCCAAGCGGGAGCTAGCTCTTCGCCACAAGGCGGTCATAAATCCCACGCAATATAAAACAACAACATGCAAAATAATCATAAAGGATCATGAGAAAAACAGCATGTCGACTCAAGTGAGCTCGACCCCAAAATACAGCATAAAAAGTCCACAAATCTCACAGTCTCATCTCTAGGTCAATATACAACAATACTGGTAGATACAGTAGATGGAGTACACTAGATACAAAGAATATACAAGGTGGTACAAAATAAAAATATAACCCACCTAAGAGTAAAACCTCGAGTAGAGGCAAAAGAGGCAAAAGAAGCAAGTGCGCCCGCCGCTACTGTACTGACGGAGCGGACCTGCAAAAGGCTGTGGCACAACGGGGGTGAGTTGCCAACTCGTGAGTAATAAATAACATCTACACAGGCTATCGAATGCATGCACACAAGTATCCTAGCATCTACAATACAGGTAAGGTAGGACATAATAGCAGGTATATATATGCAATATGAATATACTAGCAGGTATGAATGCAATGCAAATCAACTCATGATCTGAATGTGTAGGTATAAGAATCATGTTTTTCCTTTAGGAATCTCTTTTGAAATACCAGCACAATACTAATAGATCAACAAGAACCGGTGTCCAGCAACGACACCTCAAAACTTTCACAAATCTCAAATATCCATGTCATAATATCTCTGGCCTCAGCCATCCGGCCGACCCATCTCAATATCAATATCTCATCATCTCGCGGCCACGGTCGGTATCCTCTGGATATCCGCCGTCCCAAACAGTCACCGGTAGGTAATCCGTCCCCTGCCAGGCTCAACGTCAACAACACATTCCTCTTGCCCCGGGGTACCTTACCGGGCCCACCATGTACCCGTGACGGTTCCTCCACTCCTCGACACGGATCTCGAAAACCACAGCAAACTCATGGTGGACAACACTTACATCAATAGAAAACCGCAATTTACATATTTTAAAAATATAATAAGTTTAGAAATTTTGCGGCTTTCCCCCGAAATCCAGAAATATCATAAAATCTCATGAAATCCTCATAAGTGCATATGTCAATGATAATGAATGCATATGGTATCAATAATCAAGTTACGATATGTGATTAATAGATTAGGCATGAACAAATAATATGATGAAGTACATGCACATGAATAGCAATCCTACGATTTCATTTTAAAGAATTAAAGCAATAGCGCAAGTTTAAGTATCAATTATAGTAAAAGGTTTCAATTTAAAGGTTATCTAGTATGGTGGCATGGCAATTACCATGGTGTGTGTGTAAGCATGAATAGTGCTCGTGCTGCATATAAAAACCCTGGCAATGGTGCAGGTGTCCTATAGAATGGGTTCGTATATGTATGTCAATATAAGGCATGAATGTAGCAAATAATCATACAAGTATTACACCCCTAATTACTAACATTACTAAGAATCCTTTTAAGCTAATAAAACTATCGGGCGACTTGCGCCATCCAACGATAGTCCCCCGTAGATGTTACATCTACTCACCGGAATCCCTAGCTAGTCACGTCCAATCACCGCTTTCCCCTTTCGTGCCGTGTCTGACGTCTCCGCGACCGAACCTGGAATTTACATCAATACCAAACATAAGGTTACATACCATGAAACGACGCAATCCCAAACGAAAATACCAACGTTCACAAGTTAGGTACAACGTGCACGAGGTGCGCGGAACACACGCGAAAATCGCAAAAACTAACTAAAATCGCCGATTTGGTCGCCCGGCAAAGCTAAAATCTGATCACTCAAAAATCCGCACTCACACATCCTAAATGTCATAGGATATGCCAAAAATATAATCTAGATATCGCAATTAATTCGTCACAATATTTTAATAAAAACCTAGTAAGCCAGAAATTTGCAATTTGGTGCAAACATCGAAAATTAGCGACAAAGTTAACACAATCCAACACAACAATCCAAACCAACCCACTAGATAGCCACTACACTAATTTTAAACCATTAACTATGCTTCAAAACATATTTTCTACACCCAACCCTTCTCTTGATTTTTAGTAATTAGCAAAACAAGGAAAATTTCACACAAGATTAACTTGGATTAGCATAACATCAAGCCACTTAAGCAAAGTAACCTTATAGATTGGTTAAGTAAACAACTAGATTAATTAAATAGATTTAATTAACTAAATAATGGTTTCCTAACCCTAACTAAAATTCAAGACATGAACTGAAAAAAAACTAGATTCGAAATTAGCACTAAAATTAACACTAAACAACTCAATTAAAGAATTTTAACCATATGAACTTAAATGAGTAGAAATTATACCTCAAATTTTATAGATCTAGCAAGAAGAATTTGCCTCAATGATGGCCTCGTAGCACCATGATTCCAAGCAAGAGAGGCTAAGGAGAAAGGGGATGAAGAATGGGGTTTAATTTGTGAGTTTTAACTTGAAATTTGGAGCAAACTTGAAGAGTTTAACAAGAAGATGCAAAGAAAAAAAAAGATGAAGGGGGACTGCTGGAATTCGGCCAGAACAACGGAAGGGGGATGGTGTGGGGTGTGGGAAAAAGTCATGGTCAACCCCTACCAACCCACAAGAGACCCATACCCAATTAACAATTCAAAATCCTTTAAAAAAAAACCTCATTCCCATACAATATAAAAAGTCAAAGGAGCATGGAATTTTTTTCCATGAGCTGCTGGAAATGGGCCGGCCTAGGGTGAGGGAAAAGAGAGAGGGGTTTTACAAAAGAAATTTTATGCAAAAAGACCCCCTACAAGTCCAAAATTGCAAGTTTAAGCTTTAATTCAATAAATTTCGTTTTCCATAATAAAAATTAGTTAAAACTTAAAATAAATGACTAAAAATTTATGTTACAACTAGATTTTAATTAACATGATTTTAAAGCTTAAATTTAGCCCATTTAAATTTGTATTTATCGCTAATTTAATGTACTTTCTTACCGGCTTAAAATAATATTAAAAATTGAAAAATTAGGGAAAATTTTTAAACGACTAAAAATTAATAAGTAACTCATTAGCTACTAAAAACAAGCAATTACCTATCCATTTGAGGTATAATTAGTCCTAAACTGAAAAATAACAAAAAAGACGGTTTACGGAAAAATACCGAATTTTCACCGATTTTCAGGAAAACACCAAAACGACTTTTCAAGACGCTACAATATTCCCTCCTTAAAGAAATTCGGTCCCCGAATTTAAAAAATATAGCTACGCGTACCTTCAAAGAGATGGGGATATTTCTTCCGCATCTCTCCCTCGGCCTCCCAAGTGATCTCTTCGCTGCTCGGGCTGCGCCAAAGAACTTTCACGGACGGCAGGACCCTTGGTCGAAGTTTCTTCACTTGCCGATCCAAAATCTCAACTGGCTCCACGGCGAACGAAAGGTCGGGCTCGAGCTGAACTGTCTGATGCTGAATCGTGTGGGAAGGGTCATGAAGGTACTTGCGGAGCATCGAAACATGGAAGACGGGGTGAACATCGGGAAAGCTGGGTGGAAGAGCCAAACGATACGCAACAGCGCCGACACGCTCGAGGATCTCGAAGGGACCTACGAATCTAGGGCTAAGCTTCCCCTTTCGCCCAAAATGAATCACGCCCTTCATCGGAGAGACTTTCAGAAAAACAAGGTCGCCAACTGCGAACTCTAATCTGCGACGGCGCCTGTCTGCATAGGATTTCTGTTTGCTCTGAGCTGCTCTCATCCGGTCTCGAATCAACTGAATCTTCGCTGTCGTCTCCTCAACAAGCTGCGGCCCTAAAATACTGCTCTCGCTGAGCTCTGTCCAACAGACGGGCGATCTGCATCTCCTCCCATACAATGCCTTGAAAGATGCCATCTGAATAGTATCCTGGAAGCTGTTGTTGTAGAAGAACTCCACTAGAGGTAAATGACGATCCCAGCTACCGCCGAAGTCTAAAACGCACGCTCTGAGCATGTCCTCGAGAGTCTGAATGGTCCGCTCTGACTGTCCGTCGGTCTGCGGATAAAACGCTGTGCTGAAGCTCAAACGAGTGCCCAAAGCCTCCTGAAGTCTCTGCCAAAGTCGGCTGGTGAACTGGGTGCCTCGATCTGACACGATACAAGTTGGTACGCCATGTAGTCGCACGATCTCGTCAACGTAAAGCTGGGCATACTGAGCGAAGCTGAAAGTCATCTTCACTGGCAGGAAGTGAGCCGCTTTCGTCAATCGATCCACGATCACCCAGATGGAGCATACCCTCGACTGGTCCTGGGTAGACCCACAACGAAATCCATCGAAATCTGCTCCCATTTCCACTCTGGAATGGGTAACGGCTGTAGCTCTCCTGCGGGCCTCTGGTGCTCGGCCTTGACTTGCTGACAAGTCAGGCATCTCGATACAAACTCTGCAATGTCCCTCTTCATCCCGTCCCACCAGTAGGTCTCTCTCATATCATGGTACATCTTGGTGGAACCGGGGTGGACACTATACACTGATCGGTGTGCCTCCTCAAGAATGTCGCGCAGCAATCCATCAGCATCTGGTACGCACAGTCTAGATCCATATCGTAAAATCCCCTGATCGTCAATCACGAACTCGAAAAATCTGCCCTGTCCCATCTGTGCCATGATCTCTGAGCAACGGTCGTCACTGCGCTGTGCCTCATATATACGGTCAAGCAACTGTGGGCGTGCACGAATATGCGCGAGCTGTCCCCCTGTCTGAGTGAACTCGAACTCAACTCGGCTGTCGCATAACATCTGCCAATCTGCTGACGACTGCCTCTGCACTGCGCGCAAACACGATAGACTACCCCCGGGCCTCTTACTCAACGCATCCGCCACTACATTATCCTTGCCTGGGTGATATAAGATCTCGCAGTCGTAGTCTTTCACCAACTCCATCCAACGACGCTGTCTGAGGTTCAGGTCTCGCTGCTGAAATATGTATTTTAAGCTCTTGTGGTCTGTGAATATTTGGCACGACTCGCCATATAGGTAATGTCGCCAAATCTTCAATGCAAAGACCACTGCAGCCATCTCCAAATCATAAGTGGGGTAGTTCTGTTCATGTTTCTTCAACTGCCGAGAAGCATATGCGATCACCCGGCCATGCTGCATCAATACGCATCCTAATCCTACTCGCGAAGCATCACAGTAGACCACAAATCCGCCTGATCCCGAAGGCAAAGATAATACCGGCGCCGTAGTCAAACAAGTCCGTAGCTGCTGAAAACTGCGCTCGCACTCCTCTGTCCAAACGAAAGGAACTCCCTTCCAGGTCAAACCGGTCAAAGGTGCAGCTATACGGGAGAAGTCCTGAACAAAACGCCTGTAGTAGCCCGCCAGGCCTAGAAAACTACGGATCTCAGTAACCGATGTAGGTCGGGGCCACTGCTGAACAGCCTCAATCTTCTTCGGGTCCACACATATGCCGTCTCTCGTAACCACGTGACCCAAGAATACGACGCTGTCCAGCCAGAATGCACACTTGGAGAACTTTGCGAACAGCTAGTGCTCCCTCAGAGTCTGTAACGTAATCTGCAAGTGCTGCTCGTGCTCCTCTCTGCTCCGGGAGTACACCAAGATATCGTCGATAAACACGATGATGAACAAGTCAAGATACGGCCTGAAAGTACGGTTCATCAAATCCATGAATGCTGCTGGGGCGTTGGTGAGTCTGAACGACATCACCAAAAACTCGTAGTGGCCATAGCGTGTACGGAAAGCTGTCCTCGGTATATCCTCCTGTCGAACTCGCAGCTGATGGTATCCTGATCGCAAGTCGATCCTCGAAAAATACCCCGCACCCTGAAGCTGGTCGAACAAATCATCAATGCGTGGCAGCGGATATCTGTTCCGCACGGTAACCTTGTTCAGCTGGCGGTAGTCGATACATAAGCGCAAACTTCCGTCCTTCTTCTTGACGAACAGGACCGGAGCACCCCACGGAGAAACACTAGGTCGAATAAGCCCCTTCTCTAACAAATCCTGCAACTGATCCTTCAGCTCTCGAATCTCTGCCGGGGCCATCCGATAAGGCGGTATAGAAATAGGCCCCGAGCCGGGAATCAAATCGATGCAGAACTCAACATCGCGCTCAGGTGGTAGCCCAGGTAGCTCATCAGGGAAAACATCAGGGAACTCACAAACAACCGGGACCCGGTCCAACGGAACCTCTGCAGCTCGAGTATCATAAATAAACGCTAAGAATCCCTGACATCCCTTCCGCAAGAGCTGACCAGCGCGAAGAGGCGAAATCAAGCTGGGAAGGGTGACGCTGCGGTCTCCCTGAATAACAAGGACTGGCTCTCCCGGAAAGCTAAATATGACTGCCTTCTCACAGCAGTCCACCGAAGCATAACAAGTGGCTAGCCAATCCATGCCCAGAAGCACATCAAAGTCCAACATATCGAGGAGAATCAAATCAACTGATGAATCCCTCTCCCCGATACGAACGGAACACAATCGAAATACAAAACGAGCGACAAACGACTCTCCTACCGGGGTAACAACAACAAGCAGATGATCTAACGACGACGACTCACGGCCCAACATCGGTGCAAATTGTGTAGAGACGTACGAATGTGTGGAACCTGGGTCGAATAATACCCGTGCGTCAAAAGAGCAAACTGGCAAGGTACCTGTCACAACGGCATTGGATGCCTGCGCATCCTGCGGTGTCAAAGCAAATACTCGGGCCTATCCTCCACCGATAGTGGGCTGATCTCGACCTCGGCCTCTGCCTCCTCGTCCTCTCTGAACAGGACCGCCGCGTCCACGGCCTCTGTGTGCACCTAACTGGCGTGGAGCATCGCCTGTGGTAGGAAGTAGGGCTCTCTGAGGAGGGGATGGTGATGGTGGTAGGGTCACATGTGGAACTGTCGCTGCTCCCTGTCGTCTCGCCGGACAGTCTCTGACAAGATGGTGCGGACTCCCGCACCCAAAACACCCTGGCGACGGCTGCTGTCCCTGGGGATAAGAACCATATAACTGTCCCCGTCCAAATCCTCTGCCAGGCCTATCTCTCGGAAAGAATCTGGCGCACTGCCTCTGAGACGGTACATCGGTGCGAATCCTCTTCGGCCCAGAAACGGCCGAAGTCTGTGATATGCGTGCCTCCATCCGTAATGCCGCATCCATAGCAGCTGAATAAGTGTCGTAGTGCTGGGCGCCAATGGCAAGATATAGCTGGGCATCGAGTCCCTGTACGAACCTCTTCACCATCTTCTCTTCGGTATCTACCAAATACGGAGTATATCGGGATAACTGTGTAAACTGGATGTCATACTCAGACACCGTCATCCCAGGTGTCTTGACTAAGGCCTCGAAGCTACGAGCTCTGGCGTCACGAACGCTCTCTGGGAGGAAACGAGCTAGAAAGACCGCTGTAAACTCTGCCCAAGTCATAGGCGGTAGACCTGCAGCTCGACCTCTCAAGACTGACTCCCACCATGTCTGCGCAAGACCCTCTAGTCGGAAACTCGCAAGCTCTACCCATCGATCATCCGAACATCTCAGCGAACGACAGATCCTGGCTAAACTGTCAAGGAACGTCTGTGGGTCCTCCGTTACCTCGGTGCCGGTGAATACTGGAGGTCTCAGCCTCATGAAATCCTATAGCGAAACCGGAATGGCCACGGTGGTAGTAGTAGGAGCAGGTATCATGGTCGTCTGTGATGTAGTAGGTACGTCATCCGGCCTCGGTGTACGACTGGCTGCAACTAGGGATCCTACCATCTGACGTAGCTCCTGCATACTCCCCATCATCTGTCGCAACTCCTCCATACCAGTCTCAAGCCTATCCATACGGCCTGGGGAAGGTGGATCAGTCTGTCCCTGCGGCGTAGGCATACCACCCTGCTCAGTCCTAGTCTCGGACGAGCCAGCTCGAATCTCGTCTCGGGCGGCAGCCCTCTGTGCCCTCGTAGCCTTCGGCGGCATAGTGGCTGTTACAGGAAAACGGATAATAAGAACAGTGCAATAGGATCATAGGATACACGGAATTGAAGAAGGAATTTTCAAGCAAGTATATCCTAAAGTCACTTAGGCGGAGTACCGTATCGCAAGTATGCCGCGGACATACACACGCTACGTTACCCTACTTAAGTCACTTACTCCATCTACCAAGGGTCGTCCTACACTCAAAAAGGTAAAACCTATCGCTCTGATACCAACTTTGTCATGACCCGCAGGGTACGGAACGTGACTGGCACTTAAGTTTACGAAACGTCTCAAGACGTCCGTAAAATAAGTAAGCCAAAACCCAGAAACCAAAACCAAATAAGCAAAAGAATGAAGGAAAACCAATCAATTGAAAGCGAGTTTATCAAATAAGTCATATAAAACCTTTTTTTAAAAACAATATCAATTTTTCCGAAAATTTCGGCAGAGTCTCCTTTGTAAAAACTGGCCCCCAAAACGGGTACAACAAGAATATATATGAATCCAACAAATAAGGCATCCCCAAGCGGGAGCTAGCTCTTCGCCACAAGGCGGTCACAAATCCCACGCAATATAAAACAACAACATGCAAAATAATCATAAAGGAGCATGAGAAAAACAGCATGTCGACTCAAGTGAGCTCGACCCCAAAATACAGCATAAAAAGTCCACAAATCTCACAGTCTCATCTCTAGGTCAATATACAACAATACTGGTAGATACAGTAGATGGAGTACACTAGATACAAAGAATATACAAGGTGGTACAAAATAAAAATATAACCCACCTAAGAGTAAAACCTCGAGTAGAGGCAAAAGAGGCAAAAGAAGCAAGTGCGCCCGCCGCTACTGTACTGACGGAGCGGACCTGCAAAAGGCTGTGGCACAACGGGGATGAGTTGCCAACTCGTGAGTAATAAATAACATCTACACAGGCTATCGAATGCATGTACACAAGTATCATAGCATCTACAATACAGGTAAGGTAGGACATAATAGTAGGTATATATATGCAATATGAATATACTAGCAGGTATGAATGCAATGCAAATCAATTCATGATCTGAATGTGTAGGTATAAGAATCTTGTTTTTCCTTTAGGAATCTCTTTTGAAATACCAGCACAATACCAATAGAATCAACAAGAACCGGTGTCCAGCAACGACACCTCAAAACTTTCACAAATCTCAAATATACATGTCATAATATCTCTGGCCTCAGCCATCCGGCTGACCCATCTCAATATCAATATCTCATCATCTCGCGGCCACGGTCGGTATCCTCTGGATATCCGCCGTCCCAAACAGTCACTGGTAGGTAATCCGTCCCCTGCCAGGCTCAACGTCAACAACACATTCCTCTTGCCCCGGGGTACCTTACCGGGCCCACCATGTACCCATGACGGTTCCTCCACTCCTCGACACGGATCTCGAAAACCACAGCAAACTCATGGTGGACGACACTTACATCACTAGAAAACCGCAATTTACATATTTTAAAAATATAATAAGTTTAGAAATTTTGCGGCTTTCCCCCGAAATCCAGAAATATCATAAAATCTCATGAAATCCTCATAAGTGCATATGTCAATGATAATGAATGCATATGGTATCAATAATCAAGTTGCGATGTGTGATTAATAGATTAGGCATGGACAAATAATATGATGAAGTACATGCACATGAATAGCAATCCTACGATTTCATTTTAAGGAATTAAAGCAATAGCGCAAGTTTAAGTATCAATTATAGTAAAAAGTTTCAATTTAAAGGTTATCTAGTGTGGTGGCATGGCAATTACCAGGGTGTGTGTATAAGCATGAATAGTGCTCGTGCTGCATATAAAAACCCTGGCAATGGTGCAGGTGTCCTATAGAATGGGTTCGTATATGTATGTCAATATAAGGCATGAATGTAGCAAATAATCATACAAGTATTACACCCCTAATTACTAACATTACTAAGAATCCTTTTAAGCTACTAAAACTATCGGGCGACTTGCGCCATCCAACGATAGTCCCCCGTAGATGTTACATCTATTCACCGGAATTCCTAGCTAGTCACGTCCAATCACCGCTTTCCCCTTTCGTGCCGCGTCTGACGTCTCCGCGACCGAACCTGGAATTTACATCAATACCAAACATAAGGTTACATACCATGAAACGACGCAATCCCAAACGAAAATACCAACGTTCACAAGCTAGGTACAACGTGCACGAGGTGCGCGGAACACACGCGAAAATCGCAAAAACTAACTAAAATCGCCGATTTGGTTGCCCGGCAAAGCTAAAACCCGATCACTCAAAAATCCGCACTCACACATCCTAAATGTCATAGGATATGCCAAAAATATAATCTAGATATCGCAATTAATTCGTCACAATATTTTAATAAAAACCTAGTAAGCCAGAAATTTGCAATTTGGTGCAAACATCGAAAATTAGCGACAAAGTTAACACAATCCAACACAACAATCCAAACTAACCCACTAGATAGCCACTACACTAATTTTAAACCATTAACTATGCTTCAAAACATATTTTCTACAGCCAACCCTTCTCTTGATTTTTAGTAATTAGCAAAACAAGAAAAATTTCACACAAGATTAACTTGGATTAGCATAACATCAAGCCACTTAAGCAAAGTAACCTTATAGATTGGTTAAGTAAACAACTAGATTAATTAAATAGATTTAATTAACTAAATAATGGTTTCCTAACCCTAACTAAAATTCAAGACATGAACTGAAAAAAAACTAGATTCGAAATTAGCACTAAAATTAACACTAAACAACTCAATTAAAGAATTTTAACCATATGAACTTAAATGAGTAGAAATTATACCTCAAATTTTATAGATCTAGCAAGAAGAATTTGCCTCAATGATGGCCTCATAGCACCATGATTCCAAGCAAGAGAGGCTAAGGAGAAAGGGGATGAAGAATGGGGTTTAATTTGTGAGTTTTAACTTGAAATTTGGAGCAAACTTGAAGAGTTTAACAAGAAGATGCAAAGAAAAAAAAAGATGAAGGGGGGCTGCTGGAATTCGGCCAGAACAAGGGAAGGGAGATGGTGTGGGGTGTGGGAAAAAGTCATGGTCAACCCCTACCAACCCACAAGAGACCCATACCCAATTAACAATTCAAAATCCTTTAAAAAAAAACCTCATTCCCATACAATATAAAAAGTCAAAGGAGCATGGAATTTTTTTCCATGAGCTGCTGGAAATGGGCTGGCCTAGGGTGAGGGAAAAGTGAGAGGGGTTTTACAAAAGAAATTTTATGCAAAAAGACCCCCTACAAGTCCAAAATTGCAAGTTTAAGCTTAAATTCAATAAATTTCGTTTTCCATAATAAAAATTAGTTAAAATTTAAAATAAATTACTAAAAATTTATGTTACAACTAGATGTTAATTAACATGATTTTAAAGATTAAATTTAGCCCATTTAAATTTGTATTTATCGCTAATTTAATGTACTTTCTTACCGGCTTAAAATAATATTAAAAATTGAAAAATTAGGGAAAATTTTTAAACGACTAAAAATTAATAAGTAACTCATTAGCTACTAAAAACAAGCAATTACCTATCCATTTTAGGTATAATTAGTCCTAAACTGCAAAATAACAAAAAAGACGGTTTACGGAAAAATACCGAATTTTCACCGATTTTCAGGAAAACACCAAAACGACTTTTCAAGGCGCTACACTAAGGCTCTTAAGCGGAGTAGCGTATCGTAAGTATGCCGCGGAACATACCCACGGTATGTCACTCTACTTTAGTCACCTACTCCATCAACCAAGGGTCATCCTACGCTCCGAAGGTAAAACCTAAGGCTCTGATACCAACTTTGTCACGTCCAGAAAGTACGGAACATGACCGGCACTTAAACTACGAAATGTCTCGAGGCATACGTAATCTAAGTAAGCCGAAAACCCAGAAATCCAAACCAAGAAAAGTAGTAGAGTGAAGAAAAAAACCCAATTTAAATCAAGTAGTTTTATTAGCATAAGCCGAATTATGCGTTTTTTAAAAACATCAAATATTTCTTGAAAATTTCGGCAGAGTCTCCTTTGTAAATACTGGCCCCCAAACGGGATACAACATGAATAATATTCGAAATCAATAAAAGGCATCCCCAAGCGGGAGATAGTTCTTCGTCAATCGACGGTCACAACCACACAAGTAATATAATATACAACGCCAAGGGCGAGGATCAAAACTCAAAAGGAAACTCAAAACCACAAGAAATCTACAGAAATATAACGTGCGACTCTAAGGTCGAAAGAATTACATCACTGGTCTCAATCTCAAAATAAATACATGTTTTGTTGATGGAATTTACTAGATACAACTAAATAATATTATATAAAGTAATATGATGGGTACGATACCAATAAACCCACCCACTAGCAAGTCACCCGAAAGAAACAGTGCCAGCAAAGCCGTAATGAAACCTGTATGGCAAAACCTGCAAGAAACTGTGGCACAACGGGGGTGAGTTGCCAACTCGTGAGTAGAAAAAACATCTACGAACAGAAATCGCATGAACAACGCAATCCTAGGTCAACGATCATAAAATATCCTCAAATATATAACATGCAGCCTATAACAATGGCTAATGTAAATATCTAACCCGAGTGTAATCCCATGTGCCTATGTCAGTGCATCAGGTTGCAATATATCATATGGATGATGTATGAATGCATAAAACAGAATGCATGTACTGATGAAAACTGCTGTCATAAATTAGTGAGATTTCTGTATCGTTTTAAAAACGAGGTATCATAAATGAAATCAGCATAAACGGTGCCTAGCATCGACACAAAACAAGTATCCAAATCTCTCGATATCTCTGTGTCGCAATCTCTGTACCTCAATATCTCAAAATCTTTTTATGTCAATCTCACTATTTAGGGCGCCGTCAGTCCAGACCGGCCCCTACCATCAATCTCAAGACCACGACGGTATCCTCCGGATATCCGACGCGTCGGGTAAAATCACCGGTAGGTAGTGGTCCCCTGCCAGGCTCACATCGTCATCATCACGCGCTTCTTGCCCCGGGGTACCTTACCGGGTCCACCATGTACCCAAAACGGTTCATCCGTCTCCTCGAATCGGGTCTCGAAATCCATCAGCAAACTCATGGTGGACGACTCATACATCATGGGAAAACCGCGCTTTTCATTTAAAAAGAGAGAGAAGAAGTTTGTATAAGTTTTGCGGTTTTCCCCCAAATCCAGAAAATCTCATGGAAATCCGAATCCAAAACCTCAATAACACGTAAAATAGTGAATATATGCATGAGAATCCATGAATGCGGCATAACAATGAATAACAGTATGCATGAAGTAGCAGATAATAACTACAATGTCTAACTAGCATATAAGGCAAGTACACTAATATCATGTCTAAACTATTAGCTAACAGGCTATGTCAATATAATAGTATTTTCTAAGTGTACGTGACATGACAATTACCGATGAAGATGTGTGTGAGCCGGCAAGTAAGTGTACGTGGTACATACGCATCATCGGTAATGGTGATGGTGTCCTAACAGCATGATATCAATAATGAAATATGAATTACAATAAGTATGCGATGCGGAGCAACAGCAGTAATATGCGGGAGCTGAATACTAGACACAACGATAACTAAACTACATTACCCTAATATAAGTCCTACAATAGTGCCTTTTGAAATAACACGAATCGCGGTGTTTTGAAAATAAGGGCTACGGTGTTTTTATGAAAAGTTACGTCTTTTGAAATATCCATAGAATCCCTTGACCTGTCTTTTAAAATACCGTTAGTTTTGAAATAGGTAGGAGTCTAATCTAGTCTAACAACTACACTAAACTATATGGCTGAACTAACAAGCTGAACTACAGGTAAGGAAACCGCCTAACATCTGAGTCGATACGTATACATACCTGTATATATATTAGTCGGTGATCCCGCCTCAATAATATCATATCCGATACCATATCTATAATCAGACATCCCAAGTCAAGAGTGCGGATCAATCATCAATATATAGCTCGTACGTAAATCCGTCGTACGGCATCACCAAATCTGGGTACGGGTCAATATCATACTCATCACACTGTTCATCTGGTATCCTCTTTATCAAGATCATCATCTGGGGTACTGACCTACGTCTAGTACACTACTAATATCACTATTCACATGGCATTGTCATCCAAAGATCCGCTATAACATCAGGACGTATCTTAAGTACGAATCCTGCCATATCACTGATCTCACGGCCTCAACTCAAATCTCATCGACTCATCTCAATCCCTAGTATCATCCGCAAATCCAGTATGTGAACACCTAGTCCCATACCCAGGTGAACACATAAACACATCTCCCCATATACGCACAGGTAATAACATAGATGTATGCATGTGTGTGTATGCATGTGTGGGTGTAACAACTACTCTAGGGTTTCACAACTAACACTAAACTAATCCATGAACACCTAGAATCTACCTTTATCATCAAGTCTCATATCAACATAAAATATAAAATCAAAATATATGTGTGTATACGTATTCGTATACATCACCACGAACTGCGGGGGTGCTATACGCCATCCACCCGACTTCTCCCCTTAGATATAAATCTACTCACCTGATCTGAGCTTTCCGGTGCCGACGTCGTCACGCGTTTGCTTGTCGTCTCGAGGTCCACCTGGGGTACCTACATGTCGCCACGTATCGTAACGCATAAAAACCAAATCCGAAATCGAAACGGTATATGAAAACCAAATCGGCACCCGTATCACGTATAGGTCAAAACCTATCGCCTAGGCATGCAAGAATAGCCAAACCAACCCTCGATGTCAATGTACAAACATCAACCCATCAAGAAAAAAACCCAAACACCCCAATCGTGTTTTCACAATTACTAATTTTACAGAAATAGGAAGCAATTCTTAAAAACCTTAAAATTGCCCAAATCGATTTATTTCAAGAACCCTAGTAAACCTAAATTTCCCTTTTTAGCGCCAATCTAAATGTTTTAACAATTTTAGTGGCCACAATATTCACCAAACAACTTAATTAGGTCACAAAAATATTAACTAGATTTTTCACTCAATTATATTCAAAATTCCTAAAAACCTAGTTTGCACAATTATGCAATTTTAACATTTTTCATGTAACAATTTGCAATCTAACTGCTAGTTTACATTCTTCAAATCCTAAGATGGTAAGCTACCCATTACAACCATAATCTATAGATCAAAATGCTAACATTAATTCAAAACCTTTCTTGAATTCCAAGCTTGCAATCAAAACTTAATTAAACACTTAATTAAAATCTTAGATTAGAACAAGTATCATTTGGAAAAGGGTTATACCTCAAACTAGTTTGAAATGAGATCCACACTTGCCAAAACATAGCCCCAAAATGCCATCTTGCTCCAAGGATTCAAGCTAGCATAGGCAAAGAAATAATGGGTCAAGGTTGGATTTGAGTTTTAATGGAAATTTGTGTGGATTTAGTGGATTTTATGATGATTTTGGAGGTGAATGAAGTGGGGAATTTTTTTTGGGCAGCAGCCCAAGGGAGTGCTCGGCCACAAGATGAAGGGGGAGAGAGAGAGAGAGTGAGGTGTGAGTTTTGGTGAGAAAGTCCAAGTCAAAAGCCATGTACCAATAATTCACCCCCATGCCTAATATCTTATTCCATTCTTTTCTTTAATAAATTGTGTGAGGAAAAGAAGTGGGCACAAGAGAATTGGGGCTGCTGCTGTGGTGGGGCCGGCCAAGGAGGGGTGAGCATGTGAGTGAGTGATTGACAAAAAAAAGTTCCATGCAAAAAGACCCCCTCAAGTTACCAAATTGCAAGTTTTCGCTAATTTCACCAAAAAAGCCATTTTTCTTCAATAATTTCTAACACCGTTTGGCAGATTCATTTTGTTTCAAAAATAACATGTTAAAATTTTATTTAATGTGCCATGATGCACAAAATTTGTTTCAACTCATTCCAATTTGTAATTTTCCCTAATTAAATGTATTAGTGACGGCTTCAAATAATATTAAAATAATTAATTTCGGAATTTTTTTTCAGAAAATTTGAAATTTCACCAGTGGCTCAATAAACACCAATTAATAGCAATTGCATAGCTAGAATATGTATATTTAATTTTATAATAAAGATATTTGTATTTTGACTTTTTACGGAAAACCCCGTTATTTTACCGATTTTCTGAAATTTCACCGAAACGATTTTCAAAACGTTACAGTAGTCGATAAGTACACCCTTCAAATATTCTTAGTCGTAGGTGTATCGAGACAGGGCATCGATATACCAGAGTAGACTAGCGTGTAGCTTCTCGACCCATGTAGTTGGGCGATGGATGATCTCATATCCATTGGTGTTTGACATCAGAGATGGTATGCGGGTGCTCAGTAGAGACTGGGTACACTGAATGGACTCGCGAAGAACTCGTAGATGGTATTATACCTATCGTCATATAGCAGTTCTCTGGTGACACTGGTACAGGCTAGTCTGTAGACCCGAGATCGTCATAGATTCTTGTATGATTCCCACCGTGCTTTGATTTCCACCTTATTACATTCAAGAGAACATGCAAAACGGTGGCTTTTGGGTACAGTCCTGAATCACATGGAGGCAATGAGCGATAGGTGGGGTTTCGTCTCTCCCAGTATTGGGGGTTGATGTTGCGCTGTGCTCGATTGGTTATAACAGGAAGTCCCTGGCCAGGGCTGCTTCAGAGATATACTGGTAAGTGTTATCAGTAGTTTCTCGACCCGTTATGAGCCTCATATCGGCACGACTTATCGAGTTACTGGGGTCTGACGTTTACCACCCCTAGACGAGATATGCGACATATCAGACGAAGAGACCGGACTGTACGGTAGTGTTACTGATTGGATTCGCATGAGTATGAGCAAGCATGCTTGTTGATCTTCTGATCGCTCAATACCCGGGTGGCCGTTACGTTAGGCAGACCGCTTGCGGCTTGTAGGTGTTTGATATGATCATCACCTACTGCCGGCGTATTGACGAGTCTTTAGAGTCCTACACAAAGGTTTCCTGGCTCAAGCGATACGGAGTATGAGCACATATGTGATATGTGCGGGACCGAGATTAATACGATATGTGATACCGTATTCTATTCTCGCAATATGTGACATAGGTCGGTTATATGTGATATAGTCGGGTTATCGGATCAAGTGTTGATTCGATAAGTTGTTACATTTGATATTAGTCGGTTATATATGATATAACCGAATTGTTAAATCATGTGTTGATTTAATGATTTAATGTATAATTATATATTTGATATATTAAATTACATTAACTAATATTAATTCACTTAAGATTTCTTTTCTCACTTATTGTGCACATTGTATATATGTGATATGTATATTTGTGTACATGTTTGTGTCATGTTTGATGATACATGCAAGATGGGTGTATGAGACACACACATGCTTATGATAATTATTAGGGTTTTTATTTATTTTGGTAATTACAAAATGGTGGCATTTTGTCATGGCTAATAACTTGTAGAAGCTTGTAGTGCTCATTGACCAAGTCCACTTTTTTGTTTTGCCTAAATTATTTATTAACCCAACCAATTATCCTAACCATGGTTATGTCTGTATAAGGGTTAGCATATGATGCTTAACTCACCCATGGTTGCTATTATCCTTTGGATAATTATCATGAGAGTTTCTTTCTTCTTCTTCCTCAAGCTTTTCTAGTTTCCATGGAGATGATGGAAAATGAGTGAGAAATTCATTTCTAATGTGAGAAAAATTCCTACTTCATCATCCTCTACTACTTGCCATTTAGCATAGGGTATTTTTTTCACTAATTCTACAATCAGTGAAGAAGTAGCTTGGGTTAGTGTCTCCTCGACGTAGATCATCTTCGGCCTCGGAGACTTCGATGCAAGCTTGTTCATTTCTTCATGGGAGCCTCTCTAGAGTCCGGGAGTTCATGATCCCAGCGAAGGGACTACTACACGAATCTATTGAAGTGCAGGACTGGTCTACAAAGGTTGTATTCCTTGTTCATTTTAGTTGCAAAGTTGTTTGCATTTCATTTCGTCGGATTTTCTAGTATACGATTCTAGGTTAGAGTTAGCTAGTACGGCTAAAATTTTAATTTGGAATGGAAGATGCCTCTCGAAACCTTGCTGCTGTGCTAGGCAGCCCTGCAGTGGTATCAGAGCCATGATAGAAAATTAGACGGATTTTGTTAGTATTACGAAACCGAAACGACTCCGAAACTTGAAACACGAAAATGTAGTTTCTGTCGATTTTAAAAGGTCCTCTAAATTTTTTTTAAACAATTGCAGAATGTTATATGAGATATAACATGAACACCATGGAAATTTCAAGGGGGTTGCTTGGATTTTGGCTGAGCAGAATGAGGTTTTGGCCGAGGAGGCCGGCCCTATTACATTGGTTTGGCTTGAAATTTTCAGTGTGTTCCAGGTTCTGGGTTTTGGTGTTTCATGTGTTGTTTGTTTTTTCTAATTTTGCATGAGATGTGATCTTACACTATAAGCAATTCAGAGTGTTTCGTATTCGTAGTTTTAACATTGTTTCGGGTTTTCGCATGTTGTCTAGGAGAATTTAAAAAGTTCGATCGAATGTCAAAAGCCTATTTTTCCAAGTTTAATGTATTCGGAAAATCATGCAAGTAATTCTGTGAACCCTTTAGAAGAATGAAACCCTAACTCGATATAATGACCATGGAAATGCTTTCAAACCTTAGGGTTTGCGGCAGTTCCGCGGTGCCATTAATGAGGCTTGGGCCTGCCCTTCTACGGCTAGTGCATAGGTACTGTGGCATGTTCTGGGTATTATTGAACTTTGCTCAAGTGTTGAGTTGTTGGGAAATTGTGGGACTTTGATGAATCGATCGAAAAGTTTAACGTCGTCCGGATATCATATGATGGGATACAATATTCGGAATCCACAAAAGTTGTTATGAGATAACTAGTTTGAATTTTATAAATCTAGCAGTTTAGTCTCATTTGATCGGTTGCTACGGGATTTTGATGTGATCAAAAGTCCGTCGCAATCACGTAGCGTACGAGGATACTCGCCGGGTAACCTTATTAGATAGCCACGCCCCATAGCCCTGACCAAGATTGTAGGAGAACTACGTCGCCAAAAGCATCCATTCGGGTGCTCGCGGCCGCGGTGTTCCGCCTTAATGCACTTCGCCGACGGCAACGGGGGTGCGGCCGTTTACTAAAGTTTCCGACGAGAATTCGATCAGGATGTCAGGAAACTTGTTGAATTTCCCGACTTGATATTGAAAAGTGTTTTCGAGATCGAGACTAAAATGCGGGGTTTATAATTGTTAGGCATGCGATGTCTAAGGAGTTCATTTGGTTAGGCATGAAATCCAAAGTATGTGATGCATTGGGTTTATGATGTCTAAGGTGGTTGCGGATTCCAATTGTTGTAGTTTTTCACTTTCTTTTCTACGACCGTAAGTCTAATATGTGGTGTATCGCCGGTTTTGTTGCTATATATCAACGACAATTGGGATACGCATATTTACTTACGTTGATGACATGTGATGTTGTGTGTTGCTGTGATATGTTATATTGGATCGTCGTGTTTTGAATAGCCGGGGGTTTTATGTGAGATGAGAGTTTTTCATTTTCATTCATATAAAATTCATTGTATGTAATATTCTTTTATTAGGGCACTTCTGGGTTGAGGATGTTGTCACCATTGTATATTATTTACTTTTCCGCATTAGGATAGACCCAAGGCGGGAAGCATAAGTAATCGGGTTCTAGGGTCCAGTGGGAGACCAACTCGAGAAGTCGAGACCGGGTCTCCTAACTCTAGAATTGGGAGGGTTGCTTGCCGTTCTCGTAGGGGTCTAGGGATGTGGGTTTGGCTATTCATCACGACCGTAGAATCTGTGTTTTATACAGGCTTAATTTAAAACCCGGAAATCCTAGTATATCCAATATTTCATATGTTGTGTTCTCCTGCGATATTCTGTGATGTGATCACTTTTTATGATAAAATAGATACTGTATATAGTATATGTGATATATTATATAGATGTTGTTTATGTTTTACACCCGCACTAGCCCTGCCCCGCTCTGCCGTTAGTTACCTAACCTAACGGTGCATGACGGGACATCGAGGCTAATGCAGATGGCATAAGCGTACGTTGTATTTATCTGTGATGCTTAAGTAACTTAAATGATGGGACATTCATTAATGAGATTGCTGAAACAAAAAAAACCTAAAGATGTTGTGGAATCGAATTTTCAAAAATAGGTAGCTCTAGTTCTTGCTTTGCATAGCGGTATTCCTTGTAGAATATCCAGCACCTTATTCGATAAGGAAAGAGCCGAGATCCCTTCACCGGGAGTGACCTCTTTAGCGAAACTAGCAGATGCTACAACCCTCGGTTTCGTTTTTTAATTGCTTTTCTAGTTCTTGCTTTGCATAGTGGTATTGTGGATATCCTACACCTTATTCGATAAGGAAAGAGCCGAGATCCCTTCATCGGGAGTGACCTCTTTAGCAAAACTAGCAAAGTCCTCAAAAACACTCCATTTAAATCACTCGATTCTTCAACGATATCAAGTTCATTACGCAAAAGGTTTTCATAAAAACCTGTCGTAGCCTTCCGTCATTTCAGATAAGTAATAGTTAGTATTTGTACTGCGTTTGTTGACCTTGTCAAGGCGTAGTGTGTGGTAGCTGATTAGTGCTAATCTGCTAGCATATGATGCGATTGGATTAGGGTAGTCGTGCGACCTTGTTGACCTTGTCAAGGGACATGCTGGTGGGTTTAATTCAATCAGGAAATGACGGGTTGAAATTGACTTGCGGTTTATGGTTTGTTGACCTTGTCAAGGTCATAGATCGCTTGGGGCAAAATATTATCGGGAATTTCAAGTGTTGAAATTTGCAATGAGATTGCATACCTTCTATGAGATAGTTGGATCCCGATACCCACTGCGAGTAATAGTTACTCCTGGGAGAGTTACTCCTGAGAGAGTTTTACACATTACAATTAGCCGATCAAGCAGGTGTCTAGAAAGGTGTCAACGGGGTTACGTCCCTGGAAAAATGAGGTTTATTTTAATTAGGTCCGTGCGAAAGCACGGGGAACCTCCCTCAAAGTACCGACACTGGCCTGGCTGAAAGATTGACGAACTTGTAGGGTGTAATTAATCCCGATTAGTCTTTCCTTTTAGGGTTTGAAGGAAGATTTTATTAAAACAGCGGGAGTCATTCTGATTAGATAAAATAATAATCAATCTAGTCTTGCAAGAGCATATGCTGAGTGTTTTCTTCTCTCTCTCTCCAGGTAGCAATTATGTCACGCCTTAATCAAGATAATAATATGGATGTATTGACCGAACCCGCTTGTTATACTGAGCTGGGGAACTTTGGTCCTGCTCCAACTTATAATTGTTATAAGACCGAGCAGGAAATAGGGGATTACCAGGATTCCCGTGCCGCCCAAACGAAGAAAGTGCATGATGATGCATCTTCTTCGGGTGTGTTCATTACCGAGAACTGTTTCTCAGTTTCTTTTACGTCCTGGGTATGAGATACCGGATCAGGATCCCATATATGTAATCTGTTACATGGGCTACAGATAGGTAGAGAACTGAGAATGGGTGATAAGTTTTAAGAGTTAGAAACGGTGCAATTGTTGCAGCCAAGGTGTTGGCAGTTATCACCCTGTATTACCAAATACATTGATTCTGAACCAATGTTATTAGATACTGAACCTGATATACAACATCATATCGGTCTATTTATTAAGTAAAGAAGGATATAATTTTATATTGTTGGATAAATGTTTTGAACATTTCCTATATCAAGAGTTGATCGGTTCAGGCACGTTATCTAATGGCATATATGTTCTAAATCAAACTACAGTTCTTAACGTACAGAATACACACAAGAGGAAGAGTTCAGAAATGAACGAATTCTTCTTAAGGTAATTTAGATTAGGTCATATCAATGCGACCCGACTAGCTGAAGTTATATAAAGATGCATATTTAAATCAGTTTGAATTTATATCTTATGAAACTTTCCAGTCATGTCACAAAGATAAGATGACTATAGATCCGTTTATTGGAACAGAGAAAGAGTTAGTGAACTCTTGGGACTGATACATGATGATGTATATAGGTCCCCTGTCTATACATGCCAGGACTTGTTCTTTGTACTTCGTTACAATCACTGATGATCTCTCAAGATTCGCACATGTGTTCCTGTTGAAACACAAGTCTGAAGCTTTTGAGAAATTCAAAGAATATAAGTTAGAAGTAGAGAACCAAAACGGGTATAAGTATTATGTCCTATGATGTGATCAGGGAGGAGAATACGTGAGCACGGAGTTCCTGAACTATTCTAAAGGAGAATGAGATTCTCTCTCAGCATTACTCCTCCGTATACACCACATCATGTTGGTGTATCGGGACAGAGCAATCGCACCCTATATGATATGGTGCGCTCTATGATGAGTACTACTGAGTTGCTTATTTCCTTTTGGTGGTTATGCACTTGAGATACTACATACCTATTGAATAGGGTTCCAACCAGATCAGTGCCTACCACTCTATATGTGATATGGTTTGGGAAGAACCCATCTCTTAAGTAAGGTATGATTTAGGATTGTCCGGCCTATGTCTAAAAGCAAAAATTCGGACAAGCTCGAGGCAAGGTCAGTTCTGTGGAAGTTTGTTGGATATCCCAAGCATTCGCAATGGAATATCTTCTACCGCACTGAGGAACAAAAGGTATTTTATTTCTCGGCATGCCACCTTTTTAGAAAAGGAATTTATTTTGGAAACAAATTTATGGTCATGAGGTAGAACTGGAATGAGTTCCATCTATACTACAGCTGATGATTTGGTAGAACTGGAGGATTCAATAGCTCCCAACGAACCCCAGCCTCTCCACCGATCTGGTAGGGTTCCTCATCCGCTTGAGAGATACATCGCTTTTATCAATGACAGTGGAAGCAAGGATTGCATCATGAGATGATGACCCAACTAGTTTCAAGCAGGCCATCAAGAGTGGGGACTCTGTAAGAATGGCTGGATGCTAAGCGATCTGAGATGGAATCTATGTACACCAACAAAGTATGGACTTTAGTTGCTTTATCTGAAGGGTTAAATCCCCATCAGGAGCAAGTATATCTTGAGAAGATTACTTGGTGTACATTGAAAAGTTCAGACTTTTAAAGCTAAGACTTGTTGCAAAAGGTTCTCATCATCGACCAGTTGTGGAAAATGATTTAGTAACGGCTTAAAATAATATTAAAAGAATTAATTTCGGAAATTTTTTCAATAAATTAGAAATTTTACAAGTGGCTCAATAAACACCAATTACTAGCAATTACATAGCAAGAATATGTATATTTAAGTTTATATTAAAAGATATTTATATCCTGATTTTTTTTACGGAAAATACCTGTTATTTTACCGATTTCCCGAAATTTCACCTAAACGATTTTCAAAACGTTACAATCTTCCCCTTTAAAGAAATTCGGTCCCCGAATTTAAATTAAAACTCCTTCAAATACTAAAACATTTCAGCAATACCATCATGTCGTCGGGGCTCCGAAATTATAAATACATAAAACATATCGTAACGCAATGCATGCGCATGAAAAACAGATATATAAACCTGTTAGATATAGTGCCACGTGATTGCAATGATTAAGGGAGGACCTATACCGGTAGGACAGTCTTACTCGAGAGGATTGTATACTATCTGGTTTGTCTCTATCACCGTGTACATGCTTTAGGTGACATTGTGGTTCACTATTACACGTTGATGGAGAATAGTATGCTACCATGGTTTGTCTTTATCATCGTGTACTGCTTTAGGTGACCTTACAGGTCGCTATTACACGTTGATAGAGCCTTTAGGATTCTTACTTGACTACCAGCAGTATGATGGCGATCATATACGTGAGAGTTGGGTAGTCTATAAGCACATCCTTAAAGTGGTCCCTAGTCGTGGGAGTTTCGAGACTTGGCATCGATACTCTGTTAGTAGACTAGTGTATGCAGTTGAGACCCCGACGAGGGGCGGTGGCCGGTCGCACAAGCCATTGGTGTCAGTTGGTTCACCTAAGATGTATACAGGTGCACATTGGGTTATGAGTACACCGGACAGGACTCGCCGGGAACAAGCTAGTTAGTATTATACCTAGCGTCAGATAGCAGTTCCCTGGTGACATATGTACAGGTTAGTTCATCGACCTGAGATCGTCATTTGTCTCGTGTGAGTTCCCACTGTACTTTGATTACTACCCTACCATGGCTTAAAGGAGTCGTGCAAACAGGTTTTAGTTCGGTACAGTCCCGAGCCACATGGAGGCAGTGAGCGGATCGGTAGGGGTTCGTCTCTCCCGGTATTGGGGGTGAGGTCGCGCTGTGTCTAGAAGAGCCATTACACAAAGCCCTCGGCCGAGGCAGGAGATTTACTGGTAGGTATTCCAGTAGTATCTCAGGGTGTTCTGGGCTACACTCCGACATGACTTGTACCGCTTTTAGGGGTCTGACTTTTACCAACCCCCTAGGCCCGACATGCGATGCTCATAGACGAATGGACCGGACTGTACGGATATTGTCACTGACAGGCTCAGTAGGGTGTCAGAATGAGTTCGCTCATTGACCTCCCTTTTGGTCAATACCTGGTAGCTCGTTATGTACGGCTAATACTTCTGACGTGCTAGTGGTTAATGTTAGTGTATATGCCTTAGGGGCCATTATTGTATCATACTAGTTTGTATATTACTTAATAGAAGCTTGGGATATTCACATGTATATAACAGTCTTGCTAAACATGGTAGTATGCTACTTGGTTTTTCTATCTTAATATGTGAGTATACGTATTGATAGAGCTCTTAGGATCTTGCTTGACTACCAGCGTTGTGATGGCAGTCACATTAGTGGGGGCTGGGTAGTCTACAAGCACATCCTTATTCAGGTCCCTAGTCGTTGGATTATCGAGACAGGGCATCGATACTCCGGAGTAGACTAGTGTGTACGCTTCTCATCCCAGTTGGGGAGATGGTCTGTCCCACAGCCGTCAGTACGTCATACTAGAGATAGTATGCAGGTGCTCGTTGGGTTACGGGTACACCGGACAGGACTCACAGGGAACTGTTGGATGATTTTATACCAGTCGTTAGTGAACAGTTCCCAGGTGACATGAGTACAGCATAGTCCGCAGACTTGACACTGCTGCTTCGCCTCGAGTGTGTCCCACTGTTCTTAGATTGCTACCCTACCACGGCTCAAAAGAGTCGTGCAAACAAGTAGCAGTTGGGTGCAGTCCCGAGCACTTGGAGGCAGTGGCGGTTAAACAGGATTCGTCTCTCTCGGTATTGGGGGTTGATATCGCGCTGTGTCAGAGAGCCATTACGCAAAGTCCCTGGCCAGGGCAAGCGAGATTTTCTGGTAGGTTCCAGTAGTTTCTCAGGGTGTAATGGGCTTCGCTCCGACACGACTTATACAGCTATTAGGGGAATGACGCTTGCCGCCCCCTAGGCACGATATGCGATAGTCTTAGACGAACGGACCGGACTGTACGGAGATTGTCACATCAGACTCAGTAGGAGTTCGGATGGGTTTCCTCATCGGCCTTCTTATCGACTGTAGGGTTCCTAGGCACACTAAGGTGGTCTCATAAGGCAACAACCATGCCAATTTCAAATTTTACGGGTGCCGAGAAACCCTAATACGGATCGTTAACTAGATATATAGGCGACAAAAGAAACTAGTTAACAATTTAACTAAAAGAACGGAAATACAACCTTTGTCGATCCGGTGCTCCACCTCCATAGCTCCGCGATGAAGTCTCCTCGCTGTCCAAATCAAATCCCGGGCTCTAGCGTCGGCTTCATCGGAGAAATGGGCGGGCTAGGTCATCGACTACGATGCCGAAGATGATCTACGTCGAGGCATCGCAAGATCAAGCTCCCACTTCACCAAGTCATGAAACTTATGAAGAAAACACCCTATACTACTTGGCAAGAGGTAGAGGATGAAGAAATAGGAGGTGGGTTCACTTTAGAATTGGATTTCTCACTCTTTTTCATCAATCACCATTGATGGTCAAGCTTTTTCTTCTTGTGAAGAAGAAGAAGAAGATGATGAAGATAATATGATATCTATTTTAGAATAGAAAAGAATAATCATTCTTATCATAATCAAACCATAGTTAAGTGTAGAGAGCTAACTAGAGTTTATGTGAGTGGTTAGGGTTAAAGAAGAAGACAAAATGGTCACTTGGTCAAAAGCTTCATGAAGCTTCAACAAGCTTCATGAAAGAAAGAATGAAAGAAAACCATTTTGTTTTTTCTCTTTATGCTTTTATTTTCCAAAACTAATAAATAAATAAATGAATAAGTAATCATAACCCTAACCATTCATATAACCATGGTTCAATCTTTACACTTAACCAATTTTGCATGTATCATCAAACATGATACAATCAAGTGCACAAAACTATATCGAATATACAATGTGCACAAGCGAGTGAGAAAATCCATTTAAAGTGAACCAATACTAGTTAATGCAAAGTAATATATCAAATATATAATTATACATCAAATCATTAAATCAACACTTGATTTAACGATCCGGTCATATCGCATATAACCGACTAGTATCCTATGTATCGGCTTACCGAATCAATCCTTGATTCGATAACTAGGTTATATCGCATACAACCATTCGATACATTCATCGCGAGAATGGAATACGGTATCACATACACGCATTATTCTCGGTCCCGCACATATCTCATATGCGCTCCTATTTCATTTCGCTTGAGCCAGGAAACCTCTGTGTAGGACTCTAAAGACTCGTCAATACGCCGGCAGCAGGTGATGATCATATCAAACACCCACAAGCCGCAAGCGGTCTGCTAAACGTAACGGCCACCCGGGTATTGAGCGATCAGAAGATCGACGAGCAAGCCCGCTCACACTCCTGTGAATCCAACCAGTAACACCTACCGTACAGTCCGGTCTCGTCGTCTGATATGTCGCATATCTCGCCTAGGAGTGGTAAACGTCAGACCACAATAGCTCGATAAGTCGTGTCGATATGAGGTCTATAACAATTCGAGATACTACTGGTAACACTTACCAGTAAATCTCAGCAACCCTGGCCAGGGATTTCCGGTTATAGCCAATCGATCACAGCGCAACATCAACCCCCTATACCGGGAGAGACGAATCCCCTCCTATCGCTCATTGCCTCCATGTGATTCGGGACTGTACCTAAAAACCACCATTTTGCACGCCCTCTTGGACGTGGTAAGATGGAAATCAAAGCACAGTGGGAACCACAGAAGACTCTATGACGATCTCGGGTCAACAAACTACTCTGTACCAGTGTCACCAGAGAACTGCCATCTGACGTAAGGTATAATACCATCTGGGAGTTCTCGGCGAGTCCGTCCAGTGTACCCAGTCTCCACTGAGCACCCGTATATCATCTCTGATGTCAAACACCAATGGATATGGGATCATCCATCGCCCATCTGTATGGGTCGAGAAGGTACACGCTAGTCTACTCTGGTATATCGATGCCCCGTCTCGATACACCCACGACTAGGGACCTTGAAGGATGTACTTATGGACTATCTGTCCCCACTAGTATGATCTGCATCATAGTCCAGATAGTCAAGTACATATCCTAAGGGCTTTACCAACATGTAACAGAGAGACAATCAATGTACACGTTAAGGTAAAGATCAACCAGATAGCATACTATCATGTCGAGCAAGAAAGTCCTCCCTATATATGTCCCAGCATCCACTACAATATACATCTTATGTACAGTAATGGCCCCTAGGGCATACATATAACTAACAATCTCCCACTTGCACTAGGGCCATCTGTAGCAGTGGTTGCAGTATCTCATACTCAACCATCCCATAAAAATCTCTCTGTGTGAATAGGCCTTCGTGAGTGGATCCGCCGTGTTGTCCTCTGAGTCTACTCTCCTAACCTCGATCACCCTGGAGATCAACCATCTCTATGATCAGGTGATACTGCCTTAGAATATGTCTGGATCACTGATGGGACGGGCGTTCCTTGGCATAAGCCACAACTCCATTGTCACACAATGGGAGGAACTAAGTTCATCTTATGAACAAATATACATCCAGACTGCCTCTTTGGTAGCATCTCAAGTAGCGATGTATCCTGCCTTTATCGTCTAGTTAGCCACGGTATCTAGCTTGGAACTCTTCCAACATACCGTCCCTTTACTGAGGGTAAAGACAATGCCTGCGAATAACTTCCAGTCGTCTGTATCACCCTGGAACCCTTCCAGTGATTCTCCCCAGGATCGGTTGATACCATCTCACTATAACTAGTGAGAATCCTAACATCCAATTAGATCTATCTCATAGATCCAAAACCCAGGATTTAGGAGGTATCACTTTGATCCTATATGGAGAATCATTGTGATAAGCGGAGATTGATCGAGCGTAGCATAGGAAACTCCTTCCCTATCAAGAGCATGTCATCCAAGTACTCTACGAGGATCGTCACTATACTCCCTACTACCTTTTTGTATATACAAGGTTCATCTACCATTTTGATGATGTCAAACTCTTTGACTAACACATCAAAACAGATGTTCCAACTCCGCGATACCTGCTTTATGTTGGAGATAGTGCCCTCAGAGTCAATTATTGGATCACAGGCACGTGATTGCAATGATTGAGGGAGGACCTATCCCGGTAGAACAGTCTTACTCGAGATGATAGTATGCTATCTGGTTTACCTTTATCATCGTGTACTGTTTCAGGTGACCTTACAGGTCGCTATTACACGTTGATAGAGCCCCTAGGATTCTTGCTTGACGACCAGCAGTATGATGGCGATCATATACGTGGGAGCTGGGGTCTATAAGCACATCCTTAAATGGTCCCTAGTCGTGGGAGTTTCGAGACTGGGCATCGATACTCCATTAGTAGACTAGTGTATACAGTCGAGACCCCGACGAGGGGCGGTGGCCGGTCTCACAAGCCACTGGTGTCAGTTGGTTCACCTAAGATGTATACAGGTGCTCATTAGGTTATGAGTACACCGGACAGGACTCGCCGGGAACCTGCTAGTTGGGATTATACCAGACGTCAGATAGCAGTTCCCAGGTAACATGTGTACAGGTTAGTTCATCGACCTGAGATCGTCATTTGTCTCGTGTGAGTTCCCACTGTGCTTTGATTACTACCCTACCACGGCTCAAAGGAGTCGTGCAAACAGGTTTTAGTTGGGTACAGTCCCGAGCCACATGGAGGCAGTGAGCGGATCTGCAGGGGTTCGTCTCTCCCGGTATTGGGGGTGAGATCGCGCTGTGTCTAGGAGAGCCATTACGCAAAGCCCTCGGCCGAGGCAGGAGATATACTGGTAGGTATTCCAGTAGTATCTCAGGGCGTTCTGGGCTACACTCCGACACGACTTGTACCGCCTTTGGGGGTCTGACTTTTACCAACCCCCTAGGCCCGCCATGCGATGCTCATAGACGAACGGACCGGACTGTACGGATATTGTCACTGACAGGCTCAGTAGGGTGTCAGGATGAGTTCGCTCATCGACGTCCCTTTTGGTCAATAGCTGGTGGCCCGTCACGTATTGGCTAATACCTCTGACGTGCTAGTGGTTAAATCCACAGCCATAGTATTGATGAGTCTTTAGAGTCCACCATACTTTCAGTTACTCAAGCTTTCGGGCGAAACGCTGTAGAGGCGGTATGGAGATATGGCAGGGTCCGATCAGATACGTGCGGTATTGCACGGATCAGGATCGGACGGTTTGTACTAGTGGCTGTATGGATATATGGCAAGGTTCGATCAGATTCGTGCGGTATTGCACGGATCAGGATCGAACGGATATTACTAGCCGGCTTTGGTTTAAGCCGGATCCTAGTTTAGTACAGTGTAGATTTTGTCTCTTTGCATTTGTATCCGGACGGAATACAAATGCGGGTGTGTATGCACAGTATCGGGGTTTTCCTGTAATTTATTACGGGACCAGTTTTCTGGAGTTGCCAGTTTGCTTTCCGTTCCGGCCGGTTTTCCTTTGTTCTTTCCCGGCCGGACTTTTCCGATGGAGGGGGTTATTTGCAAGTTTGCAAATAACACATTGTGGAGGGGTTTCTTGCACTTGTATTCATTATGATAAGCATCTTTTGTTTTTCATCCATAATGGTGCTTTAATGGTGATATGAAAGGATATGGGTTTGATGTGAATTAAGCATGGTTGATGTTTGTTTGTGGTCACCTCTTGATTTATCCTACACTCACCTCCCTTCATGATTTGCTTTTCCCTCCACCATTTCCTAGCTTGGATGGACGGCCACTTCTTTGAGTGAGGATGAGAGAAATTTCCATTTTTTGTTGTAGCACATATTTCATCATCTCATTCTTCTAATTTTGGAAAAATGAAAGCACCATTTTTCCTTAACCTTATTCCTCCATCAAGGCAACTACAAACCCCAAATGAGACAAGCATCATCTACACTATATTCTACAGCAAATCTTGGGCACGTCGACTTGCCAGCTTCGTGCCCGAGTTGCCTCGGTATTGAGGTGGGAGCCCGTAAAAGATACAGACGATGTGGTGCCCTTCCGGCAAGGAGGCGACGACCGGAGTTTCCGCGGGAGATCGGGACGATGACGAGAAGACCGGAGGACTCGGATCACTCGGTATATCTCTCACCCTTTCTCTTGTTAGCTAGTATCGGTTAATGGTTACGATCCGGGTTAATTGTCCGCGGTAGAGCCAGTTTAAAAGTTAAGAAAATTTTGATTCCGCATTTTGGCCTCGGATAGACGGCCGGGGCGCTGCCGTGGTGCAACACTTTATCCTATAAAGCATCTTGTACACGTTTCCGCTGCTCCCACTGTCTACGAAGCCCTCTGGCTGTGTACTTATAGACGTTCTCTTCTAAAACATCATTTAGAAAAGCAGTCATGGCACCCAACCGCCAGATATCGTAGTCATGGTATGTAGCCGTGGCAAGTAGGATCTGGATGGACTTAAGCATAGCCACTTGAAAAGGTTTCATCATTATCCACGCCTGGTCGATGACGAAAAACTTTAACAAGTCTAGCTTTGAAAGTCTCAACTTTTCCATCTACACCAAGTAATCTTCTCAAGATATACTTGCTCCTGATGGGGATTTAACCCTTCAGATATAGCAACCAAAGTCCATACTTTGTTGGTGTATATGGATTCCATCTCAGATCGCTAAGCTTCCAGCCATTCTTACAGAGTCCCACTCCTGATGGCCAGCTCGAAACTAGTTGGGTCATAATCTCATGATGCAATCCTCGCTCCCACTGTCATCGAGAAACCGAGGTATCTCTCAGGCGGAAGAGGAACCCTACTAGATCGGCGGAGAGGCTGAGGTTCGTCGGGAACTATTGAATCCTTTTGGTTCTTTCAAATCATCTGCTGTAGTTTGTATAGCTGGAACCTTTCCAGTTCTACATTACAGACCTTGCCTCGAGCTTGTCCGAATTTTGCTTTTTGACATAGGCCGGACAACCCCAAATCTTAACTAGCTTAAGACATGGGCTCTTCCCATTCCATATCACATATGAAGTGGTAAGCAACTGATTTGATTTGAACCCTATTCAATAGGTATGCAGCTTCTCAAGCGCATAACTCCCAAAAAGGAAATAGGTAACTCAGTAGTACTCATCATAGAGCACACCTAATCACATAGGGTGTTATCGCTCTGCCCCGATATACCATCGTGATATGGTGTATACGGAGGAGTAATGCTGAGAGAGAATCTCATTCTCCTTTAGAAAAGTCCAAGAATTTCGTGCTCAAGTATTCTCCTCCTTGATCTCATCAAAGGACATAATACTTATACCCGTATTTTGGTTCTCTACTTCTAACTTATATTCTGTGAATATCTCAAAAGGTTCGGACTTGTGTTTCAACAGGAACATACGTCTGAATCAAAAGAGATCATCAGAGAATTTAATGAAGTACAAAGAACCAGTCTTGGCATTTGTAGACAGGGGACTTTACATACATCAACATGTATCATCCCAAGAGTTCACTAACTCTTTCTCTGCTTCCAGTAAACAGAGCTATGGTCATATTATCTCTGTGACATGACTGGCAAGTTTCACAAGATGTAAATTCAAACTGATTTAAATATGCATCTACATGTAACTTCAGCTAGTCGGGTCGCATTGATATGACCTAGTCTACAATGCCTCAAGTAGGATTCGTTCATTCCTGAACTCTTCCTCTTGTGTGTGTTCCGTATACTAAAGAACTGTAGTTTGATTTAGAACATTAATGCTTTTAGATAACGTGCCTGAACCGATCAACTTTTGATATAGGAAATGTTCAAAACATTATCCATCAATACAAAATTTTATCATTTCTTTACTTCTAAAGAGACTGATATGATTTTGTATATCAGGTTCGGTATCTAATAACATTCGTTCAGAATCAATGTACTGATAATACAGGGTGACAGTGACCTGTTAGTTATATGTATGCCCTAGAGGCCATTACTATACATAGGATGTATATTGTAGTGGATGCTGGGACGTATATAGGGAGGACTTTCTTGCTCGACATGATAGTATGCTATCTGGTTGATCTTTACCTTAACGTGTATGCTGATTGTCTCTCTGTTACATGTTGGTAAAGCCCTTAGGATCTGTACTTGACTACCTGGACTATGATGCGGATCATACTAGTGGGGACATGGTAGTCCATAAGTACATCCTTCAAAGTCCCTAGTCGTGGGTGTATCGAGACGGGGCATCGATATACCAGAGTAGACTAGCGTGTACCTTCTCGACCCATATAGATGGGCGATGGATGATCCCATATCCATCGGTGTTTGACATCAGAGGAGATATACGGGTGCTCAGTAGAGACTGGGTACACTGGACGGACTCGCCGAGAACTCCCAGATGGTATTATACCTTACGTCAGATGGCAGTTCTCTGGTGACACTGGTACAGAGTAGTCTGTTGACCCGAGATCGTCATAGAGTCTTGTGTGGTTCCCACTGTGCTTTGATTTCCATCTTACCACGTCCAAGAGGGCGTGCAAAACGGTGGTTTTTGGGTACAGTCCCGAGTCACATGGAGGCAATGAGCGATAGGAGGGGATTCGTCTCTCCCGGTATATGGGGGTTGATGTTGCGCTGTGTTCGATTGGCTATAACAGGAAATCCCTGGCCAGGGTTGCAGAGATTTACTGGTAAGTGTTACCAGTAGTTTCTCGAACAGTTATAGACCTCATATCGACACGACTTATTGAGCTATTGGGGTCTGACGTTTACCACCCCTAGGCGAGATATGCGACATATCAGACGATCAGACCGGACTGTACGGTAGTGTTACTGGTCGGATTCACTGGAGTGTGAGCGGGCTTGCTCGTCGATCTTCAGATCGCTCAATACCCGGGTGGCCGTTACGTTTAGCAGACCGCTTGCGGCTTGTGGATGTTTGATATGATCATCATCCGCTGCCGGCGTATTGACGAGTCTTTAGAGTCCTACACAGAGGTTTCCTGGCTCAAGCGAAACGAAATAGGAGCGCATATGAGATATGTGCGGGACCGAGAATAATGCGTGTATGTGATACCGTATTCTATTCTCGCGATATATATATCGAATGGTTGTATGCGATATAACCTAGTTATCGATTCAAGCGTTGATTCGATAAGCCGATATATTAGATACCAGTCGGTTATGTGCGCATGACCGGATCATTGAATCAAGTGTTGATTTAATGATTTAATGTATAATTATATATTTGATATATTACTTTACATTAACTAGTATCGGTTCACTTTAGACGGATTTTCTCACTTGGTTCGTGCGCATTGCATATGCGATATGTTTTTGTGCACTTGATTGTATCATGTTTGATGATGCAAGTCAAGCTAGGGTTCAAGTGTAAAGATTAAACCTTGGTTAATGAAATGGTTAGGGTTTATTATTTATTATTCATTTATCTTATTTAATTATCTTTTTATTTTTGATAAATGAATAAAAGAAAAGAGAAAAGAATGGTTGCTAGATTTGGAGTTTAGTTGAAACTTCATGAAGATTTGATAAAGTCAACCATACTTATCTCAACCTTAACCCTAACCATTCTCACTAACCATGATTCATTCTCTACACTTGACCATGGTTAGAATTATGATAAGAATTCATTTTCTTTTCATTTTCTATTAACTTATCATAATATCTTTCTTCTTCTTCTTCATTCTTCAAGTGAAGAAAAGAAAAGTCCATCAATGGTGATTGTTGGATATGAGTGAGAAATCCAATTCTAAAGTTAACCCAATTCCTATTTCTTCATCCTCTACCTCTTGCCAAGTAGTAGAGTGTGTTTCCTTCACAAGATTTTAGGGTTTGGTGAAGGTGGAGCTTGATTCATCGATGCCTCGACGTAGATCATCTTCGGCATGGACATCGACGACCTAGCTTGCCCATTCTCCGACGAAGTCGACTCTAGAGCCCGGATTTGATTTGGACAGCGGAGATGACCTCGTTGCGGAGCCCTGGAGGTGGATATCCAGATCTACAAAGGTTGTAATTTCCGTATCTCTTTAGTTAACTGTTAACTAGTTCTTGTTCGCCTAGATATCTAGCAAACGATCCGTACTTTAGGGTTTGTAGGCACCATAATTTTTGAAATTGCCATGGTTGATGGCTTGGAAGACCTCACTAGTGTGCCTAGGAACCCTGCAGTGGTATCAGAGCCTAGCTAGAGCCTTAGGCGATCCCCGGACGGAATTAGAAACCCGATCGAACCAAAATCCCATTGCAAAATTGCTCTCTGTACTTTTTTCAAAACTGTTGATTTTTGGCAATTAAAAATATCCAGAAAAACAAGCAGGCTTTTTTAAGAATTACTGTGAAATTTGGTACCCTAATTCCACAATAGCGCGGCGGAAGCGCCGCACAAAGGGGGTTTGCGCGGCGGAAGGGCCGCCAATAAGAAGCCGACACGTGTCAAATTTCACAATAACTCGTAAAATTCAATGCTCATTTTCCTGGAATATTTAAACTGAACTCAAGAGTTGAGTTGTTCTGAGTTGTTTTGGGAATCATTGTTTTGATCGGAAAGTCTAATTCTGTCCATGTGTTTTCCGGATAAATTTTAGAATATGTTAAAAAGTTCGACCGGATATAAATACCCGATTTTTCCCCTGTCGGGAAATTTCCAAGTGTTGGATTTTTCCGTAGTTTAACGACGTTCTAAGTAGTGCAAGTAACGCGATGGTCCCTCTAGAAGACACAAACCTTAACTCGATTATGTGACCGTCTTGAACTGCCCTTTGAACCTTCGGGTTTGGGGCAGTACGGCGTGCCACATGTGAGGCGTTGGCTTGACCCTTCTACGGCTGGATCGTTGGTACTGAGGCACGAACGGAATGTTGTTAGACTTGTTTCATGTGTTGATCTGTTTCGGGAAAACTTGGGTGTTCGATTGTTCGATCGAAAAGTTTAACATTTTCTGTTTATCTGGAATGGGATACAATAATTGGAATTCACAAAAAGTTATGAGATAACTAAATGAATATTATAAACGTAGCAGTTTAGTCTCACTTGATCGGTTGCCACGGAATTTTGATGTGATCAAAAGTCCGTCGCAATCACGTAAAGTACGCGGATACTCGCCGGGTAAACTTAATAGACAGCCTCACTCCATAGCCCCGACCAAGTGACTGTAGGAGAACCCCGTCGCCGAAAGCATCCGTCCGGGTGCTCGCGGTAGCGGTGTTCCACCTTGGTGCACTTCGTCGACGGTAACGGGGGTGCGGCCGTCTACTGAAGTTTGCGACGAGCATTCGATCAGGATGTCGGGAATCTTGTTGAATTGCCCGACTTGATATTGAAAAGAGTTTTCGATTTTGAGACTAAAATGCGGGGTTTATAATTGTTAGGCATGCGATGTCTAAGAAATTCATTTGGTCAGGCATGCGATGTCTGAGGAGGTTGTGGATTCCAACTGTTGTAGTTTTACACTTTCTTTTCTGTGACCGTAAGTGTAATATGTCATATCGCCGGTTTCGTTGCTATATGTCAACGAAAATTGGGATGGACATATTTACTTACGTTGATGACATGTGATGTTATGTGTTGCTGGATATGTTATATTGGATCGTCGTGTTTGAATAGCCGGGGGTTTTTATGTGAGATGAGTGATTTTCATTTTCATTCATGTAAAAACTTGTATGTAATATTCTTTTATTGGGGCGCTTCCAGGTTGCGGGAGTTGTCACCTGTTGTATATTATTTTCTTTTCCGCACTAGGATAGACCCAAGGAGGAGAGCACAAGTAACCGGGTTCTGGAGTCCAGTGGGAGACCAACTCGAGGAGTCGAGTCCGGGTCTCCTAACTCCAGAATTGGTGGGGTTGCTTGCCGCTCTCGTAGGGGTCTAGGGGTGTGGGTTTGGCTATTCATCACGACCGTGGAATCCGTGTTTTATACTGGCTCGTATTGAAAACACGGACGTCCTAGTATATCCAATATTTCATATGTTTATTCTGCTGCGATATCTGTGATGAGATCATGTGATGTTTCTGTAATGGATATAGTATATAGTATATATGATATATTATATAGATGTTACTTATGTTTTACACCCGCGCTAGCCCTGCCCTGCTCTGCCGTTAGTTACCTAACCTAACGGTGCACGAGGGGACATCGAGGCGAATGCGGATGGCATAAGTGTACGTCATATCTATCTGTGATGTTTAGGTACTTAAATGATGGGACTTCATTAATGTGATTAATGAAATAAAAGAAACCTAAGATGTTGTAGAATCGAATTTCAAAATAAAACAGGTAGCTACAGTTCTTGCTTTGCACAGCGGTATATGAGATATATCCTGCACCTTATTCGATGAGGAAAGGACCGAGATCCCTTCACCGGGAGTGACTCCTTTAGCAATAACTGGCAGATGCTACACACTCGGTTTGTCTTTTGATTGCTTTTAAGTATTTTTGCTTTGCACAGCGATATATGCGATATATCCCGCACCTCATTCGACGAGAAAAGGACCGACGATCCCTTCACCGGGAATGACTCCTTTAGCAAAACTACAAAAGCCTCAAAAGCACTCCATTTTCAAAATCATTTGATTCTACAACGATATAAAGTTCATTACGCAAAAGGTTTTCTTAAAAACCTGTCGTAGCCCTCCGTCATTTCAGATAGGTACTAGTTAGTATTCGTGCTGCGTTTGTTGACTCAGTCAAGGCGTAGTGTGCGGTAGCTGATTATTGCTTATCTGCAAAGCATATGATGCGATTGGATTAGGGTAGTCGTGCGGCCTTGTTGACTCAGTCAAGGGTCGTGCGGGTGGGTTTAATTCAATCGAGAAATGACGGGTTGAACTTTACTTGCGGTCTATGGTTTGTTGACTCAGTCAAGGTCATAGATCGCATGGGGCAAAATATTATCGGGAATTTCAAGTGTTGAAATTTGCAATGAGATTGCATACCTTCTATGAGATAGTTGGATCCCGATACCCGCTGCGAGTAAGTGTTACTCCTGGGAGAGTTTTATACATTACAATTAGCCGATCAAGTAGGTGTCTAGAAAGGTGTCAACGGGGTTACGCCTCTAGGAAAACGAGGTTTACATTAATTAGGTTCGTGCGAAAGCACGGGGGACCTCCCTCAAAGTACCGACACTGGCCTGGCTGAAAGATTGGCGAACTTGTAGTGTGTAATTAATCTCGGCTAGTCTTTCCTTTTAGGGTTTGAAGGAAGATTTGATAAAAAGCAGTGGGAGCCATCCTGATTAGATAAAATAATAACCAATCTATTCTTGACAGAGCGCACGCTGAGTGTTTTCTTCTCTCTCTCTCCTGGTAGCGACCATGTCACGCCTTAATCAAGATAATAATACGGATTATTGACCGAACCCGCTTGTTATACTGAGCTGGGGAACGTTGGTCCCGCTCCAACTTATAATTGTTATAAGACAGAGCAGGAAATTGGGGAATACCAGATTTCCCGTGCCGCCCAAACGAAGAGAGTGCATGTTGATGCATCATCTTCGGGTTTGTTCATTATACAGAACTGTTTCTCAGTATCCTTTACGTCCTGGGTATGTGATACCAGATCAGGATCCCAGATATGTAATCTGTTACATAGGGCTACAGAAAGGTAGAGAACTGAGAACGGGTGATAAGTTTCATGAGGCAGAAAACGGGGCAAGTGTTGCAGCCAAGTCTGTCGGTCACTGTCATCCTGTATTACCAATACATTAATTCTGAACGAATGTTGTTAGATACCGAACCTGATATACAAAATCATATCAGTCTCTTTATCTAAAAAGAAAGGATATAATTTTGTATTGTTGGATAATGTTTTGAACATTTCCTATATCAAAGGTTGATCGGTTCAGGCACGTTATCTAAAAGCATTAATGTTCTAAATCAAACTACAGTTCTTAATATACGGAACACACACGAGAGGAATAGTTCAGAAATGAACGAATTCTTCTTGAGGTATTGTAGACTAGGTCAGATCAATGCGACCCGACTGGCTAGAGTTACATATAGATGTATATTTAAATCAGTTTGAATTTACATCTTCTGAAACTCGCCAGTCATGTCACAAAGATAAGATGACCATAGCTCCGTTTACTGGAAACAGAGAAAGAGTTACTGAACTCTTGGGATAATACATGTTGATGTATGTAGGTCCCCTGTCTACATATGCCAAGACCGGTTCTTTGTACTTCATTACATTCTCTGATAATCTCTCAAGATTCAGACATATGTTCCTGTTGAAACACAAGTCCGAACCTTTTGAGATATTCACAGAATATAAGTTAGAAGTAGAGAACCAGATATACGGGTAAAAGTATTATGTCCTTTGATGTGATCTAGGAGGAGAATACTTGAGCACGGAAATCCTGGACTATTTTAAAGGAGAATGAGATTCTCTCTCAGCATTACTCCTCCGATTACACCATAGCACGATGGTATATCGGGGCGGAGCAATCACACCCTATGTGATATGGTGTGCTCTATGATGAGTACTACTGAGTTACCTATTTCCTTTAGGGAGTTATGCACTTGAGAAGCTGCATACCTATTGAATAAGGTTCAAATCAAATCAGTTGCCTACCACTTCATATGTGATATGATAAGGGAAGAGCCCATCTCTTAAGTTAGTTAAGATTTAGGGTTGTCTGGCCTATGTCTAAAAGCAAAATCCGGACAAGCTCGAGGCAAGGTCTGTTATGTAGAACTGGAAAGGTTCCAGCTATACTAAATACAGCAGATGATTTGATAAAACCAAAGGATTCAGTAGATACCAACGAACCTCAGCCTCTCCGCCGATCTAGTAGGGTTCCTCACCCACCTGAGAGATACTTCGGTTTCTCTATGACAGTGGGAGCGAGGATTACATCATGAGATGATGACCCAACTAGTTTCGAACTGGCCATCGAGAGTAAGACTCCGTAAGAATGGCTGGATGTTTAGTGATCTTAGATGGAATCCTTATACACCAGCAAAGTATGGACTTTGGCTGCTAGATCTGAAGGGTTAAATCCCCATCAGGAGCAAGTATATCTTGAGAAGATTACTTGGTGTAGATGGAAAAGTTGAGACTTTCAAAGCTAGACTTGTTAAAGCTTTTCGTCATCGACCAGGCATGGATCATGATGAAACCTTTTCAAGTAGCTATGCTTAAGTCCATCCAGATCCTACTTGCCACGGCTACATACCATGACTGCGATATCTGGTTGGGTGTCTTGACTGCTTTTCTAAATGATGATTTAGAGAGCGTCTATAAGTACGCAGCCAGAGGGCTTCGTAGACAGTGGGAGCAGCGGAAACGTGTGCAAGATGCTCTATAGGATAAAGCAGGCATCGCGGAGTTGGAACGTCTGTTTTGATGAAGTAGTCAAAGAGTTTGACATCATCAAAATGGTAGATGAACCTTGTATAAACAAAAAGGTAGTAGGGAGTATGGTGACGATCCTCGTAGAGTACGTGGATGACATACTCTTGATAGGGAAGGAGTTTCCTATGCTATGCTCGATCAATCTCCGCTTATCACAATGATTCTCCACTTAGGATCAAAGTGATACCTACTAAATCCTGGATTTTGGATCTATGAGATAGATCTAAATGGATGTTAGGATACTCACTAATTGTAGTGAGACGGTATCAACCGATCCTGAGGAGAATCACTGGAATGGTTCCAGGGTGATAAAGACGACTGAGTGTCAGTCACAGGCATTGTCTTTACCCTCAGTAAAGGGACGGTATGTTGGAAGAGTTCCAAGCTAGATACCGTGGCATACTAGACGATAAAGGCAGGATACATCGCTACTTAAGATGCTACCAAAGAGGCTGTTTGGGTGTATATAGGTTCATGAGATGAACTATGTTCCTCCCATTGTGTGACAATGGAGTTGTGGCTTATGCCAAGGAACGCCGGTCCCATCAGTGATCCAGACTTATTCTAAGGCAGCATCGCCTGATCATGGAGATGGTTGATCTCCAGGGTGATCGAGGTTAGGAGAGTAGACTCAGAGGACAACACAGCGGATCCACTCACAAAGGCCTGTTCCCAGAGAGAGACTTTTATGGGATGGTTGAGTATGAGATACTTCAAACCACTGCTACAGATGGCCCTAGTGCAAGTGGGAGATTGTTAGTTATATGTATGCCCTAGAGGCCATTACTATACATAGGATGTATATTGTAGTGGATGCTGGGACGTATATAGGGAGGACTTTCTTGCTCGACATGATAGTATGCTATCTGGTTGATCTTTACCTTAACGTGTATGCTGATTGTCTCTCTGTTACATGTTGGTAAAGCCCTTAGGATCTGTACTTGACTACCTGGACTATGATGCGGATCATACTAGTGGGGACATGGTAGTCCATAAGTACATCCTTCAAAGTCCCTAGTCGTGGGTGTATCGAGACGGGGCATCGATATACCAGAGTAGACTAGCGTGTACCTTCTCGACCCATATAGATGGGCGATGGATGATCCCATATCCATCGGTGTTTGACATCAGAGGAGATATACGGGTGCTCAGTAGAGACTGGGTACACTGGACGGACTCGCCGAGAACTCCCAGATGGTATTATACCTTACGTCAGATGGCAGTTCTCTGGTGACACTGGTACAGAGTAGTCTGTTGACCCGAGATCGTCATAGAGTCTTGTGTGGTTCCCACTGTGCTTTGATTTCCATCTTACCACGTCCAAGAGGGCGTGCAAAACGGTGGTTTTTGGGTACAGTCCCGAGTCACATGGAGGCAATGAGCGATAGGAGGGGATTCGTCTCTCCCGGTATATGGGGGTTGATGTTGCGCTGTGTTCGATTGGCTATAACAGGAAATCCCTGGCCAGGGTTGCAGAGATTTACTGGTAAGTGTTACCAGTAGTTTCTCGAACAGTTATAGACCTCATATCGACACGACTTATTGAGCTATTGGGGTCTGACGTTTACCACCCCTAGGCGAGATATGCGACATATCAGACGATCAGACCGGACTGTACGGTAGTGTTACTGGTCGGATTCACTGGAGTGTGAGCGGGCTTGCTCGTCGATCTTCAGATCGCTCAATACCCGGGTGGCCGTTACGTTTAGCAGACCGCTTGCGGCTTGTGGATGTTTGATATGATCATCATCCGCTGCCGGCGTATTGACGAGTCTTTAGAGTCCTACACAGAGGTTTCCTGGCTCAAGCGAAACGAAATAGGAGCGCATATGAGATATGTGCGGGACCGAGAATAATGCGTGTATGTGATACCGTATTCTATTCTCGCGATATATATATCGAATGGTTGTATGCGATATAACCTAGTTATCGATTCAAGCGTTGATTCGATAAGCCGATATATTAGATACCAGTCGGTTATGTGCGCATGACCGGATCATTGAATCAAGTGTTGATTTAATGATTTAATGTATAATTATATATTTGATATATTACTTTACATTAACTAGTATCGGTTCACTTTAGACGGATTTTCTCACTTGGTTCATGCGCATTGCATATGCGATATGTTTTTGTGCACTTGATTGTATCATGTTTGATGATGCAAGTCAAGCTAGGGTTCAAGTGTAAAGATTAAACCTTGGTTAATGAAATGGTTAGGGTTTATTATTTATTATTCATTTATCTTATTTAATTATCTTTTTATTTTTGATAAATGAATAAAAGAAAAGAGAAAAGAATGGTTGCTAGATTTGGAGTTTAGTTGAAACTTCATGAAGATTTGATAAAGTCAACCATACTTATCTCAACCTTAACCCTAACCATTCTCACTAACCATGATTCATTCTCTACACTTGACCATGGTTAGAATTATGATAAGAATTCATTTTCTTTTCATTTTCTATTAACTTATCATAATATCTTTCTTCTTCTTCTTCATTCTTCAAGTGAAGAAAAGAAAAGTCCATCAATGGTGATTGTTGGATATGAGTGAGAAATCCAATTCTAAAGTTAACCCAATTCCTATTTCTTCATCCTCTACCTCTTGCCAAGTAGTAGAGTGTGTTTCCTTCACAAGATTTTAGGGTTTGGTGAAGGTGGAGCTTGATTCATCGATGCCTCGACGTAGATCATCTTCGGCATGGACATCGACGACCTAGCTTGCCCATTCTCCGACGAAGTCGACTCTAGAGCCCGGATTTGATTTGGACAGCGGAGATGACCTCGTTGCGGAGCCCTGGAGGTGGATATCCGGATCTACAAAGGTTGTAATTTCCGTATCTCTTTAGTTAACTGTTAACTAGTTCTTGTTCGCCTAGATATCTAGCAAACGATCCGTACTTTAGGGTTTGTAGGCACCATAATTTTTGAAATTGCCATGGTTGATGGCTTGGAAGACCTCACTAGTGTGCCTAGGAACCCTGCATGACCAACAGACTTGGCTGCAACACTTGCCCCGTTTTCTGTCTCATGAAACTTATCACCCGTTCTCAGTTCTCTACCTAGCTGTAGCCCTATGTAACAGATTACATATCTGGGATCCTGATCTGGTATCACATACCTAGGACGTAGAGGATACAGAGAAACAGTTCTTTGTAACGAACACACCCGAAGATGATGCATCAGCATGCACTCTCTTCGTTTGGGCGGCACGGGAAATCTTTTAATCCTCAATTTCCTGCTCTTTCTTATAACAATTATAAGTTGGAGCGGGACCAACGTTCCCCAGCTCAGTATAACAAGCGGGTTCGGTCAATTTCCGTATTATCATCTTGATTAAGGCGTGATATGGTCGCTACCTGGAGAGAGAGAGAAGAAAACACTCAGCGTGCGCTCTTACAAGAATAGATTGGTTATTAGTTTATCTAATCAGGATGGCTCCCACTGCTTTTTATCAAATCTTCCTTCAAACCCTAAAAGGAAAGACTAGCCGGGATTAATTACACACTACAAGTTCGCCAATCTTTCAGCCAGGCCAGTGTCGGTACTTTGAGGGAGGTCCCCCGTGCTTTCGCACGAACCTAATTAATGTAAACCTCGTTTTCCCAGAGGCGTAACCTCGTTAACACCTTTCTAGACACCTACTTGATCGGCTAATTGTAATGTGTAAAACTCTCCCAGGAGTAACAATTACTCGCAGCGAGTATCGGGATCCAACTATCTCATAGAAGGTATGCAATCTCATTGCAAATTTCAACACTTGAAATTCCCGATGATATTTTGCCCCTAGCACCCTATGACCTTGACGGAGGTCAACAAACCATAGGCTACTAGTCAAGTTCAACCCGTCATTTCTTGATCGAATTAAACCCACCCGCACGACCCTTGACGGAGGTCAACAAGGCCGCACGACTACCCTAATCCAATCTGCATCATATGCATAAGCAGATAAATACTAGTTAGCTACCGCACACTACGCCTTGACGGAGGTCAACAAACGTAGCACGAATACTAAATAGGACTTATCTGAAATGACGGAGGGCTACGACAGGTTTTTCTGAAAACCTATTGCGTAATGAACTTGATATCGTTGTAGAATCAAATGATTTTAAAATGGAGTGTTTTTGAAGCTTTTCTAGTTTTGCTAAAGGAGTCACTCCCGGTGAAGGGATCGTCGGTCTTTTCCTCATCGAATAAGGTGCGGGATATATCATATATATCACTGTGCAAAGCAAAAACTCTAAAAAGCAATCAAAAGACAAACCGAGTGTGTAGCATCTGCCAGTTATTGCTAAAGGAGTCACTCCCGGTGAAGGGATCTCAGTCCTTTCCTCATCGAATAAGGTGCAGGATATATCACATATACCGCTGTGCAAAGCAAGAACTGTAGCTACCTGTTTTATTTTGAAATTCGATTCTAAAACATCTTTAGGTTTCTTTTATTTCATTAATCATATTAATGAAGTCCCATCAATTATGTACCTAAACATCACAGATAAATACGACGTACACTTATGCCATCCGTATTCGCCTCGATGTCCCCTCGTGCACCGTTAGGTTAGGTAACTAACGGCAGAGCAGGGCAGGGCTAGCGCGGGTGTAAAACATAAGTAACGTCTATATAATATATCATATATACTATATACAGTATCCATCACAGAACATATCACATGATCACATCACAGATATCACAGCAGAAGAATCATATGAAATATTGGATATACTAGGACGTCCGTGTTTTCAATACGAGCCAGTATAAAACACGGATTCCACGGTCGTGATGAATAGCCAAACCCACACCCCTAGACCCCTACGAGAGCGGCAAGCAACCCCACCAATTCTAGAGTTAGGAGACCCGGACTCGACTCCTCGAGTTGGTCTCCCACTGGACTCCAGAACCCGGTTACTTGTGCCCTCCTCCTTGGGTCTATCCTAGTGCGGAAAAGTAAATAATATACAAAGGGTGACATCTTCCGCAACCTGGAAGTGCCCCAAATAAAAGAATATTACATACAAGTTTTTACATGAATGAAAATGAAAAACACTCATCTCACATAAAAACCCCCGGCTATTCAAACACGACGATCCAATATAACATATCCAGCAACACATAACATCATATGCCATCAACGTAAGTAAATATGCGCATCCCAATTATCGTTGACATATAGCAACGAAACCGGCGATATCACATATTACACTTACGGTCACAGAAATGAAAGTGTAAAACTACAACAGTTGGAATCCGCAACCTGCATAGACATCGCATGCCTAATCAAATGAATTCCTTAGACATCGCATGCCTAACAATTATAAATCCCGCATTTTAGTCTCAAAATTGAAAACACTTTTCAATATCAAGTCGGGCAATTCAACAAGATTCCCGACATTCTGATCGAATGCTCGTCGCAAACTTTAGTAGGCGGCCGCACCCCCGATACCGTCGACGAAGTGCACCAAGGCGGAACACCGCTACCGCGAGCACCCTGACGGATGCTTTCGGCGACGGGGTTCTCCTACAGTCACTTGGTCGGGGCTATGGAGTGAGGCTGTCTATTAAGTTTACCCGGCGAGTATCCGTGTATGCTACGTGATTGCGATGGACTTTTGATCGCATCAAAATTCCGTGGCAACCGATCAAGTGAGACTAAAGTGCTTGATTTATTACATTCATTCAGTTATCTCATAACTACTTGTGAATTCCAATTATTGTATCCCATTCCAGATAAATAGAAAATGTTAAACTTTCCGATCGAACATTCAAACACCCAAGTTTTCGGAAACAGATCAACACATGAAATAAGTTTAAAAACATTCACTTCATGCCTCAGTACCAACGGTCCAGCCGTAGAAGGGTCAAGCCAACGCCTCACATGTGGCACGCCGTACTGCCCCAACCCCGAAGGTTTAAAGGGCAGTTCAAGACGGTCACATAATCGAGTTAAGGTTTGTTGTCTTCTAGAGGGTCCATCGCGTTACTTGCACTACTTAGAACGTCTTTAAACACCGGAAAAATCCAACACTTGGAAATTTCCCGACAGGGGAAAAATTGGGTATTTATATCCGGTCGAACTTTTTAACAGTTTCTAAAATATCCGGAAAAACATAAACGAAGTTAAATTATCCGATCAAATTAACGAATCCCCAATAAAACCCTAGAAAACTCAACACTTCAGTGGAATTAAAAAATTCACATAAAAAATTGCCAAGAAAGGACCTAAGAATAAATATATGAAATTTGAGGGACTAAGTCCAAATTTGGGCCGCGGAAGCACCGCCAAACCCCCAGTTTGGCCGCGGTTCCGCGGTCGAATTATGGAATTAGGAGCCCAAACTTCACAGTAATTCTTAATTTTTCCTGATTATTTTTCTTCATATTTTTAATTCACAAAATTCAACAGTTTTGAAAAATGTACAGAGAGCGATTTTGCAATGGGGTTTCGGTTCGATCGGATTTCTAACTCCGTCTACGCATCGCCTAAGGCTTTAGCTAGGCTCTGATACCACTGTAGGTCAGGCAGCCACCCCATCCAATGGGGTCGCCGTGGCACCAACGGGTCCCTCAGCCGCTACTTTTTACGCATGCCCCCTCGCGAGGACTACAACTCGCCGGAACACCTTCCGGTCTCGGGACACCCTGGGGGTAAGAGCCTATGCTTCGCCACACTGTCACACAGTGAGACCCCCCCATAGGTCGACATCCAATGCCTAGTAGCTCTGATACCACGGTAGGGTTCCTAGGCACACTAAGGAGGTCTCACAAGGCAACAACCATGCCAATTTCAAATTTTACGGGTGCCGAGAAACCCTAATACGGATCGTTAACTAGATATATAGGCGACAAAAGAAACTAGTTAACAATTTAACTAAAAGAACGAAAATACAACCTTTGTAGATCCGGTGCTCCACCTCCATAGCTCCGCGATGAAGTCTCCTCGCTGTCCAAATCAAATCCCGGGCTCTAGCATCGGCTTCATCGGAGAAATGGGCGGGCTAGGTCATCGACTACGATGCCGAAGATGATCTACGTCGAGGTATCGCAAGATCAAGCTCCCACTTCACCAAGTCATGAAACTTGTGAAGAAAACACCCTATACTACTTGGCAAGAGGTAGAGGATGAAGAAACAGGAGGTGGGTTCACTTTAGAATTGGATTTCTCACTCTTTTTCATCAATCACCATTGATGGTCAAGCTTTTTCTTCTTGTGAAGAAGAAGAAGAAGAAGATAATATGATATCTATTTTAGAATAGAAAAGAATAATCATTCTTATCATAATCAAACCATAGTTAAGTGTAGAGAGATAACTAGAGTTTATGTGAGTGGTTAGGGTTAAAGAAGAAGACAAAATGGTCACTTGGTCAAAAGCTTCATGAAGCTTCAACAAGCTTCATGAAAGAAAGAATGAAAGAAAACCATTTTGTTTTTTCTCTTTATGCTTTTATTTTCCAAAACTAATAAATAAATAAATGAATAAGTAATCATAACCCTAACCATTCATATAACCATGGTTCAATCTTTAAACTTAACCAATTTTGCATGTATCATCAAACAAGATACAATCAAGTGCACAAAACTATATCGAATATACAATGTGCACAAGCGAGTGAGAAAATCCATTTAAAGTGAACCAATACTAGTTAATGCAAAGTAATATATCAAATATATAATTATACATCAAATCATTAAATCAACACTTGATTTAACGATCCGGTCATATCGCATATAACCGACTAGTATCCTATGTATCAGCTTACCGAATCAATCCTTGATTCGATAACTAGGTTATATCGCATACAACCATTCGATACATTCATCGCGAGAATGGAATACGGTATCACATACACGCATTATTCTCGGTCCCGCACATATCTCATATGCGCTCCTATTTCGTTTCGCTTGAGCCAGGAAACGTCTGTGTAGGACTCTAAAGACTCGTCAATACGCCGGCAACAGGTGATGATCATATCAAACACCTACAAGCCGCAAGCGGTCTGCTAAACGTAACTGCCACCCGGGTATTGAGCGATCAGAAGATCGACGAGCAAGCCCGCTCACACTCCTGTGAATCCAACCAGTAACACTTACCGTACAGTCCGGTCTCGTCGTCTGATATGTCGAATATCTCGCCTAGGGGTGGTAAACGTCAGACCCCAATAGCTCGATAAGTCGTGTCGATATGAGGTCTATAAAAATTCGAGATACTACTGGTAACACTTACCAGTAAATCTCAGCAACCCTGCCCAGGGATTTCCGGTTATAGCCAATCGATCACAGCGCAACATCAACCCCCTATACCGGGAGAGACGAATCCCCTCCTATCGCTCATTGCCTCCATGTGATTCGGGACTGTACCCAAAAACCACCATTTTGCATGCCCTCTTGGACGTGGTAAGATGGAAATCAAAGCACAGTGGGAACTACAGAAGACTCTATGACGATCTCGGGTCAACAGACTACTCTTTACCAGTGTCACCAGAGAACTGCCATCTGACGTAAGGTATAATACTATCTGGGAGTTCTCGGCGAGTCCGTCCAGTGTACCCAGTCTCCACTGAGCACCCGTATATCATCTCTGATGTCAAACACCAATGGATATGGGATCATCCATCGCCCATCTGTATGGGTCGAGAAGGTACACGCTAGTCTACTCTGGTATATCGATGCCCCGTCTCGATACACCCACGACTAGGGACCTTGAAGGATGTACTTATGGACTATCTGTCCCTACTAGTATGATCTGCATCATAGTCCAGGTAGTCAAGTACACATCCTAAGGGCTTTACCAACATGTAACAGAGAGACAATCAATGTACACGTTAAGGTAAAGATCAACCAGATAGCATACTATCATGTCGAGCAAGAAAGTCCTCCCTATATATGTCCCAGCATTCACTACAATATACATCCTATATACAGTAATGGCCTCTAGGGCATACATATAACTAACATCGACATCTACCTGGGGACCGTTACGTACAGCTAGTGCCGCTTGCGGTCTGTGGTTAAACCCACTGCCAGCGTAGTAGTCGAGTCTCTAGAGTCCCACGCAGAGAGTTTCCCTACTCCAGGCGAAACGATATAGAGGTTGTATGGTTTTACGACAAGGGTTCGGACGCATACGTGTGTTTACGCACGTACGACTTTCGGACAGTTTTTACTAGTCGGCTTTGGTTTAAGCCAGTTACTAGTATCCGGTTATTGGATTTATACAGTCTAAAGTTTTTCCGTGTTTTCACGGATAGGAGGGGCGTTCTCGTAATTGCGCGAGAAGCTTCTAGAAGATGGTGACTAAGGAGGTTTAGGTGGCATATACATTGAATGAGATTAGTGAGTCATATGGATGATTCATCCATGTCATTAATGCTTCATAATTGCTTAATGACTCATGAAGATGAATCACCACAAGATATTTATCAAGCATGGTTGTAAATCATTTTCTTTTCTTTTCTTGATAAAATAAAATGCTTGATATATATTATGATAACTCATTTTCTCTTCTCATTATTATGTTCATCTTCTCTCTCCTCAAGCTCTCCCTCTTCAAATCCTAATCCTCCCCTCTCATGTGTTGAGTACAAGGATTAGTTAGACTACTTAATCCATAACCATAATCTATTTCATCTAGGTACTTTGATTAGCACTTAAAGATACCTAGTTGCCTCAAGTTTAGAGGCAAAGCTTGGAGTTTAGCTCTCGTGGTGGATCGTCTACTAGTTGGAGAAGGCCAAGGAGGAGGTGGAGTTCGTAAAGACGAAGGACACAGTTCTTTAGGTATAATCCCTTTACATAGTAGTTGTTAACAACTATGTTTGATGTTAGTTATCCTTTAGCTTCGATTCATGCGGTTAGTCGATGTTTAAGCAAAGAACAAGATCGTTTTTCATATTTCCGCCTCCCCGCAAGTCGTGGGGTGTTGTACATCGACTTACAGTGGTATCAGAGCCTCGCTTAATAATAAATAACTCACTTGCAAAATTGTATGAATTTCGAACGGAAAAAACCAAAACCGGAAAACCCCGATATCATGGTTTTTGTCGATTTTTAAATGAAGTCCAAAAATTTTTCAGGCAGGTTCAGAAAGCTCTAAATGACAGTTGTAGAACACCCAAGAAAATTGGGCCCATGAATCGGCTAAAGCGCCGCGGAAGCGCGGCGGATCCCACCGATCCGCCGCGCTTCCGCCGCTGAGTTGCCGATTCATGAACCCAATTTTCCTGTGTTGGTTCTCTGTGATATTTGGTATTTTCTGGAATTTTTTTATTTTTGCTCAGGTTTCAGATTTACAGAGAAGTATTGGAGGAAAATTAAATGTGTTTAATCGATCGAAATTATACGGTATTTGCTTGTTGGATTATATCTGTTTTTGTATAATGTGTTTGTAAACCTCCCCTAACTGCTAGTATGTCGGTTGGCAGGGGGTTGCACATTTCTGTAATGGATTTTACTGTTTGTGGATATGAACTGTGTTGGACTGTTGTGATGTATAGCCGGGATTATGTGATGGGTTATTATTTAATTCATTTGATGTAAATGTAATTTGTTGTAATATTATTTTGCGGGGCACATCCAGGTTGCGGTTGTAGTCACCGTTGTATTATTTCATTTTACTGTTTTTGCTCCTAGGACAGACCCAAGGTGGGGTGCACAAACTGCCGGGTGGGTAGTTTGCCGTACCCGTTGGGGTCTTGGGTGGGGTAATGGCTATTCATCACAACTGTGTAATCCGTCTTTTGTTGCAGGCTCAAAACAAACACGGATTACTTGCAAATCCAATAAAGTTCATCTGTGATCTGGAATGCCTATTATTGCGTCTGACGAATGTACAATATCTATATATGATAGCTATTTAGACGTCACTTATGTTTTACACCCGCGCTAGCCCAGCCCCCGCTCTGTCGTTAGTTAAGTAACCTAACGGGTGATGACGGGACCCCGTGGCGAATGCGGATGGCATAAGAGGACGTTGTATTTTCGTTGTTTTCTGCAATGATAGGTTAATGATGGGACGCATTATTTACAATGCAAAGAAAATAAACCAAAAAGTTTAATCGTTGGAACAATTTAAAAGAAACCACTCAGTTAATTTTAAAAACAGATATTTTTAAATGCGGAGCTTTAACCACTCCTTTTAAAGCTATCAGGTTCCTTCGGTTATATCAAGTTCACTACGTTCACGGTTTCGCCAAAACCATTCGTAGCCCTCCGTCATTTCATCTGGGTATTCAGTAGTATTCAAGCTATGTATTTTGACCTAACGCCAAGGCATAGTGTTTGGTAGTTATTGGGTATTCATTTGTTGCATAGATGGATGAGTTAGTTTGGGACTGTCGTATTATCATTTTGGCCGAACGTCAAGGATATATACGGATGGGTTCAAATTGACAAGATAATGATGGGTAGAACTTGACATGTGACTTATGACATTTTGACCTAACGCCAAGGTCATAAGAGCATGGGGAAAAAATATATATCGGGAATTTCTAAAGAAACTGAAATTTGCAAAATGTTACATACCATTTGGAGTTTGATGAATGTTGGTAGGATTCCTTCAACATTATCATACAATGATATTTGGATCCCGATCCTACTGTGAGTATATGCTACTTATCAGGATATTCGTCACTTAACGATCAATGCTATAAACCAAGTAGGTGTCAAGAAAGGTGTCAGCGGGGTTACGCCCCCAGAGAAAAGAGGTTATTTAATTAAGGAACTTCGCGAAAGCGTTGGAAAACCTCCCTCGAAGTATCGACACTAGCCTGGCTGAACGGTTAAGCAAGTATTGTACGGTGAGAATAGTCCTGGCTAATTCTTCTTTTATGGTTTGAGGAAGGATTCGAGAAACAGTGGGAGCCATCCAGTTTAGATAAACTAAAAACCACTCTAAACTTGCAAGAGCATCATGCTAAAAAGTTTTCTTCTCTCTCTCCTATTTGCAGCGACCCTGAAAATGACTGGAATTAAGTTACTTTTAGAGAAAAATATACTGACAGGGCCAAACTATAAAGATTGGCTGCGGAATGTCAAAATGGCTTTGACCTATGACAAATTGGGGTACGTCCTCACCGCTACGGCACCTGCTGTCTCTGGTCCCAAATCCAGTAATGCGGATAAGGAAATCCGCAAAACCTGGGATTTAGATTGCGCGAAAGCCAAGTGCATCGTGCTTGCCTCGATGAACAATGAACATTAGAGGAGGCACGAGGATATGGAACTAGATGGCATATTTCTCCATACAAAGGAACTTTATGGAGAGCAATCTCGTATAGCAAGATACGAGACCTCTAAGAACTTGTTTCGAGCGAGGTTGGCTGTCGGGTCATCGGTAGGAGAACATGTCCTAAAGATGATCGGCTATATTGAAGAGCTCGCAGACCTTGGGACGACTTTGGATAATGAGCTCTATACAGACCTTATTCTCCAGTCCCTTCCTCACACCTACGCCCAGTTTATCCTGAACTTCAACATTCAAAGAAAAGAAGTTGAACTTCCGGAACTCCTGAACATGTTAAGGAGTGCAGAGGGCACCTTGCAGAAGACAAGGGAAACACCCGCTATGTTTGTTGGCGGTGCATCTTCTTCCGGGTCCAAGGCTAAGGCCAAAGGAAGGAAGAAGAAGGCCGCCACCAAACCTAGAGGAGGTGTTAGTAAGGTGGGAGGGAAGGGAAAGAAAAAGTTTGCGGTACCGGTAGTGGGCCAGGATGAGTGCTTCCATTGTCATAGGAAAGGGCACTGGAAGAAAGATTGCAAGGCGTGGAACGCCAAGAACCAGGAACCGAAGCAAGCTGTGGCTTCGACTTCAGGTGTGTTTGTAATTGAGAATTGTCTGTCAATTAACTCTACTTCCTGGGTATTGGATACCGGATCAGGATCTCATATTTGCAATTCATTGCAGGCACTGAGAAACCGTAGAGTGCTGAAAGAAGGTGATATGACCTTAAAGGTTGCTAACGGAGCTAGTGTGGGAGCTGCGTCCGTCGGGGATTATCACCTAGGATTGACGAGTGGACACATTTTGGTTTTACATAACTGTTTTTTTGTACCAAGCTTAACGTGTAATATCATATCAGTTTCCTTGTTATCAAATAAAGGTTATGATTTCACGTTTGTAAGAGATGTTGTTAACATCCACCTTAATCATGGTTTGATTGGGTCCGGTACACTAAATAACGGTATATATGTTTTAAACCAACTCCAAATTTTCAATGTCCAGAACACACTAAAAAGAAAGTCTCCAGATTTAAATAAAGCTTTCTTATGGCATTGTAGACTGGGTCACATCAATGAGAGAAGGTTGACTAAGTTGCATAGAGAAGGATATTTGGACTCGTTCGAATATCAAACTTATGACACTTGTCAATCTTGTCTCAAAGGAAAGATGACAAAGACTCCATTTACTGGACATGGAGTAAGAGCGAGCGAGTTCTTAGGACTCATACACAGCGTGTATGTGGTCCAATATCTACGCATGCAAGAGGTGGTTTTTCCTATTTCATTACTTTCACGGATGATTACTCAAGATACGGATTCATTTATCTGATGAAACATAAATCCGAGGCTTTTGAGAAATTCCAAGAGTATAAGAATGAAGTAGAAAACCAAACCGGCAAAAGTATCAAGACACTTAGATCTGATCGAGGTGGTGAATACTTGAGTGCCGAGTTCCTAGGTTACCTAAAAGAGAAAGGAATTCTCTCTCAGCTTACTCCTCCATACACTCCACAGCATAATGGTGTATCGGAGAGACGGAATCGAACCCTATTGGATATGGTACGATCCATGATGAGTAATGCTGAGTTACCGCGATCTTTCTGGGGTTATGCGCTAGAATCAGCGGCATATCTTTTGAACATGGTTCCTACCAAGACTGTGCCAACCACTCCATATCAGATGTGGAGCGGGAAGAAACCCCATCTACAGTATATAAAGATTTGGGGATGTCCAGCTTTTGTTAAAAAGCAGCATGTGGACAAGCTCGAGGCACGATCAGTAAAGTGTAAGTTTGTGGGATATCCAAAGAACTCCAGGGGATATCTATTCTATTACGCAGAGGAACAAAAGGTATTTGTTTCTCGTAATGCCCATTTTCTAGAACATCAGTTTTTAGAAAAGGAATCAAGTGGGAGCGAAATAGAACTGGAAGAAATTCCAGAACCACAAACTAATACTGAAAGTTTGGTAGAACCGGTAGTTCAAGAAGAACGGGACATTCCCGCACCCCTCCGCAGGAGTAGTAGGCCGTCTCATCCGCCTGAGAGATACTACGGTTTTCTCATAGATGGGGATAGAGAGGATTGCATCATAGATGATGATGAACCTACTGACTTTCAGCAGGCCATCCAGAGCGGCGACTCGGTACGATGGCTAGATGCAATGCGGACCGAAATGGAGTCCATGTACACCAACAAAGTATGGACTTTGGACTTTGCTCCAGATGGGGTAAAACCCATAGGATGCAAATGGATCTTCAAGAAAAAGATTGGTGTAGATGGACAGGTGGAAACCTATAAGGCTAGACTCGTTGCAAAGGGTTTTCGTCAAAGACCTGGTTTGGACTATGACGAAACGTTTTCTCCAGTGGCTATGCTCAAATCCATTCGGGTCCTTCTTGCTATTGCTGCCTTCCATGATTATGAAATCTGGCAGATGGACGTAAAGACGGCTTTTCTGAATGGAAATTTAGAAGAGTGCATCTATATGGATCAGCCAGAGGGTTTCAATCAGAGTGGGAGCAGCGGGAAAGTATGCAAGCTGCTTAAGTCCATTTATGGACTAAAGCAGGCATCGCGGAGTTGGAACATCTGTTTTGATGAGACAGTCAAAGAATATGACTTTATCAAAAATCCAGATGAACCGTGCATATATAGTAAAGTTGTAGCCAGAAGTGTCTATTCCTCGTCTTGTACGTGGATGACATTCTATTGATAAGAAATGACATTCCTATGCTACAATCTGTCAAAGGATTCTTGTCACACAGATTCTCCATGAAAGACCTGGGTGATGCCTCTTACATTCTGAGGATCCGGATCTATCGTGATAGATCCAAGAGGATGTTGGGACTTTCGCAGTCCAGGTATATCGACACTGTACTGAAAAGATTCAGTATGGAAGATTCTAAGCGCGGTAATCTACCGGCTTGTCACGGAATCACCCTCTCCAAAGAGATGTCTCCCAAGACTGATTTGGAAAGGGAACACATGTCTATTATACCCTACGCTTCTGTGGTAGGCTCTCTAATGTATGCGATGTTGTGCACCAGACCAGATGTAGCTTACGCACTGAGTGTGGTAAGTCGGTATCAGTCAGACCCAGGGGAGAACCACTGGATAGCAGTAAAGAACATTCTCAAGTACCTGAGAAGGACTAAGGAGATGTTCTTGGTTTACGGCGGAAATGACCTCAGGTTGGAGGCCTTTGCTGATTCCGGCTTCCAGAGTGATAAGGACGATTCTAAGTCCATGTCGGGTTATGTCTTTACCCTCAATGGAGGGGCGGTGTGCTGGAAGAGCTCCAAGCAGGACACCGTTGCTGACTCGACGATGGAAGCGGAGTATATAGTTGCTTGCGATGCCGCAAAAGAAGCAGTCTGGATGAAGAAGTTCCTAACAGAACTTCAGGTGGTTCCTACCATAGTTGATCCAATACCTCTGTATTGCGACAACAACGGAGCTATAGCTTTAGCGAAGGAACCAAGGTCCCATCAGAAGTCCAGACACATCTTAAGGCGGTATCACCTGATCAGGGAGATCATTGATCGTCAGGAGATCGAGGTTCGGAGAGTTGCTTCTGAAGAGAACATTGCTGATCCATTCACGAAGGCCCTACCTCAGATTCAGTTCGAGAGGCTACTCGAGATCATCGGTCTTCGATATGCCAGTACATGGCCCTAGTGCAAGTGGGAGATTGTTAGTGTATATGCCCTAGGGGCCATTATTGTATCATACTAGTTTGTATATTACTTAATAGAAGCTTGGGATATTCACATGTATATAACAGTCTTGCTAAACATGGTAGTATGCTACTTGGTTTTTCTATCTTAATATGTGAGTATACGTATTGATAGAGCTCTTAGGATCTTGCTTGACTACCAGCGTTGTGATGGCAGTCACACTAGTGGGGGCTGGGTAGTCTACAAGCACATCCTTATTCAGGTCCCTAGTCGTTGGATTATCGAGACAGGGCATCGATACTCCGGAGTAGACTAGTGTGTACGCTTCTCATCCCAGTTGGGGAGATGGTCTGTCCCACAGCCTTCAGTACGTCGTACTAGAGATAGGATGCAGGTGCTCGTTGGGTTATGGGTACACCGGACAGGACTCACAGGGAACTGTTGGATGGTTTTATACCAGTCGTCAGTGAACAGTTCCTAGGTGACATGAGTACAGCATAGTCCGCAGACTTGACACTGCTGCTTCGCCTCGAGTGTGTCCCACTGTTCTTAGATTGCTACCCTACCACGACTCAAAGGAGTCATGCAAACAGGTAGCAGTTGGGTGCAGTCCCGAGCACTTGGAGGCAGTGGCGGTTAGACAAGATTCGTCTCTCCCGGTATTGGGGGTTGATATCGTGCTGTGTCAGAGAGCCATTACGCAAAGTCCCTGGCCAGGGCAAGCGAGATTTGCTGGTAGGTTCCAGTAGTTTCTCAGGGTGTAATGGGCTTCGCTCCGACATGACTTATACAGCTATTAGGGGACTGACGCTTGCCGCCCCCTAGGCCCGATATGCAATAGTCTTAGACGAACGGACCGGACTGTACGGAGATTGTCACATCAGACTCAGTAGGAGTTCGGATGGGTTTCCTCATCGGCCTTCTTATCGACATCTACCTGGGGACCGTTACGTACAGCTAGTACCGCTTGCGGTCTGTGGTTAAACCCACTGCCAGCGTAGTAGTCGAGTCTCTAGAGTCCCACACAGAGAGTTTCCCTACTCCAGGAGAAACGATATAGAGGTCGTATGGTTTTACGACAAGGGTTCGGACGCATACGTGTGTTTATGCACGTACGACTTTCGGACAGTTTTTACTAGTCGGCTTTGGTTTAAACCAGTTACTAGTATCCGGTTATTGGATTTATACAGTCTAAAGTTTTTCCGTGTTTTCACGGATAGGAGGGGCGTTCTCGTAATTACGCGAGAAGCTTCTAGAAGATGGTGACTAAGGAGGTTTAGGTGGCATATACATTGAATGAGATTAGTGAGTCATATGGATGATTCATCCATGTCATTAATGCTTCATAATTGCTTAATAACTCATGGAGATGAATCACCACAAGATATTTATCAAGCATGGTTGTAAATCATTTTCTTTTCTTTTCTTGATGAAATAAAATGCTTGATATATATTATGATAACTCATTTTCTCTTCTCATTATTATGTTCATCTTCTCTCTCCTCAAGCTCTCCCTCTTCAAATCCTAATCCCCCCTCTCATGTGTTGAGTACAAGGATTAGCTAGACTACTTAATCCATAACCATACTCTATTTCATCTAGGTACTTTGATTAGCACTTAAAGATACCTAGTTGCCTCAAGTTTAGAGGCAAAGCTTGGAGTTTAGCTCTCGTGGTGGATCGTCTACTACTTGGAGAAGGCCTAGGAGGAGGTGGAGTTCGTAAAGACGAAGGATACAGTTCTTTAGGTATAATCCCTTTACATAGTAGTTGTTAACAACTATGTTTGATGTTAGTTATCGTTTAGCTTCGATTCATGCGGTTAGTCGATGTTTAAGCAAAGAACAAGATCGTTTTTCATATTTCCGCCTCCCCGCAAGTCGTGGGGTGTTGTACATCGACTTACAGTTAAATCCACAGCCAAAGTATTGACGAGTCTTTAGAGTCCCCCACAGACAGTTTCTCAAGTTTCGGGCGAAACTTTGTAGAGGCCGTATAATATATGGCTGGGTCCGATCATATACCTGCAGTAGTGCACGGATCATGATCGGGCGGATCATACTAGTGGGCTTTGGTTTAAGCCGGATCCTAGTATTAGCTTTGTTGGATTTCTTTAGTCTCCTCGCATTCGCATTCAGTCGGAATGCGGATGCAGGTATGTATATACAGGTGAGGGGTATCCTTGTGATCCGTCACGAGTTTACTTTAGATATTGACGTATCTTTTTATTGTTGCAAACATTTGGATTAATGTTTGTTAATGGAAATTATGAGCACAAAATCATCATTTAGAGCATTAATGGTGACACATGCACAAGTGATGACTCATGGTCTCTTTTCTTGTGCATGTGTCACATTATGTGATGGATGTGTGTTTATATGATTAGAAGAGAGAGAGGGGGGCTGCCTTAGGTAGTGAGCTCTCATATTATTCTACTCACTCTCTCTCATTTTTATCAGATAGATCACAAAAGAAAAGAAAGAGAAAACTCCTTCTTCTTCCTCTTTCTTCTCTAGCTCAAATCTCCATTAATGGCAACACCTCTAACCTCCATCCAACTTAATGGATGCAAGAGGCAAAGTGATCACAAACATTCTCTAGAACACCTTGGACACGTCGGCTAGCACACTTCGTGCCCGAGTTGCTTCGGATGAAGCGGGAGCCCATAAAAAGAATCGATGATGTGGTGCCCTTTCCGACAAGGAGATCGAGACCGGAGATGCCGCCAGGAGCTTGGGATGGTGGCCAAAGACCGAAGGACACGGATCGATCGGTATAACCTTCCAACCCTCTCTCTAGATAGCTAGTTGTAGGTTAATGGTTCGATCCGGGTTTTAAGCATACGGTAGCGCTGGTTTCTAGTTTTGAAAAAGATTTCGTTTCCGCATTTTGGCCTCGGAAAGACGGCCGGGGCGCTACCGTAGTCTTACATGGTATTAGAGCCAAGCCATTAACCTTTACTAGCTTGCTCTAGCGTATTTAGAATTTCGATCGAACGAAATTTTCAAAAACTGCATTTCCAAGTCATCAGTTTCTGTCGAATTTTTCCTGTGGTCAAAAAAATTATTTGGTGTACTGCAGAAAAACAGGCAGGGTTTTTTAAAAGTTCTGAGAAAATTTGGTACATTGATTGCACTGTAGCGCGGCGGAACCGCGGCCGTACCCACGTTTTGGCTACGGTTCCGCGGCCGTACTGTTACAACACTGCACCAAATTTCTTCAGTTGGTCTCTGACTTGGAAAAGAGGTTTCTAGTAATTTTATTTTGGGCCCAGATTTATTTGAGTACTGGGTATTGTGCTTGGGGCCCACTTCGGGAAACTTTGTCGATCGAAAATTTTAAAACATGTTAGCTCACAGTATTTACATTATATCTGCGACCGTGAATGTCATTTGATCGGTAAATCCTGTCTAATTGCTATAGCCCTTTTAGACGGATTTGCGAACGTGACATTCACGTTGATGTTCTGTATTGTGCTGTGATGTTGCGGATTTGTCGTGGTGGATAGCCTGGTACAATGGTAGTACAGTTTGGTTGCATTTGTACATTTGATATTGCGGGGCGAGCGTCCGACATATGGACTGCCGTCACTGCCTGTTTGTATATTATTCTTTTGGGGCACGACCGGGCTGAGGACGATGTACCCGTTGTATATTTTACTTTCTGTACTAGGATTACCCCGCGGAGGGGTGCACGGGTAGCCGGGTTCTAGAGGTCAACGGGCCCGCATCTCATGGCTTTGAGACGGAGGGGGCTTCACTCTAGAATTGGCGGGCTATTCGCCGCACTCGTAGGGGGTACAAGTTGACCCAAGGAGGGGTGCTCAAGTTACCGGATTCCGTGAAGTGCTGGGTGGTCCATTCACGTTGTTGAAGGGGGCTGCCTCGCTTCAGGTTTTGGCGGGTAACTTGCCGTGCCCATAGGGGTCTAGGATTTCATTGCACAGGCTATCCACACGACCAGGGGAACGTCGGGTTTCAGTAGCGGCTCTATGAAACCCGGGGATCCCAGATATCTGTATTGTTCTGTGATGCTTATTACATTTCTGTGATGTTGCATTTTATCATGCCTTGAGCGAATATTATATATTGATATATATACTAGTCGATGTTGTATATGTTTTGCATCCGCGCTAGTCCAGTCCCCGCTCTGTCGTTAGTTAAGTAACCTAACGGGTGATCACGGGACCCAGTGGCGAATGCGGATGGCATATACGTACATCGTATTTTCGTTCTTTTGTGGTGTGATTAATTGATGGGACTGCATTGATTCGGATCAATGCAAGCTAAAAAAACCTATTCTGATGTTGTTGGAACATTTTTCAAAAAAAAAGGACTGTTATTGCAAGGACTTTCTCTTTTGTTTTGCACAGTGGTATTCGGTTATGAATATCCAGCACCTCAGTCAACGAGGCAAGGGCTGAGATCCCTTCACCGGGAGTGACCCCTTGGACAGAAGTTTGCGTCAGGTTAATAACTTCACTATAGCCGATTGCCTTCTGCTTTGCATCGTGGTATTCAGTTGGAATATCCTGCACCTCATTCTACGGGGAAAGAGCCGAGATCCCTTCACCGGGAGTGACCTCTTTAGCAAAGGTTTTCGCCACTATATTTTTATAAAAAACTATGCAGTTCCTTCAACGATATCAAGTTCATTACGTTAAAAGTTTTTCACCAAAAACTAGACGTAGCCCTCCATCATTTCTTACAAGTATTACTTAGTATTCGTGCTGCGTTTATTGACTGTGTCAAGGCGTAGTGTGCGGTAGCTAAGTAGTGTTTGTTTGTGGCATATTAATGGGATTGGTTAGGACAGTCGTACGGCCTTGTTGATTGTGTCAAGGGCTCGTACGGGTGGGTTTAATGCAATCCAGGATAATGACGGGTTGAACTTGACTAGGACTCTTTGATTTGTTGACTGTGTCAAGGTCACTTGGGTCCTAGGGGTAAAAACATACATCGGGAGTTTCTAAAGAAACTGAAACTTGCCAGATATGAGCATACCTTCTGGAGTGTGATAACGTGAGTGGATTCCATCACGTTATCATGCGATGATAGTTGGATCCCGATTCCCACTGATGAGTTGGTTTACTCCTCGGGTGATCCCGACTAATTCTTCTTTCAGGTTTGGAGGAGAATTTGAGGATACAGTAGGAGGTTTCCTGATTAGATAAATTGATAACCATTCTGATCTAGGTTAGAGTGCACGCAGAGTGTTTCTTTTCTCTCTCTCTTTGGCAGCGACTATGGCCCGACCCTTGACTATGACTCAGTGACCAAGTTGACCGAACCTTCTTATAACACTGGCCTTTTGGATTGTCAGAGTTGCATACCTCATTGCCACTCCTACTTTTACCATTTTCTCCAGAACACCCGTATTACTATGAACATCCACTTCCATTGGATAAAACCATCGTATGGTTATATACGAACTCGAAGGAACTTGTTCCAGATTCGAGGATGGTTTCCGGTTCTGGAGAAAACGAATAGGACTATTCAGTTGTCTTTTCCTTTTACCTTCTCTCAGGTCGTGAGTGTTCCTTGGATTAGGACGGTACACCTATTACGCTAATTGGATAGTCTTCTTCCAAACCATAGGCAGGTGCCGAACGGTAGGGAATGAAGAAAACCATTTAGCCTAAAAGGTGTACAGAAGGTATTAAGTAAAGACAAATAAAGGGATTAGTAAGAGAGCAAAGTAAACTGCGACTGATATTCACGACCAAACCAAGTATTTTATCGCCACTCCTACTTCACCTTTGTATTTATCCGGGACACTCCGTATCATTACGAAGATCCACAGTTATCTGGATACTCCATCGTATGGTTATATACGAACTCGAAGGAACTTGTTCCGGTTCGGGGATGGATTCTGGTTCAGGAGAAATAGGAATAAGGTTTATTCAGTTGTCTTTTATCTTTACCTTCTCTCGGATTGCGAGTACTTATAAGATTAGGAGAGTACACCCATTATGCTTATTAGATAGTCTTCTTCTAAACTATAGGCTGGTGCCGAACGGTAGGGAAGGAAGAAAACCATATGGCCTAAAGGGGTGTGCAGAAGGTAATGACTAAAGATATATAAAGGGATTTGGAGAGATGACGAAGAAATATACGGTTACAGTTGTGAATCTGATAATGGAAGAGGCATTACTAGGAATACCCGGATACCCCTTCGAAACATTTACATGTTTCAGTTTCACTGTGTATTATTAAAAGAAAACTGATTTCCCAATTAGTCCTTACTCCAGGGTATGTATTTACCAGGTTTGATTCTCTCATCTGTATGGTTTTATAGATGATGAGTGGGAGTAAGTTATTGGGAATTGGGTGATCATCCTCATAATTTCGGGATTCGTTGTAATTGGTGATATTTGAGGAAATCGCCTGGGCTGTTTGCCGGACGGCAAATATTTAGTTTTGAATATCCGTTATAATGCACCAATTTCAAATTGATAGATCTGTACGTTTATTTTTATAAAGTGAGATATAACTTTTTGAAATTATGTCTATGACATTTACCTATATCAGTAGATGGTTGGGTAAGGAGTATTAAACAGCGGTGTAATTCTTCTTAACCATAAGTACAGTTTTCAACCCACGACATACAGGGAATGAGTTATTAGACTCAAGCGATTTATACAGAGTATTGTATGTTGTCCAGTGTCCATTAGGACAGAGGGGTTGGTACTCGTACTATATTCTGTTTACTTGCGACTTCTCTAGTTCTTAGACATGTGTTTTGTAGAAATACAAGGTCCAAGTTTTGAGAAGTTACAGGTATAAGAATAAAGTAGAGAACCAGGTATTGCAAGTGTCATGATTCTTCAAGGTGATCGAAGATGTGGATACTTGTGTATGGTATTCAGTTGATAGTAATGATTATGAGAACTTGCTTCTCTTTCAGGTTACTCATATCATGATGGATTCCTAAGTTGAGTAACGCTGATCGGCCTCCTTCCATTTAGTTGACATGCACTAGAGACAGCTGCATGATTTGAATCTGGTTCCAATTAAATTAGTGCCTCTGTTTCTATATTGGATATAGGACGGTTCATATCTTAACGATGTTAAGGTACGGGGATTTTTCCGGCTTATGCTTAAAACCAGACTTTGGTAACTCAAGGCACGTTTCTGTAATGGCAGTTTGTGGGTTGACCCGGGCTATGACGAGGGTTGACTTTCTACCATCTGGAAGATCAATAGTGATATTGTTCTTGACTCACCATAGTTTTAATAAAAATGGATTTTTTCAGAAAACTGTAGTGGGAATATGGTAGAACTGGAAGTGATTCCAGAACCGCAAACTGTAAGTCCATATTGCGACCCCCGGTTCTTACGGGGAGACGGAAACGGTATAAAATCAAAATTTTAACGCAAGAGGCAACATGGACTAAACTATGGTCGGGATCGTTACCTAAACTAAAACTAGCAAACTTAGCTAAAGAGAGTTAGCTACTCGGATGAAGATGGTTATACCTAGACTTGAACTCCTTCGTCTTCAAACTTTGTAGAGGTTGATGGTTCTCCTTTGTCGCCTTCTTCCGTCGAAGATGGATCCACCTCGAAGGCTCGACCTTTGGGCTCTTTCTCGTACTTGGAGTGAACTAGAATCGCCGGCTTGCTAGACCCTTGATCCTAGAGTGAGTAGAGAGTGTCTAAGGGTTGCTTTTGTTTTTCAAGAGAAGGATTCTCAACTCATGAGAAGGTTTCTCTTGACTAGAGGAAGAAGAAGATGAAGTGAAGAGAGAGAGTGAGAATGATAGAATGAGCTTCTCTTTTCCTTTTGCAACCATAACAAAAGAAAAAGGATAATCAAATAATAATAATAATCAAAATGAAAAAGGTTTGATGGAAAGTTTAGGAATGACTAATATCATTACAAACATTAAATGAAAAAGCAAGAATGAAAAAGCATCTTGCATTTGTAATGATGGTAGTCAAATGTTCAACCATGGTCAACAAGTCAACCATGGTCAACAAGTCAACAAAAACTAACCATGACACAATTTCATTTTATTATATATTATTAAATGATATAATACAAATCCATTAGGGTTTGGAAAAATACAACTGTCAACTGTGCATACGCACCCGTTTCGAAACCCTAATGAAAAATCATCTTCCTCCTCCTCAAAAAGAACTGTGCATACACACCTGCATTCTTGTTCCGAGGAACATGAATACTGAGAGATAAAAGCAACCCCAAATACTATACCAGTATCCGGCTCAAACCAGAGCCCGCTGGTAATATCCGTCCGGACTCCAAACGGGCACAAGTGCGCGGATGAGAACGAACCCTGTCGCAAAACCATGCGACCTCTACTCTGTTTTGCCCAGAGGCGAATACCCTCTGTGTGGGACTCTAAAGACTCGACACTACGCTGGCAGTGGGTTTAACCACAGACCGCAAGCGGCACTAGCTGTGCGTAACGGTCCCCAGGTAGATGCCGACAAGAAGGCTGACGAGGTGAAACCCCATCTGAACTCCTACTGAGTCTGAATGTGACATTCTCCGTACAGTCCGGTCTGTTCGTCTGATACATCGCATGGCGGGCCTAGGGGGCGGTAAAACGTCAGTCCCCCAATAGCGGTACAAGTCGTGTCGGAGTGAAGCCCAAAACACCCTGAGATAACACTGGAAACCTACCAGTATATCTCGCTTGCCCTGGCCAGGGACTACTCGTGTAATGGCTCTCCTAGACACAGCGCGATGTCAACCCCCAATACCGGGAGAGACGAATCCTGTCTAACCGCCACTGCCTCCAAGTGCTTCGGGACTGCACCCAACCACCACCTGTTTGCACGACTCCTTTGAGCCGTGGTAGGGTAGTGATCAAAGTGCAGTGGGAACACACTCGAGGCGAAGTGCCAGTGTCAAGTCAGCGGACTAAGCTGTACTCATGTCACCTGGGAACTGATGACTGACGATAGGTATAATACCAACCTGTCAGTTCCCGACGAGTCCTGTCCAGTGTACTCGTAACCCAACGAGCACCCGTATACTATCTCCAGTACGACGTACTGATGGCTGTGGGACAGACCATCTCCCACACTGGGATGAGAAGCGCATACGCTAGTCTACTCCGGAGTATCGATGCCCAGTTTCGATAGTCCTACGACTAGGGACCTGTATAAGGATGTGCCTATAGATTACCCAGCCCCCACTAGTGTGACTGCCATCACAACGCTGGTAATCAAGCAAAGATCCTAAGGGCTCCACTAATGCGTATAAGTGATATACTGAAATAAACACAAGTACACATTGAAGTAGAATCAAACCAAGTAGCATACTACTATATTGAGCAAGACTGTTTATACAAGGTGAATATCCCAAGCTTCCATTAAGTAATATACAAACTAGTATGATACAGTAATGGCCTCTAGGGCATATACACTAACAATCTCCCACTTGCACTAAGGCCATGTACTGGCGTATCGAAGACCTATCATCTCGATCAGCCGCTCGAACTGAGTCTGGGGTAGGGCCTTGGTGAATGGATCTGCAGTGTTCTCTTCTGAAGCAACCCTCCGAACCTCGATCTCCTTGCGATCCACGATCTCCCTGATCAGGTGATACCGCCTCAAGATGTGCCTGGATCTCTGATGGGACCTGGGTTCCTTTGCTAAAGCTATAGCCCCGTTGTTGTCGCAATACAAAGGTACTGGGTCAACAATGGACGGAACCACCTGAAGTTCTTTTAAGAACTTCCTTATCCAGACAGCTTCTTTTGCGGCATCAGATGCAGCGATGTATTCCGCTTCCATAGTCGAGTCTGCAACGGTTTCCTGTTTGGAACTCTTCCAACACACCGCCCCTCCATTGAGGGTAAAGACAAAACCCGACATGGACTTGGAATCATCCTTGTCACTCTGGAAGCTGGAGTCAGCAAAGGCCTCAATCTGGAGGTCTTTTCCGCCATACACCAAGAACATCTCCTTAGTCCTCCTCAGGTACTTGAGAATGTTCTTTACCGCTATCCAATGTTTCTCCCCAGGGTTTGACTGATACCGGCTTACTACACTCAGTGCATAAGCTACATCCGGTCTGGTACACAACATCGCATACATTATAGAGCCTACCGCAGAAGCGTAGGGTATAATAGACATGCGATCCCTCTCCAAATCAGTCTTGGGAGACATCTCTTTAGAGAGGGTGATCCCGTGACAAGCCGGTAAGTTACCGCGCTTGGAATCTTCCATACTGAATCTTTTCAGTACGGTGTCGATGTACCTGGACTGTGAAAGTCCTAATATCCTCTTGGATCTATCACGATGGATCCGGATCCCCAGGATGTAAGAGGCATCACCCAGGTCTTTCATGGAGAACCTGTGTGACAAGAAACCCTTGACAGATTGTAGCATAGGAATGTCATTTCCTATTAAGAGAATGTCATCCACGTATAAAACAAGGAATACTACAGTTCTCGCTACAAATCTACTATAGATGCACGGTTCATCTGGATTTTTGATAAAGTCAAATTCCTTGACCGTCTCATCAAAACAGATGTTCCAACTCCGCGATGCCTGCTTTAGTCCATAGATGGACTTAAGCAACTTGCACACCTTTCCGCTGCTCCCACTCTGAATGAAACCCTCTGGCTGATCCATATAGACACACTCCTCTAAATTTCCATTTAGAAAAGCGGTTTTTACGTCCATCTGCCAAATCTCATAATCGTGGAAGGCAGCAATGGCAAGAAGGATCCGAATGGATTTCAGCATAGCCACTGGAGAAAAGGTTTCGTCGTAGTCCAAGCCAGGTCTTTGACGGAAACCCTTTGCTACAAGTCTAGCTTTATAGGTCTCAACCTGTCCATCTACACCAATCTTCCTTTTGAAGATCCACTTGCATCCTACGGGTTTTACCCCGTCTGGAGCAATTTCCAACGTCCATACTTTGTTGGTGTACATGGACTCCATTTCGGTCCGCATTGCATCCAGCCATTTTACCGAGTCAATGCTCTGAACGGCCTGCTGGAAGCTAGTAGGCTCATCATAATCTATGATGCAATCCTCTCGATCCCCGTCTATGAGAAAACCGTAGTATCTCTCGGTCGGATGAGACTGCCTACTACTCCTGCGGAGCGGCGTAGGAATGTCCTGTTCATTTGAACCCTCTGGTTCCATTAAGCTTTCAGTAATAGTCTGTGGTTCTGGAATTTCTTCCAGTTCTACTGCGCTCCCACTTAATTCTTTTTCTAAGAACTGATGTTCTAGAAAGTGGGCATGACGAGAAACAAGAACTTTTTGTTCCTCTTCGTAGTAGAAAAGATATCCCTTGGAATTCTTTGGATATCCCACAAACTTACACAGTACTGAGCGCGCCTCGAGCTTGTCCGCATGCTGCTTTTTAACAAAAGCTGGACTTCCCCAAGTCTTAATGTGACTGAGATGGGGTCTCTTCCCACACCACATCTCATATGGTGTAGTAGGCACAGTCTTAGTAGGAACTCGGTTCAAAAGGTACGCAGCTGATTCTAGTGCATACCCCCAGAATGATCGCGGTAACTCAGCGTTACTCATCATGGACCGTACCATATCCAATAGGGTTCGGTTCCGTCTCTCCGATACACCGTTATGTTGCGGAGTGTATGGAGGAGTAAGCTGAGAGAGAATCCCATTCTCTTTTAAGTAATTCAGGAACTCGGCACTTAAGTATTCTCCACCTCGATCCGATCTTAGAATCTTGATACTTTTGCCGGTCTGTTTTTCTACTTCATTCTTAAATTCCTGGAACTTTTCAAAAGATTCTGACTTATGTTTCATTAAGAAGACATAACCGTATCTTGAAAAATCATCCGTAAAAGTAATGAAGTAAGAATAACCGCTTCGTGCATGTGTAGACATTGGACCGCACACGTCGCTGTGTACGAGTCCCAAGAGCTCGCTCGCTCTTACTCCGTGTCCAGTGAACGGAGTCTTTGTCATCTTTCCTTTGAGACAGGATTGACAAGTGGCATATGATTGATATTCGAACGGATCCAAATATCCTTCTGTATGTAACTTAGTCAACCTTCTCTCATTGATGTGACCCAGTCTACAATGCCATAAGAAAGTCTGATTAATATCTGGTGACTTTCTTTTGTGTGTATTCTGGACATTGAAAATCTGTGGTTGGTTTAATACGTATATACCATTGCTCAATGTACCTGACCCAATCAGAACTTGATTAAGGTGAATGTTAACAACATTACTTACAAACGCAAATTCATAACCTTCTTTAGAAACCAAAGATACAGAAATGATATTACAAGTTGCGTTGGGTACAAAAAAGCAATTACGCAAAACCAAAACATGTCCATCTGACATTCCTAGGTGATAGTCCCCCACGGCTTTAGCATCCATGCTAGCTACGTTCGCAACTCTGAGGGTCATGTCACCTTCCTTCAAAAACCTACGGTTTCTCAACGCCTGCAAAGAATTACAGATATGAGATCCTGATCCGGTATCCAATACCCAGGAAGTAGAGTTTATAGAAAGACAGTTTTCAATAACATACACACCTGAAGCTGAAGCTGCAACCTGCTTCTGTTCCTGTGTCCTGGCTTTCCAAGCCCTGCAATCTTTCTTCCAGTGTCCACTCTTGTGACAATAGAAGCATTCCTCTTTACCAACAAGCTTCCCCGCTATCTTTGTTGCCTTTTCCTTTCCCTTCGCACCCACTTTACTAACACCGCCCCTTGGTTTGGCGGGGGCTTTCCTCTTCTTTCCCTTGGCTTTCGCCTTGGACCTAGAAGAAGAAGATCCTCCTACAAACAAAGTGGATGTATCCCTACCCTTCTGTAGGGTGCCCTCTGCGCTCCTCAGCAGGTTGAGGAGTTCTGAAAGTTCAACTTCCTTTTCTTGCAAGTTGAAATTCAGTATGAACTGGGCGTAAGTGGATGGAAGGGACTGGAGAATTATATCTGTGTAGAGTTCACTATCCAACGTGGTCCCAAGTTCCGCGAGCTCCTCAGTGTAGCCAATCATCTTAAGCACGTGGTCCGCTACCGATGATCCGACGGCCAACTTAGTCGAAAATAACTTCTTCGACACTTCGTATCTTGCGATACGAGACTGCTCTCCATACAGTTCTTTTGTATGAAGAAATATGGATTCCAAATCCATATTCTCGTGCCTCCTCTGATGTTCATTGTCCATCGAGGCAAGTACGAGGCATCTGGCCTTCGCGCTGTCAATCTCCCAAGTCTTACGGATTTCCTTATCCGCGACGCTGGAGGTGGGACCTGGGACGGGGGGAGCTTTGGTGGTAAGAAGATACCCCAGCTTGTCGTAAGAGATTGCCAATTTGACATTCCTGAGCCAATCTTTGTAGTTTGGCCCTGTCAGTATGTTTTTATCTAGAAGTAACTTAAGTCCAGTCATTTCGATTTGGTCGCTGCAGGGGGAGAGAAGAAACACTTAGCACGATGCTCTTGCAAGTTTAGAATGGTTTTTAATTTGTCTAAACAGGATGGCTCCCACTGTCTCTCGAATCCCTCCTCAAACCACAAAGGAAGAATTAGCCGGGATCAATCCCACCGTACAATACTTGCTTAACCGTTCAGCCAGGCCAGTGTCGGTACTTCGAGGGAGGTTTTCCAACGCTTTCGCGAAGTTCCTTAATTTAAGAACCTCTTTTCCCTGGGGGCGTAGCCCCGCTAACACCTTTCTAGGCACCTACTAGGTTTATAGCATTGATCGTTTAGTGAGAAATTTCCCGAGGAGTAGCATATACTCACAGTAGGATCGGGATCCAAATATCATCGCGTGACGAAAATGAAGGAATCCTACCATAATCATCACACTCCAAATGGTATGCAAATCTAGCAAGTTTCAGTACTTATGAAACTCCCGATGTGGATTTTTGCCCCATGCTCTTATGACCTTGACTTTGGCCAAAATATCATAAGTCACATGTCAAGTTCTTCCCGTCACTTTCCAGGTTAATTTGGATCCATCCGTACATACCCTTGACTTTGGCCAAAATGGCAGCACGACTGTCCCAAACCAACGCATCTATCTATGTTACACATGAACACCCAATAGCTACCAATCACTGTGCCTTGACTTTGGCCAAAATACACAGCTTGAATACTATTGCCTATTCATGCGAAACGACGGAGGGCTACGAATGGTTTTGGTAAAACCGTGAACGTAGTGAACTTGATATAATCGATGGAACGAGATAGCTTTTAGAAGGAGTGGCTCAAGGTCCGCATTTAAAAGTTAGTTTTGAAAAGAACCGAGTGGTTTTTCGAAAGTGTTCCATCGACTTAAACTTGGTTTATTATCTTGCATTAGTTCTTTTAATGCGTGATATTCTTGCATTAGTTCTTTTAATGCGTCCCATCATTTAATCCTACCATTGCAGAAAACAACCAAAATATGACGTACGCTTATGCCATTCGCATTCGCCACGGGGTCCCGTCATCACTCGTTAGGTTACTTAACTAACGACAGAGCGGGGGCTGGGCTAGCGCGGCTGTAAAACATAAGCAACGTCTAAATAGAAAGCAATGATAGACATTACAGATCACAGATGAATACATTGGATATACTAGCAATCCGCATTTCTTTCGAGCCTGAAACGAAAAGCGGATAACACGGTCGCGGTGAATAGCAAATACCCCACCCAAGACCCCTACGGGTGCGGCAAACTACCCGCCAAGTTCCCGGTAGTTTGTGCACCCCACCATGGGTCTATCCTAGGAGCAAAAACAGTAAAAAGAATTATACAATGACGGCTACAACCCCGACCCGGTTGTGCGGCCAAACAAATAATATTATTACATCAATTTACATTTACAATGAATGAAAGAAAAACAAAAGCTCATCTCACATCCACCCCGGCTATTCACCCGCGACAGTCCAACACATTCATATACACATTCCAGCACATTACAGATCATGTATAACCCCGACTAATCGACTTATAGCGATTAGCCGACGTTCAATACATGCAAACATCACAGATATAACCAACATAGTCAAAGTGCAGTGAAGTTCGGAAAAAATACGGAATTATAGGCCCCCAAAAGTAAATTTTAGTTCTAGAAAATCTGGGCATATAATATATATCCTAAAAATCCCAAAATCAACACAGAAAGACACTGCACGAAAAACGATGCAGAGAGGACATCAAACCGCGGCGCTTCCGCGGCACGAGCCTACCTCGTGCGGCGGAAGCGCGGCGGTTTGGATGAATCTATGTGTCGTTTTTCATGGGTGTTTTTAGAAAACCCTGAGATGAATTTACAAATATAAAGTTTTTCATTTTGAGCCAAAAAAAATTCAACAGAAACTCAGGTTTTCGTTTTTCCGGTTTTGTGATTTTTTCGGTTCCGAACTTCGTTACACTTCACTACCAAGCTAGTTTAAGTTTAGTTAGTCTCTGATACCACTGTAAGTCCATATTGCGACCCCCGGTTCTTACGGGGAGACGGAAACGGTATAAAATCAAAATTTTAACGCAAGAGGCAACATGGACTAAACTATGGTCGGGATCGTTACCTAAACTAAAACTAGCAAACTTAGCTAAAGAGAGTTAGCTACTCGGATGAAGATGGTTATACCTAGACTTGAACTCCTTCGTCTTCAAACTTTGTAGAGGTTGATGGTTCTCCTTTGTCGCCTTCTTCCGTCGAAGATGGATCCACCTCGAAGGCTCGACCTTTGGGCTCTTTCTCGTACTTGGAGTGAACTAGAATCGCCGGCTTGCTAGACCCTTGATCCTAGAGTGAGTAGAGAGTGTCTAAGGGTTGCTTTTGTTTTTCAAGAGAAGGATTCTCAACTCATGAGAAGGTTTCTCTTGACTAGAGGAAGAAGAAGATGAAGTGAAGAGAGAGAGTGAGAATGATAGAATGAGCTTCTCTTTTCCTTTTGCAACCATAACAAAAGAAAAAGGATAATCAAATAATAATAATAATCAAAATGAAAAAGGTTTGATGGAAAGTTTAGGAATGACTAATATCATTACAAACATTAAATGAAAAAGCAAGAATGAAAAAGCATCTTGCATTTGTAATGATGGTAGTCAAATGTTCAACCATGGTCAACAAGTCAACCATGGTCAACAAGTCAACAAAAACTAACCATGACACAATTTCATTTTATTATATATTATTAAATGATATAATACAAATCCATTAGGGTTTGGAAAAATACAACTGTCAACTGTGCATACGCACCCGTTCCGAAACCCTAATGAAAAATCATCTTCCTCCTCCTCAAAAAGAACTGTGCATACACACCTGCATTCTTGTTCCGAGGAACATGAATACTGAGAGATAAAAGCAACCCCAAATACTATACCAGTATCCGGCTCAAACCAGAGCCCGCTGGTAATATCCGTCCGGACTCCAAACGGGCACAAGTGCGCGGATGAGAACGAACCCTGTCGCAAAACCATGCGACCTCTACTCTGTTTTGCCCAGAGGCGAATACCCTCTGTGTGGGACTCTAAAGACTCGACACTACACTGGCAGTGGGTTTAACCACAGACCGCAAGCGGCACTAGCTGTGCGTAACGGTCCCCAGGTAGATGCCGACAAGAAGGCTGACGAGGTGAAACCCCATCTGAACTCCTACTGAGTCTGAATGTGACATTCTCCGTACAGTCCGGTCTGTTCGTCTGATACATCGCATGGCGGGCCTAGGGGGCGGTAAAATGTCAGTCCCCCAATAGCGGTACAAGTCGTGTCGGAGTGAAGCCCAAAACACCCTGAGATAACACTGGAAACCTACCAGTATATCTCGCTTGCCCTGGCCAGGGACTACTCGTGTAATGGCTCTCCTAGACACAGCGCGATGTCAACCCCCAATACCGGGAGAGACGAATCCTGTCTAACCGCCACTGCCTCCAAGTGCTTCGGGACTGCACCCAACCACCACCTGTTTGCACGACTCCTTTGAGCCGTGGTAGGGTAGTGATCAAAGTGCAGTGGGAACACACTCGAGGCGAAGTGCCAGTGTCAAGTCAGCGGACTAAGCTGTACTCATGTCACCTGGGAACTGATGACTGACGATAGGTATAATACCAACCTGTCAGTTCCCGACGAGTCCTGTCCAGTGTACTCGTAACCCAACGAGCACCCGTATACTATCTCCAGTACGACGTACTGATGGCTGTGGGACAGACCATCTCCCACACTGGGATGAGAAGCGCATACGCTAGTCTACTCCGGAGTATCGATGCCCAGTTTCGATAGTCCTACGACTAGGGACCTGTATAAGGATGTGCCTATAGATTACCCAGCCCCCACTAGTGTGACTGCCATCACAACGCTGGTAATCAAGCAAAGATCCTAAGGGCTCCACTAATGCGTATAAGTGATATACTGAAATAAACACAAGTACACATTGAAGTAGAATCAAACCAAGTAGCATACTACTATATTGAGCAAGACTGTTTATACAAGGTGAATATCCCAAGCTTCCATTAAGTAATATACAAACTAGTATGATACAGTAATGGCCTCTAGGGCATATACACTAACACAAACAATTACTGAAAATTTGATAAGAACCTAACGATTCAATCTGTTTTGACATTCCATTGGCCACTCCGCAGATATGGTGGGTAACCTCAGGCACCCGAGAGGTACTCCGGTAGCCTCAAGGATAGTAACAGGGAGGTTCTTGTTTATCCAGACTTGACACTACTGTTGTTCCAGGCTATGAGACCTGGCAGGTGGATGAGTATAGCGTCGTTCTGAACTGGATTTAGAAGTGCACGTGTATATGACTCTGCCAGAGGGTTGTCGTAGTCAGTGGGAGCAGCGGAAGCATAGTGGACAAGTGGCTTATGTCTATTTATAGACTAAAGCAGAAATAGCGGAGATAGATCATCTATTTCTGATGTGACAGTCATAGGTTTGACTTCATCAGAATAGGGGATGGATCTGTTAAGAAGGTAGTAGGGTGTGATGTCCTGGTATTTGGATGACATACACAGAGTAGGAAGTGATGTTCCTATACTACGATCGGTTATACTTTGGTTGTCACACAGTGGTTTCTACATATAGGATATAGATATAATATCAGACATTCTGGTTACTGGATCTATGGTTTTAGATCTAGATTTGGGAAGTGTCCCAATCTGGGTACTTAGACAGCATTCTAAAAGTATTTGGAATGGAAGACTCCAGGCATGGTAGTGTACCTGCAGGTGATGGAGTCACCCTCTCTAAAGGTGTCTTACAGACTAAAGGGGAGAGGGATGTGCATGATTGGCAGATCACTTGCTTAGGCAATTGAGTTGATTATGAGATGTCAAGTACCACACCAGATGTTGTTTTTGCATTGGATGCAATATGTTGATATTGATCCAATCCTGGAAAAACGATCGGAAGCAGTTTTAGAACATAAGTGGATGTTCTAGGGATATGATAATGGCATCCTCCTTCGGGAGACAGTTATCATTCCAGGCTTCCAAGCTGACCTGGATGACAGAGTGACTGTCAGAGTTATAGTTTTCCCTCTGACGATGGGCAGTGTTTTGGACAGGTGATCCAAGCGGACACTGAGGGAGGCATGACATAGGATACTGATTAAGTTCAGTTGACGATACAGTCTAAGAAGTTTGGATTTGGCGTTCATTTATGAGCTAGGTCCCATCAGATATCCAGACATATTCTAAGACAGGTATTGCTCATTTTGGGAGATGGCTTTCTCCGCGAACTTGAGATAAAGAGAGACATAGAAAGAAACATCAGAGCGGATCCACTAACTGAAGCTATTCCTCGAACGCAATAGTTTCTCAAACGGGCTTTGTGAGACTGATTAGTAGAGGAGTTGGGTGCTTGGTATCACACGGGCTGTGAGTATGCGACATTGCAATAATTAGCCTTGAGTGCAAGTGGGAGATTGTTAGATATAGTGCCCTCAGAGTCAATTATTGGATCGCAGGCACGTGATTGCAATGATTGATTGAGAACCTATACCGGTAGGACAGTCTTACTCGAGTGGATTGTATATTATCTGGTTTGTCTCTATCATCGTGTACATACTTTAGGTGACATTGTGGTTCACTATTACACGTTGATGGAGAATAATATGCTACCATGATTTGTCTTTATCATTGTGTACTGCTTTAGGTGACCTTACAGGTCGCTATTACATGTTGATAGAGCCCTTAGGATTCTTGCTTGACTACCAGCAGTATGATGGCGATCATATACGTGAGAGTTGGGTAGTCTATAAGCACATCCTTAAAGTGGTCCCTAGTCGTAGGAGTTTCGAGACTGGGCATCGATACTCCGTTAGTAGACTAGTGTATGCAGTTGAGACCCCGACGAGGGGAGGTGGCCGGTCTTACAAGCCATTGGTGTCAGTTGGTTCACCTAAGATGTATACAGGTGCTCATTGGGTTATGAGTACACCGGACAGGACTCGCCGGGAACATGCTAGTTGGTATTATACCTAGCGTCAGATAGCAGTTCCCTGGTGACATGTGTACAGGTTAGTTCATCGACCTGAGATCGTTATTTGTCTCGTGTGAGTTCCCACTATACTTTGATTACTACCCTACCACGGCTCAAAGGAGTCGTGCAAACAGGTTTTAGTTAGGTATAGTCCCGAGTCACATGGAGGCAGTGAGCGGATTGGCAGGGGTTCGTCTTTCCCGGTATTGGGGGTGAGGTCGCGCTGTGTCTAGGAGAGCCATTACACAAAGCCCTCGGCCGAGGCAGGAGATTTACTGGTAGGTATTCCAGTAGTATCTCAGGGTGTTCTGGGTTACACTCCGACACGACTTGTACCGCTTTTGGGGGTCTGACTTTTACCAACCCCCTAGGCCCGACATGCGATGCTCATAGACGAACGGACCGGACTGCACGGATATTGTCACTGACAGGCTCAGTAAGGTGTCAGGATAAGTTCGCCCATTGACCTCCCTTTTGGTCAATACCTGGTAGCTCGTTACGTACGGATAATACCTTTGACGTGCTAGTGGTTAAATCCACAGCCAAAGTATTGACGAGTCTTTAGATTCCCCCACAGACAGTTTCTCAAGTTTCGGGCGAAACGTTGTAGAGGCCGTATGATATATGGCAGGGTCCGATCATATACGTGCAGTAGTGCATGGATCATGATCGGGCGGATCATACTAGTGGGCTTTGGTTTAAGCCGGATCCTAGTATTAGATTTGTTGGATTACTTTAGTCTCATCGCATTCGCATTCAGTCGGAATGCGGATGCAGGTATGTATATACAGGTGAGGGGTATCCTTGTGATCCATCACGAGTTTACTTTAGATATTACCGTATCTTTTTATTGTTGCAAACATTTGGATTAATGTTTGTTAATGGAAATTATGAGCACAAAATCATCATTTAGAGCATTAATGGTGACACATGCACAAGTGATGACTCATGGTCTCTTTTCTTGTGCATGTGTCACATTATATGATGGATGTGTGTTGATATGATTAGAAGAGAGAGAGAGGGGCTGCTTTAGGTAGTGAGCTCTCATATTATTCTACTCACTCTCTCTCATTTTTATCAGATAGATCACAAAAGAAAAGAAAGAAAAAACTCCTTCTTCTTCCTCTTTCTTCTCTAACTCAAATCTCCATTAATGGCAACACTTCTAACCTCCATCCAAATCAATGGATGTAAGAGGCAAAGTGATCACAAACATTCTCTACAACACCTTGGACACGTCGGCTAGCACACTTCGTGCTCGAGTTGCTTCGGATGAAGCGGGAGCCCGTAAAAAGAATCGATGATGTGGTGTCCTTTCCGACGAGGAGATCGAGACCGGAGATACCGCGAGGAGCTTGGGATGGTGGCCAAAGACCGAAGGACACGGATCGATCGGTATAACCTTCCAACCCTCTCTCTAGATAGCTAGTTGTAGGTTAATGGTTCGATCCGGGTTTTAAGCATATGATAGTGCCGGTTTCTAGTTTTAAAAAAGTTTTCGTTTCCGCATTTTGGCATCGGAAAGACGGCCGAGGTGCAACCGTAGTCTTACAAAACCAATATCAAAACTCCGTCAAGCATCCCCGCAATTATCGGAGTTATGGTGAAGACACCAATGTCAAGATCCAAATCGAAAATCAATATGATATACATCAAAACTATACCTGTAAACGTCAAAACTATATAGATAAACATCATTATTACATCTGGAAGCAATGCATGCCAAACCTTTTTCAAATCGCTGTGCGATGTGTGTATCACTGCACAGTGGCGGACGTCCATTGTGAGAAAATAACTATATATTTATATATTGCAAGTCTATGTAACCCACCCCGGTACTTACGGGGAGGCGGAAAGAGTAAAAATCAAATTTTTATCACAAGGGAATATAGACTAACCATGAAGGATCTTTGCTAAACAAAAACTAATAAACTAACTACAAGTTCTAGCTACTAAATAAGATAGTTATACCTAGTTCTTGAACTACTTCTCTTCTTGTTGTGGTCCTCCTTGTTGCTAGTCTAGGGTTACTAGGCACACGCACAAGGTTCTACAAGGCATCAACCATACCCGATTTAAAATTTAGCCGTGCCGAACAACCCTAACCGAGATCTTTAAACTAGAGATTAGGCGAAAACAAGCATGTTAAACAGTTTAACACTAAGTAAGAGGGATTACAACCTTTGTAGATCCGGTCCTTCATTTCTTAAGCTCCGTGTTGAGGTCCCTTCGCTACGATCATCGTACATCCGGACTCTCGAGAGGCTCCACGAAGAGAAAGATGCAAGCTTGCTTCCGATCTTCGATAACAAAGATGATCTACCTTGAAGTTTCATTAACACAAGCTCTCACTCACTAAATGAAGTGAACACTCTCATCTAAAGGGCAAGGATAGATGAGGATGATGAAGTAGGATTTTTGCTCTCATTTGTTTTCTTATTCTCACTCACTTTCATCACAAAAAGCAAAGCAAGAAAGCTTTGCATCAAGGAAGAAGAAGAAGAAGAATAGTGATTCCTTTTGTGATGAATAATGAATAATCATTAGTGTGAGGTTAGAAATCTAACCATGGTATAAGGTGAGAAGAACTAACCCTTGTAGAGATTGAATCATGGTTAAAGGGTTGGGTTGGGTTGGGTTAAACAAATATCTATGCATAATATCTTACACAAAACAAAACAAAACCTTCTAGAAGGTTCTAGAAATGATTAACCCAAATCAAACCCTAACCATGTTTAATCTCCACTAAACATGTTGCATTAATAACCATATCATGTTACAATATTATATATCACATATATAATATTTATTATAACAAAATAAAATAATACAATTAACATATATCGCATATATATCAATGTATTACCCGAGTGAGAAAAAGAATCTTTTAGTGAGCTAATATTAGTTAATATAATTTAATATATCATATATATTATTATACATTAAATTATCGAATCAACACTTGATCCAACAATCCGGCTATATCGAATATAACCGACTAATATATCATGTACCTATTTATCGAATCAACACTTGATCCGATGATCCGGCTGATATCAAATATCGCGAGAATAGAATACGGTATCTCATATCGCATTATCCTCGGTCCTGCACATATCACATATGTGCCCCTACTCCGTTTTGCCTGAGTCAAGAAACCTCTGTGTAGGACTCTAAAGAATCGTCAATACGCCGGCAGTAGGTGATGATCATATCAAACACCTACAAGCTGCAAGCGGTCAGCTAAACGTAACAGCCACCCAGGTATTGAGTGCTCTGAAGATCAACAAGTAAGCCTGTACATTCTCCTGTGAATACAATCAGTAACACTCTCGTACAGTCCGGTCTCGTCGTCTGATATGTCGTATATCTCGTCTAGGGGTGGTAAACGTCAGACCCCAGTAGCTTGATAAGTCGTGTCGATATGAGGTCTATAACAGTTCGAGCAACTACTGATAACACTTACCAGTAAATCTCAGCAACCCTGGCCAGGGATTTCCTGTTATAGCCAATCGAACACAGCGCAACATCAACTCCCTATACCGGGAGAGACGAATCCCCTCCTATCGCTCATTGCCTCCATGTGATTCGGGACTGTACCCAAAAGCCACCTTTTTGCACGCCCTCTTGGACGTGGTATGATGGAAATCAAAGCACAGTAGGAATCACATAAGACTCTATGACGATCTCGGGTCAACAGACTACTCCGTACCAGTGTCACCAGAGAACTGTCATCTGACGTGAGGTATCATACCATCTGGGAGTTCTCGGCGAGTGCGTCCAGCGTAACCAATCTCTACTGATTACCCGTACACCATCCTTGACGTCAAACACCGATGGATATGGGATTATCCATCGCCCATCATATGGGTCAAGATGCGTATACGCTAGTCTACTCTGGTGTATCGATGCCCTGTCTCGATACACCCTCGACTAGGAACAGTTATAGGATGTACTCGTCGACTACCGTGGCCCCACTAGTATGATCTCATCATAGTCCTAGTAGTCGAGTACATATCTTAAGGGCTTTATCAACATGTAACATAGAGACAATCAGAGTACATGTTAAGATAAAGTACAACCAGATAGCATACTATCATGTCGAGCAAGAAAGTCCTCCCTATATATGTCCAAGCATCCATTACAATATACATCGTATGTACAGTAATGGCCTCTAGGGCATACATATAACTAACAATCTCCCACTTGAACTAGGGCCATCTGTTGTGGTATCACATACCCAACAATTAGCTGTAGTTGAAGTATCTCATACTCAACCATCCCATAATAGTCTCTACTGGGAAAAAAAGGCCTTTGTGAGTGGATCCGCACTGTTGTCCTCCGTGTCTACTCTCCTAATCTCGATCTCCCTGGAGATCAATCATCTCTTTGATCGGGTGATACTTCCTAAGAATTATATCTGGATTTCTGATGGGACGGGGGTTCCTTGGCATAAGCCACAACTCCATTGTCACACAATGGTAGGAACGAAGTTCATCTCATGAACTTATATATATATATCCAGACTGCCTCTTTGGTAGCATCCTTGGTAACGATGTATCTTGCCTTTAATCGTCTAGTAAGTCACGGTATCTAGCTTGGAACTCTTCCAACATACCGTCCCTCCACTGAGGGTAAAGACAATACCTCCGACTGAAATTCAGTCGTCCTTATCACCCTGGAACTTTTCCAGTGATTCTCCCCCAGGATCTATTGATACCATCTCACTACAACTAGTGAGAATCCTAACATCCAATCAGATCTATCTCATAGATCCAAAACCCAGGATTTAGGAGGTATCACTTTGATCCTATATAGAGAATCCTTGTGATAAGCGGAGATTGACTGAGCGTAGCATAGGAAACTCCTTCCCTATCAAGAGTATGCTATCCACGTACTCTACGAAGATCACCTCCATACTCTCTACTACCTTTTTGTATATACAAGGTTCATCTACCATTTTGATGAAGTCAAACTCTTTGACTACCACATCAAATCAAAATAGATGTTCCAACTCCGCGATGCCTGCTTTATCCTATAAAGTATCTTGCACACGTTTCCGTTGCTCCCACTGTCTACGAAGCCCTCTGGCTGTGTACTTATAGACACTCTCTTCTAAAACATCATTTAGAAAAGCAGTCATGACACCCAATCACCAGATATCGCAGTCATGGTATGTAGCAGTGGCAAGTAGGATCTGGATGGACTTAAGCATAGCTTTGAAAGTCTCAACTTTTCCATGTACACCAAGTAATCTTCTCAAGATATACTTGCTCCTGATGGGGATTTAACCCTTCAGATAAAGCAACCAAAGTCCATACTTTGTTGGTGTATAAGGATTCTATCTCAGATCGCTAAGCATCCAGCCATTCTTACAGAGTTCCACTCCTGATGGCCAGCTTGAAACTAGTTGGGTCATCATCTCATGATGTGATCCTCGCTCCCATTGTCATAGAGAGACCGAAGTATCTCTCAGGTGGGTGAGAAACCCTACTAGATCGGCGGAGAGGCTGAGGTTCGTTGGCTACTATTGAATCCTTCGGTTCTACTAAATCATCAGCTGCGGTTTGTATAGCTGGAACTCCTTCCAGTTCTACCTCATGACCATTAATTTCTTCACAAGAAATTTCCTTTCACAAATGTGGCATGCTGAGAAACAAAACAACTTTTGTTCCTCGGTTAGGTAGAAGATATTCCCTTGCGAATGCTTAGGATATCCAACAAACTTCTACAGAACTGACTTTGCCTCGAGCTTGTCCGGATTTTGCTTTTAGACATAGGATGGACAACCCCAAATCTTAACCTACTTAAGATATGGGCTCTTCCCATTCCATATCACATATGAAGTGGTAGGCAACTGACTTGATTGGAACCCTATTCAATAGATATGCAGCTTCACAAGTGCATAACTCCCAAAAGGAAATAGGAAACTCAGTAGTACTCATCATAGAGCGCACCATATCTAATAGGGTGTGTTTGCTCCGCCCCGATACACCGACGTGCTGTGGTGTATACGGAGGAGTAATGCCGAGAGAGAATCTCATTCTCCTTTAGAATAGTCCAGGAATCCCGTGCTCAAGTATTCTCCTCCTTGATCTCATCAAAGGACATAATACTTATACCCGTTTTTAGTTCTCTACTTCTAACTTATATTCTGTGATTATCTCAAAAGTTTCGGACTTGTGTTTCAACAGGAACATATGTCTGAATCTTGAGAGATCATCAGTGAATGTAATGAAGTATAAAGAACCGGTCTTGGCATGTGTAGACAGGGGACCTTCATACATCAGCATGTATTAATCCCAAGAGTTCACTAACTCTTTCTCTGTTTCCAATAAACGGAGCTGTGGTCATCTTATCTCTGTGACATGACCGGAAAGTTTCATAACATGTAAATTCAAGCTAATTTAAATATGCATCTATATGTAACTTCAGCTAGTCGGGTCGTATTGATATGACCTAGTCTACAATGCCTCAAGAAGGATTCGTTCATTTCTGAACTCTTCCTCTTATGTATGTTCTGTATACTAAGAACTGTGGTTTGATTTAGAACGTCTATACTTTTAGATAACGTGCCTGAACCGATCAACTCTTGATATAGGAAATGTTCAAAACATTATCCAACAATACAAAATTATATCCTTTCTTTACTAATAAAGACACTGATATGATGTTGTATATTAGGTTCGGTATCTAATAACATTCGTTCAGAATCAATGTATTCTGATAACACAGGGTGATAGTGACCAACAGACTTGGCTGCAACACTTGCACCGTTTCTATCTCATGAAACTTATCACACGTTCTCAGTTCTCTACCTATCTGTAGCCCATGTAACAGATTACATTTACGGGATCCTGATCCAGTATCACATACCCAGGACGTAAAGGATATTGAGAAACAGTTCTGTGTAATAAACACACCCGAAGAAGATCCATCAGCATGCACTGTTAGGCCACGGCAGCGCCCTGACCGTCATCCCGAGGCCAAAATGCGGAAACCAAAACGTTTCTTAAAACTGAAACCGGCGCTACCGCGTACTAAAAACTCGGATCGAATCATTAACCTATACCTAGCTATCTAGAGAAGGGGTAGAGGGCTATACCAAGCGATCCGTGTCCTTCGGTCTTCGGCCTCCACTCCGATCTCCTCACGGAATCTCCGGTCATCACCTCCTCGTCGGAAAGGGCACCACATCGAGAAGTCTTTTTACAGGCTCCCGCTTCATCCGAAGCAACTCGGGCGCGAAGTGTGCTAGCCGACGCGTCCAAGGTGTTGTAGAGAATGTTTGTGATCACTTTGTCTCTTACATCCATGGCTTTGGATGGAGGTTAAGGATGATGCCATTGATGGAAGCAATGAGCTAGAGAAGAAAGAGGAAGAAGAAGGAGTTTCATCCTCTTTTCATTTGTTGTAAGTATGATAGAATGTGAGAGAGTGAGGAAAATAATATGAGAGCTAACAATAACCCCATGGCAGCCCCTCTCTCTCTCTTCCTCTCATATCATCACAAATCAATTCATTAATATGACACTTTTGCTAAAAAAGAGACCATGACTCATGATACAAGTCCATGTCACATTAATGCATTGTCATGATGAAAATCTAGCTCATTATTTCCTTAAGCAAACATTAATCCAAATGTTTGCCATAACAAAGAAAATCCGGCAACATCTAAAGTAAACTCGTGACGGATCACGAGAATACCCTTCACCTGTATATACATACCTGCACCCGCATTCCGACTGAATGCGAATGCGATGAGACTAAAGTAATCCAACAAATCTAATACTAGGATCCGGCTTAAACCAAAGCCCACTAGTATGATCCGTCCGATTATAATCCGTGCAATACCGCACGTATAAGATCGAACCCTGCCATATATCATACGGCCTCTACAACGTTTCGCCCGACACTTGAGAAACAGTCTGTGGGGGACTCTAAAGACTCGTCAATACCTCGGCTGTGGATTTAACCACTAGCACGTCAGAGGTATTAGCCGTACGTAACGAGCTACCAGGTATTGACCAAAGGGGAGGTTGATGAGCGAACTCATCCTGACACCCTACTGAGCCTGTCAGTGACAATATCCGTACAGTCCAGTCCGTTCGTCTATGAGCATCGCATGGCGGGCCTAGGGGGTTGGTAAAAGTCAGACCCCTAAAAGCGGTACAAGTCGTGTCGGAGTGTAGCCCAGAACACCCTGAGATACTACTGGAATACCTACCAGTAAATCTCCTGCCTCGGCCGAGGGCTTTGTGTAATGGCTCTCCTAGACACAGCGCGACCTCACCCCCAATACCGGGAGAGACGAACCCCTGCCGATCCGCTCATTGCCTCCATGTGGCTCGGGACTGTACCCAACTAAAACCTGTTTGCACGACTCCTTTGAGCCGTGGTAGGGTAGTAATCAAAGCACAGTGGGAACTCACACGAGACAAATGACGATCTCAAGTTGATGAACTAACCTGTACACATGTCACCAGGGAACTGCTATCTGACGTCAGGTATAATACCAACTAGCATATTCCCGGCGAGTCCTGTCCGGTGTACTCATAACCCAATGAGCACCTGTATACATCTTAGGTGAACCAACTGATACCAGTGGCTTGTGAGACCGGCCACCGCCCCTCGTCGGGGTCTCGACTGTATACACTAGTCTACTCTGGAGTATCGATGCCCTGTCTCGAAACTCCCACGACTAGGGACCATTTAAGGATGCGCTTATAGACCCTAGCTCCCACGTATATGATCGCCATCATACTGTTGGCAATCAAGCAAGAATCCTAAGGGCTCTATCAACGTGCAATAGTGACCTGTAAGGTCACCTAAAGCAGTACATGATGATAAAGATAAACCAGATAGCATACTATCATCTCGAGTAAGACTGTCCTACCGGTATAGGTCCTCCCTCAATCATTGCAATCATGTGCCTGTGATCCAATAATTGACTCTGAGGGCACTATATCCAATAATCTCCCACTTGCACTCAAGGCTAATTATTGCGATGTCGCATACTCACAACCCGTGTGATACCGAACACCCAACTCCTCTACTAATCAGTCTCACAAAACCCATTTGCCAAACTATTGCGTATGAGGAATAGCCTCAGTGAGTGGATCCGCTCTAATGTTTCTTTCTATGTCTCTATTTTTCTCAAGTTCGCGGAGAAATCCATCTCCCGAAATGAGCAATGCCTGTCTTAGAGTATTTCTGGATATCTGATGGGACCTAGTTCATAAATGAACTCCAAATCCAAACTTCTCAGACTGTATCGTCAACTGAACTTAATCAGTATCCTGCGCCATGCCTCCCTCAGTATCCCCTTGGACCACCTGTCCAAAACACTGCCCCTCGTCAGAGGGAAAACTATAACTCTGACAGTCACTCTGTCATCCGGGTCACCTTGGAAAGCCTGGAATGATAACTGTATCCCGAAGGAGGATGCCGTCATCATATCCCTAGAACATCAACTTATGTTCTAAAACTGCTTCCGAACGTTTCTCCAGGATTGGATCAATATCACCTTATTGCATCTAGTGCAAAAACAACATCTATATCCTATGTGGAGAAACCACTGTGTGACAACCAAAGTACAACCGATCGTAGTATAGGAACTTCACTTCCTATTCTGTGTATGTTATCCAAATACCAGGACATCACACCCTACTACCTTCTTAACAGATTCATCTCCTATTCTGATGAAGTCAAACCCATGACTGTCACATCAGAAATAGATGATCTACCTCCGCTATATCTGCTTTAGTCTATAAATAGACATAAGCCACTTGTCTACAATGCTTTCGTTGCTCCTACTGACTACGACAACCCTCTGGCAAAGTCATATACATGTACACTTCTAAAGCTAGTTTAGAACGACGCTATACTCATCCTCCTGCCGGGTCTCACAGTCTGGAACAACAGAAATGGCAAGTCTGGGTAAACAAGAACCTCCCTATCACCGTCCTTGAGGCTACCGGAGTACCTCTCGGGTGCCTGAGGTTACCCACCATATCTGCGGAGTGGCTAATGGAGTGTCAAACCAGATTGAATCTTTAGGTTCTTATCAAATTTTCAGTAATCGTTTGCGGTTCTGGAATCACTTCCAGTTCTACCATACTCCCACTACCGTTTTCTGAAAAAAAATCCATTTTTATTAAAACCGTGGCGAGTCAAGAACAATATCACTATTGATCTTCCAGATGGTAGAAAATCAACCCTTGTCATAGCCCGGGTCAACCCACAAACAACCATTATAGAAACGTGCCTTGAGTTATCCAGAGTCTGGTTTTAAGCATAAGCTGGACAACTCCCCGTACCTTAACATGGTCAAGATACGAACTGTTCTATATCCAATACAGAAACAGAGGCACTGATTTAATTGAACCAGATTCAAATCATGCAGCTGTCTCCAGTGCATGTCAACTAAATGGAGAGAGGCCGATCAGCATTACTCAACTTAGGAATGCTTCCAATTATGAGTAACCTGAAAGAGAAGCATGTTCTCTTAATCATTACTATTAACTGAATACCATTCACAAGTATCCGCATCTTCGATCACCTTGAAGAATACTGATACTTACAATACCTGGTTCTCTACTTTATTCATATACCTATAGCTTCTCAAAACTCAGACCTTGTGTTTCTACGAAACACTTGTCTGAGAACTAGAGAAATCATAAGTAAACAGAATATAGTAAGAGGACCAACCCCTCTGTTCTCATGGATGCTGGACAACATACAATACTTTGTATAAGTCCCCTGAGTCTAATAACTCATTCTCTGTGTGTTGTAGGTTGAAAACTGTACTTATGGTTAAGAAGAATTACACCGCTGTTTTAATGCTCCTTACCTAACCATCCACTGATATAGGTAAATGTCATAGACATAATTTTAAAAAGGTATATCTCACTCTATAAAAATAGACGTACAGATATATCAATTTGAAATTGGTGCATAGCAGCGGATATTCAAAACCAAATATTTGCCGTCCGGCAAACAACTCAGGCGATTTCCTCAAATATCACCAATTACAACGAATCCCGATATAATGAGGATAATCACCCAATTCCCAATAACTTACTCCCACTCATCATCTGTAAAACCATACAGATGTGAGAATCAAACCTGGTAAATACATACCCTAGAGCAAGGGCTAATTGGGAAATCAGTTTTCTTTTAACAATACACAGTGAAACTGAAACATGTAAATGTTTCGAAGGGGTATCTGGGTATTCCTAGTAATGCCTCTTCCATTATCCAAATTCACAACTGTAACCGTATATTTCTTTGCCATCTCTCCAAATCCCTTTATATGTCTTCAGTCATTACCTTCTGTACACCCCTTTAGGCCAAATGGTTTTCTTCCTTTCCTACCGTTCGACACCAGCCTATGGTTTGGAAGAAGACTATCCAATAAGCATAATGGGTGTACTGTCCTAATCCAAGGAGCACTCGCAACGCGAGAGAAGGTGAAGATAAAAGACAACTGAATAAACCTTATTCCTATTTCTCCTGAACCAGAATCCATCCCCGAACTGGAACAAGTTCCTTTCGAGTTCGTATATAACCATACGATGGAGTATCCAAATAACTGTGGATCTTCGTAGTGATACGGAGTGTTCTGGAGAAATACAAAGGTGAAGTGGGAGTGGTAATGAAATACTTGGTTTGGTTGTGAATAGCAGTCGCAGTTTACTTTGCCCTCTTACTAATCCCTTTATTTGTCTTTACTTAACACCTTCTGTACACCATCGTTAGGCTAATTGGTTTTCTTCATTCCCTACCGTTCGGCACCTGCCTATGGTTTGGAAGAAGACTATCCAATAAGCGTAACAGGTGTACTATCCCCTAATCCAAGGAGTACTCGCAACCTGAGAGAAGGTAAAAGGAAAAGACAACTGAATAGTCCTATTCGTTTTCTCCAGAACCGGAAACCATCCTCGAATAAATTTCTTCGAGTTCGTATATAACCATACGATGGTTTTATCCAATGGAAGTGGACGTTCGTAGTAATAAGGGGTGTCCTGGAGAAAAAGGGTAAAAGTAGGAGTGGCAATGAGGTATGCAATTCTGACAATCCAAAAGCCAGTGTTTTAAGAAGGTTCGGTTAATCTTGGTCACTGAGTCATAGTCAAGGGTCGGGCCATGGTCGCTGCCAAAGAGAGAGAGAAAAGAAACACTCAGCGTGCACTCTAACCTAGATCAGAATGGTTATCAATTTATCTAATCAGGAAGCTTCCCACTGTAACGTCAAATTCTTCTCCAAACCTGAAAGAAGAATTAGTCGGGATCACCCGAGCAGTAAACCAACTCATTAGTGGGAATCGGGATCTAACTATCATCGCATGATAATATGACGGAATCCACTCACGTTATCACACCCGAGAAGGTATGCGCATATTTGGCAAGTTTCAGTTTCTTTAGAAACTTCCGATGTGTGTTTTTACCCCAAGCGGCTTATGACCTTGACTAGGTCAACAAACCATAAACCGCCAGTCAAGTTCAACCCGTCATTATTCTGGATTGCATTAAACCCACCCGTACGTGCCCTTGACTAGGTCAACAAGGCCGCACGACTGTCCTAACCAATCCCATTTATGCAACAAACAAGTACCACTTAGCTACCGAACAATACGTCTTGACTAGGTCAACAAACGCAGCACGAATACTAAATAATACCCGTAGGAAATGACGGAGGGCTATGGCTGGTTTTTGGCAAAAAACCTTTAACGTAATGAACTTGATATCGTTGAAGGAACTGCATAGATTTTTATAAAAATATAGTGACGAAAACCTTTGCTAAAGAGATCACTCCCGGTGAAGGGATCTCGGCTCTTTCCTCGTAGAATAAGGTGCAAGATATTCCAACCGAATACCACGATGCAAAGTAAAAGTAATCGACTATAGTAAAGTTATTGCCCTGACGCAAACTCTTGTCCAAAGGGTCACTCCCGGTGAAGGGATCTCGGCCCTTGCCTCGTCGATTGAGGTGCTGGATATTCATAACCGAATACCACTGTGCAAAACAAAAGAGAACGTCCTTGCAATAACAGCTTTTTGAAAAATTGTTCCAACAACATCAGAATAGGTTTGTTTAGCTTGCATTGATCCGAATCAATGCAGTCCCATCAATTGATCACACCACAAAAGAACGAAAATAATGATGTACGTATATGCCTCGCCACTGGGTCCCGTCATCACCCGTTAGGTTACTTAACTAACGACAGAGCGGGGACTGGACTAGCGCGGGTGCAAAACATATACAACATCTACTAGTATATATATCAATATATAATAATCGCTCAAGGTGTGATAAAATGCAGCATCACAAAAATGTAATAAGCATCACAGAACAATACAGATATCTGGGATCCCCGGGTTTCATAGAGCCGCTACTGAAACCCGACGTTCCCCTGGTCGTGTGGATATCCTGTGCAATGAAATCCTAGACCCCTACGGGCGCGGCAAGTTACCCGCCAAAACCTGAAGCGAGGCAGCCCCCTTCAGCAACGTGAATGGACCACCCAGCACTTCACGGAATCCGGTATCTTGGGCACCCCACCTTGGGTCAACCTGTACCCCCTACAAGTGCGGCGAATAGCCCGCCAATTCTAGAGTAAATCCCCTTACGTCTCAAAGCCATGAGATGCGGGCCCGTTGCCCTCTAGAACCCGGCTATCCATGCACCCCTCCGCGGGGTAATCCTAGTACAGAAAGTAAAATAATATACAACGGGTACATCGACCTCATCCCAGTCGTGCCCCAAAAGAATAATATACAAACGGACAGTGACGGCAGTCCACATGTCGGACGCTCTCCCCGCAATATCAAATGTACATATACAACCAAACTGTACTACCATTGCATCCAGGCTATCCACCACGACAAATCCGCAACATCATCGCACAACACAGAATATCAACGTGAATGTCACGTTCGCAAATCCGTCTAAAAGGGCTATAGCAGTTAGACATGATTTACCGATCAAATGACATTCACAGTCGCAGATATAATGTAAATACTGTGAACTAACATGTTTAAAATTTTCGATCGACCAAATTTTCCGAAGTGGGCCCCAAGCACAACTGTAGCACTCAAAAACATCTGGGACCAAAAAGAATATACCAGAAACCCTATTTCCATGTCAGAGAGCCACTGTACAAATTTGATGCAGTGAAGCCAAAATTAGGCGGCGGATGCGCGGCCAAAACGTGGTTTTGGCCGCTGATCCACCTCGCTACAGTAACTTCAGCCTACCAAATTTTCACAGAATTCATAAAAAACCCTGCACGTAATTTTCAAATATACTAAATAATTTTTAGAGCACAGAAAAATTCGACAGAAAGTACGATATGGAAACGCGGTTTTTGGAAAATCCGTTCGATCGAACTTGTAAACACGTTAGAGCAAGCTAGATTAGGTTAATGGCGTGGCTCGGATACCATGTTAGGCCACGGCAGCGCCCCGGCCGTCATCCCGAGGCCAAAATGCGGAAACCAAAACTTTTCTTAAAACTGAAACCGGCGTTACCGCGGACTAAAAGCCCGGATCGAACCATTAACCTATACCTAGCTATCTAGAGAAGGGGTAGAGGGATATACCAAGCGATCCGTGTCCTTCGGTCTTCGGCCTCCACTTCGATCTCCTCGCGGAATCTCCGGTCATCACCTCCTCGTCGGAAAGGGCAACACATTGAGAAGTCTTTTTACGGGCTCCCGCTTCATCCGAAGCAACTCGGGCGCGAAGTGTGCTAGCCGACGCGTCCAAGGTGTTGTAGAGAATGTTTGTGATCACTTTGTCTCTTGCATCCATGGCTTTGGATGGAGGTTAAGGATGATGCCATTGATGGAAGCAATGAGCTAGAGAAGAAAGAGGAAGAATAAGGAGTTTCATCCTCTTTTCATTTGTTGTAAGTATGATAGAATGTGAGAGAGTGAGGAAAATAATATGAGAGCTAACAATAACCCCATGGCAGCCCCTCTCTCTCTCTTCCTCTCAAATCATCACAAATCAATCCATTAATGTGACACTTTTGCTAAAGAAGAGACCATGACTCATGATACAAGTCCATGTCACATTAATGTATTGTCATGATGAAAATCTAGCTCATTATTTCCTTAAGCAAACATTAATCCAAATGTTTGCCATAACAAAGAAAATCTGGCAACATCTAAAGTAAACTCGTGACGGATCACGAGGATACCCCTCACCTGTATATACATACCTGCACCCGCATTCCGACTGAATGCGAATGCGATGAGACTAAAGTAATCCAACAAATCTAATACTAGGATCCGGCTTAAACCAAAGCCCACTAGTATGATCCGTCCGATCATGATCCGTGCAATACCGCACGTATAAGATCGAACCCTGCCATATATCATACGGCCTCTACAACGTTTCGCCCGAAACTTGAGAAACTGTCTGTGGGGGACTCTAAAGACTCGTCAATACCTCGGCTGTGGATTTAACCACTAGCACGTCAGAGGTATTAGCCGTACGTAACGAGCTACCAGGTATTGACCAAAGGGGAGGTCGATGAGCGAACTCATCCTGACACCCTATTGAGCCTGTCAGTGACAATATCCGTACAGTCCTGTCCGTTCGTCTATGAGCATCTCATGGCGGGCCTAGGGGGTTGGTAAAAGTCAGACCCCCAAAAGCGGTACAAGTCATGTCGGAGTGTAGCCCAGAACACCCTGAGATACTACTGGAATACCTACCAGTAAATCTCCTGCCTCGGCCGAGGGCTTTGTGTAATGGTTCTCCTAGACACAGCGTGACCTCACCCCCAATACTGGGAGAGACGAACCCCTGCCGATCCGCTCACTGCCTACATGTAGCTCGGGACTGTACTCAACTAAAACCTGTTTGCACGACTCCTTTGAGCCATGGTAGGGTAGTAATCAAAGCACAGTGGGAACTCACACGAGACAAATGACGATCTCAGGTTGATGAACTAACCTGTACACATGTCACCAGGGAACTGCTATCTGACGTCAGGTATAATACCAACTAGCATGTTCCCGGCGAGTCCTGTCCGGTGTACTCATAACCCAATGAGCATCTGTATACATCTTAGGTAAACCAACTGACACCAGTGGCTTGTGAGACCGGCCACCGCCCCTCGTCGGGGTTTCGATTGTATACACTAGTCTACTTTGGAGTATCGATGCTCTGTCTCGAAACTCCCATGACTAGGGACCATTTAAGGATGCGCTTATAGACCCTAGCTCCCACGTATATGATCACCATCATACTGCTGGCAGTCAAGCAAGAATCCTAAGGGCTCTATCAACGTGCAATAGTGACCTGTAAGGTCACCTAAAGCAGTACACGATGATAAAGATAAACCAGATAGCATACTATCATCTCGAGTAAGACTGTCCTACCGGTATAGGTCCTCCCTCAATCATTGCAATCACGTGCCTGTGATCCAATAATTGACTCTGAGGGCACTATATCCAACATGCACTTTCTTCGTTTGGGCAGCACGGGAATTCTGGTAATCCCCTATTTCCTGCTTTGTCTTATAACAATTATAAGTTGGAGCGGGACCAACGTTCCTTAGCGCAGTATAACAAGCGGGTTTGGTCAATACATCCGTATTATTATCTTGATTAAGGCGTGACATAGTCGTAACCAGGAGAGAGAGAGTGAAGAAAACACTCAGCGTATGCTCTTACAAGATTAGATTGATTATCTAATATATCTAATCAGGATGTCTCCCACTGTTTTAGTCAAATCTTTCTCAAACCCTAAAAGGAACGACTAGCCAGGATTAATTACACCCTACAAGTTCGCCAATTTTTCAGCCAGGCCAGTGTCGGTACTTTGAGGGAGGTTCCCCATGCTTTCGCACGGACCTAATTAAAGTAAACCTCATTTTTCCAGGGGCGTAACCCTGTTAACACCTTTCTAGATAGCTACTTGATCGGCTAATTGTAATGTGTAAAACTCTCCCAGGAGTAACTCTTACTCGCAGCAGGTATCGGGATCCAACTATCTCATAGAAGGTATGCAATCTCATTGCAAATTTCAACACTTGAAATTCCCAATAATATTTTACTCCTAGCGTGCTATGACCTTGACGCATGCCAAACAACCCATAGTCCGCTAGTCAAGTTCAACCCGTACATTTCTTGATTGCATTAAACCCACCCGCACGACCCTTGACGCATGCCAAACAACGCCGTACGAATACCCTAATCCAATCGCATCGTATGCTTGCAGATAAGCACTAGTTAGCTACCGTACACTATACCTTGACGCATGCCAAACTACCGCAGCACGAATACTAAGTAGTACTTATCTGAAATGACGGAGGGCTACAACAGGTTTTTAAGAAAACCCTTTGCGTAATGAACTTGATATCGTCGTAGAATCGAGTGATTTTAAATGGAGTGTTTTTGAGGCTTTTCTAGTTTTGCTAAAGAGGTCACTCCCGGTGAACGGATCGTCGGCTCTTTCCTCATCGAATAAGGTGCAGGATATTTCATAAATACCACTATGCAAAGCAAAAACTATAGAAGCAATCAAAATACAAACCGATTTTGTAGCATCTGCTAGTTTCACTAAAGAGGTCACTCCCGGTGAAGGGATCTCGGCTCTTTCCTTATCGAATAAGGTGCTGGATGTTCTACATGGAACACCGCTATGCAAAGCAAGAACTAGAGTTACCAGTTTTTAAACAAGTTTCTACAACATCTTAGGTTTCTTTTAGTTTCATTAATCTCATTAATGAAGTCCCATTTTATTATGCTTCACAAGCATCACATTTGAAACGAAATCTGCAATATAACATATATCTCATATATATAATATAAACATTCGTCTCAGGCAGTAATATGATCTCATCACAGAACATTGCAGCAGAAGAACATAAATGAAATATTGGATATACTAGGACGTCCGTGTTTTAATACGATCCTGTATAAAACACGGATTCCACGGTCGCGATGAATAGCCAAACCCACATCCCTAGACCCCTACGAGAGCGGCAAGCAACACTGCCAATTCTAGGGTTAGGAGACTGTAAGTCCACGTTGCGACCCCCGGTCCTTACGGGGAGGCGGAAACGGTATAAAAATCAAATTTTTAGCGCATGGGGCAACATGGACTAACAAAGTCGGGATCTTTTCCTAAACTAAAACTAGCAAACAAGCTAAAGAGAGTTAGCTACTCGAAAAGATGGTTATACCTAAACTTGAACTCCTTCTTCTTCAAACTTTGTAGAGGTTGATGGTTCTTTCCTCGTCGCCTTCTTCCGTCAAAGATGGATCCACCTGAGGGTTCAACCTTCGGGCTCTTTCTCGAACTTTGAGAGAACTAGAGTCTTCGGCTTGCTAAACCTTTGATCCTAGAGTGAGTAGAGAGTGTCTAGGGGTTGTTTTCTTTTCAAGGAGAGGGATTCTCAACACATGAGAAGGATTCTCCTTGAGCTTGAGGAAGAAGAAGATGAAGTGAGGAGAGAGAATGATTATGATAGAATGAGCTCTTTTCTTTTGCAACCATAACTAAAAGAAAAGGAATTATCTAATTAATAATAATAAATCAAATATGAAATAGTTGATGGTTGTATTTGGAATGACCACTATCATAACTTTAAATAAATGAGTGTAAGCTAGAATCAAGGAGTATCCTTGCAAAGTAATGATGGTGGTCAACATTCAACCATGGTCAACAAGTCAACCATGGTCAACAAGTCAACAAAATCAACCATAACAATATTTCATTTAATTACTATTATTAATTGATATTTCATAAAACTATTAGGGTTTGGAAAAAGACGACTGTCAACTGTGCATACGCACCCGTTCCGAAACCCTAATGAAAAAACTCATCCTCCGCCTCAAGCAACTGTGCATACACACCTGTATTCTCATTCCGAGGAACAAGAATACCGAGAGATAAAAGCAACCCCAAAACATATACCAGTATCTGGCTCAAACCAGAGCCTGCTAGTATAATCCGTCCGGACTCCAAACGTGCACAAGTGCGCGGATGAGAACGAACCCTGCCGCAAAACCATGCGACCTCTACTCATTTTGCCCAGAGGCGAATACCCTCTGTGTGGGACTCTAAAGACTCGACACTACGCTGGCAGTGGGTTTAACCACAGACCGTAAGCGGCACTAGCTGTGCATAACGGTCCCCAGGTAGATGCCGACAAGAAGGCTGACGAGGTGAACCCCATCTGAACTCCTACTGAGTCTGAATGTGACATTCTCCATACAGTCCGGTCTGTTCGTCTGATACATCGCATGGCGGGCCTAGGGGGCGGTAAACGTCAGTCCCCTAATAGCGGTACAAGTCGTGTCGGAGTGAAGCCCAAAACACCCTGAGATAACACTGGAAGCCTACCGGTATATCTCGCTTGCCCTGGCCAGGGACTACTCGTGTAATGGCTCTCCTAGACACAGCGCGATGTCAACCCCCAATACCGGGAGAGACGAATCCTGTCTAACCGTCACTGCCTCCAAGTGCTTCGGGACTGCACCCAACTACCACCTGTTTGCACGACTCCTTTGAGCCGTGGTAGGGTAGTAGTCAAAGTACAGTGGGAACACACTCGAGGCGAAGTGCCAGTGTCAAGTCAGCGGACTAAGCTGTACTCATGTCACCTGGGAACTGATAACTGACGATAGGTATAATACCAACCTGTCAGTTCCCGACGAGTCCTGTCCAGTGTACTCGTAACCCAACGAGCACCCGTATACTATCTCCAGTACGACGTACTGATGGCTGTGGGACAGACCATCTCCCACACTGGGATGAGAAGCGCATACGCTAGTCTACTCCGGAGTATCGATGCCCTGTCTCGATAGTCTTGCGACTAGGGACCTGTATAAGGATGTGCTTATAGATCACCCAGCCCCCACTAGTGTGACTGCCATCACAACGCTGGTAATTAAGCAAAGATCCTAAGGGCTCCACTAATGCGTATAGGTGATATCGCAAAATAAACACATGTACACATTGAAGTAGAAACAAACCAAGTAGCATACTACTATATTGAGCAAGATTGTTTATACAAGGTGAATATCCCAAGCTTCCATTAAGTAATATACAAACTAGTATGATACAGTAATGGCCTCTAGGGCATATACACTAACAATCTCCCACTTGCACTAAGGCCATGTACTGACGTATCGAAGACCTATCATCTCGATCAGCCGCTCGAACTGAGTCTGGGATAGGGCCTTGGTGAATGGATCTGCAGTGTTTTCTTCTGAAGCAACCCTCCGAACCTCGATCTCCTTGCGATCCACGATCTCCCTGATCAGGTGATACCGCCTCAAGATGTGCCTGGATCTCTGATGGGACCTGGGTTCCTTCGCTAAAGCTATAGCCCCGTTGTTGTCGCAATACAGAGGTATTGGGTCAACAATGGACGGAACCACCTGAAGTTCTTTCAAGAACTTCCTCATCCAGACAGCTTCTTTTGCGGCATCAGATGCAGCGATGTATTCCGCTTCCATAGTCGAGTCTGCAACGGTTTCCTGTTTGGAACTCTTCCAACACACCGCCCCTCTATTGAGGGTAAAGACAAAACCCGACATGGACTTGGAATCATCCTTGTCACTCTGGAAGCTGGAGTCAGCAAAGGCCTCGATCTGGAGGTCTTTTCCGCCATACACCAAGAACATCTCCTTAGTCCTTCTCAGGTACTTGAGAATGTTCTTTACTGCTATCCAGTGTTTCTCCCCAGGGTTTGACTGATACCGGCTTACTACACTCAGTGCATAAGCTACATCCGGTCTGGTACACAACATCACATACTTTATAGAGCCTACCGCAGAAGCGTAGGGTATAATAGACATGCGATCCCTCTCCAAATCAGTCTTGGGAGACATCTCTTTAGAGAGGGTGATCCCGTGACAAGCCGGTAGGTTATCGCGCTTGGAATCTTCCATACTGAATCTTTTCAGTACGGTGTCGATGTACCTGGACTGTGAAAGTCCTAATATCCTCTTGGATCTATCACGATGGATCCGGATCCCCAGGATGTAAGAGGCATCACCCAGGTCTTTCATGGAGAACCTGTGTGACAAGAAACCCTTGACAGATTGTAGCATAGGAATGTCATTTCCTATTAAGAGAATGTCATCCACGTATAAAACAAGGAATACTACAGTTCTCGCTACAAATCTACTATAGATGCATGGTTCATCTGGATTTTTGATAAAGTCAAATTCCTTGACCGTCTCATCAAAACAGATGTTCCAACTCCGCGATGCCTGCTTTATTCCATAGATGGACTTAAGCAACTTGCACACCTTTCCGCTGCTCCCACTCTGAATGAAACCCTCTGGCTGATCCATATAGACACACTCCTCTAAATTTCCATTTAGAAAAGCGGTTTTTACGTCCATCTGCCAAATCTCATAATCGTGGAAGGCAGCAATAGCAAGAAGGATCCAAATGGATTTCAACATAGCCACTGGAGAAAAGGTTTCGTCATAGTCCAAGCCAGGTCTTTGACGGAAACCCTTTGCTACATGTCTAGCTTTATAGGTCTCAACCTGTCCATCTACACCAATCTTCCTTTTGAAGATCCACTTGCATCCTACGGGTTTTACCCCGTCTGGAGCAATGTCCAACGTCCATACTTTGTTGGTGTACATGGACTCCATTTCGGTCCGCATTGCATCCAGCCATTTTACTGAGTCAACGCTCTGAACGGCCTGCTGGAAGCTAGTAGGCTCATCATAATCTATGATGCAATCCTCTCTATCCCCATCTATGAGAAAACCGTAGTATCTCTCGGGCGGATGAGACTGCCTACTACTCTTGCGGAGCGGCGTAGGAATGTCCTGTTCATTTGAACCCTCTGGTTCCACTAAGCTTTCAGTAATAGTCTGTGGTTCTGGAATTTCTTCCAGTTCTACTGCGCTCCCACTTAATTATTTTTCTAAGAACTGGTGTTCTAGAAAGTGGGCATGACGAGAAATAAGAACTTTTTGTTCCTCTTCGTAGTAGAAGAGATATCCCTTGGAATTCTTTGGATATCCCACAAACTTACACAGTACTGAGCGCGCCTCGAGCTTGTCCGCATGCTGCTTTTTAACAAAAGCTGGACTTCCCCAAGTCTTAATGTGACTGAGATGGGGCCTCTTCCCACACCACATCTCATATGGTGTAGTAGGCACAGTTTTAGTAGGAACTCGGTTCAAAAGGTACGCAGCTGATTCTAGTGCATACCCCCAGAAAGATCGCGGTAACTCAGCGTTACTCATCATGGACCGTACCATATCCAATAGGGTTCGGTTCCGTCTCTCCGATACACCGTTGTGTTGCGGAGTGTATGGAGGAGTAAGCTGAGAGAGAATCCCGTTCTCTTTTAAATAATTCAGGAACTCGGCACTTAAGTATTCTCCACCTCGATCCGATCTTAGAATCTTGATACTTTTGCCGGTTTGTTTTTCTACTTCATTCTTATATTCCTGGAATTTTTCAAAGGCTTCGGACTTATGTTTCATTAAGAAGACATAACCGTACCTTGAAAAATCATCCGTAAAAGTAATGAAGTAAGAATAACCGCTTCGCGCATGTGTAGACATTGGACCGCACACGTCGCTGTGTACGAGTCCCAAGAGCTCGCTTGCTCTTACTCCGTGTCCAGTGAACGGAGTCTTTGTCATCTTTCCTTTGAGACAGGATTGACAAGTGGCATATGATTGATATTCGAACGGATCCAAATATCCTTCTGTATGTAACTTAGTCAACCTTCTCTCATTGATGTGACCCAGTCTACAATGCCATAAGAAAGTCTGATTAATATCCGGAGACTTTCTTTTGTGTGTATTCTGGACATTAAAAATCTGTGGTTGGTTCAATACGTATATACCATTGCTCAATGTACCTGACCCAATCAGAACTTGATTAAGGTGAATGTTTACAACATTACTTACAAACGCAAATTCATAACCTTCTTTAGAAACCAAAGATACAGAAATGATATTACAAGTTGCATTGGGTACAAAAAAGCAATTACGCAAAACCAAAACATGCCCATCTGACATTCCCAGGTGATAGTCCCCCACGGCTTTAGCATCCATGCTAGCTCCGTTCGCAACTCTGAGGGTCATGTCACCTGCCTTCAAAACCCTACGGTTTCTCAACGCCTGCAAAGAATTACAGATATGAGATCCTGATCCGGTATCCAATACCCAGGAAGTAGAGTTTATAGAAAGACAGTTTTCAATAACATACACACCTGAAGCTGAAGCCGCAACCTGCTTCAGTTCCTGTGTCCTGGCTTTCCAAGCCCTGCAATCTTTCTTCCAGTGTCCACTCTTGTGACAATAGAAGCATTCCTCTTTACCCACAAGCTTCCCCGCTATTTTTGTTGCCTTTGCTTTTCCCTTCGTATCCACTTTACTAACACCGCCCCTTGGTTTGGCGGGGGCTTTCCTCTTCTTTCCCTTGGCTTTCGCCTTGGACCTAGAAGAAGAAGATCCTCCTACAAACAAAGTGGATGTTTCCCTACCTTTCTGTAGGGTGCCCTCTGCACTCCTCAGCATGTTGAGGAGTTCTGAAAGTTCAACTTCCTTTTCTTGCAAGTTGAAATTCAGTATGAACTGGGCGTAAGTGGAAGGAAGGGACTGGAGAACCAAGTCCGTATAGAGCTCACTCTCCAACGTGGTCCCAAGTTCTGCGAGCTCCTCAATGTAGCCTATCATCTTAAGCACGTGGTCCGCTACCGATGATCCGACGGCCAACTTTGCCGAAACTAACTTCTTCGACACTTCGTATCTTGCGATACGAGACTGCTCTCCATACAGTTCTTTTGTATGAAGAAATATGGATTCCAAGTCCATATTCTCGTGCCTCCTCTGATGTTCCATGTCCATAGAGGCAAGCACGAGGCATCTGGCCTTCGCGCAATCAATCTCCCAAGTCTTACGGATTTCCTTATCCGCGACGCTGGAGGTGGGACCTGGGACGGGGGGAGCTTTGGTGGTAAGAAGATACCCCAGCTTGTCGTAAGTGATTGCCATTTTGACATTCCTTAGCCAATCTTTATAGTTTGGCCCTGTCAGTATGTTTTTATCTAGAAGTAACTTAAGTCCAGTCATTTCGATTTGGTTGCTGCAGGGGGGAGAGAAGAAACACTTTAGCACGATGCTCTTGCAAGTTTAGAATGGTTTTTAATTTGTCTAAACAGGATGGCTCCCACTGTCTCTCGAATCCCTCCTCAAACCACAAAGGAAGAATTAGCCGGGATCAATCCCACCGCACAATACTTGCTTAACCGTTCAGCCAGGCTAGTGTCGGTACTTTGAGGGAGGTTTTCCAACGCTTTCACGAAGTTCCTCAATTTAAGAACCTCTTTTCCCTGGGGGCGTAGCCCCGCTAACACCTTTCTAGGCACCTACTAGGTTTATAGCATTGATCGTTTAGTGAGAAATTTCCCGAGGAGTAGCATATACTCACAGTAGGATCGGGATCCAAATATCATCGCGTGACGAAACTGAAGGAATCCTACCAGAATCATCACACTCCAAATAGTATGCAAATCTAGCAAGTTTCAGTACTTATGAAACTCCCGATGTGGATTTTTGCCCCATGCTCTTATGACCTTGACTTTGGCCAAAATATCATAAGTCACATGTCAAGTTCTGCCCGTCACTATCCAGGTTAATTTGGATCCATCCGTGCCTACCCTTGACTTTGGCCAAAATGGCAGTACGAGTGTCCCAAACCAACGTATCTATCTATGCTACACATGAACACCCAATAGCTACCAATCACTATGCCTTGACTTTGGCCAACATACATAGCTTGAATACTATTGCCTATTCATGCGAAACGACGGAGGGCTACGAATGGTTTTGGTAAAACCGTGAACGTAGTGAACTTGATGTAATCGATGGAACGAGATAGCTTTTAGAAGGAGTGGCTCCAACTCCGCATTTAAAAGTTAGTTTTTGAAAAGAACCGAGTGGTTTTTCGAAAGTGTTCCAACGACTTTAACTTGGTTTATTATCTTGCATTAGTTCTTTTAATGCGTGATATTCTTGCATTAGTTCTTTTAATGCATCCCATCATTTAATCCTACCATTGCAGAAAACAACCAAAATATGACGTACGCTTATGCCATTCGCATTCGCCACGGGGTCCCGTCATCACCCGTTAGGTTACTTAACTAACGACAGAGCGGGGGCTGGGATAGCGCGGCTGTAAAACATAAGCAACGCCTAAATATAAAGCAATGATAGACATTACAGATCACAGATGAATACATTGGATATACTAGGAATCCGCAATCCGTTCGAGCCTGCAACGAAAAGCGGATTACACGGTCGCGGTGAATAGCAAATACCCCACCCAAGACCCCTACGGGTGCGGCAAACTACCCGCCAAGTACCCGGTAGTTTGTGCACCCCTCCATGGGTCTATCCTAGGAGCAAAAACAGTAAAAAGAATTATACAATGACGGCTACAACCCCGACCCGGTTGTGCGGCCATACAAATAATATTATTACATCAATTTACATTTACAAATGAATGAAAGAAAAACAAAAGCTCATCTCACATCCACCCCGGCTATTCACCCGCGACAGTCCAACACATTCATATACACATTCCAATATCAAACACAGATCACAGAGATGTATAACCCCGACTAATCGACTTATAGCGATTAGCCGACGTTCAATACATGCAAACATCACAGATATAACCAACATAGCCAAAGTGTAGCGAAGTTCGAAAAAAAATACGGATTTATAGGACCCCAAAAGTAAATTTCTTTTCTGGAAAATCTGGGCACATATAACATATTTGAAAAATCCCAAAACCCTACCAGAAGAACACTGCACAAAACACAATCGCATGAAGAGCCCAAACGGCGGCGGATCCGCGGCCAAGAGAATAGCTGAGGCCGCGGATCCGCGGCGGTTTGAAGGAATCAGGGGATCGTTTTTCTTGGGTGTTCTTACAAAACCCTGAGCCGATTTTAGGAGTAAAAAGTTTTACATTTAGAGCACAAAAAATTTCAACAGAAACTTAGGGTTTTGGATTTTCCGGTTTTGCGATTTTTCGGTTTCGAACTTCCATACACTTCGCTACCAAGCTAGTTTAAGTTTAGTTAGGCTCTGATACCACTGTAAGTCCACGTTGCGACCCCCGGTCCTTACGGGGAGGCGAAAACGGTATAAAAATCAAATTTTTAGCGCATGGGGCAACATGGACTAACAAAGTCGGGATCTTTTCCTAAACTAAAACTAGCAAACAAGCTAAAGAGAGTTAGCTACTCGGAAAGATGGTTATACCTAAACTTGAACTCCTTCTTCTTCAAACTTTGTAGAGGTTGATGGTTCTTTCCTCGTCGCCTTCTTCCGTCAAAAGATGGATCCACCTGAGGGTTCAACCTTCGGGCTCTTTCTCGAACTTTGAGAGAACTAGAGTCTTCGGCTTGCTAAACCTTTGATCCTAGAGTGAGTAGAGAGTGTCTAGGGGTTGTTTTCTTTTCAAGGAGAGGGATTCTCAACACATGAGAAGGATTCTCCTTGAGCTTGAGGAAGAAGAAGATGAAGTGAGGAGAGAGAATGATTATGATAGAATGAGCTCTTTTCTTTTGCAACCATAACTAAAAGAAAAGGAATTATCTAATTAATAATAATAAATCAAAAATGAAATAGTTGATGGTTGTATTTGGAATGACCACTATCATAACTTTCAATAAATGAGTGTAAGCTAGAATCAAGGAGTATCCTTGCAAAGTAATGATGGTGGTCAACATTCAACCATGGTCAACAAGTCAACCATGGTCAACAAGTCAACAAAATCAACCATAACAATATTTCATTTAATTACTATTATTAATTGATATTTCATAAAACTATTAGGGTTTGGAAAAAGACGACTGTCAACTGTACATACGCACCCGTTCCGAAACCCTAATGAAAAAACTCATTCTCCGCCTCAAGCAACTGTGCATACACACCTGTATTCTCGTTCCGAGGAACAAGAATACCGAGAGATAAAAGCAACCCCAAAACATATACCGGTATCTGGCTCAAACCAGAGCCTGCTAGTATAATCCGTCCGGACTCCAAACGTGCACAAGTGTGCGGATGAGAACGAACCCTGCCGCAAAACCATGCGACCTCTACTCATTTTGCCCAGAGGCGAATACCCTCTGTGTAGGACTCTAAAGACTCGACACTACGCTGGCAGTGGGTTTAACCACAGACCGTAAGCGGCACTAGCTGTGCGTAACGGTCCCCAGGTAGATGCCGACAAGAAGGCTGACGAGGTGAACCCCATCTGAACTCCTACTGAGTCTGAATGTGACATTCTCCGTACAGTCCGGTCTGTTCGTCTGATACATCGCATGGCGGGCCTAGGGGGCGGTAAACGTCAGTCCCCTAATAGCGGTACAAGTCGTATCGGAGTGAAGCCCAAAACACCCTGAGATAACACTGGAAGCTTACCAGTATATCTCGCTTGCCCTGGCCAGGGACTACTCGTGTAATGGCTCTCCTAGACACAGCGCGATGTCAACCCCCAATACCGGGAGAGACGAATCCTGTCTAACCGTCACTGCCTCCAAGTGCTTCGGGACTGCACCCAACTACCACCTGTTTGCACGACTCCTTTGAGCCGTGGTAGGGTAGTAGTCAAAGTATAGTGGGAACACACTCGAGGCGAAGTGCCAGTGTCAAGTCAGCGGACTAAGCTGTATTTATGTCACCTGGGAACTGATAACTGACGATAGGTATAATGCCAACCTGTCAGTTCCCGACGAGTCCTGTCCAGTGTACTCGTAACCCAACGAGCACCCGTATACTATCTCCAGTACGACGTACTGATGGCTGTGGGACAGACCATCTCCTACACTGGGATGAGAAGCGCATAAGCTAGTCTACTCCGGAGTATCGATGCCCTGTCTCGATAGTCCTGCGACTAGGGACCTGTATAAGGATATGCTTATAGATCACCCAGCCCCCACTAGTGTGACTGCCATCACAACGTTGGTAATTAAGCAAAGATCCTAAGGGCTCCACTAATGCGTATAGGTGATATCGCAAAATAAATACATGTACACATTGAAGTAGAAACCAACCAAGTAGCATACTCCTATATTGAGCAAGATTGTTTATACAAGGTGAATATCCCAAGCTTCCATTAAGTAATATACAAACTAGTATGATACAGTAATGGCCTCTAGGGCATATACACTAACAGAGACCCGGTCTCGACTCCTCGAGATGGTCTCCCACTGGACCCCAGAACCCGGTTACTTGTGCTCCCCGCTTTGGGTCTACCTAATGCGGAAAAGTAAATAATATACAATGGTGACATCATCCTCAGCCCGGAAGTGCCCCAATAAAAGAATATTACATACAAATGAATTTTACATGAATGAAAATAAAAACCTTCATCTCACATAAAACCCCCGGCTATTCAAAACGCGACGATCCAATACAACATATCACAGCAACATATAATATCTCATATCATCAACGTAATCAAGTATGCGTATCCCGATTGTCATTGATGTATAGCAACGAAGCCGGCGATACACCGCATACTACGTTTACGGTCACAGAAAAGAAAGTGTAAAACTACAACAGTTGGAATCCACAACCTCTTTAGACATCTCATGCCTAACCAAATGAATTCCTTAGATATCGCATGCCTAACAATTATAAACCCCGCATTTTAGTCTCATTATTGAAAACTCTTTTCAATATCAAGTCGGGCAGTTCAACAAGATTCCCGACATCCTTATCGAATGCTCGTCGCAAACTTTAGTAGACGGCCGCACCCCCGGATGCCGTCGATGAAGTGCACTAAGGCGGAACACCGCTGCAGCGAGCACCCGAACGGATGCTTTTGGCGACGGGGTTCTCCTACAGTCACTTGGTCGGGGCTATGGGGCGTGGCTGTCTATTAAGTTTACCCGGCGAGTATCCGCGTACGCTACGTGATTGCGACGGACTTTTGATCACATCAAAATTCCATGGCAACCGATCAAATGAGACTAAACTGCTAGATTTATAACATTCAAATTAGTTATCTCATAACTACTTGTGGATTCTAAATATTGTATCACATTTCAGATAAATAGACAATGTTAAACTTTCCGATCGAATAATCAAACACCCAAGTTTTCCCAAATAGTTCTCAACACTTGAAATTAGTTTAAAAAACATCCATCATATGCCACAGTACCAATGGTCCAGCCATAGAAGGGTCAAGCCAATGCCTCACATGTGGCACGCCGTACTGCCCTAAACCTTAAGGTTTAGAGGCAGTTCAAGACGGTCACATAATCGAGTTAAGGTTTGTTGTCTTCTAGAGGGTCCACCGCGTTACTTGCATGACTTAGAACGTTCTTAAACTACGGAAAAATCCAACACTTGGAAATTTTCCGGCAGGGGAAAAAGTGAGTTATTGATATCCGTTCGAACTTTTTAACACGTTCTAAAAATTACCCGGAAAAACTTAAACGAAGTTAAATTATCCAATCGAATCAACGAGTCCCCAATACAACCCAAAAAACTCAACACTTGAGTGGAATTAAAAATTCCCAGAATTATCAGGAAACACCTACGGACGTTACTGTTGAAAACTGATTCCCTAATCTTCACATACGGCCGCGGAACCGCCGCTAAAAGCAGGGTATTTCCGCGGTTCCGCGGCGCTACAGTGGATTTAGGCAGTCGTATTCTACAGTTATCCTTAGATTTCCCTGCTCAATTTTCTGAGCATTTTTAACACAGAAAAAAAATCACATTTTTAAAAAATATCCAGAGAAGGGTATATATCGGGGTTTCCGGGTTCGATCGGACTTTAAACTTCGCTTAGACTTCGCCTAAGGCTCTAGCTTGGCTCTAATACCACTGTAGGGTTGCTAGGAACACGCACAAGGTTCTACAAGGTATCAACCATGCCCGATTTAAAATTTAGCCGTGCCGAACTACCCTAACCGAGATCTTTAAACTAGAGATTAGGCGAAAACAAGCATGTTAAACAGTTTAACACTAAGTGAGAGGGATTACAACCTTTGTAGATCCGGTCCTTCACTTCTTAAGCTCCGTGTTGAGGTCCCTTCGCTGCAATCATCGTGCATCCGGACTCTTGAGAGGCTCCACGAAGAGAAAGATGCAAGCTTGCTTCCGATCTTCGATAACAAAGATGATCTACCTTGAAGTTTCATTAACACAAGCTCTCATTCACTAAATGAAGTGAACACTCTCATCTAAAGGGAAAGGGTAGATGAGGATGATGAAGTAGGATTTTTGCTCTTATTTGTTTTCTGATTCTCACTCACTTTCATCACAGAAAGCAAAGCAAGAAAGCTTTGCATCAAGGAAGAAGAAGAAGAAGAATAGTGATTCCTTTTGTGATGAATAATGAATAATCATTAGTGTGAGGTTAGAAATGCAACCATGGTATAAGGTGAGAAGAACTAACCCTTGTAGAGATTGAATTATGGTTAAAGGGTTGGGTTGGGTTAAACAAATATCTATGCATAATATCTTACACAAAACAAAACAAAACCTTCTAGAAGGTTCTAGAAATGATTAACCCAAATCAAACCCTAACCATATTTAATCTCCACTAGACATGTTGCATTAATAAGCATATCATGTTACAATATTATATATCACATATATAATATTTATTGTAACAAAATAAAATAATACAATTAACATATATCGCATATATATCAATGTATTACCCGAGTGAGAAAAAGAATCTTTTAGTGAGCTAATATTAGTTAATGTAATTAAATATATCATATATATTATTATACATTAAATTATCGAATCAACACTTGATCCGACAATCCGGCTATATCGAATATAACCGACTAATATATCATGTACCTATTTATCGAATCAACACTTGATCCGATGATCCGGCTGATATCAAATATCGCGAGAATAGAATACGGTATCTCATATCGCATTATCCTCGGTCCTGCACATATCACATATGTGCCCCTACTCTGTTTTGCCTGATTCAAGAAACCTCTGTGTAGGACTCTAAAGAATCGTCAATACGCCAGCAGTAGGTGATGATCATATCAAACACCCACAAGCTGCAAGCGGTCAGCTAAACATAACAGCTACCCAGGTATTGAGTGCTCTGAAGATCAACAAGTAAGCCTGTACATTCTCCTGTGAATCCAATCAGTAACACTCCCGTACAGTCCGGTCTTGTCGTCTGATATGTCGCATATCTCGCCTAGGGGTGGTAAACGTCAGACCCCAGTAGCTTCATAAGTCGTGCCGATATGAGGTCTATAACAGTTCGAGAAACTACTAATAATACTTACCAGTAAATCTCAGCAACCCTGGCCAGGGATTTCCAGTTATAGCCAATCGAACACAGTGCAAAATCAACTCCCTATACCGGGAGAGACGAATCCCCTCTTGTCGCTCATTGCCTCCATGTGATTCAGGACTGTATCCAAAAGCCACCTTTTTGCATGCCCTCTTGGACGTGGTATGATAGAAATCAAAGCACAGTGGGAATCACAGAAGACTCTATGACGATCTCGGGTCAACAGACTACTCTGTACCAGTGTCACCAGAGAACTGTCATCTGACGTGAGGTATCATACCATCTGGGAGTTCTCGGCGAGTGCGTCCAGCGTAACCAATCTCTACTGATTACCCGTACACCATCCTTGATGTCAAACACCGATGGATATGGGATCATCCATCGCCCATCATATGGGTCAAGATGCGTATACGCTAGTCTACTCTGGTGTATCGATGCCCTGTCTCGATACACCCTCGACTAGGAACAGTTATAGGATATACTCGTCGACTACCGTGGCCCCACTAGTATGATCTCATCATAGTCCTAGTAGTCGAGTACATATCCTAAGGGCTTTATCAACATGTAACACAGAGACAATCAGAGTACATGTTAAGATAAAGTACAACCAGATAGCATACTATCATGTCGAGCAAGAATGTCCTCCCTATATATGTCCAAGCATCCATTACAATATACATCGTATGTACAGTAATGGCCTCTAGGGCATACATATAACTAATAGCTAGCTCCTTGGAGTGGTGTAGACGGCTCCTGCTCTTCGTCTTCTCTTTGCCGAAGAAAGATCCACCCGAAGGCCTCTACCTTGAGCTCCTACCTCAACCAAGAAGTAACTAGAGTGCTTGGATTACTAGACTAAGAACCCTAGAATGAGTAGAGAGTTGTTTTGATGGTTTTATCTCACAAAGCTCATGTTTTTCAACTCATGAAACAAGAGAGCTTTGAGAGAGAGGAAGAGGGAGAGCAATGCAAGAGAGAGAAAGAGCATGAGAGAATGAGAGTCCCTCCTTTTTCAACCTTGCTCTCATATGAGAGATATATGAGAATAATAATAATAATAAAGATAATTATGATGGTTAGTTGATCTGACCATTATCATATCACATTTAATGCTAATGCAAGCTTCAAGAAGCATCTTTTGCAAAAGAAAATATCAAGGTCAACAAAAGTCAACAAGTCAAATGGTCAACCCAACCATAACCATGGCACAATTATCCTTAATTAATATTAATAACCATATTTCTCATTCTCATTAGGGTTTAGAAAAAAGTCAATGGTCAAAAACCCTAATGAGGTTCTCTGCCTCTGTCAACTGTGCATACACACCCGCATCCGTGTTCCGAGAAACATGAATGCAATGAGACAAAACCAATCCCAAAACAAATACTAGGATCTGGCTTAAACAAAAGCCTGCTAGTAATAACTGCCCGGACACCAAACGTGCACAAGTGCGCGTATATGAACGAACCCCGTAGTAAAACCATACGATCTCTACTCTGTTTTGCCCAAAGGTGAACAATCCTCTATGTCGGACTCTAAAGACTCGACACTACGCTGGCAGTGGGTTTAACCACAGGATGCAAGCGGTACCAGCTGTACGTAATGGTCCCCAGGTAGATGTCGATAAGAAGATCGATGAGGTGAACCCATCCGAACTCCTACTGAGCCTGAATGTGACAATCTCTGTACAGTCCGGTCTGTTCTTCTGAGAGTATCGCATATCGGGCCTAGGGGCAGTAAACGTCAGTCCCCTAATAGCGGTACAAGTCGTGTCGGAGTGTAGCCCAGAACACCCTAAGAAACTACTGGAAACACTACCAGCAAATCTCGCTTGCTCTGGCCAGGGACTTTGTGTAATGGCTCTCCTAGACACAGCGCGATATCAACTCCCAATACCGGGAGAGACGAATCCTGTCTAACCGTCACTGCCTCTAAGTGCTTCGGGACTGCACCCAACTACTACCTGTTTGCTTGACTCATTTGAGCCATGGTAGGGTAGTAATCTAAGAACAGTGGGAACACACTCGAGGCGAAGTGACAGTGTCAAGTCAACGGACTAAGCTGTACTCATGTCACCTGGGAACTGATAACTGTCGATAGGTATAATACCAACCAACAGTTCCCAGCGAGTCCTGTCCAGTGTACTCGTAACCTAACGAGCACCTGCATACTATCTCCAGTACGACGTACTGAGGGCTGTGGAACAGACCATTTCCCCTCCTGGGATGAGAAGCGTATACACTAGTCTACTCTGGAGTATCGATGCCCTGTCTCGATAATCCTACGACCAGGGACCTGTATAAGTATGGGCTTATAGACTACCCAGCCCCACTAGTGTGACTGCCATCACAACGCTGGTAGTCAAGCAAAAGATCCTAAGGGTTCTATCAATTTGTATTAGCAATATGTCAAAAGAAACACATACACATATTAAGATAGATACAAACTAAGTAGCATACTACCATATTGAGCAAGAATGTCAATCCGTGTATTTATCCCAAGCTTCCAAAATGTAATATACAAACTAGTACTATACAATAATGGCCTCTAGGGCATATCACACTAACAATCTCCCACTTGCACTAAGGCCATGTGCTGGCATATCGCAGACCTATCTTCTCGAATAGCCTCTCGAACTGCGTCTGAGGAATGGTCTTTGTGAATGGATCTGCAGTGTTATCTTCTGTAGAAACCCTCCGAACCTCGATCTCCCGGCGATCCACGATCTCCCTAATCAGGTGATACTGCCTCAAGATGTGTCTGACTTCTAATGGGACCTGGGTTCCTTTGCTAAAACTATAGCCCGTTGTTGTCACAATACAGAGGTATTGGATCAACAATGGATAGAACGACCTGAAGTTTTGTCAAGAACTTCTTCATCCAGACGGCTTCTTTTGCGGCATCAGATGCTGCGTATATTCCGCTTCCATCGTCGAGTCAGCAACGGTTTCTTGTTTGGAACTCTTCCAACACACGCCCCTCCATTGAGAGTAAAGACATAACCCGACATGGATTTGGAGTCATCCTTATCACTCTGGAAGCTGGAGTCTGCAAAGGCCTCGATCTGGAGGTCTTTTCTGCCATAAACCAAAAACATATTCTTAGTCCTTCTCAGGTACTTCAGAATGTTCTTTACTGCTATCCAGTGCTTCTCCCCAGGGTTTGACTGATACCGGCTTACTACACTTAGTGTATAAGCTGCATCTGGTCTGGTACACAATATCGCATACATTATAGAGCCTACCGCAGAGGCATAAGGTATAATAGACATGCGATCCTTTTCCAAATCAGTCTTGGGAGACATCTCTTTGGAGAGGGTGATCCCGTGACAAGCTGGTAAATTACCGCTTTTGGAATCTTCCATACTGAATCTTTTCAGTATGGTGTCGATGTACCTGGACTGTGAAAGTCCTAATATCCTCTTGGACCTATCACGATAGATCCGGATCCCTAGAATATAAGAGGCATCACCCAGGTCTTTCATGGAGAACCTGTGTGACAAGAACCCTTTGACAGATTGTAGCATAGGAATGTCATTTCCTATCAAGAGAATGTCATCCATGTATAAAATGAGGAATACGATAGTTCGTGCTACAATCTTACTATAAATACATGGTTCATCTGGATTTTTGATAAAGCCAAATTCTTTGACCGTCTCATCAAAACAGATGTTCCAACTCCGCGATGCCTGCTTCAGTCCATAAATGGACTTAAGCAACTTGCACACCTTCTCGCTGCTCCCACTCTGAATGAAACCCTCTGGCTGGTCCATATAGACACACTCATTTAAATTTCCATTTAGAAAAGCGTTTTTTACGTCCATCTGCCAAATCTCATAATCGTGGAAGGCAGCAATGGCAAGAAGGATCCGAATGGATTTGAGCATAGCCACCGGAGAAAAGGTTTCGTCATAGTCCAAACCAGGTCTTTGACGAAAGCCCTTTGCAACAAGTTTAGCCTTATAGGTCTCAACCTGTCCATCTACACCAATCTTCCTTTTGAAGATCCATTTGCAGCCTACGGGTTTTACCCCTTCTGGAGCAACGTCCAAAGTCCACATTTTGTTGGTGTACATGGACTCCATCTCGGTCCGCATTGCATCCAGCCATTTTACCGAGTCAGTGCTCTGAATGGCCTGCTGGAAGCTAGTCGGCTCATCATTATCAATGATGCAATCCTCTTTATCCCCGTCTACGAGAAAGCCGTAGTATCTCTCTGGCGGATGAGACTGCCTACTACTCCTGCGGAGTGGCACAGGAATGTCCTGTCCTTTCGAACCTTCTGGTTCTACTAAGCTTTCAGTAATAGCATGTGGTTCTGGAATTTCTTCCAGTTCTATTGCGCTCCCACTTATCTGATTTTATAAAAATTCAGTTTCCAAGAAGCAGGCATGACGAGAAACAAATACCTTTTGTTCCTCTGCGTAATAGAAGAAATATCCCTTGGAGTTCTTTGGATATCCCACAAACTTGCACTGTACTGAGCATGCCTCGAGTTTGTCCGCATGCTGCTTTTTGACAAAAGCTGGACATCCCCATGTCTTAATGTGTTTAAGATAGTGTTTCTTCCCACTCCACATCTGATATGGTGTGGTAGATACTGACTTAGTTGGAACTCGGTTCATAAGATATGCAGTTGATTCTAGTGCATATCCCTAGAAAGATCGCGGTAACTCAGCGTTACTCATCATGGAACGTACCATATCCAATAGGGTTCGGTTCCGTCTCTCCGATACACCGTTATGTTGTGGAGTGTATGGAGGAGTAAGCTGAGAGAGAATTCTATTCTCTTTTAAGTAATCTAGGAACTCGGCATTCAAGTATTCACCACCTCGATCAGATCTCAGTGTCTTTATACTTTTGCCTGTTTGTTTTTCTACTTCATTCTTGTATTCCTGGAATTTTTCAAAGGCTTCAGATTTATGCTTCATTAAGAAGACATGTCCATACCTTGAAAAATCATCCGTAAAAGTAATGAAGTAAGAATAACCACTTCGCGCATGTATAGACATTGGACCACATAAATCGCTATATACGAGTCCCAAGAGCTCGCTCGCTCTTACTCCGTGTTTAGTGAACGGAGTCTTTGTCATCTTTCCTTTGAGACATGATTGAAAAGTTGCATATGATTGATATTCGAACGGGTCCAAATATCCTTCCTTATGCAACTTAGTTAACCTTGTCTTATTGATGTTACCCAGTCTACAATGCCATAAGAAAGCATGATTTATTTCTGGAGACTTTCTTTTGTGTGTATTCTGGATATTGAAAATCTGTGGTTGATTTAATACGTATATACCGTTTCTTAATGTACCCAACCCAATCAAAACATGATTAAGGTGAATGTTTACAACATTGCTTACAAATGCAAAATCATAACCTTCTTTAGACATTAAAGATACAGATATGATATTACAAGTCACACTGGGTACAAAATAACAGTTGCGTAAAACCAAAACATGTCCATCATCAATCCCAAGTGATAGTCCCCCACGGACTCAGCATCCATGCCTGCTCCGTTTGCAACTCTGAAGGTCATATCACCTGCTTTCAAAACTCTACGCCTTCTCAGTGCCTGCAAAGAATTACAGATATGAGATCCTGATCCGGTATCCAATACCTAGAAAGTAGAGTTGATTGATAGACAGTTTTCAATAACATACACATATGAAGCCGAAGCCACAACTTGCTTCGGGTCCTGGTTCTTGGCCTTCCAAGCCCTGCAATCTTTCTTCCCGTGTCCTTTCTTGTGACAATAAAAGCACTCTTCCTTCCCTACAAGCTGTCCCGCTACCTTTGCTATCTTTGTTAGTGTATATGCCCTAGGGGCCATTATTGTATCATACTGTCTTGTAAATTACTTAATGGAAGGTTGGGATATTCACAAATATATTAACAGTCTTGCTAAACATGGTAGTATGCTACTTGGTTTATATCTATCTTAATATGTATGTACGTATTGATAGAGCCCTTAGGATCTTGATTGACTACCAGCGTTGTGATGGCAGTCACACTAGTGGGGGCTGGATAGTCTACAAGCACATACTTTTTCAGGTCCCTAGTCATAGGATTATCGAGACAGAGGATCGATACTCCGGAGTAGACTAGTATGTACGCTTCTCATCTCAGTTGGGGAGTTGGTCTGTCCCACAGCCATCAGTACGTCGTACTGGAGATAGTACACAGGTGCTCATTGGGTTACGGGTATACCGGACAGGACTCGCAGGGAACTATTGGTTGGTATTATACCCGTCGTCAGTTAACAGTTCCCAGGTGACATGAGTACAGCATAGTCCGTAGACTTGACACTGCTGCTTCGCCTCGAGTGTGTTCTCACTGTTCTTAGATTGCTACCCTACCACGGCTCAAAGGAGTCGTGCAAACAGGTAGCACTTGGGTGCAGTCCTGAAGCACTTGGAGGCAGTGGCGGTTAGACAGGATTCATCTCTCCCGGTATTGGGAGTTGATATCGCGCTGTGTCTGGAGAGCCATTATGCAAAGTCCCTGGCCAGAGCAAGAGAGATTTATTGGTAGGTTTTCCAGTAGTTTCTTAAGGTGTAATGGGCTCCACTCCGACATGACATATACCGCTTTTAGGGGACTGACGCTTGCCGCCCCTAGGCCCGATATGCGATAGTCCTAGACGAACAGACCGGACTGTACGGAGATTATCACATCAGGCTCAGTAGGAGTTCGGATGGGTTTCCTCATCGGCCTTCTTATCGACATCTATCCGGGGACTGTTACATACAGCTAGTGCCACTTGCGGTCTATGGTTAAACCCACTGCCAGCGTAGTAGTCGAGTCTTTAGAGTCCCATACAAAGAGTTTCCCTGCTCCGGGCGAAACGATATAGAGGTCGTATGGTTTTACGACAGGGTTCGGACATGCACGTGCATTTATGCACGTACGATGTTCGGAAAGTTTTTACTAGCAGGCATTGGTTTAAGCCAGATTCTAGTATCAGATTATTGGATTTATACAGTCTAAAGTTTTTCCGTGTTTTCACGGATAGGAGGGGCGTTCTCGTAAATTGTCGAGAAGCTTCTAGAAGAATGATGACTTGGGGGCTAAGGTGGCATTTGCATTAAATGACTTAATGACTCATGGTGTGATTCATACAAAGGACTTAGTGTTGCATTTAATGATTAATGACTCATGTGATGAATCACACAAAGTGAATAAATGAAGTATGGTTGATATTATCATTTGATTATTCATTTAATAATTATCATGCTTCATATATATTCAAGATGAGATATTATTTCATTTCATTCTCACTCTCACCTTCTCTCTCCTCAAGCTCTCTCTCTTCAAAACCTAACCCTACCCTCTCATGTGTTGGGATCAAGGGTTAGCCAGACATATTAATCCATAATCACACTCTATATTACCTAGGTTGCTTAGATTAGCACTTTAAGAAACCTAGTTACCTCAAGATTAGAGGCAAAGCTTGGAGTAGAAGCTCTCGGGTGGATCGTCTATTACAAAGAGGAGGCCGACGAGGAGGTGGTTAACTAGAAGAAGAAGGACTTGGTTCATTAGGTATAATCTTCTTTCATAGTAGCTAATTACTCCTATGATAGTGTTAGTTATAGTTTAGCAAAGATCCTTTCGGTTAGTCGATGTTAGTTTAAATAAAAAGATTGTTTTTCATATTTCCGCCTCCCCGCAACTCATGGGGTGTACAACGTCGACTTACAATCTTTGCCTTTCCCTTGGCATCCACCTTACTAACACCGCCCCTTGGTTTGGTGGGGGCCTTCTTCTTCTTTTCTTTGGCTTTTGCCTTGGACCTAGAAGAGGAAGCTCCTCCAACAGACAAAGTGGGTGTTTCCCTGACTTTCTGTAGGGTGCCCTCTGCACTCCTCAACATGTTGAGGAGTTTCGGAAGTTCAACTTCTTTTCCTTGCAAGTTGAAGTTCAGGATAAACTGGGCGTAAGTGGAAGGAAGGGACTGGAGAATCAAGTCAGTGTAGAGCTCGTTCTCTAACGTGGTCCCGAGGTCCGCGAGCTCCTCAATGTAGCCAATCATCTTAAGCACGTGTTCCGCTACAGATGATCCGACGGCTAAACTCGCTAAAAACAAAATTTTCGAGGTTTCGTATCTGGCGATACAGGATTGCTCTCCATAAAGATCCTTAGTATGGAGAAATATAGATTCAAGGTCCATATTCTCGTGCCTCCTCTGATGTTCATTGTCTATAGAGGCAAGCACGAGGCACTTGGCCTTTGCGTAGTCAATTTCCCAAGTCTTACGGATTTCCTTATCCGCGACACTGGATTTTGGACCTGGGACGGCGGGGGCTTTAGTGGTAAGGAGATACCCCAACTTGTCATAAGTGATTGCCATTTTGACATTCCTGAGCCAATCTTTGTAGTTTGGCCCTGTTAGTATATTTTTATTTAATAGTAACTTAAGGCCGGTCATGATGCTTGGTCGCTGCAATTGGGAGAGAGAGAAGAAACACTTTTAGCATGATGCTCTTGCAAGTTTAGAGTGGTTTTTAGTTTGTCTAAACAGGATGACTCCCACTGTTTCTCGAATCCTTCCTCAAACCATAAAAGAAGAATTAGTCGGGATTGATCTCACCGTACAATACTTGCTTAACCATTCAGCCAGGCCAGTGTCGGTACTTCGAGGGAGGTTTTACGACGCTTTCGCGAAGTTCCTTAATTAAATAACTTCTTTTCCTTATGGGCGTAGCCCCGCTAACACCTTTCTAGACACCTACTTGGTTAATAGCATTGATCGTTAAGTGAGAAAGTTTCCCGAGGAGTAGCATATACTCACAGTAGGATCGAGATCCAAATATCATCGTGCGATAAAGCTGAAGGAATTCTACCAAAATCATCACACTCCAAATGGTATGCAACACTAGCAAGTTTCAGTTTCTTTTGAAACACCCGATATGGATTTTTGACCCATGCTCTTATGACCTTAACTTTGGCCAACAAATTATAAGTCACATGTCAAGTTCTACCCGTCATTTTCCAGGTTAATTTGAAACCACCCGTACCTACCCTTGACTTTGGCCAACAAGGCAGTACGACTATCCCAAACCAACGCATCTATCTATGCTACATATGAATATCCAATAGCTACCAATCACTATGTCTTGACTTTGGCCAACAAACATAGCTTGAATACTATTGACTATCCATACGAAATAACGGAGGGCTACGAATGGTTTTGGCGAAACCGTGAACGTAGTGAACTTGATATAATCGAAAGAACCTGATAGCTTTTAAAAGGAGTGGTTTAAGCTCCGCGTTTTTAAAAGTTTTCTGTTTTGGAAAAAACCGAGTGGTTTTGAAATTGTTCCAATGACTTAACTTTGGTTTATTTTCTTTGCATTAATATAATGCGTCCCATCAATTAATCCAACCATTGCAGAAAACAACGAAAATATGACGTACGCTTATGCCATCCGCATTCGCCACTGGGCCCCGTCATCACCCGTTAGGTTACTTAACTAACGACAGAGCGGGGGCTAGACTAGCGCGGATGCAAAACATAAGCAACGCCTACTAGATATCATATATAGATATAAATATTCGTCAGATGCAATGATAGCCATTCCAGATCACAGATGAACACATTGGATATGCTAGGAATCCGTGTTTCGTTCGAGCCTGCAATGAAAGACGGATTACACGGTCGCGATGAATAGCCAAACCCCATCCTAGACCCCTACGGGTGCGACAAATTACCCGCCAACTACCCGAAGTGAAGCAACCTCCCTCAACAACATGAGTAGGCCACTCGGTACTTCAAAGTACCCGGTAGTTTGTGCACTGATCAGTCGAAAATATTGCATCTTTTTACCGGCAATTTCCCTATCATTTGCACTCATTTAGAAGTGTTCGGTATTCATATTTCACATATTAGCAAATCAGTCGTTAAATATCAGATTTCATGTGTTAGACTTTTAAACCGGCACTTTAAGGGAAATTGACCGCATTTCATGGCATCGCATCATCTCTGTATTTGCGCAACACTTGTGTCGAGATTTGTGCAGGAAATTGCAGGAGCAAATTCAAAAGAAGCTGATCAAAAATACACCAACTCCATGTTTTCAGATCTGGTAGCAATTCAGAAGGAAATATACAAATCAACATATCAAAGAAAGGTCCACAACTCAAGCCCAACAAGCACCAGAGAGACCCAGCCATGAAGCCCCCAAAGCGCCGCGGAACCGCGGAGGGAGCTGGCTTGCGCCGCGGTTCTGCGGCTATATGACGTCATCATGTCCCCATTTTCAGTGCATAATTCTTCTCTCAGGGCCCACATTCCTTTCTGATACTTCAAATTCCAGAAAGATCTCGAAGCTACTGCCAGATCAGCAAAGATTATTAAGCAACCTAATCTTGATTAAGCTAATTAAGCTCCTAACTAATCACATCTAGAAGCTTCTCCTTAACAAACTTTTGGAGGGAAATTCAAATTTCATCTAACTAACTTTTTGGAGGGAAATTCAAATTCTAATCGTAGATCTAGGGTTTAGGGAAGTCTATAAATAGAAGCCTAGACCTAGGGTTAAAGGCTAATCATTAGATCCTAAATCAATCTTTAATCTCTAATTCTTCATCTTCTTCCACAAGTTGAGTGACACAACTTGTGCGAAACCCTAACCCTAATTCCAATCCAAATTCAAGATCCCGAGTACCAAATCAAGCGAGAAGCCTTCAACCTTTTAGGAGCGGAGCCGATCTCCAATCGAGCAAGTGATCCAAGCCGATCCGCGACTCACGGAGCCGAGCGAAGCCAAATCGACGATCGAGTTCTTCCTCTTGTAGTTCTTGAGCGAATGTAATGAAATTGTTGATATAAATAAAAGGTAAAATTCTTTAATCTTGCTTTCTTTAAATTCTTGCATCATGATTCGATCTCAATTTGTAATTGTAGTTCTTGTTGTGATGTTTGAGTAAAACTCCGCTCGTAAAGGAGTCGAGACGATCAATAGAATGATGATGTAACAAATCTTAATACAATTCTTGAGTCCTACGAGCTTTGTAAACCCTAGCAAGTTCAAGAATCGATGACCTAGTTTCGTTGCGATGCTTTCTTGATTGTGATCGCTCGAAATTAGGGATCTACGATCGTTTCTTGAATTTACTAGAGGCTAGAATGTGAATGATATCGATGAAGAATAAGGGATAAGATGAAACCCTAGTTTCATAAGAAATCCCTAATTCTCGATCGATCATCATCGATCTTGTATCAATTCATCGAAGGATAAGAATACGTAATTGTAAGATTACATCACATCTATAGATCCGATCGATTCCTACGAGCCTCATTTCGATTCTTGATATTTGGTTTGGAAAAATCATCAAACATCTCAATTCTTGATTTTATCTTTTCTTGTTATTAGATCTAGATTTTCTAATTCTTGAACTTCAACTACAAATCATGAATTGTTTTCCTTTCTTTTCTTTAAAGTTTCAATTCACCTAATTCAAAAGTCGAACGATTACACTTTCCTTGAGGACGATCCACACTTACTAACGCACTACAATCGACACCGTTATTGATTGCGGTCAAAATATTTTTGGTTGTGATTTCTATATTCAATTTTCTCAAACCGACACATCAAGAATATCATTAAATCAAATGGCGCCGTTGCCGGGGATCATTTGATAAAACCAAACACTACAAAAAACACTAAATCAAATGGCGCCGTTGCCGGGGATAGTGCGCTAATTGTTCGTATTTTGAAATTTGAAGTTGAAAAGTTTATTCCATCCAAATTTTTAGATCAAAATTCGCGCAAACACTAATACAAGTTGTTGTGATTTGTGCGAGGAAATCTGGAATCATTGGAGCTGTGGAATTTTTTTCCAGAAAATACCAGAGAGCTGAGAAGTTCAATAGGAACAGTACCAAAAATTTTGAAGCAGTGATCTCTTCAACTTGCGGCGCTTCCGCGGCATAAGTCGAGTTTTGCGGCGGTCCCGCGGCTTTCCTAGCTCTTCACTGCACCAATTTTGCTCTCTGAGTTTCTACCTTTGTTATCTTCTCCTAAATCTGCTCCAAATAACATTTTGCGCAGGTTTCTTTGCAAATAATCGCAGCGCCGCAAAAGCAAAATTAAATTGTGCTTGTTTTGATTTTGTGGTTGTTTGCATAATTAATATGGAAAATTAAGGGGCAAAGACCAAATCCAGATTAGGTGGGGAGTTCATTACCCTTCCTAAGCCCCGAAAATCACAAACTTGCATCCGCATTTACCCTCATTAATTAAAAGAAATCTAGAGATGACACTAAGGACCGTCGCGCTCACTTAGGACAGAAGAAGGCCGTGGGTAATTCATTGCTTATCCGCGTTTTCCTGTGGTGTCTAAGGCAGGTGTGTCGAAGGCTAGTGGTTATTAATTAGGCCCACTACTTACGTAGTGGAGTACCTTCCCACTTACCTGGCACTTACCTGGCCACAGGGGGACAAAGAGGCAGTGGAGGATTCTATCCCGCGACTTGTCTTTTGGCAGTTAGGTGCGGTCTAGAGCCGGACCTAGGTGACCACTAGATTTTAGGGTTTTGTTGCTGCATTTGTTGTGTTGCATCATTTTTTCAAAAAATCCATCCCTTTTTCAAAACAAACACCGCATTCATTCATTCTTTCCCCTAATTATAAAATCTACGCTGCCACTTGTACTAACCCTTTTTAGTACAAGATAGACTGGACAACGGGATTCTAGTGCCTGTTTAGTCCGCGTCTTTTCGATCGACCCAAAAGTCGGTATTTCTACATTTACCCTTTCTTTACCCACCACCACACCCAAATCGATGGATCCGTCTCCATCGAACTTCTTTACTACTACCCTGCCGTCGTCCGTTGGTACGCAGAATCCACCTCGCATCTCTCTCCAAGAGAGGTGCTATCCTACTCGAGGCCTCCTTTCCACCTGCTTATCCATTCCACCAGCCAACGGGGACAATTTTCAGATTAAAACCCAATACATCAACCCTCTACCCAAATATCACGGTCTCGAGTCTGAAGACGCATATGTCTTTATCACGAAATTTGAAAATGTATGCGCAATGATGGGTACCTCACAGCTTTCTATAGATGCTTTGCGTCTTCGTCTTCTCCCATTCACCTTGTGCGATATAGCCGAGAAGTGGCTGTATAACACTACCGCACATTCCATTTCAAATTGGGATGAATTCGTCAAAGCATTCCTTAAGAAATTTTACCCACATCACAAAACAGCTCGAGTCCGTAGCGAAATCTATCAATTCACCCAGCTTTCAAATGAAACATTTTCAAAATGTCTTGAACGTTTCAAGGATCTGTTAGTCCAATGTCCACATCATGGCATCCCGAGATGGGAACTGTGCCGAATCATTTATGAGGGCATTACTCCTTACACAAGACAGACCGTTGAATCCATGTGTCGAGGCAATTTTATGACCAAAGATGATGGGGAAGCCTGGAACTTTCTAGAAGATTTCGCTGAAAAATGTTTACAGTGGGAGGGTGTGAGTCAATCGTCTAGGGATGGCAATGATATTTCCATAGGAGTTAGAGCTGACATTACAGCTATGCAAAAGAAACTCGAGACTATAGAAAACAAATTTTTAGCCGCCCTAAGTCAAATATCACTCTCCAAAACTGTATGTGGCTGTTGTTCTGATCTGTCTCACTTGACGGAAGAATGTCCGTTTCAAGGTCATGAGCATACCAATGCCGCACTTCAACGACCTAGAAATGATCCATCTTCCTCCACATATAATCAGGGTTGGAGGAATCACCCTAACTTTGCTTGGAACCAATCACAATCTCAAAACACGGTTCCAACCCAACACAATTTCCAAAGGGCCCCTCCACCACAACAGCAGCCACCACTTCAATTGAGTCAGCACCCCTTCCAAGCACATAACTTCCAAAATCCGGCCAACACTTTTGCACCACATGAAAACTCTTTGCAATTGACCGGTACAGATAACACCTCTGCACTAGCACAAACCTTGGATACTTTCATGAAACAATCCATCCAAGGGACGGCAAGTTTGCAATCTTCCGTCGAGAATGTGATGAAGATCATTGTCTCTCAAATCGATGGAAGCACAAATTGCACAACTAAAAGCCGAAATGAGTGCAAGAGAGAAAGGGAAACTTCCAGCTCAACCTTTACCCAATCCTGGCTATTCACATCATGTGGATGCAACCATGTTGAGATCTGGAAGAGTGCTTGACACTCACATTGGGGAAGAGTTTGATGATACCGATAAATCAATCAATAAAACCCCGGCTGAGACCTTTCCTCACACACACACTTCTAACTCTGACCCCAGTTCTTCTACCCCACCACCTTCATGCGAGCCTATTCTTCATTTCCCAAAAGGCTCGCCACCTCAGCCCACCTCTTCTACTCCTCCACAGACGATCCCCACTTCTATTTTGGGATCGGGGCCACACACACTTCCTTCTCCTATGATGGACCCAGCGCTTATTGCTAAAGCACCTTATCCTAATCGGTTAAGGGCTAACACATCAAGTCCACATATGGAGAAGATTATGGACATGTTCAAGCAAGTTAACATCAGCATCCCTCTCCTAGATGCCATCCAACAAGTTCCGTCCTATGCGAAAACTCTTAAGAACTTGTGCACTAGGAAGAGGAAGACTCAAGTGCCCAAGAAGATTTTCATGGAAAAAACAATAGACACGGCTTTCCCCCAGCAATTACCGAGGAAACGTAAGGATCCTGGATATCCTACTATTTCCATTTCTATCGGGGAAAAACACATCAACCGTGCTCTACTAGACCTTGGCGCTAGTGTTAACTTGCTTCCATACTCGGTTTATGAGCAACTAGGGATCGGAGAGTTGAAGCCAACCCATTGCACTCTCCAGATGGCTGACCGATCAATCACCAAACCTAGGGGTGAACTGGAGGATGTGTTAATAAAAATCGGGGAATTTATATTCCCTGTGGATTTTATTGTAATTGATACACAGCCTGTAGCGAACCCACGGAATCAAATTCCTGTGATTTTAGGTCGCCCCTTTTTGGCCACTTCCAACGCTATCATCAACTGTCGTAATGGCTCTATGACCCTATCTTTCGGGAATAGGTCAATTGAGCTGAACATTTACAAGTTGGGAAGTGTACCCTCCGAACCTACTGCTCTGGTCTGTTCTGTCGACTTAATGGATGTCGACAGCAGCGAATTTGATGATCCTCCTGATACCGATCTAGATTCTTTTCATATGTTGTTGTTTGACCCAACTATGTATCATACACATACAGACTCTTCCACCGAGATGTCCGGGTCAACAATTAACACGGATTATGAACTGTTCTTAGAGTCTGAAGATCACCCCGCACTTTATGATGACATTATTCATCGGGGTATTGATGGAACTTTTGAGGAGATCTTCGCTGAAGAACTCGCATTTTTGAATGACACGGGTGTTGAAATGAATCATGTCCCAATCATTGAAATTGAACCTCCACCCCTTCTTCTGAATTGTAAAAAGAATGCGAGTAATCCATCACATTCACTGCATCGTCTCTCCAAAATGAGACGCACACACACTCTCTTCCACCACTTAACCTTTCCCCACTTCTTCTTCCACCAACCAGAGCACTGCATTGATAAAATTTTTGAATGGTTGGTGTTGACATTCGGTCTTTGCAAAGCTTGGCATCGACCAATGATTTTTGACCCCCTCATATGATTTTCAAAGATTAACATTGCTTAAGTTTGGGGGGGGGTATAATCGGGCTCTTGAAAATAAAAATTTTACAAAATTTTGAGCCAAAAATAAGTTTGGGGGAGGTTCTTCACTTATATATTTTGCCCCCACTAATAAATTCCTCCCAAGCTTACAGGTTTTTCAAGATTTAGCTGATGGCAACAGTGAGGACACTGTTGAAAACAAGTTTGGGGGATGTTTGTGCTTATTTTCGCATCATTTGCATCATACTTTGCATAAGCACAAAACATTTTTGAAAACCTATAAAAATTTTAAAAATTTTCAAAAGATAAAAATATTTTTGTACATAAATAAGATAATAAAAGTTTAGATAATGAAAAATTACATCCATGAGATTTGAAAAATTTAAGAAAACTAAGAAAATTGGAAGTTTTCTTATACGAACTAGTAATAAGTAGTTATGAGCCGTTGTCCCAAGGGTTAGTAAGATAAAGGAAGTCACTAATCTGAGGATAAAAATAAGTCTGAAAAATAGTTTCTATTCTGGAAAGCCAAACATTTTGAGCGTTGATACCCTGCTATTCGCACTTACACACGTCTTGAAGCCTGGGATAGTAGAGGATACCTTGAAATGCTCTTGTCTTAAAGCCGATGTATGAAGGAAATAAAAGAAAAAGTGAATAAAAAAATATATAAAGTGGTGAGAAAAATGGACACTGGTTTTGTTATCACCGAGGGCAATAAAAAAATATATAGCGAGGGTGCCTCTTCACCTAGTGCCCTAAGGCCAATTGGTCTGGAAGTCACTGCTATGCCTTAGGTGGTGCAAGACGAGGAAAATACACCAAATAAGCAAGCACATGAGTAATCGGTCGGTTAGTACCTCAAGAAGTATTAATGGTCGCATGAAAGTGTGTGAGAAAAATTCATATAAATATTCATTAATTAAAAAGTACTGAGGCTGATGGGCAAGAGTATGATAGCTTGAATTGAATTCTCCGGGTGTAGGGATGTCCTTTACACACACGCATGGTGATATGATCGGTGTTTGGAAGAAAGATAGGAATGAAGAAAAAGACGATGTTTTATTGAAGGAAGACGTGATTTCTAATATTTTTTCATGACTATTAAGATAGGGCTCATGACAACCGAAAAGTTAGCATAGTTGAAAACCCTAATTTTCAAGGCTTTTCTTTTACAATTCTTGTCTTTAAATGTAATATTCATGATCTTTCTTTTATTTTTGGATTTTGTGGGTGCAATCCGCTGAAAACCCTCAGGAGACAACACTCCTCCTACTAGGGACACCTAGAGGTAAAGGCTTGTTGCACGTGCTCAGTGCAATCGTGTTGCCTACGAAAGTGTGCTAGTTAGTTTTTCTCTTTCTTTATTTTCTTCTTCTCTTTTTAATAAAACAGTTCGCTCGAGACGATCGAAAATAAGTTTGGGGGAATTTGATCAATTGAAAATATTGCATCTTTTTACCGGCAATTTCCCTATCATTTGCACTCATTTAGAAGTGTTCGGTATTCATATTTCACATATTAGTAAATCAGTCGTTAAATATCAGATTTCATGTGTTAGACTTTTAAACCGGCACTTTAAGGGAAATTGACCGCATTTTATGGCATCGCATCATCTCTGTATTTGCGCAACACTTGTGTTGAGATTTGTGCAGGAAATTGCAGGAGCAAAGTCAAAAGAAGCTGATCAAAAATACACCAACTCCATGTTTTCAGATTTGGTAGCAATTCAGAAGGAAATATACAAATCAACATATCAAAGAAAAGCCCACAACTCCAGCGCAACAAGCACCAGAGAGACCCAGCCATGAAGCCCCCAAAGCGCCGCGGAACCGCGGCGGGAGCTGGCTTGCGCCGCGGTTCCGCGGCTATATGACGTCATCATGTCCCCATTTTCAGTGCATAATTCTTCTCTCAGGGCCCACATTCCTTTCTGATACTTCAAATTCCAGAAAGATCTTGAAGCTACTGCCAGATCAGCAAAGATTATTAAGCAACCTAATCTTGATTAAGCTAATTAAGCTCCTAACTAATCACATCTAGAAGCTTCTCCTTAACAAACTTTTGGAGGGAAATTCAAATTTCATCTAACTAACTTTTTGGAGGGAAATTCAAATTCTAATCGTAGATCTAGGGTTTAGGGAAGTCTATAAATAGAAGCCTAGACCTAGGGTTAAAGGCTAATCATTAGATCCTAAATCAATCTTTAATCTCTAATTCTTCATCTTCTTCCACAAGTTGAGTGACACAACTTGTGCGAAACCCTAACCCTAATTCCAATCCAAATTCAAGATCCCGAGTACCAAATCAAGCGAGAAGCCTTCAACCTTTTAGGAGCGGAGCTGATCTCCAATCGAGCAAGTGATCCAAGCCGATCCGCGACTCACGGAGCCGAGCGAAGCCAAATCGACGATCGAGTTCTTCCTCTTGTAGTCCTTGAGCGAATGTAATGAAATTGTTGATATAAATAAAAGGTGAAATTCTTTAATCTTGCTTTCTTTAAATTCTTGCATCATGATTCGATCTCAATTTGTAATTGTAGTTCTTGTTGTGATGTTTGAGTAAAACTCCGCTCGTAAAGGAGTCGAGACGATCAATAGAATGATGATGTAACAAATCTTAATACAATTCTTGAGTCCTACGAGCTTTGTAAACCCTAGCAAGTTCAAGAATCGATGACCTAGTTTCGTTGCGATACTTTCTTGATTGTGATCGCTCGAAATTAGAGATCTATGATCGTTTCTTGAATTTACTAGAGGCTAGAATGCGAATGATATCGATGAAAGAATAAGGGATAAGATGAAACCCTAGTTTCATAAGAAATCCCTAATTCTCGATCGATCATCATCGATCTTGTATCAATTCATCGAAGGATAAGAATACGTAATTGTAAGATTACATCACATCTATAGATCCGATCGATTCCTACGAGCCTCATTTCGATTCTTGATATTTGGTTTGGAAAAATCATCAAACATCTCAATTCTTGATTTTATCTTTTCTTGTTATTAGATCTAGATTTTCTAATTCTTGAACTTCAACTACAAATCATGAATTGTTTTCCTTTCTTTTCTTTAAAGTTTCAATTCACCTAATTCAAAAGACGAACGATTACACTTTCCCTGAGGACGATCCGCACTTACTAACGCGCTACAATCGACACCGTTATTGATTGCGGTCAAAATATTTTTGGTTGTGATTTCTATATTCATTTTTCTCAAACCGACACATCAAGAATATCATTAACTCAAATGGCGCCGTTGCCAGGGATCATTTGATAAAACCAAACACAACAAAAATCACTAAATCATGCACCCCACCTTGCGTCTATCCTATGAGCAAAAACAATAAAAGAAATAATATACAATGGCGGCTACAACCTCAACCCGGATGTGCGGCCATATAGATAATATTAAATCAATTTACAATTATTACATCGAATGAAAAATGAAAACCCTCATCTCACATCCCCGGCTATTCATCGCGACGATCCAACAAGTTCATATCCACAAACCAACATCACAGATCACAGATATGTACACCCCTACTAATCGACGTATAGCGATTAGCAGACGTTCAGTACATATATCACATTACAGATATAATCCAATTAGCTAAAGTTTATAGAATTTCGATCAAAAACTGTATTTGAATCTACCCCAAGTAAAATCCAGTACTTTGACAAATCTGGACAGAAACAAAACTTCCCAGAATACACAAAACCAACACAGAGAACCCCAGAAGAAATTTGGTGCGCAGCCGAGTTGACTCGGCCGCGGATCCGCGGCGGATCGCTTGGATCGGCCGCGGATCCGTGGTCTTATGAGTGATTCAGGTGCTCAAATTCTACAGTTTTCTCTAAAAAGCCTGCTTGTATTTTTCAGGTCTCTGGAAATATTTTTAGACCTGTTTTAAAAATCGGCAGAAAACACTAAATTTTGATGTATTTTGCGATTTTTTCCGGATAGAAGTTCTAAACACTTTGCTAACATGTTAGTTGTTGTTTAGCTGGTCTCTGATACCACTGTAAGTCTATGTAACCTACCCCGGTACTTACGGGGAGGCGGAAAGAGTAAAAATCAAATTCTTATCATAAGGGAACATAGACTAACCATGAAGGATCTTTGCGAAACAAAAACTAACAAACTAACTACAAGTTCTAGCTACTAAGTAAGATGGTTATACCTAGTTCTTGAACTCCTTCTCTTCTTGTTGTGGTCCTCCTTGTTGCTAGCTCCTTGGAGTGGTGTAGACGGCTCCTCCTCTTCGTCTTCTCTTTGCAGAAGAAAGATCCACCCGAAGGCCTCTACCTTGAGCTCCTACCTCAACCAAGAAGTAACTAGAGTGCTTGGCTTGCTAGAATAAGAACCCTAGAATGAGTACAGAGGTGTTTTGATGGTTTTATCTCACAAAGCTCATGCTTTTCAACTCATGAAACACGAGAGCTTTGAGAGAGAGGAAGAGGGAGAGCAATGTAAGAGAGAGAAAGAGCATGAGAGAATGAGAGTCCCTCCTTTTTCAACCTTGCTCTCATATGGGAGGTATATGAGAATAATAATAATAATTAAGATAATTGTGATGGTTAGTTGATTTGACCATTATCATATCACATTTAATGCTAATGCAAGCTTCAAGAAGCATCTTTTGCAAAAGAAAATATCAAAGTCAACAAAAGTCAACAAGTCAAATGGTCAACCCAACCATAACCATGGCACAATTATCCTTAATTAATATTATTAACCATATTTCTCATTTTCATTAGGGTTTAGAAAAAAGTCAACGGTCAAAAACCCTAATGAGGTTCCTCTGCCTCTGTCAACTGTGCATACACACCCGCATCCGTGTTCCGAGGAACATGAATGCAATGAGACAAAACCAATCCCAAAACAAATACTAGGATCTGTCTTAAACCAAAGCCTGCTAGTAATAACTGCCCGGACACCAAACGTGCACAAGTGCGCGTATGTGAACGAACCCAGTCGTAAAACCATACGACCTCTACTCTGTTTTGCCCAAACGTGAACAACCCTCTGTGTGGGACTCTAAAGACTCGACACTCACTGGCAGTGGGTTTAACCACAGGCCGTAAGCGGTACTAGCTATACGTAACGGTCCCCAGGTAGATGCCGATAAGAAGGCCGATGAGGTGAACCCATTCGAACTCCTACTGAGCCTGAATGTAACAATCTCCGTATAGTCCGGTCTGTTCGTCTGAGAGTATCGCATGTTGGGCCTAGGGGGCGGTAAACGTCAGTCCCCTAATAGCGGTACAAGTCGTGTCGGAGTGTAGCCCAGAACACGCTGAGAAACTACTGGAAATACTACCAGCAAATCTCGCTTGCCTGGCCAGGGACTTTGTGTAATGGCTCTCCTAGACACAGCGTGATATCAACTCCCAATACCGGGAGAGACGAATCCTGTGTAACCGTCACTACCTCCAAGTGCTTCGGGACTGCACCCAACTACTACCTGTTTGCACGAATCATTTAAGCCGTGGTAGGGTAGTAATCTAAGAACAGTAAGAACACACTCGAGGAGAAGTGACAGTGTCAAGTCAACGGACTAAGCTGTACTCATGTTACCTGGGAACTGATAACTGACGATAGGTATAATACCAACCAAAAGTTCCCAACGAGTCCTGTCTAGTGTACTCGTAACCTAACGAGCACCTGCATACTATCTGCAGTACGACGTACTGATGGCTGTGGGACAGACCATCTCCTCTCCTGGGATGAGAAGTGTATACACTAGTCTACTCTGGAGTATCGATACTCTGTCTCGATAATCCTACAACCAGGGACCTGTATAAGGATGTGCTTATAGACTACGCAGCCCCCACTAGTGTGACTGCCATCACAACGCTGGTAGTCAAGCAAAAGATCCTAAGGGCTCTATCAATATGTATTAGCAATATATCAAAAGAAACACATACACATATTAAGATAGATACAAACTAAGTAGCATACTACCATATTGAGCAAGAATGTCAATCCGTATATATATCCCAAGCTTCCAAAATGTAATATACAAACTAGTACTATACAATAATGGCCTCTAGGGCATATCACACTAACATATATATCCTTTGTTTAACATACACGTCCCGCCGTTTTGAAAACAATTTAGAAGGGTTTCGCCTGTAAAAAGTTTCGTGTCATCACGGACACGTGGGTAAATACTGAGACTATAGCTTCTCTTTGGAAATCCCTTCGATAACTTTCAAGGCATGCAAAAATATACTCAGGTACTGTCCTCTGACTAGTCCTGTTCAGTCCTAAACCAAATAGCAAGTATCATAAAATATACTGCTCCAAAAGAAATCAATCTCAAATATATATGAATGCCACGTGCGTCTGGTGCGCACGGAAATCGAAATCCATGAATGTGCTAAACACGTGTACAAAAACAAAAATCTAAGTGCAACGGGTGTGCACGAAAACACCTGTCAAGAGCAACGTGTATGCCTGACAGCAAAACCAGGTGCATCTGATATGCATGAAGAATCTCGATTTAGTGTATCTGGTGTGCACCTAAATCGCATCAAGCGCCTTAAGTATGCGCAAAATCCAAATTAAGTGCACAATGTGCACGGAAACGAATATCGAATATCAAAATCGAAATCGACGGTATACAACACATCTCAATCCAAAATCCCAATCAGGTATACCGTGGTATAAAATCTCACCATCCTGTGCATCGGCGTGCACAAAAGCAAATCAAAATACTAAAAGTGCATGAAAACTATGCTGAAAGCATAAGTCAAATCATATGCATGCCCTAGGCATGAAATCAAATATCATGAAACTCGGTCATCAAAACTCAATCTTGAAACAAATCACCCAAAATACTGAAATCCAAAGTGACGGATATGTGATAGTCAATCATAAAATCACAAATCATAAATACTGTCGTCGATATGACCGTCCTTCAAAGTCGAGAAGGTGTCGTTGCATCCAATGCTAGCAGAGCCAGATATCTACTTGCCTTCTGATCATGGCCTGTCGCCTAGTACCCTTAGGCTCTCGTCTCTCACTGCAGATTGCTAAGTACATAGCTCCTCGGCTCAAAGGTCCAATATAGAAACGATAACGGAAGCAGTCTGCTCTGACACATCTTCTAAAGATCTCTGGCTAACTATCATGGTTACTTATAACATGTCTCGTCGACGATGCTAAACTTTGGCATGCTGGGTGCGTGCAATATGACCGATCCTGGGTCCAAGTCTTCTCGTATAGTATCCGAGAAAGGTCCTGTCAAGGTCTCTCCCCAAATATCGTTTCTGCCAAACTGCCCGGAAGTTACCACCCTTTACTATATCTGTTTCTTGTTCCGGAACGGCTGCATACTCATTGCGACTCCTTCTGGAAGATATATCTATATACAACGCCTCTGCATGCGTATTACATATTTGATGTCGGCGGAGTGGAACGCCATCTCATCAAGATCTCGTACGAACCTCTTACTCCACTTTTCTCAAATGTTGATTGCTTCGGACTTGTCTCTTCATGGCTGCATGGACTGCACTCCAATGGCTATACTCGTATCTGGAGTCTCCCAAGCAATGTATCCCATCATATGATATCCGAATGATGTCGAACTTTTTGATCGATTCGTCGAGGTTCCATAATCCTTCAAGAGCTCAATATCTTGGGTACAGTTTAATAGTATCGAATATATGCCACAGCACCAATAGACTAACCATAGAAGGGCAGACCCAAGCCTCACTAATGGCACCGTTGAACTGCCGCAAACCCTAAGGTTCATCGGCGTTGCAAGGTCATTAAGTCGAGTTAGGGTTTCATTCTTCTAGAGGGTCCGTAGAATTGCTTGCATTGTTTTCCGAATACTTTAAACTTGGAAAATGGGTTCCTGACAATCGATCTTCTTTATCGACTCTCAACGTATCCGCGTGAAGTCGTCTCTAGCTGGAATCAATCAATCTGATGACCTCGCATCGGGGTAGGCAATGAATCCCATGTCCCAGTCTTTCATCTCTGGTGACTAGCGATCTTCTATCATATCTCGAAGTATAACTCGTGCGGCATTAGCTTCAACATCTGGGGCGATATCTCCTCATTTTCCAAAATCACTGGCTCATTCGTCCGCATGCTGAATAATGCCTCAATCATCAAAATACTCGGTGTATTAACGGTCATCACATTCTGGCTGGCCTCTAACAGTAGCCTAATCCTTTGGTGCTGATATGCACGCCCGAGAAATCTCGTAAAAGCGATCCATCAAACGCTCGTGGCGCGAAAACACAATAATACGACGCCTCCATGCAATCGTATATCCCTGGAATCATGCCCTGGTCAGTCCACGTCCGTGACGAGCTCGTGCTGACCGCAACTCTAGCCGTAGCTCTCCACGCCTGTATAACCGTGATAACAAAACCATAACTGGTACTGATGAGGATAGAACATAGGAAGGAATATAATACTGTGCAAGGAAATGTACATCCTAAGGCTTCTTAAGCGGAGTATCGTATCGTAAGTATGCCGCGGAACATATACACGGTACGTCACTCTACTTGAGTCACCTACTCCATCAACCAAGGGCCATCCTACACTAAGAAGGTAAAACCTAACGCTCTGATACCAACTTTGTCACGACTTGAAAAGTACGGAACATGACCGGCACTTAAATTACGAAACGTCTCGAGGCGTACGTAATCTAAGTAAGCCAAAACCCAGAAATCAAAACCAAAGAAACAGTAGAGTGAAGGAAAAACCAATTGAAAGCAAGTAGTTTTAATCAACATAGGCCGAAGTATGTATTTTTAAAATCTCAAGTATTTTCTAAAAATTTCGGCAGAGTCTCCTTTGTAAATACTGGCCCCCAAACAGGATACAACATGAATAGTATACGAAATAAATAAAAAGGCATCCCCAAGAGGGAGCTAGCTCTTCGTCAATCGACGGTCACAGCCACGCAAACAATATAATATACAACGCCGAAGGGCGAGGATCAAAAACTCAAAAGAAAACCCAAAATCAGCATGAAAACCATAATAATACAACGCGCGACTCTAAGGTCGAAATAATAACAAGTCTAGTCTTCTATCTCTTTCAAATATACAATCTGGTTTATGGAGTTTCTAGATACAACTGAAATAATAAATAAACAATGGTAGTCCTGATGCAAAAGAACCCACCTACCAAAGCAATCACCCGGAAGGAACAGTATGCCAGCAAAGCCGCAATGAAACCTTTACAGCAAAACCTGCAAGGAACTGTGGCACAACGGGGGTGAGTTGCCAACTCGTGTGTAGAAAACATCTACCAGCAGAAATCACATGTATAATGCAATCCTAGGTCATACGATCAGTAATACCCTCAAAATAACAATATGGCCTGAAGCATAATTAATGGTAAGGGTAAACATCTATCACTAAGTGTAAAACCAAGTACCCGTGTCAGTGCCTCAGGTAACAACATGTCGCTAATATGATGTACAAATGTCAGGTAGCAATATATCACTAAAATGATGTACAGATGCATATAATGAGGACAAAGTACATCTGAATCAAAGAACTGTTTTTCTTTATTTAATGAGATTTCTGTATGTATATAAATCTAGATATCATCAATGAAATCGACATCAAATCTGTGTCAAGTATCGACACAAAACATAAACCTCAATATCTCAGGCTCCAACTATCCGGACTGGCCTGTATCATCAAATCTATATATCTCAGTGTCTCAAATCTTAATACCTCAGGCTCGGTCAATCCGGATCGGCCCATATCATCAATCAAACGACCATGAACGGTATCCTCCAGATATCCACCGCGCCAGGTAAAATCACCGGTAGGCAGTCTGCCCCTGCCGGGCTCATCGTCTACTACTCGAGCTTCTTGCCCCGGAGTACCATACCGGGTCCACCATGTACCCGAGACGGTTCATCTAACTCCTCGAATCGGGTCTGGAAAACATCTCAGAACCGAGAAAACATCATGGTGGACGATACTCAACATATCAAGGAAAACAGCATTTTTCTCTTTAAAATGGTTCATCAGTTTGCAAAACTTTCACATGCGGTTTCTAAATCCAGAAAATATCAAGAAAAATCCAAAATCATCAAGTCACCATGTCAATAACAATGAAAACTGGTATAAATCTCCATAATACCGCATAACCAATGAATATATGGATGCATCTGATATCATGCAATAATCAAACTAGCATATGAAAGTTATAACATGTAGCAACTATCAGTTAGCAAGCTATATCAATGAAATAGTATTTTCTAAAGTGTACGTGACATGGCAATTATTGATGATGATGTGTGTGAGCCTGCAAGTAAGTGTATGTGGAACATACGCATCATCGGTAATGGTGCTGGTGTCCTGACAGCATGGTTCATAATCACTAAGTACACAATAAACATGCAATGAGATGATAACAACATGATAAATGGCAATGAATAGTAATTGCAACAATAATATGCGGAACATGAATGATAACGTAACAATAAGGAATCTACATCGCTATACCTGTGTTATACTGTTTTGCCGTTTGAAATAGTACGAATCGTGGTGTTTTGAAAGAAAGGGCTACGGTGTTTTTAAAAAAAGATACGTCTTTTGAAATATCCGTAGAATACCTTGTCCCGTCTTTTAAATACGCATGATTCGTTAGTTTTTGAAATAGGTATGAGTCGAATCTAATTTATCATTTATAAGTACACTACAGGGCCAAACTAAACAGGCTGATCGAAAGGTAAGGAAACCGCTTAACATCTGAGTCGATACATATATATACATATAATAGTCGGTGATCCCGCCTCATTAGTATCCTATACGATACCCTAATATAATATGACATTCTCGAATCAAGAGTGCGGATCTATCATCAATATATAGCTCGTACGGAAAATCCGTCGTACGGCATCCCAAATCTGGGTATGGGTCAAATATCATATTCATCACATTATTCATCTGGTATCCTCTTTATCAAAATCAAGATCCGGGGTACGGATCTACGTCTAGTACAATATTGATACTATCTATGTATGCATGCGTGTGTATGAAAACACCACGCCTAAAGGACCCACTAAACATATTACGTCGTAACTCAAATACGAACCCTGTCACATCAACGATCTCACGGCCTCAAGCCCAATCTCATCGACTCATCTCCAATCCCAAGTACTATCCTTATAATCCGTGTATATGTATACGTATATATATATATATATATATATATTTATATATTTACATAGTCCCATACCCATATGTGTATATATATACATACATACATATCCCCATATACGCACATGTAAAATAGATGTATGCAAATGCGTGTGTGCGTGTGGGTGTGAACCTATTCTAGGGTTCGCGACTAAGAAGCTATGCTAGTTTACTTCTAATTACCCTAAACCAAACCCTGAACACAATAATCATCTCTTGATAAACATCCAAGTATCATGAATCACATATATAAACATATATATATCATAACTATACTACGAATTACGGGGGTGCTATACGCCATCAACCCGACTTCCCCCGTAGATATAATCTACTCACCTGGTCCTCACTTGCCAAAATCGATATCGCCACACATTTTCTTGTCGTCTCGAAGTCCTCGTGAGGGTACCTACGTATCATAACACATCGTATCGCATTAAAATCCGACTTATGACCAAAACGACATACGAATCTCACATAGGTCAAAACTTATGGTTTTGCTTCTCAAATCAACCCAAAAACCCTCGACATCGGCGTACAAACGCCGAGAGATCAAGAAAAACTCAAACGCACCATTCGTGGTTTCACAAATCACTAATCATATATGAAATAGGATTTTAAATTATCAAAACATTAAAATTAATCAAATCGTTTTATTTCCCAAAAACCTAATTAGCACAAATTCCCATTTCGGTTCAAAACTTGATGTTTTAACCAATCTAAATATTTTAACAATTCTAGTGGTTATAATTTTCATTAAACATCTCAATTAAGTCATACCAATGTTAGTTAGATTTTAAACTTACCTTTTAATATAAATCTCAAAAATCTAGTTTGCAAACATAACCAATTTAAACAATTTTCAAGGTAATAATCCACAATTCATCAACTAAACTAAGTTTTGCTTGAACTAAGTTGCTAAACAACAAATTAAAATGTTAATTATGTCATAAAAACAATTACTAGATTTTAATCTCATGTTTTGAATTAGTTCCAAAAACCTAGTTTGCTAGAAATCTTAATTAGAACAAATTTTAAAATACAATTAGCAAACTACAACTAGCTTTGCCTTTACATGACTTAAGATCTTAATTACAACACATAACCATGATCTAATTACCCAAAACCCTAACTAGCAATTAATCCCCATTCTAGAATTTCCATGTTTTCAAATTAAAACCTAATTAGGCATCTAATTAGCTAATAAGGAATTATTATAGCAACAATTAAACAAAGGTCAAGATTTATACCTCATGAACCATGGATCAAACCTGCAATCTAGCCTCTCAAAATGCTCTCTTTTCACCACAATCCATGCATGTTAGTCTAAGGAAAAATAGGTAAGAGTTGGATTTGGATTTAGCTTTGATTTTGTATGGATTTTGAGGTAAAATGGTGGATTTTTGATGAGAAATGAGAGGAGAAAAAGGAGAGGGCTGCTGTTGAGGGAGAAGGGCGGGGGGGGGGGGGGGCTCGGCCAGATGAGGAAGGCAAGGAGAGAGGTGTTGGATATATATGCCCTAGAGGCCTTCATTGTATAGGATGCTAGGGATATGTATGTACATGACAGTCTTGCTTGATATGATAGTACGATATTTGGTTTGTCTTTGTCTTAACGTATGATATATTTTACTTGATATTTATATATATACATTGATAAAGCCCATAGGGTGTTTGCCTGACTACCGGCGTTGTGATGGCAGTCATACTTGTGGGAGCTGGATAGTCAATAGGCACATCCTTAGATGTCCCTGGTCGCAGGAATATCGAGACTGGGCATCGATATTCCGGAGTAGACTAGTGTATACATATCTAGACCCTAAGGAGGGGCGATGGACTGGTCCCGCAACCATTGGTGGAGTGCACCTAAGATTGTATACAGATGCTCACTGGGTGTGAGTACACCGGACACGACTCGCCAAGAACTGACTGGATGGTATTATACCTAACGTCAGATAGCAGTTCTCAGGTGACATGTGTGCAGATAGTCCATTGACTTAAGGTCGTCATTTGTCTCGTGTGAGTTCCCATTATGCTTTGATTACTACCCTACCACGATTCAAAGGAGTCGTGCAAACAGGTTTTAGTTGGGCACAGTCCCGAGCCACGTGGAGGCAGTGAGCCACTGTTAGGGATTCGTCTCTCCCGGTATAGGGAGTTGATATCGCACGGTGATCGGTTGGTCATTACCATAAGTCCCTGGCCAGGGCTAATTGAGAATTACTGATGGACTGATCAGTAGATTCTCGGATGGTCTTGAGCCTTACCGACATGACTTGTACGGTTATTAGGGGTCTGACGTCCACCACCTCCCTAGACCATACATGCGATACTCTTAGATGAACAGACCGGACTACACGGATATTGTCACGGACAGGCTCAGTAGGATTTCGGATGGGTTACCTCATCGGCTTTCTTATCGACAACTACCTGGGGACCGTTACGTACAGCTAGTGCCGCTTGCGGTCTATGGTTAAACCCACTGCCAGCGTACTAGTCGAGTCTTTAGAGTCCCACACAGAGATTTCCCAAACCCAGGCGAAAAGATATAGAGGTCGTATAGTTTTACGACAAAGGTTTGGACGCATACGTGTTTAAACGCACGTACGACATTCAGACAGTTTTTACTAGCCGGCTTTGGTTTAAGCCAGATTCTAGTATCAGGTTATTGGATTAATACAGTCTAAAGTTTTTCCGTGTTTTCACGGATGCGAGGGGCGTTCTCGTAATTTTCCGAGAAGCTTCTAGAAGGATGGTGACATGAGGGGTTAAGGTGGCATTTTCATTAATTGCTTTAGTGACTCATTTGTATGATTCATCATATCATTAAATGCATCATTAATGCATCATTAATGATCTAATGACTCACATGATAAATCACTCTTGTTGAATAAATGAAGTATGGTGAATAATCATTTAATTGATTTTGTTTGATAATTCATTTTTTCTTTTTATATTCAAGTGAGAAGCTTTTCTCAAATCATTATCATCTCCACCTTCTCTCTCCTCAAGCTCTCTCCTTCATCAAACCCTAATCCTACCACTCATGAGTTGAGACCAAAGATTAGTATAGACTAAACACTTCATAACCTAACTCTATATCATCTTAGTTACTTTGATTAGCAACTAGAGAAACTAAGTAACCTCAAGTTTGGAGGTTATAGCTTGGATTAGGGTTCTCGGGTGAATCATCAATCATGGATAGAAGGCCGAGGAGGACTTAGAGATCATAAAGACGAAGGACTAGAATCATTTGGTATAATCTCTTTTTACATAGTAGCTTAGAACTCTATGCTTATTGTTAATTATCGTTTAGTAAAGATCTTCGGTTAGTCGATGTTTACATACAAAACAAGATCGTTTTGTCATATTTCCGCCTCCCCGCAACTCGTGGGGTGTTGTACATCGACTTACAGTGGTATCAGAGCCTCACTAAACAATAATTAACACACTTGCAAAGTCGTATGAATTTCGAACGGAAAACATACCGGAAAAAACCCCGATATCACATAGTTTCTGTCGATTTTAAATTGAGGTCCAAAAATTTTTCAGGTGACTGCAGAATAACCTACATGAAAATATAAGAACACAGAGAAAAAATGGGCTCCTGAATCGGCAACTGAACCGCGGAACCGCGGCAGATCCCAACGATCCGCAGCAGATCCACGGCCGAGTTGGGGCTGATTCAACCCAGTTTTTCCCTGTGCATCTTTTGTGATATTTTGTATTTTCTGGTATTATTTAATTTTTTCTCAGGTTTCAGATTTGCAGAGAAGTATTGGAGCAAAATTTAATGTGCTTAATCGATCGAAATTATACGTTGTTTTCTTGTTTGATTATATCTGTGAACTGTATTATGTGTTCGTAAACCTCCCCTAACTGCTAGTATGTCGGTTGGCAGGGTGTTGCACATATCTGTAATGTTTTTTAGCTGTTTGTGGATATGAACTATGTTGGACTGTTGTGATGATTAGCCGGGTTTTGTGATGGGTTATTGTATTAATTCATTCGATGTAATTGTAATAAGTTGTAATATTATTTTGCGGGGCACATCCAGGTTGCGGTTGTAGCCTCCGTTGTATTATTTCTTTTTATTGTTTTTTGCTCCTAGGATAGACCTAAGGTGGGGTGCACAAACTACCGGGTATTTTGAAGTGTTGAGGTAGACCGCTTCACTTCTGGTACTTGGCGGGTAGTTTGCCGTACCCGTAGGGGTCTGGGGTGGGGTAATGATTATTCATCACAACTGTGTAATCCGTCTTTCATTGCAGGCTTAATTGAAACGCGGATTGCTTGCAAATCCAATATTGTTTATCTGTGATCTGGAATGCCTATTATTGCGTCTGACGAATGTACAATATCTATATATGATAGCTATTTAGACGTCACTTATATTTTACACCCCCGCTAGCCCAGCCCCCGCTCTGCCGTTAGTTAAGTAACCTAACGGGTGATGACGGGACCCAGTGGCGAATGTGGATGGCATAAGAGGACGTTGTATTTTCGTTGTTATCTGTAATGATAGGTTAATGATGGGACGCATTATTATTAATGCAAAGAAAATAAAACCTAAAATGAATTGTTGGAACAATTTCTAAAAACCACACGATTTTCTTGAAAAAGCAAATTTTAAATGCCGAGCTTAAACCACTCCTTTTAAATAAAAGCTATCTTTGTTCCTTCGATCATATCAAGTTCATTACGTTAACGGTTTTTTGCCAAAAACCAGCCGTAACCCTCCGTCATTTCAGATAGACAGCACATCGTATTCATGCTATGCTTGTTGGCCTACGTCAAAGCATAGTGTATAGTAGCAGTGTGTGTGCCTATTTGTTGCATAGATAGATGCATTAGTTTAAGACAGACGTACACCTTGTTGGCCTACGTCAAGGGCATGTACGATGTACTTAAATTGATCAGGACAACGACGGGTAGAACTTGACTTGCGTCTTATGATTTGTTGGCCTACGTCAAGGTCATAAGAGCTTGGGGGTAAAAATCACATCGGGAGTTTCAAACATAAAGGAAACTTGCAGATTTAGCATACCTTCTGGAGTGTGGTGACTAGAGTGGCTTCCATCTAGGGCATCATGCAATGATAGTTGGATCTCGATCCCACTGATGAGTTGGATTACTATCGGGAATTTTTCTCACTTAACAATCAATGCTATAAACCAAGTAGGTGACTAGAAAGGTGTTAGAGAGGCTACGCCTCCAGGGAAAAGAGGTTATTTAATTAAGGAACTTCGCGAAAGCATTGGAAAACCTCCCTCGAAGTACCAACACTGGCCTGGCTGAAAGGTTAAGCAAGTATTGTGACGTGTGATTAAATCCTGACTAGTTCTCCTTTTAGGTTTTTAAGAAGGATTTGAGGAAACAGTGGGAGCCATCCTGTTTGGATAAATTAATAAACCAATCTAAACTTGCAAGTGCATATGCTGACTGTTTTCTTTTCTCTCTCTCTGGCAGCTACCATGACTGGACTAAAACTATTACTTGAAAAAAATATACTGACCGGGCAGAACTATAAAGATTGGTTAAGGAACGTCAATATTGCACTTACTTATGACAAAGTAGTATATGTTACCACCGCTGTTCCTCCCCTTTTCCCAGGACTAGATTCCTCAGTTGTGGACAGGAAGTCCGCAAAACCTGGGATCTAGATTGTGAGCGAGCTAAGTGTATCGTGCTGGCGTCCATGAACAATAAACTCCAGAAACAGCACGAGAGTATGGATATTGTTGTTGGATATATGTATGCCCTAGAGGCCATTATGTGATAGTGGATGTATCTATACATGTATATATATTCAGTTTACTTTCTTGCTCGACATGATAGTATGCTATCTGGTTATTCTTTATCTGACATGTTTATTTGATCATGCTTCTATTCATTCATACATGCTGATAAAGCCCTGAGGATATCGGCTTGACTACTCTGATTATGATGGAGATCATACTAGTGGGACATCTGTAGTCTATAAGCATATCCTGAAATGTCCCTAGTCGGAGGTGTATCGAGATGGGGCATCGATATACCAGAGTAGACTAGCGTATATGATACTAGACCCATGTGATGGGCAATGGATGTTCCCACATTCATCGATGTTTGACATCAAGATCATATACGGGTGCTCAGTGGTGACTGGGTACACTGGACGGACTCGCCGAGAACTCCTATATGGAATTATATCTATCGTCGGATAGCAGTTCTCAGGTGACACTGGTACAGGTTAGTCTGTAGACCCGAGATCGTCATAGAGCCTTGTGTGTTCTCCCACTGTACTTTGATTGCCACCCTACCACGGCTCTACTGAGTCGTGCAAACAGGTGGCCGTTGGGTACAGTCCCGAGACACATGAAGACGATGAGCGATAGGAGGGGTTTCGTCTCTCCCGGTATTGGGAGTTGATGCTGTGCTGTGCTCGACTGGTTATAACGGCAAGTCCCTGGCCAGGGCTGATGAGATTTGCTGATAAGTGTTATCAGTAGTTTCTCGATCTGTTATAGACCATTCACCGACACGACTTATTGAGTTATTGGGGTCGACGTGACCATCCCTAGGCTCGATATGCAGCAGATTTGACGAAGAGACCGGACTGTACGGTAGTGTTGCCGGATGGCTCGACGGGAGTTGTAGCAGGTTCGCTTGTTGTCTTCTGATCGCTCAATACCCGGGTGGCCGTTACGTTTAGCTGACCTCTTGCGGCTTGAGGGCACTTGATATGATCATTACCCTCTGCCGGCGTATTGACGAGTCTTAGAGTCCCACAGAGGAGTTACCCAGTCCAGGCGAAACGTTGTGGTGCGCATATGCGATATGCGCATGCACCCGATTGAAATGTGCGTATATGATACCGAACATTGATCGGGTGAACTGCTTTTGGTGGGGTCATATGAGATATGACCGGATTGATAAATCAAGTGTTGATTTATCATTTAACCATTAGTTTTCTCACTCAAAACCTTTCTAGGGTTTGATGGATGTATGCATGCATGCATGTGTTTCTATTTTTCTTTTCTAGCTTCATGCACATGAAGATGTGCATACATGTACACATACATACATCAAACTATCATGGTTGTTTATATATGGAAATGGTGGCAATATAAGCTTCACACCATAGATTAAACTATGGATAATTATTTAATTTTGGTTTTAAAAGAAAATGAAAAGGAAAGGATAATTATACTAGTTTCTACATGCTTCTTTTAACCTAACCATTCTCACCCACCACTAAACTATGGTTATCTTTTCCTTTATCATTCTAAACCCAAGTTAAATTAATCATCCATCTTTTAATCATGGTTAGTGTCAAGAAGGATAAAATATATATTGTGATATTCATTTTCTTTTTCTTCTTAAGAAAAAGAGTTATCTTTTTATCTCTTCATAATATTAGCCATCATCTTCATCTTCCTTCATCTTCTCCTCTCTAGATCTTTTCTAGTGAGTGAAATACAACAAAAGAAAGGTTTTTGAAGTGAGATCCAAAGCCACAACAACATTCTACACAAGCTTAGCCGTTTCGTTTAGAGTGTTATCTTCGATTTGACGAAGTAGCGAGCTTGGACGGATATCTCCGCGGTGGATCATCGTGGACACAAGGGGAGATCAAGAGAACCTTGATTCAACACAAAAGAGCCTAAGGAGCGAAGCAAAAACGGGAGCTACAAAGGTTGTAGCCTTCAAACCCTAATTTTGTTAGCTTTATGTTTAGCAAACCCTAATTTTCTAGGATCCATCCTTTGCATGTTAGTTTAGCACCTTAAAAATGAAAACTTTAGGTCATGTGATGCTTGTAATCTCTTCATAGGGTGCTATACTAACCTTACATTGGTATCAGAGCCGACCTAGAACATTAGGCGACCTTTTTGCGGAGTAAAAAGTCCGATCGAAACAAAAATACGGGTTTATGGGATGCTCTCTGGAAATTTTTTAAAAATTAATCTTTTTCAGAATTAAAAATTCTCAAAAATTAGAGCAGGTAAAAATTAGATGATCTACAAAATTCGTACCTGTGAACAGTAAGTTTGACCGCGGAAGGGCGGCATAAGCAAGCTTGTGCCGCGCTTCCGCGGCCAAATGTGGGGCCCTCTGATATTTTTTTGTACAGTAATTTTCTTTGCCTGCTACAGTACATTTTGAGAGTATTTAATCTGAATCTTCTGTTGAATATTCTGGAGATGGTTTTGAACTAGATGTTTCGATCGGAATTTTCATTTCGTATTTCTTTTCCGGGTAAACTAGAAAGTATTGAAGTGTTTGAACGATTATCATTTACTCAATATTCACGGGGTTTAAATAGTTTGGAGATGTGTGCAAGTCTTTTTGCGGTGGTCCCTCTAGAAGACAACAAACCTTAACTCGATTATGTGACCGTCTCGAACTGCCCTTTGAACCTTAGGGTTTGGGGCAGTACGGCGTGCCACATGTGAGGCGTTGGCTTGACCCTTCTACGGCTGGACCGCCGCTACTGTGTCACACTCCGGATCTTTGAACCCTGCTCAAGTGTTGAGCTTTAGTGAATCTTGGGTGCTTGACAGTTCGTTCGAAAACTTTAATACTGTCTGTTTATCTGGAATGTGATACAATATGTGGAATTCAAATAGTGTAGACATGAAATACGAAATATGTGATATTTCGCATTTATGATGTCTAATGAGAATCTGGATTCCAAATATTGCAGTTTTACACTTTCTTTTCTGTGACCGTAAGTGTAGTATGTTAGATATCGCCGGTTTCGTTGCTATACATCAACGACAATCGGGGTACGCATACTTACTTACGTTGATGATATATGATATTATGTGTTGCTGAGATATGATGTGCAGGATTGTCGCGATCGAATAGCCGGGGGTTTTTGTGAGATGAGAGTTTTATATTTTCATTCATGTAAATTCAAATGTAATGTAATATTCTTTTATTTGGGGCACTTCCAGGTTGCGGTTGTGTCACCAGTGTTGTATATTATTTACTTTTCCGCATTAGGATGGACCCAAGGAGGGGAGCACAGGTGACCGGGTTCTGGGGTTCAGTGGGAGGCCATCTCGAGGAGTCGAGACCGGGTCTCCTAAATTCCAGGATTGGTAGGGTCACTTGTCGCTCTCGTAGGGGTCCAGGGTGTGGGCTTGGCTATTCATCGCGACTGTGGAATCCGTATTTTCTATTCTGGCTAAATACTAAATACGGACGTCCTAGTATATCCCACGTTATATCTATATTTCTGCTGCCTGTGTTCTGTGAAATCTGAGACGAATGACTTATTATATATATGATATATAGTAGACGTTGCTTATGTTTTACACCCGCGCTAGTCCCGTCCCGGTATGCCGTTAGTTAAGTAACCTAACGGTGCATAACGGAACACTGCGGCGAATGCGGATGGCATAAGCGTACGTGATATTTTCGTTTCTTTTCTGTGATTGGCTTTAGGACTTAAATGATGGGATTACATTAATGTGATTAATGTAAAGAAAATAAACCTAAAAAGATGTTGTAGAATCGGATTTAAAAACTACTCGGCTATTTATGAAAAAGCTTTATTTCAAAACTGCGGAGCTTAAGCCACTCCTTTTGAAAAACTGTTTGATTCTACAACGATATCAAGTTCAAAGCGTTAAAGATTTTCTTAAAAATCATTCGCAACCCTCCGTCATTTTAGGAAGTAGAGTACTTAGTATTCGTGCTACGTTTGTTGACTTTAGTTAAGGCGTAGTGTACGGTAGCTAAGTGATGTCTTCCTACACTGCATATGATGCAGATTAATTAGGACATTCATACGACTTTGTTGACCATAGTTAAGGGTCATATGGGTGGGTCTAATTGATCAAGAAATGACGGGTAGAACTTGACTGGTACTTATGATTTGTTGACCATAGTTAAGGTCATAAGTACTAGGGGTAAAAATTACATCGGGAATTTCAAGTGTTGAAATTTGCAATGAGATTGCATACCTTCCATATGATGGTTGGATCCCGATCCCACTGTGGGCAATAGTTGCTCCTAGGAGAGTTTTGCAGTTTACAATTAGCTAACTCATTAGGTGTCTAGAAAGGTGTTAACGGGGCTCCGCCTCTGGGAAAACGAGGTTTACTCTAATTAGGTCCGTGCGAAAGCACGGGGAACCTCCCTCAAAGTACCAACACTGGCCTGGCTGAACGGTTAGCGAAGTTGTAGACTGTAATTAATCCTGGCTAGTTTTTCTTTTTAAGGTTTGAAAGAAAAACTTGATAAAAAGCAGTGGGAAACATCGATTAGACAAGATAATAAAACCAATCTAATCTATGCAAGAGCTTTCGCTGAGTGTATTCTTTTCTCTCTCTTAATGGCAGATACCAATGACTGGACTTAAGCTTCTACTAGATAAAAACAAACTGAACGGGACCAACTATAAAGACTGGCTAAGGAATCTGAAGATCGCCTTGACTTATGATAAAGTATCATATGTCCTCACGGCTTCAGCCCCGCCCGTCCCAGGCCCAAAATCCTCAGTTGCGGACATAGAAGTCCGCAAGACATGGGACGCTGACTGTGCCACGGCCACATGCCTCGCGCTTGCATCGATGGATAACACACATCAAAAGCAGCACGAGGACATGGACATCCACGGGATACTGCTCCATACAAAGGAGTTGTATGGGGAGCAGTCCCGCGTATTACGATACGAGGCATCAAAGAAACTGTTTCACATGCGGATGGCCCCTGGCACACCAGTAGCAGACCATGTTTTGAAGATGATAGCCCTTATAGAAGAGCTTGAGGACCTTGGATGGACAATGGAAAATGAACAATATATAGATATTATTCTGCAGTCCCTACCCTCCACCTTTGCTCAGTTCATAGTGAACTTCAACATGCATGGCATGGAGAAGGACCTCCCTGAACTCCTTAATATGTTAAGGAGTGCAGAGAGCACTATGAAGTCAGCAAAGACTCCCGTTATGACCATTGGACAGTCTTCTTCTTCTCGCCCAAAAGCTAAGGCCAAGGGAAAGAAAAAGAAGAAACCCACTAATCCTAAGGGCGGAGTCAAAAAGGTGAAGGGAAAGGGAAAATCCACGGCTGGAGACCCAGGGAAAGGCGAGTGTTTTCATTGCCACAAGACAGGACATTGGAAGCGCAACTGCACGGAGTACCTAAGTCTTAAGAAGAAGCATGGTGATGCTTCTGTTTCAGGTGCGTTTGTAACTGAAAACTGTTTTTCTATAAACTCTGCTTCCTGGGTATTGGATACCGGTTCAGGTTCTTACATTTGCAATTCTATGCAGGGGCTGAGAAATAGCAAGGTTTTGAAGACAGGTGACCATACTCTCCGCGTTGGAAATGGTTCCAATGTACATACAGTCGCAGTGGGAGAGTATCACTTGGGGTTGCCGTCTGGATGTATTTTGATTTTGAATCCATGTTATTTTGTACCTGATATGCTATGTAATATAATATCCGTATCTTTGTTGGACAATGAAGGATATAATTTTGTGTTGCAGAACAATGTTATGAACATTCACCTAAATCAAATGTTGGTTGGGTATGGTACACTTAATAACGGAATATATGTCCTAAATCAACACACAGTTTTCAGTATACAACACACTAATAAAAGAAAAATTTCAGAATTAAATGAAGCTTTTCTTTGGCACTGTAGACTTGGTCATATTAACGAAACAAGACTAAACAAGTTACATAAAGATGGATATTTAAACTCTTTTGAATATAAATCTTATGCGACTTGCCAGTCTTGTATCAAGGGTAAAATGACCAAAACTCCGTTTACTGGACACGGAGAAAGAGCTACTCAGCTCCTGGGCCTCATACATAGTGATGTATGTGGGCCGATGTCTACACAGGCTAGAGGCGGTTTTTCATACTTCATTACATTCACCGATGATTTCTCAAGATTCGGTCATGTATTTTTATTAAAACACAAGTCCGACGCTTTCGAGAAGTTCGTTGAATATAAACAAGAAGTAGAAAAACAAACCGGCTTGAGTATTAAGATGCTTCGATCAGATCGAGGTGGTGAGTATCTCAGTACAGAATTTACAAACTTCCTAAAAGAGAATGGGATTCTCTCTCAGCTCACTCCGCCTTACACACCACAGCACAATGGTGTGTCAGAACGACGGAATAGGACCCTATTAGATATGGTCCGGTCCATGATGAGTGACGCTGAGTTACCAGTCTCGTTTTGGGGGCATGCATTGGAGACTGCGGCGTTTCTGCTAAACAGGGTTCCAACCAAAGCCGTGTCTACCACGCCATATGAGATATGGAATGGAAAGAGACCATCTCTTAAAAGAATTAAGATTTGGGGTTGCCCGGCCTATGTTAAAAAGCAGAATCCGGACAAACTCGAGACACGGTCAGTCATGTGTAACTTTGTGGGATATCCAAAGAATTCTTATGGATATCTGTTCTACCACAAAGAGGAACAAAAGGTGTTTGTTTCTCAGTATGCCACATTCTTGGAAAAAGAGTTTTTCACAGATAAAGATGATGGCAAGGTAGTAGATCTGGAAGAGGTTCTGGAGACACAAACTACAAATGACGATTTGGTTGAACCGGCTGTTGCAACAGAAACTGAAGAACCTCGGCCACTCCGTAGGTCTGGTAGGACTTCTCGCCCACCGGAGAGGTACTACGGTTTCCTCATTGATGGTGACAGAGAAGACTGTATCATGGAAGATGATGATCCTACCAGTTTTCAGCAAGCTATCACGAGTGGTGACTCTGTGAAGTGGCTGGATGCCATGAGATCCGAAATGGAGTCTATGTACACCAACAAAGTATGGACTTTGGACGTTGTACCCCCTGGGGTAAAACCTGTAGGGTGCAAATGGATCTTTAAAAGAAAGATTGGTGTGGATGGGCAGGTAGAGACCTATAAAGCAAGACTTGTGGCGAAGGGTTTTCGTCAAAGACCAGGTTTGGACTATGACGAAACTTTTTCGCCCGTAGCCATGCTTAAATCTATTCGGATCCTACTTGCTATTGCTGCTCACTACGACTATGAAATCTGGCAGATGGACGTTAAAACGGCATTTCTAAATGGAGATTTAGAAGAATGTGTTTATATGGATCAGCCGGAGGGCTTCATTGACAGTGGGAGCAGCGAGAAAGCATGTAGATTGCTTAAATCCATATATGGGTTAAAGCAGGCATCTCGGAGTTGGAACATCTGCTTCGATGATGTTATCAAAGAGTTTGATTTCATCAAAAATCCGGATGAACCTTGTGTTTATAGGAAGACTGTAGGAAGAGCTGTCACATTCCTCGTATTGTACGTGGATGACATTCTTCTGATAGGAAATGACATTCCTATGCTACAGTCGGTCAAATCATTCTTATCACTAAGGTTCTCCATGAAGGACCTGGGTGATGCCACATACATCCTGGGCATAAGGATCTATAGGGATAGATCCAAAAAGTTATTGGGATTGTCCCAAACCAGGTACATCAACACCATCCTAAAGAGGTTTAGTATGGAAGACTCCAAGCGGGGTGCCTTACCCGCTTGCCATGGAGTCACTCTCTCCAAGGATTCTTGTCCAAAGACCGATGAAGAGAGAGCTCGCATGAGCATTATACCTTATGCTTCGGCAGTAGGGTCTATAATGTATGCGATGTTATGTACACGCCCAGATGTAGCTTATGCACTTAGTGTTGTAAGCAGGTATCAATCCAACCCAGGGGAGAACCACTGGACAGCTGTGAAGAACATTCTTAAGTACTTGCGAAGGACTAAAGAATTGTTCTTGGTGTATGGTAATAAAGATCTCCAAATGGAGGCCTTTACCGATTCGAGCTTCCAGAGCGACAAGGATGACAGCAAATCTATCTCAGGGTTTGTATTTACCCTCAATGGAGGGGCGGTAAGTTGGAAGAGTTCCAAACAAGATACCGTTGCAGACTCTACGATGGAAGCTGAGTACATTGCTGCAAATGATGCCGCCAAGGAAGCCGTCTGGATGAAGAAGTTCGTCTCGGAGCTAGGAGTAGTTCCAACCATTATTGATCCAATACCTTTGTATTGTGACAATAATGGGGCGATGGCGTTAGCCAAGGAACCCAGATCCCATCAGCGGTCCAGACACATCCTGAGGCGTTTTCATTTGATCCGGGAGATTGTAGATCGCCGCGAGATCGAGATTAAGAGAGTTGACACAAAGAACAACGCCGCGGATCCATTCACCAAGGCTCTCCCTCAGCCGCAGCATGAGCGACTTTTTGAGATGTTGGGTATGAGATACGCCAATAACTGGCCTTAGTGCAAGTGGGAGATTGTTGGATATATGTATGCCCTAGAGGCCATTATGTGATAGTGGATGTATCTATACATGTATATATATTCAGTTTACTTTCTTGCTCGACATGATAGTATGCTATCTGGTTATTCTTTATCTGACATGTTTATTTGATCATGCTTCTATTCATTCATACATGCTGATAAAGCCCTGAGGATATCGGCTTGACTACTCTGATTATGATGGAGATCATACTAGTGGGACATCTGTAGTCTATAAGCATATCCTGAAATGTCCCTAGTCGGAGGTGTATCGAGATGGGGCATCGATATACCAGAGTAGACTAGCGTATATGATACTAGACCCATGTGATGGGCAATGGATGTTCCCACATTCATCGATGTTTGACATCAAGATCATATACGGGTGCTCAGTGGTGACTGGGTACACTGGACGGACTCGCCGAGAACTCCTATATGGAATTATATCTATCGTCGGATAGCAGTTCTCAGGTGACACTGGTACAGGTTAGTCTGTAGACCCGAGATCGTCATAGAGCCTTGTGTGTTCTCCCACTGTACTTTGATTGCCACCCTACCACGGCTCTACTGAGTCGTGCAAACAGGTGGCCGTTGGGTACAGTCCCGAGACACATGAAGACGATGAGCGATAGGAGGGGTTTCGTCTCTCCCGGTATTGGGAGTTGATGCTGTGCTGTGCTCGACTGGTTATAACGGCAAGTCCCTGGCCAGGGCTGATGAGATTTGCTGATAAGTGTTATCAGTAGTTTCTCGATCTGTTATAGACCATTCACCGACACGACTTATTGAGTTATTGGGGTCGACGTGACCATCCCTAGGCTCGATATGCAGCAGATTTGACGAAGAGACCGGACTGTACGGTAGTGTTGCCGGATGGCTCGACGGGAGTTGTAGCAGGTTCGCTTGTTGTCTTCTGATCGCTCAATACCCGGGTGGCCGTTACGTTTAGCTGACCTCTTGCGGCTTGAGGGCACTTGATATGATCATTACCCTCTGCCGGCGTATTGACGAGTCTTAGAGTCCCACAGAGGAGTTACCCAGTCCAGGCGAAACGTTGTGGTGCGCATATGCGATATGCGCATGCACCCGATTGAAATGTGCGTATATGATACCGAACATTGATCGGGTGAACTGCTTTTGGTGGGGTCATATGAGATATGACCGGATTGATAAATCAAGTGTTGATTTATCATTTAACCATTAGTTTTCTCACTCAAAACCTTTCTAGGGTTTGATGGATGTATGCATGCATGCATGTGTTTCTATTTTTCTTTTCTAGCTTCATGCACATGAAGATGTGCATACATGTACACATACATACATCAAACTATCATGGTTGTTTATATATGGAAATGGTGGCAATATAAGCTTCACACCATAGATTAAACTATGGATAATTATTTAATTTTGGTTTTAAAAGAAAATGAAAAGGAAAGGATAATTATACTAGTTTCTACATGCTTCTTTTAACCTAACCATTCTCACCCACCACTAAACCATGGTTATCTTTTCCTTTATCATTCTAAACCCAAGTTAAATTAATCATCCATCTTTTAATCATGGTTAGTGTCAAGAAGGATAAAATATATATTGTGATATTCATTTTCTTTTTCTTCTTAAGAAAAAGAGTTATCTTTTTATCTCTTCATAATATTAGCCATCATCTTCATCTTCCTTCATCTTCTCCTCTCTAGATCTTTTCTAGTGAGTGAAATACAACAAAAGAAAGGTTTTTGAAGTGAGATCCAAAGCCACAACAACATTCTATACAAGCTTAGCCGTTTCGTTTAGAGTGTTATCTTCGATTTGACGAAGTAGCGAGCTTGGACGGATATCTCCGCGGTGGATCATCGTGGACACAAGGGGAGATCAAGAGAACCTTGATTCAACACAAAAGAGCCTAAGGAGCGAAGCAAAAACGGGAGCTACAAAGGTTGTAGCCTTCAAACCCTAATTTTGTTAGCTTTATGTTTAGCAAACCCTAATTTTCTAGGATCCATCCTTTGCATGTTAGTTTAGCACCTTAAAAATGAAAACTTTAGGTCATGTGATGCTTGTAATCTCTTCATAGGGTGCTATACTAACCTTACAATTGTATCCATTTTTCTCCATGCCAAAGAATTGTATGGGGAGCACTCCCGTATCGTGAGGTACGAAATCTCAAGGAAACTCTTCCAGATGAGGTTAGCTCCAGGATCGCCTGTAGGAGAGCATGTCCTTAAAATGATCATCCTCATTGAAGAACTCGCAAACCTGGGATGCGTGCTAGAGAACGATTTTTATATCCACTTGATTTTGCAGTCCCTTTGAAACATTTCGAAATAATAAAAATATTATTTTGGGAAATTTATAATTTAATATTATTTTATTGAATATTTTAATAATTCGGTATAATTAAATACAAATAAATGGGGAAATTTTTTGGAAAATTATGGAAAATTCTAAAATAGGGTAAATTAGAGAATTATGCCATTTCTAAGTTTAATTGGTTAGTTATATGCTAATTTAGTGCTAATCGGTTTTTCTAGCTTTTTGTGCAAAACATGCACATATCATCTTTTCTTACACTTGTGCATTTTTCCACCATGTTCCTTTTAGGTTTACTATTTGAGTGAGAAGGAATTAGAGGGAAAAGATAAGGAAAAGAAAAAGAAATGGAAAAGGAATTTTATATTGAGGTTGGTGAGAGAGAGAGGGGTATGGTCTCCTTTGACCCAAGGACTTAGCCATCTCCTTTATTCCCTTCACTCATTTCTCTCCCTCTCCTTCAAGTTGCTGCTGCTACTCCTGCTCCTCACCCCACCTCCCCTCTTCAAGCCCCAAATCACCTCTAAAACTACACCAAAACCCCACTCTCATTTCATTAAAAGTGTGCACAAGCTCAAGATCTACACATTGGACCAAGGAAGCAAGGATTTTGGCCACTAGGGGCAACTCAAGAAAATTCTTGAGTTTCCAAATGAGGTATTTTCTGGACTATTAGCTTAGTTTTAGCATTACCTTTACCCCATTTTTAGTTTAGAACCGATATTGTTGATTTTGTGGACTTAAAGAAAACCTAGTTAGGGTTTGAGAAAATTATGAGTTGTAATGTGAAATTGAGCTCAGTAGAGGCTACACCAACACCCTAGTGCATGAATTGAGACCCCAACCTGAGAGTTGAAACCAGAATACGGATTTATGGATACGATATCGGAGAATTTATGAAATCTGTGATGGTTACTTTGAATCTGCTTTCACCCGAGACACCTGAAAATTATATTGATTGGACAGTGACATGTGCAGGTACCCTAGAACTACCACACAAAGCCCTAGCCCCCACTTCCTTTTCCAGGCAGCAGATTTAATCTGTTTGGCCGCAATTTGCGGCCTGGGTCCCACCATTTTGTCTCGTGTTTGTTCTGTAGCTCCTACATGTATATTTTAGACCCCTGGTATATATAGATTTGTCTAATTTGACCTAGGGTGAAATCTGGAGCCTATTTCCTTAGTTGCTGTTTTGGATTCGTGTTTCGTATTCCGTATTTCTAATTCTGGAATTGTGTATCCGTGTTTTACCTCGACTATTTGGCGTTTATACGATGATGTCGAGGATTTGTTGATGGTTTTGAAGGCGTGCCCATAGGTTTTAACCTATAGGCCCCTTATCGTATCGTTTTGGGTTTCGTGTGCCGTGTTAGCTTTGATTTGGTTTTAATACGCATTTACGATACTTTGACGTGTAGGTACCCCATGGAGACTTCGGGATGACAAACAATGCGCGTGGTGACGTCGACAAATGAAGACGCAAGGTGAGTAGATTATATCTACAGGGGGAAGTCGGGTGGATAGCATATAGCACCCCCGCAGTCCATAGTTGTTATATTATATATATGATAGTTAGGTGTATTATGGATAGTGTAGGGTTAGAAGCGACTAGTGTAGTTCATAGTCGCGAACCCTAGAATAGATTTACACCTACATGCATACCCTTGCATATTCCTTTTATTTACACTGTGTTGATGATGATATTGGATGGCATTGAAGATGAGTCGATGATTTTGGGCATTGTGCCGTGAGATCGGTGATGTAATGTGATTCGTACTTGCGATACGACGTGTGGCTTTAGCGGGCCCTTGGGCATGTGTTTTACCCCGCTATCATATTTACATAGATGGTATTGATGATACTAGACTTAGAGTTGTACCCTGGATTATGTGATATGATGGTAGTGATACCTGATATGTGATGAGATTATGTGATATTGACCCATACCCAGCTATTGGGATGCCGTACGATGATTTACCGTACGAGCTTTCTATTGATGTTAGATCCGCACTCATGACTCGAGGATGTTAAATGATATACCGTATCGTACGTGATACTATTGAGCGAGATCACCGACTATTGTATATATATATTTGTATATCGACTCAGATTTAGGTGGTTTCCATACCCCTCCCGATTGACTTGATACTTAGATCTGTAGTTTGCATAGTAGATGTTAGACTAGACCCGAGCCATACCTATTTCAAAACTACGAATCGGGAATATCTTAAAAACACCATAGCCCTCATTGTTAGTAAAACTCCTGATTCGTCTTATTTCAAATGGCAGAACTGCATGACATATACATATGGGTGTAGACTCTTTACTGTTGCGTTGATTATTCTATTTCTGCATATTCATGCTATTCACATTGCTTTGCATATGTTTATTATTATATTACTATCATGTTGCTAGGACACTAGCACCATTATCGATGATGCGTATGTTCCACGTACACTTGCTTGCCGGCTTACACACTTCATCATCGATAATTGCCATGTCACTACACAGTAGCATTATTGCATCAGGATATGACCTTGTATGTGCATACTATTATTTCCGTGTTGCATGATATACTGTTATACTTGCATTTCCTTTATATGTCACATACTCATACTTGTACACCTACATTGATACCTTCATACTTGCTTAGATTACGCATTGAGATATGTTGTTTCCATGTTTATTCTGGATTTGGGGAACCGTAGATATTTCAAAGAAAATAGTTAATTATTTAAAAACCCGGTTTCCCTTGATATGATATTTCGGTGCGTCCACCATGTGTTTTCTCGGTGTGAGAGTGATATGTGTGAACCCGAATCGAGGAGTTGGATGAGGCCGATTACGGGTACATGGTGGACCCGGTATGGTACCTCGGGGCGAGAACGGTTTCGCTGTGTAGTAGACGGTGAGCCTGGCAGAGGGACTACTACCTACCGGTGATTGGTTGGACCTGGCAGTTATCCGGAGGATACTGACCAGAGTCGATAGATGGATATGGGCATACTGCCGGGGCCGAGGGCCGATTCCGCAGACATAGCCCGTGGGCTGATCCGGACTGACGGAGCCCGATAGATGAGGATTTACGTGTCGATGCTAGGCACGGGTTTCATGACGATTTCCATGATTTTGATTATATCCTCATATTTGCATGCATGACGTTTATTGTCATTGGGTGACGGGTGGACGGGTTCCACATTTATACAGACATTGATTACATACAGACCTTGACTACATTGATCATACTTCATTTGTATATATAACAGGGTACGAGGGCGCTGTTATATATACCCTTACACCAATATTAGTAGAATGGGACGCTAATATATGTGTATTGATATCCATTTGATGCTTCATCATGTTTACTTCATGCAGACATACCTTACATTTATGACATGTTATTATCTGAGGCACTGGCACGAGTACTTGGCATTACCTACATGATTAGATATTACACTGCCACATTTTCATGCTTCAGACTTACTCTTGAGGGTTATATTATATACTGATTGTATTGACTTAGGATTATGTCTTGCATTCAATTTCTGCTTGTAGATATTTTCTATTCACGAGTTGGCAACTCACCCCCGTTGTGCCACAGTTCTTGCAGGGCTTGCCGTACAGGTTCTATAGCGGCACTTCTGGCCCACTGCTTTCTTTTGCGGGTGATTTTCTTGGTAGGTGGGTTCTTTGTATCAGAACCGCCGTTGTACTTGTATTATTCATTGTATCTAGAAATTCCATCAACCAAAAACTTGTATATTGTTTCAGACTCAGACACTAGTGATGTATTATTTCAACCTTAGAGTCACGCTTAGTAGTGTTACAGTTTTCATGCTTATCTGGGTTTCTTTTGAATTTTGATCCTCGCCATTCGGCGTTGTATAGTATATTGCTTGTTGTTTATTTATCCTTAAAATGGTTTTAGATTTCTGGGCTTTTGGCTTACTTGGAACAGATGGAGTCCTATAGACTTCATATGGTTCAAGGGCCAGTCACGTGCTCTTTTGGGTCGTGACAAAGTTGGTATCAGAGCGCTAGGTTGACCTTGGTTCGAGTCTAAGTTTGACTATGTGGAGCCTAGGGCGTCTATATATATACGGAACTTAGGCTTGACCTTACGGAACTTAGACTTAGTCGAGGGGAGGTATTAGACCCGAACTTTCGTCGCGTAGGATGACCGTTGGTTGATGGAATAGGTGACTAAAGTAGAGTGACGTACCGTGGGTATGTTCCGCGACATACTTACGACACGCCACTCCGCTTAAGGAACCTTAGGATGTACATATTTTCGAGATCAGTGATTCTCTTCATATCCATGATTATACATCCATTTGAGATCCTCGATACTATTAATTTCATGATCATACCTTCATTGATGTTGTTCCTTCTTATGATCATGTATCCACTCTGGATCTGTTGTTCTCTTTTTTGCCATTGATCTGCTCTCTCCGATACTCGATTGAGGTTCCTGTCGCTATGTTTGAGCGCAGTTTGGGCTGCTGCTAGGGTTACGGTCGGTGCGAGCTCGTCTGGTACGAGGGCCGACCATTATGTTTTCTGGTGACATGGGAACGTCTGGAGTTAGTATTGGTGACTGTGACCTCTAGTGGAGGCGAGTGCTTGGTCTTGCACCGGATGATCGGGCCATTGTTAGAGTTGCCAGTTGAGAGAGGACTGTTGATGTACAGCATACCTCAGAGATTATGATGTCGCCTACCGTGCAGACAGATGGACCAGCTGTTGCTGAGATTGACAGGATGTCGCTTCCGGAGCTTACGAGCTGAGATTGCCGGAGCTTCCAGGCAGATATGAGACAAATGATAGCTAGTCTACCCGATTTGAGAGATGAAGGTGATTCGTCCGATTTATGCGCCGGAGCGGGCCCAGTTGAGTTGAAGATTTCCAGTGTGGAGAGTCTTACTTAGATCTAGAGCAGACCGATTCAGAGATGACCGTCAATGTATCGCCCTTCCTGGAGGATTGAGGCGCTGTTCGGCGTACAGGCGAATGAGCCAGTTGCTGCTGCAAATGACGAGATATCGCCCAGATGGTTGGAGCTACTGCAGCATGAGCATATACTTAGAGATATGATGGACGGTCGCTAGTCACCTGAGGATGAATGACTAGGGCATGTTGTTCGTTCGTTTACCGATGCGAGGTCATCAGATAGATTGTTTCCAGCTAGAGACGACTTCATGCAGGTTCGTTGAGAGTCGATAGAGACGATCGAATGTCAGGAGCCCATTTTCCAAGTTTAAAGTATACGGAAAGACATGCAGGTGATTCTATGGACCCTCTAGAAGAATGAAACCCTAACTCGACTTAATGACCGTGTGAAAGCCTTTGAACCTTAGGGTTTGCGGCAGTTCCGCGGCGCCATTAGTGAGGCTTGGGTTTTCCCTTCTACGGCTGGAACACCGACGCTGTGGCATGTACTCGATACCATTAAACTGTACTCAAGATGTTGATCTCTTGGGGGATTATAAGGTTCTGACGAGTCGATCGAATGTTTCGACATCATTCGGATATCATGTGATGGGATGCTTTGCTTGGGAGACACCAGATACGAGTATAGCCATTGGAGCACAGTCCATGCAGCCACGATGAGACGAGTCCGAATCAGTCGACATTGAAGCAGAGTGAAGAAAGGAGTTCGCAAGAGATTTCGACGAGATGACGTCCCACTCCGCTGACATCAGAGATGTGATACGCACCTAGAGGCGTTGTATATGGATATATCTTCCAGAAAGAGGCGCGATAAGTACGCAGCCGTTCCGGAATAAGAATTAGCTTCAGCAATGGATGATGACTTCCGGGAAATTCGGCAGGGATGAGATTTGAGAGAGAAACCTAGACAGGACCTTTCTGGAATACGATACGAGAAGACCTAGACCCAGGAGTGGTCATATTGCGCACACCTAGCAGGCCAGAGTTCGGCATCGTCGACAAGGTAGTTGACCAGGTTCGGATAAAGGACCTTACCCAGATGCGTTGCGAATTGATCAAGGATGGACGAGTATTGAGTATTCCTCCGATGGTTGGGACGCGTTCCCGAGGACCTGTTCGGCCAGACACCTTCTATAGAATGATGAAGCTACAGAGTACGCGCTTCGATTCCATGCGAGAGACTTCGGATTGACCGTGGCCGAGAACAGTGCAGTGCGTAGATAGCATGGCGTGACGTCATAGTGGACGACGATAGAGACAAGTAGAACCAGAGGTTCGTGCGAGACGCTGACGAACTGTCATTACTTCCCGTCGAGACTAGAGCCCTGATATGCTTACAGAGGCGTTGGGATGCGACCAATTTCCGAGAAAATGTTGTGCTGAGAACACAGATGTCCATCGAGTGGGAACAGATTATGCAAGAGAGCCAGCCTTCGTACAGTTCAGCATTGGCAAGATCGGAAGAGACCTTGAGCAGGATTCCTTCCAGGACATTGCTGCAATGATGTTTGCACCCAGGATCAGATGTGTGATGTGCATTCAGAGTGCCAGAGGCCGACGCCAGTGACATGCTGCTTTACGAGTAGTCGTGAGGATTGACCGAGAGATGACTAGAGAAGTGCCAGAACGGAATCGTCCCCGTTAGCACACCTGACAGGGCCGATGAGCTGATTGACTGCGAGATAGGTAATCCACAGTGAAGATAAGGACCCAGAGACAGAGGACGCCAGACCGTGAGTAAGGGACAAGTAGATATCTTGTGCTGCTAGCATTGGATGCACTGACACCTTCTCGATTTTGAAAGAGGGACTACCGACGACGGTATTGACGATTGGTGATTTTGTGATTCGATTATCACGTATCCGACAACTTGGATTTTGACTGAATGTTTTTGTAGTTGGGGGTTTAAATTTAAATTCGGGGACCGAATTTATTTAAGGGGGGTAGATTGTAACATTTCGAAATAATAAAAATATTATTTTGGGAAATTTATAATTTAATATTATTTTATTGAATATTTTAATAATTCGGTATAATTAAATACAAATAAATGGGGAAATTTTTTGGAAAATAATGGAAAATTCTAAAATAGGGTAAATTAGAGAATTATGCCATTTCTAAGTTTAATTGGTTAGTTATATGCTAATTTAGTGCTAATCGCGATTAAAAATCGCTAATCGGTTTTTCTAGCTTTTTGTGCAAAACATGCACATATCATCTTTTCTTACACTTGTGCATTTTTCCACCATGTTCCTTTTGGGTTTACTATTTCAGTGAGAAGGAATTAGAGGTAAAAGATAAGGAAAAGAAAAAGAAATGGAAAAGGAATTTTATATTGAGGTTGGTGAGAGAGAGAGGTATGGTCTCCTTTGACCCAAGGACTTAGCCATCTCCTTTATTCCCTTCACTCATTTCTCTCCCTCTCCTTCAAGTTGCTGCTGCTTCTCCTGCTCCTCACCCCACCTCCTCTCTTCAAGCCCCAAATCACCTCTAAAACTACACCAAAACCCCACTCTCATTTCATTAAAAGTGTGCACAAGCTCAAGATCTACACATTAGACCAAGGAAGCAAGGATTTTGGCCACTAGGGGCAACTCAAGAAAATTCTTGAGTTGACAAATGAGGTATTTTCTGGACTATTAGCTTAGTTTTAGCATTACCTTTACCCCATGTTTAGTTTAGAACCGATATTGTTGATTTTGTGGAGTTAAAGAAAACCTAGTTAGGGTTTGAGGAAATTATGAGTTGTAATGTGAAATTGAGCTCAGTAGAGGCTACACCAACACCCTAGTGCATGAAATGAGACCCCAACCTGAGAGTTGAAACCAGAATACGGATTTATGGATACGATATCGGAGAATTTGTGAAATCTGTGATGGTTACTTTGAATCTGCTTTCACCCGAGACACCTGAAAATTATATTGATTGGACAGTGACATGTGCAGGTACCCTAGAACTACCACACAAAGCCCTAGCCCCCACTTCCTTTTCCATGCCACAGATTTAATCTGTTTGGCCCAATTTGCGGCCTGGGTCCGACCATTTTGTCTCGTGTTTGTTCTGTAGCTCCTACATGTATATTTTAGACCCCTGGTATATATAGATTTGTCTAATTTGACCTAGGGTGAAATTTGGAGCCTATTTCCTTAATTGCTGTTTTCGATTCATGTTCCGTATTCCGTATTTCTAATTCTGGAATTGTGTATCCGTGTTTTACCTCGACTATTTGGCGTTTATACGACGATGTCGAGGATTTGTTGATGGTTTTGAAGGCGTGCCCATAGGTTCTAACCTATAGGCCCCTTATCGTATCGTTTTGGGTTTCGTGTGCCGTGTTCGCTTTGATTTGGTTTTAATACGCATTTACGATACTTTGACGTGTAGGTACCCCATGGAGACTTCGGGACGACAAGCAATGCGCGTGGTGACGTCGACAAATGAAGACGCAAGGTGAGTAGATTATATCTACAGGGGGAAGTCGGGTGGATGGCATATAGCACCCCCGCAGTCCGTAGTTGTTATATTATATATATGATAGTTAGCTGTATTATGGATAGTGTAGGGTTAGAAGTGACTAGTGTAGTTCATAGTCGCGAACCCTAGAATAGATTTACACCTACACGCACACCCTTGCATATTCCTTTTATTTACACTGTGTTGATGATGATATTGGATGACATTGAAGATGAGTCGATGATTTTGGGCATTGTGCCGTGAGATCGGTGATGTAATGTGATTCGTACTTGCGATACGACGTGTGGCTTTAGCGGGCCCTTGGGCATGTGTTTTACCCCGCTATCATATTTACATAGATAGTATTGATGATACTAGACTTAGAGTTGTACCCTGGATTATGTGATATGATGGTAGTGATACCTGATATGTGATGAGATTATGTGATATTGACCCGTACCCAGCTATTGGGATGCCGTACGGCGATTTACCGTACGAGCTTTCTATTGATGTTAGATCCGCACTCATGACTCGAGGATGTTAAATGAGATACTGTATCGTACGTGATACTATTGAGGCGAGATCACCGACTATTGTATATATATATTTGTATATCGACTCAGATTTATATGGTTTCCATACCCCTCCCGATTGACTTGATACTTAGATCTGTAGTTTGCATATTAGATGTTAGTCTAGACCCGAGCCATACCTATTTCAAAACTACGAATCGGGAATATCTTAAAAACACCATAGCCCTCATTGTTAGTAAAACTCCTGATTCGTCTTATTTCAAATGGCAGAACTGCATGACATATACATATAGGTGTAGACTCTTTACTGTTGCGTTGATTATTCTATTTCCGCATATTCATGCTATTCACATTGCTTTGCATATGTTTATTGTTATATTACTATCATGTTGCTAGGACACTAGCACCATTATCGATGATGCGTATGTTCCACGTACACTTGCTTGCCGGCTCACACACTTCATCATCGATAATTGCCATGTCACTACACAGTAGCATTATTGCATCAGGATATGACCTTGTATGTGCATACTATTATTTCCGTATTGCATGATATACTGTTATACTTGCATTTCCTTTATATGTCATATACTCATACTTGTACACCTACATTGATACCTTCATACTTGCTTAGATTACGCATTGAGATATGTTGTTTCCATGTTTATTCTGGATTTGGGGAACCGTGGATATTTCAAAGAAAATAGTTAATTATTTAAAAACCCGGTTTCCCTTGATATGATATTTCGGTGCGTCTACCATGTGTTTTCTCGGTGCGAGAGTGATATGTGTGAACCCGAATCGAGGAGTTGGATGAGGCCGATTACGGGTACATGGTGGACCCGGTATGGTACCCCGGGGCGAGAACGGTTTCGCTGTGTAGTAGACGGTGAGCCTGGCAGAGGGACTACTACCTACCGGTGATTGGTTGGACCTGGCAGTTATCCGGAGGATACTGACCAGAGTCGATAGATGGATATGGGCGTACTGCCGGGGCCGAGGGCCGATTCCGCAGACATAGCCCGTGGGCTGATCCGGACTGACGGAGCCCGATAGATGATGATTTACGTGTCGATGCTAGGCACGGGTTTTATGACGATTTCCATGATTTTGATTATATCCTCATATTTGCATGCATGGCGTTTATTGTCATTGGGTGACGGGTGGACGGGTTCCACGTTTATACAGACATTGATTACATACAGACCTCGACTACATTGATCATACTTCATTTGTATATATAACAGGGTACGAGGGCGCTGTTATATATACCCTTACACCAATATTAATGGAATGGGACGCTAATATATGTGTATTGATATCCATTTGATGCTTCATCATGTTTACTTCATGCAGAGATACCTTACATTTATGACATGTTATTATCTGTGGCACTGGCACGAGTACTTAGCACTACCTACATGATTAGATGTTACACTGCCACATTTTCATGCTTCAGACTTACTCTTGAGGGTTATATTATATACTGATTGTATTGACTTAGGATTATGTCTTGCATTCAATTTTTGCTTCTAGATATTTTCTATTCACGAGTTGGCAACTCACCCCCGTTGTGCCACTGTTCTTGCAGGGCTTGCCGTACAGGTTCCATAGCGGCACTTCTAGCACACTGCTTTCTTTTGCGGGTGATTTTCTTGGTAGGTGGGTTCTTTGTATCAGAACCGCCGTTGTACATGTATTATTCATTGTATCTAGAAATTCCATCAACCAAAAACTTGTATATTGTTTTAGACTCAGACACTAGTGATGTGTTATTTCGACCTTAGAGTCGCGCTTAGTATTGTTACAGTTTTCATGCTTATCTGGGTTTCTTTTGAATTTTGATCCTCGCCATTCGGCGTTGTATAGTATATTGCTTGTTGTTTATTTATCCTTAAAATGGTTTTAGATTTCTGGGCTTTTGGCTTACTTGGATCAGATGGAGTCCTATAGACTTTATATGGTTCAAGGGCCAGTCACGTGCTCTTTCGGGTCGTGACACCCTTCCCCACACCTTATCTCAGTTCGTGTCGAACTTCAACATGCACGAAATGGAAGCGGATCTTCCAAAGCTCCTCAATATGTTGAGGGTAGCAGAGACCTCCTTGAAAAAGGAGAAGACCCCCGTTCTTTATGTTGGCCAATCATCTTCTTCTAAATCTAAAGCGAAAACTAAAGGGAAGAAGAAGATGAAAGCCACCAAACCGAAAGGTGGGGTCAAGAAGGTGCAGGGAACGAATAAGGCAGGAAGGGTGAAGACAGAAAAGAACGAGTGCTTCTATTGTCACAAGCAAGGGCACTGGAAGAAGGATTGTCAGGCCTTCAAAGCCAAGGATATGAAGCAAGCAGTTGCTTCTACTTCAGGTGTGTTTGTAATCGAAAATTGTTTTTCAGTTAACTCTACATCATGGGTACTTGATACCGGTTCTGGTTCTCATATCTGTAATTCATTGCAGGATATGAGAAATAGTAGAGTGCTGGGGACAGGTGATATGACTCTCCGGATGGGCAATGGAATGCATGTAGATGCAATTGCAATAGGGGAATATCACCTAGGGTTGACTAGTGGGCATATTTTGGTGTTGTACAGCTGTTTTTGTATTCCCAGTATGTTGTGTAATATTATATCAGTATCTTTGTTATCGAATGAAGAATATAGTTTTGCGCTTGAAGGATATAGTTTTGCACTTGAAAGAACATTCACCTAAATCAAGAACTGATTGGGTTTGGCACACTGGAAAATGGTATATACATACTTAATCAACCTCAAATTTTCAATATTCAAAACACGCGTAAAAGAAAAGCTCCAGATTCGAATCAAGCCTTCCTATGGCATTGTAGACTTGATCATATAAATAAAACAAGGTTGACTAAGTTACATAAAGATGGATATTTAGATCCGTTTGAATATTCATCATATGCAACTTGTCAATCATGTATCAAAGGAAAAATGACCAAATCTCCGTTCACCGGACACGGAGAAAGAGCCACTGAACTCTTGGGACTTGTACACAGTGATGTATGTGGTCCGATGTCTACGCATGCACGAAGTGGTCACTCCTACTTCATCACTTTTACTGATGACTTCTCTAGGTATGGACATGTGTTCTTAATGAAACATAAATCCGAGGCTTTTGAGAAGTTTAAGGAGTATAAAAATGAAGTAGAGAAACAAACTGGTAAAAGTATCAAGACACTTCGATCTAATCGAGGTGGAGAATACTTAAGTACCAGTTTCCTTGAATGCTTAAAAGAGAATGGAATTCTCTCTCAGCTTACTCCGCCTTATACACCTCAGCATAATGGTGTATCAGAAAGGAGGAATCGCACGCTATTAGATATGGTGCGTTCAATGATGAGTAGTGCTGAGTTGCCACTTTCCTTCTGGGGGTTTGCTCTAGAATCAGTTGCATACCTATTGAATAGAGTTCCAACTAAGTCTGTACCTACCACTCCATATGAAATGTGGAGCGGGAAGAGACCATATCTCAAGTATATCAAGATATGGGGGTGTCCGGCATATGTTAAAAAGCATAATCCGGACAAGCTCAAGGCACGATTGGTTTTATGCAAGTTTATAGGATACCCCAAGCATTCAAGGGGGTATATGGTCTACCACACTGAAGAACAAAAGGTGTTTGTCGCTCGTCACATTGTCTTCTTAGAAAGCGAATTTCTTGCAAAAGAAATTAATGGGAGCGCGGTAGAGCTGGAAGAAATTCCAGAACCTCAAACCGCTACCGAGGACTTAGTAGAACCTCAGATTTCAATAGAACATGACGAACCAACGCCACTCCGCAGATCTAGCAGGCTTTCTCATCCTCCTGAAAGATACTATGGTTTTCTTCTAGATGGGGATCGAGAGGATTGCATCATCGATGATGATGGGCCTACTAGTTTTCAGCAGGCTATTACGAGTAGTGACTCGATAAAATGGCAGGATGCTATGAGATCCGAAATGGAATCCATGTACACCAATAAAGTATGGACTTTAGAAGTTGCTCCTCCTGGAGTAAAACCAGTTGGATGCAAATGGATCTTCAAAAAGAAGATTGGTGCATTTGGACAAGTGGAAACCTACAAAGCTAGACTCGTAGCAAAAGGTTTTCGTCAAAGACCAGGATTGGACTATGATGAAACCTTTTCACCTGTAGCTATGCTTAAATCCATTCGGATCCTGCTTGCGATTGCTGCCTTCCATGACTATGAAATCTGGCAGATGGATGTAAAAACAGCTTTTCTAAATGGACATTTAGAAGAAAGTGTTTACATGGATCAACCAGAAGGTTTCTTAGACAGTGGGAGCAGCGGAAGAGTCTGCAAGTTGCCTAAATCCATTTATGAATTAAAGCAAGCATCGCGGAGTTGGAACATCTTCTTTGATGCGACAGTAAAAGAATTTGACTTTATCAAAAATGTAGATGAACCATGTATTTATAGGAAGATTGTGGAAAGAGCAGTAGTCTTCCTCGTTTTGTACGTCGACGACATACTACTGATAGGGAATGATATCCCTATGCTACAATCAGTAAAGCTCTTCTTGTCACAAAAATTCTCTATGAAAGACTTGGGAGATGCATCATACATTCTGGGCATTAAGATCCATCGTGATAGATCTAATAGAATGTTGGGGCTTTCACAGTCCAGGTATATTGACACTATACTAAAGAGATTTAGTATGGAAGATTCCAAGCGTAGTAATATGCCTGCTTATCACGGAATCACCCTCTCCAAAGAGATGTCTCCAAAGACTGATGAAGAGAGGGCTCGCATGGGCATTATACCCTACGCTTCGGCGGTAGGATCTATAATGTATGCGATGTTATGTATAAGACCGGATGTAGCTTACGCACTTAGTGTGGTAAGCAGGTATCAGTCTGACCCAGGTGAGAAACATTGGATAGCGGTGAAGAACATTCTCAAGTACCTGAGAAGGACTAAGGAGCTGTTCTTAGTTTACGGTAATAAGGACCTCTAGGTAGAGGCTTTTACCGACTCCGGCTTCCAAAGTGACAAGGATGATTCTAAATCCATTTCGGGTTTTGTGTTTACTCTCAATAAAGGGGCGGTATGTTGGAGGAGTTCCAAACAGGATACCGTCGTAGACTCAACTATGGAGGCTGAGTATATAGCTGCTAGGGAAGCCGTAAAAGAGGCTGTCTGGATGAGGAAGTTCATTTCTGAACTTCAGGTGGTTCCGTCCATTGCCAATCCAATACCTTTGTATTACGATAACAATGGCGCTGTAGCTTTAGCGAAGGAACCAAGGTCCCATCAGAAATCCAGGCATATCTTAAGGCGGTTTCACCTGATCAGGGAGATCGTGGATCGTCGGGAGATCGAGATACGGAGAGTGGACACAAAAGACAACACGGCAGATCCATTCACCAAGGCCATCCCTCAAGTGCAGTTCGAGAGGCTGTTTGAGATGTTGGGCATGCGGTACGCCAGCAACTGGATCTGGTAGAGACAGTGGGTACTTAGTGCGCCAATTATAGGCCTTAGTGCAAGTAGGAGATTGTTGGATATATATGCCCTAGAGGCCTTCATTGTATAGAATGCTAGGGATATGTATGTACATGACAGTCTTGCTAGATATGATAGTACGCTATTTGGTTTGTCTTTGTCTTAACATATGATATATTTTACTTGATATTTATATATATACATTGATAAAGCCCATAGGGTGTTTGCCTGACTACCGGCGTTGTGATGGCAGTCATACTTGTGGGAGCTGGATAGTCAATAGGCACATCCTTAGATGTCCCTGGTCGCAGGAATATCGAGACTGGGCATCGATACTCCGGAGTAGACTAGTGTATACATATCTAGACCCTAAGGAGGGGCGATGGACTGGTCCCGCAGCCATTGGTGGAGTGCACCTAAGATTGTATACAGATGCTCACTGGGTGTGAGTACACTGGACAGGACTCGCCGAGAACTGACTGGATGGTATTATACCTAACGTCAGATAGCAGTTCTCAGGTGACATGTGTGCAGATAGTTCGTTGACTTGAGGTCGTCATTTGTCTCGTATGAGTTCCCACTGTGCTTTGATTACTACCCTACCATGATTCAAAGGAGTCGTGCAAACATGTTTTAGTTGGGCACAATCCCTAGCCACATGGAGGCAGTGAGCGACTGTTAGGGATTCGTCTCTCCTGGTATAGGGAGTTAATATCGCACGGTGATCGGTTGGTCATTACCATAAGTCCCTGGCCAGGGCTAATTGAGAATTACTGATGGACTGATCAGTAGATTCTCGGATGGTCTTGAGCCATATCGACACTACTTGTACGGTTATTAGGGGTCTGACGTCCACCACCTCCCTAGACCATACATGCGATACTCTTAGACGAACAGACTAGACTGCACAGATATTGTCACGGACAGGCTCAGTAGGATTTCGGATGGGTTACCTCATCGGCTTTCTTATCGACAACTACCTAGGGACCGTTACGTACAGCTAGTGCTGCTTGCGGTCTGTGGTTAAACCCACTGCCAGCGTAGTAGTCGAGTCTTTAGAGTCCCACACAGAGATTTCCCAAACCAAGGCGAAAAGATATAGAGGTCGTATGGTTTTACGACAAAGGTTCGGACGCATACGTGTTTAAACACACGTACGACATTCGGACAGTTTTTACTAGCCGGCTTTGGTTTAAGCCAGATTCTAGTATCAGGTTATTGGATTAATACAGTCTAAAGTTTTTCCGTGTTTTCACGGATGCGAGGGGCGTTCTCGTAATTTTCCGAGAAGCTTCTAGAAGGATGGTGACATGAGGGGTTAAGGTGGCATTTTCATTAATTACTTTAGTGACTCATTTGTATGATTCATCATATCATTAAATGCATCATTAATGATCTAATGACTCACATGATGAATCACTCTTGTTGAATAAATGAAGCATGGTGAATAATCATTTAATTGATTTTATTTGATAATTCATTTTTGCTTTATATATTCAAGTGAGAAGCATTTCTCAAATCATTATCATCTCCACCTTCTCTCTCCTTCATCAAACCCTAATCCTACCACTCATGAGTTGAGACCAAGGATTAGTATAGACTAAACACTTCATAACCTAACTCTATATCATCTTAGTTACTTTGATTAGCAACTAGAGAAACTAAGTAACCTCAAGTTTGGAGGTTATAGCTTGGATTAGGGTTCTCGGGTGGATCATCTATCACGGATAGGAGGCCGAGGAGGACTTAGAGATCATAAAGACGAAGGACTAGAATCATTTGGTATAATCTCTTTTTACATAGTAGCTTGGAACTCTATGCTTATTGTTAATTATCGTTTAGTAAAGATCTTCGGTTAGTCGATGTTTACATACAAAACAAGGCCGTTTTTCATATTTCCGCCTTCCCGCAACTCGTGGGGTGTTGTACATCGACTTACAAGAGGGTGTGGGGGTGTTGGTAAAGTCAAAGAAAAAGTCTAAGTCCCCATTATCTAACACCATACCCCTTTTGTTTAATATTTCATTTCTTCTTTTTCTTTTCTTTTACCAAAAGAAGTGGGGGAAAACTTTGTGGAGGGCTGCTGAATTCTGCAGAAATGAGGAGGAAAAATGGGGGTGTGTGAATGTGGGGGTGTGTGTAGCAAGTTCCAAGTGAAGAAAATACCCCATATCTCAGTTACTTTAATAAAATTCACAATTTTAGCCTTTTTCTTCGATATTTTCTAACACCGTTTGACTGTTTCATTTTATTTCAAAAATAATATTTTACATGTTAGTTTAATGTGTTATGATGCACAAAATTTGTATCAACCCATTCCAATTTGTAATAATCCCTAATTAAATGTATTAGTGACGGCTTAAAATAATATTAAAAGAATTAATTTCGGAAATTTTTTCAATAAATTAGAAATTTTACAAGTGGCTCAATAAACACTAATTACTAGCAATTACATAGCTAGAATATGTATATTTAATTTTATGTTAAAAGATATTTATATCCTGATTTTTTTTTACGGAAAACACCCGTTATTTTACCGATTTCCCGAAATTTCACCTAAACGATTTTCAAAACGTTACAATCTTCCCCCTTAAAGAAATTCGGTCCCCGAATTTAAATTAAAACCCCCCTAAATACTAAAACATTTCAGCAAAACCATCATGTCGTCGGGGCTCCGAAATCATAAATACATAAAACATATCGTAACGCAATGCATGCGCATGAAAAACAGATATATAAACCAACATTAAAACTTCGTCAAGCATCCCGCAATCATCCGAGTTATGGTGAAGACACCAATGTCAAGATCCAGAACGAAAATCAATATGATATACATCAAAAATATACCTGTAAACGTCAAAACTATATATGTAAACCTCATTAAAACATCTGGAAGCAATGCATGCCAAACTTTTTTCAAATCGCTGTGCGATGTGTGTATCACTGCACAGTGGCGGACGTCCATTGTGAGAAAATAATTATATATTTATATATATCCTTTGTTTAACATACACGTCCCGCCGTTTTGAAAACAATTTAAAGGGTTTCCCTTGTAAAAAGTTTCGTGTCATCACGGACACGTAGGTAAATACTGAGACTATAGCTTCTCTTTGGAAATCCCTTCGATAACTATCAAGGCATGCAAAAATATACTCAGGTACTGTCCTCTGACTAGTCCTGCTCAGTACTAAACCAAATAGCAAGTATTATAAAATATACTGCTCCAAAAGAAATCAATCCCAAATATATATGAATGCCACGTGCGTCTGGTGCGCACGGAAATCGAAATCCATGAATGTGCTAAACACGTGTACAAAAACAAAAATCTAAGTTCAAGGGGTGTGCACGAAAACACTTGTCAATAGCAACGTGTGTGCCTGACAGAAAAACCAGGTGCATCTGATATCCACGAAGAATCTCGATTTCATGCATCTGGTGTGCACTTAAATCGCATCAAGCGCCTTAAGTATGTGCAAAATCCAAATCAAGTGCACAATGTGCACAAAAACGAATATCGGATATCAAAATCAAAATCGACGGTAAACATCACATCTCAATCCAAAATCCCAATCAGGTATACCGTGGTATAAAATCTCACCATCCTGTGCATCAGCGTGCACAAAAGCAAATCAAAATACTAAAAGTTCATGAAAACTATGCCGAAAGCATAAGTCAAATCATATGCATGCCCTAGGCATGAAATCAAATATCATGAAACTCGGTCATCAAAACTCAATCTTGAAATAAATCACCCAAAATACTGAAATCCAAAGTGACGGATACATGATAGTCAATCACAAAATCACAAATCATAAATACTGTCGTCGATATGTCCGTCCTTCAAAGTCGAGAAGGTATCGGTGCATCCAATGCTAGCAGAGCTAGATATCTACTTACCTTCTGATCATGGCCTGTCGCCTAGTGCCCTTAGGCTCTCGTCTCTCACTGCAGATTGCTAAGCACATAGCTCCTCGGCTCAAAGGTCCAATATAGAAACGATAACGGAAGCAGTCTGCTCTGATACATCCTCTAAAGATCTCTGGCCAACTATCATGGTTACTCATAACATGTCTCGTCGACGATGCTGAACTCTGGCCTGCTGGGTGCGTGCAATATGACCGATCCTGGGTCCAAGTCTTCTCGTATAGTATCCAAGAAAGGTCCTGTCAAGGTCTCTCCCCAAATATCGTTTCTGCCAAACTGCCCGGAAGTTACCACCCTTTACTATATCTGTTTCTTGTTCCGGAACGGCTGCATACTCATCGCGACTCCTTGTAGAAGATATATCTATATACAACGCCTCTGCATGCGTATCACATCTCTTATGTCGGCGGAGTGGAACGCCATCTCACCAAGATCTCGTACGAATCTCTTACTCCACTTTTCTCAAATGTTGACTGCTTCGGACTCGTCTCTTCGTGGCTGCATGGACTGCGCTCCAACGGCTATACTCATATCTGGAGTCTCCCATCATATGATATCCGAATGATGTCGAACTTTTCGATCGATTCATCGAGGTTCTATAATCACCCAAGAGCTCAACATCTTGGGTACAGTTTAATAGTATCAAATATATGCCACAGCACCTATGGACCAACCCTAGAAGGGCAGACCCAAGCCTCACTAATGGCACCGCTGAACTACCGCAAACCCTAAGGTTCACCGGCGTTCCATGGTCATTAAGTTGAGTTAGGGTTTCATTCTTCTAGAGGGTTCATAGAATTGCTTGCATTGTTTTCCGAATACTTTAAACTTGGAAAATGGGTTCCTGACATTCGATCGTCTCTATCGACTCTCAACGTATCCGCGTGAAGTCATCTCTAGCTGGAATCAATCAATCTGATGACCTCGCATCATGGTAGGCAATGAATCCCATGTCCCAGTCTTTCATCTCTGGTGACTAGCGATTTTTTATCATATCTCGAAGTATAACTCGTACGGCAATAGCTTCAACAACTGGGGCGATATCTCCTTATTCGCCAAAATCACTAGCTCATTCGTCTGTATGCTGGACAGTGCCTCAATCATAAAAATACTCGGTGTATTGACGGTCATCACATTCTGGCTGGCCTCTAACAGTAGCCTAATCCTCTGGTGCTGATCTGCACGCCCGAGAAATCTCGTAAAAGCGATCCATCAAACGCTCGTGGGGGCGAAAACACAATAAAACGACGCCTCCATGCAATAGTATGTCCCTGGAATCATGCCCTGGTCGGTCCTCATCCGTGACGAGCTCGTGCTGACCGCAACTCTAGACGTAGCTCTCAACGCCCGTACAACCGTGATAAAAAAACCATAACTGGTACTGATGAGGATAGATCATAGGAAGGAATATAATACTGTGCAAGGAAATGTACATCCTAAGGCTTCTTAAGCAGAGTATCGTATTGTAAGTATGCCGCGGAACATACACACGGTACGTCACTCTACTTGAGTCACCTACTCCATCAACCAAGGATCATTCTACACTCAGAAGGTAAAACCTAACGCTCTGATACCAACTTTGTCATGAGTTGAAAAGTACGGAACATGACCGGCACTTAAATTATGAAACGTCTCGAGGCGTACGTAATCTAAGTAAGCCAAAACCCAGAAATCAAAACCAAAGAAGCAGTAGAGTGAAGGAGAAACCAATTGAAAGCAAGTAGTTTTAATCAACATAGGCTGAAGTATGTATTTTTAAAATCTCAAGTATTTTCTGAAAATTTCGGCAGAGTCTCCTTTGTAAATACTGGCCCCCAAATGGGATACAACATGAATAGTATACGAAATAAATAAAAAGGCATCCCCAAGCGGGAGCTAGCTCTTCGTCAATCGACGGTCACAACCACGCAAGCAATATAATATACAATACCGAAGGGAGAGGATCAAAAACTCAAAAGAAAACCCAAAATCAGCATGAAAATCATAATAATACAACACGCGACTCTAAGGTCGAAATAATAACAAGTCTGGTCTTCTATCTCTATCAAATATACAATCTGGTTGATGGAGTTTCTAGATACAACTGAAATAATAAATAAACAATGGTGGTCTTGATGCAAAAGAACCCACCTACCAAAGCAATCACCCGGCAGGAACAGTGTGCCAGCAAAGCCGCAACGAAACCTGTACGGCAAAACCTGCAAGAAACTGTGGCACAACGGGGGTGTGTTGCCAACTCGTGAGTAGAAAACATCTACCGGCAGAAATCGCATGTATAACGCAATCCTAGGTCATACGATCAGTAATACCCTCAAAATAACAATATGGCCTGAAGCATAATTAATGGTAAGGGTAAACATCTATCACTAAGTGTAAAACCAAGTACTCGTGTCAATGCCTCAGGTAACAACATGTCGCTAATATGATGTACAAATGTCAGGTAGCAATATATCACTAAAATGATGTGCAGATGCATATAATGAGGACAAAGTACATTATGAATCAAAGAACTGTTTTTCTTTATTTAATGAGATTTCTGTATGTACATAAATCGAGATATCATCAATGAAATCAGCATCAAATCCGTGTCAAGCATCGACACAAAACATAAATCTCAATATCTCAATATCTCAGGCTCCGGCTATCCGGACTGGCCTTGTAACATTTCGAAATAATAAAAATATTATTTTTGGGAAATTAATAATTTAATATTATTTTATTGAATATTTTAATAATTCGGTATAATTAAATACAAATAAATAGGGGAAAATTATGGAAAATTCTAAAAATAGGGTAAATTAGAGAATTATGCCATTTCTAAGTTTAATTGATTAGTTATATGCTAAATTAGTGCTAATCGCGATTAATAATCGCTAATCGGTTTTTTTTAGCAATTTGTGCAAAACATGCACATATCATTCTTTTTCACACTTGTGCATTTTCTTGCCATGGTTCACTTTGGGTTTACTATTCTTGGGAGAAGGATTTTGAGAGAATAAGAAAAAGAAAAGGAAAAGAAAAAGGGGTTTAAATAAAGAATTTAGTAGTAGGTGAGAGAGAGAGAGGTATGGTCTCCTTTGACCCAAGGACTTAGCCATCTCCTTCATTCCCTTCACTCATTTCTCTCCCTCTCCTTCAAGTTGCTGCTGCTGCTCCTGCTCCTCACCCCACCTCCCCTCTTCAAGCCTCAAATCATCTCAAAAACAATCCCAAAACCCAATCTCTATTTCATTAAAAGTGTGCACAAGCTCAAGATCTACACATTGGACTAAAGAAGCAAGGATTTTGGCCAGTAGGGGCAACTCAAGAAAATTCTTGAGTTGCCAAATGAGGTATTTTCTGGATGCCTAACTTAGTTTTAGCATTTCCTTTAACCCCATGTTTAGATTGAACCGATATTGTGTGATATTGTGGACTTAGAGAAAACCTAGTTAGGGTTTGAGGAAATTATGAATTGTAATGTGAAATTTAGTTCAGTAGAGGCTACACCAACACCCTAGTACATGAATTGAGACCCTAACCAGAGAGTTGAAACCCGAAATACAGATTTAGAAACCGATATCGGAGAATTTGTGGAATCTGTGAAGGGTATTTTGAATCTGCTATCACCCGAGACATCCTAAATTAAAATTGATTGGATAATGACATGTGCAGGCACCCAGGAAGCTACCACCAGAACCCTAGCCCCTAGCTCCTATACCCGGCCGCAGATTTATCCATTCTGGCCGCAATTTGCGGCCAGACCATGGTGGATTTGCCTCGTTTTGGTTTTGGTGTTCCCTTATCTGTAGATTAGGCCCCTGGTATGTGTAGATTTGTCTAGTTTGACCTAGGGTGAAATCTGGAGCCTATTTCCTTAGTTGCTGTTTTGGATTCGTGTTTCCATATTCCGTATTTATAGTTCTGAAATTGTGTATTGTGTTTTACCTCGACTATTTGGTGTTTATACAACGATATCGCATTGAGATATGTTGTTTCCATGTTAATTCTGGATTTGGGGAACCGTGGACATTTCAAAAGAGAATAGTTAATTATTTAAAAACCCGGTTTTCCTTGATATGATATTTCGGTGCGTCCACCATGTGTTTCCTCGGTGCTAGAGTGATATATGTAAACCCGAATCGAGGAGTTGGATGAGGCCGATTACGGGTACATGGTGGACCCGGTATGGTACCCCGGGGCAAGAACGGTTTCGCTGTGTAGTAGACGGTGAGCCTGGCAGAGGGACTACTACCTACCGGTGATTGGTTGGACCTGACGGTTATCCAGAGGATACTGACCAGAGTCGATAGATGGATGTGGGCGTACTGCCGGGGCCGAGGGCCGATTCCGCAGACATAGCCCGTGGGATGATCCGGACTGACGGAGCCTGATAAATGAGGATTTACGTGTCGATGCTAGGCACGGGTTTCATGATGTTTTCCATGATTTGATTATATCCTCACATTTACATGCATGATACTTATTGTCATTGGGTGACGGGTGGACGGATTCCACGTTTATACAGACATTGATTACATACAGACCTTGACTACATTGATCATACTTCATTTGTATATATAACAGGGTACGAGGGCGCTGTTATATATACCCTTACACCAATATTAGTGGAATGGGACGCTAATATATGTGTATTGATATCCATTTGATACTTCTTCATGTTTACTTCATGCAGACATACCTTACATTCTGACACGTTATTATCTGAGGCACTGGCACGCGTACTTGGCACTACCTACATGATTAGATGTTATACTGCCACATTTTCATGCTTCAGACTTACTCTTGAGGGTTATATTATATACTGATTGTATTGACTTAGGATTATGTCTTGCATTCAATTTCTGCTTGTAGATATTTTCTATTCACGAGTTGGCAACTCACCCCCGTTGTGCCACAGTTCTTGCAGGGCTTGCCGTACAGGTTCTATAGCGGCACTTCTGGCACACTGCTTTCCTTTGCGGGTGATTTGCTTGGTAGGTGGGTTCTTTGTATCAGAACCGCCGTTGTACTTGTATTATTCATTGTATCTAGAAATTCCATCAACCAAAAACTTGTATATTGTTTCAGACTCAGACCCTAGTGATGTATTATTTCGACCTTAGAGTCGCGCTTAGTAGTGTAGCAGTTTCATGCTTATCTGGGTTTCTTTTGAACTTTGATCCTCGCCATTCGGCGTTGTATAGAATATTGCTTGTTTGTTTATTTATCCTTAAACTGGTTTTAGATTTCTGGGCTTTTGGCTTACTTGGATCAGATGGAGTCCTTTAGACTTCATATGGTTTAAGGGCCAGTCACGTGCTCTTTCGGGTCGTGACAGGCCTGTATTATCAAATCTATATATCTCAGTGTCTCAAATCTCAATATCTCAATATCTTGGGCTCTGTCAATCCGGATCGGCCCATATGATCAATCACACGATCACGAACGGTATCCTCTGGATATCCGTCGCGCCAGGTAAAATCACCGGTATGCAGTCTTCCCCTGCCGGGCTCATCGTCTACTACTCGAGCTTCTTTCCCCAGGGTACCATACCGGGTCCATCATATACCCGAGACGGTTCATCCGACTCCTCGAATCGGGTCTCAAAAACATCTCAGAACCGAGAAAATATCATGGTGGACGATACTCAACATATAAAGGAAAACCGCATTTTTCTCTTTAAAATGGTTCATCAGTTTACAAAACTTTCACATGCGGTTTCCAAATCCAGAAAATATCAAGAAGAATCTAAAATCATCAAGTCACCATGTCAATAACAATGAAAACGGGCATAAATCTCTATAATACCGCATAACCAATGAATATATGGATGCATCTGATATCATGCAATAATTAAACTAGCATATAAAAGCTATAACATGTAGCAACTATCAGTTAGCAAGCTATGTCAATGAAATACTATTTTCTAAAGTGTACGTGACATGGCAATTACCGATGATGATGTGTGTGAGCCGGCAAGTAAGTTTATGTGGAACATACGCATCATCGGTAATGGTGCTGGTGTCCTGACAGCATGGTTCATAATCACTAAGTACACAATAAACATGCAATGAGACGATAACAACATGATAAATGGCAATGAATAGTAATTGCAACAATAATATGCGGAACATGAATGATAACGTAACAATAAGGAATCTACATCGCTACACCTGTGTTATACTGTTTTGCCGTTTTAAATAGTACGAATCGTGGTGTTTTGAAAGTAAGGACTACGGTTGTTTTAAGAAAAAGTACGTCTTTTGAAATATCCGTAGAATCCCTTGTCCCGTATTTTCAATACGCACGATTCGTCAGTTTTTGAAACAGGTATGAGTCGAATCTAATCTATCATTTACAACTACACTACAGGGCCAAACTAAACAGGCTGATCGAAAGGTAAGGAAACCGCCTAACATCTGAGTCGATACATATATATACATATAATAGTCGGTGATCCCGCCTCAATAGTATCCCATACGATACCCTAATATAATATGACATCCTCGAATCAAGAGTGCGGATCTATCATCAATATATAGCTCGTACGGAAAATCCGTCGTACGATATCCCAAATCTGGGTACGGGTGAAATATCACATTCATCACATTATTCTTCCGGTATCCTCTTTATCAAAATCAAGATCCGGGGTACTGATCTACGTCTAGTACAATACTGATATCATCTATGCATGCATGCGTTGTATGAAAACACCACGCTTAAAGGACCCACTAAACATATCACGTCGTAACTCAAATACGAACCCTGTCACATCACCGATCTCACGGCCTCAACCCTAATCTCATCGACTCATCTTCAATCCCAAGCATTATCCTCATAATCCGTGTATACACACACACACACACAGTCCCATACCCATGTGTGTATATATATATATACATATCCCCATATACGCACATGTAAAATAGATGTATGCAAATGCGTGTGTGCGTGAACCTATTCTAGGGTTCGCGACTAAGAAGCTATGCTAGTTTACTTCTAATTACCCTAAACTAAACCCTGAACGCAATAATCATCTCTTGATAAACATCCAAGTATCATGAATCACACACACACACACACACACACACACACACATATCATAACTATACTACGAACTGCGGGGGTGCTATACGCCATCTACCCGACTTCCCCCGTAGATATTATCTACTCACCTGGTCCTCGCTTGCCAAAATCGATGTCACCACATGCTTGCTTGTCGTCTCGAAGTCTTCATGAGGGTACCTACATATCATAACGCATCGTATCGCATTAAAATCCAACTCATGACCAAAATGACACACGAATCTCACATAGGTCAAAACCTATAGTTTTGCTTCTCAAATCAACCCAAAAACTCTCGACATCGGCGTACAAACGCCGAGCGATCGAGAAAAACTGAAACGCACCATTCGTGGTTTCAAAAATCACTAATCATATATGAAATAGGGTTTTAAATCATCAAAACATTAAAATTAATCAAATCGTTTTATTTCCCAAAAACCTAGTTAGCACAAATTCCCATTTTGGTTCAAAACTTGATGTTTTAACCAATCTAAATATTTTAACAATTCTTGTGGCTATAATGTTCATTAAACATCTCAATTAAGTCATACCAATGTTAATTAGATTTTAAACTTACCTCTTAATATAAATCTCAAAAATCTAGTTTGCAAACATAACCAATTTTAACAATTTCCAAGGTAACAATCCACAATTCATCAACTAAACTAAGTTTTGCATGAACTAAGTTGCTAAACAACAAATTAAAATGTTAATTATGTCATAAAAACCTTTACTAGATTTTAATCTCATGTTTTGAATTAGTTCCAAAAACCTAGTTTGCTAGAAATCTTAATTAGAACAAATTTTAAAATACAATTAGCAAACTACAACTAGCTTTGCCTTTACATGACTTAAGATCTTAATTACAACACACAACCATGATCTAATTACCCAAAACCCTAACCAGCAAGTAAACCCCATTCTAGAATTTCCAAGTTTTCAAATTAAAACCTAATTAAGCATCTAATTAGCTAATAAGGAAGTATTATAGCAACAATTAAACAAAGGTCAAGATTTATACCTCATGAACCATGGATCAAACTTGCAATCTAGCCTCTCAAAATGCTCTCTTTTCACCACAATCCATGCATGTTAGGCTAAGGAAAAATGGGTAAGAGTTGAATTTGGATTTAGCTTTGATTTTGTATGGATTTTGAGGCAAAATGGTGGATTTTTGATGAGAAATGAAAGGAGAAAAAGGAGGGGGCTGCTGTTGAGGGAGAGGGGGGGCTCGGCCAGATGAGGAAGGCAAGGAGAGAGGGTGTGGGGGTGTTGGTAAAGTCAAAGAAAAATTCCAAGTCCCCATTATCTAACACCATACCCTTTTTGTTTAATATTTCTTTTCTTCTTTTTCTTTTTTTTTTACCAAAAGAAGTGGGAGAAAACTTTGGGGAGGGCTGCTGAATTCTGCAGAAATGAGGAGGAAAAATGGGGGTGTGTGAGTGTGAGGGTGTGTGTAGCAAGTTCCAAGTGAAGGAAATACCCCCGTTTGACAGTTTCATTTCATTTCAAAAATAATATTTTACGTGTTAGTTTATTGTGTCATGATGCAAAAAATTTGTATCAACCCATTCCAATTTGTAATAATCTCTAATTAAATGTATTAGTGACGGTTTAAAATAATATTAAAAGAATTAATTTCGGAAAATTTTTCAATAAATTAGAAATTTTACAAGTGGCTCAATAAACACCAATTACTAGCAATTACATAGCTAGAATATGTATATTTAATTTTATATTAAAAGATATTTATATCCTGATTTTTTTTGACGGAAAACACCCGTTATTTTACCGATTTCTCGAAATTTCACCTAAACGATTTCAAAACGTTACACAGTCACAGGCTTTGTCTTTACCCTCAGAGGAGGGACGGTATGTTGGAAGAGTTCCAAGCTAGATACCGTGACAAACTAGACGATAAAGGCTCGATACATCGCTACCAACGATGCTACCAAAGAGGTAGTCTGGGTGTATATAAGTTCATGAGATGAACTTCGTTCCTACCATTGTGTGACAATGGAGCTGTGGCTTTGGCCTAAGAACCCCTGTCCCATCAGTGATCCAGACATATTCTTAGACAGTATCACCCGATCATGGAGATGGACGATCTCCATGGAGATCGAGGTTAGGAGAGTAGAATTAGAGGTTAACACGACGGATCCACTCACAAAGGCCTTTTCCCAGGAGAGACTTTTATGGGATGGTTGAGTATGGGATACTTCAACCACTGCTGATTGTTGGGTATTGGATACTACAACAGATGGCCCTAGTGCAAGTGGGAGATTGTTAGTTATATGTATGCTCTAGAGACCATTACTGTACATACGATGTATATTGTAGTGGATGCTTGGACATATATAGGGAGGACTTTCTTGCTCGACATGATAGTATGCTATCTGGTTGCTCTTTATCTTAACATGTACACTGATTGTCTCTATGTTACATGTTGATAAAGCCCTTAGGATGAGTACTTGACTATCAGGATTATGATGCAGATCATACTTATGGGGACAGAGTAGTCGATAAGTACATCTTTTAAATATTCCTAGTCGGAGGTGTATCGAGACAGGGCATCGATATACCAGAGTAGACTAGCGTGTAGCTTCTCGACCCATGTAGATGGGCGATGGATGATCCCATATCCATTGGTGTTTGACATCAGAGATGGTATGCGGGTGCTCAGTGGAGACTGGGTACACTGAACGGACTCGCCGAGAACTTCTAGATGGTATTATACCTATCTTCATATAGCAGTTCTCTGGTGACACTGGTACATGTTAGTCTATAGACCCGAGATCGTCATAGAGACTTGTGTGATTCCTACTGTGCTTTGATTTCCACCTTACCATGTTCAAGAGAACATGCAAAACGGTGGATTTTGGGTACAGTCCCGAATCACATGGAGGCAATGAGCGATAAGAAGGGTTTCGTCTCTCCCGGTATTGGGGGTTGATATTGCGCTGTGTTCGATTGGCTATAACAGGAAGTCCCTGGCCAGGGCTGCTTCAGAAATATACTGGTAAGTGTTATCAGTAGTTTCTCGACCCGTTATGAGCCTCATATCGGCACGACTTATTGAGTTACTGGGGTCTGACGTTTACCACCCCTAGATGAGATATGCGACATATCAGACGAAGAGACCGGACTGTACGGTAGTGTTACTGATTGAATTCGCAGGAGTATGAGTAGGCATGCTTGTTGATCTTCTGATCGCTCAATACCCGGGTGGCCGTTACGTTTGGTAGACCGCTTGCGGCTTGTAGGTGTTTGATATGATCATCACCTACTGCCGGCTTGACGAGTCTTTAGAGTCCTACACAGAGGTTTCCTGGCTCAAGCGAAATGGAGTAGGAGCACATATGTGATATTTGCTGGACCAAGATTAACACGATATGTGATACCGTATTCTATTCTCGCGATATGTGACATAAGTCGGTTATATGTGATACAGCCGGGTTATCGGATCAAGTGTTGATTCAATAAATTGTTACATTTGATATTAGTCAGTTATATATGATATAACCGGATTGTTAAATCAATTGTTGATTTAATGATTTAATGTATAATTATATATTTGATATATTAAATTACATTAACTAATATTATTTCACTTAAGATTTCTTTTCTCACTTATTGTGCACATTGTATATATGTGATATGTATATTTGTGTACATGTTTGTGTCATGTTTGATGCTACATGCAAGATGAGTGTATAAGACCCAAACATGATTATGATAATTATTAGGGTTTTTATTTATTTTGGTAATTACAAAATGGTGGCATTTTGTCATGGCTAATAGCTTGTAGAAGCTTGTAGTGCTCATTGACCAAGTCCACTCTTTTGTTTTGCCTAAGATATTTATTAACCCAACCAATTATCCTAACCATGGTTATGTCTCTACAAGAGTTAGCATATAATGCTTAACTCACCCATGGTTGCCATTATCCTTTGGATAATTATCATGAGAGTTTCCTTCTTCTTCTTCCTCAAGCTTTTCTAGCTTCCATGGAGATGATGGAAAATGAGTGAGAAATTCATTTCTAATGTGATAAAAATTCCTATCATCTTCTACTACTTGCCATTTAGTGTAGGGTGTTTGCTTCACTAATTCTACAATCAGTGAAGATGTATCTTAGGTTAGTGTCTCCTCGACATCGATCATCTTCGGCCTCGGTGACTTCGATGCAAGCTTGTTCATTTCCTCATGGGAGCCTCTCTAGAGTCCTAGAGTTCATGATCGCAGCGAAGTGACTACTATATGGAGCTATTGAAGTGCAGGACCGGTCTACAAAGGTTGTATTCCTTGTTCACTTTAGTTGCAAAGTTGTTTGCATTTCATTTTGTCGGATTTTCTAGTATACGATTCTAGGTTAGGGTTAGCTAGTACGGCTAAAATTTTAATTTGGCATGGAAGATGCCTCCCGAAACCTTGCTGACGTGCTAGGCAGCCCTGCACATAGGATGTATATTGTAGTGGATGCTTGGACATATATAGGGAGGACTTTCTTGCTCGATATGATAGTATGCTATCTGGTTGCACTTTATCTTAACATGTTGACTTGTATAAGTGCTGCTGTCTTGCTATCATATGTTGATAAAGCCCTTAGGATGTGTACTTGACTACCATGACTATGATGTAGATCATACTAATGGGGCCAAGGGTAATCCACAAGTACACCGTATAATTGTTCCTAGTCGAAGGAGTATCGAGACGGGGCATCGATGCTCCAGAGTAGACTAGCTTATACGCTTCTCGACTCATATGATGGGCGATGGATGATCCCATATCCATTGGTGTTTGACATCAGAGAGGGTATATGAGTGCTTAGTGGAGACTGGGTACACTGGACGTACTCGCAGAGAACTCCTAGATGGTATTATACCTATCGTCAGATAGCAGTTCTCTGGTGACACTGGTACAGGTTAGTCTGTCGACCCGAGATCGTCATAGAGACTTGTGTGATTCCCACTGTGCTTTGATTTCCACCATACCACGGTCAAGAGATCGTGCAAAAAGGTGGTTTTTGGGTACATTCCCGAGTCATATGGAGGCAATGAGCGATAGGAGGGGATTCGTCTCTCCCTGTATTGGGGGTTGATGTTGCGGTATGCTCGATTGGCCATAACATGAAATCCCTGGCCAGGGTTACTGAGATCTACTGGTAAGTGTCATCAGTTTCTCGAACCATTGGACCTTGCATCGGCATGACTTATCAGGTTATTGGGTTCTGACGTTATACCACCCCCAGGCTATGATATGAGACAAATTCGACGAAGAGACCGGACTGTACGGTAGTGTTACAGATTGGATTCGTAGGAGTATGAGCAGGCTTGCTTTTTGATCTTCTGATCGCTCAATACCCGGGTGGCCGTTACGTTTAGCAGACCGCTTGCGACTTGTGGGTGTTTGATATGATCATCATCTACTACCGGTGTATTGACGAGTCTTTAGAGTTTTACACAGAGGTTTCCTGGTTCATGCGAAATGGAGTAGGAGCACATATGTGATATGTGCGGGACCGAGATTAATGCGCGTATGTGATACCGCATTCTATTCTCGCGATATGTGATATCGGTCGGTTATATGAGATATAGCCGGGTTATCGGATCAAGTGTTGATTCGATAAGATGATTCATATGATATTAGTCAGTTGTATGTGATATAACCGGATTATCAAATCAAGTGTTGATTTGATAATTTAATGTATAATTATATATTTGATATATTAACTTACATTAACTAATATTTGCTCACTAAGTATTCTTTTTCTCACAAGAGTGCATGTAGTATATATGTGATATATATTAATGTACATTTTATTATGTCATGCTTGATGCCACATGCTTCATCAGTGTATGAGACTTACACTATAGTTAGGATAATGTAGGGTTTATATTTATCTAAATAATTCAAAAATAAATGGATTATTGTCATGGCTACAAGCTTGTAGAAGCTTGTGGAAATATTGACCAAGTCCACTCTTTTTGTTTTCACTTGTAGATATTTATTAACCTAATCATAAACCCTAGCCCTAGTTAAGTCTCTACATGAGTTAGTGTATGACATTAACTCACCCATGGTTGATATTCTCACCTCATGAGTTCATTCTCTCATCATCACTTCATCTTCTTCCACATGAGAAAAAGCATGCTAACTTTTTTCTAAGTGATGAAATATTATGATAAAAAGAAATCTAAAGAGAGCTCAATTCCTACTTCATCATCCTCTTCTTTTAGCCATTTAGTTTAGGATGTTTGCTTCACTAATTCAAATATTAGTGAAGAGGTAGGATGAGCTTGAGTCTCCTCGATGTAGATCATCTTCGGCCTCGAAGACTTCGAGCAAGTTTGCATCTTTCACCTTTGCGGAGCCTCTCAAGAGTTGGGGTGTTCACTACTTGGAGCGAAGGGACTACTACACGGAGCTTTAGAAGTGAAGGACCGGTCTACAAAGGTTGTATTCCGCATTCACTTAGGATGTAAAGTTGTTTACATGATGTTTTGTTTAATTCTCTAGTTAAGATTCTAGGGTTAGGGTTCTTTAGAACGGCAAAATTTTAAAAATGGCATGGACGATGCCTCCCGAAACCTTGCTGCCTTGCTAATGTAAATCCCCGTTCTCCATCTATAAGAATTTTCCTTGTATTTTCCGAATTCCAGAGATTTACTTTCCCTCACTATTATTCTGTAGATGGTGGTAGCTGAATCCCAGTATTTATATTTTTCCAACAACCTAAAAATCAAATTAAAACTAACAAATTAATTTCTTAAACCAACCCAGCCCACTCGATCCTTTAATTAAAATCCCTAAATTCATTTCAACCCTCAGCCCAAAATTTTCCTTAACAATTAAAACCCAACCGACCCTTACTTTTCTCCCCAGCCCATTCAAATTTTACTTTACATAAATCCTTTATAAATCCGTCAGCCCAATACCTTTTCAGCCCGCACACACTTAACTAATAAATTCCCTATATATTTTTCCCTGGCCCGTTCCCTTTATTATGCCCTCAGCCCAATCCTATTTTTTAAATAATTCCTTAACCCAAGTTTAAACCTCCGGCCCATCCCCTTTAATTCCTTCCAGCCCAATCAAAATTATTTTTTTGGGTTTATGCCAGCCCGTTTTCCCCTACAGCCCATGATTTTATAAAAGGGAATTGTTTTAAAATTTTAACCAAGCCCAACTCCCCCTATACTGTTCACCTCCTCCTTCAAATTTCCCCAACGGCTACCTCCTGTAGCGCGCGCACGACCCGCCTCCTCCGCCGTCGCCAACGCTCGCAATTACAACGCAATACCGTTGCCTCGCCCCCACGATGCGCTCCTCTCGTCTCCCTTATCTCTTTCCCACCTCGCTCACCTCCTCATTTTTCCAGTCTCCTCCTCTCTCTCGCTACACCCACCGAGCCCAACCTCGAACAGCCATTGCAATCTCCACCTCCGACGACGACGACGACAATCCCTCGGCAACCTTCGATCACTCCTCTTCCACCAGCCTCATCCCTCCACGACTTCACCCTTCTTCAACCGAGCCCCTCTCAAATATCCCCTGCACACAACCCACTTCGACCAAGCTCGGCCACCTTATCCCCTCGACGCCGACGAGCCACCCTACTTCACCTGAACCACATCTGTAGCCCTCAACACCCTCAGCATCACCCTCACCTCCCCAGACCCGACCCCCACTGCTCCCCATCTCTCCAAATCTCAAAAACCCATTTTTAAATTTCTCCCCCTCACTGTGAAACTGCACCGTACACATAGCCGGAGCGCCGCCAACCGACGCCGACCCCAGCACACCCCGGGAGACCCACAGGGCACCATTCTAGACTTCCAGCAGGCACAAAGATGACTCCGGGAACTCCGACGTAAAACCCGTGCTCGATCGAGGCTCGCGCGAACTCGTTCCGCGGCGTACGACGCGCGTTCATGACGACACTGCTGCCGTACGATCCCGAGGCGTTCTCCAGGCAAGTATTTACTTGCTTCATGCTATAATAATAGTGTTACCCATCTAGATTATGTAGTTTACAACTCACCGATTTCCTATGCGTGTCATGACCTAAGTGCTCGATGTTAGTTACCTATGAAAATAATTGTCTAATTTGACGGAAATAGATATTTTATGTTGGCCCTTATAATGATGAATATCTTGTGTGAAATTCGCTGGAAAATTCGATTGTTTGTAACAAAAATCGATACCCCCAAACATGTCGTCAAAACTAGAATTCTCTCGTACCTGAAAACGAATAAAATCACCATAAATCATATACATATTGGAAAGATGTGTTCGAGGGCTTAAATCGAAGCCGACTCGACGAACTTTAACCCTATGTAGAATTTTAATGTTTTTTGTTCGGAAACCCTGAAGATAATTGGATCGGAACACGACTCTGGACTGCAGTCCAGAGCGTTTCTGATTAGTGTGTTCTGTATAAAGTCCTGCGTCCCCGTGTTTCCTGAAATCGCATGATACGGAACCTTACAGTAGTTATAAGATATTCCTGTTAGTGAAAGAAAACAAGTGGTTTCATTCCGATTCATCCCAGTTTGTTATTTTAAACTTATTTTAAAAGGGCAGAACGTAAAGCTGTTCAGAACACTTTCTGAAATGACATTTGAGATTGAACTGTGTATAATTTTCAACGTACAGATGCGATTGAGGATCCGTCTGTTGAGTTGAATACCTTATCGAGAACCCTAAATTTCATTTAACTGTGACATCGCTAAATTCTGAGCTCAACTGGGTGCAATTCGTGTCGCGAAACAGACGTTCAGTTCTGAAATTTAAATTCCAGCCGCGAATACTTAAACTGAAACAGTTATATCTTGAAAACCGAAACTCCGATTGAACTGAAACAAATTTTGATGAATTACTGACTGATTGTTCTATATATCTTACTTACATCATTTTGCTGAATTCTTAACATATTAATTTGTGCAATTTATTTTAGTTCACGACATGCATGCTAATTCATATCATACAGAGCTTATTGATAGCATACAATACACATATCATACCCTTGTCATATACACAGTGTTAGTGCGTGTGGACATTGCATTATCGTGCTTGATAGATGTTGGTCTAGGAGTGACGAGTACACCAATGGAAAGTGAATATTCGTGGCAGTGATTGATACAGTGGACAGTGATGAAACCGTGCCATTGGTATACTTGTACACAACTAGATCAATATCATAAATAGTGTAACCTGGGGGAAAAAAGGGGAAATCAAAGTGGAAAGAGTATCGTATTTAGCGGGACCGTGTTTAGAGGATGATCATTCGAACTGTGATACTGATACGTGTAGGATAGGATCTAGCGATCCGGCTGACAGGGTTATGTCCCGGGCGTCTGGGCCGTTGTCTCGGGTATGTACGAGACTCCTGTTAAACATGATCCTCCTTCCACTATGTGATTTCAAACATGACCTAGAGACCGATAGGAACACTTATCATATTCTGCATCATATAGTGATATAGTGATTACTTGCATTATTCTCATACCAGTATTACCTCATTTACCTGTTCATCCGATTATAATAATATTATTGTTGTGTCGCTCTGACGACCTGAGTATGCATGCTCAGATTCTACGGGAGGACCAGCACAGGAGACGGATCTATCCTTTGAGTTCACGGAGATATAGTTTGGTGTACCTTCTTCACTTACTGCTTTCCATAAAAGAGATTGTGAGATTGAACTTGGTTAGTTATTGTTCTTATTATCTGTAATCTGTGAACAATGAAATTTTAATGTAATAATTTAGTGATGTGATTCCTTTAATACTGTGCTTTATTTACTGATTACCATGTAATGCTAGAAGCCGAAATGTGACTACGGCGGGATGATTCTTTGACCGTAGGAGCATGGCTGGCCTAGTTATCCATCGTTTCCGTATTTTGGGAAGCGGGGCGTAACATGGTTTAGTTGGTATCAGAGCCTGTGTTTAGTATCAAGGGATAACATTAACTATGCTGTATTACGTTATTCTTGTTTCACAATTCTTGATTTCTACCCTTGAATTTGAACCTATTCTTTTAAATCTTCCAGTGATATGACGTCCCCGAACGACCCCTCCTCGGACTCCAGCTCTCAGGACCGCACGGAAAGAATACTCAGTGCACTGACCACTCTCGCGGAAGCTCAGGAGAGGAAGACAGATTTGCTTACTGAGGGACTCAGGGCGATTACCGCTGCAGGAGGACCCTCCGCACTTATTACCGCCCCCGAGGGCGTTACTCCACCAGCATATCAGGCTAGGGCGGGTACCGTATCAGACTTCCGACGGTTACACCCTGCTGCTTTCACAGGGCTGGCTGAACCCTTTGAGGCTGAGCAATGGCTGGTAAACATGGAGAATTTATTGGCAGCCGCCAGGGTTCCAGAGGAAGACAGAGTGAATGTGATAAAGATACAATTAGAAGACGAGGCCCATACATGGTGGTTGGTAGATGAAAGCAGACTTGAAGAGCCGATTGAATGGAACAAGTTTAAGGAGTGCTTCTTAGATCACTATTTTCCTCCCACAGCCAAGACAGAAATGGAGGAAAGGTTTATTCTTTTGAAGCAGAATGGACGCCCAGTGGACGTTTATGCGGCAGAGTTCAACCGTCTGAGCCGCTTTGCTCCATACATGGTCAAATCAGAAGTCACCAGGGCCAGGCGTTTCCTTCAGGGGTTAGATTTTGAGTTGCAGCAACTGATTGCATCGTTAGATCTACAGACTTTCGCACAGGTACTCAATGCGGCGAGAGTTCAAGAGCAATTGATTAGCAAGTTCAGGAGACCCCCGGTCATTCCAGCACGTACCCACGTGCCTTCTCGAGGGGCTATACCGGTTCATAGAGCAGGAACGACTCAAATGAAGCGCCCATTCGTACCACAGCATCGCCCCCAGAGACAGGGTGTAACTTGCGGCTATTGCGGTAGAGGAGGGCATACCCAGAAGGACTGTCGCCGTGCTAAGGGACAGTGTTTGATTTGCGGTTCCAGTCAGCACAGGATTAACAGTTGTCCTGAGCGAGCAGAGATACAAGGAAGTTCTGGACCGTCACAGTAGAGGCCGCAGGAATAGAGACAACCATTTACAGGTCGCGGTCAGGGACGGGCTTTCACCTTGACCGAAGAGCAGGCAGAAGCGTCAGGAGATGTGGTTACAGGTACTCTACTCGTACATTCCTTACCAGCTAGAGTACTTTTTGATTCAGGAGCATCGCATTGTTTCTTGTCTGAGCATTTCACAAATACACACTCAATACCACATGAACCACTAACCAAGGGATGGGAAATTCATACGGGTAATGGCATCATAATATCTAGTCGAGAATGTAGATTATGCCCGGTTGTAGTGTGTGGCCGGGAATTCTATGCGAATTTCCTCCTAATTGGGACAGGCAGTTACGACGCAATTCTCGGGATGGATTGGATGAGCACTTTCCATGCAGTTATCGATTGTCGTGCAAGGAAGGTGATCTTCTGCATCCCTAATCACCCGGAGTTCATTTTCGAGGGCGGAAGCGAATCTTTGGAGCCAGCTAAGTATAGAGCAAAGCCTAAGGAGCTGACAGCTATGGAGATTGATAAGAGCCCAGCCCCAAAAATTGTTCGGGACTTCCTAGACGTATTTCCTGAAGATCTACCAGGTCTACAACCTCCTCGAATTTTGGAGTTCTCAATCGACTTGACTCCAGGTACGGCCCCAGTATCCAGAGCTCCATACAGAATGGCACCAGTTGAATTGGCGGAATTGAAGAAGCAGGTTGAAGAACTATTGGAGAAAGGATTTATTCGGCCAAGCGCTTCACCGTGGGGTGCACCAGTTCTATTGGTAAAGAAGAAGGATGGATCGTTGCGAATGTGCATAGATTACCGGGAGCTGAACAAGGTCACAATAAAGAACAAGTACCCAATCCCGCGTATCGATGACCTATTCGATCAGCTAAGTGGAGCCAAGGTTTTCTCGAAGTTGGATCTCCATTCTGGATATCATCAAATTAGAGTAGCAGCCGAGGATGTATGCAAGACGGCTTTCAGGACCCTATACGGACATTACGAGTTCCTTGTGATGCCGTTCGGTGTTACCAATGCCCCAGCAATATTCATGGATTTAATGAACAGGGTGTTCGCAAAATACTTGGACACGTTTGTTGTTGTGTTTATCGACGACATACTTGTCTATTCGAAGACCCGGGAAGAGCATGCTGAGCATTTGCGCACGGTACTGCAGGTTCTTCGGGAAGAGAAGCTGTACGCGAAGCTAAGCAAGTGTGAATTCTGGCTTGAAAATGTTCAGTTTTTGGGACATATTGTTTCGGGCGAAGGCATCTCGGTGGACCCAGCAAAGATAGAATCTGTCAGAGATTGGCCGACGCCAAAATCAGTAGCAGAGATCAGGAGCTTTCTGGGATTGGCAGGTTATTATCGGAGATTCGTCCAAGATTTCTCAAGGATCGCGGAACCATTGACACGGCTGACACGGAAGGACGTGCCGTTTACATGGACAGAGGAGTGCACTCAGGCATTCGACACACTAAAGCAGAAGTTAACCACAGCACCTATACTTACAGTACCAGATAATTCAGGTGGTTTGGTGATACACAGTGATGCCTCAGGAAAGGGTTTAGGCTGTGTTTTGATGCAGCACGGCCGTGTGGTTGCTTACGCCTCTCGACAACTGAAGAACCACGAGAAGAACTACCCCACGCATGACTTGGAGTTAGCCGCTGTAGTCTTTGCGTTGAAGATTTGGAGGCACTATCTATTGGGTGAGAAAGTGGAGGTATACACGGATCATAAAAGTCTGAAGTATGTTTTCACTCAGAAGGAACTGAACATGAGGCAACGCCGATGGCTAGAGCTGATGGCAGATTATGACTTGGACCTTCAGTATCACCCGGGGAAGGTCAATGTTGTACCAGACGCACTCAGTCGCAAACCAGCGGTCATGATGTTGACCGATCAGAGGAGTATTATTGAGGATTTCCAGAGACTTGAACTTGAGGTCGTTACGCCGAACGCACTCAGTCAATTTTGGCAACTACAGGTGCAGTCTTCCCTGGTGGATCGCATCAAGATTGCACAAGCGGATGATCCCCGATTGCAAAAGTTCAGAGAGCAAGTGGAAGCTGGATTGAGAACGGATTTGATTATACATGAAGATGGCTCTCTGAGATTCGGTAGCAGACTCTGCGTACCTAAAGGTGATGTACGAGAAGAAGTGTTGGCAGAAGCACACAGTTCAGCTTATTCTTTGCATCCAGGAGGTACAAAAATGTATCAGGACCTAAAGCAGCACTTTTGGTGGAACGGAATGAAGCGGGAAATTGCGAGGTTCATATCCAGATGCTTGGTATGTCAGCAGGTGAAGGCGGAACATCAGAGAACAGCAGGATTATTACAACCATTGCCGATACCTGAATGGAAGTGGGAGCACATTACTATGGATTTTGTGACGGCCTTACCACGGAGCCCTAGAGGCAATAACGCTATTTGGGTTATCGTCGATCGCCTCACAAAAGCTGCACACTTTCTACCTTTCCGAGTGGGACAGTCAACAGAATCACTGGCAGAAAGATATATGCAGGAGATTGTGCGACTTCACGGTGTTCCAGTCAGCATTGTGTCAGACCGGGACACGAGATTCTTGTCACACTTTTGGAAGAGCTTACAGGATAGTTTGGGAACCCGTCTCAAATTCAGCACAGCTTATCACCCACAGACGGATGGACAATCCGAGCGTACAATTCAGACGCTCGAGGATATGTTGAGAGCCTGTATGTTGGACTTTCAGGGTTCCTGGGAGGACCATCTGCATCTAGTCGAGTTCTTTTATAACAATAGTTATCAGGCTAGTATTCAGATGGCTCCTTTTGAAGCACTATATGGGCGGAAGTGTCGATCCCCAGTATGTTGGGACGATGTGGGAGAACGAAGATTACTGGGCTCCGAACTCATTGTTCAGACAGTCAACAAGGTTCAGATGATCAGGCAGCGTATTAAGACGGCTCAGGATCGACAAAAGAGTTGGGCAGATACCAGCAGAAGGGCACTAGAATTCGAAGTCGGAGATAATGTGTTCTTGAAAATTTCCCCTACTCGTGGAGTGATCAGATTCAGAAGTCGGGGAAAACTTAGTCCCCGTTTTATCGGACCTTTTGAGGTGCTAGAGCGAGTAGGAGAGGTGGCTTATCGACTGGCCTTGCCTCCATCGCTAGCTGGTGTGCACAATACCTTCCACGTGTCACAGTTGCGGCGTTACGTACGAGATGAGAACCATGTTCTGGACCATTCAGAATTAGTTTTGGGGACCGATCTGTCATACGAGGAGCAGCCTACTACCATCCTCGACCACAGAGAGAAAGTACTGAAGAATAAGGTCATTCCATTAGTCCGAGTGACTTGGGGCGGTCGTTCCCCTGGAGAATCCACCTGGGAGCGGGAGGAAGATATCCGTGATCGTTATCCACATCTTTTTGTTTAGCACATTGTATTCTTGTATCCTTGTTAAATTTCGAGGACGAAATTTTTGTTAAGTGGGGTATGATGTAAATCCCCGTTCTCCATCTATAAGAATTTTCCTTGTATTTTCCGAATTCCAGAGATTTACTTTCCCTCACTATTATTCTGTAGATGGTGGTAGCTAAATCCCAGTATTTATATTTTTCCAACAACCTAAAAATCAAATTAAAACTAACAAATTAATTTCTTAAACCAACCCAGCCCACTCGATCCTTTAATTAAAATCCCTAAATTCATTTCAACCCTCAGCCCAAAATTTTCCTTAACAATTAAAACCCAACCAACCCTTACTTTTCTCCCCAGCCCATTCAAATTTTACTTTACATAAATCCTTTATAAATCCGTCAGCCCAATACCTTTTCAGCCCGCACACACTTAACTAATAAATTCCCTATATATTTTTCCCTGGTCCGTTCCCTTTATTATGCCCTCAGCCCAATCTTATTTTTTAAATAATTCCTTAACCCAAGTTTAAACCTCCGGCCCGTCCCCTTTAATTCCTTCCAGCCCAATCAAAATTATTTTTTTGGGTTTATGCCAGCCCGTTTTCCCCTACAGCCCATGATTTTATAAAAGGGAATTGTTTTAAAATTTTAACCAAGCCCAACTCCCCCTATACTGTTCACCTCCTCCTTCAAATTTCCCCAACGGCTACCTCCTGTAGCGCGCGCACGACCCGCCTCCTCCGCCGTCGCCAACGCTCGCAATTACGACGCAATACCGTTGCCTCGCCCCCACGATGCGCTCCTCTCGTCTCCCTTATCTCTTTCCCACCTCGCTCACCTCCTCATTTTTCCAGTCTCCTCCTCTCTCTCGCTACACCCACCGAGTCCAACCTCGAACAGCAATTGCAATCTCCACCTCCGACGACGACGACGACAATCCTTCGGCAACCTTCGATCACTCCTCTTCCACCAGCCTCATCCCTCCACGACTTCACCCTTCTTCAACCGAGCCCCTCTCAAATATCCCCTGCACACAACCCACTTCGACCAAGCTCGGCCACCTTATCCCCTCGACGCCGACGAGCCACCCCACTTCACCTGAACCACATCTGTAGCCCTCAACACCCTCAGCATCACCCTCACCTCCCCAGACCCGACCCCCACTGCTCCCCATCTCTCCAAATCTCAAAAACCCATTTTTAAATTTCTCCCCCTCACCGTGAAACTTCACCGTACACATAGCCGGAGCGCCGCCAACCGACGCCGACCCCAGCATACCCCGGGAGACCCACAGGGCACCATTCTAGACTTCTAGCAGGCACAAAGACGACTCCGGGAACTCCGACGTAAAACCCGTGCTCGATCGAGGCTCGTGCGAACTCGTTCCGCGGCGTACGACGCGCGTTCGTGACGACACTGCTGCCGTACGATCCCGAGGCGTTCTCCAGGCAAGTATTTACTTGCTTCATGCTATAATAATAGTGTTACCCATCTAGATTATGTAGTTTACAACTCACCGATTTCCTATGCGTGTCATGACCTAAGTGCTCGATGTTAGTTACCTATGGAAATAATTGTCTAATTTGACGGAAATAGATATTTTATGTTGGCCCTTATAATGATGAATATCTTGTGTGAAATTCGCTGGAAAATTTGATTGTTTGTAACAAAAATCGATACCCCCAAACATGTCGTCAAAACTAGAATTCTCTCGTACCTGAAAACGAATAAAATCACCATAAATCATATACATATTGGAAAGATACGTTCGAGGGCTTAAATCGAAGCCGACTCGACGAACTTTAACCCTATGTAGAATTTTAATGTTTTCTGTTCTGAAACCCTGAAGATAATTGGATCGGAACACGACTCTGGACTGCAGTCCAGAGCGTTTCTGATTAGTGTGTTCTGTATAAAGTCCTGCGTCCCCGTGTTTCCTGAAATTGCATGATACGGAACCTTACAGTAGTTATAATATATTCCTGTTAGTGAAAGAAAACAAGTGGTTTCATTCCGATTCATCGCAGTTTGTTATCTTAAACTTATTTTAAAAGGGCAGAACGTAAAGCTGTTCAGAACACTTTCTGAAATGACATTTGAGATTGAACTGTGTATAATTTTCAACGTACAGATGCGATTGAGGATCCGTCTGTTGCGTTGAATACCTTATCGAGAACCCTAAATTTCATTTAACTGTGACATCGCTAAATTCTGAGCCCAACTGGGTGCAATTCGTGTCGCGAAACAGACGTTCAGTTCTGAAATTTAAATTCCAGCCGCGAATACTTAAACTGAAACAGTTATATCTTGAAAACCGAAACTCCGATTGAACTGAAACAAATTTTGATGAATTACTGACTGATTGTTCTATATATCTTACTTACATCATTTTGCTGAATTCTTAACATATTAATTTGTGTAATTTATTTTAGTTCACGACATGCATGCTAATTCATATCATACAGAGCTTATTGATAGCATACAATACACATATCATACCCTTATCATATACACAGTGTTAGTGCGTGTGGACATTGCATTATCGTGCGTGATAGATGTTGGTCTAGGAGTGACGAGTACACCAATGGAAAGTGAATATTCGTGGCAGTGATTGATACAGTGGACAGTGATGAAACCGTGCCATTGGTATACTTGTACATAACTAGATCAATATCATAAATAGTGTAACCTGGGGGAAAAAGGGGAAATCAAAGTGGAAAGAGTATCGTATTTAGCGGGACCGTGTTTAGAGGATGATCATTCGAACTGTGATACTGATACGTGTAGGATAGGATCTAGCGATCCGGCTGACAGGGTTATGTCCCGGGCGTGTGGGCCGTTGTCTCGGGTATGTACGAGACTCCTGTTAAACATGATCCTCCTTCCACTATGTGATTTCAAACATGACCTAGAGACCGATAGGAACACTTATCATATTCTGCATCATATAGTGATATAGTGATTACTTGCATTATTCTCATACCAGTATTACCTCATTTACCTGTTCATCCGATTATAATAATATTATTATTGTGTCGCTCTGACGACCTGAGTATGCATGCTCAGATTCTACAGGAGGACCAGCACAGGAGACGGATCTATCCTTTGAGTTCACGGAGATATAGTTTGGTGTACCTTCTTCACTTACTGCTTTCCATAAAAGAGATTGTGAGATTGAACTTGGTTAGTTATTGTTCTTATTATCTGTAATCTGTGAACAATGAAATTTTAATGTAATAATTTAGTGATGTGATTCCTTTAATACTGTGCTTTATTTACTGATTACCATGTAATGCTAGAAGCCGAAGTGTGACTACGGCGGGATGATTCCTTGACCGTAGGAGCATGGCTGGCCTAGTCATCCCTCGTTTCCGTATTTTGGGAAGCGGGGCGTGACAGCTAAGTAACCCAATAGTGGTATCAGAGCCAAGCTAGAGAATTAAATGATGTTTGTTAGATTATGAAACCGAAACTGCTTCGAAACTTGAAACCCTAATATCCAGTTTCTGTCGAATTTTAAATGGCCTCTAAAATTTTTTTTAGCAACTGCAGAATGTTGTATGTGTTATGACATGAACACCAAGAAAATTTGAAGGGGTTTGCTCGGTTTTTGGTTGAGCAGATGAGGGAAATTTCCGAGGAGGCCGGCCCTATTAGGGTATTTGGACTTCAAATTTTCATGGTGTTCCAGGCTCTGGGTTTTGGTGTTTCAGGTGTTGTTAATTTTTGCTAAATTTGCATGTGATGTTAACTTTCTGTAAATTATAATTTAGAGTGTTTCGTAATCGTAATTCTGAAATCTATTCGGGTTATTTAGACGACGTTAAAAAGTTCGAACGGATATCAATAACCCAAATTTTCCCTCACTGAAATTTTCTAAGAGTTGGTTTTTTCCGAGTTTAAAATTTTCAGAAAATCATGCAAGCAATTCTGTGGACTCTCTAGAAGAACGATACCCAAACTCGATTTTTTGGATCATGGAACCGCGGTCATATCCTAGGGTTTGCAGCAGTTCCATGGTCACATGAGTGAGACATGGGCCGGCCTTTCTACGGATGGTTCATAGGAGCTGTAGCGTGTTCTGGGTACTTTTTGAACTCCGCTCAAGTGTTAAGCTTGTTGGGAAATTTTGGATGCTTGCTTATTAGATCAAAAAGTTTAACTTCGTCTAACTATCTGTGATTGTGATACAATATTTGGAATCCACATAATTAGTTATGAGATAACTAGTTTGAATTTTATAAATCTAGCAGTTTAGTCTTATTTGATCGTTTGCCATGGGATTTTGATGTTGATCAAAATTCCGTCGCAATTACGTAGTGTACACGGATACTCGCCGGGTAACCTTCATACATAGCCATGCCCCATAGCCCCGACTGAGTGACTGTAGGAGAACCCCATCGCCAAAAGCATCTGTTCGGGTGCTCACGGCTGCGGTGTTCGGTCTTAGTGCATTTCGTCGACAGCATCGAGGGTGCGGCCGTCTACTAAAGTTTCCGACGAGCATTCGATCAAGTTATTGGGAATCTTATTGAATTACCCGACAGGTTATTGAAAAGTGTTTTCAATATCGAGACTAAAATGCGAGGTTTATAATTGTTAGGCATGCGATATCTAAGGAATTCATTTGGTTGGGCATAAATCCAAAGTATGTGATACATTGGGTTTATGATGTCTAAGACGGTTGCAGATTCTAATTGTTGTAGTTTTTCACTTCCTTTTCTGCGACTGTAAGTGTAATATGTGGTGTATCGCCGGTTTCGTTGCTATATGTCAACGATAATTGGGATACGCATATTTACTTACGTTGATGACATATGATGTTATGTGTTGCTGTGATATGTAATATTGAATCGTCATGTTTTGAATAGCCAGGTTTTTTTATGTGAGATGAGAGTTTTCATTTTCATTCATTTAAAAGCTTGTATGTAATATTCTTTTATTGGGGCACTTCCGGATTGAGGATGTTGTCACCATTGATATATATTATTTACTTTTCCGCATTAGGATAGACCCAAGGAGGGGAGTACAAGTAACCGGGTTCTAGGGTCCAGTGGGAGACCATCTCGAGGAGTCAAGACCGGGTCTCCTAACTCTAGAATTGGTAGGGTTGCTTGCCGCTCTCGTAAGGGTCTACGGATGTGGGTTTGGCTATTCATCGCGACCGTGGAATCCGCGTTTTTATTGGCTTAAATAAAACACGGAATTCCTAGTATATCCAATATTTCATATGTGTTCTTCTGCTGCTGATATTTTGTGATGTGATCACTTGATATGTTCTGAGACGAATGCCTATATTATATATATGATATATAATAACTATTGTTGCTTTCGTTTCTTCTGTGATACTTAGGAAGCATAATTTGATAGGACTTCATTAATGAGATTAATGAAATAAAAGAAAACTAAAGATGTTGTAGAAACTTGTTTTAAAAACTGGTAGCTCTAGTTCTTGCTTTGTATAGTGGTATTCGTTGAAGAATATCCAGCACCTTATTCGATAAGGAAAGAGCCGAGATTCCTTCACCGGGAGTGACATCTTTAGTGAAACTGGCAGATGCTACAACCCACTCGGTTTGTCTTTTGATTGCTTCTATAGTTTTTGCTTTGCATAGAGGTATTTGTGAAATATCCCGCACTTTATTCGATAAGGAAAGAGCCGAAATCCCTCACCGGGAGTGACCTCTTTAGCAAAACTGGTAAAAGCTTACAAAACACTCCCTTTTCAAAATCACTCGATTCTACAACGATATCAAGTTCATTACGCAAAGGGTTTTCTTAAAAACCTGTCGTAGCCCTCCGTCATTTCAGATAAGTAGTATTTAGTATTCATGCTGCGTTTGTTGACCTCTGTCAAGGCGTAGTATGCAGCAGCTGATTAGTGCTTATCTGCGAAGCATATGATGCGATTGGATTAGGGTAGTCGTGCGACCTTGTTGACCTCTGTCAAGGGTCGTGCGGGTGGGTTTAATTCAATTAGGAAATGACGGGTTGAACTTGACTAGCGTACTATGGTTTGTTGACCTCTGTCAAGGTCATAGGACGCTAGGGGTAAAATATTATCGGGAATTTCAAGCGTTGAAATTTGCAATGAGATTGCATACCTTTTATAAGATAGTTGGATCCCAATACCCACTGGGAGTAAGAGTTACTCCTAGGAGAGTTTTGCACATTACAACTAGCCGATCAAGTAGGTGTCTAGAAAGGTGTTAACGGGGTTACGCCCCTGGGAAAACGAGGTTTATTTTAATTATGTCCGTGCGAAAGCATGGGGAACCTCCCTCAAAGTACCCTGAAAGATTGGCGAACTTGTAGGGTGTAATTAATCCCGGCTAGTCTTACCTTTTAGGGTTTGAAGGAAGATTTGATAAAAACAGTGGGAGCCATCCTGATTAGATAAACTAATAACCAATCTAATCCTACAAGAGCACACGCAGAGTGTTTTCTTCTCTCTCTCTCCTGGTAGCGACCATGTCACGCCTTAATCAAGATAATAATATGGATGCATTGACTGAAGCTGCTTATTATACTGAGCTAGGGTACGTTGGTTCCGCTCTATCTTATAATTGTTATAAGTCCGAGCAGGAAATAGGGGAATATCCGGATTCCCATGCCACCCAATCGAAGAAAGTGCATGTTGATGCATCTTCTTCGGGTGTGTTCATTACCGAGAACTGTTTTTTTAGTATCCTCTACGTCCTATGTATATGATACCGGATCAGGATTCAACATATGTAATATGTTATATGGGCTACAGATAGGTAGAGAACTGGGAATGGGTGATATGTCTCTAAGTGTAGAGAATGGTGCAAGTGTTGCAGCCAAACCAGTTGGCAAATATCACCTTGTATTAATACATTGATTCTGAACAAATGTTATTAGATACCGAACCTGATATACAACATTACATCAGTTTCTTTATTAAGTTAAAGAAGGATATAATTTTGTATTGGAGGATTATGTTGTGAACATTTTCTTGAATCAAGAGTTGATTGGATCAGGCACGTTATGTAATGGGATATAAGTTCTAAATCAAAACACAGTTCAAAGTATTTAGAACACACACAAGAGGAGTAATTCAGAAATGAACAAATCTTTCTTAAGGCATTGTAGACTAGGTCATATCAATGCGACATGACCAGCTAAGTTACATATGGATGAATATGAGAATCTGTTCGAATTTTCATCTTATGCTACTTGCCAGTCTTGTCTCAAAGGTAAAATGACCAATACTCCGTTTACTGGAAACAGAGAAAGAGTTACTGAACACTTGGGACGGATACATGATGATGTATACAGTCCTATGTCTACAAATCCCAAGGTTGGTTCATCGTACTTCATTATATTCACTAATATTCTCTCAGGATTCGGACATATGTTCCTGTTGATACACAAGTCTGAAACTTTTGAGAAATTCAAGGAATATAAGCTTGAAGTTAAGAACCAGACGGGTTGAAGTATTAAAGTCCTTCGATGTGATCGAGGAGGCGAATACTTGCGCATGGTGTTCCTGGAGTTTCTAAAAGGAGAATGAGATTCTCTCTCAATTCACTCCTTCGTATACACCACAACACAACGGTGTATCGGGACGGAGGTATCACACCCTATGAAATATGGTGTGCTCTATGATGAGTACTGCTAAGTTACCTGTTTTCTTTTGGATGTTATGCACTTGAGAAGCTGCATACTTATTGAATGGGGTTCCACCCAAATCAGTGTCTACCACTTTATATGAGATATGGTATGGGAAGAGACCATGTCTTAAAGAAGTTAAGATATGGGGTTGTCTGGCCTATGTTGAAAAGCAAAATCCGGATAAGCTCGATGCAAGGTCAGTTCTGTATAAGTTTGTTAGGATAACCCAAACATTTGTGAGGGTATATCTTCTACCACTCTGAGGAGAAAAATGTGTTTTGTTTTTCAGCATGTCACCTTTTTAGAAAGGAATTTCTTGTGAAGAAATTAGTGGTCATGAGGTAGAACCGGAAGGAGTTCCAGCTAAAAAAACTAACAGCTGATGATTTGGTAAAACCAAAGGATTCAATAGTCTCCAACGAACCTCAGCCTCTCCGCGAATCTGGTAGGGTTCCTCATCAACTTGAGAGATACTACGATCTTCTCGGTGACAGTGGGAGTGAGGATTGCATTATGGTAGATGATGGCCTAACTAGGTTCAAGCAGGCCATCACGAGTGGCGACTCTGTGAAAAATCTGGATGCTATGCGATCAAAGATGGAATCCATGTACACTAACAAAGTATGACTTTGCATGTTGCACCTGAAGGGGTAAAACCCATTGGGATCAAATGGATCTTGAGAAGATTCTTGGTATAAATGTAAAAGTTGAGACTTTCAAAGCTATTATTAAGTCCATCAGGATTAGAGCATGCATCGCGGAGTTGGAACATCTGTTTTGATGTGCCAGTCAAAGAGTTTGACTTCATCAAAAAGGTAGATGAACCTTGTATATACAAGAAGGTTGTAGAGAGTAAGGTTTTCTTCTACGTATTGTACGTAGATGACATACTCTTGATAGGAAATGGTTTCCTATGCTACACTTGGTCAAGCTCCTCTTATCACGAGGATTCTCCATGGAAGATCTGGATGATACCCACTACATCTTGTGGATTATGATCTATGGTGATAGATCTAAGTGGATGTTGGGAGTGTCTCAAATCTAGGTACATTAACACCATACTAAAGGGGTTTAGTATGAAAGATTCTAAGCGTGGTGGTTCGCCCACTTACTCAGCAATCACTCTCTCCAAAAAGATATCTTCCCAGACTGATTTGGAGAGAGCTCGCGTGCAAGGGATATCCTATGCTTCAGCAGTAGGCTCTATCATGTATGTGATGTTATGTACCAAACCAGATGTAGATGACTCACTAGGTGTAGTGATCAGGAATCAATCGGATCTTGGGAAAATCACTGGGAAGTTATGGAGGACATTCTTAAGTACTTGAGAAGCACTAAAAGAATGTTCTTGGTTCAAGCTTCCAGAGTGATAAGGTTGACTGAAAGTCAGTCACATGCATTGTCTTTACCCTCAGTGGAGGGATGGTATGTTGGAAGAGTTTCAACCTAGATACTGTGGCATACTAGACGATAAAGGCTGAATACATTACTACCAACGATGCTACCAACATGGTTCCTACCATTGAGCGTCCAATAACTATTATTGTGACAACAATGGAGTTATGGGTTTGGCCTAGGAACACAGGTCTGTATGGTTACTAGGCACTCTCACAAGGGTCTATAAGGCATCAACCATGCCCAATTTAAAATTTAGACGTGCCGAACAACCCTAACCAAGATCTTAGACTAGAGATTAGGCGAAACAAAGCATGTTAAACACTTTAACATCTAAGAGTTTGGGATTACAACCTTTGTAGTCCGGTCCTTCACTTCTAAAGCTCCATGTTGAGGTCCCTTCTCTGCAATCATCGAGTTTCCGGACACTAGAGAGGCTCCACGGAGAGAAAGATGCAAGCTTGCTTCCGATCTTCGATAACAAAGATGATCTACCTTGAAGTTTCTTTAACACAAGCTCTCACTCACAAACGAAGTGAACACCTTAATCTAAATGGCTAGGATAGATTAGGATGATGAAATAGGATTTTAGCTCTCATTTGTTTTCTATTTCTCACTCAAAATCATCACTAATGAAAAACCAAGAAAGCTTTTTCAAAGCTCAAGCAAGAAGAAGAAGAATAGAATCCTTTTGTGATGAATAATGAAAATTATCATAATGATTAATAATGCAACTATGGTTGAAAATGAAGAGGCTAACCATTGTAGAAACTTAACCTAGGGTGAAGGGTTTTGGTTGGGTTAGAAATATCTAGCAAAAATATCAAACATAATATCTTTGCTAGAAACAAAGTAAAACCTTCTAGAAGTATCAAGAAAGAACTAACCCAAATCAAACCCCAACCTTGTTTAATCTCCACTAAACAAGTTGCATTAGTAATCATATCATGTTACAATATTATATATCACATATATAATATATATTTGTAACAAAATAAAATAATACAATTAACATATATCGCATATATATCAATGTATAACCCGAGTGAGAAAAAGAATCTTTTAGTGAGCTTATATTAGTTAATGTAATTTAATATATCAAATATATAATTATACATTAAATTATCGAATCAACAGTTGATCCGATAATCCGGCTATTTCACAAATAACCGACTAATATAATCTGTATCAGTTCATCGAATCAACACTTGATCCGATGACCCGGCTATATCACATATACCCGGCCGATATCTCATATCGCGAGAATCTAATACGGTATCATATACACGTATTGTTCTCGGTCCCGCACATATCATATATGTGCTCCTACTCCGTTTTGCCTGAGCCAAGAAAGCTCTGTGTAGGACTCTAAATAATCATCAATACGCCGGCAGTAGGTGATGATCATATCAAACACCCACAAGCTGTAAGCGGTCAGCTAAACGTAACAGCCACCTAGGTATTGAGCGATCAGATGATCAACAAGCAAGCCTGTACATTATCCCATGAATCCAACCAGTAACACTCCCGTACAGTCCGGTCTCTTCGTCTGATATGTCGCATATCTCGCCTAGGGGTGGTAGACGTTAGACCCCAGTAGGTTGATAAGTCGTGTTGATATGAGGTCTATAACAGTTCAAGAAACTACTGATAACACTTACCAGTAAATCTCAGCAACCCTGGCCAGGGATTTCTAGTTATAGCCAATCGAACACAGCGCAATATCAACTCCCTATACCGGGAGAGACGAATCCCCTCCTATCGCTCATTGCCTCCATGTGATTCGGGACAGTACCCAAAAACCACCTTTTTGCACGCCCTCTTGGACGTGTTATGATGAAAATCAAAGCACAGTAGGAATCACACAAAACTCTATGACGATCTCAGGTCTATAAACTAACCTGTAACAGTGTCACCAGAGAACTGCCATCTGACGTGAGGTATAATACCATCTGGGAGTTCTTGGCGAGTCCGTCCAGTGTACCCAGTCTCTACTGAGCACCCGTACACCATCCTTGATGTTAAACACCGATGTATATGGGATCATCCATCGCCCATCATATGGGTCAAGATGTGTATACGCTAGTTTACTCTGGTGTATCGATGCCCTGTCTCGATACACCCTCGACTAGGAACAGTTATAGGATGTACTCGTCGACTACCGTGGCCCTACTAGTATGATCTCATCATAGTCCCAGTAGTCGAGTACATATCCTAAGGGCTTTATCAACATGTAACATAGAGACTATCATAGTACATGCTAAGATAAAGAGCAACCAGATAGCGTACTATCATGTCGAGCAAGAAAGTCCTCCCTATATATCTCCAAGCATCCACTACAATATACATCGTATGTACAGTAATGGCCTCTAGGGCATACATATAACTAACAATCTCCCACTTGCACTAGGGCCATCTGTTGTGGTATCGCATACCCAACAATTAGCTGTGGTTGAAGTATCTCATACTCAACCATCCCATAAAAGTCTCTACTGGGAAAAAGGCCTTTGTGAGTGGATCCGCACTGTTGTCCTCTGTGTCTATTCTCCTAACCACGATCTCCCTAGAGATCAACCATCTCCATGATCAGGTGATACTGCCTAAGATTTATATCTGGATTTCTGATGGGACGGGGGTTCCTCGGCATAAGCCACAACTCCATTGTCACACAATGGTAGGAACGAAGTTCATCTTATGAAATAATATATATCCAGACTGCCTCTTTGGTAGCATCCTTGGTAACGATGTATCTTGCCTTTAATCGTTTAGTAATTCACAGTATCTATCTTGGAACTCTTCCCAAATACCGTCCCTCCACTGAGGGTAAAGACAATGCCTGCGACTGACATTCAGTCGTCCTTATCACTCTTGAACCTTTCCAGTGATTCTCCCCAGGATCGATTGATACCATCTCACTACAACTAGTGAGAATCCTAACATCCAATTAGATCTATCTCATAGATCCATAACTCAGGATTTAGGAGGTATCACCTTGATCCTATATAGAGAATCTTTGTGATAAGAGGAGATTGACCGAGCGTAGCATAGGAAACTCCTTCCCTATCAAGAGTATGTCATCCACGTAATCTACGAGGATCACCGCCATACTCTCTACTATCTTTTTGTATATACAAGGTTCATCTACCATTTTGATGAAGTCAAACTCTTTGACTACTACATCAAAACAGACGTTCCAACTCCACGATGCCTGATTTATCACATAAAACATCTTGCACACGTTTCCGCTGCTCCCACTGTCTACGAAGCCCTCTGGCTGTGTACTTATAGATGCTCTCTTCCAAATCATCATTTAGAAAAGCAGTCATGACACCCAACCGCCAGATATCGTAGTCATGGTATATAGCCGTGGCAAGTAGGATCTGGATGGACTTAAGCATAGCTTTGAAAGTCTCAACTTTTCCATGTACACCAAGTAATCTTCTCAAGATATACTTGCTCCTGATGGGGATTTAACCCTTCAGATAAAGCAACCAAAGTCCTTACTTTGTTGGTGTATTAGGATTCCATCTCAGATCGCTAAGCTTCCAGCCACTGTTACAGAGTCCCACTCTTGATGGCCTGCTCGAAACTAGTTAGGTCATCATCTCATGATGCAATCCTCGCTCCCACTATCATAGAGAAACCGAAGTATCTCTCAAGTGGGTGAGGAACCCTACTAGATCGGCGGAGAGGCTAAGGTTCTTTAGAAACTATTGAATCCTTTGGTTCTACCAAATCATCAGCTGCAGTTTGTATAGCTGGAACCGTTTCCAGTTCTACCTCATGACCATTAATTTCTTCACAAGAAATTCTCTTTAACAAAGGTGGCATGTTGAGAAATAAAACATCTTTTGTTCCTCGGTTATGTAGAAGATATTCCCTTACGAATGCTTGGGATATCCAACAAACTTCCACAGAACTGACCTTGCCTCGAGCTTGTCCGGATTTTGCTTTTGACATAGGTCGGACAACCCTAAATCTTAACATCCTTAAGAGATGGGCTCTTCCCATACCATATCACATATGGAGTGGCAGGCATCTGATTTGATTGGAACCTTATTCAATAGGTATGCAGCTTCTCAAGTGCATAACTCCTAAAAGGAAATAGGAAACTCAATAGTACTCATCATAGAGCGCACCATATCAAATAGGGTGAGATTGCTCTGCCCCGATACACCGACGTGCTGTGGTGTATACGGAGGAGTAATGCTGAGAGAGAGAATCTCATTCTCCTTTAGAATAGTCCAGGAATCTCCATGCTCAAGTATTCTCCTCCCTGATCACATCAAAGGACATAATACTTATACCCGTTTTTGGTTCTCTACTTCTAACTTATATTCTGTGAATTTTTCAAAAGGTTCAGACTTGTGTTTCAACAAGAATATATGTCCGAATCTTGAGAGATAAACAGTGAATGTAATGAAGTATAAAGAACCTGTCTTGGCATGTTTAGACTGGGGACCTTTCATACATCATCATGTATCAATCCCAAGAGTTCACTAACTCTTTTTCTGTTTCCAATAAACAGAGCTGTGGTCATCTTATCTTTGTGACATGACCGACAAGTTTCACAAGATGTAAATTCAAACTAATTTAAATATGCATCTAAATGTAACTTCAGCTAGTCGGGTCGCATTGATATGACCTAGTCTAGAATGCCTCAAGAAGGATTCGTTCATTTCTGAACTCTTCCTCTTGTGTGTGTTCTGTACACTAAGAACTGTGGTTTGATTTAGAACGTCTATACATTTAGATAACGTGCCTGAACCGATCAACTCTTGATATAGGAAATGTTCAAAACATTATCCAACAATACAAAATTATATTCTTCTTTACTAATAAAAAGACTGATATGATGTTGTATATCAGGTTCGGTATCTAATAACATTCATTCAGAATCAATGTATTTGTTAATACAGGGTGATAACTACCAACAGACTTGGCAGCAACACTTGCACCATTTCTATCTCATGAATTTTATCACCCGTTCTCAGTTCTCTACTTATCTGTAGCCCATGTAACATATCTGGGATCCTGATCCAGTATCACATACCCAGGACGTAGAGAATACTGAGAAACAGTTCTCAGTAATGAACACACCCGAAGAAGATGCATCAACATGCACTTTCTTCGTTTGGGCGGCACGGGAATTCTGGTAATCCCTTATTTCCTGCTCTGTCTTATAACAATTATAAGTTGGAGTGTGACCAACATTCCCTAGCGCAGTATAACAAGAGGGTTCGGTCAATACATCCGTATTATTATCTTGATTAAGGCGTGACATAGTCGTAACCAGGAGAGAGAGAGAAGAAAACACTCAGCGTGCGCTTTGACATGATTAGATTGGTTATCAATTTATCTAATCAGGATGTCTCCCACTGTTTTAGTCAAATCTTCCTTCAAACCCTTAAAGGTAAGACTAGCCGGGATTAATTACACCCTAACAGTTCGCCAATCTTTCAGCCAGGCCAGTGTCGGTACTTTGAGGGAGGTTCTCCGTGCTTTCGCACGGACCTAATTAAAGTAAATCTCGTTTTCCCAGGGGCGTAACCCCGTTAACAGCTTTCTAGATACCTACTTGATCAGCTAATTGTAATGTGTAAAAGTCTCCCAGGAGTAACTCTTACTCGCAGCGGGTATCGGGATCCAATTATCTCATAGAAGGTATGCAATCTCATTGCAAATTTCAACACTTGAAATTCCCAATAATATTTTGCCTCGAACGATCTATGACCTTGACAAGGTCAACAAACCATAGACCGCAAGTCAAGTTCAACCCGTCATTTCCCGATTGAATTAAACCCACCCGCATGACCCTTGACAAGGTCAACAAAGTCACACGACTACCCTAACTCAATCGCATCATATGTTTTTGCAGATAAGCAAAAATAGCTACCGCTCACTACGCCTTGACAAGGTCAACAAACGCAGCACGAATATTATGAAGTACTTATCTGATATGACGGAGGGCAACGGCAGGTTTTTAAGAAAACCCTTTGCGTAATGAATTGATATCTTTGTAGAATCGAGTGATTTTAAATGGAGTGTTTTTGAGGCTTTTCTAGCATTGCTAAAGAGGTCACTCCCGGTGAAGGGATCGTCGGCTCTTTCTGTTAGTTATATATATGCCCTAGAGGCCATTGTTGTACATATGATGTATATTATAATGGATGCTTATTATAATGGATGCTTGGATATATATAGAGAGGACTTTCTTGCTCGTCATGATAGTATGCTATTTGGTTTCACTTTATCTTAACATGTTGACTTGTACTGGTTTACTGTCTTACTCTCACATGTTGGTAAAGCCCTTAGGATCTGTACTCGACTGCTGGGACTATGATGAGATCATACTAGTAGGGTTACGGTAGTTGATGAGTACATCTTATAACTGTTCCTAGTCGAGGGTATATCGAGACAGGGCATCGATACACCAGAGTAAACTAGCGTATACGCATCTTGACCCATATGATGGGCGATTGATGATCCTATATCCATCGGTGTTTGACATCAAGGATGGTGTACGGGTGCTCAGTGGAGACTGGGTACACTGGACGGACTCGCCGAGAACTCCCAGATGGTGATATACCACACGTCAGATGGCAGTTCTCCGGTGACACTGGTACAGGGTAGTCTGTGGACCCGAGATCGTCATAGAGTCTTGTATGATTCCCACTGTGCTTTGATTTCTACCTTACCATGTCCAAGAGGGCGTGCAAACGGTGGCTTTTGGGTGCAGTCCCGAATCACATGGAGGCAATGAGCGATAGGAGGGGATTCGTCTTTCCCAGTATAGGGAGTTGATGTTGTGCTGTGTTCTATTGGCTATAACTGGAAGTCGTTGGCCAGGGCTGATATAGAGATTTACTGGTAAGTTTCTCGACCTGTTATGAGCCTCACATCGACACGATTTATCGGTTACTGGGGTCTGACGTATACCACCCCTAGACTTGATATGCGACATATCAGACGAACAGACCGGACTGTACGGGAGTGTTACTGATTGGATTCACAGGAGAACGCACAGGCTAGCTTGTTGATCATCTGATCGCTCAATACCTGGGTGGCTGTTACGTTTAGCTGACCGCTTGCAGCTTGTGGGTGTTTGATATGATCATCACCTGCTACCGGCGTATTGACGATTCTTTAGAGTCCTACACAGAGGTTTCTTGAACAGGCAAAACGGAGTAGGGGCACATATGTGATATGTGCACGACCGAGGATAATGCGATATGTGATACCCTATTATATTCTCGCGATATTTAGATATGAACCGGGTCATCGGATCAAGTGTTGATTCGATGAATCGGTACATGATATATTAGTCGGTTATATTCGATATAGCCGGATCGTCGGATCAAGTGTTGATTTGATGATTTAATGTATACTAATATATATGATATATTGTATTACATTATCTAATATTGGCTCGCTTTATTATTTCATTTTCTCACCGGGTAATACATTGATATATATGCGATATATGTTAATTGTATTATTTTCTTTTGTTACAAATATATAATATATATGTGATATATATTATTGTGACATGATATGATTAATAATGGAACATGTTTAGTGGAGATTAAACAAGGTTAGGGTTTGATTAGGGTTAGTTGCTTCATGCACCTTCTAGAAGCTTTCCTTTTGTCACGAGTTAGATATTATGGTTGATATCATCCATGACTCATTCTTTAACCCAACCAAACCCTAGCCCTAGTTAATTCTCTACAAGGGTTATCCTTGTCATCCTAAACCATGGTTGCATTATTAATTCATATATTCATTTCATTATTCATCACAAAAGGATTAACTCATTTTTCATCATCTTCTTCTCTTTTGAGCTTTGAGAAAGCTTACTAGTTATTCATTTTGTGATGATTTCATGTGAGAATTTGATATAAAAAGAAAACATAAATACTACTCCATCATCCTCATCTAATCTAGCCCATTAGATTAGGGTGTTCACGTCATTAGAGTGAGAGAGCTTGAGTTATAGCAACTTCGACGTAGATCATCGGAGAAAAGGAATACTACAAGCTAGCATGGATCGTTCGAGTCGTGGAGCCTCTCTTGAGTCCGGGAGATCGTGGATCGCGGTGAAGGTACTTCTGCTCGGAGCTTATGAAGCGAAGGAGCAGACTACAAAGGTTGTAATCCCTCACACTTAGTTGTAAAAATGTTTACTTGCATGTTTAACCCTAATAATCTAGCAAAGATCCCGGCTTTGGGTTGTTCGGCACGTCTAAAATTTTATTCGGGAATGGTTGATGCCTTATGAACCCTCACTAGAGTGCCTAGAAACCCGACAGTGGTATCAGAGCCTAGCTAGAGCATTAGGCGACCTGTATACGAAGTTAAAACTCCGAACAAACCCCGAAACGTCAAAATGAACCCCTCTCTGGACATTTTTTAAAACTGTGATTTTTTCTGAATTAAAAATTCCTCAAAAAAACAGCAGGTAATTTTAAGCATAATCGTGAAAAACGATGACGTAATACGTACGTATCGCCGTGGAACCGCGGCCATACCTTGCTTGGGCCGCGGATCCGCGGCCGTACCTTGCTTGGGCCGCGGATCCGCGGCCGTACAGTGGACTTTGACTTTTTGTTTTGCACTGTTATGACCGTATCTGTTAGTGCTAATTTCTGGGTATTTTTTAATCTGACTCAAGTGTTGAGTGTTCTGGGGTTTATTTTGTAATCGTTGATTCGATCGGAAAATTTAATTTCGTTATGTTTTTCGGATATTTAGAAACTGTTAAAATGTTCTAATGGATATCATTAACTCACTTTTTCCCGGCACGAAAAACTTTCAAGTGTTGAATTTTTCTTGGGTTTAAATCTTTCGGAAAAACGTGCAAGTAACGCGGCGGTCCCTCTAGAAGAACACAAACCTTAACTTGATTATGTGACCGTCTGAACCGCCTCTAAATCTTAGGGTTTGGGGCAGTACGACGTGCCATATGTGAGGCATTAGCTTGACCCTTCTACGGCTGGACCATCGGTACTGTGACATATTCTGGGATTATTTGAACTCCGCTCAAGTGTTGAGCTATTTAGGAAATCTTGGGTATTTGATTATCCGATCGGAAAGTTTAATACTATCTATTTATCTGGAATGTGATACAATATGTGGAATTCATAGAGTTAGGCATGAAATGCGAAGTATGTGATATTTCGGATTTACGATGTCTAAAGTGATTGTGGATTCCAAATATTGTAGTTTTGCTATTTCTTTTCTATGACCGTAAGTGTAGTATGTAGTTGTATTGCCGGTCTTCGTTGCTATACATCAACGACGATCGGTGTATGCATACTTACTTACGTTGATGATATGCGATATTATGTGTTGCTGTGATATGTTATATTGGATCGTCGTGTTCTGAATAGCCGGGGGTTTTATGTGAGATGAGGTTTTTTTTATTTTCATTCATGTAAAATTCATTTGTATGCAATATTCTTTTATTGGGGCACTTCCGGGATGAGGATGATGTCACCATTGTATATTATTTACTTTTCCGCATTAGGTAGACCCAAGGAGGGGAGCACAAGTAACCGGGTTCTAGGGTCCAGTGGGGGGCCATCTCGAGGAGTCGAGACCGGGTCTCCTAACCCTATAACCGGCAGTGTTGCTTGCCTCTCTCGTAGGGGTCTAGGGATGTGGGTTTGGCTATTCATCGCGACCGTGGAATCCGTGTTTTATACCGGCTCGTATTAAAAACACTGACATCCTAGTATATCCAATATTTCATATATGTTCTTCTGCTGCAATGTTCTGTGATGAGATCATATTACTGCCTGAGACGAATGCTTATACTATATATATATGAAGATATATAAATATTACTGCTTTCGTTTCTTCTGTGATGCTTAGGAAGCATAAGCTGATGGGATTTTTATTAATGAGATTAATAAAAAGAAAAGAAACCTAAAAGATGTTGTAGAATCAAAACTTTATAAAAAGGGTAGCTACATTTTTGCTTTGCATAGAGGTATATATGATATACCCTGCACCTTATTCGATGAGGAAAGAGCCGAGATCCTTTCACCGGGAGTGACCTCTTTAGCGAAACTGGCAGATTCTGCAAACTCGCGGTTTAATTTTTGACAGCTTATATAGTTCTTGCTTTGCACAGCGGTATATATGATATATCCTGCACCTTATTCGATGGGGAAAGAGCCGAGATCTCTTCACCGGGAGTGACCTCTTTAGCGAAACTAGAAGCGTCAAAAACACTCCTTTTCAAAATCACTTGTTTCTACAACGATATCAAGTTCATTACGCTCATGGTTTTCTGAAAAACCTGCGTAGCCCTCCGTCATTTTAGGAAAATAGAGTACTTAGTATTCGTGCTGCGTTTGTTGACCATAGTTAAGGCGCAGTGTACGGCAGCTGAGTGATGTTTTCCTATATAACATATGATGTGATTAATTATAACAGTCATATGACTTTGTTGACCATAGTTAAGGGTCATGTGGGTGGGTCTAAATTAATCAAGAAATGACGGGTAGAACTTGAATAGTGCTTATGATTTGTTGACCATAGTTAAGGTCATAAGTCGCTAGGGGCAAAAGCATTATCGAGAATTTCAAGTGTTGAAATTTGCAATGAGATTGCATACCTTCTATGAGATAGATGGATCCTGATACCCACTACGAGTAAGAGTTACTCCTGGGAGAGTTTTACACAGGACAATTAGCCGATCAAGTAGGTGTCTAGAAAAGTGTTAACGGGGTTACGCCTCTGGGAAAACGAGATTTACTTTAATTAGGTCCGTGCGAGAGCACGGGGAACCTCCCTCAAGTACTGACACTGATCTGGCTGAAAGATTGACGAAATTGTAGGGTGTAATTAATCCCGGCTAATCTTACCTTTTAGGGTTTGAAGGAAGATTTGATAAAAACAGTGGGAGACATCCTGATTAGATAAGATAATAACCAATCTAATCTTGCAAGAGCATATGCTAAAGTGTTTTCTTCTCTCTCTCTCCAGGTAGAGACCATGTCAGGCCATAATCAAGATAATAATATGGATGTATTGACTGAACCCTCTTATTATACTGAGCAGGGGAACGTTGGTCCCGTTCTTTCTTATAAGAGTTATAAGACTGAACAGGGAATAGGAGAATATCTGGATTCTCACACCGCCCAAACGGAGAACATGCATGTTGATGCACCTTCTTCGAGTGTGTTAGTTATTGAGAACTGTTTCTCAGTTCACCCTACGTCCTGGGTATTAGATATCGGATCAGGATCCCACATATGTAAATTGTTACATGGGCTTCGTAAAGGTAGAGAACTGGGAAAAGGTGATCATTCCGTTCAAGTAGGGAATGGTGCAAGTATTGCAGCCAAAGCAGTTGGCAAATATCACCTTGTATTACTAAGTCGTAATACACTGATTCTGAATGAGTGCTGTTATACACCGAACATGATGTACAACATTATATCAGTTTCTTTATTAAGTAAAGAAGGATATAATTTTATAGTACAGGATAATGTTATGAACATATTCCTAAATCAAAAGTTGATTGCATCAGGCTCGTTACATAATGGCATATTCATTCTCAATCAAAATACAGTCCTCAATATACAAAACACACACAAGAGGAATAGTTCAGAAATGAACGAATCCTTCTTGTGGCATTGGAGATTTGGTCATATCAATGCGACACGACTGGCTAAGTTACATAAGGATGGATATTTGAATCCGTTCGAATTATAATCTTATGATACTTGCCACTTATGTCTCAAAGGAAAAATGACCAAAGCTCCGTTTAGTGGACACGAAGAAAGAGTTACGGAACTCTTAGGACTGGTACATAGTGATGTATGCGGTCCTATGTCTACGCATGCCAGGAACGGTTCTTCCTACTTCATTACATTCACTGACGATCTCTCAAGATTCGGACATGTGTTCCTGATAAAACACAAGTCTGAAGCTTTTGAGAAATTCATAGAATATAAGCACGAAGTAGAGAACCAAACGGGCAAAAGTATTAAGATTCTTTGATCTGATCGACGAGGTGAATACTTATGCAATGAGTTCCTAGATTATCTAAAAGAAAATGGGATTCTCTCTCAGCTTACTCCTCCTTATACACCACAGCACAACGGTGTATCGGAGCGGAGGAATCGCACCCTATTAGATATGGTGCGCTCTATGATGAGTACAGCTGAGTTACCTATTTCCTTTTGGGGGTATGCACTGGAGACAGCCATATACATATTGAATAGAGTTCTAACTAAATCTGTGCCTACCACTCCATATGAGATATGGAATGGGAAGAGACCATCTCTTAAAAGAGTTTAGATATGGGGTTGTCCGGCCTATGTTAAAAAGCAAAATCCGGACAAGCTCGAGGCACGATCAGTTCTATGTAAGTTTGTAGGATATCCAAAAGATTCCTATGGATATATCTTCTACCACGGTGAGGAACAAAAGGTGTTTGTTTCTCAATATGCCACCTTTTTAGAAAAGGAATTTCTTGCAAAAGAAGTTAGTGGCGAAGAGGTAGAGCTGGAAGAGGTTCCAGCACCACAATCTACAACTGATGATTTATTGGAGCCAGAGGATTCAATAGTACCCGACGAACCCCAGCCTTTCCGCCGATCTAGCAGGGTTTCTCATCCACCTGAGAGATACTACGGTTTTCTCATTGATGGTGGAAGCGAGGATTGTATCATGGAAGATGATGACCCGACTAGTTTCGAGCAGGTCATCACGAGTGGTGACTCTGTGAAATGGCTGGATGCAATGCGATCTGAGATGGAATCCATGTACACCAACAAAGTATGGACTTTGGAAAATGCTCCTGAAGGGGTAAAACCCATTGGGAGCAAGTGGATCTTTAAAAAGAAATTTGGTGTAGATGGAGAAGTTGAGACTTTCAAAGCTAGACTTGTTGCAAAGGGTTTTCGTCAACGACCAGGTGTGGATTATGACGAAACTTTTTCTCCAGTGGCTATGCTTAAGTCCATCCGGATCTAACTTGCCATTGCTGCAAACCATGACTATGAAATCTGGAAAATGGATATTAAGACCGCCTTTCTAAACGGTGATTTAGAAGAGTGCGTGTACATAACTCAGCCAGAGGGCTTCGTAGATAGTGGGAGCAGCGGAAAGGTGTGCAAGCTGCTTAAATCCATTTATGGGTTAAAGCAAGTATCGCGGAGTTGGAACATATGTTTTGATGTTGTAGTCAAAGAGTTTGACTTCATCAAAAATATAGATGAACTTTGTATCTATAAGAAGGTAGTAGAGAGTAAGGTTGTCTTCCTCGTATTGTACGTGGATGGCATACTCTTGATAGGAAATGATATTCCTATGCTGCAATCAGTCAAGCTCTTCTTATCACAAAGATTCTCAATGAAAGATCTAGGTGATGCCTCCTGCATATTGGGAATCATGATCTATAGAGATAGATCTAAACGGATACTGGGATTTTCCCAATCCAGGTACATTGACACCATACTAAAGAGATTTAGTATGGAAGAATCCAAGCGTGGGAACCAACCCACGATCTCTGGACTCACTCTCTCCAAAGAGATGTCTCCCAAGACTGATTTGGAGAGAGCTCGCATGCAAGGGATACCCTATGCTTCGGCAGTAGGCTCTATCATGTATGCGATGCTATGTACCAGACCCGATGTAGCATACTCACAAAGTGTAGTGAGTCGGTATCAAGCAGATCCTGGAGAGAGTCACTGGACAGCTGTGAAGAACATTCTCAAGTACTTGCGAAGGACTAAAGAGATGTTCTTGGTGTATGGTAACGGGGAACTCCAGGTGGAGTCCTTTACCGATTCAAGCTCCCAAAGTGATAAGGATGACTCTAAGTCGCACTCGGGATTTGTCTTCACCCTCAATGGATGGGCGGTATGTTGGAAGAGTTCCAAACAGGATACCGTTACAGACTCGACGATGAAGGCTGAATACATCGCTGCTAACGATGCTGCCAAAAAGGATGTCTGGATAAAGAAGTTCATTAGTGGACTTGGTGTGGTTCCATCCATTGTGCATCCAATACCTCTGTATTGCGATAACAATGGAGCTGTGGCTTTGGCCAAGGAACCCAGGTCCTATCAAAAGTCCAGATATATTCTGAGGTGGTATCACTTGATCAGGGAGATAGTTGATCGTCGGGAGATCGAGGTCAGGAGAGTAGACACGAAGGACAACACTGCGGATCCATTCACGAAGGCCATTCCCCAGATACAGTTTGAGAGATTATTCGGGATGCTAGGTATAAGATACTACTGCAACTGGCCTTAGTACAAGTGGGAGATTGTTAGTTATGTATATGCCCTAGAGGCCATTGTTGTACATATGATGTATATTATAATGGATGCTTAGATATATATAGAGAGGACTTTCTTGCTCGTCATGATAGTATGCTATTTAGTTTCACTTTATCCTAACATGTTGACTTGTACTGGTTTACTGTCTTACTCTCACATGTTGATAAAGCCCTTAGGATCTGTACTCGACTGCTGGGACTATGACGAGATCATACTAGTGGGCCATGGTAGTCGACGAGTACATTCTATAACTATTCCTAGTCGAGGGTATATCGAGACAGGGCATCGATACACCAGAGTAGACTAGCGTATACGCATCTTGACCCATATGATGGGCGATGGATGATCCCATATCCATCGGTGTTTGACATCAAGGATGGTGTACGGGTGCTCAGTGGAGACTGGGTACACTGGACGGACTCGCCGAGAACTCCCAGATGGTGATATACCACACGTCAGATGGCAGTTCTCCGGTGACACTGGTACAGGGTAGTCTGTGGACCCGAGATCGTCATAGAGTCTTGTGTGATTCCCACTGTGCTTTGATTTCCACCTTACCATGTCCAAGAGGGCATGCCAAACGGTGGCTTTTGGGTGCAGTCCCGAATCACATGGAGGCAATGAGCGATAGGAGGGGATTTGTCTCTCCCGGTATAGGGAGTTGATGTTGTGCTGTGTTCGATTGGCTATAACTGGATGTCCCTGGCCAGGGCTGATATAGAGATTTACTGGTAAGTGTTACCAGTAGTTTCTCGACCCGTTACGAGCCTCACATTGACACGACTTATCGGTTACTGGGGTCTGACGTATACTACCCCTAGACTTGATATGCGACATATCAGACGAACAGACCGGACTGTATGGGAGTGTTACTGATTGGATTCATAGGAGAACACACAGGCTAGCTTGTTGATCTTCTGATCAGTCAATACCTGGGTGGCTGTTACGTTTAGCTGACCGCTTGCAGCTTGTGGGTGTTTGATATGATCATCACCTGCTACCGGCGTATTGACGATTCTTTAGAGTCCTACACAGAGGTTTCTTGACTCAGGCAAAACGGAGTAGGGGCACATATGTGATATGTGCACGACTGAGGATAATGCGATATGTGATACCGTATTATATTCTCGCGATATTTAGATATGAACCGGGTCATCGGATCAAGTGTTGATTCGATGAATCGGTACATGATATATTAGTCGGTTATATTCGATATAGCCGGATCGTCGGATCAAGTGTTGATTTGATGATTTAATATATAATAATATATATGATATATTGTATTACACTATCTAATATTGGCTCGCTTTATTATTTCATTTTCTCACCGGGTAATACATTGATATATATGCGATATATGTTAATTGTATTATTTTCTTTTGTTACAAATATATAATATATATGTGATATATATTATTGTGACATGATATGATTATTAATGGAACATGTTTAGTAGAGATTAAACAAGGTTAGGGTTTGATTAGGGTTAGTTGCTTCATGCACCTTCTAGAAGCTTTCCTTTTGTCATGAGTTAGATATTATGGTTGATATTTATCCATGACTCATTCTGTAACCCAACCAAACCCTAGCCTTAGTTAATTCTCTACAAGGGTTATCCTTGTCATCCTAAACCATGGTTGCATTATTAATTCATATATTCATTTCATTATTCATCACAAAAGGATTAACTCATTTTTCATCATCTTCTTCTCTTTTGAGCTTTGAAAAAGCTTACAATTATTCATTTTGTGATGATTTCATGTGAGAATTTGATATAAAAAGAAAGCATAAATACTACTCCATCATCCTCATCTAATCTAGCCCATTATATTAGGGTGTTCACCTCATTAGAGTGAGAGAGCTTGAGTTATAGCAACTTCGACATAGATCATCGGAGAAAAGGAATACTACAAGCTAGCATGGATCGTTCGAGTCATGGAGCCTCTCTTGAGTCCGGGAGATCGTGGATTGCGGCGAAAGGACTTCTACTCGGAGTTTATGAAGCGAAGGAGCGGACTACAAAGGTTGTAATCGTTCACACTTAGTTGTAAAGATGTTTACTTGCATGTTTAACCCTAATAATCTAGCAAAGATCCCGGCTTTGGGTTGTTCGGCACGTCTAAAATTTTATTCGGGCATGGTTGATGCCTTATGAACCCTCACAAGAGTGCCTAGGAACCCTACACTTTCCTCATCGAATAAGGTGCAGGATATTTCACAAATATCGCTGTGCAAAGCAAGAACTATAGAAGCAATCAAAAGACAAACCGAGTTTGTAGTATCTGCTAGTTTCACTAAAGAGGTCACTCCCGGTGAAAGGATCTCGGCTCTTTACTTATCGAATAAGGTGCTGGATGTTCTACAAGGAACACCGCTATGCAAAGCAAGAACTATAGCTACCAGTTTTTAAACAAGTTTCTACAACATCTTTAGGTTTCTTTTATTTCATTAACCTCATTAATGAAGTCCCATTTTAATTATGCTTCACAAGCATCACATTTGAAACGAAATCTGAAATATAACATATATCTCATATATATAATATAAACATTCGTCTCAGGCAGTAATATGATCTCATCACAGAACATTGCAGCAGAAGAACATATATGAAATATTGGATATATTAGGAGGTCCGTGTTTTTAATACGAGCCTGTATAAAACACGGATTTCACGGTCGCGATGAATAGCCAAACCCACATCCCTAGACCCCTATGAGAGCGGTAAGCAACACTGCCAATTCTAGGGTTAGGTGACCCGGTCTCGACTCCTCGAGATGGTCTCCCACTGGACTCTAGAACCCGGTTACTTGTGCTCCCCGCCTTGGGTCTACCTAATGCGGAAAAGTAAATAATATACAATGGTGACATCATCCTCAGCCCGGAAGTGTCCTAATAAAAAGAATATTACATACAAATGAATTTTACATCAATGAAAAAGAAAAACTCTCATCTCACATAAAACCCCCGGCTATTCAGAACACGACGATCCAATATAACATATCACAGCAACACATAATATCTCATATCATCAACGTAAGTAAGTATGCATACATCGATTGTCGTTGATGTATAGCAACGAAAACAGGCGATACAACTACATACTACACTTACGGTCGCAGAAAAGAAAGTGTAAAACAACAACGGTTGGAATCCGCAACCTCCTTAGACATCGCATGCCTAACCAAATGAATTCCTTAGACATCGCATGCCTAACAATTATAAACTCCTCATTTCAGTCTCTTTTATCGAAAACTCTTTGCAGTATCAAGTCGGGCAATTCAACAAGATTCCCGACATCCTGATCGAATGCTCGCCGTAAACTTTAATAGACGGCCGCACCCCCGGATGCCGTTGACAAAGTGCACTAAGGCGGAACATCGCTGCCGCGAGCACTTGAACGGATGCTTTTGGCGACGGGTTTCTCCTACAGTCATTTGGTCGGGGCTATAGGGTGTGGTTGTCTATTAAGTTTACCCGGCGAGTATCCGCGTACGCTACGTGATTGCGACGGACTTTTGATCACATCAAAATTCTGTGGCATCCGATCAATTTAGACTGAACTGCTATATTTATAACATTCAAATTAGTTATCTCATTACTACTTGTGGATTCCAAATATTGTATCACACATTCCAGATAAATAGACATTGTTAAACTTTCCGATCAAATAATCAAACACCCAAGTTTTCCCAAATAGTTCTCAACACTTGAAATTAGTTTAAAAACATCAATCACATGCCACAATACCAATGGTCCAGCCGTAGAAGGGTCAAACCAACGCCTTACATGTGGCAACGCCGTACTGCCACAAACCCTAAGGTTTAGAGGCGGTTCAGACGGTCATATAATCGAGTTAAGGTTTGTGTTCTTCTAGAGGGTCCACCGTGTTACTTGCACGATTTTCCGGAAGTTTCAAACTCGAGAAAAAAATCCAACTTTTGAAAATTTTCCGACAGGGGAAAAAGTGAGTTATTGATATCCGTTCGAACTTTTTAACACGTTCTAAATTACCCAGAAAAAACTTAAATGAAGTTATACTTTCCGATCGAATCAACCAGTTCCCAATACAACCCAGAAAACTCAATACTTGAGTAGAATTAAAAATTCCGAGAACAATCAGGATATTGCTACAGTTATTACTGTGCAAAGAACTAACCCTAGTGCCCATATACGACGGAACCGTCGCGCCAGGCATGGTACGGCCGCGGTTCCGCGGCGCTTTGATGGAATTAATGGCGCATTTTTTACAGTAATGCCTAAAATACCCTGCTTATTTTTCTGAGCATTTTTAATACAGAAAAAATCAACATTTTTAAAAATTTCCAGAAACTAGGGTTTTACGGGTATTCGGAGTTCGATCGGACTTTAAACTTCGCCTAGACTTCGCCTAAAGCTCTAGATTGGCTCTGATACCACTGTAGGGTTACTAGGTACTCTCACAAGGGTTTATAAGGTATCAACCATGCCCGATTTAAAATTTAGACATGCCGAACAACCCTAACCAAGATCTTAGACTAGAGATTAGGCGAAACAAAGCATGTTAAACACTTTAACATCTAAGAGTTTGGGATTACAACCTTTGTAGTCCGGTCCTTCATTTCTAAAGCTCCATGATGAGGTCCCTTCGTTGCGATCATCGAGTTTCCAGACTCTAGAGAGGCTCCACGAAGAGAAAGATGCAAGCTTGCTTTCGATCTTCGATAACAAAGATGATCTACCATGAAATTTCTTTAACACAAGCTCTCACTCACAAATGAAGTGAACACCCTAATCTAAATGGTTAGGATAGATTAGGATGATGAAGTAGGATTTTATCTCTTATTTGTTTTCTATTTCTCACTCAAAATCATCACTAATGAAAAACCTAGAAAGCTTTTTCAAAGCTCAAGCAAGAAGAAGAAGAATAGAATATTTTTGTGATGAATAATGAAAATTATCATGATGATTAGTAATGCAACCATGGTTGAAAATGAAGAGGCTAACCATTGTAGAGACTTAACCTAGGGTGAAGGGTTTGGGTTGGGTTAGAAATATCTAGCAAAAATATCAAACATAATATCATTGCTAGAAACAAAGTAAAACCTTCTAGAAGCATCAAGAAAGAACTAACCCAAATCAAACCCTAACCTTGTTTAATCTCCACTAAACTTGTTGCATTAGTAATCATCTCATGTTACAATATTATATATTGCATATATAATATATATTTGTAACAAAATAAAATAATACAATTAACATATATCGCATATATATCAATGTATTACCCGAGTGAGAAAAAAAATCTTTTAGTGAGCTTATATTAGTTAATGTAATTTAATATATCAAATATATAATTATACATTAAATTATCGAATCAACACTTGATCCGATAATCCAGCTATTTCACAAATAACCGACTAATATAATCTGTATCAGTTCATCGAATCAACACTTGATCCGATGACCCGGCTATATCACATATACCAGGCCGATATCTTATATCGCGAGAATCTAATACGGTATCACATACATGTATTGTTCTCGGTCCCGCACATATCATATATGTGCTCCTACTCCGTTTTGCCTGAGCCAAGAAACCTCTGTGTAGGACTCTAAAGAATCGTCAATACGCCGGCAGCAGGTGATGATCATATCAAACACCCACAAGCTGCAAGTGGTCAGCTAAACGTAACAACCACCCAGGTATTGAGCGATCAGAAGATCAACAAGCAAGCCTGTACATTCTCCCGTGAATCCAACCAGTAACACTCCTGTACAGTCCGGTCTCTTCGTCTGATATGTCGCATATCTCGTCTAGGGGTGGTAGACGTTAGACCCCAGTAGCTTAATAAGTCGTGTCGATATGAGGTCTATAACAGTTCGAGAAACTACTGATAACACTTACCAGTAAATCTCAGCAACCCTGGCCGGGGATTTCTAGTTATAGCCAATCGAACACAGCGCAACATCAACTCCCTATACCGGGAGAGACGAATCCCCTCCTATCGCTCATTTCCTCCATGTGATTCGGGACAGTACCCAAAAGCCACCTTTTTGCATGCCTTCTTGGACGTGATATGATGGAAATCAAAGCACAATGGGAATCACACAAGACTCTATGACGATCTCGGGTCAACAGACTAACCTGTACCTGTGTCACCAGAGAACTTCCATCTGACGTGAGGTATAATACCATCTGGGAGTTCTTGGCGAGTCCGTCCGGTGTACCCAGTCTCTACTGAGCACCCGTACACCATCCTTGATGTTAAACATCGATGTATATGGGATCATCCATCGCCCATCATATGGGTCAAGATGCGTATACGCTAGTCTACTCTGGTGTATCGATGCCCTGTCTCGATAGACCCTCGACTAGGAACAGTTATAGGATGTACTCGTCGACTACCGTGGCCTCACTAGTATGATCTCATCATTGTCCCAGTAGTCAAGTACATATCCTAAGGGCTTTATCAACATGTAACATAGAGACTATCATAGTACATGTTAAGATAAAGAGCAACCAGATAGCGTACAATCATGTCGACCAAGAAAGTCCTCCCTATATATCTCCAAGCATCCGCTACAATATACATCGTATGTACAGTAATGGCCTCTAGGGCATACATATAACTAACAAGATCCCATCAAAGATCCCACATATTCTGAGACAAGTATCACCTGATCAGGGAGATGGTTGATCTCCAAGGGATCAAGGTCAGGAGAGTTGACAAGAAGGATAACATGGTAGATCCACTCACCAAGGCCTGCTTCCCCAAATGCTATTTGAGAGATTTTGGGATGGTTGAGTATGGGATACTACAACCACTACTATATTGTTGGTTATTAGATATTACAACAGATGGCCTTAGTGCAAGTGGGAGATTGTTAGTTATATGTATGCCCTAGAAGCCATTACTGTACATGGGATGTATATTGTAGTGGATGCTTGTGCATGGTTACCTAAGACAACATCAAGGTTTCGGGAGGCATCGTCCATGCCAAATTCAAATTTTTGCCATTTTAGCTAACCCTAACTAAGAATCGTAAACTAGAAATCGACGGAAATTTAAATGCAAACACTTTGCAAGTCTAGTGAGCAAGGAATACAACCTTTGTAGACCGGTCCTTCACTTCAATAGCTCCGTGTAGTAGTCCCCTTCGCTTCGATCGTGAACTCCGGACTCTAGAGAGGCTTCATTGAAGAAACAAACATGCTTGCTTTGAAGACTTCGAGGCCGAAGATGATCTACGTTGAGGAGACATTAACCCAAGCCATCTCTTCACTAATCATGGAATTAGTGAAGCAAACACCCTATACTAAATGGCAAGTAGTAGAGGATGATGAAGTAGGAAGTTTGCTCACATTAGAAATCATTTTCTCATAAGAAATCATCACTTTCCATTAAAGCTAGAAAGCTTGAGAGGAAGAAGAAGATGAAGCAAGTGATGATGAATGAATTAGATTAGGTTAGAAATGTAACCATGGTTAGATAATATCATACCTAACCCTTGTAGAGACTTAACCATAGGCTAGGGTTAAAGTTAGGTTAACAAATATCTTAGAAATATCCAAAAGGGTAAACTTAGTCAAAGAAGCCTACAAGCTTCTTCCAAAATATCAACCATGACTAATTCCACAATTTTGAATATCTTTAATAATAAACATAAACCCTATTCTAACCCTAGCATGGTTCAAGTCTCATAAACCCTAGTTGCATTTGTAACCTAGCATAATACAAACATGTACACAAATATACATATCACATATATATACAATGTGCACAAACTGAGAAAAAGAAATCATAAGTGAGCTTAATATTAGTTAATGTAATAATATATCAAATATATATAATTATACATTAAATTATTAAATCAACTCTTGATTTAATAATCCGGCTATATCACATATAACCGACTAATATCATGTGTAACAACTTATCGAATCAACACTTGATCCGATAACTCGGCTATATCGCATATAACCGACCAATGTCACAAATCGTGAGAATAGAATACGGTATCTCATATCGTATCAATCTCGGTCCCGCAGATATCATATATGTGCTCCTATTCCGTTTCGCTTGAGCCAGGAAACCTTTGTGTAGGACTCTAAAGACTCGTCAATACGCCGGCAGTAGGTGATGATCATATCAAACACCCACAAGCCGCAAGAGGTCTGCTAAACGTAACGGCCACCCGAGTATTGAGCGATCAGAAGATCAACAAGCAAGCCAGCTAGTACTCCTACGAATCCAATCAGTAACACTACCGTACAGTCCGGTCTCTTCGTCTGATATGTCGCATATCTCGCTAGGGATGGTAAACGTCAGACCCCAGTAACTCGATAAGTCATGTCGATATGAGGCTCATAACGGATCGAGAAACTACTGATAACACTTACCAGTAAATCTCTAAAGCATCCTTGGCCAGGGTCTTCCTGTTATAGCCAATCGAGCACAGCGCAACATCAACCCCCAATACCGGAAGAGACGAAACCCCTCCTATCACACATTGCCTCCATGTGATTCGGGACTGTATCCAAAAGCCACCGTTTTGCACGTTCACTTGAATGTGGTAAGGTAGAAATCAAAGCACAGTGGGAATCACACAAGACTCTATGACGATCTCGGTTCTACAGACTAACCTATACCAGTGTCACCAGAGAACTTCCATCTGACGTTAGGTATAATACTATCTGGGAGTTCTCGGCGAGTCCGTTCAGTGTACCCAGTCTCCACTGAGCACCCATATACTGTCTCTGATGTCAAACACCAATGGATATGGGATCATCCATCGCCCATCTACATGGGCCGAGAAGCTATACGCTAGTCTACTCTGGTATATCGATGCCCTGTCTCGATACACCTACGACTAGGAACATTTGAAGGATGTACTTAGCGATTACACTGTCCCCACTAGTATGATCTGCATCATAGTCTTGGTAGTCAAGTACTCATCCTAAGGGCTTTATCAACATGTAACATAGAGACAATCAGAGTATATGTTAAGATAAAGAGCAACCAGATAGCATACTATCATGTCGAGCAAGAAATTCCTCCATATATATGTCTAAGCATCCACTACAATATACATCATATGTACAGTAATGGCCTCTAGGGCATACATATAACTATCAGCTTGGACATATATAGGGAGGACTTTCTTTCTCGACATGATAGTATGCTATCTGGTTGCACTTTATCTTAACATGTTGACTTTTATAAGTGATGTTGTCTTGCTCTCACATGTTGATAAAGCCCTTAGGATGTGTACTTGACTACCAAGACTATGATGTAGATCATACTAATGGGGCCAAGGGTAATCCACAAGTACACCCTATAATTTTTCCTAGTCGAGGGAGTATCGAGACGGGGCATCGATGCTCCAGAGTAGACTAGCGTATACGCTTCTCGACCCATGTGATGGGCAATGGATGATCCTATATCCATTGGTGTTTGACATCAGAGAAGGTATACGGGTGCTCAATGGAGACTATGTACACTGGACGGACTCTCCAAGAACTCCTAGATGGTATTATACCAATCGTCAGATAGCAGTTCTCTGGTGACACTGGTACAGGTTAGTCTGTCGACCCGAGATCGTCATAGAGTCTTGTGTGATTCCCACTGTGGTTTGATTTCCACCATAACACGGTCAAGAGATCGTGCAAAAAGGTGGTTTTTGGGTATAGTCCTGTTCATCACTGAAAACTGCATTTTAATACCGCTCATTCATTATCTATTTTTGTATTTATCGGTACTATTAATCAGTGTCTGCTCAGTATTACAGATTACAGGTATCCGTGACAAAATACTGGAAATACACTTAAAATCACTGATATTACAGTTGTGAGCTGAAACTGCAACCAGAACCGCAAACCAACCGATATCCCAAGAGCTATTTTGCACTACAAGTGTGTGCACAATATTTTGGTCCAACACATAACATGTGTACACACTAACTCTTGGAGCTTGGACCATGGACCTAAGGGGGCTGCCATGGCACACACTCATGATGGCTAGAAGCAAGTGGGCATGAGTGTGACATGCATTAAATGCTACAAGATGTGTGTTGACTTAAAGATCCAAGTTTCCCTCCAAAACCTAGGTGCAGACTAAGTTTAATTTGAGAAAACAAACTGCACCAAAGCGATACTGGGGACAACAAAAGACCACACACCAAGTTCTAGACCAAGTCCTCGAAATTTGGCCGAGCACTCTTGCTCTCTGGCCGAGCTGGCCGGTCCCCCTGCATCTGATGGGCCCCGTCTTTCTGTGGGCCCCTGGCTTCCACCCCATCACAATTTTATTGTTTATTTAATCTCCTTTTTTGCCTATAAAAGCAGAATTTGGCAGCAAGGAGAAAGGGTCTAATTCTGTGTTCACATTTTGTTACTCTCAAGTTTTCTTTTCACTTTTCTTGTACATAGCATAATTTCCCCTTGAGTTCTTTGCCTTAACTTGATTTTTCAACCTCTTCATTAAGCTTGCAAGGTTAAGTTTGGGCAATTGATCTCAAGGGTTGTATCTTCTTTTGGAACTAATAAAGCTCTCTTCTTTGCCTTCATTTCACTTGAGTTCTTTATCCTTCTCTAGATCTTGCAACCTCTTCATTGAGCTTGTAAGTGTAAGGGTTGGTTATTGATTCCATGGCTTATCTTATATTCTATGGTTCTTAGTGTTACCATCATTCTCCTTTATTTCTTGCTCATTTATTTTCTTGCACTTTAATACTTGCTTTACTTACTTGTACTTAAATTCCATGCCCTTTAATTACTTGCTTGTAGTCTTTTCTTTTCTTTGTGTCTGTTCTTTTCCTTTTTTTGCTTTGTTGTTTTGTGAATGGTTGTAAATTGGTGTTGTTAGGAAAAGGGAAAGATATTGTAAGTTTCCCATTTCCTTTTCCCGTATTTTTCCATTTGAAACTCAGCCCAAACCTTACGCAAGCGCTCCGTTAGGCACCCTACCCTACCAAGGTAATGGTGATTCCTAACCGCGACCGACTGCGTTCAGTTTGGCCAGAGGCGAAAGCAAGAGACAAGAACAGAAGGACAAGGGTCAATAAGCTGGATTCCACGAATACCGTGCTTAAGCACCCTAATCCACGTTGTTACCGATTGCTCTAGCTTCATTGGTTAAGTTCGGCTCAAAGGATTGTGTACGGAATCCACTAGCTTACACTATCTTTTCTATTCCTAACAATTTATAATTTTGCATATAACACATAGGATAGATACAAACTTTCCGCCACGCGCATTAACTCGTCAAAACAAGAACTATAAACGCTTTGTCTCCCTGCGGATGACCCGTGCTCATCACGGCTAGCTGCAAAGCAACACCGTCCTGATCGCGGTTAGATTTTAGAACTTCAAAAGACGACACACCAAAAGCGTGTGATCAAGTCTCGAGTCACATGGAGGCAATGAGCGATAGGAGGGGATTCGTCTGTCCCGGTATTGGGGGTTGATATTGCGCTATGCTCGATTGGCCATAACATGAAATCAGTGGCCAGGGTTGCTGAGATCTACTGGTAAGTTTTATCAGTAGTTTCTCGAACCGTTATGGACCTTGCATCGGCATAACTTATCAGGCTATTGGGGTATGACGTTATACCACCCCCAGGCTGTGATATGCGACATATCTGACGAACAAACCGGACTGTACGGTAGTGTTACTGATTGGATTCGTGGGAGTATGAGTAGGCTTGCTTGTTGATCTTCTGATCACTCAATACCTGGGTGGCCGTTACGTTTAGCAGATCGCTTGCGGCTTGTGGGTGTTTGATATGTTCATCACCTACTGCCGGCGTATTGACGAGTCTTTAGAGTCCTACACAGAGGTTTCCTGGTTCATGCGAAACGGAGTAGGAGAACATATGTGATATGTGCGGGACCGAGATTAATGCACTTATGTGATACCGCATTCTATTCTGGCGATATGTGATATCGGTCGGTTATATGAGATATAGCCGGGTTATCGGATCAAGTGTTGATTCGATAAGATGATTCATATGATATTAGTCGGTTGTATGTGATATAGCCGGATTATCAAATCAAGTGTTGATTTGATAATTTAATGTATAATTATATATTTGATATATTAACTTATATTAACTAATATTTGCTCACTAAGTATTCTTTTTCTCACAAGTGTGCATGTAGTATATATGTGATATATATTAACGTACATTTTATTGTGTCATGCTTGATGCCACATGCTTCATGGGTGTATGAGACTTACACTATAGTTAGGATAATGTAGGGTTTATATTTATCTAAGTATTTCAAAAATAAATGGATTATTGTCATGGCTATAAGCTTGTAGAAGCTTGTAGAAATATTGACCAAGTCCACTCTTTTTGTTTTCACTTGTAGATATTTATTAACCAAACCATAAACCTTAGCCCTAGTTAAGTCTCTACATGAGTTAGTGTATGCCACTAACTCACCCATGGTTGGTATTCTCACATCATGAGTTCATTCTCTCATCATCACTTCATCTTCTTCCTCATGAGAAAAAGCTTGCTAGCTTTTTTCTAAGTGATGAAATATTATGAGAAAAAGAAATCTAAAGAGAGCCCAATTCCTACTTCATCATTCTCTACTATTAGCCATTTAGTTTAGGATGTTTGCTTCACTAATTCACATATTAGTGAAGAGGTAGGATGAGCTGAGTCTCCTCGACTAAGATCATTTTCGGTCTTGAAGACTTCGAGCAAGTTTGCATCTTTCACCTTGCGGAACCTCTCAAGAGTTCGGGTATTCACTACTTGGAGTGAAGGGACTACAACATGGAGCTTTAGAAGTGAAGGAACGGTCTACAAAGGTTGTATTCTGCATTCACTTAGGATGTAAAGTTGTTTACATGATGTTTTGTTTAATTCTCTAGTTAAGATTCTAGGTTTAGGGTTCTTTAGAATGGCAAAATTTTAAAAACGGTGTGGACGATACCTCCCGAAATCTTGTTGCCTTGCTAAGAAACCCAACAGGATTAAAAACCAATACAATATATCACCCATGCTTTAATAGTGAGTCAAGATGAATAAACTAACCAAAATAGCCATGCTTCACCATGCCAAGTATGTCTCTCCAAATCCACCTTATTAATCTATTTTGCAAAAATAGATAATCCAATAATGAGGTGTCCCCTTCTAGAAGCTTTCTTGAGAAAATTACAAGAATACCCCTCACCGTATATACATACCCGTAACCGTATTCCGAAAAATAAGAATACACTAAGAGGATAACAATCCAATAATACAATACTAGGATCTGGCTTAAACCAAAGCCCACTAGTATTGTCCGCCCGAACATCATCCGTATACAAGTATATGTATGTGATCGTTGCCTTACCATAAAACCATACGGCCTCTACATCTTTTGCCCTAAGCAGGGAAACCCTCTGTGTAGGACTCTAATGACTCGACAGTACGCTGGCAGTGGGTTTAACCACAAGCACGTCAGCGGTACTAGCTCCACGTAACGGCTACCCAGGTATCTGTCGATAAGAAAGCCGATAAGCAAACTCATTCGAACTCCTATTGAGCCTGTCTGTGACAATCTCCGTATAGTCCGGTCTGTTCATCTAAGATACTTACATATCGTGCCTAGGGGGATGGTAAATGTCAGACCCCTAATAGAGCAATAAGTCGTGCCGGAGCAGAGCCTAATACACCCTGAGAAACTACTGGAGTACCTACCAGTAAATCTCGCTTGCTATGGCCAGGGACTTTGTGTAATGGCTTCCCGAACACAGTGCGATATCAACCTCCAATACCGGGAGAGACGAATCCTATCTAACCGCTACTGCCTCCAAGTGCTTTAGGACTGCACCCAACTACTACCTGTTTGCATGACTCCTTTGAGCCGTGGTAAGGTAGTAATCAAAGTACAGTGGGAACACACTCGAGACGAAGTGCGATGTCAAGTCAATGGATTAAGCTGTACTCATGTCACCTGGGAACTGCTACCCGACGATGGGTAAAATACCATTCAGCAATTCCCGACGAGTCCTGTCCAGTGTAACTCATAACCTAATGAGCACCTGCATACTATCTCCTGTAAGTCTACGGTAGCGCCCCGGCCGTCTTTCATACGCCAAATGCGGAACAAAAACTTTTATAACTGGCGCTATCTCATACTATAACCCGGATCTGCCATTAACGCTAAACTAACAAACTACAAAGAGGGTAGAAAGGTTATACCGAACGATCCGAGTCCTTCATTATTTAACCATCATCCCACGCTCTGTTGCGGCTACTCCGATCTCGTCGATCTCCGATCTTCTCGTCCAGGTGGCACCACGTCAACGGATCTTTAAACGGGTTCCCGCCTCTGACCCGAGGCAACTCGGTCATCAAGTTTGCTACTCACAGCCCGTGTGATACCGAACATATCCAACATTCTCCCACTTGCACTTAAGGCTACTTATTGCGATGTCGCATACTCATAGCCCGTGTGATACCGAACACCTAACTCCTGTACTAATCAGTTTCACAAAGCCCGTTTGTAAAACTATTGTGTTCGAGAAATAGCCTCAGTGAGTGGATCCGGCCTGATGTTTCTTTCTATGTCTCTCTTAATCTCAAGTTCACGGAGAAAGCCATCTCCCGAATCGAGTAATACTTGTCTTAGAATATGTCTGGATATCTGATGGGACCTAGTTCATAAATAAACTCCAAATCCAAACTTCTTAGACTGTATCGATAACTGAACCTAATCAGTATCTTGCACCATGCCTCCCACAGTATCCTCTTGGACCACCTGTCCATAATACTGCCCCCTTCGTCAGAGGGAAAACTATAACTCTGACAATCACTCTGTCATCCATGTCACCTTTGAAGCCTGGAATGATAACCGTCTCCCGAAGGAGGCTGCCGTCATCAAATCCGTAGAACATGCACTTATGTTCTAAAACTGCTTCCTTATATTTCTTCAGGATTGGATTAATACAAACTTATTGCATCTAGTGCAAAAACAACATCTTGTGTGGTACTTGACATCTCACGATTGACTCAATTGCCTAAGTAAGTGATCTGCCAATCATGCACATCCCTCTCCCCTTTAGTCTGTAAGACACCTTTAGAGAGGGTGACTCCATCACCTGCAGGTACACCACCATACCAGGAGTCATCTATTCTAAAAACCATTAGAATACTGTCAAAGTACCCACATTGGGAAACTACCCAAATCTAGATCTAAAACCATATATCTAGAAACCAGAATGTCAGATATTATATCCATATCCTGTCTGGAGAAACAACTGTGTGACGACCACAGTACAACCGATCGTAGTATAGGAATTTTACTTCCTACTCTGTGTATGACCTCCAAATACCAGGACATCACACCCTACTGCCTTCTTAACAGTTCCATCCCCTATTCTGATGAAGTCAAACCTATGACTGTCACATCAAAATTAGATGATCTATCTCCGCTATAACTGCTCAAGTCTATAAATAGACATAAGCTACTTGCCCACTATGCTTCCGCTGCTCCCACTGACCACAACAACCCTCTGGCAGAATAATATGCACGTGCACTTCTAAAGCCAGTTTAGAATGATGCTATACTTATCCTCCTGCTGGGTCTCATAGCCTGGAACGACAGTAGTGTCAAGTCTGGGTAGATAAGAACCTCCCTGTCACCGTCCTTGAGGCTACTGGAGTACCTCTCGGGTGTCTGAGGTTACCCACCATATCTGTGGAGTGGCTATTGGAATGTCAAACCTGATTGAATCTATAGGTCCTATTAAATTTTCCGTAATCGTTTGCGGTTCTGGAATCACTTCCAGTTCTACCATACTCCCACTACTGTTTTCTGAAAAAAATCCATTTTACTAAAACTTTGGCGAGTCAAGAACAATATCGCTATTGATCTTCTAGATGGTAGAAAGTCAACCCTCGACGTAGCCCGGGCCAACCCACAAACAACCATTATAGAAACGTGCCCTAAGTTATCCAGAGTCTGGTTTTAAGCATAAGCTGGACAACTCACCTATATCCAATATAGAAACTTTGGCACTTATTTAATTGGAACCAGATTCAAAACATGCAGCTGTCCCCAGTGCATATCAACTTAATGGAGAGAGGCCGATCAGCATTACTCAACTTAGGAATACATCCAATTATGAGTAACCCGAAAGAGAAACAAGTTTCTCAAAACCATCACTATCATCTGAATACCAATCACAAGTATCTACATCTTCGATCTCCTTGAAGAATCCCGATACCTGAGACATCTGGTTCTCTACTTTATTCTTATACCCACAACTTCTCAAAAACTTAGACCTTGTATTTCTACGAAACACTTGTCTAAAAACTAGAGAAGTCATAAGTAAACAGAACATAGTACGAGGACCAACCCCTTTGTCCTGATAGACACTGGACAACATACAATACTCTGTATAAGTCCGCTGAGTTGAATAACTCAAAACCTGTGCATCGTAGGTTGAAAACTATACTTATGGTTAAGAACTACTCCGTTGTTCAATGCTTCTTACCCAATCGCCAACTGATGTAGGTAAATGTCATCGACATAATATCAAAAAGTTATATCTCACTTTATAAAAATAAACGTACAGATATATCATTTTGAAATTGGTGCACAACAACGGATACTCAAAACCAAATACATGCCTTCCGGCAATAACCCAGGCGATTTCCTCAAATATCACCAATTACAACGAATTCCGATATAATGAGGATGATCACCTAATTCCCAATAACTCGCTCCCACTCATTATCTGTAAAACCATACAGATGTGAGAATGAAACCTGGTAAATACATACCCTGGAGTAAGTATCAAATCGGGAAAACAGTTTTCCTTTAACAATGCACTGAAACATGAAAATGTTTCGTAGGGGTATCCTGGTATTCATAGTAATGCCTCTCCCATAATCCAATTCATGACTGTAACCGTATATTTCTTTGCCATCTCTCCAGATCCCTTTATTTTTCTTTAGTCATTTCCTTCTGTACACCATGCTTAGGCTAAATGGTTTTCTTCCTTTCCTACCGTTCGGCACCAGCCTATGGTTTGGAAGAAGACTATCCAGTAAGCATAATAGGTGTACCCTCCTCAACCTAGGAGTACTCACATCTTGAGAGAAGGTCATGATAAAAGACAACTGAGTAATACCTTATTCTTTTAAAGGTGAAATAGGAGTGGCGATGAAGTACGCGGTTTGGTCGTGAATGATAACAGTCGCAATTTACTTTGCCCTCTTTCTAATCCCTTTATTTTGTCTTTATATATTACCTTCTATACACCCTACTTAGGCTAATTAGTTTTCTTCATTCCCTACCTTTCGGCACCTGCCGATGGTTTGGAAGAAGACTATCCAATAAGCGTAATAGGTGTACTCTTTTAAACCAAGGAGCCCTCGCAACCTGAGAGAAGGTGATAATAAAAGACAACTGAATAAACCAATTCTATTTCTCCTGAACCTGGATCCATCCTCGAAGAAGTCCCTTCGAGTTCGTATATAACCATACGATGGATCTATCCAATGGAAGTGGATACTCGTAGTGATACGAGGTGTTCTGAGAAATGCAAAGGGTAAAAGAAGGAGTGACAATGATTTATGAAACTCAGACAATCCAAAAGCCAGTATTTTAAGAAGGTTCGGTCAACTTGGTCACTGAGTCATAGTCTAGGGTCGGTCAAAGGTCGCTGCCAAAGAGAGAGAGAAAAGAAACACTCTGCATGCACTCTAACCTAGATCAGAATGGTTATCATTTTATCTAATCTGGAAACCTCCCACTGTACTGTTAAATTCTCCTCCAAACCTGAAAGAAGAATCAATCGGGATTACCTGAAGAGTAAACTAACTCATCAGTGGGAATCGGGATCCAACTCTCATCGCATGATAACGTGACGGAATCCACTCATGTTATCACACTCCAGAAGGTATGTGCATGCCTGGCAAGTTTCAGTTTCTTTAGAAACTCCCGATGTGATTTTTGCCCCATGCTCTTATGATCGTGACTAAGGGCCAACCCATCATAAGTCACATGTCAAGTTCTTCCCATCATTATCTTGTTAATTTGAACCCACCCGTACTCGCCCTTGACTAAGGTCCAACAAGGCTGTACGACTGTCCCAAACCAACACATCTATCTATGCAACATGTGAACATCCCAGCAGCTACCAATCACTTTGTCCTGGCTAAGGGCCAGACCAACATAGCTTGGATACTACTGACCATTCATATGAAATGACGGAGGGCTACGGCTGGTTTTTGGCGAAAAACCTTTAACGTAATGAACTTGATCTCGTTGAAGGAACCTGATAGCTTTTTATAAAAATATAGTGGCGATAACCTTTGCTAAAGAGGTCACTCCCGGTGAAGGGATCTCGGCTCTTTCCTCGTGGAATGAGGTGAAGGATATTTTACTAAATACCGCGATGCAAAGCAACTTGTAATCGACTATAGTGAAGTTATTACCCTGACGCAAACTTCTGCCCAAGGGGTCACTCCCGGTGAAGGGATATCGGCCCTTGCCTCGTTGAATGAGGTGCAGGATATTCTAACCGAATACCACTATGCAAAACAAAAGGAAACGTCTTTGTAATAACACTTTTTAAAACTGTTCCAACAACATCCAAACAGGTTTGTTTTTTCTTTGCATTGATCAGAATCAACGCAGTCCCATCAAATAATCACACCAGAAAAGAACGAAAAATAAAATGTACGTATATGCCATCAGCATTCATCACTGGGTCCCGTCATAACCCGTCAGGTTACTTAACTAACGACAGAGCGGGGACTAGACTAGCGCGGGTGCAAAACATATACAACATCTAATAGTATATATACCAATATACAATAATCGCTCCAGGCGTGATAATATGCAACATTACAGAAAAGTAATAAGCATCACAGAACAATACAGATAATCTGGGATCCCCGGGTTTCACAGAGCCGCTGCTGAAACCCGACGTTCTCCTGGTCATATGGATAGCCTGTGCAATGAAACCTAGACCCCTATGGGTGCGGCAAGTTACCTGCCAAAACCGAAAGCGAGGCAGCCCCCTACAGTAAGGTGAATGGACCACCCTACACTTCACGGAATCCGGTAACTTGAGCACCCCTCCTTGGGTCAACCTGTACCCCCTACGCGTGCGGTGAATAGTCTGCCAATTCTAGAGAGAGGCCCCTCTGCCTCTCAAAGCCATGAGATACGGACCCGTTTCCCTCCAGAACCCGGCTATCCGTGCACTCCATCACGGGGCAAAACCTAGTACAGAAATGAAAAATATGTACAACGGGTACATCGACCTCAGCCCGGTCGTGCCCCAAAAGAATATTATACAAACAGGCAGTGACGGCAGTCCACATGTTGGACGCTCGTCCCGTAATATCAAATGTACAAATAAATCCAGACTGCACTACCATTGCACACTGCTATCCACCACGACAAATCCGCAACATCACAGCACAACACAGAACATCAACGCGAATGTCACGTTATCAAATCCATCTAAAAGGGCTATAGCAATTAGACGCAATTTACCGCTCGAATGACATTCACGGTCGGAGCTATAATGTAAGTACTGTAAACTAACACATTTAAATTTCGATTGACTAAATTTCCCGAAGTGGGCCCCACATACATCTGCTGTACAGTAACAAAATATGGGCCCAAAAGAACAGTTCCAGAAACCACAATTTCCCAAGTAGAATCCACAAAAGAAAGATGGCCCACTGATCCACCTAGACGGCCGCGGTTCCGCGGCCGTACGGTCGGATCAGTGGGTTGAATTTCTTCTGTGTTCTTTAAAAAGCCTGCTTGATTTTCTGGTATGGTCAAAATAATTTTTAGACCAGATTTAAAATTAACAGAAACTTTAACACTAGAAATTGTGATTTTCGAAAATTCGTTCGATCGATGTTTTAAACGTGTTAGCACAAGTTAGTAAAGCTTAATGGCGAGGCTCTGATACCATGTAAGTCTACGGTAGCGCCCCGGCCGTCATTCAGATGCAAAATGCGGAACAAAAGCTTTTATAACTGGCGATATCGCATACTATAATCCGGATCTGCCATTAACACTAAACTAACAAACTACAAAGAGGGTAGAAAGGTTATACCGAACAATCCGAGTCCTTCATTCTTTAACCATCATCCTACGCTCTGTTGCGGCTGCGCCAATCTCATCGATCTCCGATCTTCTCGTCCAGGTGGCACCACGTCAACGGATCTTTAAACGGGCTCCCGCCTCTGACCCGAGGCAACTCGGTCATCAAGTTTGCTAAAAGAGATGACCAAGATTGATGTAGAGAATGAGTAGAACACTTTGTCTTACTTCGTCCAAAGCCATGGACGAACGGTTAATGAAGTTGCCATTTGAATCGGGTAAATGAGAAATGAGCAATTCTAATTTTAATGAACCAATTTCCATATACTTTTTTTCTCTCAAGCAACCATAATCCTTCTCATTTGAATGGGCTGGCCATAATATAGAGGAAGGGGGTGAGTGTAGGAGGAAAGGGGGTGACTACAAGGATAAAGATTATGAAGAAATATCTAAGCAAGAAAAAAACCACATTAATGCAATGAATGACTCACTAAACCTAGTCATTCATTCATTTAATGCAAACAAAGGTTCATGAACCTAGTCACCACATCTAGAACATTCCACACTCATGACTCACCCATGTGAAGAAAAGATAAATCCGTATTTAACCAAATGTTAAATACGGGTGATAGAAAACTGAAAACTGGCAACTTCCAAAAGTGCTCCCGAAACGAATTTCAGGATAACCCCGTAATAGTATAAATATACCCGCATTTGTATTACGACCGAATACAAATACAACTGAGACAAAGATATTATATCTACACAGTATAATACTCGGATCCGGCTTAAACCAAAGCCCACCAGTATTATCTGCCCGAAATATGACACGTGCGTAAACGCACATGCATTTTCGGAACCCTGCCATAAAACCATACGGTCTCTACAACGTTTCGCCCGAACTTGGGAAACTATCTGTGGGGGACTCTAATGACTCGTCAGTACCCTGGCAGTGGGTTTAACCACAAGCCGTCAGCGGCACTAGCTGTGCGTAACGGCTGCCTATGTACTGACCTCAAGGGAGGCCGATGAGCGAACTCATCCGGAAACCCTACTGAGCCTAACAGTGACAATGTATATACAGTCCGGTCCGTTCGTCTATGAGTATCGCATATCCGGCCTAGGGGGCTGGTAACGTCAGACCCCCAATAGTGGTATAAGTCGTGTCGGAGACAAGTCCTGAACACCCTGAGAAACTACCGGCGTACCTACCAGTAATTCTCACCTGCCTTGGCCAAGGACTTGGTGTAACGGCTTTCCTAGATACAGCACGATCTCCACCCCCAATACCGGGAGATACGAATCCCCTGCCGATCCGCTCACGTGCCTCCATGTGGCTCGAGACTGTACCCAAAAACTACCTGTTTGCACGACTCTTTTGAGCCGTGGTAGGGTAGAAATCAAAGTACAGTGGGAACTCACACGAGACAAATGACGACCTCAGGTCGATGAACTAACCTGTACACATGTCACCAGGGAACTGCTATCTGACGATAGGTATAATACCAACTAGCAGGTTCCCGGCGAGTCCTGTCCGGTGTACTCATAACCCAATGAGCACCTGTATACATCTTAGGTGATCCAACTGACACCAGTGGCTTGTGAGACCGGCCACCGCCCCTCGTCGGGGTCTCGACTGTATACACTAGTCTACTCCGGAGTATCGATGCCCTGTCTCGAAACTCCCACGACTAGGGACCACTTTTAAGGATATGCTTATAGACTACCCAACTCTCACGTATATGATCGCCCTCATACTGTTGGTAGTCAAGCAAGATCCTAAGGGCTCTATCAACGTGTAATCGTGATCAGTCACCTGAACGTATACACGACTGATAAAGGTAAACCAGATAGCATACTATCATCTCGAGTAAGACTGTCCTACCGGTATAGGTCCTCTGCAATCATTGCAATCACGTACCTGTGATCCAATAATTGACTTTGAGGGCACTATATCCAACATCTCCAGTACGACGTACTAATGGCTGTGGAACAGACCATCTCCCTTGCTGGGATGAGACGTGTATACACTAGTCTACTCTGGAGTATCGATGCCCCATCTCGATAATACTATGACTAGGGACCTGTATAAGGATGTGCTTATAGATTACCCAGCCTCTACTAGTGTGACTGCCATCACAACGCTGGTAGTCAAGCAAAATCCTAAGGGCTCTACCAATATGTATAAGCGATATGCTAAAAGAAACACATGCACATATTGAGGTAGATACAAACCAAGTAGCATACTATTTGAGCAAGACTGTTATTATAACTCTGAATATCCCAAGCTTCCAATATGTAATATATAATCCAGTATGATACAATAATGGCCTCTAGGGCATATACCACTAGCACAAAGGGAGTGGCCTCTTGGGAAAAAGTTTACGTTAGTGTAATAACTTCAATATAGTCGATTCTTTTGCTTTTCATCGTGGTATTCAGTTAGGAATATCCTGCACCTCGTTCGATGAGGAAAGTGTTGGGTTCTTGGGCACACTCAAGAGGATCCACAACTGATCAACTATGGCAAAATCAAATTTTACGGTGCCGAGAAACCCTAAACTAGATCGTTAACTAGAGAATAGGCGAAAACAAATGCAAGTAAACAACTTTACTCTAAAGTGAACGGAAATACAACCTTTGTAGATCCGGTCCTCCACTTCCTTAGCTCCGTGATGATGTCCCTCCGCTGCGATCATCGGATCCCGGACTCTAACGATGGTTTCGTCGAAGAAATGATCGGGCTAGGTCGTCGACTTCGATGCCGAAGATGATCTACTTCGAGGCAACTCAAGATCAAGCTCCAACTTCACCAAGTAATGAAACTTGTGAAGAAAACACCCTATACTACATGGCAAGTGGTAGAGGATGAAGAAATAGGAAGTGGTTTCACTTTGGATTTTGATTTCTCACTCTTTTTCTCATGGCACCATTGAAGATAGCAAATTTCATTCTTCTTGAAGAAGAAGAAGAAGAAGAAGAAAGAATATCATCTTATGATAATAAAATCAATTATTCTTATCATAATGCAACCTTGGGTTAGTTTAACAAGTGTAGAGAATTAACTAGGGTTTAAGTAAATGGTTAGGGTTAAGGAAAGAAACAAAATGGTCAAGCTTTCAAAGCTTCATGAAGCTTCAACAAAAAACAAAAGAAGCAACCATTTTCTTTCTTGCCCTTAAAAATAAATGCATAAAGAAAATAAATAAAACATTTAAAACCCTAACCATTAACCTAAATCATAGTTTTAAAGCAAATACACCCACGTTTGCATGTATCATCAGACATGATACAAACAAGTGCACAAAAATATATCACATATACTACTTGTGCACATCAAGTGAGAAAATCAATCTTAAGTGAACAAATACTAGTTAATTTAAAGTAATATATCAAATATATAATTATACATCAAATCATTAAATCAACACTTGATTTAATGATCCGGTCATATCGCATATAACCGACTAATATACAATGTATCGACTTATTGAATCAATCCTCGATTCGATAACTAGGTTATATCACATACAACCATTCGATACATTCATCGCGAGAATAGAATACGGTATCACATACACGCACTATTCTCGGTCCCGCACATATCTCATATGCGCTCCTATTTCGTTTCGCTTGAGCCAGGAAACCGCTGTGTAGGACTCTAAAGACTCGTCAATACTCCGGCAGCAGGTGATGATCATATCAAACACCTACTAGCCGCAAGCGGTCTGCTAAACGTAACGGCTACCCGGGTATCGAACGATCAGAAGATCGACGAGCAACCCCACTCATACTCTTGTGAATCCAACTAGTAACACTTACCGTACAGTCCGGTCTCGTCGTCTGATATGTCGCATATCTTGCCTAGGGGTGGTAAACGTCAGACCCCAATAGCTCGATAAGTCGTGTCGATATGAGGTCTATAACGGTTCGAGAAACTACTGGTAACACTTACCAGTAAATCTCAGCAACCCTGGCCAGGGATTTCCGGTTATAGCCAATCGAACACAGCGCAACATCAACCCCCTATACCGGGGGAGACGAATCCCCTCCTATCGCTCATTGCCTCCATGTGATTCGGGACTGTACCCAAAAACCACCGTTTTGCACGGCCTCTTAGACGTGGTAAGGTGGAAATCAAAGTACAGTGGGAATCACACAAGACTCTATGACGATCTCGGGTCTACAGACTAACCTGTACCAGTGTCACCAGAGAACTGCCATCTGACGTAAGGTATAATACCATCTGGGAGTCCTCGGCGAGTCCGTCCAGTGTACCCAGTCTCCACTGAGCACCCGTATATCATCTCTGATGTCAAACACCAATAGATATCGGATCATCCATTGCCCATCTGTATGGGTCGAGAAGGTATACGCTAGTCTACTCTGGTATATCGATGCCCCGTCTCGATACACCCACGACTAGGGACCTTGAAGGATGTACTTATGGACTACCATGTCCCCACTAGTATGATCCGCATCATAGTCCAGGTAGTCAAGTACACATCCTAAGGGCTTTACCAACATGTAACAGAGAGACAATCAGTGTACACGTTAAGGTAAAGAGTAACCAGATAGCATACTATCATGTTGAGCAAGAAAGTCCTCCCTATATATGTCCATGCATCCACTACAATATACATCCTATGTGTAGTAATGGCCTCTAGGGCATACATATAACTAACAATCTCCCACTTGCACTAGGGCCATCTGATTGCAGTGGTTGTAGTATCTCATACTCAACCATCCTATAAAAGTCTCTCTCTGGGAAAAGGCCTTTGTGAGTCAATCCGCCGTGTTGTTCTCTGAGTCTACTCTCCGAACCTCGATCTCCTTGGAAATCAACCATCTCCATGATCAGGTGATACTGCCTTAGAATATGTCTGGATCACTGATGGGACGGACGTTCCTTGGCATAAGCCACAACTCCATTGTCACACAATGGGAGGAACTAAGTTCATCTCATGAACAAATATACATCCAGACTGCCTCTTTGGTAGCATCTTAAGTAGCGATGTATCCAGCCTTTATCGTCTAGTATGCCACGGTATCTAGCTTGGAACTTTTCCAACATACCGTCCCTTTACTGAGGGTAAAGACAATGCCTGTGACTGACATTCAGTCATCCTTATCACCCTTGAACACTTCCAGTGATTCTCCCCAGGATCGATTGATACCATCTCACTACATCTAGTGAGAATCCTAACATCCATTTAGATCTATCTCATAGATCAAAACTCAGGATTTAGGAGGTATCACTTTGATCCTATATGGAGAATCATTGTGATAAGCGGAGATTGACCGAGCGTAGCATAGGAAACTCCTTTCTTATCAAGAGTATGTCATCCACGTACTCTACGAGGATCACCACCATACTCCCTACTACCTTTTTGTATATACAAGGTTCATCTACCATTTTGATGAAGTCAAACTATTTGACTACTACATCAAAACAGATGTTCCAACTCCGCGATGCCTGCTTTATCCTATAAAGCATCTTGTACACGTTTCCGCTGCTCCCACTGTCTACGAAGCCCTCTGACTGTGTACTTATAGACTCTCTCTTTCAAAACATCATATAGAAAAGCAGTCATGACACCCAACCACCAGATATCGTAGTCATGGTATGTAGCCGTGGCAAGTAGGATCTGGATGGACTTAAACATAGATCCTTAGAAAAGGTTTCAACATAATCCATACCTGGTCAATGATTCAAACCTTTAACAAGTCTAGCTTTGAAAGTCTTAACTTTTCCATGTACACCAAGTAATCTTCTCAAGATATACTTGCTCCTGATGGGGATTTAACCCTTCAGATAAAGCAACCAAAGTCCATACTTTGTTGGTGTATAAAGATTCCATCTCAGATCGCTAAGCATCCAGCCATTCTTACAGAGTCTTACTCCTGATGGCAAGCTCGAAACTAGTTGGGTCATCATCTCATGATGCAATCCTCGCTCCCACTGTCATAGAGAAACCGAAGTATCTCTCAGGTGGGTGAGGAACCCTACTAGATCGGCGGAGAGGCTGAGGTTCGTTGGTAACTATTGAATCCTTTGGTTTTATCAAATCATCTGCTGTAGTTTGTATAGCTGGAACCTTTCCAGTTCTACATAACAGACCTGGCCTCGAGCTTGTCTGGATTTTGCTTTTAGACATAGGCCGGTCAACCCCAAATCTTAACTAGCTTAAGACATGGGCTCTTCCCATACCATATCTTATATGGAGTGGTAGGCTGTGATCTGATTCGAACCTAATTCAATAGGCATGCAGCTTCTCAAGTGCATAACCCCCAAAAGGAAATTGGAAACTCAGTAGTATTCATCATAGAGCACACCATATCACATAGGGTGTTATTGCTCCGCCCCGATATACCATCGTGCTATGGTGTATACGGAGGAGTAATGCTGAGAGAGAATCTCATTCTCCTTTAGAAAAGTCCAAGAATTCCGTGCTCAAGTATTCTCCTCCTTGATCACATCAAAGGACATAATACTTATACCCGTTTTGGTTCTCTACTTCTAACTTATATTCTGTGAATATCTCAAAAGGTTCGGACTTGTGTTTCAACAGGAACATATGTCTGAATCTAAAGAGATCATCAGAGAATGTAATGAAGTACAAAGAACCGATCCTGGCATGTGTAGACAGGGGACCTTATATACATCATCATGTATCAGTCCCAAGAGTTTACTAACTCTTTCTCTGTTTCCAATAAACAGAGCTGAGGTCATTATATCTTTATGACATGACTCGCAAGTTTCATAAGATGTAAATTCAAACTGATTTAAATATGCATCTACTATGTAACTTAAGCTAGTCGGGTCACATTGATATGACCTAGTCTACAATGCCTCAAGAAGGATTCGTTAATTTCTGAACTCTTCCTCTTGTGTGTGTTCCGTATACTAAGAACTGTAGTTTGATTTAGAACATCAATGCTTTTAAATAACGTGCCTGAACCGATCAACTTTTGATATAGGAAATGTTCAAAACATTATCCAACAATACAAAATTATATCCTTTCTTTACTAATAAAGAGACTGATATGATTTTGTATATCAGGTTTGGTATCTAATAACGTTCGTTCAGAATCAATATATTGGTAATACAGGGTGACAGTGACCAACAGACTTGGCTGCAACACTTGCCCCGTTTTCTGTCTCATGAAACTTATCACCCGTTCTCAGTTCTCTACCTTTCTGTAGCCCATGTAACAGATTACATATGCGGGATCCTGATCCGGTATCACATACTCAGGACGTAAAGGATACTGAGAAACAGTTCTGTATAATGAATACACCCGAAAATGATGCATCAGCATGCACTCTCTTCGTTTGGGCGGCACGGGAATTCTGGTATTCCCCTATTTCTTGCTCGGTCTTATAATAATTATAAGTTGGAGCAGGACCAACGTTCCCCAGCTCAGTATAACAAGCGGGTGCGGTCAATTTATCCGTTTTATTATCTTAATTAAGGCGTGATATGGTCGCTTCCTGGAGAGAGAGAGAAGAAAACACTCAGCGTGCGCTCTTGCAAGAATAGATTGGTTATTATTTTATCTAATCAGGATGGCTCCCACTGTTTTTATCAAATCTTCCTTCAAACCCTAAAAGGAAAGACTAGCCGGGATTAATTACACGCTACAAGTTCGCCAATCTTTTAGCCAGGCCAGTGTCGGTACTTTGAGGGAGGTCCCCCGTGCTTTCGCACGAACCTAATTAATATAAACCTCGTTTTCCCAGAGGCGTAACCTCGTTAACACCTTTCTAGACACCTACTTGATCGGCTAATTGTAATGTATAAAACTCTCCCAGGAGTAACTCTTACTCGCAGTGGGTATCGGGATCCAACTATCTCATAGAAGGTATGCAATCTCATTGCAAATTACAACACTTGAAATTCCCGATAATTTTGCCCCTAGCACCCTATGACCTTGACGAAGGTCAACAAACCATAGGCTACTAGTCAAGTTCAACCCGTCATTTCTTGATCGAATTAAACCCACCCGCACGACCCTTGACGGAGGTCAACAAGGCCGCACGACTACCCTAATCCAATCTGCATCATATGCATAAGCAGATAAATACTAGTTAGCTACCGCACACTACGCCTTGACGGAGGTCAAAAAACGTAGCACGAATACTAAGTAGGACTTATCTGAAACGACGGAGGGCTACGACAGGTTTTTCTGAAAACCTATTGCGTAATGAACTTGATATTGTTGTAGAATCAAATGATTTTAAAATGGAGTGTTTTTTAGGCTTTTCTAGTTTTGCTAAAAGGGTCACTCCCGGTGAAGGGATCGTCGGCCCTTTCCTCGTCGAATGAGGTGCGGGATATATCATATATATCGCTGTGCAAAGCAGAAACTATAGAAGCAATCAAAAGACAAACCGAGGGTTGTAGCATCTGCCAGTTATTGCTAAAGGGGTCACTCCCGGTGAAGGGATCTCGGCCGTTTCCTTATCGAATAAGGTGCAGGATATATCATATATACCACTGTGCAAAGCAAGAACTGTAGCTACCTGTTTTATTTAGAAATTCGATTCCACAACATATTTAGGTTTCTTTTACTTTCATTAATCAAATTAATGAAGTCCGATCATTTAAGTACCTAAACATCACAGATAAATACGACGTACACTTTGCCATCCGTGTTCGCCTCGATATCCCCTCGTGCACCGTTAGGTTAGGTAACTAACGGCAGAGCGGGGCAGGGCTACCGCGGGTGTAAAACATAAGTAATGTCTATATAATATATCATATATACTATATACAGTATCTATCACATAACATATCACATGATCACATCACAGATAACGCAGCAGAAAAAAATATCATATGAAATATTGGATATACTAGGACGTCCGTGTTTTCAATACGAGCCAGTATAAAACACGGATTCCACGGTCGCGATGAATAGCCAATCCCACACCCCTAGACCCCTACGAGAGTGGCAAGCAACCCTACCAATTCTAGAGTTAGGAGACCCGGACTCGACTCCTCGAGTTGGTCTCCCACTGGACTCCAGAACCCGGTTACTTGTGCTCCCCTCCTTGGGTCTATCCTAGTGCGGAAAAGTAAATAATATACAAAAGGTGACATCTTCCGCAACCTGGAAGTGCCCCAATAAAAGAATATTACATACAAGTTTTTACATGAATGAAAATGAAAAAAACTCATCTCACAAAAAACCCCCCGGCTATTCAAACACGACGATCCAATATAACATATCCAGCAACACATAACATCATATGTCATCAACGTAAGTAAATATGCCCATCCCAATTGTCGTTGACATATAGCAACGAAACCGGCGATATCACATATTACACTTACGGTCGCAGAAAAGAAAGTGTAAAACTACAACAGTTGGAATCCGCAACCTCCTTAGACATAACATGCCTAATCAAATGAATTCTTTAGACATCGCATGCCTAACAATTATAAACCCCGCATTTCAGTCTCATTATCGAAAACACTTTTCAATATCATTTCGGACAATTCAACAAGATTCCCGACATCTTGATCGGATGCTCGTCGCAAACTTTAGTAGACGGCTGCACCCCCGATACCGTCGACTAAGTGCACCAAGGCGGAACACCGCTACCGCGAGCACCCGAACAGATGCTTTCGGCGACGGGGTTCTCCTACAGTCACTTGGTCGGGGCTAAGGGATGTAGCTGTCTATTAAGTTTATCCGGCGAGTATCCGCGTACGCTACGTGATTGCGACGGACTTTTGATCGCATCAAAATTCCGTGGCAACCGATCAAGTGAGACTAAAGTGCTATGTTTATAACATTCATTTAGTTATCTCATAACTCCTTGTGGATTCCAAATATTGTATCACATTCCAGATAAATAGAAAATGTTAAACTTTTCGATAGAACATTCAAATACCCAAGTTTTCCCAAAACAGCTCAACACATGAAACAAGTTTAAAAACATCCAGTTCATGCCTCAATACCAACGATCCAGCCGTAGAAGGGTCAAGCCAACGCCTCACATGTGGCACGCCGTACTGCCCCAAACCCGAAGGTTCAAAGGGCAGTTCAAGACGGTCACATAATCGAGTTAAGGTTTGTTGTTTTCTAGAAGGTCTATCGCGTTACTTGCACTACTTAGAACGTTATTAAACCACGGAAAGATCCAACACTTGGAAATTTCCAAACAGGGGAAAAAGTGGGTATTTATATCCGGTCGAACTTTTTAACATATTCTAAATATCCGGAAAAACAATAACGAAATTAAAATTCCCGATCGAATCGACGATTACAAAATAAACCCCAGAATACTCAACACTTGAGTCAGATTAAAAATACCCATAAAATAGTAACCACAGAGACAAGAATTACGGTGCAAAAATCCGTCCCTAATACCGTTAACCTGCCGCGGAACCGCCGCCAAAGGTGGGTAATCGCCGCGGTTCCGCGGCCATCTTGAGGAATTGGAGGCTCGTTTTTCACCATAATTCTTATTTTTCCCTGCTGAATTTTTCAGGTTTTTTTTAATTCGGAAAAATCCCAGATTTTAAAAATGGACCAGAAAGGGGTGTATTTCGTCGTATTTGGGTTCGATCGGGGTTTTAACTTCATTAACGCATCGCCTAAGGCTCTAGCTAGGCTCTGACACTACTGTAGGTCAGGCAGCCACCCCATCCAATGGGGTCGCCGTGGCACCAACGGGTCCCTCAGCCGCTACTTTTTACGCATGCCCCCTCGCGAGGACTACAACCCGCCGGAACACTTTCCGTTCTCGGGACACCCTGGGGGTAAGAGCCTATGCTTCGCCACACTGTCACACAGTGAGAACCCCCCATAGGTCGACATCCAATGCCTAGTAGCTCTGATACCACTGTAGGGTTCCTGGGCACACTCAAGAGGATCCACAACTGATCAACCATGGCAAAATCAAATTTTACGGTGCCGAGAAACCCTAAACTAGATCGTTAACTAGAGAATAGGTGAAAACAAATACAAGTAAACAACTTTACTCTAAAGTGAACGGAAATACAACCTTTGTAGATCCGGTCCTCCACTTCCTTAGCTCCGTGATGATGTCCCTCCGCTGCGATCATCGGATCCCGGACTCTAGCGATGGTTTCGTCGAAGAAATGATCGGGGTAGGTCGTTGACTTCGATGCCGAAGATGATCTACGTCGAGGCAACTCAAGATCAAGCTCCAACTTCACCAAGTTATGAAACTTGTGAAGAAAACACCCTATACTATATGGCAAGTGGTAGAGGATGAAGAAATAGGAAGTGGGTTCACTTTGGATTTTGATTTCTCACTCTTTTTCTCATGGCACCATTGAAGGTAGCAAGTTTCAGTCTTCTTGAAAAAGAAGTAGAAGAAGAAGAAAGAATATCATCTTATGATAATAAAATCAATTATTCTTATCATAATGCAACCTTGGGTTAGTTTAACAAGTGTAGAGAATTAACTAGGGTTTAAGTTAATGGTTAGGGTTAAGGAAAGAAACAAAATGGTCAAGCTTTCAAAGCTTCATGAAGCTTCAACAAAAAACAAAAGAAGCAACCATTTTCTTTCTTTCCCTTAAAAATAAATGCATAAAGAAAATAAATAAAACATTTAAAAGCCTAACCATTAACCTAAATCATAGTTTAAAAGCAAAGACATCCAAGTTTGCATGTATCATCAAACATGATACAAACAAGTGCATAAAAATATATCACATATACTACTTGTGCACATCAAGTGAGAAAATCAATCTTAAGTGAACAAATACTAGTTAATGTAAAGTAATATATCAAATATATAATTATACATCAAATCATTAAATCAACACTTGATTTAATGATCCGGTCATATCGCATATAACCGACTAATATACAATGTATCGACTTATCGAATCAATCCTCGATTCGGTAACTAGGTTATATCACATACAACCATTCGATACATTCATCGCGAGAATAGAATACGGTATCACATACACGCATTATTCTCGGTCCCGCACATATCTCATATGCGCTCCTATTTCGTTTCGCTTGAGCCAGGAAACCTCTGTGTAGGACTCTAAAGACTCGTCAATACTCCGGCAGCAGGTGATGATCATATCAAACACCTACAAGCCGCAAGCGATCTGCTAAACGTAACGTCCACCCGGGTATTGAACGATCAGAAGATCGACGAGCAAGCCCACTCATACTCCTGTGAATCCAACCAGTAACACTTACCGTACAGTCCGGTCTCGTCGTCTGATATGTCGCATATCTTGCCTAGGGGTGGTAAACGTCAGACCCAAATAGCTCGATAAGTCGTGTCGATATGAGGTCTATAACAGTTCGAGAAACTACTGGTAACACTTACCTGTAAATCTCAGCAATCCTGGCCAGGGATTTCCGGTTATAGCCATTCGAACACAGCGCAACATCAACCCTCTATACCGGGAGAGACGAATCCCCTCCTATCGCTCATTGCCTCCATGTGATTCGGGACTGTACCCAAAAACCACCGTTTTGCACGCCCTCTTGGACGTGGTAAGGTGGAAATCAAAGTACAGTTGGAATCACACAAAACTCTATGACAATCTCGGGTCTACAGACTAACCTATACCAGTGTCACCAGAGAACTGCCATCTGACGTAAGGTATAATACCATCTGGGAGTTCTCGGCGAGTCCGTCCAGTGTACCCAGTCTCCACTGAGCACCCGTATATCATCTCTGATGTCAAACACCAATGGATATGGGATCATCCATCGCCCATCTGTATGGGTCGAGAAGGTATACGCTAGTCTACTCTGGTATATCGATGCCCCGTCTCGATACACCCACGACTAGGGACCTTGAAGGATGTACTTATGGACTACCATGTCCCCACTAGTATGATCCGCATCATAGTCCAGGTAGTCAAGTACACATCCTAAGGGCTTTACCAACATGTAACAGAGAGACAATCAGTGTACACGTTAAGGTAAAGAGTAACCAGATAGCATACTATCATGTTGAGCAAGAAAGTCCTCCCTATATATGTCCAAGCATCCACTACAATATACATCCTATGTATAGTAATGGCCTCTAGGGCATACATATAACTAACAGAAAGTGCCAAGATCCCTTCATTGGGAGTGACCTCTTTAGCAAAAGTTTGCATCACTATATATTTATAAAACCACTCGGGTTCCTTCAACGATATCAAGTTCATTATGTTAAAGGTTTTTCGCCAAAAATCAGCCATAGCCCTCCTTCATTTCCTATGAGTAGTGCTCAGTATTTGTGATGCGTATGTTGGCATTGTCAAGACGGAGTGTACGATAGCTGAGTATTACTTGTTTGTAGTTTTAGATGTGATTGGTTAACACAGTCGTACGGTCATGTTGGCATTGTCAAGGACTCATACGGGTGGGTTTAATGCAATCAAGATAATGATGGGTTGAACTTGACTAGGACCCTTTGATATATTGGCAACGTCAAGGTCACTTAGATCCTAGGGGCAAAAACCACATCGGGAGTTTGAAACATACAGGAAACTTTCCAGGCATGCACATACTTTCTGGAGTATGGTGACTTGAGTGGATTCCATCAAGTTATCATGCGATGATAGTTGGATCCTGATTCCCACTGATGAGTAGATGTTACTCCTCGGGTGATTTTAGATAATCCCGACTAATTCTCCTTTTAGGGTTTGAAGAAGAATTCGAGGAAACAGTGGGAGCCATCCTGATTAGATAAAGTGATTAACCAATCTAATCTAGGTTAGAGTGCACGCTGAGTGTTTCTTTTCTATCTCTCTTTGGCAGCGACCATGGCCCAACCTTAAGAACTCATGAACCAAGTTAACCGAACCTTCTTAAAACACTTTGGCTATTGGATTGTCATTTAGTCGAATATATCATTGCCACTCCTATATCACCTTTGCCTTTCTCCAGAACACTTCGTGTCACTATGAAGATCCACATTTCTTGGATATTCCATCGTTTAGTTATATACGAACTCGAAGGAACTTGTTCCAGTTTGAGGATGGTTTCTGGTTCTGGAGAAATAGAATAAGGATTATTCAGTTATTTTTTATCTTTACCTTCTCTCAGGTTGCGAGGGCTCCTAGTGTTAGGAGAGTACACCTATTACGCTTATTGGATAGTCTTCTTCCAAACTATAGGCTGGTGCCGAAGGGTAGGGAAGGATGAAAATCAATTAGCCTAAGTGTGGTGTACAGAAGGTAATAAGTAAAGACATATAAAAGGAATGGAGTGAGGGCAAGGAAGTATACGGTTACTGTCATGAATCTGGATAGTGGAAGAGGCATTAATAGGAATACCCGGCTACCCCTTCGAAACATTTTTATGTTTCAGTTTTACTGTGCAGTGTTAAGTGAAAACTGTTTTCCTAATTAGATTCTAACTCCACAGTATGTATTTACCAGATTTGATTCTCACATCTGTATGGCGTTACAGATGATGAGTAGGAGTAAGATATTGGGAATTGGGTGATTAGATCCTCTATATATCAGAATTCTTTGTAATTGGTGATATTTGAGGAAATCACTTGGGTTTTGCCTGACGACAAATATTTGGTTTTGAATATTCGTCGTTATGCACCAATTTCAAACTGATATATCTGTACGTTTATTTTATAAAGTGAGATATAACTTTTTGAAATTATGTCTATGACATTTACCTATATCAGTTGATGGTTAAGTAAGGTGCATTCAACAACGGTGTAATTCTTTTTAACCGTACCACAGTTTTCAACCTACGACGCACAGAGTTTTGAGTTATTAAATTCAGTGGACTTATACAGAGTATTGTATATTGTCCGGTGTCCGTTAGGATAAAGGGGTTGGTACTCGCACTATATTCTGTTTACTCATGACTTCTCTAGTTTTAGACAAATATTTCGTTGAAATACAAGGTCCAGATTTTTAGAAGATATAGGTATAAGAATAAAGTAGAGAACCATATATTGCAAGTATCAGGATTCTTTAAGGTGATCGAAGATATAGATAATTGTGTTTGGTATTCCGTTGTAAGTAATAGTTGTAAGCCGATGTCGCGCACCCCGTGGGTTCGTGGGAAGGCGGAATTTTCAAAAACGATTTTAACATGCTTCCCAACATCGACTAACTCCACGATCTATTCAAAAACCTTAACTAACTTGAAAGTGTTTATTACCATCACCACTGGGTTTTACTAGAATCAAGCATGCCAATTTAAAAATTTTCGGGGTGCTAATCAACACCAACCTAGAATCTAAACTAGATGATTAGGGTTTTATGGTTTGATATCAACTAAACTAGCTAAGAGAAGGATGCTACAACCTTTGTTGACTGTGTCCTTCTCTTCTAAAGCTCCGTGTAGTACTCCACACGACTCCACTAGGTTCCAGTTGAAGTTGGATCGAGCTTCCTTTGCGATCTTCGTGCTGAAGATGATCCACCCGAAACTCCGCTAATCCAAGCTACCTTTTCACTAAACTCCTTTAGTGAAGGAAACACACTACACCTAAGTGCTAATCAAGTGTAGGATGGTGAAGTAGGGGTTCTAAGCTCACTTAGGTTGATCAAAGCTCTATGGTTCTGTAACACCTTAGAATGCGATTAGTGTTAGTTAAGCGATAATGCGGATTTTTAGTAAAAAGTTTACCAAAATAGATTTCACATATTTTATAAAAATTAATTAAAATTTTATTATTATTATTTCGGGCTAGCACACACTTGTGCATGTTAACCTAGGGTTAATTAGGGTTAACTATGCTTAAGTAGCCATGGAACTTTAACCCCATTCCATTAAGTTGTATTATGTAATTATATAAATTATTTAGTTTTAAAAATTAAAAGGTTTGAATTTGGAGTTGACTTGGGGGAGAGAGAGGGGGGTTGACATGCATCATGAGGCATGGGCAAGCATGGCTTGCATTTAATGAGGAGAGAGAAGAGGGAGGGATGGCTCATACTACTCTCACCCCTCAGTCCTTCATCCCTCACTCACACATACACCCTCATTTCCCTCACTCTCTCATTCACAACATATTTTCTTCATCTCATCTCCCTCACACCCTCAACTAAAACCTAATCCAAATCTTCACAAAACCCAAACCAAATCTCCACTACAACTCACTAAAATCCTTCACAAGCCAAGTTTAGCCACTAAGATCACTTGGAGCATGGAAAGCTAGGATTTTGAGCAAGTGTGGATAGGTAATAACCTCTAAACTGTTGTTGTTACAATGTTGTATGGCTTAGTAGTTGTTAATTAGAACACTAAAGATGTAGTTTTGAGCCCATATCGTATTTTTAGTGTCATTTTAGGGTGTCTGTGATCTGCTGTAACCACGAGTTGTTAAGGGAAAATATAGCAATATAGTAGTGTTTTGTTGTAGTCCCTGATTGTTCACCTAAAACGCGAACCCAATCCCACCTGTTTTGGCCGGCGACATTGGGGTATTTTCCGGCGAGCTCGGCCGTGTAGGGACCTGGGGAGTTGTGGTTTGTAGGGTGGCTGTCTGTAGGTATTTTGGGATGTTTGGTACTGCTAGATTTTTAGGTTTTGACAGTATGTAAAATATGGGATCAAATTGCTAGTTTTTTGTGTTTCGACTACGCGCGTTACGATATCTGGCATAGTTTTAGTGTTTCGGGTAGCTTTCTATCGTGGGTTTGTTTTGGTGATGTCGCCACACACGTTAGCCGCTAAGCGAACCCTTTTGTAGCTTAAGGGAACCGATTCGTTAAATTGGCGTTGTGTTCGTTATTATTACGTAGTTTGCTAAATCCATGTGTTATTGTGTTTTGTGTTAATAGGATCGCAGGCGGGGACTTCGTGTTAGTGTATATGCCCTAGAGGCCATTACTGTATCATACTAGTATGTATATTACTTAATGGAAGCTTGGGATATTCACAGTTGTATATACAATCTTGCTCGAAATGGTAGTATGCTACTTGGTTTGTCTCTGCTTTAATATGCGCAAGTGTTTCTTTTAGCATATCGCTGATATACATATTAGTAGAGCCCTTAGGATCTTTGCTTGATTACCAGCGTTGTGATGGCGCTCACACTCGTGGGGGCTGGGTAATCCATAAGCACATCCTTATACAGGTCCCTAGTCGTTGGACTATCGAGACAGGGCATCGATACTCCGGAGTAGACTAGCGTATGCGCTTCTCATCCCAGCGTGGGAGACGGTCTGTCCCACAGCCGTCAGTACGTCGTACTTGAGATAGTATGCGGGTGCTCGTTAGGTTACGAGTACACTGGACAGGACTCGTCGGGAACTGTTGGTTGGTATTATACCTATCATCAGTTATCAGTTCTCAGGTGACATGAGTACAGCTTAGTCCGCTGACTTGACACTGTCACTTCGCCTCAAGTGTGTTCCCACTGCACTTTGATTACTACCCTACCACGGCTTAAAGGAGTCGTGCAAACAGGTAGTTTTTGGGTGCAGTCCCGAAGCACTTGGAGGCAGTGACGGTTAGACAGGATTCGTCTCTCCCGGTATTGGGGGTTGACATCGCGCTGTGTCTAGGAGAGCCATTACACGAGTAGTCCATGGCCAGGGCAAGCGAGATATACTGGTAGGTTTCCAGTGTTATCTCAGGGTGTTCTGGGCTACACTCCGACACGACTTGTACCGCTATTAGGGGACTGACGTTCACCGCCCCCTAGGCCCGCCATGCGATGTATCAGACGAACAGACCGGACTGTACGTAGATTGTCACATACAGGCTCAGTAGGAGTTCAGATGGGGTCACCTCGTCAGTCTTCTTATCGGCATCTACCTAGGGACCGTTACGTACAGCTAGTGCCGCTTGCGGTCTGTGGTTAAACCCACTGCCAGCGTAGTGTCGAGTCTTTAGAGTCCTACACAGAGAGCTATTCGCCTTTAGGCAAAATGAGTAGAGGTCGCATGGTTTTGCGACAGGGTTCGTTCACATCCGCGCACTTGTGCACGTTTGCTGTCCGGACAGCTTATACTAGAGGGCTTTGGTTTAAGCCAGATCCTAGTATATGATTTGGGATTGGTTTTATCTCATTGTATTCGTGTTCCTCGGATCACGAATACGGGTGCATATGCACAGTTGCTTGAGACAGAGGGAGAGAACTTTGATTAGGGTTAATGACCATTGTCATTTTATTAACCCTAATGCTTATGTGTGTATTATGGTTAATTGATATTAGTTTAATATAATTGTGCATGGTTATGATTGTTGACCATTTGACCTTCTTGACTTGTTGACCTAGGTTGACACTTTAACCATCATCATTTCATTAGGAAGATGCTCTTTGATCCTTGCAATTTGCATTAAAAATGAAATGATAATGGTCATGTCTTGATTAAGCCATGACAATTATCTTACTAATTATCAATTTATAATAATTCACACATATATGTGAGAATGCTTCATATTTTCTCTCATTCTATCATATACTTTCTCTCTCTTGCTCTTCCTCTTCCTCAAGCTCTCCCCTCTCATGTGTTGAGAAACACTTGAGCTTAAGAAAAACCACTTCTTGATAATCTCTACTCTCATCTAGGTTTCTAGGATTAGCACTTCTAGCACCCTAGTTACTTCTAGCTTGGAGTTGAAGCCAAAGGTTGAGGCTTTCGGGTGGATCCTTCTTCGACGTGAGAAGACGACAAAGGTGATCCCTTTCTACTACTCCAAGGAGCAGAGAGAGAAGGACATAAAGCCCTAGGTATAACCATTCTACCCTTCAACTAGTTTCTAGTTAGCTTTAGCTAATTTTTGTTTAGCAAAGATCCGACTTTGTCTAGTCCATGTTGCCTAGAGTAGTAAAAATCCGATTTTTATTCCGTTTTCTGCCTCCCCGCAAGCACCGGGGTGGGCAACATGGACTTATAGTGGTATCGGAGCCTAACTAAACATAAACTAGCTAGGTAGTAAAGTGTATGGAAGTTCGATCGGAAAAATCGCAAAACCGAGTTTCCAAAAACCTAAGTTTCTGTTAAAATTTTTTCTGTTCAAAATAAAATAATTCGTACGTCAAAAATCATCTCAGGGTTTTGTGAAGAAAGCCACCAAAAACGATCCAGCTATTCGCTCAAAGCGCCGCGGTTCCGCGGTACTAGCAAGCTATTGCTGCGCAACCGCGGCCGTTTTGGCTCGGTTCTGGGTCGAGTTTGGTGCAGTGTCTTTCTGGCATGGTTTTGGGATTTTTAAGATGGTTTATTTGAGCCCAGGTCTTCCAGAAAAGAAATTTGATTTTGGGGGCCTATAAATCCGTATTTTTGATCGAACTTCAATACACTTTGACTAAAGGGTTATATCTGTGATGTTTATATGTATTGAACGTCGGCTAATCGCTATATGTCGATTAGTGGGGGTTATATATATCTGTGATCTGTGTTTGATGATGGTATGTGTATATGAATGCGTTGGATTGTCGCGGGTGAATAGCCGGGGTGGATTTGAGATGAGTGTTTCTTTTTCTTTCATTCATTGTAATATGAAAATTGATGTAATATTATTTGTATGGCCGCACAACCGGGTCGGGGTTGTAGCCGTTATTGTATAATTCTTTTTACTGGTTTTGCTCCTAGGATAGACCCATGGAGGGGGTGCACAAACTACCGGGTATCTCGAAGTGCCGAGTGGCCTACTCACGGTGTTGAGGGAGGTTGCTTCGCTTCGGGTACTTGGCGGGTAGTTTTCCGCACCCGTAGGGGTCTTGGGTGGGGTATTTGGCTATTCACCGCGACCGTGTAATCCGCTTTTTCGTTGCAGGCTCGAACGGATCGCGGATTCCTAGTATATCCAATGTATTCATCTGTGATCTGTAATGTCTATCATTGCTATATATTTATATATTATAACTATTTAGGCGTTGCATATGTTTTACAGCCGCGCTAGCCCAGCTCCCGCTCTGTCGTTAGTTAAGTAACCTAATGGGTGATGACGGGGCCCCGTGGCGAATGCGAATGGCATAAGCGTACGTCATATTTTGGTTGTTTTCTGCAATGGTAGGATTAAATGATGGGACGCATTAAAAGAACTAATGCAAGAAAATAAACCAAGTAAAAGTCGATCGGAACACTTTGAAAACCATTCGGTTCTTTTCAAAACTAAACTTTTAAACGCGGATCTTGAACCACTCCTTTTAAAAGCTATCTCGTTCCATCGATTATATCAAGTTCACTACGTTCACGGTTTTGCCAAAACCATTCGTAGCCCTCCGTCATTCCACATGAATGGTCAAAAAGTATTCAAGCTATGTATTTTTGCCAAAGTCAAGGCATAGTGATTGGTAGCTATTGGGTATTCATGTGCAGCATAGATAGATGCGTTGGTTTGGGACAGTCGTGCTGCCATTTTGGCCAAAGTCAAGGGTGGGTACGGATGGGTTCAAATTAACCAGGAGAATGACGGGTAGAACTTGACATGTGATTTATGATATTTTGGCCAAAGTCAAGGTCATAAGAGCATGGGGCAAAAATCCACATCGGGAGTTTCATAAGTACTGAAACTTGCTAGCGCTGCATACCATTTGGAGTGTGATAATTCTGGTAGGATACCTTCGGTTTTATCACGCGATGATATTTGGATCCCGATCCTACTGTGAGTATATGCTACTCCTCGGGAAAACTCTCACTTAACGATCAATGCTATAAACCTAGTAGGTGTCTAGAAAGGTGTTAGCGGGGCTACGCCCATAGGGAAAAGAGGTTACTTAATTAAGGAACTTCGCGAAAGCGTTGGAAAACCTCCCTCGAAGTACCGAAACTGGCCTGGCTGAACGGTAAGCAAGTATTGTACGGTGAGATTGATCCCGACTAATCCTTTCTTTACGGTTTGAGAAGGGATTCGAGAGACAGTGGGAGCTATCCTGTTTAGACAAATTAAAAACCACTCTAAACTTGCAAGAGCATCATGCTAAAGTGTTTCTTTTCTCTCTCCTAATTGCAGCGACCATTCAACATGACTGGACTTAAGTTATTACTAGATAAAAACATACTGACAGGGCCAAACTACAAAGATTGGCTCAGGAATGTCAAGATGGCAATCACTTACGACAAGCTGGGGTATCTCCTTACCACCAAAGCTCCCCCTGTCCCAGGTCCCAAAACCAGTGTCGTAGATAGGGAAATCTATAAGACCTGGGAAATAGATTGCACGAAGGCCAAATGCCTCGTACTTGCCTCGATGGACAACGAACATCAGAGGAGGCACGAGAATATGGACCTAGAGTCCATATTTCTTCATACAAAAGAACTGTATGGAGAGCAGTCTCGTATCGCAAGATACGAAGTGTCGAAGAAGTTATTTTCGGCAAGGTTGGCCGTCGGATCATCGGTAGCGGAACACGTGCTTAAGATGATTGGCTACATAGAGGAGCTCGCAGAACTTGGGACCACGTTGGAGAATGAACTCTATACGGACGTGATTCTCCAGTCCCTTCCTTCCACTTACGCCCAGTTCATCCTGAACTTCAACTTACAGGAAAAGGAAGTTGAACTTTCAGAGCTCCTCAACATGCTGAGGAGTGCAGAGGGCACCCTACAGAAAGGTAGGGAGACATCCACTTTGTTTGTAGGAGGATCTTCCTCTTCTAGATCCAGGGCGAAAGCCAAGGGTAAGAAGAAGAAAGCCCCCGCCAAACCAAGAGGCGGTGTCAGTAAAGTGGATACGAAGGGAAAAGGAAAAGCAACAAAGGTAGCGGGAAAGCTGGTGGGGAAGGAAGAATGCTTCTACTATCACAAAAGTGGTCACTGGAAACAGGATTGCAAGGCTTGGAAGGCCAGAACACAGGATTTGAAGCGAGTTGCGGCTTCAGCTTCAGGTGTATATGTTATTGAAAACTGTCTATCAATAAACTCTACATCCTGGGTATTGGATACCGGATCAGGATCTCATATCTGTAATTCTTTGCAGGCGTTGAGAAAGCGTAGAGTTTTGAAGGCAAGTGACATGACCCTCAGAGTTGCAAACGGTGCTAGCATGGATGCTGAGGCCATGGGGGACTATCACCTGGGATTGTCGGATGGACATCTTTTGGTTTTGCGTAGTTGTTATTATGTACCAAATGCAACCTGTAATATCATTTCTGTATCTTTATTATCTAAAGAAGGTTATGAATTTGCATTTGTAAGTAATGTAGTGAACATTCACCTTAATCAAGTTTTGATTGGGTCAGGTACATTGAACAACGGTATATACGTATTAAACCAACCACAGATTTTCAATGTCCAGAATACACACAAAAGAAATTCTCCAGAAATCAATAAAACTTTCTTATGGCATTGTAGACTGGGTCACATCAATGAGAGAAGGTTGACTAAGTTACACGCAGAAGGATATTTGGATCCGTTTGAATATCAATCGTATGCAACTTGTAAATCCTGTCTCAAAGGAAAGATGACAAAGACTCCGTTCACTGGACACGGGGTAAGAGCGAGCGAGCTCTTGGGACTCGTACACAGTGACGTGTGCGGTCCAATGTCTACACATGCACGAAGCGGTTATTCTTACTTCATTACTTTTACGGATGACTTTTCAAGATACGGTTATGTCTTCTTAATGAAACATAAATCCGAGGCTTTTGAAAAATTCTAGGAATATAAGTATGAAGTAGAAAAACAAACAAGCAAAAGTATCAAGACACTGAAATCTGATCGAGGTGGTGAATACTTGAGTGCCGAGTTCCTGGGTTACTTAAAAGAGAATGGAATTCTCTCTAAGCTTACTCCTCCATACACTCTGCAACATAACGGTGTATCGGAGAGACGGAACCGAACCCTGTTGGAAATGGTACGGTCCATGATGAGTAACGCTGAGTTGTCGCGATCGTTCTGGGGATATGCACTAGAATCAGCTGCATACCTTTTGAATCGAGTTCCAACTAAGACTGTGCCTACTACACCATATCAGATGTAGTGTGGGAAGAGACCCTATCTTAATCACATTAAGACATGGGGATGCCCAGCTTTTGTAAAAAAGCAGCATGCGGACAAGCTCGAGGCACGCTCAGTACAGTGCAAGTTTGTGGGATATCCAAAGAACTCCAAGGGATATTTCTTCTATTGCGAAGAGGAACAAAAGGTTTTTGTTTCTCGCCATGCCCACTTTCTAGAACACCAGTTCATAGAAAAAGAAATAAGTGGGAGCGCAATAGAACTGGAAGAAATTCCAGAACCACGAGCTATTACTGAAAGCTTAGTAGAACCAGAGGGTTCGAAAGATCAGGACATTCCCACGCCACTCCGCAGGAGTAGTAGGCAGTCTCATCCGCCCGAGAGATACTACGGTTTTCTCATTGACGGGGATAGAGAGGATTGCATCATAGATGGTGATGAACCTACTAGCTTCCAGCAAGCCATTCAGAGCGTCGACTCGGTAAAATGGCTGGATGCAATGCGGACCGAAATGGAGTCCATGTACACCAACAAAGTATGGACGTTGGACATTGCTCCAGATGGGGTAAAATCCGTAGGATGCAAGTGGATCTTCAAAAGGAAGATTGGTGTAGATGGACAGGTTGAGACCTATAAAGCTAGACTGGTTGCAAAGGGTTTTCGTCAGCGACCTGGTTTGGACTATGACGAAACATTTTCTCCAGTAGCTATGCTGAAATCCATTCGGATCCTTCTTGCCATTGCTGCCTTCCACGATTATGAAATTTGGCAGATGGACGTAAAGACCGCTTTTCTAAATGGACATTTAGAGGAGTGTGTCTATATGGAACAGCCAGAGGGTTTCATTCAGAGTGGGAGCAGCGGAAATGTGTGCAAGTTGCTTAAGTCCATTTATGGACTGAAGCAGGCATCGCGGAGTTGGAACATCTGTTTTGATGAGACGGTCAAGGAATTTGGCTTTATCAAAAATCCAGATGAACCATGCATCTATTGTAGATTTGTAGCGAGAACTGTAGTATTCCTCGTTTTATACGTGGATGACATTCTCTTAATAGGAAATGACATTCCTATGCTACAATCTGTCAAGGGGTTCTTGTCACACAGGTTCTTTATGAAAGACCGGGGTGATGCCTCATACATTCTGGGTATCCGGATCTACCGTGACAGATCCAAGAGGATATTAGGACTTTCACTGTCCAGATACATCGACACCATACTGAAAAGATTCAGTATGGAAGATTCCAAGCGCGGTAATCTACCGGCTTGTCACGGGATCACCCTCTCCAAAGAGATGTCTCCCAAGACTGATTTGGAGAGGGATCGCATGTCTATTATACCCTACGCTTCTGCGGTAGGCTCTATAATGTATGCGATGTTGTGTACCAGACCAGATGTGGCTTATACACTGAGTGTGGTAAGCAGGTATCAGTCAAACCCTGGGGAGAAACATTGGATAGCTGTAAAGAACATTCTCAAGTACCTGAGAAGGACTAAGGAGATGTTCTTGGTGTATGGCGGAAAAGACCTCCAGATTGAGGCCTTTGCTGACTCCAGCTTCCAGAGTGACAAGGATGATTCCAAGTCCATGTCGGGCTTTGTCTTCACCCTCAATGGAGGGGCGGTGTGTTGGAAGAGCTGCAAACAGGAAAGCGTTGCTGACTCGACTATGGAAGCGGAATACATCGCTGCATCTGATGCCGCAAAAGAAGTTATCTGGATGAGGAAGTTCTAGAAAGAACTTCAGGTGGTTCCGTCCATTGTTGACCCAATACCTCTGTATTGCGACAACAACGAGGCTATAGCTTTAGCGAAGGAACCCAGGTCCTATCAGAAATCCAGACACTTCTTGAGGCGGTATCACCTGATCAGGGAGATCGTGGATCGCCAGGAGATCGAGGTTCGGAGGGTTGCTTCAGAAGATAACACTGCAGATCCATTCACAAAGGCCAAACCCAAGACTCAGTTCGAGCGGCTGATCGAGATGATAGGTCTTCGATACGCCAGTACATGGCCTTAGTGCAAGTGGGAGATTGTTAGTGTATATGCCCTAGAGGCCATTACTGTATCATACTAGTATGTATATTACTTAATGGAAGCTTGGGATATTCACAGTTGTATATACAATCTTGCTCGAAATGGTAGTATGCTACTTGGTTTGTCTCTGCTTTAATATGTGCATGTGTTTCTTTTAGCATATCGCTGATATACATATTAGTAGAGCCCTTAGGATCTTTGCTTGATTACCAGCGTTGTGATGGCGCTCACACTCGTGGGGGCTGGGTAATCCATAAGCACATCCTTATATAGTTCCTAGTCGTTGGACTATCGAGACAGGGCATCGATACTCCGGAGTAGACTAGCGTATGCGATTCTCATCCCAGCGTGGGAGACGGTCTGTCCCACAGCCGTCAGTACGTCATACTTGAGATAGTATGCGGGTGCTCGTTAGGTTACGAGTACACTGGACATGACTCATCGGGAACTGTTGGTTGGTATTATACCTATCGTCAGTTATCAGTTCCCAGGTGACATGAGTACAGCTTAGTCCGCTGACTTGACACTGTCACTTCGCCTCAAGTATGTTCCCACTGCACTTTGATGACTACCCTACCACGGCTCAAAGGAGTCGTGCAAACAGGTAGTTTTTGGGTGCAGTCCCGAAGCACTTGGAGGCAGTGACGGTTAGACAGGATTCGTCTCTCCCGGTATTGGGGGTTGACATTGCGCTGTGTCTAGGAGAGCCATTACACGAGTAGTCCCTGGCCAGGGCAAGCGAGATATACTGGTAGGTTTCCAGTGTTATCTCAGGGTGTTCTGGGCTACACTCCGACACGACTTGTACCGCTATTAGGGGACTGACGTTCACCGCCCCCTAGGCCCGCCATGCGATGCATCAGACGAACAGACCGGACTGTACGGAGATTGTCACATACAGGCTCAGTAGGAGTTCAGATGGGGTCACCTCATCGGTCTTCTTATCGGCATCTACCTGGGGACCGTTACGTACAGCTAGTGCCGCTTGCGGTCTGTGGTTAAACTCACTGCCAGCGTAGTGTCGAGTCTTTAGAGTCCCACACAGAGAGCTATTCGCCTTTAGGCAAAATGAGTAGAGGTCGCATGGTTTTGCGACAGGGTTCGTTCACATCCGTGCACTTGTGCATGTTTGCTGTCCGGACAGCTTATACTAGCGGGCTTTGTTTTAAGCCGGATCCTAGTATATGATTTGGGATTGGTTTTATCTCATTGTATTCGTGTTCCTCGGATCACGAATACGGGTGCGTATGCATAGTTGCTTGAGACAGAGGGAGAGAACTTTGATTAGGGTTAATGACCATTGTCATTTTATTAACCCTAATACTTATGTGTGTATTATGGTTAATTGATATTAGTTTAATATAATTATGCATGGTTATGATTGTTGACCATTTGACCTTCTTGACTTGTTGACCTAGGTTGACACTTTGACCATCATCATTTCATTTGGAAGATGCTCTTTGATCCTTGCAATTTGCATTAAAAATGAAATGATAATGGTCATGTCTTGATTAAGCCATGACAATTATCTTACTAATTATCAATTTATAATAATTCACACATATATGTGAGAATGCTTCATATTTTCTCTCATTCTATCATATACTTTCTCTCTCTTGCTCTTCCTCTTCCTCAAGCTCTCCCCTCGCATGTGTTGAGAAACACTTGAGCTTGAGAAAAACCACTTCTTGATAATCTCTACTCTCATCTAGGGTTCTAGGATTAGCACTTCTAGCACCCTAGTTACTTCTAGCTTGGAGTTGAAGCCAAAGGTTGAGGCTTTCAGGTGGATCCTTCTTCGACGTGAGAAGACGACAAAGGTGATCCCTTTCTACTACTCCAAGGAGCAGAGAGAGAAGGACATAAAGCCCTAGGTATAACCATTCTACCCTTCAACTAGTTTCTAGTTAGCTTTAGCTAATTTTTGTTTAGCAAAGATCCGACTTTGTCTAGTCCATGTTGCCTAGAGTAGTAAAAATCCGATTTTTATTCCGTTTTCCGCCTTCCCGCAAGCACCGGGGTAGGCAACGTGGACTTACACTTCGGGCGCTGCGAAGAAAGGAAAGCAGGTGGTTGGATTTACCTAGCTCGAGATCATCGTTGGGTAGATTTAACATCTACAGGGAAATCGTCCGTATGGCGTTAAGCGTCAGGGCTAGATATGATATTATAGCCGCATGTTTATATGCATACATGTTGATTGCGCATGAGCATCATTACATACCATTACTTGTTGTGCCTTGACTTAGTACCTAGTGGACACTGCATCATTACTGACGGTTCATATTGCACGAGCACTAAATTGTATACACACCCATACCGTCGGTAATTGCTATGACACGCACAACCTATACACCAATGTGGTATTGTATTGTTATTGATATGGAGACATTGATTCTTATTCTATTGCGCATATAAAAGGCATCGTGCACACATAGCTACATATACACCTTTATATGATGTTGCATTTGATGTCGGAGGAATTGGGAACCGCATGATATGTTTAAAAACTGGATTCGTTTAAAAGAGCGGTTTTCCCTTGATATGCTCAAGTTACGGTTTTATGTTGCATACATCATATTTCATGGATTTACGCATTGAGATACGGATTTCATGTGATTTATGAATTTGAGAACCGTGGGGATATTTCAAGAAAGTATGCATTGTTTTGAAAACCCGGTTTCTCTTGATATGATATTTCAGTACGTCCACCATGAGTTTTCTCTGTTTTGAGACTTATGTTAGAAACCCGATTCGAGGAGCTGGATGATCCGTTTGCGGGTTCATGGTGGACCCGGTATAGTACCCCAGGGCAAGAAAGGGATGTTATGCAGTAGACGATGAGCCTGGCAGAGGGACTACTAACTACCGGTGATTGGTTGGACCTGGCAGTTATCCGGAGGATACCGACTGGAGTCGTGAGATAGATATGGGCCGATCCGGACTAACGGAGCTCGTGGGCCGATCCGGACTGATGGAGCCCGAGTTATGTAGATTTGCGTGTCGATGTTGGACACGAGTTTTCATGATATTTTTGAGTGCTGATGTTGGGGACTCAGGTTCCATGAGATTTACAGGATATGAGGGCCGATCAGAGTGACGACGCCTGAGGTATTGGGATTTGGGGTGTCGTTGATGGACACCGGTTTTTCCATGATGATGAGCCGTTGATGATGATATGTTTCATCCCATACTCAGCATTCATTTAATATGCATTGCTTTATGTATTTGTAGTACCTGATAGAATACCTTTCATGATTGTTGCACATCTATATTACCATATCTATGTTATCAGATTGCATGTGATAGATTATAGTTGTACGTGCATATCTGCGATTATCTGTATGATGTTACTTACTATTCATGAGTTGGCAACTCACCCCCGTTGTGCCATAGTGTTTTGCAGGCTTGACCCTCAGAGTAATCGCGGCAGGGCTTCTTATTGTATCTTTTTCAGCTGATACCGCTACGGTTGGCTTTGAGCCTTTTTTCTATAGGTGGGTTCGCGGTTATCCGTTTATATTCATTGTATATCTCTCATTGTATCTAGTACTCTCCATCTATCATTTCATTAATTGACTTAGAGACGAGTTGTGAGGACGATATTGTATATTTTGTGACTCTGGGTATCGTGCTCGTGTGAGCCGTCCTTTATTATGTAGTTTTATCTCCTTATGCTGTTTTTCACTTATACTGTCTATTTCTTTGCTACGGCGTCGTATATTTATGCTTGTGGTGGTTGTTTCCGCCTTTGGGCGTGATTTGCTCCCGTTTGGGGATACTTTACTTATATCATATGTTTGTACCCGATTCAGGGCTGGTGTAACACCTTAGAATGCGATTATTGTTGGAACACCCTAGTTCATTTATACCAGTTCTAGTTCAAGTATTTCTTTATTTATGGTATTTTTTCCTGATTTATTGTGTTGTGGGTGCGAATAGTGTATTTGACATCTGTATTTGCATCCGACCCAACCCACATGCTTGAAACCAGTCTTGATTCATGTTTGTGATTTATCCTGGCTTGTTACGTGGATCCGTGCACTTTCATTTATACATCCTGCATACTGGCATTTATCTGGCATCTGCATTTTAAATATAAAAATTAGAGTCACATAAAATGTTTTTTAAAATATATATATATATATATCTTGCATGGCCTGCATGATGCCCCCGACCCTGTGGTAGCATCCGCGCATCTTGTTCTCGTCTCGTTCAGTGAAACGGACTTGTTTGGATGACTACGTGCACGTGCGTGCATCCGTTCTTGGGGGTATGCATTTTCGTTACCCGGATATCCAACTTTAATTTTGGTCGACATGTATATTTTTCGTATTTTAAATCTGAATTTTAGACCCGACCCGGGCGTATTTTGGACTATGTTTGTATTTACCAGAATATCAAATTTTATTTATATAATATTAATTTTATAAACTGATACAAATTAAAATTTAGTTAACTAATAAAAGATTTTTTTTAAATTTAAATCTAAACTAATTTCCTAACAAACTAACAACCCCTTTTTCTCTCTCCTCTCTCTCCCTCTCTCTCTGTTACTTTATAAATATTAATTCGTTCAATATTTACAACCCCTGCATCTCTTCTCTACATATATATATATATATATTTGATATACTTTTTAAATCCCATATAAAGAAAAGCACCGTTCTCTTTCTTCTTCACGTTTTCCCGCCTACGAACGAAACCCACGCCTCGCCTCTGCCCTTATCCCGCGTGCCGTGTATGCATTGCGATGATTTACCGACGTCGGACGTGCCGTACGTATCCATCACGTGATCCGATCGAGGCAAGTTTATCTTACATGCTATACTACTATATAATGCACCCAATTGAATAATAACATTTCGTATTACCTAGTTGTACATCCCACATTACCATTTTTTACCATTTTACCGTTATACAACGTCCATGTGCATCCATATCGTTATTTACATATCCAGTCGCATGCTAATTCATCTTGCTACATGTTAGGTATATCATTATACATCCATATGAATAAAAATATCACATGTTGATTGCATTGTACATCCATATCAAAGTTTTACTATTTTCGGATACCCGTATGCATCCATATCATTTAATATATATATAGCTGCATCTATAGATCATATTAATTCATATTATTATTGTAGTAATACCCCATGCTTAATAATGTGCATCCCACTTAGTCTTAGAACTGTAAATGTAACCCTGGTCGATGTTTGTGCATCCAGACCATTAATTATATATCTATTTGCATTCCATGTCACGTTAGTTCATATTACTGCTACATTAACACCCCATGCTAGATAATGTGCATCCTACGTAGTAATGGAGCTATAGTTGCAACCCCTGATAGTTAGTTATGCATCCATGTTTTATTGTGTACCCATATCATTAATTCTTTATATCCAGTTGCATCTACAGATTGTATTAATCCATATTATTGTTTTATTAGCACCCCATACTTGATAATGTGCATCCTACAGAGTCATGATGTAACCCCTGACAAAATATTTGTGCATCCATGTTTTTATCATGCATCCGTACTTGCTACAGTTTTATTATGAGCATCCACTTGATACCTGTGCACTACCTGTTATAACCTGATATACCACTGCTTGACTTGATACCTGATCTGGTTACTAATGCTGACAATCTTGACCTGTTGTCCCTATGGACATATCCTGTTGTCTGTATAGACAAATCTGTTCCTTCTTGATCCTGTGTTGGCATTAGCTTCATATTTTTCAATACCTGATTTGAACACATAACTTAGGGGTATGGGGAAATAATGATGAAACCTGACTTGTAACTCGACAGTTCGATGCTTATACTGATCAGTTTTACGGGCTAGGCCAGCCTGGGGCTGCTGCTGCTGACATCATTCATCTGTACATGTTTCTTTTTTAGTGCCTAGCGGCATGTCTCGGATTCAACCCGAGAATCTAGACCGTGGTCCCAGGCACGCACGGGATACTATTGAGTTACATCGATGATTCATTAAATTGATTTCACAGAATTTAGAGTAGTTACCCAGTAGTTTAGTTCAGATTACCCACTGCACGTCACATATGCTTTTACTCTTCACTGTTCCACATTCGTGTTACTGTTATACCTTTATTAGTGTTCATACTCATGCTTGCATGGCCCAGATCCTCTACCTTTGTCACAGGCTGACCAGGAGTACTTCCACCGTTAGGCCGAGCAGTGAGAATCCAGTTAGTATCCAGTTTTACTTTCCAGTTGTTTTGTTTATTGGATTTATTGCTTCCGCATATTGTTTCTTGAATCATTATTTCTAGCTCATGGACATGTACTAGATAGTTTCATTTATTTTCTTGTTCTTGATATCTATAGACAGCTGTAATGTGACTGTGGAGGGATATTTCCTAGTTACAGGTAGCATGGTTGGCTCTGTCACGTGCTGATCTTAGCACACTCTGGGAAGCGGGGAGTGACAGGGTTTATTTGGTATCAGAGCCATATGATTTAGGTTAATCGGGTTTGATTCTTTTGTAATTGGATATTAGACCCAATACACGAATCAGAAAATCCGTAATTAGAAACATGTCCTGCCACATTGTTTTCGTGATTTTTGAATCATATCTTTCTCTTGACCCTTGTCTTGACGATATGCAAACCACTTTGCATCTCGAGTTGAAACCTTTTGGTTCCTTATTGTTTCTCCCTATTCCTTTGATTCTGATACTAGGATTTGGGCGACTTGAACGGAGTTATGTGATTGTACCCATGAACTGCAGCATGGTTACAATGCGGTACACTATTTAAGTAACTTGGAGTCCTGGTCTTGATTCATTTCCTTGTTCCATAGTCGTTTTATTACCTTGGTTCTCTCAGTTTCATAGCTTACCAGTTTATGTTTTGCAGATTTCTTGGCGATCGATACCGGCAGCTATGATGATGTCTCGGGAATGGATTTTCTCGGCACTTTCCGCGCTCACATTGATTGTAGGGCAAAGAAAGTGATTTTTCAGATTCCCGGACATCCGGAGTTTGTTTTTGCTAGAGGTAGCAGTTCTGTCGGGCCAGTCGAGTTTAGGTTTAGGACGACAAATAATGTTCTTTCGTCAATGAAAGTTGATAAGGAGGAAGCGCCAGTTGTAGTTCGAGAGTTTATAGACGTTTTCAAGGACATCTCGGGTTTACCGCCAAAATGAGATGTGGAGTTCGTGATCGATCTTGTTCCTGGTGCAGCACCAATCTCAAAGGCGTTTTATCTAATGGCCCCAGTGGAGTTGGAAGAAGTCAAGAAGCAGGTTACCAAATTGCTAGAGAAGGGTTGGATTCGCAGCAGCAATTCATCTTGGAGTGCTCCAGTTCTTCTAGTCAAGAAGAAAGATGGCACAAAGAGGATGTGCATCGATTATCGAGAATTAAACCGGGTGACTATTAAGAACAAGTACCCGATCCCTCGCATTGACGAATTATTCGAGCAACTTAGTGGCGCGAGGGTATTCTTGAAGCTGGATTTGCGATCCGGATATCATCAGGTCCGAGTTAAATCAGAAGATATTTGCAAGACTGCGTTCCGAACTCGGTATGGATATTACGAGTATTTAGTGATGCCATTCGGAGTCATGAATGCACCGGCGATATTTATGGACTTGATGAACCGAATCTTTTCACCATTCTTGGACCAGTTTATAGTGGTGTTCATTGATGATATTCTGGTCTACTCGGGAAGCCTAGAAGAGCATGCGGAACACTTGAAGATCGCACTGCAGACGTTGAGGCAAGAAAGATTATATACGAAGATGAGCAAGTGCGAGTTTTGGTTTGAAGAAGTGAAGATTTTGGGGCATGTCGTATCCGGAGATGGAATCGCCGTTGACCCTGAGAAGATTGCAGCAGTTCAAAATTGGCCGATTCCGAAGAACGTAGCAAAGATCAGAAGTTTTCTTGGACTTGCCGGATATTACAGAAGATTCGTGGAGAATTTTGCTCGATTGGCTGAGCCTTTGACCAAGCTTACACGGAAGGATGTACCGTTCATTTGGACGGATAGTTGTGCGTCAGCTTTTGAGGCGTTGAAGCAAAGATTGATAACCGCTCCTATTTTGACCGTACCAGACGGTTCCGGAGGATTGGTGATTCACAGTGACGCATCTGGGAAACGTTTAGGGTGTGTTCTGATGCAGCATGGAAAGATTATAGCTTACGCATCGAGATAGTTGAAGACCCATGAGAAGAATTACCCAACTCATGATTTGGAGCTTGCAGCTGTGATTTTCGCTTTGAAGATTTGGAGACACTACTTACTGGGCAAAAGGGTCGAAGTATTCACCGATCATAAAAGCTTAAAGTATGTGTGCACGTAAAAAGAGCTTAGTATGAGGAAGCGTAGATGGTTGGAGCTGATGGTTGATTACGATCTGATCTTAAGTACCATTCGGGAAGGTTAATGTAGTGCCGGATGCGCTTAGTCGGTTGCTAGCAATTCGGATGTTGATTGCACAGAAGAAGCTTATCGAAGATTTTCGGAGATTCGAGTTGGAGATCGTGCTACCGCATTCTTCGGGTTAGTTGATGTAGCTGCAAGTACAGTCGTCATTGATCGATAATATTAAAGCAGCGCAGTTGCATGACCAAAGATTGCAGAAGTTTCGAGAACAGGTTGAAGCAGGACTTCGAACAGACTTGTTGATTCATGAAGATGGTTCATTGCGATTTGGTAGCCGTTTGTGTGTGTCGAAAGGAGACATTCGTGAAGAAGTTATGAAAGAGGCACATAGCTCCGCATATTCCGTACATCCAGGAAGCACGAAGATGTACCGCGATCTAAGACAGCATTTTTGGTGGGAAGGCATAAAAAGGGAGATTGCTTGCTTTGTAGCGAAGTGCTTGGTGTGTCAGCAAGTTAAGGTTGAACGTCAAAGAGTTGCTGGTTTATTGCAACCACTTCCGATTCCTCAATAGAAGTGGGAACATATTACCATGGATTTCGTGACAGCTTTACCGCGGAGTCCAAAGGGCATCAATGCAGTTTGGGTGATTGTTGATCGATTGACCAAGGCGGCTCATTTCATACCGTTTTGAGTTGGTCAGTCGACGGAAACGTTAGCAGAATGGTACATGCAGGAGATTGTGAGATTGCATGGAGTACCTGTGAGCATCGTGTCCGACCGTGACACCCGATTCTTATCGCACTTCTGGAGGAGTTTACAGAAAATTTTGAGGACGCGATTGAAGTTTAGCACAGCTTATCATCCTCAGACAGATGGCCAGTCGGAGAGAACGATCCAAACTCTTGAAGATATGTTGAGAACTTGCATGTTGGACTTCAAGGGTTCGTGGGAGAATCATCTACACTTGGTGGAGTTTTCGTACAACAACAGTTTTCAGGCGACTATTCAGATGGCTCCATTCAAAGTATTGTATGGTCGCAAATGACGCTCACCTGTTTGTTGGGATGATTTTAGAGAACGAACATTATTGGAACTGGATTTGATAGTGCAAACCGTGGAGAAAGTTAATAATATCCGAAATCATATGAAAGCAGCGCAGGATCGGCAGAAGAGTTGGGCCGATATATCGAGAAGACCTCTAGAGTTCGCTATTGGTGATCTGGTGTTCTTGAAGATATCACCGACTAGAGGAGTGATTCATTTGTGGGGCCTTTCGAGATTATGGAGCGTGTTAGAGAAGTGGCTTATCGATTGGTATTACCACAATCTTTGGCGAATGTTCATGACGTGTTTCATGTATCTCAACTCCATAAGTATGTTCAAGATGAAACACACGTGCTGGATCATTCGGAGCTGACTGTAAGGGAGGATTTGACCTTTGAGAAACGACCGATGTCGATTGTTGATCGAAGAGAAAGGGTCCTTAAGAACAAGGTTATCCCTCTCGTACTTGTTTCTTGGGGAAATCTCTCACATGGAGAATCAACTTGGGAACGTAAAGACGAGATTCGACAGAAGTATCCACACCTATTCTTATAGATTCTTGTTTGTTTATCTTTTCTTGTTTTTGGGAATTTCGAGGATGAAATTCTTTTTGTAGTTGGGTATAATGTAACACCTTAGTTCATTTATACCAGTTCTAGTTCAAGTATTTCTTTATTTATGGTATTTTTTCCTGATTTATTATGTTGTGGGTGCGAATAGTGTATTTGACATCTGTATTTGCATCCGACCCGACCCACATGCTTGAAACCAGTCTTGATTCATGTTTGTGATTTATCTAGGCTTGTTACGTGGATCCGTGCACTTTCATTTATACATCCTGCATACTGGCATTTATCTGGCATCTGTATTTTAAATATAACAATTAGAGTCACATAAAATGTTTTTAAATATATATATATATATATATATATATATTGCATGGCCTGCATGATGCCCCTGACCCTGTGGTAGCATCCGCGCATCTTGTTCTCGTCCCGTTTAGTGAAACGAACTTGTTTGGATGACTACATGCACATGCGTGCATCCGTTCTTGGGGGTATGCATTTTCGTTACCCGGATATCCAACTTTAATTTTGGTCGACATGTATATTTTTCGTATTTTAAATCTGAATTTTAGATCCGACCCGGGCGTGTTTTGGACTATGTTTGTATTTACCAGACTATCAAATTTTATTTATATAATATTAATTTTATAAACTGATACAAATTAAAATTTAGTTAACTAATAAAAGATTTTTTTAAATTTAAATCTAAACTAATTTCCTAACAAACTAACAACCTCTTTTTCTCTCTCCTCTCTCTCTCCCTCTCTCTGTTACTTTATAAATATTAATTCTTTCAATATTTACAACCTGTGCATCTCTTCTCCACATATATATATATTTTATATACTTTTTAAATCCCATATAAAGAAAAGCACCGTTCCCTTTCTTCTTCACGTTTTCCCGCCTACGAACGAAACCCACGCCTCGCCTCTGCCCTCGTCCCGCGTGTCGTGTGTGCGTTGCGATGATTTACCGACGTCGGACGTGCCGTACGTATCCGTCGCGTGATCCGATCAAGGAAATTTTATCTTGCTACATGCTATACTACTATATAATGCACCCAATTGAATAATAACATTTCATATTGCTTAGTTGTACATCCCATATTACCATTTTTACCATTTTACTGTTATACGACGTCCATGTGCATCCATATCGTTATTTACATATCCAGTCACATGCTAATTCATCTTGCTACATGTTAGGTATATCTTTATGCATCCATATGAATAAAAATATCACATGTTGATTGCATTATACATCCATATCAGAGTTTTACTATTTTCGGATACCCGTATGCATCCATATCATTTAATATATATATAGCTGCATCTATAGATCACATTAATTCATATTATTATTGTAGTAACACCCCATGCTTATTAATGTGCATCCCACTTAGTCTTAGAACTGTAAATGTAACCCTGGTCGATGTTTGTGCATCCATACCATTAATTATATATCTATTTGCATTCCATGTCACGTTATTTCATATTACTGCTACATTAACACCCCATGCTAGATAATGTGCATTCTACATAGTAATGGAGCTATAGTTGCAACCCCTGATAGTTAGTTATGCATCCATGTTTTATTGTGTACCCATACTATTAATTCTTTATATCCAGTTGCATCTACAGATTGTATTAATCCATATTATTATTTTATTAGCACCCCATACTTGATAATGTGCATCCTACATAGTCATGATGTAACCCCCGACAAAATATTTGTGCATCCATGCTTTTATCGTGCATCCATACTTGCTACAGTTTTATTATGAGTATCCGCTTGATACCTGTACACTACCTGTTATAACCTGATATACCACTGCTTGACTTGATACCCGATTTGGTTAGTAATGCCGACAATCTTGTCCTGTTGTCCCTATGGACATATCCTGTTGTCTGTATGGACAAACCTATTCCTGCTTGATCCTGTGTTGGCATTAGCTTCAGATTTATCAATACTTGACTTGAACACATAACTTGGGAGTATGGGGAAATCAATGATGAAACCTGACTTGTAACTCGACAGTTCGATGCTTATACTGATCAGTTTTATGGGCTATGCCAGCCCGGTGATGCTGCTGCTCACACCATTCATCTGTATATGTTTCTTGTTTAGTGCCTAGCGGCATGTCTTGGATTCAGCCCGAGAATCTGGACCGTGGTCCCGGGCACACACGGGATACTATTGAGTTACATCGATGATTCATTAAATTGATTTCATAGAATTGAGAGTAGTTACCCAGTAGTTTAGCTCAGATTACCCACTGCACGTCACATATGCTTTTACCCTTCACTGTTCCACATTCGTGTTACTGTTATACCTTTATTACTGTTCATACTTGTGCTTGCATGTCTTGTTACCTCCTGATTATATTATTGTTGATATTATGATGCACTGACGTTTGGGTTTTGCATGGCCCAGATCCTCTACCTTTGTCGTAGGCTGATCAGGAGTACTTCCGCCGTTAGGCCGAGCAGTGAGGATCCAATTAGTATCCAGTTTTACTTTCCAGATGTTTTGTTTATTGGATTTATTGCTTCCGCATATTATTTCTTCACTCGTTATTTCTGGCTCATGGACATGTACTAGATAGTTTCATTTATTTTCCTGTTCTTGATATCTATAGACAGCTGTAATGTGACTGTGGAGGGATGTTTCCTAGCCACAGGTAGCATGGTTGACTCTGTCACGTGCCGATCTTAGAGCACTCTGGGAAGCGAGGTGTGACAATTGTTAATTAAGCGATAATGCGGTTTTTTAGTAAAAATTTTACCAAATTAGTTTTCAAATATTTTATCAAAATTAATTAATATTTTATTAATATTTATTGCGGGCTTACACACACATGTGCATGTTAACCTAGGGTTAATTTGGGGGTTAAACCATGCTTAAGTAGCCATGACATCTAACCCCATTCCATTAAGTGTAATATGTAATTAATTAAATTAATTAGTTTTCAAATTATAAATAAAAATGGTTTTTTTTATTTGGTTGACTTGAGAGAGAGGAAGAGAGAGAGAGAGAGGGCATCATGAGGCATGGCAAGCATGCCATGCATTTAATGAGGAAAGAGAGGGGCATGGCTCTTTAAACTAACCCCTCATTCCCAAACCCCTCACCCTCATGCATACACCCTCATTCACTCACTCTCACTCTCATTTGTTTTCTCCTTCTCTTATTTTTCCTTCACCTCACTCACTCCCTTATCCCTCAACTGAAACCTTAACCCAACCCTCACAAACCCACACTAAATCTCCACTAAACTTCACTTAAACCCTTCACAAAGCCAAGTCAAGCCACTAGGATCACTTGGAGCATGGAAAGCTAGGGTTTTAGGCAAGTTTGGGAAGGTAGTGACTCTAAACTGTTAATTAGGAGTTTATTATTGTTGTGCTGCTTTGTAGTTTCAGTTTAGAACGATAAAGATATAGTTTTAGTGCAATATCGTATTTTTTAGGATGTCTGTGATTTGCTGTGACCACGAGTGTTTGATTGATGCGAATGAGTGTGTTTTGTAGTTTAACCGCAATCAATAACGGTGTCGTGTGTAGCTAGACCGAGATGAGTACGGGTCGTCCGCAGGGAAACGTGGAACCTTTTACTTTTACTTTAGATGTGTTGAAAAAGAGAGGAGGGATAAAGAATTTTATAGAAAGATTTCTAGATCTACGTTAAACAAGAATGTAAAATATAGATCTAGATTATTTTAAAGATGTAATTAATATAATAAGAGGGCTTGTAGGGTTCGTTAGGATTTAGTAGTTATGGACGATTAATTAAAAGTTACCCTTTTTATCCATTAATAGATTTAGAACTAGAACGACGGTGATGCGTGTAGATTCGGGTTTCTGGAGGGAAAAGGAATCCCACTCTTAACCCTTATCTCGACACGGAACTCCGTTCATATCTAGCCTTTACCAAAACAATCATTAATCTAATCTCTAATCGCGGTCGGAACTAGCAAAGAATTGCTAGCGCGCCCGATTAGGATGTTAATAATTCTTTTGATAAAGTTCCTAAACTTTATAGGACTTAAAAAGGGTTTAATTATTTTCATCGTCCATTAGCCTACCCTAATCCTACGAACCATAACAAGCGAAGAATTACTCGCGCATGTTGGGAGAAGAAGATGAAAAGACAGAGAGGGAAACATAATGTAAAATGCAAAAACAATTAAATAAAATAACTACCTTTATTAATCGACTTGAACAAACTACACTTTTAATCCATAGAAAATGATTACAAACTAGTTGCTTCTCGATCTTTCCTAAGGAGGTAGTCGAACAGTCGATGATCAGCCTAGATGCATGAGCATCGGGAGCTTCGTGATCTCTTCGGCTTGATAACTTTTCCAAGAGACTCTCGGTGCTCTTTTATAGTCCAAAGCCACAATCTTTTTCTTCAAAAGCTGGTAAAATATAGCAGAGATTTAAGCCACAAAATCTTAGCAAATGATCCCTCTAGATTGCCGCGGATCCGCGGCCAAAGGGGGGGTATGGCCGCGGATCCGCGGCCATTTGATCACATCCTTTCATCAAATTTCAGGAGATGTCTCGTAGTGACATTTGGCGATCCTTGGCACCTTTAGAATTCAGAAATCTTCTCTCGGTTGCTTCCAGACTTGGTCTCCAAGTTTTGCTTCTTAATTTGACAAGTTTTCTTCAACAAATTGATTTGTTTGATAAATTCTGCATAACAACTTGGAAAATTCTGCACATTAATCTCAAATAAGATTTAGTAGACCTAGTTCTAATAGGATTAGGTCAATGAATTTATTTTCATACATTTTCCTACCAAATACTAATTAAAATATATTAACACATGGAAAATGGTGTTTTTACACATAAACCCTCATATGTATAATATATCATAATAAAGTCTTTTTTTAATATGAAAATGGTAGGAAAAATGTAATACAAATGTGCAGTTTTATCAACTGAACAAATACCCCCAAACTTATCTTTGATCGTCCCGAGCAAACTAGTTTATTCAAGAGGAGAAAAAGAAAGGAGAAAACTAAGCACACTTTCGTAGGCAGACACGATTGCACTGAGCATGTGCAACAAGCCGTTAAACCTCTAGGTGTCCCTAGTAGGAGGATTGTTGTCTCCTGAGGGTTTTCAGTGGATTACACCCACAAAATCCAATAACAAAAGAGAGATGGTGAAATTTACATATAAAGATAAGAACCATAAAAGAAAGGCCTTGAAAAGAAGAGTTTCCAACTATACTAGCTTTTCAGTTGTCATGAGCCCTATCTTAATAGTCATGAAAAAATGTTAGAAATCACATCATCCCTCAATAAAACATCGTCTTTATTCTTCATTCCTACCTTTCATCCAAACATTGATCATATAACCCCACGTGTGTGCAAAGAACATCCCTACACTCGGAGAATTCAATTCAAGCCATCATACTCTTGTCCATCTACCTTAGTACTTTTTAATTTAATGAATATTAAGATTTGCTCACACATTTTCATGCGACCGTTAATACTTCTTGAGGTACTAACCAACCGATTACTCATGTGCTTGCTGATTAGGAGATAATATTTTCCTCGTCTTGCACCACCTAAGGCTTAGCAGTGACTCCCAGACCAGTTGGCCTTAGGGCACTAGGTGAAGAGGCACCCTCGCTATATTTTTTTATTGCTGCCTTGGCGATAACAAAACCAGTGTTCATTTTTCTTTTCACCATTTTTATATTTTCTTCATTTTTTTCATTTCCTTCATACTTTGGCTTTTAGACAAGAGCATTTCAAGGTATCCTCTACTATCCCGAGTTTCAAGACGTGCGTAAGTGCATATAGTAGGGTATCAACATTCAAATGTTTGGCTTCCAGAATAGAAACTATTTTTCAGACTTATTTTTATCCTCAGATTAGTGACTTCCTTCATCTTACTAACCCTTGGGACAACATCTCATAACTACTTATTACTAGTTCGTGTAAGAAAACTTCTAATTTTCTTGGTTTTCTTAAACTATTCCTATCTTTTGGATGTAATTTTTCACTTTCTACTCCTTTGTTATAAATTTTTTTTTTAATCTTTAAAATTTTTGAAAATTTGTGCTTATGCAAAATATGATGCAACTTGATGTGTAAATAAGCACAAACCTCCTCCAAACCTGTTTACAACAGTGTCCTCACTGATGTCATCCGTTAAGCTCAAAAACCTGTAGACTTGGGAGGAAATTATTAATGGGGCCAAGAATATATGCAAGTGAAATCCTCCCCCAAACTTATTTCTTGGCTCACAATTTTGTAAAAATCATTTTCTTTTAAGAGCCAAAATATCCCGCCCCCCACACCCAAACTCGAGTTAAATAATGTTAAGCAATTAAAATCATTGGGGGGGTAAAGTTATTGGTCAATATCAAGCTTTGCAAAGACCGAAGGTCAACACCAACCATTCAAAAATTTTATCGATGAAGCACCAAGGTTGGTGGAAGAACATGTCACCTTTCGACGTGAAGAAGTGGGGAGGTGATAAGAGGTGTGATGGAAAAGGATTGCGTCTCAATTTGGAGAGACAACACACTGATAGTGATGATGGATTACTCGCATTATCATGATTGTCCAAAAGAAGGGGTGGAGGTCCAATTTCTTTGTCTTGGATTTGATTCTTCTCAACACCCATGTCTTGTAAAAATGCGAGTTCATCAGCGAAAATTTCCTCAAAGCTTTCATCGATACCCCGAAGAATAATGTCATCAGAAAAAATGGGGTGATCGTCCGACTCTATAAAAAGTTCCTCATCGTTGTTAGATGTTGACCCAGACAACTTGGTGGAAGAGTCCGTGTCAAGCAACATATGAAAAGAGTCAGAATTATGAGGTTGATCAAATTCGCTGCTGTCGACATCCATTAATTCGACAGAACACACATGAGCATAGGGTTCGGAGGGTTCACTTCCCAACTTGTAAATGTTAAGCTCAATTGATTTCTTTCCAAAGGATAGGGTCATAGAGCCGTTTCTACAATTGATTACTGCGTTGGAAGTGGCCAAAAAGGGTCGACCGAGTATCACCGGGATTTGATTGCGTGGGTTTGCCACAGGTTGTGTATCTATAACAATAAAGTCCACAGGGAATATAAATTCCCCGACTTTGATTAACACATCCTCTAGCTCACCCCTAGGTTGGGTGATAGATCGATCGGCCATCTGAAGAGTGCAATGCGCAGGTTTTAACTCTCCGATCCCTAATTGTTCATAAACAGAATACGGAAGCAAGTTAACACCAGCACCTAAATCGAGTAGAGCACGATTGATATTTTTACCCCCAATAGAAATTGAAATTGTTGGACTTCTGGGGTCTTTTCGTTTCTTGGGTAGTTGTTGTGTAAAAGCTGTGCTCACATTACTCGTAAGGAAAACTTTTTTAGGTACTTGAACTTTTCTCTTCCTAGTGCACAAGTCCTTTAGGATTTTTGCATATGACGGAACTTGTTGAATAGCATCAAGGAGAGGAATGTTTATGTTAACTTTCTTAAAAATTTTCACAATCTTCTCCATTTGTGGACTTGGTATGTTGCCCTTAACCTGTTTGGATAAGGTGCTTTATCAATAAGGGTTTGGTCCAACATTGGAGAGGATTGTGGGGACAGATTTGATCCCAAAACTGGTGTGGGAATCGACTTAGATAGATTTGGCGAAATGGGCGAAGGGTTCGAGCCTTGGGGAAAACGGAGAATAGGCTCGGGTGAAGGTGGAAGACTAGACGAATTAGGGGAAGAAGAAGAAGCTGGGGTATCATTGGTATCACTATCATCATATTGCTCACCCACTCGGTTATTCAGTACTTTTCTCGATCTCAACGTAGTAACGGCACTCACATTATAACTTTGTGAGTGGCCGGGATTAGGTATGGGTTGAGATGGGAGTTTCCCTTTCTCTCTCGCACTCATTGCGGCGTTTAACTGTGCGATTTGGTTTTCTAACGATTTAATACTCTCACCATGGGAGGCGGAGTTTTTCGTTATGGTATCAATAGAAGACCTCATCTCAGCCGAAAATTGCATGGATTGTTTCATGAACATATCCAAAGTTTGTGCAAGTGAGTTGTCAGTACCGGCCACTTGTGGTGTAGAAATGTTGGCCGGATTTTGGAAATTCTGTGACTGAAAGGGGGGCTGATTCTGTGGTTGTGGTTGCTGTGGAGGAGGTCTTTGATAATTGCTTTGTTGGTTTTGATTCTAAGCAAAGTTAGGATTATTCCTCCATCCTTGATTGTACGAGGAAGAATAAGGGTCGTTTCTAGGTCGCTGCTGAAAAGCAGCATTAGCTTGAAACGATGCATTCATAGGACATTCTTCCGTTAAGTGTAAAGGATCCGAACAGCAACCACAGACGGTCTTAGGAAGCGTGACCTGATTTAGGGAGAATGATGAGAACTTGTTTTCAATAACGTCGAGTTTCTTCTGTATCGCTGCCATTTCGGCTTTTACTGCGATAGAAATATCGAGATGGTGAATACCTCCCTTAGTTGAAGGTGGTCTTACGCTTTCCCACTGCAACGTGTGTTCAGCAAGGTCTTCCAGATATTTCCACGCTTCACCGTCATCTTTAGACATGAAATTGCATTGACACATTGTTTCAAGCATCTGCTTTGTCGCTGGATTAATGCCCTCATATATAATCCGACATAAATCCCATCTTTGTATTCCGTGATGGGGGCATTGGACAAGCAGATCTTTGAAACGTTCAAAGCACTTCCAAAATGGTTCATTGGGAAGTTGGGTGAACTGGTTGATCTCGCTCTTAATGTGGGCAGTCTTATGGTTTGGGTAAAACTTCTTAAGAAATGCTATGACGAATTCAACCCAATTAGTGATAGAGTGTGTGGCAGTATTATAAAGCTATTTTTCTGCCAAGTCGCACAGTGTGAATGGAAGAAGACGTAAGCGCATAGCATCTAAAGTCAATTGTGAAGTACCCATCATTGCGCAGACGTTTTCGAATTTGGTGATGAAAACGTACGCGTCTTCAGACTCAAGCCTGTGAAATTTGGGCAGCAGGTTGATGTAGTGGGATTTAATTTCGAAATTATCCCCGTTAGATGGTGGAAGAGATAGACAAGTAGGAAGGGGACCACGAATAGGATAGCATCTCTCTTGGAGAGAGATGCGCGGTGGATTCTGCTCACCTACGGGCGGTAGCAGCGTAGTGTTATAATTAGATGGAGTGCCGTCCATCAAGGTTGTGTGTGGTGGGGGAAAAGAAGATGAAGAAGTACCGACTTCGGCGTCGATAGCTGGAACGCGGACAAGACAGGCACTAGGATCCCGTGTCCAGCCGAGCATGCACTAAGCGGGTTTAGTGCAAGTGGCAGCGTGTGTGTGATTTAAAATTGGCTTGTTTTGAAAAGGTGGGACTCAAGACAAATCTCCCTAAGATGCACAAGCAACCCTAGAACTAAGGTTACCTAGGTCCATTCTCTAGACCGCTCCTAGACTTCCAAAGGACAAGCCGCAGGAGAAATCCTCTACCGCCTCCATACTACCCTTGTAGCCAGGTAAGTGCCAGGTAAGTGGGAAGGAACCACGTCGTGGGCCTAATTAAAAACCACTAGCCTTTGTCACACTTGCCTAGGCACTACAAAAGTAATGCGGATAAACGATAGATTACCCATGACCTTCCTCTGTCCTTATTGAGCGCGACAGTCCTTAGAGTCTGGTCTTGATATTTTTTAAATTAATGAAGGGTTGATCTATATGCTCAGTTTGTGATTTGTGGGGCTTAGGAAGGGTGATGAAATCCCCACCTAATCTTGATTTGGTCTTTACCCCTTAAAGTCCGTATTAAAATATGCAAAACAAAACCAATCACAAAACTTTTGCAAAAAGATTTTTGAGCGGCGCTATTTTGCAAAGAATCCTGCAGAAAATAGATTTTATTGGATTTTAGAGGAGAGAGGAAGAGTTGAGAATCTTACCAGAGAAGTGTGAAACCCTAGATCGCCTGTTTCCTAAAGTCCGTGACTCTAGATTCCCTCGCAAAATTCACACACAAATCGTTAAATATGCAATTTGCAGTTTTGTTTTAATAATGATATGAATCGTCTAAGAATTCAACACAAATAGCAAGAATAAAAAAATTACGCACGTATCCCCGGCAACGGCGCCATTTGATTCATGCGAATGAGTGTGTTTTGTAGTTTAACCGCAATCAATAACGGTGTCGCGTGTAGCTAGACCGAGATGAGTACGGGTCGTCCGCAGGGAAACATGGAACCTTTTACTTTTACTTTAGATGTGTTGAGAAAGAGAGGAGGGATAAAGAATTTTATAAAAAGATTTCTAGATCTACGTTAAACAAGAATGTAAAATATAGATCTAGATTATTTTAATGATGTAATTAATATAATAAGAGGGCTTGTAGGGTTCGTTAGGATTTAGTAGTTATGGACGATTAATTAAAAGTTACCCTTTTTATCCATTAATAGATTTAGAACTAGAACGACGGTGATGCGTGTAGATTAGGGTTTCTGGAGGGAAAAGGAATCCCACTCTTAACCCTTATCTCGACACGGAACTCCGTTCATATCTAGCCTTTACCAAAACAATCATTAATCTAATCTCTAATCGCGGTCAGAACTAGCAAAGAATTGCTAGCGCGCCCGATTAGGATGTTAATGATCCTTTTGATAAAGTTCCTAAACTTTATAGGACTTAAAAAGGGTTTAATTATTTTCATCGTCCATTAGCCTACTCTAATCCTACGAACCCTAACAAGCGGAGAATTACTCGCGCATGTTGGGAGAAGAAGATGAAAAGACAGAGAGGGAAAACATAATGTAAAATGTAAAAACAATTAAATAAAATAACTACCTTTATTAATCGACTTGAACAAACTACACTTTTATTCCGTAGAAAATGATTACAAACTAGTTGCTTCTCGATCTTTCCTAAGGAGGTAGTCGAACAGTCGATGATCAGCCTGGATGCATGAGCGTCGGGAGCTTCGTGATCTCTTCGGCTTGATAACTTTTCCAAGGGGCTCTAGGTGCCCTTTTATAGTCCAAAGCCACAATCTTTTGCTTCAAAAGCTGGTAAAATATAGCAGAGATTTAAGCCACAAAATCTTAGCAAATGATCCCTCTAGATTGCCGCGGATCTGCGGCCAAAGGGGGGGTATGGCCGCGGATCCGCGGCCATTTGATCACATCCTTTCATCAAATTTCAGGAGATGTCTCGTAGTGACATTTGGCGATCCTTGGCACCTTTAGAATTCAGAAATCTTCTCTCGGTTGCTTCCAGACTTGGTCTCCAAGTTTTGCTTCTTAATTTGGCAAGTTTTCTTCAACAAATTGATTTGTTTGATAAATTCTGCATAACAACTTGAAAAATTCTGCACAATAATCTCAAATAAGATTTAGTAGACCTAGTTCTACTAGGATTAGGTCAATGAATTTATTTGCATACATTTTCCTACCAAATGCTAATTAAAATATATTAACACATGGAAAATGGTGTTTTTACACATAAACCCTCATATGTATAATATATCATAATAAAGTCCTTTTTTAATATGAAAATGGTAGGAAAAATGTAATACAAATGTGCAGTTTTATCAACTGAACAGTGTTCACTGTGAAAACTAGTAGTATAGTAGTGTAGTGTTAGAGACCTTAAGTGTTCACCTGAAACCCTGACCCAATCTCTCCGGTTTTGGCCGGTGACATGAAGGACTTTTCCGACGAGCTCAGCCGTACGGTGGCCTAGGAAGTTGTAATTTTGTGGGTAGCTGTCTGCAGTGGTTTTAGAGTATTTGGTACTGCTAGATTTTTAAGTTGTGACAGTGGGTAAAATCTTGGAGCAATTTTCTAGTTTTAGTGTTTCGACGACGCGCGTTACAATATCCGATATGGTGTCCGACTCAGCTTTTGTGCTTCGCGTGATTTCTGCACGTGAGTTTGTTTAGTAGTGTCACCACACACACGTTAGCCGCTAAGCGAGCACTTTAGAGGTTGTAGGAGTCGGCGCGTCGATTTAAACGTAATTGTATGTATTATTGGTCGATTCTGAGTTGCACTTACTATGTTTTGTGTTAATAGGATCGCAGGTGGGGACTTCGGACGCTGCAAAGAAAGGGAAGCAGGTGGTTGGATATACCTAGCTCGAGATCACTGTGAGTAGATTTAACATCTACGGGGAAATCACCCATATGACGTTATGCGTCAGGGCTTGATAGGATACTATAGCCGCATGTTTATATTCATATATATATTGGTTGTGCATGAGCATCATACATACCATTACTTGTTGTACCTTGACTTAGTATCTAGTGGACACTGCACCATTACTGACGGTTCATGTTGCACGAGCACTGATTGTAGGCTACACACACCGTCGGTAATTGCCATGACACGCATAACCTATACACAAATGCCGTATTTATTTGTTATTAATATTGAAACATGGATTACTGTTCTATTGCGCATATGAGATACATTGTGCATACATACTTACATGTATACACCCATACTTACTATAACTACATGTGCATCTTTAGATGATGTTGGATTTGATTTTGGAGAAATTGGGAACCGCATGATATATTTAAAAACGCGATTCTTTTAAAAGAGCGGTTTTCCCTTGATATGCTCATATTAAGGTTTTATGTTGCATATATCATATTGCATGGATTTACGTATTGAGATACGGATTTCATGTGATTTATGGATTTGAGAACTGTGGTATTATTTAAAGAAAGTATGCATTATTTTGAAAACCCGGTTCTCTTGATATGATATTTCAGTGCGTCCACCATGAGTTTTCTCGGTTCTGAGACTTGTGTTAGAAACCCGATTCGAGGAGCAGGAGGCACCGTCTGCGGGTACATGGTGTACCCGGTATGGTTTCCCGGGGCAAGAGATGATTTCGTGGTGTAGACGATGAGCCTGGCAGATGGAGTATGACCTACTGGCGATAGTATAGAGCCCGACGGATATCCGGAGGATACCGTATGGGAGTTATGACATGAAATGGATTGAGGGCCGATCTGGTATGCGGCGCCTGAGGGATGAGTATTTACGTGTCGATGTTGGACATGAGTATTTTATGATGTTTTCGAGAGCCGATGTTGGGCACTCAGGTTCCATGAGATTAACATGATATGAGGGCCGGTCAGAGTGACGGCGTCTGAGGTATTGGGATTTGGGGTGTATTGATGGACACCGGGTTTGTCACGACCAGAAATATTAGCTCGTAACCAGCACTTAAATCACGCAACGTCTAAAGGCGTAACGTAATTCAAGTAAGCTGAAACCCAGAAATCTAAACCTTTTAAAGAAAATAAAGGAGGTGAAGTTTTGAAATAAAGATATAAAGAAATCAAGTTTTCTTAATGCATAGAAAGGAACATGAAAATGCAAGTTAAATTTGCAAGTTTAAAAACACGTTTCGTCTTTTTAAAAATTTGGGCAGCTCCTCCTTTGTATTTTTTGATCCAAAACCACATATACAAGATAATGATAAAGGCATCCCTAAGCGGGAGCTAGCTCTTCGCCAAACAGCAGATCACAACGACGCAAGACAATATATATAAGTATACGACGCCTAACGGCGAAGATCACTACAAAGATAAAGAAAAGCAAGACATTAAAAACCACAAGTAGCGGAATACCCCTCGCTCTAAGTCTCACAACCACAATCCCACTGAGCCTCATTACTTACACAATTTACTAATTTTGATTGATGGAGTATACTAGATACAATGTGGAATATAAATAAAAGAGTGGGTACGATACAAATGCCCATCTACTAATGCAAAATACCCGAATGAAGCTGTGTGCCAGCGATACCGCTACTGATCCGTGCAGTCAACCTGCAAGAACTATGGCATAACTTGGGTGAGTTGCCAACTCGTGAGTAGAAAAATATCAACAGATAGAAATCGAATAAACAACGACTCCTAGGTCAACTATATCATAAAGATAATACTATGAAATCTAGGGTGACCGGGTCATATATGTGCCAACACTAATACCAATGTCAGTCATCATATGGATATCATCCAACAATATAATCAATGTCTGTATGCACGTAAATATCATAAAAGAGTGTGCATGAAAGTATGAGGATATAAATCAACGGTGTCCCTCGCGACACATCAAAATCATGGAACCAGGGTGTCCAACATCGACACCCGAAAACATCATGAAACCCGTGTCCAGGATCGACACGTAAATCCTCATATATCGGGCTCCGTCAGTCCGGATCGGCCCATATCATCTTTCGACTCCGGTCGGTATCCTCCGGATATCCGCCGAGCCTAAATACTATCACCGGTAGGTAGTGGTCCCTCTGCCAGGCTCATCTTCTACTGCACGACAAATCCGTTCTAGCCCCGGGGTACCATACCGGGTCCACCATGTACCCGCAATCGGCCGCATCCAGCTCCTCGAATCGGGTTTCATATGTCACACTTCTCAGAATCGAGAAAACGCATGGTGGACACACTGAAATATCATATCAAGATGAACCGGGTTTTTAAAACAATACATACTTCCTTTTAAAAAGACTATGGTTCTCAAATCCAGAAATCTCATGAAAACAACATATCTCAATGCGTAAAATCATAAAGCATGATGTATCCGACATATGATGGAAATGTAAGCATATCCGTATATCATGCAACATGGAACAGTGATGTATCATATTAAGGGAAAACCGCTCCTTTAAATGATTCCAGTTTTGAAAATATGTCTTGCGGTTCCTAATATCTCCAAAGTCAAATGCAACATCATATAAAAGTGCACAGGTAACTATAGCAAGTAAATCATGCAAAGAGTCATATCATGATACAGCAATCCTACTGTGTAGTGACATGACAATTATCGATGATGAAATGTGTGAGCCAGCAAATCTGTATACGTGTAACATACACATCATCGATAATGGTGTAAGTGTACTAACACAGGTACATGCAATGCAATGATAATATCAAGAATGCAGCATAAGGTAAATCATCTGCTAAAAGCTATAAGGTATATATAACTGTCATATGTCTGAGTCGGTGAATCTATCAATCGACATCTAGCCTCACAACACCATGTATGGTATAATCCATCGTACGGCATCCTCTAGTTAAGGGTATGGATCAAACCTCAAGTCAGACTCATCACGTATGGAAAATCATCGTACGGCGGCATTAAGCTATCAGGGATTCTATCAACCTATAAGACGAGGAGGGTACGGACTTTTCGTCACGTACGACTATCACTCATGATTCACAACATATATAAATATCTCTATATACTTATGTCCCAGGTCACATCCGCAATAATCTTATATCAGGGGACCGGCAGGGTATAAATCATCTCAATCGACTGGCATCCGTATACCAACATATCACCAAATCATCATATCACGTCTTATATTCTGTCATCACATTTATATCCCACATCAAGTCGAGTTTACATAAACATTCTATCTCTACTAAAAGTATAAGTATCTAATCTAACATACACACCCGAACCATACAATTAGATTTTTAAAGAAGCGAATCGTAGTTTTGAAAATAGTGGTTACGGTGTTTTTAAGGAAAAGATATCATTTGAAATTCTGGAACGTCCCTCAAGGTAACTGTTTCAAAGATGCATACGATACTTCAGTTTAGAAATATGTATGGTTCGGATGACACATCTATGTCGACTATCTAGTCCTATAGTATCCTAAACGGCAATATCGTCAAACATCATCCTCAAATACCGTCATCACATATTAGCCGTATTATATCACTTCTAACTATCCTTAGTTTCTAATATGGTTTCATAAACTATCAGTTAACTCTAACCTTAGTTTCCAAATCTAGGTTTTCTTAACCATAAGCTACAAATCGGTTTCCATCAAAACTTTGCGGGGGTGCTATATGCCATCCACCCGACTTCCCCCGTGGATATAGATCCACTCACCTTGCTTCTTACTTGCCGAAGATGACGCCACGCTCCGTCACCTCGGAATCCACACGAACTACCTACAATAACAACATATATCGTAACGATATTAAAATCAAGTTCTGAAATCCAAACGGCACGCGCGTTGCTCATAGGTTAGAACCTATAGCTTACGATTACAAAACCAACAACTTACCCCAAGTCGTCGATGTACAACATTCAACAAAAAATTACAAATCCAAATATCAAAACTCAACATTCAAAATACGGATAACATATCCTAAATCACACATAAGTGTTCCCATATTTTGACTCAGGCGAAAAGGGGTTGCACAAACAAGTCTAGGGTGTAGTAGAAGGTGTATATGACATACTGGACCAACCTTGACCACAACTCCCACTATAAAACCGGCCACTACCCATGAAATTCCGGCCAGGCCGGTTTTACTGGCTCTTCTAAGCTTCGTCTTCATAGGGTGGTCTCCTGGTAGTGTATCTAGGTCCCTGGTATTGTTTGTTACTCTAAAAAATCCCCCGGGTTGCTCCAGATTTCTCTGCACACCCTTTATCCTCACAAAACCGACATGGATCAATTCTTAAATCCGTGTTTTGGGTTTCTAAGCTCTGGTCCATGTCAAGAATCATCTCAAAAGTCTTATTAACAGCCACAAAACATCACCAATTTCCCAAGCCCTTCTCTTAGGATTTCAAAGTTCACACATCCATCACTAAACGACATCTAAACTTAAACAAAAAGCTAGGAAATCAAAACTACTCTAATGAAAAGAGATATACCTCATGGTTACTCCCAAACAAAACCCTAGAAGTCCCAAAATTGCCAAAATCCCATTTTTCTTGGTTCAATTTGATGAGCATGAAGAGGGGATCGTTTTTTGTGAAAGGGGTATATGGTTTGGATGGAGTTTTGGAGATGGATTTAGGGTTTGAAAGTGGAGGGAGATGAGGGTGAGGAAGATGAAGAATGATATGCAAAAAAGAAATGTTGGGGAAATGGTATGAGGCAGCCCCCTCACTCTCTCTCTCAATTATTCTCACACTCTCTCTCTCCAAGTCATCATTATGTCTCCTTTCTCTCTCCTCACTCATCATGACATCTTTTTCTTTCTCTTTTGTCACCAAAACACATACACCTAAATAAAACAACACCATGAAATAACACGTAACATGTCATGGTGCACTTACCATGAAAAACTGTAAAAACACGGATTTGGCTTAATTGCGATTAGCAGTGCACTAATCGGGTTTTTATCGAATCTGCATATAATAAATTTTAAACATGCCAAATCCTTTAAATATATTTTTAAATGAATAAATCATTTTAATTTCCAATTATTTCACAATTATTGGTATATATTTATACCCTTTTTCGAAAACCCCAATTTCGCAAAGCGGGCAGTTTTCGGGAAATATATTTTTTTAATATTAAATTCCAAAAATAATATTTTATATTTTCTGAAATGTTAGAGTCTTCCCCCCTTAAATAAATTCGGTCCCCGAATTTAAATTTAAACCCCTAAAATCTAAAACACTTCAATAATCAGCTCAAATCAACGGGGCTCCGAAATCACGGAAAATACAGAAATAACACAGCACATCGCGCCTAGTGCACATGAAAATGAGTACAAAACTCAAAATCGAACTCCGTCAAGCGTCACGCAAATCATCTTATTAGCATGCATATCCTCAGAGTTACAATAGAGATACAGATCTCGAAATCCACTACTGAAATCTAATATACATCAGTCAAATACTATAATATGTATATAGTACGCATCCTTAAAACCCCCAAAATTTGAATAAAATACATGCAAAATCTTTTCTAAATCGCCGCGTGAATGTGTAACTCATGGCATAACTGACGGACACTCATTTTAAAATAATAATATATGTCCATATATGTTTTTCCTAAATACACGTTCCGTCGTTTTCAAAATATCCCAAAAGGTTTTCCTTTATAAACGTTCGTGTCGCTCATGGACATGTAGAAAATAGCGAGACTATAGCTCCTTTTGAAAACCCTTTTGGTAATCTTTTAATGTATGCAAATTACTCAGGTACTATCCTCAAATCAGTCATGTTTGGCCACTATATAATATGGTGCCAAAACGAAAACAAAGTGCTCAAAAGCAAAATCAGCCTCAAAAGGCGTATCCAACAATCACATGCGTCTGGTGTGCATGGAAATCAAATCCAAATACAGGTGCTACGATATGCACAAAAGCCAAAACTAAGTGCAACGGGTGTGCACGAAAGCATCTGCCTAGTGCAACGTGTTAGTGTATATGCCCTAGAGGCCATTACTGTATCATACTAGTTTGTATATTACTTGATGGAAGCTTGGGATATTCACCTTGTATAAACAATCTTGCTCAATATAGTAGTATGCTACTTGGTTTGTTTCTACTTCAATGTGTACTTGTGTTTATTTCAGTATATCACTTATACGCATTAGTGGAGCCCTTAGGATCTTTGCTTGATTACCAGCGTTGTGATGGCAGTCACACTAGTGGGGGCTGGGTAATCTATAAGCACATCCTTATACAGGTCCCTAGTCGCAGGACTATCGAGACAGGGCATCGATACTCCGGAGTAGACTAGCGTATGCGCTTCTCATCCCAGTGTGGGAGATGGTCTGTCCCACAGCCATCAGTACGTCGTACTGGAGATAGTATACGGGTGCTCGTTGGGTTACGAGTACACTGGACAGGACTCGTCGGGAACTGACAGGTTGGTATTATACCTATCGTCAGTTATCAGTTCCCAGGTGACATGAGTACAGCTTAGTCCGCTGACTTGACACTGGCACTTCGCCTCGAGTGTGTTCCCACTGCACTTTGATCACTACCCTACCACGGCTCAAAGGAGTCGTGCAAACAGGTGGGGGTTGGGTACAGTCCCGAAGCACTTGGAGGCAGTGACGGTTAGACAGGATTCGTCTCTCCCGGTATTGGGGGTTGACATCGCGCTGTGTCTAGGAGAGCCATTACACGAGTAGTCCCTGGCCAGGGCAAGCGAGATATACTGGTAGGTTTCCAGTGTTATCTCAGGGTGTTTTGGGCTTCACTCCGACACGACTTGTACCGCTATTGGGGGACTGGCGTTTTACCGCCCCCTAGGCCCGACATGCGATGTATCAGACGAACAGACCGGACTGTACGGAGACTGTCACATTCAGACTCAGTAGGAGTTCAGATGGGGTTTCACCTCGTCAGCCTTCTTGTCGGCATCTACCTGGGGACCGTTACGCACAGCTAGTGCCGCTTGCAGTCTGTGGTTAAACCCACTGCCAGCGTAGTGTCGAGTCTTTAGAGTCCCACACAGAGGGTATTCGCCTCTGGGCAAAACAGAGTAGAGGTCGCATGGTTTTGCGACAGGGTTCGTTCTCATCCGCGCACTTGTGCACGTTTAGAGTCCGGACGGATATTACTGGCTGGCTCTGGTTTGAGTCAGATACTGGTATATGTTTTTGGGGTTGCTTTTATCTCAGTATTCATGTTCCTCGGAATAAGGATGCAGGTGTGTATGCACGGTTATTTGAGGAAGAGGAAGATGACTTTCATTAGGGTTTCGGAACGGGTGCGTATGCACAGTTGACAGTCGTCTTTTTCCAAACCCTAATGGATTTGTATTATATCAATTAATAATATATAATAAAATGAAATTGTGTCATGGTTGGTTTTTGTTGACTTGTTGACCATGGTTGACTTGTTGACCATGGTTGAAGTTTTGACCATCATCATTACAAAAGAAAGATGCTCTTTGATTCTAGCAAATTCATTTAATGTTTGAAATGATAATGGTCATTCTAAAACTTTCCATCAACCTTTTCATTTTCATTATTATTATTGATAATTCTTTTTCTTTTGCATTATGGTTGCAAGAAAGAAAAAGGATAGCTCATTCTATCATATTCATTCTCTCTCTTCACTTCATCTTCTTCTTCCTCTAGCTAAAGAGAAACCTTCTCATGTGTTGAGAATCCTTCTCTTTAAAAAGAAAAGAACCCCTTAGACTCTCTCTACTCATTCTAGGTTCAAGGTTTAGCAAGCCGGAAACCCTAGTTCACTCAAAGATCGAGGAAGAGCCCAAAGGTCGAACCTTCGAGGTGGATCCATCTTCGACGGAAGAAGGCGACAAGAAGAGAACCATCAACCTCTACAAAAGTTTGAAGAAGAAGGAGTTCAAGTTTAGGTATAACCATCCTCATCCGAGTAGCTAACTTTCTTTAGCTTGTATGCTAGTTTTAGTTTAGTTAAAGATCCCGACTTTGCTTAGTCCATGTTGCCCCTTGCGCTAAAAATTTGATTTTTATACCGTTTTCGCCTCCCCGTAAGAACCGGGGGTCGCAACGTGGACTTACAGTGGTATCAGAGCCTAACTAAACTTAAACTAGCTTAGTAGTGAAGTGTAACGAAGTTCGGAATCAAAAAAAAATCACAAAACCGGAAAAACAAAACCCTAAGTTTCTGTTGAAATTTTTTCTGCTCTAAATGAAAAACTTTATACTTGTAAATTCGGCTCAGGGTTTTGTGTGAACACCTAAGAAAAACGATGCAGTGATTCGTTCAAACCGCCGCGCTTCCGCCGCACAAGGTAGGCATGTGTCGCGGAAGCGCCGCGGTTTGTCGTCTTCTGTGCATCGTTTTTCGTGCAGTGTGTGTCTGTGTTGGTTTTGGGATTTTTAAAATATATTATATGTGCCCAGATTTTCCAGAACTGAAATTCACTTTTGGGGTCCTATAATTCCGTATTTTTTTCCGAACTTCACTGCACTTTGACTATGATGGTTATATCTGTGATGCTTGCATGTATTGAACGTCGGCAAATCGCTATAAGACGATTAGTCGGGGTTATACATGATCTGTGTTTGATATTGGAATGTGTATATGAATGTATTGGACTGTCGCGGGTGAATAGCCGGGGTGGATGTGAGATGAGCTTTTGTTTTTTCTTTCATTCATTGTAAATGTAAATTGATGTAATTATTATTTGTTTGGCCGCACAACCGGGTCGGGGTTGTAGCCGTCATTGTATAATTCTTTTTACTGTTTTTGCTCCTAGGATAGACCCATGGAGGGGTGCACAAACTGCCGGGTACTTGGCGGGTAGTTTGCCGCACCCGTAGGGGTCTTGGGTGGGGTATTTGGCTATTCACCGCGACCGTGTTATCCGCTTTTCGTTCCAGGCTCGAAAGGATTGCGGATTGCTAGTATATCCAATGTATTCATCTGTGATCTGTAATGTCTATCATTGCTTTCTATTTAGGCGTTGCTTATATTTTACAGCCGCGCTAGCCCAGCCCCCGCTCTGTCGTTAGTTAAGTAACCTAACGAGTGATGACGGGACGCCGTGGCGAATGCGAATGGCATAAGCGTACGTCATATTTTGGTTGTTTTCTGCAATGGTAGGAATTAAATGATGGGACGCATTAAAAGTACTAATGCAAGAATATCAAGCATTAAAAGAACTAATGCAAGATAATAAACCAAGCTAAAATCGTTGGAACACTTTCGAAAAACCACTCGGTTCTTTTCAAAACTAACTTTTAAACGCGGAGATTGAGCCACTCATTCTAAAAGCTATCTCGTTCCATCGATTATATCAAGTTCACTACGTTCACGGTTTTACCAAAACCATTCGTAGCCCTCCGTCGTTTCACATGAATAGTCAATAGTATTCAAGCTGTGTTTGTTGGCCAAAGTCAAGGCATAGTGATTGGTAGCTATTGGGTATTCATGTGCAGCATAGATAGATGCGTTGGTTTGGAACAGTCATACTGCCTTGTTGGCCAAAGTCAAGGGTAGGTACGGGTGGATTCAAATTAACCTGGAGAACGACGGGTAGAACTTGACATGTGACTTATGATTTGTTGGCCAAAGTCAAGGTCATAAGAGCATGGGGCAAAAATCCACATCGGGAGTTTCATAAGTACTGAAACTTGCTAGATTTGCATACCATTTGGAGTGTGGTGATTCTGGTAGGATTCCTTCAGTTTCGTCACGCGATGATATTTGGATCCCGATCCTACTGTGAGTATATGCTACTCCTCGGGAAATTTCTCACTAAACGATCAATGCTATAAACCTAGTAGGTGCCTAGAAAGGTGTTAGCGGGGCTACGCCCCCAGGGAAAAGAGGTTATTTAATTAAGGAACTTCGTGAAAGCGTTGGAAAACCTCCCTCGAAGTACCGACACTGGCCTGGCTGAACGGTTAAGCAAGTATTGTGCGGTGGGATTGATCCCGGCTAATTCTTCCTTTGTGGTTTGAGGAGGGATTCGAGAGACAGTGGGAGCAATCCTGTTTAGACAAATTAAAAGCCATTCTAAACTTGCAAGAGCATCGTGCTAAAGTGTTTCTTCTCTCCCCCCTGCAGCCACCAAATTCGAAATGACTGGACTTAAGTTACTTCTAGATAAAAACATATTGACAGGGCCAAACTACAAAGATTGGCTCAGGAATGTCAAATTGGCAATCTCTTACGACAAGCTGGGGTATCTTCTTACCACCAAAGCTCCCCCCGTCCCAGGTCCCACCTCCAGCGTCGCGGATAAGGAAATCCGTAAGACTTGGGAGATTGACAGCGCGAAGGCCAGATGCCTCGTACTTGCCTCGATGGACAACGACCATCAGAGGAGGCACGAGAATATGGATTTGGAATCCATATTTCTTCATACAAAATGACTGTATGGAGAGCAGTCTCGTATCGCAAGATACGAAGTGTCGAAGAAGTTATTTTCGACAAAGTTGGCCGTCGGATCATCGGTAGCGGACCACGTGCTTAAGATGATTGGCTACACTGAGGAGCTCGCGGAACTTGGGACCACGTTGGACAGTGAACTCTATACGGATATAATTCTCCAGTCCCTTCCATCCACTTACGCCCAGTTCATACTGAACTTCAACTTGCAAGAAAGGGAAGTTGAACTTTCAGAACTCCTCAACCTGCTGAGGAGCGCAGAGGGCACCCTACAGAAGGGTAGGGAAACACCCGCTTTGTTTGTAGGAGGATCTTCTTCCTCTAGGTCCAAGGCGAAAGCCAAGGGAAAGAGGAAGAAAGCCCCCGCCAAACCAAGAGGCGGTGTTAGTAAAGTGGGTGCGAAGGGAAAGGAAAAGGCAACTAAGATTGCGGGGAAGCTTGTTGGAAAAGAAGAGTGCTTCTATTGTCATAAGAGTGGACACTGGAAGAAAGATTGCAGGGCTTGGAAAGCCAGGACACAGGAACTGAAGCAGGTTGCAGCTTCAGCTTCAGGTGTGTATGTTATTGAAAACTGTCTTTCTATAAACTCTACTTCCTGGGTATTGGATACCGGATCAGGATCTCATATCTGTAATTCTTTGCAGGCGTTGAGAAACCGTAGTGTTTTGAAGGCAGGTGACATGACCCTCAGAGTTGCAAACGGAGCTAGCATGGACGCTAAAGCCGTGGGGGACTATCACCTGGGAATGTCAGATGGGCATGTTTTGGTTTTGCGTAATTGCTTTTTTGTACCCAACGCAACTTGTAATATCATTTCTGTATCTTTGGTTTCTAAAGAAGGTTATGAATTTGCGTTTGTAAGTAATGTTGTAAACATTCACCTTAATCAAGTTCTGATTGGGTCAGGTACACTGAGCAATGGTATATACGTATTGAACCAACCACAGATTTTCAATGTCCAGAATACACACAAAAGAAAGTCACCAGATATTAATCAGGCTTTCTTATGGCATTGTAGACTGGGTCACATCAATGAGACACGGTTGACTAAGTTACATAAAGAAGGATACTTGGATCCGTTCGAGTATCAGTCTTATGCCACTTGTGAATCTTGTCTCATGGGAAAGATGACAAAGACTCCGTTCACTGGACACGGAGAAAGAGCGAGCGAGCTCTTGGGACTCGTACACAGCGACGTGTGCGGTCCAATGTCTACACATGCGCGAAGCGGTTACTCTTACTTCATTACTTTTACGGATGATTTTTCAAGGTACGGTTATGTCTTCTTAATGAAACATAAGTCCGAGGCTTTTGAAAAGTTCCAGGAATATAAGAATGAAGTAGAGAAACAGACCGGCAAAAGTTTCAAGATTCTAAGATCGGATCGAGGTGGAGAATACTTAAGTGCCGAGTTCCTAAATTACTTAAAAGAGAATGGGATTCTCTCTCAGCTTACTCCTCCATACACTCCGCAGCACAACGGTGTATCGGAGAGACGGAACCGAACCCTATTGGATATGGTACGGTCCATGATGAGCAACGCTGAGTTACCGCGATCATTCTGGGGGTATGCGCTAGAATCAGCTGCGTACCTTTTGAACCGAGTTCCTACTAAGACTGTGCCTACTACACCATATGAGATGTGGAGTGGGAAAAGACCCTATCTTAAGCACATTAAGACATGGGGATGTCCAGCTTTTGTTAAAAAGCAGCATGCGGTCAAGCTCGAGGCACGCTCAGTACAGTGTAAGTTCGTGGGATATCCAAAGAACTCCAAGGGATATTTCTTCTACTGTGAAGAGGAACAAAAAGTTCTTGTTTCTCGTCATGCCTACTTCTTGGAAACTGAGTTTTTGGAAAACCAGATAAGTGGGAGCACAGTAGAACTGGAAGAAATTCCAGAACCACGAGCTATTACTGAAAGCTTAGAGGAACCAGAGGGTTCAAAAGAACAGGACATTCCTACGCCGCTCCGCAGGAGTAGTAGGCAGTCTCATCCGCCCGAGAGATACTACGGTTTTCTCATAGACGGGGATCGAGAGGATTGCATCATAGATTATGATGAGCCTACTAGCTTCCAGCAAGCCGTTCAGAGCGTTGACTCGGTAAAATGGCTGGAAGCAATGCGGACCGAAATGGAGTCCATGTACACCAACAAAGAATGGACGTTGGACATTGCTCCAGACGGGGTAAAACCCGTAGGATGCAAGTGGATCTTCAAAAGGAAGATTGGTGTAGATGGACAGGTTGAGACCTATAAAGCTAGACTTGTAGCAAAGGGTTTCCGTCAAAGACCTGGCTTGGACTATGACGAAACCTTTTCTCCAGTGGCTATGCTGAAATCCATTCGGATCCTTCTTGCCATTGCTGCCTTCCACGATTATGAGATTTGGCAGATGGACGTAAAGACCGCTTTTCTGAATGGAAATTTAGAGGAGTGTGTCTATATGGATCAGCCAGAGGGTTTCATTCAGAGTGGGAGCAGCGGAAAGGTGTGCAAGTTGCTTAAGTACATCTATGGACTAAAGCAGGCATCGCGGATTTGGAACATCTGTTTTGATGAGACGGTCAAGGAATTTGGCTTTATCAAAAATCCGGATGAACCATGCATCTATAGTAGATTTGTAGCAAGAACTGTAGTATTCCTCGTTTTATACGTGGATGACATTCTCTTAATAGGAAATGACATTCCTATGCTACAATCTGTCAAGGGGTTCTTGTCACACAGGTTCTCCATGAAAGACCTGGGTGATGCCTCATACATCCTGGGGATCCGGATCCATCGTGATAGATCCAAGAGGATATTAGGACTTTCACAGTCCAGGTACATCGACACCGTACTGAAAAGATTCAGTATGGAAGATTCCAAGCGCGGTAACCTACCGGCTTGTCACAGGATCACCCTCTCTAAAGAGATGTCTCCCAAGACTGATTTAGAGAGGGATCGCATGTCTATTATACCCTACGCTTCTGCGGTAGGCTCTATAATGTATGCGATGTTATGTACCAGACCGGATGTAGCTTATGCACTGAGTGTGGTAAGCCGGTATCAGTCAAACCCTGGGGAGAAACACTGGATAGCGGTAAAGAACATTCTCAAGTACCTGAAAAGGACTAAGGAGATGTTCTTGGTGTATGGCGGAAAAGACCTCCAGATCGAGGACTTTGCTGACTCCAGCTTCCAGAGTGACAAGGATGATTCCAAGTCCATGTCGGGTTTTGTCTTTACCCTCAATGGAGGGGCGGTGTGTTGGAAGAGCTCCAAACAGGAAACCGTTGCAGACTCGACTATGGAAGCGGAATACATCGCTGCATCTGATGCCGCAAAAGAAGCTGTCTGGATAAGGAAGTTCTTAAAAGAACTTCAGGTGGTTCCGTCCATTGTTGACCCAGTACCTCTGTATTGCGACAACAACGGGGCTATAGCTTTAGCAAAGGAACCCAGGTCCCATCAGAGATCCAGGCACATCTTGAGGCGGTATCACCTGATCAGGGAAATCGTGGATCGCAAGGAGATCGAGGTTCGGAGGGTTGCTTCAGAAGAGAACACTGCAGATCCATTCACCAAGGCCTTACCCCAGACTCAGTTCGAGCGGCTGATCGAGATGATAGGTCTCCGATACGCCAGTACATGGCCTTAGTGCAAGTGGGAGATTGTTAGTGTATATGCCCTAGAGGCCATTACTGTATCATACTAGTTTGTATATTACTTGATGGAAGCTTGGGATATTCACCTTGTATAAACAATCTTGCTCAATATAGTAGTATGCTACTTGGTTTGTTTCTACTTCAATGTGTACTTGTGTTTATTTCAGTATATCACTTATACGCATTAGTGGAGCCCTTAGGATCTTTGCTTGATTACCAGCGTTGTGATGGCAGTCACACTAGTGGGGGCTGGGTAATCTATAAGCACATCCTTATACAGGTCCCTAGTCGCAGGACTATCGAGACAGGGCATCGATACTCCGAAGTAGACTAGCGTATGCGCTTCTCATCCCAGTGTGGGAGATGGTCTGTCCCACAGCCATCAGTACGTCGTACTGGAGATAGTATACGGGTGCTCGTTGGGTTACGAGTACACTGGACAGGACTCGTCGGGAACTGACAGGTTGGTATTATACCTATCGTCAGTTATCAGTTCCCAGGTGACATGAGTACAGCTTAGTCCGCTGACTTGACACTGGTACTTCGCCTCGAGTGTGTTCCCACTGCACTTTGATCACTACCCTACCACGGCTCAAAGGAGTCGTGCAAACAGGTGGTGGTTGGGTACAGTCCCGAAGCACTTGGAGGCAGTGACGGTTAGACAGGATTCGTCTCTCCCGGTATTGGGGGTTGACATCGCGCTGTGTCTAGGAGAGCCATTACACGAGTAGTCCCTGGCCAGGGCAAGCGAGATATACTGGTAGGTTTCCAGTGTTATCTCAGGGTGTTTTGGGCTTCACTCCGACACGACTTGTACCGCTATTGGGGGACTGACGTTTTACCGCCCCCTAGGCCCGACATGCGATGTATCAGACGAACAGACCGGACTGTACGGAGACTGTCACATTCAGACTCAGTAGGAGTTCAGATGGGGTTTCACCTCGTCAGCCTTCTTGTCGGCATCTACCTGGGGACCGTTACGCACAGCTAGTGCCGCTTGCAGTCTGTGGTTAAACCCACTGCCAGCGTAGTGTCGAGTCTTTAGAGTCCCACACAGAGGGTATTCGCCTCTGGGCAAAACAGAGTAGAGGTCGCATGGTTTTGCGACAGGGTTCGTTCTCATCCGCGCACTTGTGCACGTTTAGAGTCCGGACGGATATTACTGGCTGGCTCTGGTTTGAGTCAGATACTGGTATATGTTTTTGGGGTTGCTTTTATCTCAGTATTCATGTTCCTCGGAATAAGGATGCAGGTGTGTATGCACGGTTATTTGAGGAAGAGGAAGATGACTTTCATTAGGGTTTCGGAACGGGTGCGTATGCACAGTTGACAGTCGTCTTTTTCCAAACCCTAATGGATTTGTATTATATCAATTAATAATATATAATAAAATGAAATTGTGTCATGGTTGGTTTTTGTTGACTTGTTGACCATGGTTGACTTGTTGACCATGGTTGAAGTTTTGACCATCATCATTACAAAAGAAAGATGCTCTTTGATTCTAGCAAATTCATTTAATGTTTGAAATGATAATGGTCATTGTAAAACTTTCCATCAACCTTTTCATTTTCATTATTATTATTGATAATTCTTTTTCTTTTGCATTATGGTTGCAAGAAAGAAAAAGGATAGCTCATTCTATCATATTCATTCTCTCTCTTCACTTCATCTTCTTCTTCCTCTAGCTAAAGAGAAACCTTCTCATGTGTTGAGAATCCTTCTCTTTAAAAAGAAAAGCACCCCTTAGACTCTCTCTACTCATTCTAGGTTCAAGGTTTAGCAAGCCGGAAACCCTAGTTCACTCAAAGATCGAGGAAGAGCCCAAAGGTCGAACCTTCGAGGTGGATCCATCTTCGACGGAAGAAGGCGACAAGAAGAGAACCATCAACCTCTACAAAAGTTTGAAGAAGAAGGAGTTCAAGTTTAGGTATAACCATCCTCATCCGAGTAGCTAACTTTCTTTAGCTTGTATGCTAGTTTTAGTTTAGTTAAAGATCCCGACTTTGCTTAGTCCATGTTGCCCCTTGCGCTAAAAATTTGATTTTTATACCGTTTCCGCCTCCCCGTAAGAACCGGGGGTCGCAACGTGGACTTACACAACGGGTGTGCACGACAATAATATCAAGTGCATCTAGAGTGCATCGGGTGTAACTAACATGTACGAATGAAAATCCCAATTGAGTGCATCCGGTGTGTACAAAACCACATATCATATCATGCGCCCAAAATGAGTGAAAATCCAAATCAAGTGCATCCATCATGCACGAGAGAAACCTAAATCAAGTGCATCCGATGTGCACAAAAATCCAAAATCAAGCGCCTAATATGAGCGAAAATCCAACCAAAGCGCGTCGGGTCCGTAAAAGCATATAGTGCAGTTGCTTGCACGAAAACGAACAGCAAGTGCCAACGCGCACGAAAACACAAATCTGGTAACACAAATGCTCAAAGACATAAATCGGTGCAACAATATACGGAGTATAAATCTAGTACAACCAATGCACAAAATACCGAACTGGCGCAACCAATGCACAAAACATAAATCCAGTGCCACAAATATACGAAAAGAAAATCTAGTGCAACAAATGCACGAAACACAAATCTGGTGCTTCCAGTGCACGAAATACTAATACAGTGCATCCGGTGCACAAAATACCGATCAATAACTCAAATGTGTAAACAACAACACCGAGTGTACCAGGGTGTATAAAATCATAAACGTGTGCAACTGCGTGCACAAAACACATATCAATGCACTACAAGCACATATAAGCTATACCGAGCGCAAAATCAAATCGAGCGCATATCACATGCGCAAAATCGAATTAACAATATGAAATCCACGAAATCATAAACATCTGCAGCCAAGGCACAAAACCGATATCAAGTGCAATAAATATGCACAAATCCAAAAACCAACACAACGGTGTATACAAACATACCTCAAGTGCAATAACTATGCATGAAATGTAAATACCCAGTAGGTGCAGCTATGGTGCACGAAATCAATATCAGGAAACTCGTCATCAAAACTCAAATCCAAGCGATATAAGCGTGATACTCAGATCACAAACGCAAATCGCAACAAAGGACATTGAGGTGCACCTTCTACATTGTCGAAGAATAAATCGGTGCGCCTAAAACCGGCAGAACAAGAACATCCGCTTGCCTCCTGTTTACGGTCTGGTGTCCTCGGTCTCTGGGTCCTTATCTTCTCTGTGGATTTACCAATCTCGCAATCCATCGGCTCATCGGCCCTGTCGGGTGTGCTAACGGGGATGATTCTGTTCTGGCACTTCCCTGGTCGTCTCTCGGTCAATCATCATGACCACTCGTAAGGCAGCACGTTACTGACGTCGGCTTCTGGTCCTCTGAATACACATGACACAACTGATCCTGGGTGCAAATCTCATTGCAGCAGTGTTCTGGAAGGAATCCTGCTCAAGGTCTCTTCCGATCTCGCCTATGCCGAACTGCACGGAGGCTGGTACTCTTACATAATCCTTTCGCGTTTTCTGGACATCTGTGTTCCCAGCACACATTTCCTCGAAAACTGGCCGTATCCCAACGCCTCTGTATGCATATCAGATCTCTAATCTCGATGGAGAGTAACAACAGCTCGTCAGCGTATCGCACGAACCTCTGGTTCCACTCGTCTGTATCATCATCCACTAGGACGTCACGTCTTGCTGTCTGCGTACTGCTGCTGTTCTCGGCCACGGTCAATCCGAAGTCTCTCATACGGACTCGAAATCGCATACTCTGTATCTTCATCACTCTGTAGAAGATATCTGGCCGAACACATCCTCGGGAACTCATCCCAACCATCGGAGGAATACTCAATACTCGTCCGTTCTCGATCAACTCCCAATGCATCTGGGTGAGGTCCCCTATCCGAAGCTGGTCAGCTTGCTGATCGCTTATCACATGATATCTGGACGACGTCAAACTTTTCGATCGAGTCATCACGGTCCCAAAATTTCCCGAAGGTTCAATACCCGAGTACAGAGTCTAAAAATATCTGGTACATACTACAGTACCTCTGGACCAGCTGTAAAAGGGCAAACCCAAGCCTCCCTGATAGCACCGCTAAACTGCTGCAAACCCAAAGGTTCAAAAGCGGTTCCATGGTCATCATGTCGAGTTAGGGTTTCATTCTTCTAAAGGGTCCACAGAATTACCTGCATGTTCCTCCGAACACTTTAAACTTGGGAAAATGGGTTTCTGACACTCGCTCGAAATTTTTAACTCCGCCCAGCCGACATGAGAATACCCTCCGTCCGCACGCTAAACAGTGCCTCAATCCTCTAGGAAAGGTGATACATCGACGGTCATCTCTGGATTGGTCTGCTCTAGATCTGAGTTAGACTCTCCACACTGAAAATCTTCAACTCAACTGGGCCTGCGTCGGCGCATCAATCTGACGAATCTCCTTTGTCTCTCAAATCGGGGTAGGCTAGCTATCACATGTCGCATCTCTGCCTGGAAGCTCTAGCGATCTCAGCTTGTAAGCCCTGGAAGCGACATCTCATCATTTCAGCAACAGCTGGGTCATCTGTCTGCACAGTAGACGACATCACAATCTCGGAGGTACGCTGTATATCAACAGTCCTCTCGCAACTAGAAGCTCTAACAGTGGCTCGATCCTTCGGTGTAAAACTAAGCACTCGCCTCCATAAGAGGCCACAACATAACACTACATCGAGATGTTCCCATGTCACCAGAAACACAATGGTCAGTTCTCGTACCAGACGAGCTCGCCCTGACCGCAACACTAGCAGCAACTCAATCTGCGCTCACACATGGTGACAGGGACATCAATCGAGTATCGAAGAGAGCAGATCAACAGCAAGAAGGGAAACGACAGATACATAATGGATATTAATCATAAGAAGGAACAGCATCAATGAGAGTATGATCATGGAAATGAATAGAATCAAGGATCTCAAATGGATATAAAATCATGGGTATGAAGAGAATCATAAGTCTAAAAAATATGTACATCCTAAGGTTCCTTAAGTGGAGTATCGTATCGTAAATATGCCACGGAATATACGTACGGTACGTCACTCTACCCAAGCTACCTACTCCATCAATCAGGGTCAGCCTATGTAACGAAAGTTCGGGTCTAATACCCTCCGTTCAAGTTTAAGTTTCGTAAGGTCAAGCCTAGATTCCGAAATACATACCCGCCCTAGACTCCGCATAGTCAAACATAGACTCGAACAAAGGTTAACCTAACGCTCTGATACCAACTTTGTCACGACCCGAAATATTAGCTCGTGACCAGCACTTAAATCACGCAACGTCTAAAGGCGTAATGTAATTCAAGTAAGCTAAAACCCAAAAATCTAAACCTTTTTAAAAAAATAAAGGAGGTGAAGTTTTGAAATAAAGGTATAAAGAAATCATGTTTTCTTAATGCATAGAAAAAGAACATGAAAATGCAAGTGAAATTTTCATGCTTAAAAACATGTTTCGTCTTTTTAAAAATTTGGGCAGCACCTCCTTTGTATTTTTTGATCCAAAACCACATATACAAGATAATGATAAAGGCATCCCTAAGCGGGAGCCAGCTCTTCGCCAAACGGCGGATCACAACTGCGCAAGACAATATATATAAGTATACGACGCCTAACGGCGAAGATCACCACAAAGATAAAGAAAAGCAAGACAATAAACACTACAAGTAGCGGAAAAACTCTCACTCTAAGTCTCACAACCACAATCCCACTGAGCCTCATTACTTACACAATTTACTAATTTTGATTGATGGAATTTACTAGCAATGTGGAATATAAATACAAGAGTGGGTACGATACAAATGCCCACCTACCAATGCAAAACACCCGAATGAAGCTGTGTGCCAGCGATACCGCTACTGATCTGTGCGGTCAACCTGCAAAAACTGTGGCACAAGGGGGGTGGGTTGCCAACTCGTGAGTAGAAAAATATTAACAGATAGATATCGAATAAACAACGAATCCTAGGTCAACTATATCATAAAGGTAATACTATGATATCTAGGGTGACCGGGTCATATATGTGCCAACACTAATACCAATGTTAATCATCATGTGGATATCATCCAACAATATAATCAATGTCTGTATGCACGTAAATATCATAAAAGAGTGTGCATGAAAGTATGAGGATATAAATCAATGGTGTCCCTCGCGACACATCAAAATCATGGAACCTGGCTGTCCAACATCGACACCCGAAAACATCATGAAACCCGTGTCCAGTATCGACACGTAAATCCTCATATATCGGGCTTCGTCAGTCCGGATTGGCCCACGGGCTCCGTCTGTCCGGATCGGCCCATATCATCTCTCGACTCCGGTCGGTATCCTCCGGATATCAGCCGAGCCCAAATACTATCATCGGTAGGTAGTGGTCCCTCTGCTAGGCTCATCGTCTACTGCACGATAGATCCATTCTCGCCCCAGGGTACCATACCGGGTCCACCATGTACCCGCAATCGGCCTCATCCAGCTCCTCGAATCGGGTTCCACATGTCACACATCTCAGAACTGAGAAAACGCATGGTGGACGCACTGAAATATCATATCATGAGGAATCAGGTTTTTAAAACAATACATACTTCCTTTTAAAAAGACCACGGTTCTTAAATCCAGGAATCTCATGAAAACAGCATATCTCAATGCGTAAAATCATAAAGCATGATGTATGCGACATATGATGGAAATGTAAGCATATCCGTATATCATGCAACATGGAACAGTGATGTATCATATTAAGGGAAAACCACTCCTTTAAATGATTCCAGTTTTGAAAATATGTCTTGCGGTTGCCAATATCTCCAAAGTCAAATGCAACATCATATAAAAGTGTACAGGTAACTATAGCAAGCAAACCATGCAAAGAGTCATATCATGATGCAGCAATCCTACTGTGTAGTGACATGGCAATTATCGATGATGAAGTGTGTGAGCCGGCAAATCTGTGTACGTGTAACATACACATCATCGATAATGGTGTAAGTGTACTAACATAGGTACATGCAATGCAATGATAATATCAAGAATCCAGCATAAGGTAAATCATCAGCTAAAAGCTATAAGGTATATGTAACTATCATATGTCTGAGTCGGTGAATCTATCAATCGGCATCTAGCCTCACAACACCATGTACGGTATAATCCATCGTACGGCATCCTCTAGTCAAGGGTATGGATCAAACCTCAAGTCAGACTCATCACGTACGGAAAATCATCGTACGGCGGCATTAAGCTATCAGGGATTCTATCAACCTATAAGACGAGGAGGGTACGGACCTATCGTCACGTACGGCTATCACTCACGATTCACAACATATATAAATATCTCTATATACCTATGTCCCAGGTCACATCCGCAATAATCTCATATCAGGGGACCGGCAGGGTATAAATCATCTCAATCGACTCGCATCCGTATACTAACATATCACCAAATCATCATATCACGTCTTATATTCTTTCATCGCATTTATATCCCACATCAAGTCGAGTTTACATAAACATTCTATCTCTGCTAAAAGTATAAGTATCTAATCTAACATACACACCCGAACCATGCAATCAGATTTTTAAAAAAGCGAATCGTAGTTTTGAAAATAGGGGTTACGGTGTTTTTAAGGAAAAGATATCATTTGAAGAATGAGATGCAAAAAAAAATGTTGGGGAAAAGGTATGAGGCAGCCCCCCCTTTCTCTCTCAATTATTCTCACTCTCTTTCTCTCCAAGTCATCATTATGTCTCCTTTCTCTCTCCTCACTCATCATGACACCTTTTTCTTTCTCTTTTGTCACCAAAACACATACACCCAAATAAAACAACACCATGAAATAACACGTAACATGTTATGGTGCATTTACCATGAAAAACTGTAGAAACACGGATTTGGCTTAATCGCGATTAGCAGTGCACTAATCGGGTTTTTATCGAATCTGCATATAATAAATTTTAAACATGCCAAATCCTTTAAATATATTTTTAAATGAATAAATCATTTTAATTTCCAATTATTTCACAATTATTGGTATATATTTATACCCTTTTTCGAAAACCCCAATTTCGCAAATCGGGCAGTTTTCGGGAAATATATTATTTTAATATTAAATTTCAAAAATAATATTTTATATTTTCTGAAATGTTACAGGGTTTTTCCACGATGATGATTCGTGATGATGATATGTTTTATCCCATGCTCAGCATCTATTGATATGCATTGCATCATGTATTGGTAGTACCTGATACAGTACCTTTCATGATTGTTGCATATCCATATTTTCATATTGATACTATCAGATTACATGTGATAGGGTATCGCAGTACGTGCGTACCTGCGATTACCTGTATGATGTTACTTACTATTCACGAGTTGGCAACTTACCCCCGTTGTGCCACAGTGTTTTGTAGGTTAACCCTCAGAGTAGTCACGGCAGGGGCTATCTATTATATCTTTTTGCAGCGGATACCGCCGAGGTTGGCTGTGAGCTGTTTTGCTGTAGGTGGGTTGCGGTTAACCGACTTTACATTCATTGTATATCTCTTATTGTATCTGGTACTCTCTATCTACCATTTCATGTATTGACTTATAGACAAGTTGTGAGGACGATTATTGTATATTTTGTGACTTTGGGTGTCGTGCTCGTGTGAGCCGACTTTTATTATGCAGTTTTATCTTTTATGTTGTTTTTCATTTATATTGTCCATTGCTTCGCTACGGCAACGTATATTATACTTGTGGTGGTTTTTTCCGCCGTTGGGCTTGATTGCTCCCGTTTGGGGATGCTTTATTTATATCATATGTTGTTTTACTTACATCTTATGTTTGTACCTGTTTCGGGGCTGGTTTTTACAAAGGAGGTGCTGCCGAAATTTTTAAGAAAATGATTTAAACTTTAGAGATTTTTACTTGAGATTTCCAAATGTTTTTAACAATGTTTTCATCACTTACTACTTTTGATTGTTTAGATTTCTGGGTCCGGCTTACTTAAATTGCGTTACGCCTGTAGACGTTTCGTGTTTTAAGTGCCGGTCACGTGCCAAATTTTGGGTCGTGACAAAGTTGGTATCAAAGCCAGGTTTTACCTTTCGGAGTGTTGGATGACCTTGGTTTGATGGTGTAGGTAGCTTAAGTAGAGTGACGTAGCGTGTGTATGTTCCGCGGAATACTTACGACACAATACTCCGCCTAAGTGTCCTTAGGACTTGTTGGTTGAAATTCCTTCCGTGATTATATACATCCTTGTAGGGTTACTAGGCACTCATACAAGGGTCTATAAGGCATCAACCATGCCCGATTTAAAATTTAGACGTACCGAACAACCCAAAGCGAGGATCTTTGCTAGATTATTAGGGTTAAACATGCAAGTAAACATCTTTACAACTAAGAGAGAGGTATTACAACCTTTGTAGTGTTAGGTCCATGTTACCCGACCCGGTCTTTTCAGGGTAGCGAAAACGGTAAAAATCAAGTTTTCATGAAAGGGTAACATGGACTTGAAAGCCGGATCTTTGCTAAACAACACACTAGCATCAACTACGAGCTTTAGCTACTCGGTTAGGGGGTTATACCTAGTCTTGAACTCCTTCTCTTCTTGTTGTTCTCCTCCTTGCTTGCTCCTTGTGGTAGTTTGAACGGCTCCTCCTCCTCGTCTCCTCTTTGCCGAAGATAGATCCACCCGAGGGCCTCGAACTTGAGCTCCTTCCTCGAACTTGAGGTAACTAAAGTATTAGGCTTGCTAGACCTTCAACCTTAGGATGAGTAGAGATAAGTTTTGGTGTTTTATCTTGAAGGCAGATGGTTCTCAACTCATGAGAGGGATTTTGCCGTGAGAGAGAGGTAGAGGATGAGAGCTATGGATGAGAGAGAAGATGCAAGTAAGAATGATCAATTTTACAACCATGCTCTCATCTTTTAGAAAATGATAATAATAATAATAATTAACAATTTTTGATGGTGAGTTAATGAATGACCATTATCATTTCATTCATTAAATGCTTTTGCAAAGAATTAGAAGCATCTTTGAAAACAAATGATGATGGTCAACAAGTCCACTTTGGTCAACCGGTCAACAAAGTCAATAAGTCAACAAAAGTCAAGAATTCAACTCAACCATGGCACAATAATTGTTAACTAATATTATTAATCATATTTCCTATTCTCATTAGGGTTTGGAAAAAGACAACAGTCAACTGTGCATACACACCTGTACCATAACCCTAATAAGAATCCTCTGCCTCTGTCTCAGTCAACTGTGCATACACACCCGCATCCGTGTTCCGAGGAACATGAATACAATGAGATAAAACCAATCCCAAAACATGTACTAGGATCTGGCTCAAACCAAAGCCCGCTAGTAATAACTGTCCGGACACCAAACGTGCACAAGTGCGCGGATGTGAACGAACCCCGTCACAAAACCATGCGACCTCTACTCTGTTTTTCCCAAAGGAGAAAAACCCCCTGTGTGGGACTCTAAAGACTCGACACTACACGGGCAGTGGGGTTAACCACAGACCGCAAGCGGCACTAGCTGTACGTAACGGTCCCCAGGTAGATGCCGATAAGAAGGCTGATGAGGTGAACCTATCCGAACTCATACTGAGCCTGTATGTGACAATCTCCGTACAGTCCGGTCTGTTCGTCTAAGAGTATCGCATGGCGGGCCTAGGGGGTTGGCAAACGTCAGTCCCCTAATAGCGGTACAAGTCGTGTCGGAGTGTAGGCCAAAACACCCTGAGAAACTACTGGTAACACTACCAGCAAATCTCGCTTGCCCTGGCCAGGGATGACTATGTGTAATGGCTCTCCTAGACGCAGCGCGATATCAACTCCCAATACCGGGAGAGAGGAATCATGTCTAACCGTCACTGCTTCCAAATGCTTCGGGACTGCACCCAACTACTACCTGTTTGCACGACTCAGTAGAGCCGTGGTAGGGTAGTAATCAAAGAACAGTAGGAACACACTCGAGGAGAAATGACAGTGTCAAGTCAGCGGACTAAGCTGTACTCATGTCACCTGGGAATTGTTAACTTACGATAGGTATAATACCAACCAACAGCTCCCGACGAGTCCTGTCCAGTGTACTCGTAACCTAACGAGCACCCGCATACTATCTCAAGTACGACGTACTGACGGCTGTGGGACAGACCGTCTCCCCTGTTGGGATGAGAAGCGCATACGCTAGTCTACTCTGGAGTATCGATGCCCTGTCTCGATAGTCCTACGACTAGAGACCTGCATAAGGATGTGCTTATGAATTACCCAGCCCCCACGAGTGTGATCGCCATCACAACGCCGGTAATCAAGCAAAGATCCTAAGGGCTCTACTAATGTGTATAGGCGATATGTTAAAAGAAACACATGTACACACATTGAAGTAGAAACAAACCAAATAGCATACTACTATTTTGAGCAAGATTGTGTATACAATGGTGAATATCCCAAGTTTCCATTAAGTAATATACAAACTAGTATGATACAGTAATGGCCTCTAGGGCATATACACTAACAATCTCCCACTTGCACTAAGGCCATGTACTGGCGTATCGAAGACCTATCATCTCGATCAGCCGCTCGAACTGATTCTGGGGCAAGGCCTTCGTGAATGGATCCGCCGTGTTGTCTTTTGTGTCCACTCTCCGTACCTCGATCTCCTGGCGATCAATGATCTCCCTGATTAGGTGATACCGCTTTAAGATGTGTCTGGATTTCTGATGGGACCTTGGTTCCTTCGCTAAAGCTATAGCCCCATTGTTATCGCAATACAAAGGTATTGGGTCAACAATGGACGGAACCATCTGAAGTTCACTAATGAACTTCTTCATCCAGATCGCCTCTTTTGCGGCATCGCTTGCAGCAATGTATTCAGCCTCCATCGTCGAGTCTGCGACGGTATCCTGTTTGGAACTCCTCCAACACACCGCCCCTCCGTTGAGGGTAAACACAAAACCCGAGACAGACTTGCTGTCATCTTTGTCACTGTGGAAGCTTGAATCGGTAAAGGACTCGACCCTGAGGTCTCCATTACCGTAAACCAGGAACATCTCCTTAGTCCTTCTCAGGTACTTGAGAATGTTCTTCACTGCCGTCCAGTGGTCCTCACCTGGGTCTGACTGATACCGGCTTACCACGCTCAGTGCGTAAGCTACATCTGGTCATGTACATAGCATCACATACATTATAGATCCTACCGCCGAAGCGTAGGGTATAGTGCTCATGCAAACCCTCTCCTCATCAGTCTTAGGAGACATCTTCTTGGAGAGGGTAATTCCGTGCAATGTGGGTATGTTACCGTGCTTGGAATTCTCCATACTAAATCTCTTTAGTACGGTCCCTATGTACCTAGACTGCGAAAGTCCCAGTAGTCTCTTGGATCTATCTCTGTAGATCTTGATCCCCAGAATGTACGAGGCATCAGCCAGGTCCTTCATGGAGAACCGTTGTGACAAAAATAGCTGGACAGATTATAGCATAGGAATGTCATTTCCTATCAAAAGAATGTCGTCCACGTACAAGACTAGGAACACGACAGTTCGTCCTACAATCTTCTTATAGACACAAGGTTCATCTTCGTTCTTGATGAAATCAAATTCCTTGATTGCCTCATCTTCGTTCTTGATGAAATCAAATTCCTTGATTGCCTCATCAAAACAGGTTTCTTTAGCGCGACGCAAAGAAACCTGCAGCAAATCTGTTATTTAGAAGGGGGAAGAAGATTTTTTTTAGCGCAAAGAAACCTGCAGAAAATTTTTACAGTGGAGATATGGAGGTTTCAGAGGGGAGAAAGAGGGATCTAACCATGCAAATTTTATGTGCTGACGTGGCTAGATGGCGGCGGAACCGCGGCCTAGGGTAGCATAGTGCGGCGGAAACGCGGTGCTTCAAGGGAATCAGGCTCTGAAACTTTTTGCACTGTTCTGTGCTTAAAATTCCTCTCTGTTCTTATGCTCCTTTTCCTGTTTTGACCTTCTGTAAAACTCCAGATCCGCGATGCTTTGTTGTTCCTGCAAGATTCAAACGAGAAACCCTTCAAACAGATAAAAATAATGAAAAGATAATTTTTGTATTTTGTATTTTCTGATTTTTTATAATTTTTCAAAATTTATATCAACCCGAAATCATACAAAAAGAGAAAATTACGCCATCCCCGGCAACGGCGCCATTTGATTTATCCAAAGTTTGTAGTTTACCGTAATCAGAAACGGCGTCGCTTTGCAGCTAGCTGGTGAATAGGGTCGATCCGCAGGGATGTGTTAGTTTCTGTTTTTGTATTTTAACGAGTTGATTACGTTGGTTGTTTGGTTTTTGTCGATTGAATTTAAGACGAATTTATGTGATATGAAAGAACTCGTTAGGGTTAGGTCGAAGGTAGGGATGTTGAGATCAATGTTTTCACCTCTTTCAATGCCGTTGATTTAATCTTTTTAGAAAAATCACATCAATTATTAGCAAAGGGGATTAGGATGATCGGGAAGAAACAAAGTTTCTTCCTCTAGATCCTTGTCCGTCCATTCCTATTAATTGCTGTGATCTTCATGGACGTCATATATGTCCGGCCTTTTATACTACGGTTCACCTTTTCCTTGTAGGTAGGGTGCCGTAGGGGGCGGATCATACATACGTGCATGAAGATTTCGTTTTTTAAAAAATATGTTGGCATTGAAGGAGGTGAGAGACATCCATCTCTCACTCCCTCTCTTGTTCCTAACCCTAACGAGCGAGGATTTTACTCGCTCATTAGGGAATTATTACAAAGAGACATTTTTTATGTTATGTTTTAAAGGGTAATTACTTACTGCAGATTAAAGAGGATTACACTAATTAAACTAAGGCAACAATTAGATGACTAGGGCAAGTAGAATAATTATCCTAAGGCAGGAATTTAAAAACTTACAAGAAAAGATGATGCTCTTGATCTCTCAACAGGTCTGAACTTTTATTGATTGATAAGAGGCATGCCATTTTACAGATCTTGAGTACAATTTATAAGCAACTAGTGAAGCTAGGGTTACAGACTCTCGTAGACATGAAATCACATATTTGCCCCCTAAAAATCCCAACATATGAAACGACACACCGACACAAGAAGTCGGTGCCGACACGGGAACCATATGGCCGCGGTTCCGCGGCAAAGACATGCCTTTAGCCGCGGTTACGCGGCCTTTTGGTGGGCTTGGCTCACCAACTTTCTGTGATTGGTTTTTCTTCTCTTGGGCTTCCTATTTTCATTGTTCTTTTCTCTATTGGGCTTCTTAGCATTCTCCAGATCCTTAGTGAAACTTGTAAGGATCTTTTGACCGTTTCACTTGTTTTTCGTCTCGGCTTGAGTAAGATCCGTGTGCTGGTTGGTCAAAAGTCCATTTCCTGTATCATCTTTGTCTTTTTCACTGTATTTGCTCCGAGATCCTGTATCCTGTATCATGCAACAAACAAGCGTCAAAAGTACCTGTTTACTTAAAAAATGCATAAAAGTGGGGCGTATGAATTGCAATATTATAATGTGAACAAATACCCCCAAACTTACCTTTTTGCTCGTCCTCGAGCAAACTTATTATTTTATTCTAACCTAGCCACACTTTCGCAGGGAAACGCGATTGCACTGAGCACGTGCAACAAGCCGTTAAACCTCTAGGTGTCCCTAGTAGGAGGAGTGTTGTCTCCTGAGGGTTTTCAGCGGATTACACCCACAAAATCCTATCAATTTGGTTTCTCGACTTTTGTTTTCCAATCAGGTTTTCTAATAAGGAATTCTATTATCGTCGCCTCACAAATTATCCACCCGTATTCTTCACATTTCCTTATTATGCAACTTAAGATTATACATGTTCCATAAAATTACTTAGAATTCAGCATCTCTTAAGTTTTCCTTCTAGAGTTACATCTCCACTTAGGAATTTCTATCAGCTCTATTGAAGACACAAGTTTTATTCTTCATTCCTTTCTCTTATCTAAACTCTAATCACATTTCCCCACGTGTGTGTAATTTTCACCCCTACACTTGGAAATTCAAATCAAGCAATCGTACTCTCGTCCATTGTCCAAAGCACTTAACTTTCGCTTACACATCCTTCATGCGACCGTTAATACTTCTTGAGGTACCAACAGCCGATTACAAGATGCGTTAGGCCTTTAAACCGTATTTCCTAGTTTTGCAACACCCAAGGCTTTTAGCAGTGACTCCCAAACCAGTTGGTCTAAGGCACTAGGTGATGAAGCACCCTTGCTAATTAATTTTCTAGCCCTAAGTAATCACAAAAACCAGTGTCCATTTTTTTTTATTCATCCCCCCCTTTTTTTCTTTTTTTTTCATTGTGCTAAGGACTTCAGACAAGATTAATTCAAGGTCTCTTCTACTAATCCAAGTTTCAAGGTGCGTGATTGTGCATTTTGTAGGGTACATGTTTTCAGAATCTAAACTCAAGCTAGGAACTATCTTTCGAACTTATACTTTAATAGGAACATTAATACTCTTCCCTCATGTTGACTTAGCCCAGGAAGTGAACCCAAAATTTACCTATTTCTAAATAACCTATAAAGACATATACTCTCCATCGCTAAACTTTAAGGAATGTTATTTTTAGGGTTTTTAATTTGCTAAGTCTAGGATCTAGTTTTTCCTATTCAGTTAACCTTTTTATCAAACTCAAATCAATTAACCAAAATTGAATACAATAATTTTTATAATTTTTTCAAATTTTTATGGGTTTTTAGTTTTCTAATTTTTTTTGTATTTTTCAAATTTTTCAACGTTTTCTGATTTTTATATAAAGATGCAATGCAGAAATTAAATATGCAAAAGGAAAACAAAGATATATACAATATGCAATGCGAAGGATAACTATATACATCACCCTCTAATACCCCCAAACTTGAGCAAAGCAGTGCCCTCACTGCCCGGCCCCACGTCGCGCTCGTGAGCATGAACGTGATCTCTCCCCTCTAGCCAAAAGTGTTTGGATCCCCCGCTCAATTTCCGTCAACCGACGGTCGTGCTCTCGTGCAGTTGCCCGAAACTCATCTCTCAAAGAGTCGATTCTTCTCACTGTTCTTCGCATTAATCGCGCATGCTCCTGGGGAGTTAGCTCTTCCCCACTCGAAGTCGAGCTCGAGCTAGGGGTGTGTGCAGGTACATTCTCTGCCGGTTCTGTTCGTGTCCAAATATCCGTAAGTCTAGAGTAGGACGACGAGACGCCCTCTAACAGTGGTCGAACCGGGACATCGTCTATCATAATTGAGTCAAATTCCTCGGCTGGGAGGAAATAACGGCAGAGTTGGGTAACAAGCATGGGACATGGATATACACTCCCTCGTTTCCCCGTACTTATGGATTGTAGCAAAACCGTGCACATGTCGAACCTAGGATTTTTCGTCATTAAAGTGTGGACGACATGTAACGATGGGGTGAAAAAGGTCGTGTTGTGAGAACTTCCAAAAATATTGTTTTGTGCCCACCGGCACACAGTTAAAACATTTGCGAAAAGGGTCCGTGCTTGGATCCCCTTACGCGGTTCTCGTGCACAGTCATTACCCATTAATGGCATATAATCTTCAAAGCGAAGTGGGTGTTCATGTGCAGGTACACGTGGTATGAGTGTAACCTCGTGTATCATGTCCCTATCGATGCGAATTTCATGGTTTCCCCAATTCAGTTTAATGTACCCGAAGTTGTCTAGGCTATTGTCTTCCATGGATTCGTAAAATAGAGCAACTAGGTTTGGTAAAGCAAATGCAGATGCATGATTATAGAGTAGGAAATTCCAACCCCTTTGTGCGATTTCATGTGGGAAATATGTACCGTAAATCTCGTGTGCGAAAACAGGGGAAAAATCCCTTTCATACTGCATTTTGTGTCCCATTTAGATGTTTCAGAGAAAAAATATATGCAGGAACAGAGAGTAAAGGCTCAGATTTACCTCCTCTGAAAATTTCAGGGGGTGACGAGGCAAGGCGGCGGCTGCGCGGCAGGAGACGGTAAGGGCGGCGGATCCGCGGCGATCTGGTGGCGGCGCAGCGAGATTTTTCTGCAGGGGCTAGGGGGTGGCGGCTAGGGTTTGATGAGAAGAAAAATTTTTAGGTTAAAAGAACAGGGGGGTCGGGGTCCTTTAAATAGGGGATGGGAGTGTGATTTGCATAAAATACCCTCTAAGACGAGGGGTTTATTTGTAAAAACAGCTCTTAATCTGCAAATTTGCAATTAGGTCCAAAAAATTATTATTTTTGTTATTATTTTTTTTTATATTTTTTTTAATATTTTTTTTATAGTATTTTGGAAATATATACAAATAATATACACACCCCCAAACTTATTTGAAATAGTGTCTACGGGAAACGAAGTTTGGGGGTGAAAGCGGAGGAAGATCAATCAGTGTAAATCGGCTCCTGCAAAAACAGGAGCTCCTCCGAAGGATCCGCTGTGAAGAACGGTTTTAGTCGATGCCCATTTACCTTGAATAAGGTACCGTCTTCAGGGTTCTCAAGATCAACCGCACCGTGCGGATAAACGGTGCGGACTACAAAAGGTCCTCTCCATCTGGACCGAAGCTTCCCGGGATGAAAATGTAACCGAGTGTCATAAAGTAGAACCTGTTGACCAGGTTCGAAAGTTTTTCGCAAAAGGTGTTTATCGTGGAACACCTTGGCTCGGTTTTTAGCAGTTATGGCATTATCATATGCCTCATCCCTCAGCTCCTCCAACTCATTCAATTGCAGCTTTCTGTTGCTGCCCGCATCTCCTAAAGACAAATTCAGCTCTTTGATAGCCCAAAATGCTCTATGCTCGATCTCCACTGGGAGGTGGCAAGCCTTCCCGTACACAAGCCGGTATGGAGACATACCAAGATCGGTCTTATATGCAGTACGGAAAGCCCATAGTGCATCTATCAATTTAAGTGACCAATCCTTACGGTTTTTGGAAACCGTTTTCTCCAAAATTTGTTTTATTTGCCGATTTGAAACCTCGGCTTGCCCACATGTTTGGGGGTGATACGGCGTTGACAATTTGTGGGTGATAGAGTATTTACGCATTAAGGACTCGAAAGTCCTATTGCAGAAGTGAGAACCATTATCACTTATTATCGCCCGAGGGTGCCCAAATCGAGAAAATATGTGTTCTTTAAGAAATCGAACGACAACTTTATTATCGTTCGTTCGGCTGGGCACAGCCTCGACCCACTTAGAAACATAGTCAACTGCCAACAGAATATACACATTTCCAAAAGAGTTAGGAAATGGTCCCATGAAATCTATACCCCAAACATCAAAAATGTCCACTACCAAAATGGGTTGGAGTGGCATTTCGTTTCTCCGCGAAATCCGGCCCAAGTGTTGGCACCGGGAGCAAGTTTTGCAGTATTCAAATGCATCCTTGAAGAGTCGTGGCCAATAGAAACCACACTGCAAAACTTTTTCGGCTGTCTTCTTTAGGCCAAAGTGTCCGCCACATGCTTGATCGTGGCAGAAAGACAGCACGCTCTTGACCTCACTCTCGGGCACACACCGACGAATGATTTGGTCGGAACAGTATTTAAAAAGATAGGGTTCATCCCAGTAAAAATGCTTTACTTGGGACAAAAATCGAAGCTTATCCTGTTTCGACCAATCATTAGGAATCAGGCCGGTGGCTAAATAGTTTACAATATCGGCGAACCATGGTTCGCAAGAAATGGTCAAGAGTTTCTCGTCGGGAAAAACGTCAGTGATTGGAAGATCGAGCGTGGGCGACGAAGGAAGTCGTGATAGGTGATCAGCTACTACGTTTTCACATCCCTTTTTGTCCTTAATGACAAGGTCAAACTCTTGCAATAAAAGGATCCAACGTATTAGCCTTGACTTAGCATCCTTCTTCGCAAAAAGGTGGCGAAGAGCCGAATGATCAGTATAAACAACGACTGGAGAGCCGATTAAATAAGGCCGAAATTTTTCGAGTGCAAACACAACAGCTAAAAATTCTTTCTCTGTTGTTGTGTAATTAAGTTGGGCCTCATTTAGTGTTCGGCTAGCATAATAAATAACGTGCGGCATCTTATTAATGTGCTGTCCAAGAACAGCGCCAATAGCAAAGTCTGATGCGTCGCACATGATTTCAAAAGGGTGCGTCCAGTCGGGAGATGAGAGGATGGGCGCAGTGATAAGTGAATGTTTTAAAGACTCGAATGCTTCAGTGCACGTGGAGTCGAAAGCGAAGGTCGTGTCCTTGGCCAGTAAGAGAGTCAAGGGTCTAGCAATCTTGCTAAAGTCCTTGATAAACCGTCTGTAGAAACCGGCGTGGCCAAGGAAGGCTCTAATATCTTTGACGCATTTTGGGGGAGGTAGGTTAGAAATCACTTCGATTTTAGCCCTGTCAACCTCGATGCCGTTTTGCGAGATGACATGTCCTAAGACGATGCCCTCTCGCACCATGAAATGGCACTTCTCCTAATTCAATGTTAGGTTCTTATCCCTGCAGCGGGTAAGAACAGCGTCAAGATGGCGTAAACACTCGTCGAAGGAGCCGCCAAAGATGGAGAAATCATCCATAAAAATCTCCAAGAACTTTTCAACCATGTCTGAAAAGATCCCCATCATACACCGCTGAAATGTAGCGGGTGCGTTGCATAACCCAAAGGGCATGCGACGATAAGCAAAAGTGCCAAAAGGACAAGTGAATGTTGTCTTGTCTTGATCCTCTTTGGCGATGGGGACTTGATTGTAACCGGAATAGCCATCGAGAAAGCAGTAGAACTCGTGCCCTGCCAATCTCTCGAGCATTTGGTCAATGAAAGATAAAGGAAAGTGGTCCTTCCTTGTTGCGGCATTGAGTTTCCTATAGTCTATGCAGACTCGCCACCCAGTTTGGGTGCGAGTGGGGATCAACTCATTTGCCTCGTTTGTAATGACCGTAATGCCCGATTTCTTTGGCACAACGTGGATTGGGCTCACCCATTGGCTATCCGAGATAGGGTAAATGATACCGCTATCCAGACATTTGACAATTTCCTTCTTAACAGCCTCTTTCATGATGGTGTTGAGGCGCCTTTGTGGATCTCGTGCTGGCTTGGCATCATCCATTAAGTGTATATGATGTTCGACTATGAGGGGACTAATCCCCTTAATGTCCGCCATAGACCAGCCGAAAGCTTGCCGATTATTATGTAAGACCATCAAAAGAGCCTTCTCTTGCTCAAGAGCTAGAGAGGCTGATATAATGACAGGTAAGGTCTCATTATCACCTAGATAAGCATATTTTAGGTGTGTCGGCAAAAGCTTTAATTCGAGTTTAGGAGGTGAAACAATAGATGGTAACAATGGGGTAGTTGTTTCAAACTCGAATGATTCCATCAAAGGTTCGAACCGAGTGTACGCAACAGTGTCGGATGGTTCAACTAACTCATCCGAAAAAGCAAAAGACTCCAATTCAGGTGATGAGTCTTCAAAGTCGTCGACGAATGTAAAACACTCAAAATCATTATCCGTGGTGAAAGCTGCGTCGGATTCTAAGAGGAACGCACTAGTGGCATTAACATTGCTGTGATCGAACAAAAAATTCTCGAATTCACAGTCCTCCTCCGCGATCTCATTGATCGAGCAAACATCAAGTACGCTAGCATTGGGCTCAGTAGGCTGACTTCCTAACTTGAAAATATTGAGCTCAATTGTCATATTGCCGAAAGATAGGTTCATTGAACCATTACGACAATTGATCACTGCGTTGGAAGTAGCCAAAAATGGTCGACCAAGTATTACCGGAATTTGGTTCCGGGGGTTAGCAACAGGTTGTGTGTCCATCACAATAAAGTCAACGGGGAAAATGAAATCCCCTACTCTTATTAACACATCCTCCAGCTCTCCCCTAGGATGGGTTATTGACCGGTCAGCCATTTGGAGAGTACAGTGAGTGGGCTTAAGCTCTCCAACGTCCAATTGCTCGTACACAGAATAGGGTAGCAAATTTACGCTCGCGCCAAGATCTAATAGTGCTCTATTGATGTTCTTGTCCCCAATTGTTATCGAAATGGTAGGACACCCGGGGTCCTTTTGTTTTGGGGGAAGGGAATTTACAAGAGCATCACTAATAGCACTAGCCACAAAAACTTTCTTTGGCACTTGCGACTTCCTCTTTTTGGTGCAGAAGTCCTTTAAAATTTTGGCATATGAAGGAACTTGCTGAATTGCATCCAAAAGAGGGATATTTATGCTAACCTGTTTGAACAACTCGACAATCTTCTCCATTTGAGGAGTTGGTTTATTGGATCTCAATCGATTAGGAAAATGAACATTTTGAAAGGTGGTTGAGTCCAATTTTTACGGATCAGATTGTCGAGTTGGAACGGCACCCCGTGTAGATGTGTTCGTGTCGTGAGAATTAGGTACATTCAAGCTAGAAGAGGTAGAGCCATGTGAAGGGTGGAGAATAGGCTCTAAAGATGAAGAAGATGGTGAAGAAGATGAAGAAGGCCCACCGGCAGGGGAGTCATTGTTAATGCCCATATTGTTTCGCAACACTTTTCCCGATCTCAACGTGGTCACAGAATTTACGTTATGATTTTGCTGATTGTGTGCAGCATGTGCGTGACCGGGGTTGGGCAACGGTTGAGACGGGAGTTTTCCTTTTTCACTCTCGCTCAAAGCTGCATTGAGTTGTGCAATTTGTGCCTCAATAGATTTGATGCTTTGATCGTGTGAGGCACTATTTTGCACTAAAGATTGAATAGAAGTCTCAAGTCTTGCTGTAGACTGTGTAGATTGCTTAAGGAACGCATCTAGACTTCATTCGAGCGAGCTAACCTTATCATTATTAGGTTGAACATAATTGTTTAGCTGGTAAGCATTGTTTGGCACAAAATTGTTCACCTGATTAGGGTAAGGTTGTTGAAATTGTTGCGGTTGATATTGAGTTTGCGAGGGTGCTTGTTGTTGTTGTTGTGGAGGAGGAGGAGATCTTTGAAAATTATTATTATTTCCTTGGAATTGTTGATTTTGGTTCCAAGCGAAATTTGGGTGACTCCTCCACCCCGGATTATACGTCGAAGAGTACGGATCGTTTCTTTGTCGTTGCTGAAATGCATCATTGACTTGATCCTGTCCTTGTGTAGATGCATTATAAGGACACTCTTCGGTCAGGTGCGATGGATCCGCACAACAAGCACAGACAGTTCGTGGGGGCGTAGCAGGGGCAGGAGAAGACGATGAGATTTTGGTCTCGATCGCTTCTAGCTTTTTCGTAAGAGCGGCCATCTCGGCCTTCATGGCAATCGACATCTCTACTTGATGTATGCCTGCCCTAGATTGACCACTAGAAGATGATGTGCTCTTAGTGCTCTCCCACTGTATTGTCTGCTCACTAAGATCCTCGAGAAACTGCCACGCTTCATCACTAGACTTAGAGAGAAAATGACATTGACAGATGGTTTCTAGCAACTGCTTCGTTGCCGAGTTCAATCCCTCGTATAATGTTTGGCAAAGTTGCCAACTTTCTATCCCATGATGAGGGCATTGAACTAATAGGTCCTTGAATCTCTCGAAGCACTTCCAGAATGGTTCGGAAGGAAGTTGTGAGAATTGAATTATTTCATTGCGGATTCTGGCAGTTTTATGGTGAGGATAAAACTTTTTTAGAAAAGCTTTCACAAACTCATCCCAATTTCTAATAGAATGTGATGCGGTGCTATATAGCCAGTTCTCGGCTAGGTCACATAAGGTGAAAGGAATGACCCTTAGCCTTATAGCGTCATCACTCAATTGGGTCGTTTTCATCATAGCGCACACATTTTGGAATTTATTAATAAAGATATAAGCGTCTTCAGTTTCCAAACCATGAAATTTCGGCAGCATATTGATGAAATGTGGTTTAATCTCAAAATTGTCCCCATTTGCCGGTGGGGGTGAAAGACAGGTGGGTAAAGAAGTGCGGATGGGGTAAAAGAGGTCCTGGAGCGCAACTCGTGCGGGCGCTTCAACAGGCGGCTGGTTCGGGTCATTCGCACCTAACGGAGGTGGAATCCTTCCCGTCGGTAAGGTATTGTTGGGGTTGAATCCCGACATACCTTCGGTGAAAGAAGTTGAAGGTGAAGGTAAGAAAGTGGACGGATTTTCGACTTCGGTGTCGAAGGGTTCGCTGGTCGGTACCAACGAAACGCGGACTAATCGGGCGTCTGTATCCCTAGTCCAAAGTGACATACACTAAAGGGGATAGTGCAGTCAGAAAAAAGAAAAACAGAATGTGGGGGTAAGATAACGTCAGTGAGGGAAAGTGGTGTGGTGAATTTGCAGGTTTTCTTTTTGCGAAAAGTTGCAAGTTTTGAAGAGTTTTATTTATATTTTTTTTTGTTTTATGTGGGAGTTTTGCAAAGAGGTTTTTGAAAAAGGACTCGTGACACAACTGTATCAACCACACATGCACAATCAGGCCTAGATCTAGGGTCGCCTAGGTCTACTAGACAGCTCCTAACTAGGGCTAGAAATAGGACCTCAAACCGCCTCTTCACGGACAAGTACGGCCAGGTAAGTGGGAAGGAACCACCATTACAGTGGGCCTAATTAATAACCACTAGCCTAGACACTGCAATGTCGGTTAGGATAAACGGCTGATGCCTACCCAAGTCCTTTTCCTATTGAGCTCGCTGTCCTTAGGTCTGAGTCTAGTCTTTTTTAATTAATTGTGGTCGATGCAAAATGCTTTAGGTGTTTTCTGGGGTCCTGGGAAGGGTGATGAAATCCCCACCCAATCTGAGTTTGGTCAATTAGCCCCTTAAGTCCAATTAAATTATGCAAAACAAAAATTCACTTGCAATCAATTTTAGCGCGGCGCAAAGAAACCTGCAGCAAATCTGTTATTCAGAAGGGGGAAGAAGATTTTTTTTAGCGCAAAGAAACCTGCAGAAAATTTTTACAGTGGAGATATGGAGGTTTCAGAGGGGAGAAAGAGGGATCTAACCATGCAAATTTTATGTGCTGACGTGGCTAGATGGCGGCGGAACCGCGGCCTAGGGTAGCATAGTGCGGCGGAAACGCGGTGCTTCAAGGGAATCAGGCTCTGAAACTTTTTGTACTGTTCTGTGCTTAAAATTCCTCTCTGTTCTTATGCTCCTTTTCCTGTTTTGACCTTCTGTAAAACTCCAGATCCGCGATGCTTTGTTGTTCCTGCAAGATTCAAGCAAGAAACCCTTCAAACAGATAAAAATAATGAAAAGATAATTTTTGTATTTTGTATTTTCTGATTTTTTATAATTTTTCAAAATTTATATCAACCCGAAATCATACAAAAAGAGAAAATTACGCCATCCCCGGCAACGGCGCCATTTGATTTATCCAAAGTTTGTAGTTTACCGTAATCAGAAACGGCGTCGCTTTGCAGCTAGCCGGTGAATACGGGTCGATCCGCAGGGATGTGTTAGTTTCTATTTTTGTGTTTTAACGAGTTGATTACGTTGGTTGTTTGGTTTCTGTCGATTGAATTTAAGACGAATTTATGTGATATGAAAGAACTCGTTAGGGTTAGGTCGAAGGTAGGGATGTTGAGATCAATGTTTTCACCTCTTTCAATGCCGTTGATTTAATCTTTTTAGAAAAATCACATCAATTATTAGCAAAGGGGATTAGGATGATCGGGAAGAAACAAAGTTTCTTCCTCTAGATCCTTGTCCGTCCCTTCCTATTAATTGCTGTGATCTTTATGGACGTCATATATGTCCGGCCTTTTATACTACGGTTCACCTTTTCCTTGTAGGTAGGGTGCCATAGGGGGCGGATCATACATGCGTGCATGAATATTTCGTTTTTTAAAAAATATGTTGGTCTTGAAGGAGGTGAGAGACATCCATCTCTCACTCCCTCTCTTGTTCCTAACCCTAACGAGCGAGGATTTTACTCGCTCATTAGGGAATTATTACAAAGAGACATTTTTTATGTTATGTTTTAAAGGGTAATTACTTACTGCAGATTAAAGAGGATTACACAAATTAAACTAAGGCAACAATTAGATGACTAGGGCAAGTAGAATAATTATCCTAAGGCAGGAATTTAAAAACTTACAAGAAAAGATGATGCTCTTGATCTCTCAACAGGTCTGAACTTTTATTGATTGATAAGAGGCATGCCATTTTACAGATCTTGAGTACAATTTATAAGCAACTAGTGAAGCTAGGGTTACAGACTCTCGTAGACATGAAATCACATATTTGCCCCCTAAAAATCCCAACATATGAAACGACACACCGACACAAGAAGTCGGTGCCGACACGGGAACCATATGGCCGCGGTTCCGCGGCAAAGACATGCCTTTAGCCGCGGTTACGCGGCCTTTTGGTGGGCTTGGCTCACCAACTTTCTGTGATTGGTTTTTCTTCTCTTGGGCTTCCTATTTTCATTGTTCTTTTCTCTATTGGGCTTCTTAGCATTCTCCAGATCCTTAGTGAAACTTGTAAGGATCTTTTGACCGTTTCACTTGTTTTTCGTCTCGGCTTGAGTAAGATCCGTGTGCTGGTTGGTCAAAAGTCCATTTCCTGTATCATCTTTGTCTTTTTCACTGTATTTGCTCCGAGATCCTGTATCCTGTATCATGCAACAAACGAGCGTCAAAAGTACCTGTTTACTTAAAAAATGCATAAAAGTGGGGCGTATGAATTGCAATATTATAATGTGAACACCTGCTTTAATCCATAAATGGATTTAAGCAACTTGCACACCTTCCCGCTGCTCTCACTGTCTACGAAACCTTCTGGTTGATCCATGTAAACGCACTCTTCCAAACAGCCATTTAGAAAAGCCGTTTTAACGTCCATCTGCCAGATTTCATAGTCATGGAAGGCAGCAATGGCAAGTAGGATCCGAATGGATTTGAGCATAGCCACCGGAGAAAAAGTTTTGTCATAGTCCACACCAGGTCTTTGACGAAAACCTTTTGCAACGAGTCTAGCCTTATAGGTTTCCACCTGCCCATCTACACCAAGTTTCCTTTTGTAGATCCATTTGCATCCAACGGGTTTTACCCCAGGTGGACCAATATCTAAGGTCCACACTTTATTGGTGTACATGGACTCCATTTCGGATTGCATTGCTTCCAGCCACTTATCAGAGTCCCTACTGATAATGGCCTGCCTGAAACTGGTAGGGTCATCTTCTTCCAAGATGCAATCCTCTCGATCCCCGTCTATGAGAAAACCGTAGTATCTCTCGGGCGGATGAGAAATCCTTCCAGATCTGCGGAGTGGCTGAGGTTCGTCTGGGACTATTGAATTTTCTGGTTCTGCTAAATCCTCAGTTTGAGTTTGTGGATCAGATATTTCATCCAGTTCTACCGTGCTCCCACTTATTTCTTTTGCAAGAAATTGCCACTCTAAAAAGGTGGCGCGGCGAGCAACGAACACTTTCTGTTCCTCAGTGTGGTAGAACAGATATCCCAGAGAATTTCTAGGATATCCCACAAACTTGTACAAAACTGACCGTGCCTTAAGCTTGTCCAGATTTTATACTTTTACATAGGCCGGACAACCCCATATCTTAATACGTTCAAGATACGGTTTTTTACCACTCCATATTTCATATGGAGTCTTAGGCACAGATTTAGATGGAACCTGATTCAGTAAGTATGCCGCTGTTTCTAGCGCAAGTCTCCAGAATGAAAGAGGTAACTCAGCATTACTCATCATGGATCGAACCATATCCAATAGGGTATGATTCCTTCTCTCCGATACACCGTTGTGCTGTGGTGTATAAGGAGGAGTAAGCTGAGAGAGAATACCATTCTCTTTTAAGTAATCTCGGAATTCCGTGCTTAAGTACTCCCCTCCTCTATCAGACCGGAGGATCTTGATACTTTTGCCTGTCTGGTTCTCTACTTCGTTTCTGAATTCCTTGAATTTCTCAAAATTTTTGGATTTGTGTTTCATAAGATACACATATCCGAATCTAGAGAGATCATCAGTGAATGCGATGAAGTACGAGAACCCACCCCTTGCATGTATAGACATCGGACCACATACATCACTATGTATGAGTCCCAAGAGCTCTGTTGCTCTTTCTCCATGTCCGGTGAACGGAGATTTAGTCATTTTCCCTTTGAGACAAGACTGACAAGTTTCATAAGATGAAAACTCGAACGCATTCAAGAGTCCATCTTTATGCAACTTACTTAGTCTTTTCTCTCCGATATGACCAAGTTTACAATGCCACAAGTAGGATTCATTCGTATCTGAATTCTTCCTCTTGCGTGTGTTTTGTATATTGAGAATTGTATTCTGATTTAGAACGTAGATACCATTACACAGTGTACCTTCTGCAACCAGTACCTTATGAAGGTAAATGTTCATGATATTTCTATCAAGAACAAAGTTATATCCATCTTTATCGAGTAAAGAAACTGATATGATGTTGCAAACCATGGAAGGTACATAGTAGCAATCGTTCAAAATCATAATATTGCTATTTGGCAACACTAGGTGATATTCACCGACGGCTGCAGCATTAACTTGTGCTCCGTTCGCTACTCTGAGCGACATATCACCAGGTGCAACTTTCCTACTTTTTCTCAGTCCCTACAATAAATTATAGATATGAGATCCTGATCCGGTATCAAGTACCCAGGAGGTTGGGCTGATCGTAAAGCAGTTCTCAATTACAAGAACACCTGAAGTAGATGCAAAACCATGCTTCTTCTTCAACCGGGTATCCTTGGAATCCATACAATCCTCTTTCCCTTACTCATACTTATGACTGTTGTCACAAGTTAAAGCCGAACCAACGTTCCCCAGCCCCGAATAAGAATTCGGATCGGTCAAGCGATACATTTTATTATCTTGATTAGGGCGTGAAATGGTTGCTACGTGGAGAGAGAGAAAAGAAACACTCAGCGTGCGCTCTTGCAAGATTAGATTGGTTTATTGATTTATCTAACCAGGATGGCTCCCACTGTTTCCTCAAATCCTTCTTCAAACCCTAAAAGAAGAACTAGTCAGGATTAATCGCACGTCACAATACTTGCTTAACCTTTCAGCCAGGCTGGTGTTGGTACTTCGAGGGAGGTTTTCCAACGCTTTCGCGACGTTCCTTAATTAAATAATCTCTTTTCCCTGGAGGCGTAGCCCCGCTAACACCGTTCTAGACACCTACTTGGTTTATAGCATTGATTGTTAAGTGAAATAATCTCCCGAGAGTAATCCAACTTATCAGTGGGATCGGGATCCAACTATCATTGTGCGATGACCTAGATGGAATCCACTCTAGTCACCACACTCCAGAAGGTATTCTAAATCTGCAAGTTTCAGTTTCTTTAGAAACTCCCGATGTGGATTTTTGCCCCTAACGGTTTATGACCTTGACAATGCCAACATATCATTAACCGCTAGTCAAGTTCGGCCCGTCATTATCTTGATTAACTTAGACCCACCCGCATATCTCTTGACAATGCCAACATAGCTATGCGACTGTCCTAAATAATCCGAAAAATGAAACTGCAAACAGGCAATACTTAGCTACCGATCACTACGCCTTGACAATGCCAAAATACGCAGCTCGAATACTAAGTAGTACTTATAGGATATGATGGAGGGCTACGGCTGGGTTTTTGGCGAAAAACCCGTTAACGTAATGAACTTGATATCGTTGAAGGAACCTGATAACCTTTTTGAAAATATAGTGGCGAACACTTTTGCTAAAGAGGTCACTCCCTGTGAAGGGATCTCGGCTCTTTCCTTGTCGAATGAGGTGCAGGATATTCTAAACTGAATATCTCGATGCAAAGCAAGAATAATCGACTATAGTGAAGTTATTACCTTGACGCAAACTTTTTGTCCAAGGGGTCACTCCCGATAAAGGGATCTCGGCCCTTGTCTCGTCGAATGAGGTGCTGGGCATTCATAACCGAATACCTCTGTGCAAAACAAAAGTGAACGTCCTTGCAATAACAGCTTTTTGAAAATTGTTCCAACGTATTTTAGGTTTATTTTCTTGCATTAATTTAATGTATCCCATCATTTAATCCTACCATTTCTGAAAACAACGAAAATATGACGTACGCTTATGCCATCCGCATTCGCCATGGGGTCCCGTCATTACCCGTTAGGTTACTTAACTAACGACAGAGCGGGGGCTGGACTAGCGCGGATGCAAAACATAAGCAACGCCTAAATAGATATCATATATAGATATATACACATTCGTCAGAAGCAATGATAGCCATTCCAGATCACAGATGAACACTTTGGATATACTAGGAATCTGCATTTCGTTCGAGCCTGCAACGAAAGACAGATTACACGGTCGCGATGAATAGCCAAATACCCCACCCTAGACCCTTACGGGTGCAGCAAACTACCCGCCAAATACCCGAAGTGAAGCAACCTCCCTCAACAACGTGAGTAGGCCACTCGGCACTTCGAGGTACCCGGTAGTTTGTGCACCCCTCCTTGGGTCTATCCTAGGAGCAAAAACAGTAAAAAGAAATTATACAATGGCGGCTACAACCTCATCCCGGATGTGCGGCCATATAAATAATAGTACATCAATTTACATATTACATGAATTGAAAGATAAAGAAAACTCTCATCTCACAACCCCCGGCTATTCATCCGTGACAATCCAATGAATTCATATACACAAACCATCAACATTACAGATCACAGATATGTATAACCCCCACTAATCGACGTATAGCGATTAGCAGACGTTCAATACATATATCACATCACAGATATAACCCATTAGCCAAAGTCTACAGAAATTCGATCGAAATACAGATATGTAACCACCCCAAAAAAAAAAATTTGTTCTCTGGAAATTCTGGGCAGAAACAAACCATCCTAAAAATCCCAAAACACCATTATAAGAACACTGAAAGAAGTTTGACCCACGGCCGAGTCAACTCGGCCGCGGATCCGCGGCAAGAGCATGCTCTCGCCGCGGTTCCGCGGCGAGTTAAGCGACTCACTGGATCAAATTTCTTGCTTGTTCTGTAAAAACCCTGAGCCGATTTTTAGTATGTGATTTATTATTTTTTGAACAGATCTAAAAATCGGCAGAAAGTTAGCTTTTTCGGCGTGTTTTGCGGTTTTTTGTCCGATCGAAATTCTAGATACTTTGCTAATATACTAGTGTGTGTTTAGATAGGCTCTGATACCACTGTTAGGTCTACATTACCCGACCCGGTCCTTTCGGGGTAGCGGAAACGGTAAAAATCAAGTTTTTCATGAAAGGGTATCATGGACTTGAAAGCCGGATCTTTGCTATACAACACACTAGCAACAACTACGAGCTTTAGCTACTCGGTTAGGGGGTTATACCTAGTCTTGAACTCCTTCTCTTCTTGTTGTTCTCCTCCTTGCTTGCTCCTTGTGGTAGTTTGAACGGCTCCTCCTCCTCGTCTCCTCTTTGCCGAAGATAGATCCACCCGAGGGCCTCGAACTTGAGCTCCTTCCTCGAACTTGAGGTAACTAAAGTATTAGGCTTACTAGACCTTCAACCTTAGGATGAGTAGAGATAAGTTTTGGTGTTTTATCTTGAAGACAAATGGTTCTCAACTCATGAGAGGGAATTTGCTTTGAGAGAGAGGAAGAGGATGAGAGCTATGGATGAGAGAGAAGATGCAAGTAAGAATGATCAATTTTACAACCATGCTCTCATCTTTTAGAAAATGATAATAATAATAATAATAATAATAATAATCAACAATTTTTAATGGTGAGTTGATGAATGACCATTATCATTTCATTCATTAAATGCTTTTGCAAAGAATAAGAAGCATCTTTGAAAACAAATGATGATGGTCAACAAGTCCACTTTGGTCAACCAGTCAACAAAGTCAACAAGTCAACAAAAGTCAAGAATTCAACTCAACCATGGCACAATAATTGTTAACTAATATTATTAATTATATTTCCTATTCTCATTAGGGTTTGGAAAAAGACAACAGTCAACTGTGCATACACACCCGTACCATAACCCTAATGAGAATCCTCTGCCTCTGTCTCAGTCAACTGTGCATACACACCCGCATCCGTGTTCCAAGGAACACGAATACAATGAGATAAAACCAATCCCAAAACATGTACTAGGATCTGGCTCAAACCAAAGCCCGCTAGTAATAACTGTCCGGACAACAAACGTGCACAAGTGCGCGAATCTGAATGAACCCAGTCGTAAAACCATGCGACCTCTACTCTGTTTTTCCCAAAGGTGAAAAACCCTCTGTGTGGGACTCTAAAGAGTCGACACTACGCTGGCAGTTGGGTTAACCACAGACCGCAAGCGGCACTAGCTGTACGTAACGGTCCCCAGGTAGATGCCGATAAGAAGACCGATGAGGTGAACTCATCCGAACTCCTATTGAGCCTGTATGTGATAATCTCCGTACAGTCCGGTCTATTTGTCTAAGAGTATCGCATGGCGGGCCTAGGGAGTTGGAAAACGTCAGTCCCCTAATAGCGGTACAAGTCGTGTCGGAGTGTAGCCCAAAACACCCTGGGAAACTACTGGTAACACTACCAGCAAATCTCGCTTGCCCTGGCCAGGGACGACTATGTGTACTGGCTCTCCTAGACACAGCGCGATATCAACCCCCAATACCGGGGAAAACAAATCCTGTCTAACCGTCACTGCCTCCAAATGCTTCGGGACTGCACCCAACTACTACCTGTTTGCACGACTCAGTAGAGCCGTGGTAGGGTAGTAATCAAATAACAGTGGGAACACATTCGAGGCGAAGTGACAGTGTCAAGTCAGCGGACTAAGCTGTACTCATGTCACCTGGGAACTGTTAACTGACGATAGGTATAATACCAACCAACAGTTCCCGACGAGTCCTGTCCAGTGTACTCATAACCTAACGGGGTTCTATTTCCAGAGAGTGGGTCTATTTCGACGTTTCAGGGTTCGATCGGACTTTTAACTTCGTATACAAGTCGCCTAATGCTCTAGTTAGGCTCTGATACCACTGTAGGGTTACTAGGCACTCATACAAGGGTCTATAAGGCATCAACCATGCCTGATTTAAAATTTAGACATGCCGAACAACCCAAAGCGAGGATCTTTGCTAGATTATTAGGGTTAAACATGCAAGTAAACATTTTTACAACTAAGAGAGAGGGATTACAACCTTTGTAGTCCGCTCTTTCGCTTCATAAGCTCCGAGTAGAAGTCCCTTTGCCGCGATCCATGATCTCCCGGACTCAAGAGAGGCTCCACAACCCGAATGATCCATGCTTGCTTGTAGTCTTCCTTTTCAAAGATGATCTACCTTGAGGTTTCTTTAACTCAAGCTCTCACTCACTAATGAGGTGAACACCCTAATCTAATTGGGTAGATTAGATGAGGATGATGAAGTAGGATTTATGCACTCTTTTAATATCAAATTTTCATACTAATCCATCACAAAATAAAAACCTAGAAAGCTTTTGTGAGCTCAAGGAAGAAGAAGAAGAATGATTCCTTTTGTGATGAACAATGAATAACACCTATGGTTACAAATACAACCCTTGAGTTACTTTAACTCATGTAGAGATTTAACCTAGGGTGAAGGGTTTGGGTTGGGTTAGAAAATATCAAGCACAATATCAACACAAATATCTTTGCAAGAAACAAAATAAAAGCTTCTAGAACCTTCTAAAAAAGATTAACCCAAATCAAACCCTAACCATGTTTAATCTCCATTAATCATGTTGCATTTGTAATCATAATATGTTACAATATTATATATCACATATATAATATATTTTTGTAACAAAAGAAAATAATACAATTAACATATATCGCATATATATCAATGTATTATCCGGTGAGAAAATGAAATAATAAAGCGAGCCAATATTAGATAATGTAATGTAATATATCACATATATAATTATACATTAAATTATCGAATCAACACTTGATCCGACAATCCGGCTATATCGTATATATCGACTAATATTTCATGTACCGATACATCGAATCAACACTTGATCCGATGACCCGGCTGATATCAAATATCGTGAGAATAGAATACGGTATCTTATATCGTATTATTCTCGGTCCCGCACATATCACATATGTGCTCCTACTACGTTTTGCCTGAGTCAAGAAATCTCTGTGTAGGACTCTAAAAAATCGTCAATACGCCGGCAGTAGGTGATGATCATATCTAACACCCACAAGCTGCAAGTGGTCAGCTAAACGTAACAGCCACCCAGGTATTGAATGATCAGAAGATCAACAAGCAAGCTTATACATTCTCCTATGAATCCAATCAGTAACACTCCCGTACAGTCCGGTCTCTTCGTCTGATATGTTGCATATCTAGTCTAGGGGTGGTATACGTCAGACCCCAGTAACCGATAAGTCGTGTCGATGTTAGGCTCATAACAGGTCAAGAACCTACTGATAATACTTAACAGTAGTACTCAATATCCACCCTGGCCAGGGACTTCCAGTTATAGCCAATCGAACACAGCACAACATCAACTCCCTATACCGGGAGAGACGAATCTCCTCCTATCGCTCATTGCCTCCATGTGATTCGGGACTGTACCCAAAAGCCACCGTTTTGCACGCCCTTTTGGACGTGGTAAGGTGGAAATCAAAGCACAGTGGGAATCACACAAGACTCTATGACGATCTCGGGTCTACAGACTACCCTGTACCAGTGTCACCAGTGAACTGCCATCTGACGTGAGGTATAATACCATTTGGGAGTTCTCGGCGAGTCCGTCCAGTGTACCCAGTCTCCACTGAGCACCCGTACACCATCTTTGTTATCAAACACCGATGGATATGGGATCATCCATCGCCCATCAAATGGGTCAAGATGCGTATACGCTAGTCTACTCTGGTGTATCGATGCCCTGTCTCGACACACCCTCGACTAGGAACAGTTATAGGATGTACTCATCGACTACCCTGGCCCCACTAATATGATCTCATCATAGTCCTAGTAGTCGAGTACATATCCTAAGGGCTTTATCAACATGTGAGAACAAGACAGTAAACTAATACAAGTCAACATGTTAAAATAAAGTGAAACCAAATAGCATACTATCATGACGAGCAAGAAAGTCCTCTCTATATATATCTAAGCATCCACTATAATATACATCATATGTACAATAATGACCTCTAGGGCATATATATAACTAACAATCTCCCACTTGCACTAAGGCCAGCTGTTGTAGTATCTCATACCCAGCATCCCAAAGAGTCTCTCAAACTGTGTCTGGGGAATGGCCTTCGTGAGTGCATCCACAGTGTTGTCCTTCGTATCAACTCTCTTAACCTCGATCTCCCTGTGAACAACTATCTCCCGGATCAGGTGATACCGCCTCAGAATATGTCTGGACTTCTGATGAGACCTGGGTTCCTTGGCCAAAGCCAAAGCTCCATTGTTATCGCAATACAAAGGTATTGGATGCTCAATGGATGGAACCACACCAGGTTCAGTAATGAACTTCTTTATCCAGACAGCCTTTTTGGCAGCAATGTATTCAGCCTCCATCGTCGAGTCTGCAACGGTATCCTGTTTAGAACTCTTCCAACACACCGTCCCTCCATTGAGGGTAAAGAAAAATCCCGAGTGCGACTTAGAGTCGTCCTTATCACTCTAGAAGCTGGAATCGGTAAAGGACTCCACCTGGAGTTCTCCGTTACCATACACCAAGAACATCTCTTTAGTCCTTCGTAAGTATTTGAGAATGTTCTTCACAACTATCCAGTGACTCTCTCCAGGATCTGCTTGATACCGACTCACTACACTTAGTGAGTATGCTACATCGGGTCTGGTACATAGCATCGCATACATGATAGAGCCTACTGCCGAAGCATAGGGTATCCCTTGCATGCGAGCTCTTTCCAAATCAGTCTTGGGAGACATCTCTTTGGAAAGAGTGAGTCCAGAGATCGTGGGTAGGTTCCCATGCTTGGATTCTTCCATACTAAAACTCTTTAGTATGGTGTCAATGTACCTAGATTGGGACAATCTCAGTATCCGTTTAGATCTATCTCTACAGATCATAATTCCCAGTATGCAGGAGGCATCACCTAGATCTTTCATTGAGAATCTTTGTGATAAGAAGAGCTTGACTGATTGCAGCATAGGAACATCATTTCCTATCAAGAGTATGTCATCGACGTACAATACGAGGAAGACAACCTTACTCTCTGCAACCTTCTTATAGATACAAGGTTCATCTACGTATTTGATGACGTCAAACTCTTTAACTACAACATCAAAGCAGATGTTCCAACTCCGCGATGCCTGCTTTAACCTATAAATGGATTTAAGCAGCTTGCACACCTTTCCGCTGCTCCTATTATCTACGAAGCCCTCTGGCTGAGTCATGTACACGCACACTTCTAAATCACCATTAGAAAGGCAGTCTTAACAAACATCTGCCAGATTTCGTAGTCATGGTATGCAGAAATGGCAAGTAAGATCCGGTTGGACTTAAGCATAGCCACTGGAGAAAAGGTTTCGTCATAATCCACACCTGGTCGTTGACGAAAACCCTTTGCAACAAGTCTAGCTTTGAATGTCTCAACCTTTCCATCTACACCAATTTTCTTCTTAAAGATCCATTTGCTCCCAATGGGTTTTACCCTTTTAGGAGCAACTTCCAAAGTCCGTACTTTGTTGGTGTACATGGATTCCATCTCAGATCGCATTGCATCCAGCCACTTCACAGAGTCACCACTCGTGATGGCCTACTCGAAACTAGACAGGTCATCATCTTCCATGATGCAATCTTCACTCTCACCATCAATGAGAAAACCGTAGTATCTCTTAAGTGAATGAGAAACCCTACTAGATCGGCGGAGAGGCTGGGGTTCGTCGGGAACTACTGAATCTTCTGGTTCCATCAAATCTTCTGTTGTAGTTTGTTCTGCTGAAACTTCTTCCAGTTCTCCTCAGAGCCACTAATCTCTTTTGTAAGAAATTCCTTTTCTAAAAAGGTGGCGTGTTGAGCAACAAACACCCTTTGTTCCTCACTATGGTAGAAGATATACCCTCGCGAATGCTTGGGATATCCAACAAACTTACACAAAACAGATCTTGCCTCGAGTTTGTCAGGTTTTTGTCTTTTGATATAGGCCGGGCAACCCCATATCTTAACAAAATTAAGATATGGTATCTTCCCTTCCCATATCTCATATGGAGTGGTAGACACAGATTTGGTAGGAACTTTATTCAGTAGGTATGCCGCTATCTCAAGCACATATCCCCAGAAGGAAATAGGTAACTCAGCATTGCTTATCATAGAGCGCACCATATCTAATATGGTGCGATTCCTCCGCTCCGATACACCGTTGTGCTGTGGTGTATAGGGAGGTGTAAGCTGAGAGAGAATCCCATTCTCTTTTAGATAATCTAGGAACTCATTTCTTAAGTATTCTCCTCCTCGATCAGATCGAAAGATCTTAATACTTTTGCCCGTTTGGTTCTCTACTTCATGCTTATATTCTTTGAATTTCTCAAAAGTTTCAGACTTGTGTTTCATCAGGAACACATGTCCGAATCTTGAGAGATCGTCAGTGAATGTAATGAAGTAAGAAGAACCCTTCCTGGCATGTGTAGATATGGGTCCGCATACATTACTATGTACCAGTCCTAAGAGTTCCGTAACTCTTTCTCCGTGTCCACTAAACGGAGTTTTGGTCATTTTTCCTTTGAGACATGAATGGAAAGTATCATAAGATGATAATTCGAACGGATTCAAATATCCATCCTTATGTAACTTAGCTAGCCGTGTCGCATTGATATGACCAAGTCTACAATGCCATAAGAAGGATTCGTTTATTTCTGAACTCTTCCTTTTATTTGTGTTTTGTATATTAAGGACTGTATTTTGATTGAGAACGTATATGCCATTATGTAACGAGCCTGATCCAATCAACTTTTGATTTAGGAATATGTTCATAACATTATCCTGTACTAGAAAATTATATCCTTCTTTACTTAATAAAGAAACTGATATAATGTTGCACATTATGTTCGGTATATAATAGCACTCGTTCAGAATCAATGTATTACTACTTGGTAATACAAGGTGATATTCGCCAACTGTTTTGGCTGCAATATTTGTACCATTCCCTACTTGTATGGAATGATCACCCTTTCACAGTTCTCTACCTTTACGTAGCCCACGTAACAATTTACATATGTGGGATCCCGATCCGGTATCTAATACCCAGGACGTAAGGTGAACTGAGACACGGTTCTCAATAACTAACACACCCGAAGAAGATGCATCAACATACTTGTTCTTCGTTTGGGCGGCATGAGAATCCAGATATTCTCCTGTTTCCTGCTCAGTCTTATAACTCTTATAAGAAAGAACGGGACCAACGATCCCCTGCTCAGTATAATAAGCGGGTTCAGTCAATACATCCATATTATTATCTTGATTAAGGCCTGACATGGTCGCTACCTGGAGAGAGAGAGAAGGAAACACTTTAGCGTATGCTCTTGCAAAATTAGATTGGTTATTATCTTATCGAATCAGCATGTCCCCCACTATTTTTATCAAATCTTCCTTCAAACCCTAAAAGGTAAGATTAGCCGGGATTAATTACACCCTACAATTTCGTCAATCTTTCAGCCAGATCAGTGTTGGTACTTGAGGGAAGTTCCCCGTGCTTTTGCACGGACCTAATTAAATAAACCTCGTCTTCCTAGATGCTTAACCCCGTTAACACCTTTCTAGACACCTACTTGATCGGCTAATTGTCCTGTGTAAAATTCTCCCAGAAGTAAGTCTTACTCGTAGTGGGTATCAGGGTCCATCTATCTCATAGAAGGTATGCAATCTTATTGCAAATTTCAATACTTGAAATTCCCGATAATATTCTGCCCCAAGCATCCCATGACCTTGACGGAGGTCAACAAATCATAGAGTGCTAGTCAAGTTCAACCCGTCATTTCTTGATTAAATCAGACCCACCCGCACGACCCTTGATGGCGGTCAACAAGGCCGTACGACTACCCTAATCCAATCTGCATCACATGCATAAACAGATAAATACTAGTTAGCTACCGCACACTACGCCTTGACGGAGGTCAACAAATGTAGTACGAATACTAAGTAGGACTCATCTGAAATGACGGAGGGCTACAACAGTTTTTTCTGAAAACCTATTGCGTAATGAACTTGATATCATTGTAGAAACAAGTGATTTTGAAAAGGAGTGTTTTTGAGGCTTTTCTAGTTTCGCTAAAGTGGTCACTCCCGGTGAAGAGATCTTGGCTCTTTCCCCATCGAATAAGGTTCAGGGTATATCATATATACCGCTGTGCAAAGCAAGAACTATATAAGCTATCAAAAACTAAACCGCGAGTTTGTAGCATCTGCCAGTTTTGCTAAAGAGGTCACTCCCGGTGAAGGGATCTCGGCTCTTTCCTCATCGAATAAGGTGCAGGGTATATCATATATACCGCTGTGCAAAGCAATACTGTAGCTACCCTTTTTATAAAGTTTTGATTCTACAATATCTTTTAGATTTCTTGTCTTTTATTAATCTCATTAATAAAATCCCATCAATTATGCTTCCTAAGCATTACAGAAGAAACGAAAGCTGTAATATTTATATATCATATATATAGTATAAGCATTCGTCTCAGGCAGTAATATGATTGTTGGACATATGTATGCCCTAGAGGCCATTATATGATAGTGGATGTATTTGTACACACACACACACACATATATATATATATATTCAGTATACATTCTTGCTCGACATGATAGTATGCTATTTGGTTCTTCTTTATCTGACATGTTGATTTGATCATACTTTTATTCATTCATACATGCTGATAAAGCCCTAAGGATATCGGCTTGACTGCTCTGATTATGATAGAGATCATACTAGTGGGACATCTGTAGTCTATAAGCATATCCTGGAAAGTCCCTAGTCGTAGGTATATCGAGACGGGGCATTGATATACCAGAGTAGACTAGCGTATATGATACTAGACCCATACGATGGGCGATGAATGTTCCCACATTCATCAATGTTTGACATCAAGATCATATACGGGTGCTCAGTGGTGACTGGGTACACTGGACGGACTCACCGAGAACTCCTATATGGAATTATATCTATCGTCGGATAGCAGTTCTCAGGTGACACTGGTACAGGTTAGTCTGTAGACCCAAAATCGTCATAGAGTCTTGTGTGCTCTCCCACTGTACTTTGATTGCCACCCTACCACGGCTCTACTGAGTCGTGCAAACAGGTGGCCGTTGGGTACAGTCCCGAGACACACGAAGGCAATGAGCGATAGGAGGGGTTTCGTCTCTTCCGGTATTGGGAGTTGATGCTGTGCTGTGCCCGACTGGTTATATCAGTAAGTCCCTGGCCAGGGCTGCTGAGATTTGCCGATAAGTGTTATCAGTAGTTTCTCGATCTGTTATAGACCATTCACCGGCACGACTTATTGAGTTATTGGGGTCCACGTGACCATCCCTAGGCTCGATATGCAGCATATCTGACGAAGAGACCGGACTGTACGGTAGTGTTGCCGGTTGGCTCGACGGGAGTTGTAGCAGGTTCGCTTGTTTTCTTTTTATCGCTCAATACCCGGGTGGCCGTTACGTTTAGCTGACCGCTTGGGGCTTGGTGGTGCTTGATATGATCATCACCCTCTGCCGGCGTATTGACGAGTCTTAGAGTCCCACACAGGAGTTACCTAGTCCAGGCGAAACGTTGTGGTGCGCGTATGCGATATGCGCATGGACCCGATTAAAATGCGTGTATATGATACCGTACATTGATCGGGCGGCTTGCTTTTGGTAGGGTCATATGTGATATGGCCGGATTGATAAATCAAGTGTTGATTTATCATTTAACCATTAGTTTTCTCACTTAAAACCTTTTCTTGGATGATGGATGTGTGCATGCATGTATGTTTTTCTTTCTTTCTTTCTTACTAGTTTCATGCACATATGGATGTGCATACATACATACATACATACACCCATCTATCATGGTTGTTTACACATGGAAATGGTGGCAATATAAGACTCACACCATGGATAAATGGATGGATTATTATTTGATTTTGTGTTTAAAACAAAATACTAAAGAAAAGGATAATTCTTGCTAGCTTCTATACTCTTCTTTAAACCTAACCAAGCTCACCTACCACTAACCATGAGTTATCCTCCTCTTTGTGTTTTAAAACTCAAGTTAAATAATGTCTCCATCACTTAAACATGGTTTGAAGTGAGAAGAAATAAAATATATAAAGATATATTTCATTTCTTTTCTATGGTTATCATTTTTACTCTTGTTAAAAGAAAGCTACCATCTTCATCCTCCTTCACCATTTGCTCTCTAGTTTTTTCTAGTAAGTAAAACACACATAAAGAAAGGTTTTTGAAGTGAGAATCTAAACCACAACATCATTCTACACAAGTTTAGCCAACTTGTTTAGAGTGTTCTTTTCGTTTCTCATCGTGATAATCGAAGTTGCGAGCTTGGAAGAGGAACTCCGGGTGGATCGTCGTGGACGTGAGAGGACTTCAAGAGGACCTTTTTCCAACACCCAAGAGACCAAAGAGTCCAGCGAAAGGGAGCTACAAAGGTTGTAGTCTCGAAACCCTAGTTTTTATTGGCTTTAACTTTCGTAACCCTAATTTTCTAGGATCGATTCCTTTGTATGCTTGTTTAGCACCATAAAAATCTAAACTTTAAGATATGTGATGCTTCAAAACTCTACATAGGGTGTTAGGCAAATCTTTCATTAGTATCAGAGCCAACCTAGAACATTAGGCGACACTTTTACGAAGTAAAAATCTCGATCGGACAAAAATACGACGTTTTGATACCCTCTCTGGACAAATTTTAAAATCTGACATTTTTCAGAATTAAAAATACTTAAAAATTACAGCAGGAAAAACTAAGAACAACAGTGAAATTCGATGACCTGAACAGCATAAACCGCCGCGGAACCGCCGCATTTCCTGGCTTAGGCCGCGGTTCCGCGGCCGTACAGAGGCATCATTGGATAAAATTTCCACTGTAATTCTTATATCTTCTTGTACAGTGTTTTAGGTATGTTTAATCTGAAAATAGCACTGTATGTTCTGGAGATGGTTTTGGACGCGTATATTCGATCGGAATTTTCATTTCGTTGCTTTTCCGGGTAAATTAGAAAGTATTGAAGTGTTTGAACGAGTATCATTTGCTCACTATTCACAGGGGTTTAAATACTTTGGAGATACGTGCATGTCTTTTTGTGGTGGTCTCTCTAGAAGACAACAAACCTTAACTCGATTATGTGACCGTCTTGAACTGCCCTTTGAACCTTAGGGTTTGGGGCAGTACGACGTGCCACATGTGAGGCGTTGGCTTGACCCTTCTACGGCTGGACCACTACTACTGTGTCACACTCCGGATTTTTGAACCCTGCTCAAGTGTTGAGCTTTAGTGAATCTTGGGTACTTGATCGTTCGTTCGAAAACTTTAATACTGTCTGTTTATCTGGAATGTGATACAATATGTGGAATTCATATAGTTTAGGTATGAAATACGAAATATGTGATATTTCGCATTTATGATGTCTAAAGAGAATGTGGATTCCAAATATTGTAGTTTTACACTTTCTTTTCTGTGACCGTAAGTGTAGTATGTTCGATATCGCCGGTTTCGTTGCTATACATCAACGACAATTGGGGTATGCATACTTACTTACGTGGATGATATGAGATATTATGTGTTGCTGAGATATGATGTGCAGGATTGTCGCGATTGAATAGCCGGAGGTTTTTTATGTGAGATGAGAGTTTTATATTTTCATTCATGTAAATTCAAATGTAATGTAATATTCTTTTATTTGGGGCATTTCCGGGTTGAGGTTGTGTCACCAGTGTTGTATATTATTTACTTTTCCGCATTAGGATGGACCCAAGGAGGGGAGCACAGGTGACCGGGTTCTGGGGTTCAGTGGGAGGCCATCTCGAGAAGTCGAGACCGGGTCTCCTAAACTCCAGAATTGGTAGGGTCACTTGCCGCTCTCGTAGGGGTCCAGGGTGTGGGCTTGGCTATTCATCGCGACTGTGGAATCCGTATTTTCTTTTCTGGCTAAATACTAAATACGGACGTCCTAGTATATCCCACTTTATATCTATGTTTCTGCTTCCTGTGTTCTGTGATATCTGAGACGAATGACATATTATATATATGATATATAGTAGACGTTGCTTATGTTTTACACCCGCGCTAGTCCCGTCACGGTATGCCGTTAGTTAAGTAACCTAACGGTGCATAACGGAATATTGCGGCGAATGCGGATGGCATAAGCGTACGTGTTATTTTCGTTTCTTTTCTGTGATTGGCTTAAGGACTTAAATGATGGGATTACATTAATGTGATTAATGTAAAGAAAATAAACCTAAAAAGATGTTGTAGAATCAGATTTGAAAACTACTCGGCTATTTATGAAAAAGCTATATTTCAAAACTGCGGAGCTTAAGCCACTCCTTTTGAAAACCATTTGATTCTACAACGATATCTAGCTCAAAGCGTTAAAGATTTTCTTAAAAATCATCCGCAACCCTCCGTCATTTTAGGAAGTAGAGTACTTAGTATTCGTGCTACGTTTGTTGACCTTAGCCAAGGCGTAGTGTACGGTAGCTAAGTGATGTCTTCCTACAAATGCATATGATGCAGATTAATTAAGACGGGCATATGACTTTATTGACCTTAGCCAAGGGTCATGTGAACGGGTCTAATTAATCAAGAAATGATGGGTTGAGCTTGACTAGTACTCGTGATTTGTTGACCTTAGCCAAGGTCACGAGTACTAGGGGTAAAAACCACATCGGAATTTCAATAGTTGAAATTTGCAATGAGATTGCATACCTTCTATGTGATGGTGGGATCCCGATCCCACTGTGGGCAATAGTTGCTCCTAGGAGAGTTTTACAGTTTACAATTAGCTAACTCATTAGGTGTCTAGAAAGGTGTTAACGGGGCTCCGCCTCTGGGAAAACGAGGTTTACCCTAATTAGGTCCGTGCGAAAGCACGGGGAACCTCCCTCAAGTACCGACACTGGCCTGGTTGAACGGTTAGCAAAATTGTAGACTGTAATTAATCCTGGCTAGTTTTTCTTTTTAAGGTTTGAAAGAAAAACTCGATAAAAGCAGTGGGAAACATTGATTAGACAAGATAATAACCAATCTGATCTATGCAAGAGCTTTCGCTGAGTGTATTCTTTTCTCTCTCTTAATGGCAGATACCCATGACTGGACTCAAGCTTCTACTAGATAAAAACAAACTGAATGGGATCAATTATAAAGACTGGCTGAGAAATCTGAAAATTGCCTTGACTTATGATAAAGTATTATATGTCCTCAAGGCTTCAGCCCCGCCCGTCCCATGTCCAAAATCCTAAGTTGCGGACAAAGAAGTCCGCAAGACATGGGATGCTGATTGTGCCACGGCCAAATACCTCGCGCTTGCATCGATGGACAATACACATCAAAAGCAGCACGAGAATATGGACATTCAAACCATATTGCTCCATACAAAGGAGTTGTATGGAGAGCAATCCCGCGTATTGCGATACGAAGCATCAAAGAAATTATTTCAGATGCGAATGGCCCCCGGCACACCAGTAAGAGACCATGTTCTGAAGATGATAGCTCTTATAGAAGAGCTTAAGGACCTTGGATGGACGATGGACAATGAACAATATATAGATATTATTCTGCAGTCCCTCCCCTCCACCTTTGCTCAGTTCATAGTGAACTTCAACATGCATGGCATGGAGAAGGAACTCCTTGAACTCCTTACTATGTTAAGGAGTGCAGAGAGCACTATGAAGTCAGCAAAAACTCCCGTTATGACTATTGGACAGTCTTCCTCTTCTCGCCTGAAAGCTAAGGCCAAGGGAAAGAAAAAGAAGAAACCCACTAATCCTAAGGGTGGAGTTAAAAAGGTAAAGGGAAAGGAAAAGTCCAAGGCTGGAGACTCGGGGAAGGGTGAATGTTTTCATTGACACAAGACAGGACATTGGAAGCGCAACTGCACGGAGTACTTAAGTCTCAAGAAGAAGCATGGTGATGCTTCTGCTTCAGGTGCGTTTATGACAGAAAACTGTTTTTCAATAAACTCTGCTTCCTGGGTATTAGATACCGGTTCAGGTTCTCACATTTGCAATTCTATGCAGGGGCTGAGAAATAGCAAAGTTTTGAAGACAGGTGACCATACTCTCCGCGTTGGAAATGGTTCTAATGTACATACAGTCGCAATGGGAGAGTATCACTTGGGGTTGCCATCTGGATGTATTTTGGTTTTGAATCCATGTTATTTTGTACCAAGTATGCTATGTAATATAATATCCGTTTCTTTGTTGGACAATGAAGGATATAATTTTGTATTGCAGAACAATGTTATGAACATTCACCTGAATCAAATGTTGGTTGGGTATGGTACGCTTAATAACGGAATATATGTCCTAAATCAACACACAGTTTTCAGTATACAAAACACTAATAAAAGAAAACTTTCAGAATTGAATGAAGTTTTTCTTTGGCACTGTAGACTTGGTCATATTAACGAAACAAGACTAAACAAGTTACACAAAGATGGATATTTAAACTCTTTTGAATATAAATCTTATGCGACTTGCCAGTCTTGTATCAAGGGTAAAATGACAAAAACTCCGTTTACCGGACACGGAGAAAGAGCTACTCAGCTCCTAGGCCTTATACATAGTGATGTATGTGGGCCAATGTCTACACAGGCTAGAGGCGGTTTTTCATACTTCATTACATTCACTGACGATTTCTCAAGATTCGGTCATGTATTTTTATTAAAGCACAAGTCCGAAGCTTTCGAGAAATTCAATGAATATAAACAAGAAGTAGAAAAACAAACCGGCTTGAGTATCAAGATGCTTCGATCAGATCGAGGTGGTGAGTATCTCACTACAGAATTTGCAAACTTCCTAAAAGAGAATGGGATTCTCTCTCAGCTCACTCCCCCTTACACACCACAGCACAATGGTGTGTCAGAACGACGGAATAGGACCCTATTAGATATGGTCCGGTCCATGATGAGTGACGCTGAGTTACCCGTCTCGTTTTAGGGGCATGCATTGGAGACTGTAGCATTTCTGCTAAACAGGGTTCCAACCAAAACCGTATCTACCACGCCATATGAGATATGGCATGGGAAGAGACCATCTCTTAAGAGAATTAAGATTTGGGGTTGCCCGGCCTATGTTAAAAAGCAGAATCCGGACAAACTCGAGACACGGTCAGTCATGTGTAACTTTGTGGGATATCCAAAGAATTCTTATGGATATCTATTCTACCACAAAGAGGAACAAAAAGTGTTTGTTTCTCAACATGCCACATTCTTGGAAAAAGAGTTTTTCACAGATAAAGATGATGGCAAGGTGGTGGATCTAAAAGAGATTCTAGAGACACAAACTACAAATAACGATTTGGTTGAACCGGCTGTTGCAACAGAAACTGAAGAACCTCGGCCACTCCGTAGGTCTGGTAGGACTTCTCGCCTACCGGAGAGGTACTACGGTTTCCTCATTGATGGTGACAGAGAAGACTGTATCATGGATGATGATGATCCTACCAGTTTTCAGCAAGCTATCACGAGTAGAGATTCTGTGAAGTGGCTGGATGCCATGAGATCCGAAATGGAGTCTATGTACACCAACAAAGTATGGACTTTGGACGTTGTACCCCCTGGGGTAAAATCTGTGGGGTGAAAATGGATCTTTAAAAGAAAGATTGGTGTAGATGGCCAGGTAGAGACCTATAAGGCAAGACTTGTGGCGAAAGGCTTTCGTCAAAGACCAGGTTTGGACTATGACGAAACTTTTTCGCCCGTAGCCATGCTTAAATCCATTCGGATCCTACTTGCTATTACTGCTCACTACGACTATGAAATCTGGCAGATGGACGTTAAAACAGCATTTCTAAATGGAGATTTAGAAGAATGCGTTTATATGGATCAGCCAGAGGGCTTCATTGACAGTGGGAGCAGCGGGAAAACATGTAGATTGCTTAAATCCATATATGGGATAAAGCAGGCATCTCGGAGTTGGAACATCTGTTTCAATGATGTTATCAAAGAGTTTGATTTCATCAAAAATCCAGATGAACCTTGTGTTTATAAGAAGGCTGTAGGAAGAGCTGTCATATTCCTCGTATTGTACGTGGATGACATTCTTCTGATAGGAAATGATATTCCTATGCTACAGTCGGTCAAATCATTCTTATCACTAAGGTTCTCCATGAAGGACCTGGGTGATGCCACATACATCCTGGGCATAAGGATCTATAGGGATAGATCCAAAAAGTTATTGGGATTGTCCCAAACCAGGTACATTGACACCATCCTAAAAAGGTTTAGTATGGAAGACTCCAAGCGGGGCGCCTTACCCGCTTGCCATGGGGTCACTCTCTCTAAGGATTCTTGTCCAAAGACCGATGAAGAGAGAGCTCGCATGAGCGTTATACCCTATGCTTCGCAGTAGGATCTATAATGTATGCGATGTTATGTACACGTCCAGATGTAGCTTATGCACTTAGTGTTGTAAGAAGGTATCAATCCAACCCAGGGGAGAACCACTGGACAGCTGTGAAGAACATTCTTAAGTACTTGCGAAGGACTAAAGAATTGTTCTTTGTGTATGGTAATGCAGATCTCCAAATGGAGGCCTTTACCGATTCGAGCTTCCAGAGCGATAAGGACGACATCAAATCTATCTCTGGGTTTGTATTTACCCTCAACGGAGGGGCGGTAAGTTGGAAGAGTTCCAAACAGGATACCATTGCAGACTCTACGATGGAAGCTGAGTACATTGCTGTGAATGATGCCGCCAAGGAAGCCGTCTGGATGAAGAAGTTCGTCTCAGAACTAGGAGTAGTTCCAACCATTATTGATCCAATACCTTTGTATTGTGATAATAATGGGGCTATGGCGTTAGCCAAGGAGCCCAGATCCCATCAGCGGTCCAGACACATCCTGAGGCGTTTTCATTTGATCCGGGAGATTGTAGATCGCCGCGAGATCGAGATTAAGATAGCAGACACAAAGAATAACGCCGCGGATCCATTCACCAAGGCCCTCCCTCAGCCGCAGAGCGACTTTTTGAGATGTTGGGTATGAGATACGCAATTAACTGGCCTTAGTGCAAGTGGGAGATTGTTGGATATATGTATGCCCTAGAGGCCATTATATGATAGTGGATGTATTTGTACATATATATATATATTCAGTATACATTCTTGCTCGACATGATAGTATGCTATCTGGTTCTTCTTTATCTGACATGTTGATTTGATCATGCTTTTATTCATTCATACATGCTGATAAAGCCCTGAGGATATCGGCTTGACTGCTCTGATTATGATAAAGATCATACTAGTGGGACATCTGTAGTCTATAAGCATATCCTGGAAAGTCCCTAGTCGTAGGTATATCGAGACGGGGCATTGATATACCAGAGTAGACTAGCGTATATGATACTAGACCCATACGATGGGCTATGAATGTTCCCACATTCATCGATGTTTGACATCAAGATCATATACGGGTGCTCAGTGGTGACTGGGTACACTGGACGGACTCACCGAGAACTCCTATATGGAATTATATCTATCGTCGGATAGCAGTTCTCAGGTGACACTGTTACAGGTTAGTCTGTAGACCCGAAATCGTCATATAGTCTTGTGTGCTCTCCCACTGTACTTTGATTGCCACCCTACCACGGCTCTACTGAGTCGTGCAAACAGGTGGCCGTTGGGTACAGTCCCGAGACACACGAAGGCAATGAGCGATAGGAGGGGTTTCGTCTCTCCCGGTATTGGGAGTTGATGCTGTGCTGTGCCCGACTGGTTATATCAGTAAGTCCCTAGCCAGGGCTGCTGAGATTTTCTGATAAGTGTTATCAGTAGTTTCTCGATCTGTTATAGACCATTCACCGGCACGACTTATTGAGTTATTGGGGTCGACGTGACCATCCCTAGGCTCGATATGCAGCATATCTGACGAAGAGACCGGACTGTACGGTAGTGTTGCCGGTTGGCTCGACGGGAGTTGTAGCAGGTTCGCTTGTTTTCTTTTTATCGCTCAATACCCGGGTGGCCGTTACGTTTAGCTGACCGCTTGGGGCTTGGTGGTGCTTGATATGATCATCACCCTCTGCCGGCGTATTGACGAGTCTTAGAGTCCCACACAGGAGTTACCTAGTCCAGGCGAAACGTTGTGGTGCGCGTATGCGATATGCGCATGGACCCGATTAAAATGCATGTATATGATACCGTACATTGATCAGGCGGCTTGCTTTTGGTAGGGTCATATGTGATATGGCCGGATTGATAAATCAAGTGTTGATTTATCATTTAACCATTAGTTTTCTCACTTAAAACCTTTTCTTGGATGATGGATGTGTGCATGCATGTATGTTTATCTTTCTTTCTTTCTTACTAGTTTCATGCACATATGGATGTGCATACATACATACATACATACATACACCCATCTATCATGGTTGTTTACACATGGAAATGGTGGCAATATAAGACTCACACCATGGATAAATGGATGGATTATTATTTGATTTTGTGTTTAAAACAAAATACTAAAGAAAAGGATAATTCTTGCTAGCTTCTACACTTTTCTTTAAACCTAACCAAGCTCACCTACCACTAACCATGAGTTATCCTTCTCTTTGTGTTTTAAAACTCAAGTTAAATAATGTCTCCATCACTTAACCATGGTTTGAAGTGAGAAGAAATAAAATATATAAAGATATATTTCATTTCTTTTCTATGGTTATCATTTTTACTCTTGTTAAAAGAAAGCTACCATCTTCATCCTCCTTCACCATTTGCTCTCTAGTTTTTTCTAGTGAGTAAAACACACATAAAGAAAGGTTTTTGAAGTGAGAATCTAAACCACAACATCATTCTACACAAGTTTAGCCAATTTTTTTAGAGTGTTCTCTTCGTTTCTCATCGTGATAATCGAAGTTGCGAGCTTGGACGAGGAACTCCGGGTGGATCGTCGTGGACGTGAGAGGACTTCAAGAGGACCTTCTTCCAACACCCAAGAGACCAAAGAGTCCAGCGAAAGGGAGCTATAAAGGTTGTAGTCTCGAAACCCTAGTTTTTATTGGCTTTAACTTTCGTAACCCTAATTTTCTAGGATCGATTCCTTTGTATGCTTGTTTACCACCATAAAAATCTAAACTTTGAGACATGTGATGCTTCAAAACTCTACATTGGGTGCTAGGCAAACCTTTCAATGATCTCATCACAGAACATTGCAGCAGAAGATAACATATGAAATATTGGATATACTAAGACGTCCGTGTTTTATATCGAGCCTGTATAAAACACGGATTCCACGGTCGTGATGAATAGCCAAACCCACATCCCTAGACCCCTACGAGAGCGGCAAGCAACACTGCCGATTCTAGGGTTAGGAGACCCGATCTCGACTCCTCAAGATGGCCTCCTACTGTATCCTAGAACCCGGTTACTTGTGCTCCCCTCCTTGGGTCTACCTAATGCGGAAAAATAAATAATATACAATGGTGACATCATCCTCATCCCGGAAGTGCCCCAATAAAAGAATATTACATACAAATGAATTTTACATGAATGAAAATAAAAAACCTCATCTCACATAAAACCCCCGGTTATTCAGAACACGACGATCCAATATAACATATAACAGCAACACATAATATCTCATATCATCAACGTAAGCAAATATGCGTATCCCGACTGTCGTTGATGTATAGCAATGAAGCCGGCGATACACCATATACTACGCTTACGGTCACAGAAAAGAAAGTGTAAAACTACAACATTTGGAATCCACAATCACTTTAGACATCGTAAATCCGAAATATCACATATTTCGCATTTCATGCCTAATTATATGAATTCTACATATTGTATCATATTCCAGATAAATAGACAACATTAAACTTTCCAATCGAATAATCCAATACCCAAGATTTCCTTAATATAGCTCAATACTTTAGCGGAGTTAAAAAAAAAAACCCAGAAGAACATGTCACAGCTCCAATGGTCCAGCCGTAGAAGGGTCAAACCAACGCCTCACATGTGGCAACGCCGTACTGCCCCAAACCCTAAGGTTTAGAGACAGTTCAGATGGTCACATAATCGAGTTAAGGTTTGTGTTCTTCTAGAGGGTCTACAGATATGCTTGCATGTTTTTCTGTAAGTTTTAAACCCGAAAAAATTCCAACACTTGAAAGTTTTTCGTGTCGGGAAAAAATGAATTATTGATATCCGTTCGAACATTTTAATACTTTCTAAATTATCCGAAAAACAGAACGAAGTTAAACTTTCCGATCGAATCAACGATTACAAAATATCCCCAGAAAACTCAACACTTGAGTAAGATTAAAAATACCCAGAAGCATGTACAAATAACTACGGATTAACCCTAAAAACACGTGTCCTTAATACCAAATATCGGCCGCGGAACCGCCGCGCGAAGCAGATTCCTGCCGCGGTTCCGCGGCGGTTTGATGGTATTGGGGGCTCGTGTTTCACTGTAATCCTTAGAATTCCCTGCTGATTTTTTTGAGTATTTTTAATGCAGAAAAAATCACATTTTAAAAAAATTTCCAGAGAGGGGGTCTATTTCGACGTTTCGGGGTTCGATCGGACTTTTAACTTCGTATACACGTCGTCTAATGCTCTAGCTAGGCTCTGATACCACTGTAGGGTTACTAGGCACTCATACAAGGGTCTATAAGGCATCAACCATGCCTGATTTAATATTTAGACATGCCGAACAACCCAAAGCGAGGATCTTTGCTAGATTATTAGGGTTAAACATGCAAGTAAACATCTTTACAACTAAGAGAGAGAGATTACAACCTTTGTAGTCCGCTCTTTCGCTTCATAAGCTCCGAGTAGAAGTCCCTTTTCCGCGATCCATGATCTCCCGGACTCAAGAGAGGCTCCACAACCCGAATGATCTATGCTTGCTTGTAGTCTTCCTTTTCAAAGATGATCTACCTTGAGGTTTCTTTAACTCAAGCTCTCACTCACTAATGAGGTGAACACCCTAATCTAATTGGCTAGATTAGATGAGGATGATGAAGTAGGATTTATGCTCTCTTTTAATATCAAATTATCACACTAATCCATCACAAAATAAAAACCTAGAAAGCTTTTGTGAGCTCAAGGAAGAAGAAGAAGAATGATTCCTTTTGTGAAGAACAATGAATAAAACCTATGGTTACAAATACAACCCTTGAGTTACTTTAACTCATGTAGAGATTTAACCTAGGGTGAAGGGTTTGGGTTGGATTAGAAAATATCAAGCAAAATATCAACTCAAATATCTTTGCAAGAAACAAAATAAAAGCTTCTAGAAGCTTCTAGAAAAAATTAACCCAAATCAAACCCTAACCATCTTTAATCTCCATTAATCATGTTGCATTTGTAATCATAACATGTTACAATATTATATATCACATATATAATATATTTTTGTAACAAAAGAAAATAATACAATTAACATATATCGCATATATATCAATGTATTATCCGGTGAGAAAATGAAATAATAAAGCGAGCCAATATTAGATAATGTAATGTAATATATCACATATATAATTATACATTAAATTATCGAATCAATACTAGATCCGACAATCCGGCTATATCGTATATAACCGACTAATATTTCATGTACCGATACATCGAATCAACACTTGATCCGATGACCCGGCTGATATCAAATATCGCGAGAATAGAATACGGTATCTTATATCATATTATTCCCGGTCCCGCACATATCACATATGTGCTCCTACTCTGTTTTGCCTGAGTCAAGAAATCTTTGTGTAGGACTCTAAAGAATCGTCAATACGCCGGCAGTAGGTGATGATCATATCAAACACCCACAAGCTGCAAGCGGTCAGCTAAACGTAACAGCCACCCAGGTATTGAACGATCAGAAGATCAACAAGCAAGCCTGTACATTCTCCTATGAATTCAATCAGTAACACTCCCGTACAGTCCGGTCACTTCGTCTGATATGTTGCATATGTAGTCTAGGGGTGGTATACGTCAGACCCCAGTAACCGATAAGTCGTGTCGATGTTAGGCTCATAAAAGGTCGAGAACCTACTGATAACACTTACCAGTAGTACTCAATATCTGCCCTGGCCAGGGACTTCCAGTTATATCCAATCGAACACAGCACAACATCAACTCTCTATACCGGGAGAGACGAATCCCTTCCTATCGCTCATTGCCTCCATGTGATTCGGGATTGTACCCAAAAGCCACCGTTTTGCACTCCCCCTTGGACGTGGTAAGCTAGAAATCAAAGCACGGTGGGAATCACACAAGACTCTATGACGATCTCGGGTCTACAGACTACCCTGTACCAGTGTCACCAGAGAACTGCCATCTGACGTGAGGTATAATACCATCTGGGAGTTCTCGGTGAGTCCGTCCAGTGTACCCAGTCTCCACTGAGCACCCGTACACCATCTTTGATGTCAAACACCGATGGATATGGAATCATCCATCGTCCATTATATGGGTTAAGATGCGTATACGCTAGTCTACTCTGGTGTATCGATGCCCTGTCTCGACACACCCTCGACTAGGAACAGTTATAGGATGTACTCGTCGACTACCCTGGCCCTACTAGTATGATCTCATCATAGTCCCAGTATTCGAGTACATATCTTAAGGGCTTTATCAACATGTGAGAACAAGACAGTAAACTAATACAAGTCAACATGTTAAGATAAAGTGAAACCAAATAGCATACTATCATGACGAGCAATAAAGTCCTCTCTATATATATCCATGCATCCACTATAATATACATCATATGTACAATAATGGCCTCTAGGGCATATATATAACTAACAATCCTTGTGATTCGATTCCGTATTCTTATCGAACCCTGTTTTCATTTCCAGCCATTTTGCCGCCGAAGACTACGAGGGTGCAGAGAGCGGCCGTGAGGGCCGAGGTCAGAGTTGGCTCGTCTGAGATGAGGACTGACTAGGGCGGTACGCCCATTGTTCAGGAGTAGATTGATCCACTTTCGCTTGATCGTATTACTAGGTTAGAGGCTGGTATGCAGGATTTGCGCTAGATGATGGGATCATCAGTCGAGGCCAGTAGAGCGCAGCGACAGGAGGTTGTCCCACCTTCTACGGGGACCGTGATGGTGCCTACGGTTCAGGTAGTTGTACCTATAGCTTCAGAGGTTATCAATGTATCGTTATCTGAGTTCATGAGGCTGAAGCGTCCGGTTTCACCGGCACTGATGCAGCGGAGGATCCGCAGTCATTTATTGATCGGATGGCTAGGATATGTCGTTCGCTGAGATGCTCCGATGCGAGATGGGTAGAGTTTGCGAGTTTTCGTCGGAAGGTCTCGCTCAGAAGTGGTGCGGGTCTTTAGAGAGGGGCAGAGCCGCTTGTCTTTCTCCTATGACCTGGGCTGAGTTCGTGACGGTGTTTCTTGCCCGTTTTCTTCCGCAGAGCGTCAGGGATGCTCGAGCGCGCAGTTTCGAGTGGTTATGCCAGACTCCGGGTATGACGGTGGCAGAGTACGATGTGAAGTTTACCGAGCTATCTGTGTATGCTCCGTATTTGGTGGACACTGAGGAGATGTAGGTCAAGAGGTTTGTTCAAGGCTTGCTTACTTAGTTGTTCCTCGCCATTAGCGCCCAGCATTGTGATACATATGCAGCAGCAGTGGATGCAGCCCTTTTAGTCGAGGAGCGTCTTTCCGAGACGTCAGTCGTTCCGGAACCGAAGAGGGTTCGTACTGGTATATCATCCCGGAGACAGATGTTTAGATGCTGCGGAAGATTTCGTTTAGGTACAGGGAGTAGCAGAGACGTGGGACGAGGCCAGTTATTCAGCTCTTATCCCTAGGAGGGTCAGCAGTCGTCGTATGGGTGATTTGGGTGTGGCAGTCTACATCACCTCATTAGGGATTGTACCGTGATATGCCAGAGAGAGGCAGCCGTACCACATGTTACCTTACCACCTTCTCTACCTCAGAGAGCGTTGCCCCTTGCGCCTGCTGTAGCTCCACGTCAGACTTATGCTCAGAAAGGTCATAGTTGTGGAGGGTTTGTTCATAGAGGATGGGGTGACAGAGGCAGAGGACAACCAGTTGCCGGTAGAGGGTAGGCACGGGTTTTTGCTTTGACTCATCAGGACGCGCAGGCGTCCAATGCAGTGGTTTTAGGTACTCTTTCAGTATGTTCTTTTGATGCACACGTGTTGTTTGATCCAGGATCTACGCACTCGTATGTTTCTACACACTTCGTGCCGAGGTTGGGCCGAGAGTCATGTTTGCTAGATCAGCCGCTTGTTGTGACCACTCCTATTGGCGATTTGTTTGTTGCGCGACACGTGTTTCGGTCGTGTGCCGTTTGGATAAAAGATAGAGAGTTGCCCATCGACTAGATCCTTCTTGAGATGTTGGACTTCGACGTACTCCTGGGTATAGACTGGTTAGTGACATGCTACGCATCTGTTGACTGCCTCGAGAAGACAGTTAGGTTTTGTTTTCCCGGTGAGTCAGTTCTTGTTGTGCAGGGGAACCGTGGTGCCGCCCCTCACAGTTTGATCTCAGCCCTTTGCGCTAGTCGGCTTTTGAGGAGAGGATGTCGGGGATTCTTAGCTTTTATTCATGATACCGGAGCCACAATAGATTCGTTGGACCGGGTTCCTATCGTGCGAGAGTTTCCTGACGTTTTTCCCGATGAGTTGCCTGGATTGCCGCCAGAGCGTGAGATTGAGTTTTATATTGATCTGATCCCCGGCACGGGGCCTATTTCTATACTGCCTTATCGGATGCCCCCGGCGGAGCTTAAGGAGCTTAAGGATCAGCTGCAAGAGTTGCTTGATAGGGGACTTATACATCTGAGTGTTTCGTCTTGGGGAGCTCCTGTTCTTTCCGTCAAGAAGAAGGACGGCAGTTTAAGGTTGTGCATTGATTATCATCAATTGAACCGAGTTACGGTGCAGAATATGTATCCTTTACCTCGCATTGACGATTTGTTTGATCAGTTCCAGGGTGCAGGACATTTTTCTAAGATTGATTTGAGATCAGGTTTTCATCAGTTGCGGGTTCGGAATGATCACGTTCCGAAGACTGCTTTTTGTACGCGCTACGGGAATTATGAGTTTTTGGTGATGTCGTTCAGACTCACCAATGCCCTAGCTGCGTTCATGGATTTGATGAACCGGATTTTCAGGCCGTTCCTCGACCAGTTTATTATTGTGTTTATTGATGACATTCTGGTTTATTCCAAGAGTCGTGAGGAGCATGAGCAGCACTTGAGGATTGCTTTGCAGACATTGAGAGTGCACTAGCTGTTTGCTAAATGCTCTAAGTGTGCCTTCTAGCTTGATAGTGTTGACTTCCTAGGTCATGTGGTTACGGGAGCCGGTATTCGTGTGGACCCGAGGAAGTTTGAGGCCGTACAGCTTTGGCCCAGATTTGTATCAGTGACCGAGGTCCACAGCTTTTTGGGCTTAGCTGGTTACTACCGCCGTTTCGTGCAGGACTTCTCGAGTATCGCTGCACCGCTGACCGGACTGACCAGGAAGGGAGTTCTTTTTCTTTGGACCGAGGCAAGCGAGCAGAGTTTTCAGCAGTTGAAGGCTCGATTTACGACTGCACCAGTTTTATCTTTGCCTTCTGGATTGGGCGGCTTTGTCCTTAAGTGTGATGCTTCGCGAGTGGGGCTCGGTTGTGTATTGATGTAGCATGATAGAGTTATCGCTTATGCTTCCCAGCAGTTTAAGAAGCACGAGCAGAATTATCCCACTCATGATCTTGAGATGGCCGCGGTGGTCTTTGCGCATAAGATTTAGAGACACAACTTGTACGGAGAGTCGTGTCAGATTTTCATAGACCACCAGAGCTTAAAGTACATCTTCCAGCAGCGGGATCTGAATTTGAGGCAGCGCCGTTGGATGGAGCTTGTGAAGGATTATGATTGTGAGATCCTTTATCACCCGGGCAAAGCGAATGTGGTAGCCGATGCTTTGAGTCGTAGGCCCGGGGGTAGCTTGTCCTAGTTGAGCGCAGTTCAGATACAGTCTTCTGCAGATTGATAGATCTTGTGCGACAGTAGAGTACAATTTGAGTTCACTTCCACTGGGGGACAGCTTGCTCATTTCCTCGCCCGTCCACTTCGACTTGACCATATTCGTGAGGCACAACCCGCCGATGCCCGTTTGTCTGAGATTCTGGAGCATGTTCGGCAGGGTCGAGATTCGGAGTTTGAGATTGATGACCAGGATGTGCTACATTTTGGGACTCGTTTGTGTGTACCTGATATAGATGGATTGAGACACGAGATCATAGAGCAGGCACATCAGTCAGCTTTTAGTGTTCACCCGGGTTCCACCAAGATGTACCGTCGCTTAAGAGATATCTACTGGTGGGCAGTGATGAAGAGTGATGTTTCGGATTTGTTTTGAGGTGCCTGACTTGTCAGCAAGTCAAGGCTGAGCATCAGAGACCGACAGGAGAGTTGCAGCCATTACCCATTCCGGAGTTGAAATGGGAGAAGATTTCTATGGACTTCATTGGAGGTCTACCCAGGTCTAGTCGAGGGTATGACTCCATTTGGGTGATTGTTGACCGGTTGATGAAAGCGGCTCACTTCCTTCCAGTGAAGACCACTTTCGGTTATGCTCAGTATGCTCAGTTGTACATTGATGAGATTGTGCGTTTGTACGGAGTTCCTTCATGCATTGTATCCGATAGGGGCATCCAGTTCACTAGCCATCTTTGGCAGAAGCTTCAGGAAGCCTTGGGTGCCCGTTTGAGCTTTAGCACCACTTTCCATCCACAGACCGATGGTCAATCAGAGCGGACTATACAGACTCTGGAGGATATTCTTCGTGCATGCGTGCTTGATTTTAGTGGCAGTTGGGATCGTCACTTGCCATTGATAGAGTTCTCCTACAATAACAGTTATCAGGAGATGATTCAGATGGCTCCTTTTGAGGCTTTGTATGGTAGAAAGTGTCGATCGCCAGTCTGTTGGACCGAACTTCGCGAGAGCAGGATTTTGGGACTTTAGCTAGTTCAAGATACTACGGAGAAAATTCAGTTGATTTAGGATAAGATGAGAGCAGCCCGGTGCAGAAAGAAGTCTTATGCCGACCGTCGTCGTCGCAGGCTCGAGTTCGTAGTGGGGGATCATGTATTCCTATGGATTTCTCCGATGAAGGGCATGATGAGATTTGGGAAGAAAGGAAGCTTAGCCCCATATTTGTAGGTCCTTTTGAGATCCTTGAGCGAGTTGGTACCGTTGCCTATCGTTTGGCACTTCCACTTAGCTTTCCGGATGTTCACCCCATATTCCATGTGTCGATGCTTCGCAGATACCTTCATGACCCTTCTCACATGATTCAGCACCAGACCGTTCAGCTAGAGTGCGATCTTTCGTTCACCGAGCAGCCAGTAGTGATATTGGATCGGCAACTGAAGAAACTTCGGTCAAAGGTCTTGCCATCTGTGAAAGTTCTTTGGCGTAGCCCGAATAATGAAGAGGTCACTTAGGAGGCCGAGAGCGAGATGCGGAAGAAATTCCCTCATCTCTTTGAAGGTACGCATAGTACAATAACAACAACAACTGAGCATTTTATCCCAAGCATATGGGGTAGGCTACATGAACCAACATGAGAATCACGCCGGGTCCAGCACATGAATCCTCTGCTTCCACTCACTCCTATCGAACAATATACTTTCATTGAGTTCTTTGGCAACCATATCGTTTCGTATCACTTCCATCCATGTTTTCTTCGGTCTCCCTTTTGCCCTTTTACCATTGCCCATATCGAGAGTATTTATTCATCGGACCGGTGCTTCCATAGGTCTGCGTTGTACATAACCAAACCATCTTAGCCGGTTTTCCCGCATCTTCTCCTCCACAGGTGCGACACCAACTTTTGTACGAATATCCTCATTTCGCACCTTATCTTTTCTAGTGTTACCGCACATCCAACGAAGTATGCGCATCTCCGCTACGTGCATCTTCTGTGTATGATGCTTCTTAGGAGCCCAGCATTCTGTACCATATAATAAGGCAGGCCGAATAGCGCTCCGATAAAACTTCCCTTTCAATTTTAACGGAAAGTTACGATCACACAAAATCCCTGTTGCACTCCTCCATTTCAACCAACCAGCTTGGATCCTTTGATTAATATCACTATCGATCCCCTATTCTTTTGGATGATGGAACCTAGATATCTAAACTGGTCGCTCGGTGATATCTCTTGCCCTTCCAATGTTATACCAATATGGTTTTGACTTCTCTGATTACTAAATTTGAAATGCATATATGCTGTCTTGGACCTGCTCAATCTGAATCCCCGAGATTCCAATGTTTGCCTCCATAATTCCAATTTGGCATTAACCCCTGCTTTCGTCTCATTTACTAGAACAATATCATCAGCAAATAGCATACACCAAGGTATCTCATCTTGGATAGTTCTAGTAAGCTCATCCATCACGATGGTAAACAGGAATGGACTTAATGCAGATCCTTGATGTAAACCAATAGTAATCGGAAAATCACTCGTTAAGCCGCCGCAAGTTCTGATATTTGCCACTACTCCATCGTACATATCCTTGATTATGTCAATATACTTGACGGGGACCACCTTCTTCATCATTGTCCCCCATAATACCTCTCTAGGTACCTTGTCGTACGCTTTTTCTAAATCAATAAATATCATATGCAAATCTCTTCTCTTCTCTCGAAAACGCTCGACAAGTTGACGAAGTAAATGAATAGCCTCTGTCATTGATCGTCCAGGAATGAACCCAAACTAGTTTTCAGTTATCTTAATATCCTTCCTTAGCCTGTGTTCAATCACTCTCTCCCAAAGTTTCATGGTGTGACACATAAGTTTTATTCCCCGGTAGTTTGAGCAACTTTGAATGTCACCCTTGTTCTTGTAGATAGGTACAAGGATACTTTTCCTCCATTCATTTGGCATCTTTTTTGTCTGCCAAATCTTATTAAACAGATCTGTAAGCCATTTAACGCCTATTTCTCCTAAGCATCTCCAAATCTCGATAGGAATCCCGTCAGGGCCAACCGCTTTTCTTAAACTCATTCTGTTCAAAGCTTCTTTAACCTCAGGTAGTCTTATTTTACGCATGAAATCACGGTTTATATCTTGAGATTGAATGACAAGTCCATCCAAATTCTTAGTAAAGTTCTCATTGAACAATTTGTCAAAATAATCTTTCCATCTTTCCTTGATATCCTCATCTCGAACTAAAACCTTCTGATTTTCATTTTTGACACACTTCACCGCACATAAGTCTCTAGTCTTCCTTTCCCGCATCCGAGCAATCCGGTATATATCATTTGCAGCCTCTTTAGTGTCTAATTTCTCGTACACCTCCTTGTAGACCTTAGATTTATCTTCCCGAACAGCTTTCTTAACTTTCTTTTTAGCCATTTTGTACTTCTCAAATCTCTCCACATCTCTACTTTTCTTCAAATCTTTATAAGAATCCCTTTTAATTTTAATAGCAGCCTTTACATCTTCATTCCACCATGATACGTCCTTAGATGGTGGAGCACCAACTCTCGACTCACCAAGTAGATCTCTAGCTACTTTCTTGATACAACTAGCCATTTTGTTCCATGTTTTGTCTGGATCATCTTCCGACTGCCAATCCACTTCTAGGACTACACGATCTATAAAAGCCTTTTGGTTACCTTCTTTCAATCGCCACCATTTAATTCTAGGCTCTACCTTACGTCTAATCTTCCTAGGTTCTCTTCTAAATCGAAAATCTAGAACTAAAAGTCTATTTTGAGTGGTTACACTCTCACATGGCACTACCTTACAGTCGATACAACAACCTCTATCTATTCTTCTCGTCAAAAAAAAGTCTATTTGACTAGCACTTGATCCGCTCCTAAAAGTGATAAGGTGGAACACTCTTTTCCTAAACCAGGTGTTTGGTAAGATCAAGTCATAAGATAAGGCAAAATCTTGAATCAAGTCACCTACTTCATTCCTTTGTCCGAAACCAAAACCTCCATGGATAGTATCAAACCCACTACGACTAGTACCTACATGTCCATTAAGATCACTACCAATAAATAATTTCTCTCCACTAGGTATACTTTGCACCACCTCGTCTAAATCCTCCCAGAATAGATGCTTACTAGCGTCATCAAGACCTATCTGTGGTGCATAAGCACTAATAACATTAAGGATCTCTCCACCTAGATTTTTAAATTCGGGGACATATTTCTTTAAGGGGGGAAGATTGTAACACCTTAGAATGCGATTAGTGTTAATTAAGTGATAATGCGGTTTTTTAGTAAAAAGTTTACCAAAATAGTTTTCAAATATTTTATCAAAATTAATTAATATTTTATTAATATTTATTACGGGCTTGCACACACATGTGCTTGTTAACCTAGGGTTAATTTGGGGGTTAAACCATGCTTAAGTAGCCATGACATCTAACCCCATTCTATTAAGTGTAATATGTAATTAATTAAATTAATTAGTTTTCAAATTATAAATAAAAATGGTTTTTTATTTGGTTGACTTGAGAGAGAGGAAGAGAGAGAGAGAGAGAGGGCATCATGAGGCATGGAAAGCATGCCATGCATTTAATGAGGAAAAAGAGGGGCATGGCTCTCTAAACTCACCCCTCATTTCCAAACCTCTTACCCTCATGCATACACCCTTATTCCCACACTCTCACTCTCATTTGTTTTCTCCATCTCTTATTTTTCCTTCACCTCACTCACTCTCTTATCCCTCAACTGAAACCCTAACCCAACCCTTACAAACCTACACCAAATCTCCACTAAACTTCACTTAAACCCTTCACCAAGCCATGTTAAGCCACTAGGATCACTTGGAGCATGGAAAGCTAGGGTTTTGGGCAAGTTTGGGAAGGTGGTGACTCTAAACTGTTAATTAGGAGTTTATTATTGTTGTGTTGCTTTGTAGTTTCAGTTTAGAACGATAAAGATATAGTTTTAGTGCAATATCATATTTTTTAGTGTCTTTTTGGATGTCTGTGATCTGATGTGACCACGAGTGTTCATTGCGAAAACTAGCAGTGTAGTAGTGTAGTGTTAGAGACCCTAAGTGTTCACCTGAAATCCTGACCCGATCCCATCGGTTTTAGCCGGCGATATGAAGGACTTTTCTGGCGAGCTCAGCCGTACGGTGGCCTGGGAAGTTGTAATTTTATGGGTTGCTGTCTGCAGTGGTTTTAGAGTATTTGGTACTGCTAGATTTTTAAGTTGTGACAGTGGATAAAATCTGGGAGCAGTTTGCTAGTTTTAGTGTTTTGACGACGCGCGTTACGATATCCGATACGGTGTCCGACTCAGTTTTTATGCTTCGCGTGATTTCTGCACGTGAGTTTGTTTAGTAGTGTCGCCATACACACGTTAGCTGCTGAGCGAGCACTTTAGAGGTTGTAGGAGTCGGCGCGTCGATTTAAACGTAATTCTATGTATTATTGGTCGATTCTGAGTTGCACTTGCTATGTTTTGTGTTAATAGGATCGCAGGCGGGGACTTCGAACGCTGCGATGAAAGGGAAGCGGGTGGTTGGATATACCTAGCTCGAGATCACTGTGTTAGTGTATATGCCCTAGAGGCCATTACTGTATCATACTAGTTTGTATATTACTTGATGGAAGCTTGGGATATTCACAGTTGTATATACAATTTTGCTCGAAATGGTAGTATGCTACTTGGTTTGTCTCTACATCAATATGTGCATGTGTTTCTTTTAGCATATCGCTGATATACATATTAGTAGAGCCCTTAGGATCTTTGCTTGATTACCAGCATTTTGATGGCGCTCACACTCGTGGGAGCTGGGTGATCTATAAGCACATCCTTATACAGGTCCCTAGTCGTTGGACTATCGAGACAGGGCATCGATACTCCGGAGTAGACTAGCGTATGCGCTTCTCATCCCAGCGTGGGAGACGGTCTGTCCCACAGCCGTCAGTACGTCGTACTTGAGATAGTATGCGGGTGCTCGTTAGGTTACGAGTACACTGGACAGGACTCGTCGGGAACTGTTGGTTGGTATTATACCTATCGTCAGTTATCAGTTCCCAGGTGACATGAGTATAGCTTAGTCCGTTGACTTGACACTATCACTTCGCCTCGAGTGTGTTCCCACTGCACTTTGATTACTACCCTACCACGGCTCAAAGGAGTCGTGCAAACAGGTAGTTTTTGGGTGCAGTCCCGAAGCATTTGGAGGCAGTGACGGTTAGACAGGATTCGTCTCTCCCGGTATTGGGGGTTGACATCGCGCTGTGTCTAGGAGAGCCATTACACGAGTAGTCCCTGGCCAGGGCAAGCGAGATATACTGGTAGGTTTCCACTGTTATCTCAGGGTGTTCTGGGCTACACTCCGACACGACTTGTACCGCTATTAGGGGACTGACGTTCACCGCCCCCTAGGCCCGCCATGCGATGTATCAGACGAACAGACCGGACTGTACGGAGATTGTCACATACAGGCTCAGTAGGAGCTCGGATGGGGTTCACCTCGTCAGTCTTCTTATCGACATCTACCTGGGGACCGTTACGTACAGCTAGTGCCGCTTGCGGTCTGTGTTTAAACCCACTGCCAGCGTAGTGTCGAGTCTTTAGAGTCCCACACAGAGAGCTATTCGCCTTCAGACAAAATGAGTAGAGGTCGCATGGTTTTGCGACAGGGTTCGTTCACATCCGTGCACTTGTGCACGTTTGCTGTCCGGACAGCTTATACTAGCGGGCTTTGGTTTAAGCCGGATCCTAGTATATGATTTGGGATTGGTTTTTTCTCATTGTATTCGTATTCCTCGGATCATGAATATGGGTGCGTATGCACAGTTGCTTGAGACATAGGGAGAGGACTTTGATTAGGGTTAATGACCATTGTCATTTTATTAACCCTAATGTTTATGTGTGTATTATGGTTAATTGATATTAGTTTAAATAATTGTGCATGGTTATGGTTGTTGACCATTTGACCTCCTTGACTTGTTGACCTAGTTTTACACTTTGACCATCATCATTTCATTTGGAAGATGCTCTTTGATCCTTGCAATTTGCATTATAAATGAAATGATAATGGTCATGTCTTGATTAACCATGACAATTATCTAGCTAATTATCTAATTATAATAATTCACACATATATGTGAGAATGGTTCATTTTATTCTCATTCTATCATTCACTTTCTCTCTCTTGTTCTTCCTCTCCCTCAAGCTCTCCCCTTTCATGTGTTGAGAAACACTTGAGCTTGAGAAAAACCTCTTCTTGATAATCTCTACTCTCATCTAGGTTTCAAGGATTAGCACTTCTTGTTAGTTATATGTATGCCCTAGAGGCCATTACTGTACATATGATGTATATTGTAGTGGATGCTAGGACGTATATAGGGAGGACTTTCTTGCTCGACATGATAGTATGCTATCTGGTTACACTTTACCTTAACGTGTACACTGACTGTCTCTCTGTTACAGGTTGGTAAAGCCCTTAGGATGTGTGCTTGACTACCTGGACTATGATGCGGATCATACTAGTGGGGACATGGTAGTCCATAAGTACATCCTTCAAAGTCCCTAGTCGTGGGTGTATCGAGACAGGGCATCGATATACCAGAGTCGACTAGCGTGTACCTTCTCGACCCATACAGATGGGCGATGGATGATCCCATATCCATTGGTGTTTGACATCAGAGGAGATATACGGGTGCTCAGTAGAGACTGGGTACACTGGACGGACTCGCCGAGAACTCCCAGATGGTATTATACCTCACGTCAGATGGCAGTTCTTTGGTGACACCGGTACAGAGTAGTCTGTTGACCCGAGATCGTCATAGAGTCTTGTGTGGTTCCCACTGTGCTTTGATTTCCATCTTACCACGTCCAAGAGGGCGTGCAAAACGGTGGTTTTTGGGTACAGTCCCGAGTCACATGGAGGCAATGAGCGATAGGAGGGGATTCGTCTCTCCCGGTATAGGGGGTTGATGTTGCGCTGTGTTCGATTGGCTATAACAGAAAATCCCTGGCCAGGGTTGCTGAGATTTACTGGTAAGTGTTACCATTAGTTTCTCGAATTGTTATAGACCTCATATCGACACGACTTATCGAGCTATTGGGGTCTGACGTTTACCACCCCTAGGCGAGATATGAGACATATCAGACGATCAAACCGGACTGTACGGTAGTGTTACTGGTCTGATTCACTGGAGTGTGAGCGGGCTTGCTCGTCGATCTTCAGATTGCTCAATACCCGGGTGGCCGTTACGTTTAGCAGACCGCTTGCGGCTTGTGGGTGCTTGATATGATCATCACCTGCTTCCGGCGTATTGACGAGTCTTTAGAGTCCTACACAGAGGTTTCCTGGCTCAAGCGAAACGAAATAGGAGCGCATATGAGATATGTGCGGGACCGAGAATAATACCAGTATGTGATACTGCATTCGATTCTCGCGATGTGACATTGATCGGTTATATGCGATATAGCCGAGTTATCGGATCAAGTGTTGATTCGATAAGTTGTTACTGATGATACCAGTCGGTTATGTGCGACATGACCGGATCATTGAATCAAGTGTTGATTTAATGATTTAATGCATAATCATATATTTGATATATTACTTTTCATTAACTAGTATCGGTTCACTTTAGATGGATTTTCTCGCTCGGGAGTGCACATTGTATATACGATATAGTTTTGTGCACTTACTTGTATCATGTTTGATGATACATGGTTTTTGGTTAAGTGTATAGAATTAAACTATGGTCAAGATGATGGTTAGGGTTTTGCATATTCTTTTAATTATTTGCTTATTCATTTTGGAAAATAATTAAAGCATAAAAGAAGAAAAACAAAATGGTTTTCTTTCTTTATTCTTCATGAAGCTTATTGAAGCTTCATGAAATTTTGACCACTTAACCATTTTGTCTTCTTCTTTTGACCCTAACCATTGATCTAACCTAAGTTAATTCTCTACACCTAACCATGGTGAAAATTATGATAAGTTGATTATTCTTTTCTATTCTAAATTATCTTATCATAACTTTTATCTTCTTCTTCTTCATGAAGAAGCTTGTCTTCATCAATGGCATATTGAGCATATGAGTGAGAAATCCAATTCTAAAGTCTACCCACTTCCTATTTCTTCATCCTCTACCTCTTGCCAAGTAGTAGAGTGTGTTTCCTTCACAAGTTTTAGGGCTTGGTGAAGGTGGAGCTTGATTTAGCGATGCCTCGACGTAGATCATCTTCGGCATGGACATCGACGACCTAGCTCGCTTTTTCTCCGACGAAGCCGAATCTAGAGCCCGGATTCCTTTTGGACAGCGGAGACGACTTCGTTGCGGAGCTATGGAGGTGGAGCACCGGATCTACAAAGGTTGTATTTCCGATATCCCATTAGTTAAGTTGTTAACTAGATTGTTTTTCGCCTAGATTTCTAGCCCACGGTCCGTAGTCGGGTTTGTCGGCACCTTGATTTTTGAAATTGGCATGGTTGATGCCTTGTGAGACCTCATTAGGATGCCTAGGAACCCTACAGTGGTATCAGAGATAGGTTAGAGCCTTAGGCGAAGTCCCGACGGAGTTTGAAATCCGAACGACCCGAAACCCATATTCAAAAATGCTCTCTGTCCAAATTTTAAAATTGTGGATTTTTCAAGATTAAAAATATCCAGAAAATCAAGCAGGGTGTTATATGAAATACTGTGAAAAATGGAGACTTAACTCCGTCATAACGCCGCGGAACCGCGGCCTAAGCCCACGTGGAGCGGCGGTTCCGCGGCCGTTTTGTTGACTCGTTGACTCCTGTTTGCACAGTAATTCCTATTTTAATATGCTGAGTTTTCTGGGAATTTTTAATATGCAGTGAACATTTGAGCATTTTTGGGTTGTATTGGGAATCAATGATTCGATCGGGGTTTCAAATTTTGTCTGTGTGGCTTTCCGGATAAATTTTAGAATATGTTAAAAAGTTCGACCGGATATAAATACCCAATTTTTCCCCTGTCGGGAAATTTCCAAGTGTTGGATTTTTCCGTAGTTTAACGACGTTCTAAGTAGTGCAAGTAACGCGATGGTCCCTCTAGAAGACAACAAACCTTAACTCGATTATGTGACCGTCTTGAACTGCCCTTTGAACCTTCGGGTTTGGGGCAGTACGGCGTGCCACATGTGAGGCGTTGGCTTGACCCTTCTACGGCTGGACCATTGGTACTGAGGCACGAACTGAATGTTGTTAGACTTATTTCATGTGTTGGATTGTATCGGGAAAACTTGGGCGTTCGATTGTTCGATCGGAAAGTTTAACATTTTCTGTTTATCTAGAATGTGATACAATAATTGGAATTCACAAGTAGTTATGTGATAACTAAATGAATGTTATAAACGTAGCAGTTTAGTCTCACTTGATCGGTTGCCACGGAATTTTGATGTGATCGAAAGTCCGTTGCAATCACGTAGCGTACGCGGATACTCGCCAGGTAAACTTAATAGACAGCCTCACTCCATAGCCCCGACCAAGTGACTGTAGGAGAACCCCGTCGCCGAAAGCATCCGTTCGGGTGCTCGCGGCAGCGGTGTTCCGCCTTGGTGCACTTCGTCGACGGTATCGGGGGTGCGGCCGTCTACTGAAGTTTGCGACGAGCATTCGATCAGGATGTCGGGAATCCTGTTGAATTGCCCGACTTGATATTGAAAAGTGTTTTCGATAATGAGACTAAAATGCGGGGTTTATAATTGTTAGGCATGCGATGTCTATGTAATTCATTTGATTAGGCATGCGATGTCTATGGAGGTTGCGGATTCCAACTGTTGTAGTTTTACACTTTCTTTTCTGTGACCGTAAGTGTAATATGTGATATCGCCGGTTTCGTTGCTATATGTCAACGACAATTGGGATGCGCATATTTACTTACGTTGATGACATGTGATGTTATGTGTTGCTGGATATGTTATATTGGATCGTCGTGTTTGAATAGCCGGGGTTTTTTATGTGAGATGAGTGTTTTTCATTTTCATTCATGTAAAAACTTGTATGTAATATTCTTTTATTGGGGCACTTCCAGGTTGCGGAAGTTGTCACCGTTTGTATATTATTTACTTTTCCTCACTAGGATAGACCCAAGGAGGGGAGCACAAGTAACCGGGTTCTGGAGTCCAGTGGGAGACCAACTCGAGGAGTCGAGTCCGGGTCTCCTAACTCTAGAATTGGCAGGGTTGCTTGCCGCTCTCATAGGGGTCTAGGGGTGTGGGTTTGGCTATTCATCACGACCGTGGAATCCGTGTTTTATACTGGCTCGTATTAAAAACACGGACGTCCTAGTATATCCAATATTTCATATGTTTCTTCTGCTGCGATATCTGTGATGTGATCATGTGCTGTTCTATGATAAATACAGTATATAGTATATATGATATATTATATAAACGTTGCTTATGTTTTACACCCGCGCTAGCCCTGCCCCGCTCTGCCGTTAGTTACCTAACCTAACGGTGCAGACGGGACATCGAGGCGAATGCGGATGGCATAAGCGTACGTTATATTTATCTGTGATGGTTAGGTGTAATTAAATGATGGGATTTCATTAATGTGATTAATGAAATAAAAAGAAACCTAAGATGTTGTAGAATCGAATTTCAAAATAAAATAGGTAGCTACAGTTCTTGCTTTGCACAGAGTTATATGTGATATATCCTGCACCTTATTCGATGAGGAAAGGACCGAGATCCCTTCACCGGGAGTGACTCCTTTAGCAATAACTGGCAGATGCTACACACTCGGTTTGTCTTTTGATTGCTTTTAAGAGTTTTTGCTTTGCACAGTGATATATGTGATATATCCCGCACCTCATTCGACGAGGAAAGGACCGACGATCCCTTCACCGGGAGTGACTCCTTTAGCAAAACTAGAAAAGCTTCAAAAGCACTCCATTTCAAAATTATTTGATTCTACAACGATATCAAGTTCATTACGCAATAGGTTTTCAGAAAAACCTGTCGTAGCCCTCCGTCATTTCAGATAAGTACTAGTTAGTATTCGTGCTACGTTTGTTGACTATGTTAAGGCGTAGTGTGCGGTAGCTAATTAGTGCTTATCTGCATAAGCATATGATGCGATTGGATTAGGGTAGTCGTGCGACTTTGTTGACTATGTTAAGGGTCGTGCGGGTGGGTTTAATTCAATCGGGAAATGACGGGTTGAACTTGACTAGCACTTATGATTTGTTGACTATGTTAAGGTCATATAGCTGCTAGGGGCAAAATTATCGGGAATTTCAAGTGTTGAAATTTGCAATGAGATTGCATACCTTCTATGAGATAGTTGGATCCCGATACCCGCTGCGAGTAAGAGTTACTCCTGGGAGAGTTTTACACATTACAATTAGCCGATCAAGTAGGTGTCTAGAAAGGTGTTAACGAGGTTACGCCTCTGGGAAAACGAGGTTTACATTAATTAGGTTCGTGCGAAAGCACGGGGGACCTCCCTCAAAGTACCGACACTGGCCTGGCTGAAAGATTGGCGAACTTGTAGTGTGTAATTAATCCCGGCTAGTCTTTCTTTTTAAGGTCTGAAGGAAGATTTGATAAAAAGCAGTGGGAGCCATCCTGATTAGATAAAATAATAACCAATCTGATCTTGCAAGAGCGCACGCTGAGTGTTTTCTTCTCTCTCTCTCTCCTGGTAGCGACCATATCACGCCTTAATCAAGATAATAATACGGATTATTGACCGAACCCGCTTGTTATACTGAGCTGGGGAACGTTGGTCCCGCTCCAACTTATAATTGTTATAAGATAGAGCAGGAAATAGGGGATTACCAGAATTCCCGTGCCGCCCAAACGAAGAGAGTGCATGCTGATGCATCATCTTCGGGTGTGTTCATTATACAGAACTGTTTTTCAGTATCATTTACATCCTGGGTATGTGATACTAGATCAGGATCCCAGATATGTAATCTGTTACATAGGGCTACAGAAAGGTAGAGAACTGAGAACGGGTGATAAGTTTCATGAGGCAGAAAACGGGGCAAGAGTTGCAGCCAAGTCTGTTGGTCACTGTCACCCTGTATTACAATACATTGATTCTGAACGAATGTTATTAGATACCGAACCTGATATACAAAATCATATCAGTCTCTTTATTAATAAAGAAACGATAAAATTTTGTATTGTTGGATAATGTTTTGAACATTTCCTATATCAAAAGTTGATCGGTTCAGGCACGTTATCTAAAAGCACTGATGTTCTAAATCAAACTACAGTTCTTAGTATACGGAACACACATAAGAGGAAGAGTTCAGAAATGAATGGATCCTTCTTAAGGTATTGTAGACTAGGTCAGATCAATGCGACCCGACTGGCTAGAGTTACATAAAGATGCATATTTAAATTAGTTTGAACTTACATCTTGTGAAACTCGCCAGTCATGTCACAAAGATAAGATGACCATAGCTCCGTTTACTGGAAACAGAGAAAGAGTTAGTGAACTCTTGGGATGATACATGTTGATGTATGTAGGTCCCCTGTCTACACATGCCAAGACCGGTTCTTTGTACTTCATTACATTCTCTGATAATCTCTCAAGATTCAGACATATGTTCCTGTTGAAACACAAGTCCGAACCTTTTGAGATATTCATAGAATATAAGCGAGAAGTAGAGAACCAGAATAATGGTATAAGTATTATGTCCTATGATGCGATCAGGGAGGAGAATACTTGAGCACGGAATTCTTGGGCTTTTCTAAAGGAGAATGAGATTCTCTCTCAGCATTACTCCTCTGTATACACCATAGCACGATGGTATATCGGGGCGGAGCATTCACACCCTATATGATAAGGTGTGCTCTATGATGAGTACTACTGAGTTACCTATTTCCTTTTTGGGAGTTATGCACTTGAGAAGATGCATACCTATTGAATAGGGTTCAAATCAAATCAGTTGCCTACCACTTCATATGTGATATGGAAAGGGAAGAGCCCATGTCTTAAGCTAGTTAAGATTTGGGGTTGCCCGGCCTAAGTCTAAAAGCAAAATCCGGACAAGCTCGAGGCAAGGTCTGTAATGTAGAACTGGAAAGGTTCCAGCTATACAAACAACAGCAGATGATTTGGTAGAATCAAAGGATTCAGTAGATTCCAACGAACCTCAGCCTCTCCGCCGATCTAGTAGGGTTCCTCACCCACCTGAGAGATACTTCTGTTTCTCTATGACAGTGGGAGCGAGGATTGCATCATGAGATGATGACCCAACTAGCTTCGAGCTGGCCATCGAGAGTAAGACTCTGTAAGAATGGCTGGATGTTTATCGATCTGAGATGGAATCCTTATACACCAACAAAGTATGGACTTTGGTTTAAATCCCCATCAGGAGCAAGTATATCTTGAGAAGATTACTTGGTGTAGATGGAAAAGTTGAGACTTTCAAAACTAGACTTGTTAAAAGTTTGCATCATTGACCAGGCATGGATTGTGATGAAACCTTTTTCAAGTAACCAAGCTTAAGTCCATCCAGATCCTACTTGTCACGGCTACATACCACGACTACGATATCTGGTGGTTGGGTGTCATGACTGCTTTTCTAAATGATGTTTTAGAAGAGTGCGTCTATAAGTACACAGCCAGAGGGCCTCGTAGACAGTGGGAGCAGCGGAAACGTGTACAAGATGCTTTATAGGATAAAGCAGGCATCGTGGAGTTGGAACATCTGTTTTGATGGAAAAGTCAAAGAGTTTGACATCATCAAAATGGTAGATGAACCTTGTATATACAAAAAGGTAGTAGGGGGTATGGTGATGATCCTCGTAGTGTACGTGGATGACATACTCTTGATAAGAAAAGAGTTTCTTATGCTACGCTCGGTCAATCTCCGCTTATCACTAGGATTCTCCATATAGGATCAAAGTGATACCTCCTAAATCCTGGATTTTGGATCTATGAGATAGATCTAATTGGAAATTAAGATACTCACTAGTTGTAGTGAGATGGTATCAATCGATCCTGGGGAGAATCGCTGGAAGGGTTCCAGTGTGATAAAGACGACTGAATGTCAGTCACAGGCATTGTCTATACCCTCAGTAAAGGGACGGTATGTTGGAAGAGTTCCAAGCTAGATACCGTGGCATACTAGACGATAAAGGCAGGATACATCGCTACTTAAGATGCTACTAAAGTGGCTGTCTGGGTGTATATTGGTTCATGAGATGAACTTAGTTCCTCCCATTGTGTGACAATGGAGTTGTGGCTTATGCCAAGGAACGTCCGTCCCATCAGTGATCCAGACATATTCTAAGGCAGTATCACTTGATCATGGAGATGGTTGATCTCCAGGGTGATCGAGATTTGGAGAGTAGACTCAGAAGACAAACACAGCGGATCCACTCACAAAGGCCTGTTCCCAGAGAGAGACTATTATGGGATGGTTGAGTATGAGATACTACAACCACTGCTACAGATGGCCCTAGTGCAAGTGGGAGATTGTTAGTTATATGTATGCCCTAGAGGCCATTACTGTACATATGATGTATATTGTAGTGGATGCCAGGACGTATATAGGGAGGACTTTCTTGCTCGACATGATAGTATGCTATCTGGTTACACTTTACCTTAACGTGTACACTGACTGTCTCTCTGTTAAATGTTGGTAAAGCCCTTAGGATGTGTGCTTGACTACCTGGACTATGATGCGGATCATACTAGTGGGGACATGGTAGTCCATAAGTACATCCTTCAAAGTCCCTAGTCGTGGGTGTATCGAGACAGGGCATCGATATACCAGAGTAGACTAGCGTGTACCTTCTCGACCCATACAGATGGGCGATGGATGATCCCATATCCATTGGTGTTTGACATCAGAGGAGATATACGGGTGTTCAGTAGAGACTGGGTACACTGGACGGACTCGCCGAGAACTCCCAGATGGTATTATACCTCACGTCAGATGGCAGTTCTCTGGTGACACTGGTACAGAGTAGTCTGTTGACCCGAGATCGTCATAGAGTTTTGTGTGGTTCCCACTGTGCTTTGATTTCCATCTTACCACGTCCAAGAGGGCGTGCAAAACGGTGGTTTTTGGGTACAGTCCCGAGTCACATGGAGGCAATGAGCGATAGGAGGGGATTCGTCTCTCCCGGTATAGGGGGTTGATGTTGCGCTGTGTTCGATTGGCTATAACAGGAAATCCCTGGCCAAGGTTGCTGAGATTTACTGGTAAGTGTTACCAGTAGTTTCTCGAATTGTTATAGACCTCATATCGACACGACTTATCGAGCTATTGGGGTCTGACGTTTACCACCCCTAGGCGAGATATGCGACATATCAGACGATCAGACCGGACTGTACGGTAGTGTTACTGGTCGGATTCACTGGAGTGTGAGCGGGCTTGCTCGTCGATCTTCAGATCGCTCAATACCCGGGTGGCCGTTACGTTTAGCAGACCGCTTGCGGCTTGTGGGTGCTTGATATGATCATCACCTGCTGCCGGCGTATTGACGAGTCTTTAGAGTCCTACACAGAGGTTTCCTGGCTCAAGCGAAACGAAATAGGAGCGCATGTGAGATATGTGCAGGACCGAGAATAATACCAGTATGTGATACTGCATTCGATTCTCGCGATGTGACATTGATCGGTTATATGCGATATAGCCGAGTTATCGGATCAAGTGTTGATTCGATAAGTTGTTACTGATGATACCAGTCGGTTATGTGCGACATGACCGGATCATTGAATCAAGTGTTGATTTAATGATTTAATGCATAATCATATATTTGATATATTACTTTGCATTAACTAGTATCGGTTCACTTTAGATGGATTTTCTCGCTCGAGAGTGCACATTGTATATACGATATAGTTTTGTGCACTTACTTGTATCATGTTTGATGATACATGGTTTTTGGTTAAGTGTATAGAATTAAACTATGGTCAAGATGATGATTAGGGTTTTGCATATTCTTTTAATTATTTGCTTATTCATTTTGGAAAATAATTAAAGCATAAAAGAAGAAAAACAAAATGGTTTTCTTTCTTTATTCTTCATGAAGCTTATTGAAGCTGTATGAAACTTTGACCACTTAACCATTTTGTCTTCTTCTTTTGACCCTAACCATTGATCTAACCTAAGTTAATTCTCTACACCTAACCATGGTGAAAATTATGATAAGTTAATTATTCTTTTCTATTCTAAATTATCTTATCATAACTTTTATCTTCTTCTTGCTCTTCTTCTTCTTCATGAAGAAGCTTGTCTTCATCAATGGCATATTGAGCATATGAGTGAGAAATCCAATTCTAAAGTCTACCCATTTCCTATTTCTTCATCCTCTACCTCTTGCCAAGTAGTAGAGTATGTTTCCTTCACAAGTTTTAGGGCTTGGTGAAGGTGGAGCTTGATTTAGCGATGCCTCGACGTAGATCATCTTCGGCATGGACATCGACGACCTAGCTCGCTTTTTCTCCGACGAAGCCGAATCTAGAGCCCGGATTCCTTTTGGACAGCGGAGACGACTTCGTTGCGGAGCTATGGAGGTGGAGCACCGGATCTACAAAGGTTGTATTTCCGATATCCCATTAGTTAAGTTGTTAACTAGATTGTTTTTCGCCTAGATTTCTAGCCCACGGTCCGTAGTCGGGTTTCTCGGCACCTTGATTTTTGAAATTGGCATGGTTGATGCCTTGTGAGACCTCATTAGGATGCCTAGGAACCCTACACTTCTTGCACCCTAGTTACTTCTAGCTTGGAGTTGAAGCCAAAGGTCGAGGCTTTCGGGTGGATCTTTTTTCGACGTGAGAAGACGACTAAGGTGACCTCCTTCCACCACTCCAAGGAGCAAGGAGAGAAGGACATAAAGCCCAAGGTATAACCTTTCTAGCACTTAGCTAGTTTCTAGTTAGCTTTAGCTTGTTTTTGTTTAGCAAAGATCCTTCATCGTCTAGTCCATGTTGCCTAAGTTCATAAAAATTCGATTTTTTATTCCGTTTTCCGCCTCCCCGCAAGTACCGGGGTGGGCAACGTGGACTTACAGTGGTATCAGAGCCTAACTAAACATAAACTAGCTTGGTAGTAGAGTGTTTCGAAGTTCGAATCGGAAAAATCGAAAAACCGAGTTTTCAAAACCCTAAGTTTCTGTTAAAAATTTTTCTGTTCAAAACAAAATAAATCATACTCCAAAAATCATCTCAGGGTTTTGTGAAGAAAGCCACCAAAAACGATCCAGTGATTCGACCAAAGAGCCGCGGTTCCGCGGCAATAGCAAGCTATTGCCGCGTAACCGCGGCCTTCTTGGCTCTTCACTGGGTCGAGTTTGGTGCAGTGTATTTCTGGCTTGGTTTTGGGATTTTTAAGATGGTTTATATGTGCCCAGGTTTTCCAGAATAGAAATTTGTTTTTGGGGGCCTATAAATCCGTATTTTTTTATCGAACTTCAATACACTTTGACTAAAAGGTTATATCTGTGATGTTTATATGTATTGAACGTCGGCTAATCGCTATATGTCGATTAGTCGGGGTTATACATATCTGTGATCTGTGATTGATGATGGTATGTGTATATGAATGGGTTGGATTGTCGCGGATGAATAGCCGGGGTGGATGTGAGATGAGTGTTGCTTTTTCTTTCATTCATTGTAATATGTAAATTGATGTAATAATATTTGTTTGGCCGCACAACCGGGTCGGGGTTGTAGCCGTCATTGTATAATTCTTTTTACTGTTTTTGCTCCTAGGATAGACCCATAGAGGGGGTGCACAAACTACCGGGTATCTCGAAGTGCCGAGTGGCCTACTCACGGTGGTGAGGGAGGTTGCTTCGCTTCGGGTACTTGGCGGGTAGTTTGCCGCACCCGTAGGGGTCTTGGGTGGGGTATTTGGCTATTCACCGCGACCGTGTAATCCGCTTTTCGTTGCAGGCTCGAACGGATTGCGGATTCCTAGTATATCCAATGTATTCATCTGTGATCTATAATGTATATCATTGCTATATATTTATATATGATAACTATTTAGGCGTTGCTTATGTTTTACAGCCGCGCTAGCCCAGCCCCCGCTCTGTCGTTAGTTAAGTAACCTAACGGGTGATGACGGGGCCCCGTGGCGAATGCGAATGGCATAAGCATATGTCATATTTTGGTTGTTTTCTGCAATGGTAGGATTAAATGATGGGACGCATTAAAAGAACTAATGCAAGAAAATAAACCAAGTAAAAGTCGATTGGAACACTTTGAAAACCACTCGGTTCTTTTCAAAACTAAACTTTTAAAAATGCGGAGCTTGAACCACTCCTTTTAAAAGCTATCTCGTTCCATCGATTATATCAAGTTCACTATGTTCACGGTTTCGCCAAAACCATTCGTAGCCCTCCGTCATTCCACATGAATGGTCAAAAAGTATTCAAGCTATGTATTTTGGCCAAAGTCAAGGCATAGTGATTCGTAGCTATTGGGTATTCATGTGCTGCATAGATAGATGCGTTGGTTTGGGACAGTCGTGCTGCCATTTTGGCCAAAGTCAAGGGTAGGTACGGGTGGGTCCAAATTAACCAGGAGAATGACGGGTAGAACTTGACATGTGACTTATGATATTTTGGCCAAAGTCAAGGTCATAAGAGCATGGGGCAAAAATCCACATCGGGAGTTTCATAAGTACTGAAACTTGCTAGTGCTGCATACCATTTGGAGTGTGATAATTCTGGTAGGATTCCTTCGGTTTTATCACGCAATGATATTTGGATCCCGATCCTACTGTGAGTATATGCTACTCCTCAGGAAAACTCTCACTTAAACGATCAATGCTATAAATTAGTAGGTGTCTAGAAAGGTGTTAGCGGGGCTACGCCCACAGGAAAAAGAGGTTACTTAATTAAGGAACTTCGCGGAAAGCGTTGGAAAACCTCCCTCGAAGTACCGACACTGGCCTGGCTGAATGGTTAGTAAGTATTGTACGGTGAGATTGATCCTGACTAATCCTTTCTTTACGGTTTGAGAAGGGATTCGAGAGACAGTGGGAGCCATCCAGTTTAGACAAACTAAAAATCACTCTAAACTTGCAAGAGCATCATGCTAAAGTGTTTCTTTTCTCTCTCCTAATTGCAACAGCGACCATTCAACATGACCGGACTTTAGTTATTACTAGATAAAAACATATTGACAAGGGCCAAACTACAAAGATTGGCTCAGGAATGTCAAGATGGCAATCACTTACGACAAGCTGGGGTATCTCCTTACCACCAAAGCTCCCCCTGTCCCAGGTCCCAAAATCAGTGTCGTAGATAGTGAAATCTACAAGACCTGGGAAATAGATTGCGCGAAGGCCAAATGCCTCGTACTTGCCTCGATGGACAACGAACATCAGAGGAGGCACGAGAATATGGACCTAGAGTCCATATTGTTAGTTATATGTATGCCCTAGAGGCCATTGCTATACATAGGATGTATATTGTAGTGGATGCTGGGACATATATAGGGAGGACTTTCTTGCTCGACATGATAGTATGCTATCTGGTTGATCTTTACCTTAACGTGTACACTGATTGTCTCTCTGTTACATGTTGATAAAGCCCTTAGGATGTGTACTTGACTACCTGGACTATGATGCGGATCATACTAGTGGGGACATGGTAGTCCATAAGTACATCCTTCAAGGTCCCTAGTCATGGGTGTATCGATACACCAGTTGTAGACTAGCGTATACCTTCTCGACCCATACAGATGGGCGATGGATGATCCCATATCCATTGGTGTTTGACATCAGAGATGATATACGGGTGCTCAGTGGAGACTTGGGTACACTGGACGGACTCGCCGAGAACTCCCAGATGGTATTATACCTTACGTCAGATGGCAGTTCTCTGGTGACACTGGTACAGAGTAGTCTGTTGACCCGAGATCGTCATAGAGTCTTATGTGGTTCCCACTGTACTTTGATTTCCACCTTACCACGTCCAAGAGGGCGTGCAAAACGGTGGTTTTTTGGGTACAGTCCCGAGTCACATGGAGGCAATGAGCGATAGGAGGGGATTCGTCTCTCCCGGTATAGGGAGTTGATGTTAGCGCTGTGTTCGATTGGCTATAACCGAAAATCCCTGGCCAGGGTTGCTGAGATTTACTAGTAAGTGTTTCCAGTAGTTTCTCTCGAACTGTTATAGACCTCATATCGACATGACTTATCGAGCTATTGGGGTCTGACGTTTTACCAACCCCTAGGCGAGATATGCGACATATCAGACGACGAGACCGGACTGTACGGTAAGTGTTACTGGTTGGATTCACCAGGAGTGTGAGCGGGCTTGCTCGTCGATCTTCTGATCGCTCAATACCCCGGGTGGCCGTTACCGTTTAGCAGACCGCTTGCGGCTTGTGGTGTTTGATATGATCATCACCTGCTGCCGGCGTATTGACTAGTCTTTAGAGCCCTACACAGAGATTTCCTCTGGCTCAAGCGAAACGAAATAGGAGCGCATATGAGATATGTGCGGGACCGAGAATAATGCGTGTATGTGATACGTATTCCTATTCTCGCGATGAATGTATCGATTGGTTATATGCGATATAACATAGTTATCGAATCAAGGATTGATTCGTTAAGCCGATACATAGGATACTAGTCCGTTATATGCGATATGACCGGATCGTTAAATCAAGTGTTGATTTAATGATTTAATGCATAATTGTATATTTGATATATTAGTTTGCATTAATTAGTATTTGTTCACTTTAAAAGGATTTTCTCACTTGATGTGCACATTGTATATGTGATATACTTTTGTGCACTTGATTTGTATCATGTTTGATGATACATGCTCACTTGTGTTTGTGTAAGGATTAAACCAATGGTTATTTAAAATGGTTAGGGATTTGATTATCTTAACTATTTATTTAGGTTATTTCCTTTTAAGGCATGAAAAGAGAAAATGGTTGCATTCATTCATGAAGCTTGATGAAGCTTCATGAAGCTTTGACCAAGTGACCATTTTTTGTCTTCATACCTAACCTAACCATTCACTTAACCTTAGTTTAGTCTCTACACTTGACCATGGTTATTATTATGATAAGTATTCTTTTTTTATTTCCTTTAATCAACTTATCATAATACTTTTTTCATCTTCTTCTTCTTCTTCACATGAAGAAGCTTGCTACCAACAATGGCAAAGTGAGAAAAAGAGTGAGAAATCCAATTCTAAAGTGAACCCACTTCCTATTTCTTCATCCTCTACCTCTTGCCAAGTAGTATAGGGTGTTTTCTTCACAAGTTTCAAGACTTGGTGATATGGGAACTTGATCTTGTGATGCCTCGACGTAGATCATCTTCGGCATCGAAGCCGACGACCAAGCCCGCCCATTTTTCCGATGAAGCCGATGCCAGAGTCCAGGATCCGATTTGGACAGCGGAGGGATATCATCGCGGAGTTATGGAGGTGGAGAACCGGATCTACAAAGGTTGTATTTCCGTTCTTTTAGTTAATTTGTTAACTAGTTTCACTTTTCGCCTAGACATCTAGTTACCGATCCGTATTAGGATTTCTCCGGCACTTGGAATTTTTGAAATTGGCATAGTTGATGCCTTGTGAGACCTCATTTGAGTGCCTAGGAACCCTACAGTGGTATCAGAGCCAAGCTAGAGCCTTAGACGAAGTGTAGACGAAGTTGGAAGTCCGTTCGAACCCGAAACCCTAATACTATAGCCTTCTCTGTACATCTTTCAAAAACTGGGAATTTTCCATATTAAAAATATGCAGAAAAAATCAGCAGGCGTTTTTAGGAATTACCATAAAATTCGAGAGTCCAATTCGACTAAAACGCCGTGGAACCGCGGCACGAGCATGGCTCGTGCGGCGGTTCCGCTGCCATATGTTCACCTTGTGCATTACTTTTTGCACAGTAATTCCTATAATGAAGTGCTGGTTTTCCTGGTAATTTTTAATCTGAACTCAAGAGTTGAGTTATCTGGGTTGTATTGGGAGTTCGTATATTCAATCGGATTATCAAAGTTTGTTGTCTATGTGTTTTTCTGGGTAAATTTTAGAATATGTTAAAATGTTCGACCGGATATAAATACCCACCTTTTCCCCTGCCGGAAAATTTCCAAGTGTTGGATTTTTCCGTGGTTTAAAGACGTTCTAAGTAGTGCAAGTAACGCGATGGTCCCTCTAGAAGACAACAAACCTTAACTCGATTATGTGACCGTCTTGAACTGCCCTTTGAACCTTCGGGTTTGGGGCAGTTACGGCGTGCCACATGTGAGGCGTTGGCTTGACCCTTCTACGGCTGGGACCATTGGTACTGAGGCACGAAGTGAATGTCTTTGAACTTATTTCATGAGTTGAGCTGTTCCGGGAAAACTTGGGTGTTTGAATGTTCGAATCGGAAAGTTTAACATTTTCTATTTATCTGGAATGTGATACAATAATTGGAATTCGCAATAAGTTATGTGATAACTGAATGAATGTTACAAACACAGCAGTTTAGTCTCACTTGATCGGTTGCCACGGAATTTTGATGTGATCAAAAGTCCGTCGCAATCTCTACGTAGCGTACGCGGATACTCGCCGGATAAACTTGATAGACAGCTACACCCCTTAGCCCCGACCAAGTGACTATAAGGAGAACCCCGTCGCCGAAAGCATCCGTCCGGGTGCTCGCGGTAGCGGTGTTCCGCCTTGGTGCACTTCGTCGACGGTATCGGGGGTGCGGCCGCCTACTAAAGTTTGCGACGAGCATTCGATCAGGATGTCAGGAATCTTGTTGAATTGCCCGACTTGATATTGAAAAGTGTTTTCGATAATGAGACTAAAATGCGGGGTTTATAATAGTTAGGCATGCGATGTCTAAGGTATTCATTTGATTAGGCATGCGATGTCTATGCAGATTGCGGATTCCAATTGTTGTAGTTTTACACTTTCTTTTCTGCGACCGTAAGTGTAATATGTGATATCGCCGGTTTCGTTAATATATGTCAACGACAATTGGGATGCGCATATTTACTTACGTTGATGACATGTGATGTTATGTGTTGCTGGATATGTTATATTGGATCGTCGTGTTTGAATAGCCGGGGTTTTTTATGTGAGATGAGTGTTTTTCATTTTCATTCATGTAAAAACTTGTATGTAATATTCTTTTATTGGGGCATTTCCAGGTTGCGGAAGATGTCACCGTTTGTATATTATTTACTTTTCCGCACTAGGATAGACCCAAGGAGGAGGGCACAGGTAACCGGGTTCTAGGGTCCAGTGGGAGACCAACTCGAGGAGTCGAGTCCGGGTCTCCTAACCCTAGAATTGGTAGGGTTACTTGCCTCTCTCGTAGGGGTCTAGGGGTGTGGGTTTGGCTATTCATCACGACCGTGGAATCCGTGTTTTATACTGGCTCGTATTGAAAATACGGACGTCCTAGTATATCCAATATTTCATATGTTACTTTTGCTGCGATATCTGTGATGTGATCATGTGATATGTTCTGTGATAGATACTTTATATAGTATATATGATATATTATATAGGCGTTACTTATGTTTTACACCCACGCTAGCCCTGCCCCGCTCTGCCGTTAGTTACCTAACCTAACGGTGCACGAGGGGACATCGAGGCGAATGCGGATGGCATAAGTGTACGTCGTATTTATCTGTGATGTTTAGGTACTTAAATGATGGGACTTCATTAATGAGATTAATGAAATAAAAGAAACCTAATGATGTTGTAGAATCGAGTTTCAAAAATAAAACAGGTAGCTACAATTTTTGCTTTGCACAGCGGTATATATGATATATCCTGCACCTTATTCGATAAGGAAAGGACCGAGATCCCTTCACCGGGAGTGACTCCTTTAGCAATAACTGGCAGATGCTACAACCCTCGGTTTGTCTTTTGATTGCTTCTATAGTTTCTGCTTTGCATAGTGATATATACGATATATCCCGCACCTCATTCGACGAGGAAAGGACCGACGATCCCTTCACCGGGAGTGACTCCTTTAGCAAAACTAGAAAAGCCTCAAAAGCACTCCATTTTAAAATCATTTGATTCTACAACGATATAAAGTTCATTACGCAAAAGGTTTTCTTAAAAACCTGTCGTAGCCCTCCGTCATTTCAGATAAGTAATAGTTAGTATTCGTGCTGCATTTGTTGACTCAGTCAAGGCGTAGTGTGCGGTAGCTGATTAGTGCTTATCTGCAAAGCATATGATGCGATTGGATTAGGGTAGTCGTGCGGCCTTGTTGACTCAGTCAAGGGTCGTGCGGGTGGGTTTAATTCAATCAAGAAATGACGGGTTGAACTTTACTTGTGGTCTATGATTTGTTGACTCAGTCAAGGTCATAGATCACTTGGGGCAAAATATTATCGGGAATTTCAAGTGTTGAAATTTGCAATGAGATTGCATACCTTCTATGAGATAGTTGGATCCCGATACCCGCTGCGAGTAATTGTTACTCCTGGGAGAGTTTTACACATTACAATTAGCCGATCAAGTAGGTGTCTAGAAAGGTGTCAACGGGGTTACGCCTCTGGGAAAACGAGGTTTACATTAATTAGGTTCGTGCGAAAGCACGCGGGACCTCCCTCAAAGTACCGACACTGGCCTGGCTGAAAGATTGGCGAACTTGTAGTGTGTAATTAATCCTGGCTAGTCTTTCCTTTTAGGGTTTGAAGGAAGATTTGATAAAAAGCAGTGGGAGCCATCCTGATTAGATAAAAGAAAAACCAATCTATTCTTGACAGAGCGCACGCTGAGTGTTTTCTTCTCTCTCTCTCCAGGTAGCGACCATATCACGCCTTAATCAAGATAATAATACGGATATTGACCGAACCCGCTTGTTATACTGAGCTGGGGAACGTTGGTCCCGCTCTAACTTATAATTGTTATAAGACAGAGCAGGAAATTGGGGATTACCAGAATTCCCGTGCCGCCCAAACGAAGAGAGTGCATGCTGATGCATCATCTTCGGGTGTGTTCATTACAAAGAACGGTTTCTCAGTATCCTCTGCATCCTAGATATGTAATCTGTTACATAGGGCTACAAAAGGGTAGAAAAACTGAGAAAGGGTGATAAGTTTCATGAGGCAGAAAACGGGGCAAGTGTTGCAGCCAAGTCTGTTGGTCACTGTCACCCTGTATTCCAAATACATTGATTCTGAACGAATGTTATTAGATACCGAACCTGATATACAAAATCATATCACTCTCTTTAATAGTAAAGAAATGATAAAATTTTGTATTGTTGGATAATTTTTGAACATTTCCTATATCAAAAGTTGATCGGATCAGGCACGTTATCTAAAAGCGTTGATGTTCTAAATCAAACTACAGTTCTTAGTATACAGAACACACACAAGAGAAAGAGTTCAGAAATGAACGAATTCTTCTTGAGGTATTGTAGACTAGGTCATATCAATGCGACCTGACTGGCTGGAGTTACATTTAGATGCATATTTAAATCTGTTTGAATTTACATCTTATGAAAATTGCCAGTCATGTCACAAAGATACGATGGCCATAGCTCTATTTACTGGAAACAGAGAAAGAGTTAGTAAACTCTTGGGATGATACATGTTGATGTATGATAGGTCCCATGTCTACATATGCCAGGACTGGTTCTTTGTACTTCGTTACATTCTCTGATAATCTCTCAAGATTCAGACATATGTTCCTGTTGAAACACAAGTCCGAACCTTTTGAGATATTCACAGAATATAAGTTAGAAATAGAGAACCAAAATACGGGTATAAGTATTATGTCCTATGATGAGATCAAGGAGGAGAATACTTGAGCACGGAAATCCTGGATTATTCTAAAGGAGAATGAGATTCTCTCTCAGCATTACTCCTCCGTATACACCATAGCACGATGGTATATCGGGGCGGAGCAATAGTACCCTATGTGATATGGTGTGCTCTATGATGAGTACTACTGAGTTACCTATTTCCTTTTTGGGAGTTATGCACTTGAGAAGCTGCATACCTATTGAATCGGGTTCAAATCAAATCAGTTGCCCACCACTTCATAGTTGATATGATAAGGGAAGAGCCCATCTCTTAAGTTAGTTAAGATATAGGGTTGTCCAGCCTATGTCTGAAAAGAAAAATCCGGACAAGCTCGAGGCAAGGTCTGTTATGTAGAACTGGAAATGTTCCAGCTATACAAACAACAACAGATGATTTGGTAGAACCAAAGGATTCAGTAGATTCCAACGAACCTCAGCCTCTCCGCCGATCTAGTAGGGTTCCTCACCCAACTGAGAGATATTTCGGTTTCTCTATGACAGTGGGAGCGAGGATTGCATCATGAGATGATGACCCAACTAGTTCCGAGCTGGCCATCAGGAGTAAGACTCTGTAAGAATGGCTGGATGCTTAGTGATCTGAGATGGAATCCTTATACACCAACAAAGTATGGACTTTAGTTGCTTTATCTGAAGGGTTAAATCCCCATCAGGAGCAAGTATATCGTGAGAAGATTACTTGGTGTACATGGAAAAGTTGAGACTTTCAAAGCAAGACTTGTTAAAGGCTTTTGTCATCAACCAGGCATGGATAATGATGAAACCTTTCCAGTAGCTATGCTTAAGTCCATCCAGATCCTACTTGCCATGGCTACATACCATGACTACGATATCTGGCGGTTGGGTGCCATGACTGCTTTTCTAGATGGTGTTTTAGAAGAGTGCGTCAATAAGTACACAGCCAGAGGGCTTCGTAGACAGTGGGAGCAGCGGAAACGTGTACAAGATGCTTTATAGGATAAAGCAGACATCGCGGAGTTGGAACGTCTGTTTTGATGTATTAGTCAACGAGTTTGACATCATCAAAATGGTAGATGAACCTTGTATAAACAAAAAGGTAGTAGGGAGTATGGTGGTGATCCTCGTAGAGTAAACAAAAAGGTAGTAGGGAGTATGGTGGTGATCCTCGTAGAGTACGTGGATGACATACTCTTGATAAGAAAGGAGTTTCCTATGCTACGCTCGGTCAATCTCCGCTTATCACAATGATTCTCCATATAGGATCAAAGTTATACCTCCTAAATCCTGGGTTTTGGATCTATGAGATAGATCTAATTGGATGTTAGGATTCTCACTAGTTGTAGTGAGATGGTATCAATCGATCCTGGGGAGAATCACTGGAAGGGTTCCAGGGTGATAAGCACGACTGAATGTTAGTCACAGGCATTGTCTTTACCCTCAGTAAAGGGACGGTATGTTGGAAGAGTTCCAAGCTAGATACCGTGGCATACTAGACGATAAAGGCTGGATACATCGCTACTTAAGATGCTACCAAAGAGGCAGTCTGGGTGTATATTAGTTCATGAGATGAACTTCGTTCCTCCCATTGTGTGACAATGGAAGTGTGGCTTATGCCAAGGAACGTCCGTCCCATCAGTGATCCAGACATATTCTAAGGCAGTATCACCTGATCATGGAGATGATTGATCTCCAGGGTGATCAAGGTTAGGAGAGTAGACTCAGAGGACAGCACGGCAGATCCACTCACAAAGGCCTTTTCCCAGAGAGAGACTTTTATGTGATGGTTGAGTATGAGATACTGCAACCACTACAATCAGATGGCCCTAGTGCAAGTGGGAGATTGTTAGTTATATGTATGCCCTAGAGGCCATTGCTATACATAGGATGTATATTGTAGTGGATGCTGGGACATATATAGGGAGGACTTTCTTGCTCGACATGATAGTATGCTATCTGGTTGATCTTTACCTTAACGTGTACACTGATTGTCTCTCTGTTACATGTTGGTAAAGCCCTTAGGATGTGTACTTGACTACCTGGACTATGATGTGGATCATACTAGTGGGGACATGGTAGTCCATAAGTACATCCTTCAAGGTCCCTAGTCGTGGGTGTATCGATACACCAGTGTAGACTAGCGTATACCTTCTCGACCCATACAGATGGGCGATGGATGATCCCATATCCATTGGTGTTTGACATCAGAGATGATATACGGGTGCTCAGTGGAGACTGGGTACACTGGACGGACTCGCCGAGAACTCCCAGATGGTATTATACCTTACGTCAGATGGCAGTTCTCTGGTGACACTGGTACAGAGTAGTCTGTTGACCCGAGATCGTCATAGAGTCTTGTGTGGTTCCCACTGTGCTTTGATTTCCACCTTACCACGTCCAAGAGGGCATGCAAAACGGTGGATTTTGGGTACAGTCCCGAGTCACATGGAGGCAATGAGCGATAAGAGGGGATTCGTCTCTCCCGGTATAGGGAGTTGATGTTGCGATGTGTTCGATTGGCTATAACCGGAAATCCCTGGCCAGGGTTGCTGAGATTTACTGGTAAGTGTTACCAGTAGTTTCTCGAACTGTTATAGACCTCATATCGACACGACTTATCGAGCTATTGGGGTCTGACGTTTACCACCCTTAGGCGAGATATGCGACATATCAGACGACGAGACCGGACTGTACGGTAAGTGTTACTAGTTGGATTCACAGGAGTGTGAGCGGGCTTGCTCGTCGATCTTCTGATCGCTCAATACCCGGGTGGCCGTTACATTTAGCATACCGCTTGCGTCTTGTGGGTGTTTGATATGATCATCACCTGCTGCCGGCGTGTTGACGAGTATTTAGAGTCCTACACAGAGGTTTCCTGGCTCAAGCGAAATGAAATAGGAGCGCATATGAGATATGTGCGGGACCGAGAATAATGCGTGTATGTGATACCGTATTCTATTCTCGCGATGAATGTATCGATTGGTTATATGCGATATAACCTAGTTATCGAATCAAGGATTGATTCGTTAAGCCGATACATAGGATACTAGTCCGTTATATGCGATATGACCGGATCGTTAAATCAAGTGTTGATTTAATGATTTAATGCATAATTGTATATTTGATATATTACTTTGCATTAATTAGTATTTGTTCACTTTAAAAGGATTTTCTCACTTGATGTGCACATTGTATATGTGATATACTTTTGTGCACTTGATTGTATCATGTTTGATGATACATGCTCACTTGTGTTTGTGTAAGGATTAAACCATGGTTATTTAAATGGTTAGGGCTTTGATTATCTTAACTATTTATTTAGGTTATTTCCTTTTAAGGCATGAAAAGAGAAAATGGTTGCATTCATTCATGAAGCTTGATGAAGCTTCATGAAGCTTTGACCAAGTGACCATTTTTTGTCTTCATACCTAACCTAACCATTCACTTAACCTTAGTTTAGTCTCTACACTTGACCATGGTTATTATTATGATAAGTATTCTTTTTTATTTCCTTTTAATCAACTTATCATAATACTTTTTTCATCTTTTTCTTCTTCTTCACATGAAGAAGCTTGCTACCAACAATGGCAAAGTGAGAAAAAGAGTGAGAAATCCAATTCTAAAGTGAACCCACTTCCTATTTCTTCATCCTCTACCTCTTGCCAAGTAGTATAGGATGTTTTCTTCACAAGTTTCAAGACTTGGTGAAGTGCGAGCTTGATCTTGTGATTCCTCGACGTAGATCATCTTCGGCATCGAAGCCGACGACCAAGCCCACCCATTTTTCCGATAAGCCGATGCCAGAGTCCGGGATCCGATTTGGACAGCGGAGGGACATCTTCGCGGAGCTATGGAGGTGGAGAACCGGATCTACAAAGGTTGTATTTCCGTTCTTTTAGTTAATTTGTTAACTAGTTTCACTTTTCGCCTAGACATCTAGTTAACGATCCGTATTAGGGCTTCTCGGCACTTGGTATTTTTGAAATTGGCATGGTTGATGCCTTGTGAGACCTCATTAGAGTGCCTAGGAACCCTACACATATTTCTTCATACAAAAGAACTGTATAGAGAGCAGTCTCGTATCGCAAGATACGAAGTGTCGAAGAAGTTGTTTTCGGCAAGGTTGGCCGTCGGATCATCGGTAGCGGAACACGTGCTTAAGATGATTGGCTACATAGAGGTGCTCGCGGACCTTGGGACCACGTTGGAGAATGAACTCTATACTGATTTGATTCTCCAGTCCCTTCCTTCCACTTACGCCCAGTTTATTCTTAACTTCAACATGCAAGGAAAGGTGGTTGAACTTTCCGAACTTCTGAACATGTTGAGGAGTGCTGAGGGCACCCTACAGAAGGGTAGGGAGACATCCACTTTGTTTGTAGGAGGATCTTCCTCTTCTAGGTCCAGGGCGAAAGCCAAGGGCAAGAAGAAGAAAGCCCCCGCCAAACCAAGAGGCGGTGTCAGTAAAGTGGATACGAAGGGAAAAGGAAAAGCAACAAAGGTAGCGGGAAAGCTGTTGGGGAAGGAAGAATGCTTCTATTGTCACAAAAGTGGTCATTGGAAACAGGATTGCAAGGCTTGGAAGGCCAGAACACAGGATTTGAAGCGAGTTGCGGCTTCAGCTTCAGGTGTGTATGTTATTGAAAACTGTCTATCAATAAACTCTACATCCTGGGTATTGGATACCGGATCAGGATCTCATATCTGTAATTCTTTGCAGGCGTTGAGAAAGTGTAGAGTTTTGAAGGCAGGTGACATGACCCTCAGAGTTGCAAACGGTGCTAGCATGGATGCTGAGGCCGTGGGGGACTATCACCTGGGATTGTCGGATGGACACTTTTTGGTTTTACGTAGTTGTTATTATGTACCAAATGCAACCTGTAATATCATTTCTGTATCTTTATTATCTAAAGAAGGTTATGAATTTGCATTTGTAAGTAATGTAGTAAACATTCACCTTAATCAAGTTTTGATTGGGTCAGGTACATTGAACAACGGTATATACGTGTTAAACCAACCACAGATTTTCAATGTCCAGAATACACACAAAAGAAAGTCTCCAGAAATCAATAAAACATTCTTATGGCATTGTAGAATGGGTCACATCAATGAGAGAAGGTTGACTAAGTTACATACAGAAGGATATTTGGATCCGTTCGAATATCAATCTATGCAACTTGTCAATCCTGTCTCAAGGGAAAGATGACAAAGACTCCGTTCACTGGACACGGAGTAAGAGTGAGCGAGCTCTTGGGACTCGTACACAGCGACGTGTGCGGTCCAATGTCTACACATGCACGAAGCGGTTATTCTTACTTCATTACTTTTACGGATGACTTTTCAAGGTACGGTTATGTCTTCTTAATGAAACATAAATCCGAGGCTTTTGAAAAATTCCAGGAATATAAGAATGAAGTAGAAAAACAAACAGGCAAAAGTATCAAGGCACTAAGATCTGATCGAGGTGGTGAATACTTGAGTGCCGAGTTCCTGGGTTACTTAAAAGAGAATGGAATTCTCTCTCAGCTTACTCCGCAACATAACGGTGTATCGGAGAGACGGAACCGAACCCTATTGGATATGGTACGGTCCATGATGAGTAACGCTGAGTTACCGCGATCGTTTTGGGGATATGCGCTAGAATCAGCTGCATACCTTTTGAACCGAGTTCCAACTAAGACTGTGCCTACTACACCATATCAGATGTGGTGTGGGAAGAGACCCTATCTTAATCACATTAAGACATGGGGATGTCCAACTTTTGTAAAAAAGCAGCATGCGGACAAGCTCGAGGCACGCTCAGTACAGTGCAAGTTTGTGGGATATCCAAAGAACTCCAAGGGATATTTCTTCTATTGCGAAGAGGAACAAAAGGTGTTTGTTTCTCGCCATGCCCACTTTCTAGAACACCAGTTCATAGAAAAAGAATTAAGTGGGAGCGCAATAGAGCTGGAAGAAATTCCAGAACCACAAGCTATTACTGAAAGCTTAGTAGAACCAGAGGGTTCGAAAGATCAGGACATTCCCACGCCACTCCGCAGGAGTAGTAGGCAGTCTCATCCGCCCGAGAGATACTACGGTTTTCTCATTGACGGGGATAGAGAGGATTGCATCATAGATTGTGATGAGCCTACTAGCTTCCAGCAAGCCATTCAGAGCGTCGACTCGGTAAAATGGCTGGATGCAATGCGGACCGAAATGGAGTCCATGTACACCAACAAAGTATGGACGTTGGACATTGCTCCAGATGGGGTAAAACCCGTAGGATGCAAGTGGATCTTCAAAAGGAAGATTGGTGTAGATGGACAGGTTGAGACCTATAAAGCTAGACTGGTTGCAAAGGGTTTTCGTCAAAGACCTGGTTTGGACTATGACGAAACCTTTTCTCCAGTATCTATGCTGAAATCCATTCGGATCCTTCTTTCCATTGCTGCCTTCCACGATTATGAGATTTGGCAGATGGACGTAAAGACAGCTTTTCTAATTGGACATTTAGAGGAGTGTGTCTATATGGAACAGCCAGAGGGTTTCATTCAGAGTGGGAGCAGCGGAAAGATGTGCAAGTTGCTTAAGTCCATTTATGGACTAAAGCAGGCATCGCGGAGTTGGAACATCTGTTTTGATGAGACGGTCAAGGAATTTGGCTTTATCAAAAATCCAGATGAACCATGCATCTATTGTAGATTTGTAGCGAGAACTGTAGTATTCCTCGTTTTATACGTGGATGACATTCTCTTAATAGGAAATGATATTCCTATGCTACAATCTGTCAAGGGGTTCTTGTCATACAGGTTCTCCATGAAAGACCTGGGTGATGCCTTATACATTCTGGGTATCCGGATCTACCGTGATAGATCCAAGTGGATATTAGGACTTTCGCAGTCCAGGTACATCGACACCATATTGAAGAGATTCAGTATGGAAGATTCCAAGCGCGGTAATCTACCGGCTTGTCACGGGATCACCCTCTCCAAAGAGATGTCTCCCAAGACTGATTTGGAGAGGGATCGCATGTCTATTATACCCTACGCTTCTGCGGTAGGCTCTATAATGTATGCGATGTTGTGTACCAGACCGGATGTGGCTTATGCACTGAGTGTGGTAAGCAGGTATCAGTCAAACCCTGGGGAGAAATATTGGATAGCAGTAAAGAACATTCTCAAGTACCTGAGAAGGACTAAGGAGATGTTCTTGGTGTATGGCGGAAAGACCTCCAGATTGAGGCCTTTGCTGACTCCAGCTTCCAGAGTGACAAGGATGATTCCAAGTCCATGTCGGGTTTTGTCTTTACCCTCAATGGAGGGGCGGTGTGTTGGAAGAGTTCCAAACAGGAAACCGTTGCTGACTCGACTATGGAAGCGGAATACATCGCTGCATCTGATGCCGCAAAAGAAGTTGTCTGAATGAGGAAGTTCTTGAGAGAACTTCAGGTGGTTCCGTCCATTGTTGACCCAATACCTCTGTATTGCGACAACAACAACGGGGCTATAGCTTTAGCGAAGAAACCCAGGTCCCATCAGAAATCTGTTGCGCCACGGCAGCGCCCCGGCCTCTTTCTCGAGGCCAAAATGCGGAATAAAAAAAAACTTTGCGAACTTTGCAAAACGGCGCTACCGCGGACAATGAAAAACCCGGATCGTAAACCATTAACCTATACTAGCTAACTAGAGATGGGGTGAGAGATATACCAAGCGATCCGTGTCCTTCGGTCTTCGTCTCCACTCCGATCTCCCGCGGAATCTCCGTCACCTCCTCGCTCGTCGGAAAGGGCACCACGTAGCCGGAATCTTTTACGGGCTCCCGCCTCTTGACCGAGGCAACTCGGGCGTGAAGTTGGCTAGCCGACGCGTCCAAGGCTTGCTATAGAATAGTGTAGTGAACTTGTCTCTTGGGGTTATGGGGTTGCCTTAATGTGGAGGGATGGAGAAGAGAAGGAGAGAAAGAAATGAGCTTTGAAGCTAATTTTTTTGCAACCATGGAATGAGATGGAAAAATGCCACACCAAAAATAATTATCCCTCCTCCTCAAAAGAATGTGGCCGGCCTCTTTTTCTCAAGTATGAGATTGGAGAGAGAAAAAAAGGAATTCATCAAATAAGAAAAGGAAAGGATAATTAAAGAAGAAGGTCACTCTCATTTCAATCCAAATCCTTTCCACCATCCATCAAATGAAAAGCAAGTGATGAGATTAAAAAGGAACTCATGATGAAATAGCAATCATGATGCCACAAATATGCAAAGAAACCCCTCACAAAATGTTAATTGCAAACTTGCAATTAACACCCTCCATCACAAAGCCCGGCCGAGAAGGAATGAAAGAAAACCGGCCGAAACGGAATGCAAACTGGCAACCCCAGAAAACCGATCCCATAATAAATTACAGGAAAACCCCGCTACTGCAAATACATGCCCGTATTTGTATTCCCACTGAACACAAATGCAAAGAGACAAAACTACACTATCAAATACTAGAATCCGGCTTAAGCCAAAGCCGGCTAGTAAAAACTGTCCGATCACGATCCGTGCAATACCGCACGTATCTGATCGAACCCTGCCATATCTCCATACGGCCTCTACAGCGTTTCGCCCGAAACTTGAGTAACTGAAAGTGAGTGTGGTGGACTCTAAAGACTCGTCAATACAATGGCTGTGGATTTAACCACTGGCACGTCAGAGGTATAAGCCAATACGTGACGGACCACCAGCTATTGACCAAATGGGACGTCGATGAGGAAGCTCACCCCGACACCCAACTGAGCCTGTCAGTGACAATATCCGTACAGTCCGGTCCGTTCGTCTATGAGTATCGCATGGCGGGCCTAGGGGGTTGGTGAAAGTCAGACCCCCAAAAGCGGTACAAGTCGTGTCGGAGCGTAGCCCAGAACGCCCTGAGATACTACTGGAATACCTACCAGTAAATCTCCTGCCTCGGCCGAGGGCTTTGCGTAATGGCTCTCCTAGACACAGCGCGACCTCACCCCCAATACCGGGAGAGACGAACCCCTGCAGATCCGCTCACTGCCTCCATGTGGCTCGGGACTGTACCCAACTAAAACCTGTTTGCACGACTCCTTTGAGCCGTGGTAGGGTAGTAATCAAAGCACAGTGGGAACTCACACGAGACAAATGACGATCTCAGGTCGATGAACTAACCTGTACACATGTCACCAGGGAACCGCTATCTGACATCTGGTATAAGACCAACTAGCAGGTTCCCGGCGAGTCCTGTCCGGTGTACTCATAACCCAATGAGCACCTGTATACATCTTAGGTGAACCAACTGACACCAGTGGCTTGTGAGACCGGCCACCGCCCCTCGTCGGGGTCTCGACTGTATACACTAGTCTACTAACGGAGTATCGATGCCCTGTCTCGAAACTCCTACGACTAGGGACCTTTTAAGGATGTGCTTATAGACCACCAGCTCCCACGTATATGATCGCCATCATACTGCTGGCAGTCAAGCAAGAATCCTAGGGGCTCTATCAACGTGTAATAGCGACATGTCAGGTCACCTAAAGCAGTACACGATGATAAAGATAAACCAGATAGCATACTATCATCTCGAGTAAGACTGTCCTACCGGGATAGGTCCTCTCTCAATCATTGCAATCACGTGCCTGTGATCCAATAATTGACTCTGAGGGCACTAACTCCAACAATCTCCCACTTGCACTCAAGGCTAATTATTGCGATGTCGCATACTCACAGCCCGTGTGATACCGAACACCCAACTCCTCTACTAGTCAGTCTCACAAAACCTGTTTGCGAAACTATTGCGTTCGAGGAATAGCCTCAGTGAGTGGATCCGCAGTGATGTTTCTTTCTGTGTCTCTCTATATCTCATGTTCGCGGAGAAAACCATCTCCCGAAATGAGCAATACCTGTCTTAGAATGTCTGGATGTCTGATGGGACCTAGCTCATAAATGAACTCCAAACCCAAACTTCTTAGACTGTATCATTAACTGAACTTAATCAGTATCCTGCGCCATGCCACCCTCAGTATTGCCTTGGACCATCTGTCCAAAATACTGCCCCTCGTCAGAAGGAAAATCTATAACTCTGACAACCTGCTTGTCGTCCATGTCACCTTGGAAGCCCGGAGTGATAACCGTCTCCTAAAGGAGGCAGCCGTTATCATATCCCTAGAACATTCACTTATGTTCTAAAACTGCTTCCGACTGGTTTTCCAGGATTGGATCAATATCAACTTATTGCATCTAGTGCAAGAACAACATCTGGTGTGGTATTTGACATCTCATGATTGACTCAAATGCCTAAGCAAGTGATCTGCCAATCATGCACATCCTCTCCCCTTTAGTCTGTAAGACACCTTTATAGAGGGTGACTCCATTATCTGCAGGTATACTACCATGCCAGGAGTCGTCCATTCTAAATACTCATAGAATGCTGTCAAAATACCCTGATTGGGAAACCACCCAAATCTAGATCTAAAACCATAGATCTAGTAACCAGTATGTCTGATATAATGTCCAAGTCCCATGTGGAGAAAACACTGTGTGACGACCAAAGTATAACCGATCGTAGTATAGGAATATCACTTCCTACTACCTTCTCAACAGATCCATCCCCTATTCCGACGACGTCAAACCTATGACTGTCACATCAGAAATAGATGATCTATCTCCGCTACATCTGCTTTAGTCTATAAATAGACATAAGCCTGATGTCCACCAATGCTTCCGCTGCTCCCACTGACTACGACAACCCTCTGGCAGAGTCATATAGACGTGCACTTCCAAAGCTAGTTTAGAACGACGCTATACTCATTCTCCCGCCGGGTCTCGCAGCCTGGAACAATCAGCAATGGCAAGTGTGGGTAAACAAGAACTTCCCTGTCACCGTCCTTGAGGCTACCGTAGTACCTCTCGGGTGCCTGAAGTTACCCACCGTATCTGCGGAGTGGCCAATGGAATGTCAGTCCAGATTGAATCTTTAGGTTCCTTATCAAATCTTCAGTAATCGTTTGTGGTTCTGGAATCACTTCCAGTTCTACCATACTCCCACTACTTTTTCTGAAAAATCCAATTTTTATTAAAACTGTGGCGAGTCTAGAACAATATTTCTATTGATCTGTCAGATGGTAGAAAATCAACCCTCGTCATAGCCTGGGCCAACCCACAAACAGCCATTACAGAAACGTGCCTTGAGTTGTCCAGTGTCTGGTTTTAAGCATAAGCCGGACAACTCCCCGTACCTTAACATCGTTAAGATATGAACTGTTCTATATCCAATATAGAACCAGAGGCACTGATTCAATTGAACCAGATTCAAATCATGCAGCTATCTCCAGTGCATGTAAACTAAATGGAAGAAGGCCGATCAGCGTTACTCAACTTAGGAATGCTTCCAATTATGAGTAACCTGAAAGAGAAGCTAGTTCTCTTAAACATTACTATCAACTGAATACCATACACAAGTATCTACATCTTCGATCACTTTGAAGAATCCCGATACTTGCTATACCTGGTTCTCTACTCTATTCAAATACCTATAACTCCTCAAAACTTAGACCCTGTGTTTCCACGAAACACATGTCTAAGAACTAGAGAAGTTAAAAGTAAACAGAATATAGTACGAGGACCAACCCCTCTGTCCTAATGGACACTGGACAACATACAATACTCTGTATAAGTCCGCTGAGTCTAACAACTCTTTCACTGTGTGTCGTAGGTTGAAAACTGTACTTATGGTTAAGAAGAATTACACCGCTGTTTAATGCTCCTTACCTAACCATCCACTGATATAGGTAAATGTCATCGACATAATATCAAAAGGTATATCTCACTCTATGAAAATAGACGTACAGATATATCAATTTGAAATTGGTGCACAACAGCGGATATTCAAAACCAAATATTTGCCGACCGGCAAACAACCCAGGTGACTTCCTCAAATATCACCGATTACAACGAATCCCGATATAATGAGGATGATCACCCAATTCCCAATAACTTACTCCCACTCAGCATCTGTAAAACCATACAGATGTGAGAATCCAACCTGGTAAATACATACCCTGGAGCAAGTGTCTAACTGGGAAATCAGTTTTCCATTAACAGTACACAGTGAAACTGAAACATTGAAATGTTTCGTTGGGGTATCCTGGTATTCCTAGTAATGCCTCTTCCATTATCCAGATTCACAACTGTAACCGTATAATTCTTTGCCACCTCTCCAAATCCCTTTATATGTCTTTAGTCATTACCTTCTGTACACCCCTTTAAGCCAAATGGTTTTCTTCCTTCCCTACCGTTCGGCACCAGCCTATGGTTTGGAAGAAGACTATCCAAAAAGCATAAAGGGTGTACTGTCCTAATCCTAGGAGCACTCGCAACGCGAGAGAAGGTGAAGATAAAAGACACCTGAATGTACTTTATTCCTATTTCTCCTGAACCAGAATCCATCCCCGAACTGGAACAAGTTCCTTTCGAGTTCGTATATAACCATACGATGGAGTATCCAATAAACTAGGATCTTCGTAGTAACACAGAGTGTCCTGGAGAAATACAAAGGTGATTTAGGATTGGCGAAGAAATACTTGGTTTGGTTGTGAATATCAGTCGCAATTTACTTTGCCCTCCTACTAATCCCTTGCTTTGTCTTAACTTAATACCTTCTGCACACCATCGTTATGCTAACTGGTTTTCTTCATTCCCTACCGGTCGGCACCAGCCTAAGGTTTGGAAGAAGACTATCCAATTTGCGTAATAGGTGTACTACTCCTAAACCAAGGAGTACTCGCAACCTGAGAGAAGGTGAAAAGAAAAGACAACTGAATAGTCCTATCCGTTTTCTCCAGAACCAGAAACCATCCTCGAAATCCTTCGAGTTCGTATCTAACCATACGATGGTTTTGTCCAATGGAAGTGGACATTCGCAGTAATACGGGGTGTCCTGGAGAAAAGGGTAAAAGTAGGAGTGGCAATGAGGTCTGCAACTCTGACAATCCAAAAGCCAGTGTTAAGAAGGTTCGGTCAACTTGGTCACTGAGTCATAGTCTAGGGTCGGGTCAATGGTCGCTGCCAGAGAGAGAGAGAAAAGAAACACTCAGCGTGCACTCTAACCTAGATCAGAATGGTTATCACTTTGTCTAATCTGGAAACCTCCCACTGTACCTCAAATTCTTCTCCAAACCTGAAAGAAGAATTAGTCGGGAACACCCGAGGAGTAAACCAACTCATCAGTGGGAATCGGGATCCAACTATCATCGCATGATAACGTGACGGAATCCACTCACGTCACCACACTCCAGAAGGTATGCGCATGCCTGGCAAGTTTCAGTTCTTTTGAAACTCCCGATGTGATTTTTACCCCTAGGACCCAAGTGACCTTGACGAATAATCAACAAATCAAAAGGTCCTAGTCAAGTTCAACCCGTCATTATCTTGATTGCGTTAAACCCACCCGCACGACCCTTGACGAATAATCAACAAAGTCGCACGACTGTCCTAACCAATCCACATATCCATGCGACAGAAAGCATTACAGAGCTACCGCACACTACGCCTCGGCGAATAGCAACGACAAACGTAGCGCGAATACTATGCAATACTAATCCGAAATGACGGAGGGCTACGAATGGTTTCTGGCGAAAACCTTTAACGTAATGAACTTGATATCGTTGAAGGAACTGGATAACTTTTATAAAAATATAGTGACGAAAACCTTTACTAAAGAGGTCACTCCCGGTGAAGGGATCTCGGCTCTTTCCCCGTAGAATGAGGTGCAGGATATTCCAACTGAATACCACGATGCAAAGCAAAAGTAATCGGCTATAGTGAAGTTAATGCCCTGACGCAAACTTCTGTCCAAGGGGTCACTCCCGGTGAAGGGATCTCGGCCCTTGCCTCGTCGACTGAGGAGCAGGATATTCCAAATGAATACCACGATGCAAAACAAAAGTGAACGTCCTTGCAATAACAGCTTTTTGAAAAATGTTCCAACAACATCAGATTAGGTTTGTTTAAACTTGCATTGATCCGAATCAATGCAGTCCCATCAATTGATCACACCACAAAGAACGAAAATATACTGACGTACGTATATGCCATCCGCATTCGCCACTGGGTCCCGTCATCACCCGTTAGGTTAGCTAACTAACGGCAGAGCGGGGACTGGACTAGCGCGGATGTAAAACATATACAACGTCTACTAATATATATACCAATATATAGTATTTCGCTCAAGGCGTGAATAAAATGCAACATCACAGAAATGTACAGCATCACAGAACAATACAGATATCTGGAAACCCCGGGTTTCACAGAGCCGCTGCTGAAACCCGACGTTCCCCTGGTCGTGTGGATAGCCTGTGCAATGAAAAACCTAGACCCCTACGGGCGCGGCAAGTCACCCGCCAAAACCTGAAGCGAGGCAGCCCCCTTCAGCTCCGTGAATGGACCACCCAGCACTCCACGGAATCCGGCAACTTGGGCACCCCTCCTGGGTCAACCTATACCCCCTACGAGTGCGGCGAATAGCCCGCCAATCCTGGACTGAAGCCCCCTCCGTCTCAATGCCCTGAGATGCGGGCCCGTTGCCCTCCAGAACCCGGCTATCCGTGCACCCCACCGCGGGGCAACCCTAGTACAGAAAGTAAAATATACAAACACCGGGTACATCGACCGCAACCAGGTCGTGCCCCAAAAGAATAATACAATCAGGCAGTGACGGCTGTCCACATGTCGGACGCTCGCCCCGCAATATCAAATGTACATAATACAACAAACTGTACTAGCATTGCATCCAGGCTATCCCCACGACCGATCCGCAACATCACAGCATAAACATAGAACATCAACGTGAAAGTCACGTTCGCAAATCCGTCTAACCGGGCTATAGCAGTTAGACCGGATTTACCGATCGAGTGACATTCACGGTCGCAGATATAATGTAAATACTGTGAAATAATGTGTTTAAAATTTTCCGATTGACCAAAAATTAACAAGTGGGCCCCCAACCAATACTGTAGCAGTTACAGAAAACCAGGGCCCAAATTTAATATCCCAAAACCCACAAAATAAGTCCAGAAGCCCACTGAAAAAAGATGAGGCAATGACCCCACTAACTTGCGGCGGAAGCGCGGCCAAAAGGTGGTTTTCGCCGCCCTTCCGCGGTCGTGATAGGGGTTCACTGTCTCGTTTTTTTTCAGTGTTCTTATAACTCCCTGCACATCTTTCTCAGATCACCTAAAAAATTTTTAGAGACCAAAAAAATCCAACAGAAAACTGATGTGAAGGAATATGTGGTTTTTGGAATTTCGGTCGATCGGAACTGAAAAACACATTAGAACAAGCTAGGTAAGGTTAATGGCGTGGCTCTGATACCATGTTGCGCCACGGCAGCGCCCCGGCCTCTTTCTCGAGGCCAAAATGCGGAATAAAAAAAAACTTTGCGAACTTTGCAAAACGGCGCTACCGCGGACAATGAAAAACCCGGATCGTAAACCATTAACCTATACTAACTAACTAGAGATGGGGTGAGAGATATACCAAGCGATCCGTGTCCTTCGGTCTTCGTCTCCACTCCGATCTCCCGCGGAATCTCCGTCACCTCCTCGCTCGTCGGAAAGGGCACCACGTAGCCGGAATCTTTTACGGGCTCCCGCCTCTTGACCGAGGCAACTCGGGCGCGAAGTTGGCTAGCCGACGCGTCCAAGGCTTGCTATAGAATAGTGTAGTGAACTTGTCTCTTGGGGTTATGAGGTTGCCTTAATGTGGAGGGATGGAGAAGAGAAGGAGAGAAAGAAATGAGCTTTGAAGCTAATTTTTTTGCAACCATGGAATGAGATGGAAAAATGCCACACCAAAAATAATTATCCCTCCTCCTCAAAAGAATGTGGCCGGCCTCTTTTTCTCAAGTATGAGATTGGAGAGAGAAAAAAAGGAATTCATCAAATAAGAAAAGGAAAGGATAATTAAAGAAGAAGGTCACTCTCATTTCAATCCAAATCCTTTCCACCATCCATCAAATGAAAAGCAAGTGATGAGATTAAAAAGGAACTCATGATGAAATAGCAATCATGATGCCACAAATATGCAAAGAAACCCCTCACAAAATGTTAATTGCAAACTTGCAATTAACACCCTCCATCACAAAGCCCGGCCGAGAAGGAATGAAAGAAAACCGGCCGAAACGGAATGCAAACTGGCAACCCCAGAAAACCGATCCCATAATAAATTACAGGAAAACCCCGCTACTGCAAATACATGCCCGTATTTGTATTCCCACTGAACACAAATGCAAAGAGACAAAACTACACTATCAAATACTAGAATCCGGCTTAAGCCAAAGCCGGCTAGTAAAAACTGTCCGATCACGATCCGTGCAATACCGCACGTATCTGATCGAACCCTGCCATATCTCCATACGGCCTCTACAGCGTTTCGCCCGAAACTTGAGTAACTGAAAGTGAGTGTGGTGGACTCTAAAGACTCGTCAATACAATGGCTGTGGATTTAACCACTGGCACGTCAGAGGTATAAGCCAATACGTGACGGACCACCAGCTATTGACCAAATGGGACGTCGATGAGGAAGCTCACCCCGACACCCAACTGAGCCTGTCAGTGACAATATCCGTACAGTCCGGTCCGTTCGTCTATGAGTATCGCATGGCGGGCCTAGGGGGTTGGTGAAAGTCAGACCCCCAAAAGCGGTACAAGTCGTGTCGGAGCGTAGCCCAGAACGCCCTGAGATACTACTGGAATACCTACCAGTAAATCTCCTGCCTCGGCCGAGGGCTTTGCGTAATGGCTCTCCTAGACACAGCGCGACCTCACCCCCAATACCGGGAGAGACGAACCCCTGCAGATCCGCTCACTGCCTCCATGTGGCTCGGGACTGTACCCAACTAAAACCTGTTTGCACGACTCCTTTGAGCCGTGGTAGGGTAGTAATCAAAGCACAGTGGGAACTCACACGAGACAAATGACGATCTCAGGTCGATGAACTAACCTGTACACATGTCACCAGGGAACCGCTATCTGACATCTGGTATAAGACCAACTAGCAGGTTCCCGGCGAGTCCTGTCCGGTGTACTCATAACCCAATGAGCACCTGTATACATCTTAGGTGAACCAACTGACACCAGTGGCTTGTGAGACCGGCCACCGCCCCTCGTCGGGGTCTCGACTGTATACACTAGTCTACTAACGGAGTATCGATGCCCTGTCTCGAAACTCCTACGACTAGGGACCTTTTAAGGATGTGCTTATAGACCACCAGCTCCCACGTATATGATCGCCATCATACTGCTGGCAGTCAAGCAAGAATCCTAGGGGCTCTATCAACGTGTAATAGCGACATGTCAGGTCACCTAAAGCAGTACACGATGATAAAGATAAACCAGATAGCATACTATCATCTCGAGTAAGACTGTCCTACCGGGATAGGTCCTCCCTCAATCATTGCAATCACGTGCCTGTGATCCAATAATTGACTCTGAGGGCACTAACTCCAACAAAATCCAGACACATCTTGAGGCGGTATCACCTGATCAGGGAGATCGTGGATCGCCAGGAGATCGAGGTTCGGAGGGTTGCTTCAGAAGATAACCCTCAGATCCATTCACCAAGGCCTTGCCCCAGACTCAGTTCGAGCGGCTGATCGAGATGATAGGTCTTCGATACGCCAGTACATGGCCTTAATGCAAGTGGGAGATTGTTAGTGTATATGCCCTAGAGGCCATTACTGTATCATACTAGTTTGTATATTACTTGATGGAAGCTTGGGATATTCACAGTTGTATATACAATTTTGCTCGAAATGGTAGTATGCTACTTGGTTTGTCTCTACTTCAATATGTGCATGTGTTTCTTTTAGCATATCGCTGATATACATATTAGTAGAGCCCTTAGGATCTTTGCTTGATTACCAGCGTTGTAATGGCGCTCACACTCGTGGGAGCTGGGTGATCTATAAGCACATCCTTATACAGGTCCCTAGTCGTTGGACTATCGAGACAGGGCATCGATACTCCGGAGTAGACTAGCGTATGCGCTTCTCATCCCAGCGTGGGAGACGGTCTGTCCCACAGCCGTCAGTACGTCGTACTTGAGATAGTATGCGGGTGCTCGTTAGGTTACGAGTACACTGGACAGGACTCGTCGGGAACTGTTGGTTGGTATTATACCTATCGTCAGTTATCAGTTCCCAGGTGATATGAGTACAGCTTAGTCCGTTGACTTGACACTGTCACTTCGCCTCAAGTGTGTTCCCACTGCACTTTGATTACTACCCTACCACGGCTCAAAGGAGTCGTGCAAACAGGTAGTTTTTGGGTGCAGTCCCGAAGCACTTGGAGGCAATGACGGTTAGATAGGATTCGTCTCTCCCGGTATTGGGGGTTGACATCGCGCTGTGTCTAGGAGAGCCATTACACGAGTAGTCCCTGGCTAGGGCAAGCGAGATATACTGGTAGGTTTCCACTGTTATCTCAGGGTGTTCTGGGCTACACTCCGACACGACTTGTACCGCTATTAGGGGACTGACGTTCACCGCCCCCTAGGCCCGCCATGCGATGTATCAGACGAACAGACCGGACTGTACGGAGATTGTCACATACAGGCTCAGTAGGAGCTCGGATAGGGTTCACCTCGTCAGTCTTCTTATCGACATCTACCTGGGGACCGTTACGTACAACTAGTGCCGCTTGCGGTCTGTGGTTAAACCCACTGCCAGCGTAGTGTCAAGTCTTTAGAGTCCCACACAGAGAGCTATTCGCCTTCAGGAAAAATGAGTAGAGGTCGCATGGTTTTGCGACAGGGTTCGTTCACATCCGTGCACTTGTGTACGTTTGCTGTCCGGACAGTTTATACTAGCGGGCTTTGGTTTAAGCCGGATCCTAGTATATGATTTGGGATTGGTTTTTTCTTATTGTATTCGTATTCCTCGGATCACGAATACGGGTGCGTATGCACAGTTGCTTGAGACAGAGGGAGAGGACTTTGATTAGGGTTAATGACCATTGTCATTTTATTAACCTTAATGCTTATGTGTGTATTATGGTTAATTGATATTAGTTTAAATAATTGTGCATGGTTATGGTTGTTGACCATTTGACCTCCTTGACTTGTTGACCTAGTTTGACACTTTGACCATCATCATTTCATTTGGAAGATGCTCTTTGATCTTTGCAATTTGCATTAAAAATGAAATGATAATGGTCATGTCTTGATTAACCATGACAATTATCTAGCTAATTATCTAATTACAATAATTCACACATATATGTGAGAATGGTTCATTTTATTCTCAATCTATCATTCACTTTCTCTCTCTTGTTCTTTCTCTCCCTCAAGCTCTCCCCTCTCATGTGTTGAGAAACACTTGAGCTTGAGAAAAACCTCTTCTTGATAATCTCTACTCTCATCTAGGGTTCAAGGATTAGCACTTCTTGCACCCTAGTTACTTCTAGCTTGGAGTTGAAGCCAAAGGTCGAGGCTTTCGGGCGGATCTTTCTTCGACATGAGAAGACGACTAAGGTGACCTCCTTCCACCACTCCAAGGAGCAAGGAGAGAAGGACATAAAGCCCAAGGTATAACCTTTCTAGCACTTAGCTAGTTTCTAGTTAGCTTTAGCTTGTTTTTGTTTAGCAAAGATCCTTCATCGTCTAGTCCATGTTGCCTAAGTTCATAAAAATTCGATTTTTTATTCCGTTTTCCGCCTCCCCGCAAGTACCGGGGTGGGCAACGTGGACTTACACACTGTGAGTAGATTTAACATCTACGGGGAAATCGCCCGTATGGCATTATGCGTCAGGGCTTGATAGGATACTATAGCCGCATGTTTATATTCATATATATATATATATATTGATTATGCATGAGCATCATACATACCATTACTTGTTGTGCCTTGACTTAGTATCTAGTGGACACTGCACCATTACTAACGGTTCATGTTGCACGAGCACTAATTGTATGCTACACACACACCGTCAGTAATTGCCATGACACGCACAACCTATACACAAATGCCGTATTTATTTGTTATTGATACACATGGATTATTGTTCTATTGCGTATATGAGATACGTCGTGCATACATACTTACATGTATACATCCATACTTGCTATAACTACATGTGCATGTTTAGATGATGTTGGATTTGATTTTGGAGAAATTGGGAACCACATGATATATTTAAAAGCACGATTCTTTTAAAAGAGCGGTTTTCCCTTGATATGCTCATATTACGGTTTTATGTTTCATATATCATATTGCATGGATTTACGCATTGAGATACGGATTTCATGTGATTTATGGATTTGAGAAGTGTGGTATTATTTCAAGAAAGTATGCATTATTTTGAAAACCCGGTACTCTTGATATGATATTCTAGTGCGTCCACCATGAGTTTTCTCGGTTCTGAGACTTGTGTTAGAAACCCGATTCGTGGAGCGGGAGGCACCGTCTGTGGGTACATGGTGGACCCGGTATGGTTCCCCGGGGCGAGAGATGATTTCGTGGTGTAGACGATGAGCCTGGCAGAGGGAGTATGACCTATCGGTGATAGTATAGAGCCCGACGGATATCCGGAAGATACCGTCTGGGAGTTATGACATGAGATATATTGAGGGCCGATCTGGTATGCGGCGCCTGATAGATGAGTGTTTAGTGTCGATGTTGGACACGAGTATTTCATGATATTTTAAAGTGCCAATATTGGGCACTCAGGTTCCATGAGATTAATAGGATATGAGGGCCGGTCAGAGTGACGGCGCCTGAGGTATTGGGATTTAGGGTGTATTAATGGACACCGGGTTTTTCCACGATGATGATTCGTAATGATGATATGTTTTATCCTATACTTAGCATCTATTGATATGCATTGCATCATGTATTGGTAGTACCTGATAGAGTACTTTTCATGATTGTTTCATATCCATATTTCCATATTGATACTATCAGATTGCATGTGAAAGGGTATCACAGTATGTGCATACCTGCGATTATCTGTATGATGTTACCTACTATTCACGAGTTGTCAACTCACCCCCGTTGTGCCAAAGTGTTTTGCAGATTGACCCTCAGAGTAGTCGCGGCAGGGGCTATCTATTGTATCTTTTTGCAGCGGATACCGCCGAGGTTGGCTGTTAGCCATTTTGTTGTAAGTGGGTTGTGGTTATTCGACTTTACATTCATTGTATATCTCTTATTGTATCTAGTACTCTCCATCTACCATTTCATGTATTGACTTAGAGACAAGTTGTGAGGATGGTTATTGTATATTTGGTGACTTTGGGTGTCCTGCTCGTATGAGCTGATTTTTATTATGCAGTTTTTCATTTATATTGTCCATTGCTTCGCTACGGCGTCATATATTATACTTGTGGTGGTTGTTTCCGCCATTGGGCATGATTGCTCCCGTTTAGGGATGCTTTATTTATATCATATGTTGTTTTACTTACATTTTATGTTTGTACCCGTTTCGGGGCTGGTTTTTACAAAGGAGGTGCTACCGAAATTTTTAAGAAAATGACTTAAACTTTAAAGATTTTTACTTGAGATTTCCAAATGTTTTTAACAATGTTTTCATCACTTACTACTTTTGATGGTTTAGATTTCTGTGTTTCGGATTACTTAAATTGCGTTACGCCTGTAGACGTTTCGTGGTTTAAGTGCCGGTCAAGTGGCAAATTTTGGTTCGTGACAGCTGGATTTTACAAAGGAGGTACTGCCGAAATTTTTAAGAAAATAAACATAGGTTTAAAGATTTTTATTTGAGATTTCCTAATGTTTTTAACAATGTTTTTCTTATCACTTACTACTTTTGATGGTTTAGATTTCTGGGTTTTCGCCTTACTTAAATTGAGTTATGCTTGTTGACGTCACGTGGTTTAAGTGCCGGTCACGTGCCAAATTTTGGGTCGTGAAAAAGTTGGTATCAGAGTGCTAGATTTTACCTTTCGGAGTGTAGGATGACCTTGGTATGATGGAGTAGGTAGCTTAAGTAGAGTGACGTAGCGTGTGTATGTTCCGCGGCATACTTACGACACGGTAGTCCGCCTAAGTGGCCTTAGGACTTGTTGGTTGAAATTCCTTCCATGATTATATACATCCTTGAGATTCGATTTCTATGTTCCTATTGAATCCTGTTTTCATTTCCAGCCATTATGCAGCCGATGACTACGAGGACGTAGAGAGCGACCGCGAGAGCCGAGGTCAGGATAGGCTCGTTGGAGATGAGGACTGACTAGGGCGGTACGCCCGTTGTACAGGAGCAGGTTGATCCACCTTCGCTGGATCGTATCACTAGGCTAGAAGCCGGTATGTAAGATTTTCTCCAGATGATAGGATCGTTGGTTGAGACCAGTCAGGCACGGTGACATGAGGTTGTCCCACCTGTCATGGGGACTGTGATGGTGCCTACGGTTCAGGCAATCGTACCTACAGCTACGGAGGTTATCACTGTATCGTTATCTTAGTTCATAAGGCTGAAGCCTCCAGTTTTCACCGGCACCGATGCAGCTAAGAATCCCCAGTCGTTTATCGATCGGATGGCCAGAATCTGTCGTTCGTTGAGATGCTCCGATGCGAGATGGGTAGAGTTCGCGAGTTTTTGTCTGGAGGGTCTTGCTCAGACCTGGTGCGAGTCTTTAGAGAGGGGCAGAGCCGCAGGTCTTTCTCGTATGACCTGGGCTGAGTTCGTGACGGTGTTTCTTGCCCCTTTTCTTCCGCAGAGCGTCAGGGATGCTCGAGCTCGCAGTTTTGAGTCGTTACGCCAGACTCCGGATATGACGGTGGCAGAGTAGGATGTGCAGTTTACCCAGCTATATGTGTATGCTACATATTGGTGGACACTGGGGAGATGCGGATCAAGAGATTTGTACGAGGCTTGCTTTCCCAGTTGTTCCTCACTATCAGTGCACAGCATTATGACACATATGCAGCAGCAGTGGACGCAGCCCTACTAGTTGAGGAGCGTCTTTCCGAGACTTCGGTCGTTCCGGAAGCGAAGAGGGTTCGTACTGGTGTATCAGCCCAGAGATAGATGTTTAGACGCCGCGACAGTTTTTGTTCAGGTTGTGGGAGTAGCAGAGGCTTGGGACGAGACCAGTTGTTTAGCTCTTATCCATAGGAGGGTCAGCAGTCATCGTCTAGATGTTTCCGGTGCGGGAGTTTTTATCAACGCGTCAGAGATTGTACTGAGCCACGTGAGGACGAGTGTAATATTTCAGAAAATATAAAATATTATTTTTGGAATTTAATATTAAAATAATATATTTCGCGAAAACTACCCGATTTGCGAAATTGGGGTTTTCGTAAAATAGTATAAATATATACCACTAATTGTGAAATAATTGTGGATTTAAAATGATTTACTCATTTAAAAATATATTTATTGGATTTGGCATTTTTATAATTAATTATATGCAGTTTGAATAAAAATCGATTGGTGCATTACTAATCGCAATTAAACCAAATCCGTGTTTCTACAGTTTTCCATGGTTAGTGCACCATGTCATGTTACATTTTAGTTGCATATTATTTTAATTGTGTTTGGTGTTATTTGTGAGAAGGGTAAAGAAAAGAAAAAGAGAAAATGGTTAAAAAGACAATTATTGAAGAGAGAAAGTGAGAAATGAGTTGAGAGAGGGTGAGAATAAGAGAGAGAGAGAGAGGGCAGCCATTCATTTTCCTCCCTTTTCATTTTGCTTCATCTTCTTCCTCCTCATCTCCCTCCACCTATACCCCATGAAATCATCTCAAAATCTTCATAAAAACCCTAAACTCCTTTCATTAAAGATGATCCCCTCCTCCTCCTCAACACTTTGGACCAGTCAAACCTGGATTTTGGTGACCTTGGGCATCTAGGGTTTTTCTTGAGTTGCCCAAACGAGTTATATCTTCTTCCATTTAGTATAGTTTGAGTTTTATTGTATTCTAGTTTTGTTTAGAATGTGATTTGGTTAGGCTATGTGATATTTAGAAATTTCAAAAGAAGGGTTGGATGATTTTGTGGACTTGTGAGATTTAGGGGCTGCTACAAGACCTTAGTGTGGGTTGTGTGGCCTAGAACAGAGAATAGAAACCCGAAATATGAACTTAGAAATCATCCCGTGTCAGTTTTGTGAAGTTGTGCTGGCCTACAGGGAATCTGGAGCAAGCTGGGAAGTTTCTGAGTTAAACAAACAACTCCAGGGACCTAGTTAGACCAATAGGAGACCACCCTGAGAAGACGAACCCCAACGGAGCAGTTTGGTCCGAGGTGGCCGGTTTTGGGGGATATGTGGCTGGACAAATCTTGGTATTTGGTGTCTAGGTTGGTCTAGTAGCCCACTACTCCATATACAACACCCTATACTTGCTAGTTTTTCTCCAATTGACCTGAACCAAAATCTAGGAGCACATTGGGGTGTTTTTGGTTATGTTTTCCATATTTTGGAATGCTTGGTTTTGATGTTTGGATTTGTATTTGGTTGTTGGGCGTTTGTACGTCAACAACAAGGGTTGTTTGATTGTTTTGCATGCGTAGGTTATAGGTTCTAACCTATGAGCGCACTGTGTGCCGTATTGGTTTTTCGGACTTGATGTTAATAGCGATTGCGATTGTGTATTATTGTTGGTACCTTCACGTAGATTCCGAGATGACGGAGCATAGCGTCATCGATTTCGACAAGAAAGGATCAAGGTGAGTAGACCTATATCTACGGGGGAAGTCGGGTGGATGGCGTATAGCACCCCCACAAATTTTGATGGAAACCGATATTTAGGATATGGTTAGTGAAACCTATTCTAGGAACCTATGGATGTGATTAAAGGTTTAGTGTGACACGATATGAAAGAAATGATGTCTCGGATTGATACTTATATAAGGATATGATAAGTAAACATGAATCACGATATATAGATAGGTAGTGCACGAGAGCAAGTATGAGATTTATAAGATATGACATATATATGTAAATGACTTGATGTGGGATATAAATGTGATGAAAAGAATGTACGATGTGATATGATGACTTGATTGATATGTCGGTATACGGATGCGAGTCGATATGAGAGGATTGATACCTTTGCCGGTCCCCTGATATGAGATTGTTATGGATGCGACCTGGGATATAGGTATATGGATATATATATAATGTTGTGAATCATGAGTGATATGCCGTACGAGACGTTAGGTCCGTACCCTCAGTGTCATATAGGTTGATAGGATCCCTAATGGTTTAATGCCGCCATACGATGATTTACCGTACGTGATGAGTTTTATGATGATTGATCCATACCCTTGACTAGAGGATACCGTACGATGGATTATACTGTACGTGATGTTGTGAGGCTAGATGCCGATTGATAGATTCACCGACTCGGTCATGTTAGATACATATACCTTATAGCATTTAGCTGACGATTTGCCTTATGCTACGTTTATGTCATTCTCATTGCATTACATATACCTGTGCTAGTACATCTACACTATTATCGATGATGCGTATGTTACACTTACACAGGTCGGCCGGCTCACACACTTCATCATCGATAATTGCTATGTCACTACACTGTAGAATTGCTGCATCATATTATGACTCCTTGCATGATTTACTAGCTATGTTCACATCACTGTTCCATGTTGCATGATATACGGATATGCTTACATTCTGTTATATGTCGCGTACATCATGCTTTATGATTATACGCATTGAGATATGCTGTTTCACGAGATTTCTGGATTTGAGAACCGTGGTTATTTCAAAAGAAAGTATGTATTATTTAAAAAACCCGGTTTCTCTTGATATGATATTTCAGTGTGTCCACCATGCATTTTCTCGGTTCTGAGACGCGTGATATGTGAAACCCGATTCGAGGAGTTGGATGATCCGTTCGCGGGTTCATGGTGGACCCGGTATGGTACCTCGGGGCAAGAAAGGTATGTCGATGGATTAGCTGATGAGCCTGGCAGAGGGAACACTACCTACCGGTGATTGGTTGGACCTGGCGGTTATCCGGAGGATACCGACCAGAGTCGAGAGATGGATATTGGGCTGACCCGTTCTGCCGGAGCCCGAGGGCCGATCCTGCAGATGGAGCCCGTGGGCCGATCCGGACTGACGGAGCCCGAGATATATGAGGATTTACGTGTCGATATTGGACACGGGTTTCATAATGTTTCGAGTGTCAATGTTGGACACTCAGGTTCCATGATTTTGATGTGTCGCGAGGGACACACGTTGATTTATATCCTCATACTTTTATGCATATGATATTATGATATTTACATGCATGACGTTGTTGTGTCATTGATGGACACGTGGATGAGATCCACATGCATACGGGCACTGATTATTTGGTTGGATGATATCCACATGTAGATAGGCATTGAGTTTATTGTTGGCACATATGTAGATACGGTCACCCTAGATATCATAGTATTACCTTTATGATATAGTTGACCTAGGAATTGTTATTTATTCGATTTCTACGTGATGATGTTTTCTACCCACGAGTTGGCAACTCACCCCCGTTGTGCCACAGTTCTTGCAGGTTGACTGCATGGATCAGTAGCGGCATCGCTGGCACACAGCTTACATTCGGATGATTTGCTTTGGTAGGTGGTACATGTTGGATCATACCCCTCTAGTATTTATTATTCTTGTTGTATCTAGTTAACTCCATCAAATCAGAAACTAGTATTTGTATAAGTAGTAAGACTTAGCAAAACTTGTAGTTGCTAGACTTGAGCGATGGGTTATATGTTCGCTTGGTGGGTTGATGTCTTGCTTTATTATTTATCCTTTATATGGATCTTCGCCGTTGGGCATCGTATACTTATTATACTGTCTTGCGCGGTTATGATTCCACCGATTGGCGAAGAGCTAGCTCCCGCTTGGGGATGCCTTTATCATTATTATGTATATGTGGTTTTGGATCAAAATATACAAAGGAGGTGCTACCCAAATTTTTAAAAGACGAAACATGTTTTTCAACTAGTAAAATAAACTTACATTTTTCATGTTCCCTTTTCTATACATTTAAGAAAACGTTTGATTTCATCATATCTTTATTTTCAAAACTTCACCTCTTTTATTTTCTTAAAAAGGTTTAGATTGCTGGGCTTTGGCTTACTTAATTTACGTTGCGTGATTTATGTGCCGGTCATGAACTAAATTTTTAGGTCGTGACAACGAGGCATCCGTATCGCATATTACCTTACCACCTTCTCCACCTCAGAGAGCGTTGCCTCTTGCGCCTGTTGTTGCTCCGCGTTAGACTTATGCTTAGAGAGGTCGTGGTTACGGAGGGTTTGTTCAGAGAGGACGGGGTAGCAGAGGCGGAGGACAGCCAGTTGCAGGTAGAGGGCAGGCACGAGTATTTGCTTTGACTCATCAGGACGCGTAGGCGTCCAATGAAGTGGTTTCAGGTACTCTTTCAGTATGTTCGTTCGATGCACACGTTTTGTTTGATCCAGGATATACGCACTCATATATTTCCATACACTTCGTGCCGAGATTGGGCCGAGAGTTGTGTTTGCTAAATCGGCCGCTTATCGTGACTACTCCTGTTGGCGAGTCGTTTGTTGCGCGATACGTGTTTCGGTCGTGTGCCGTTCGTATTGGAGATAGAGATTCATTCGTCGACTTGATCCTTCTTGAGATGTTGGACTTCGACGTTCTCCTTGGCATGGACTGGTTAGCTACTTGCTACGCGTCCATGGTGTTGGATATATGTATGCCCCAGAGGCCATTATGTGATAGTGGATGTATCTATACATGTATATATATTCAGTATGCATTCTTGCTCGACATGATAGTATGCTATCTGGTTCTTCTTTATCTGACATGTTGATTTGATCATGCTTATTATTCACTCATACATGCTGATAAAGCCCTGAGGATATTGGCTTGACTGCTCTGATTATGATGGAGATCATACTAGTGGGACATCTGTAGTGTATAAGCATATCCTGGAAAGTCCCTAGTCATAGGTATATCGAGACGGGGCATTGATATACCAGAGTAGACTAGCGTATATGATACTAGACCCATATGATGGGCGATGGATGTTCCCACATTCATCGATGTTTGACATCAAGATCATATACGGGTGCTCAGTGCTGACTGGGTACACTGGACGGACTTACCGAGAACTCCTATATGGAATTATATCTATCGTCGGATAGCAGTTCTCAGGTGACACTGGTGCAGGTTAGTCTGTAGACCCGAGATCGTCATGGAGTCTTGTGTGTTCTCCCACTGTACTTTGATTACCACCCTACCACGGCTCTACTGAGTCGTGCAAACAGGTGGCCGTTGGGTACAGTCCCGAGACACACGAAGGCAATGAGCGATAAGAGGGGTTTCGTCTCTGCCGGTATTGGAAGTTGATGCTGTACTGTGCCCGACTGGTTATATCAGTAAGTCCTTGGCCAGGGCTGCTGAGAATTGCTGATAAGTGTTATCAGTAGTTTCTCAATCTGTTATAGACCATTCACCGGCACGACTTATTGAGTTATTAGGGTCGACGTTACCATCCCTAGGCTCGATATGCGGCATATCTGACTGTCACGACCCGAAAGAGCACGTGACTGGCCCTTGAACCATATGAAGTCTAAGGGACTCCATCTGATCCAAGTAAGCCAAAAGCCCAGAAATCTAAAACCATTTAGAGTAAAGAAACATATTTTGTAAATTATTTTCCAATGTGGCATTTTATCACACACTTACAACGCCTAAGCAAAGAGCACAACCCCCACGAGCAATATAATATACAACGCCTAAGGCGAGGATCAAACCTAAGAGAATCTCCAATAAGCAAGAAAATGTAATACTACTGAGCGCGACTCTAAGGTCGAAATAATACATCACTTGCGTCTAAGTCTGAAACAATATACAAGTTTTGGTTGATGGAAATTCTAGATACAAAGAATAATACAAGTACAATGGTGGTTCTGATGCAAAGAATCCACCTACCGAGCAAATCACCCGCAAAGGAAACAATGTGCCGGAAATGCCGCTATGGAACCTGTACGGCAAACCTGCAAGAACTGTGGCACAACGGGGGTGAGTTGCCAACTCGTGAATAAAAAATATCTACAAGCAGAAATTGGAAGCAAGACATAAACCTAAGTCATAACGATCAGATATAATATAAACCTCAAATAAATAAGTTTGAAGCATAGTAAAGTAGCAATGTAACATCTAAACATAAGTGTAGTGCCGAGTACTTGTACCAGTGCCTCACGTAACAATGTATCACAGATATGATGTATGTATACGGTAAAATGAAAACAGGAGATATCGTAAATGAAATCGTCAGAAAATCAACGTCGAGCATTGACACAAACTATATACCTCAATAGCAAATAAAACCCATGTATCATGTATCCGACATGTATGCAACATTCATGAGGGTACTCTATCAGGTACTGCTAACAGGTGATGCAATGCATATCCAATAAATGTGGGGTAGGGGAGATATAATATACCATCAACCATAAAGGCCCCGAGCACATAGGCTCCTCTCCAATCGAGCTCATAGGCTCCGAGCACATAGGCTCCTATCACATCGAGCTCATAGGCTCCGAGCACATAGGCTCCTCTCCAATCGAGCTCATAGGCTCCGAGCACATAGGCTCCTATCACATCGAGCTCATAGGCTCCGAGCACATAGGCTCCTCTCCAATCGAGCTCATAGGCTCCGAGCACATAGGCTCCTATCACATCGAGCTCATAGGCTCCGAGCACATAGGCTCCTCTCACATCGAGCTCATAATGCATATGTAAATTTGCATAGATCATCAAAATGATATATTAAGTATGCGTATATATATATCAGCGTCCCATACCACTAATATATATATATATATACTCTATGGGTATACATATATATTTCAGCGTCCCATACCACTGATATATATACGCAGGAGTAAAATAATCTAGAATCATCATATGCAACCATATCACAGTGCGAAATCCATGAATTATAATACATGCAACAAGAACACTAATATAAGCATGCAACTATGTAAAGGCATGTGCACAAGGAATATGAATAATTAACATATGAGCATGCAATGCAATGCGAGCCGTAGAATAAATGGTCAGTGAATAATAATGCAGCTTACCATTTGAAATAAGACAAATCGGGGTTTTTGTAATAGGTATGACTTGGGTCTAGTCTACCATCTATTATGCAAACCACAGATCTAAGTATCAAGTCAACCGGGAGGGGTATGGAATCCACCTAAATCTAGGTCGATATAAATATATATCCAAATAATAGTCTGTGATCCCACCTCAATAGTATCGCGTACAACACAGTATATCATATGGCAATCCTCAAGTCATGAGTGCGGATCTATCATCAATATAAAGCACGTACGGTAAATCGTCGTACGGCGTCCCAATAGCTGGGTACGGTCACTATCACATTATCTTATCAAGTACCTGGTATTCTTATCATCATAACACATAATCTGGGAGACTGAATCTAATTCTAGTACAAATCGATACCATCTATATAATTATGAATGCGGGGGTAAAACACATGCCCCAAGGCCCGCTAAGAGTCACATATCGTATCCCACATACGAATCATATCAAATCACCGATCTCACGGCACCAAGCCCAATACCATCGACTCATCTCCAAAGTCATCCAATATCATCATCAACGCAATGTAAGTATAGTGAATATGCAAGGGTGTACGTGTGGGTGTGAACCTATTCCAGGGTTCGTGGCTATGAACTACACTAGTTTACTTCTACTCCTAAACTATCTATAAAACACCTAACACAATACCCATGACACACTATAACTATCATAAAGTATATCAACTACGGACTGCGGGGGTGCTATACGTCATCCCCCGACTTCCCCCTGTAGATATAATCTACTCACCTTGCGTCTTCATTTGTCGACGTCACCACGCGCTTTGCTTGTCGTCCCGAAGTCTTCATGGGGTACCTACACATCAACGTATCGTATATGCGTATTAAAACCAAATCAAAGCTAAAACGGCGCATGAAATCCAAAACGATACGATAAGGGGGCCTATAGGTGAGAACCTATGGCACGCCTTCAAAACCATCAATAATTCCTCTATATCGTCGTATAAACGCCAAATAGTCGAGGCAAAACACAATCCACAATTTCAGAATCAAAAATACGGAATACGGAAACACGAATCCAAAACAGCAACTTAGGATATATGTCCCAGATTTTACCCTAGGTCAATTTATACAAATCTATATATACCAGGGGCCTAAACTAACAATGTAGGAGCTACAGAACCAATACGAGCCAAATTGGTGGGACCCAGGCCGCAATTGGCGGCCAAAAGGGGAAAATTGGCGGCCGGGAAATGGAGTTGGGGGCTAGGGTCTTGGGGTTAGCTTCTTGGGTGCCTGCACATATCTCTATCCACTCAATATCATTTTCAGGTGCCTCGTATGATAGCAGATTCAAATAAACCTTCACAGGTTACACAATTTCCCCGATATCGGTTTCTAAAATCCGTATTCTGGTTCTAGCTTCAGGTTAGGGTCTCAATTCATGCACTAGGGTGTTTACAAGTCCTCTACTGAGCTCAATTTCACATTACAACTCAAGTTTCTCTCAAACCCTAACTAGGTTTTCATCAAGTCCATAATATCACACAATATCGATATAATCTTAACTTGGGGTTAAAGGAAATGCTACAATTTAGCTAATGGTCCATAAATTACCTCAATTGGCAACTCAAGAACTTTCTTGAGTTGCCCTCTAGTGGCCAAATCCATGCTTTCTTGGTCCATCTTGTAGATCTCGAGCTTGTGCATCTTTTTCGTGAAAGGGATGTGAGGTTTTGAGATAGATTTTGAGATGAAGTGAGAGGGTTTTGTGGAGGGGAAAAATGGGCAGCAGCAGCAGCAGCAGCAGCACAAGGATGAGGGAGAGAAATGAGGAGGAAAACCAAGGGAATGGCTAAGTCAAAAGTGCACTCATACCTCTCTCACCAACCCCATTCTCATTTTCTTTTCTTTTCTTTTAAACCATAATCCTTCTCACAAGAATAGTAACCCAAATGAAAACCATGGCTAGAAAAAGCACAAGTGTAGAAAAGAAGTGATATGTGCATGCTTTGCACAAAATTGCCAAAAACCCGATTAGCGATTTTAATCGCGATTAGCACTAAATTAGTGTCAAACTAATCACAAAAACTCAAAAATGTCATAATTCACTAATTTACCCTATTTTAGAATTTTCCAAAATTTTTCATAATTTTTCTAACATTTTTCCTATTTATTTGCATTTAATTATAGATTTAATATTAAAATAATCAATAAAATAATATTAAATAATAAAAATTCCCAAAATTAATATTTTATACTTTTGAAAATGTTACACTGACGAAGAGACCGGACTGTACGGTAGTGTTGCCGGTTGGCTCGACGGGAGTTGTAGCAGGTTCGCTTGTTGTCTTCTGATCGCTCAATACCCGGGTGGCCGTTACGTTTAGCTGACCGCTTGCAGCTTGGGGGTACCTGATATGATCATCACCCTCTTCCGGCGTATTGACGAGTCTTAGAGTCCCACAAAGGAGTTACCCAGTCCAGGCGAAACGTTGTGGTGCACGTATGCGATATGCGCATGCACCCGATTAAAATGTGCGTATATGATACCGAACATTGATCGGGTGGCTTGCTTTTGGTGGGGTCATATGAGATATGACCGGATTGATAAATCAAGTGTTGATTTATCATCTAACCATTAGTTTTCTCACTTGAAACCATTCTAGAAGATGATGGATGTATGCATACATGCATGTGTTTCTTTCTTTCATTCTAGTTTCATGCACATGTAGATGTGCATACATGCATACATACATACACCCATCTATTATGGTTGTTAGCACATGGAAATGGTGGCAATATAAGACTCACACCATGGATTAAGTAATGGATTTTTATTTGATTTTGTATTTAAAACAAAATTGAAAAGAAAAGGATAATCTTTACTAGCTTCTACATTCTTCTTCTAACCTAACCAAGCTCACCTACTTCTAACCTTGGGTTATCCTTCTCTTTATCATTTAAAACTCAAGTTAAATTATGTCTCCATCACTTAACAATGGTTGGTCATGAGAAGAAATAAAATATACATAGATGTATTTCATTTCTTTTCTTGGTTATCATATTAACCCTTGTTAAAAAAGAAAGCCTCCATCTTCATCCTCCTTCTTCCTTTTGCTCTCTAGTTTTTTTCTAATGAGTGATACACACTTAAAGAAAGGTTTTTGAAGTGAGATTCTAAACCACAACATCATTCTATGCAAGTTTAGCCAACTTGTTTAGAGTGTTCTCTTCGGTTTTACGAAGTTGCGAGCTTGGACGGGGAACTTCGGGTGGATCGTCGTAGACGCAAGAGGACTTCAAGAGGACCTCCATTCAACACCCTAGAGACCAAAGAGTCCAGCGAAAGGGAGCTACAAAGGTTGTAGTCTCAAAACCCTAGTTATGTTCGCTTTTAATTACGAAACCCTAATTTTCTAGGATCGATTCCTTTGCATACTTGTTTAGCACCATCAAAATTAAAACTTTAAGGCATGTGATGCTTCAAAACTCTTCATAGGGTGCTAGACAAACCTAACATTGGTATTAGAGCTGACCTAGAATATTAGGCGACGCTTTTACGAAGTAAAAATCCCGATCGGACAAAAATACGACGCTTTTGGACCCTCTCTGGACAAATTTTAAAGTTTGATGTTTTTCAGAATTAAAAATACTTAAAAAATACAGCAGGAAATTCTAAGAATAACAGTGAAATTCGATGACCTAAACAGTGTAAACCGCCGCGGAACCGCCGCATTTCCTGGCTTAGGCCGCGGTTCCGCGGCCGTACGGAGGCATCATTGCATGAATTTTACACTGTTATTCTTAGGTTTTCTTGTACAGTGTTTTAGGTATGTTTAATCTGAATATTGTACTGTATTTTCTGGAGATGGCTTTCGACGCGCAGATTTGATCGGTATTTTCATTTCGTAGCTTTTCCGGGTAAATTAGAAAGTATTAAAGTGTTTGAACGAGTATCATTTGCTCACTATTCACGGGGTTTAAATATTTTGGAGATACGTGCAAGTTTTTTTGTGGTGGTCCCTCTAGAAGACAACAAACCTTAACTCGATTATGTGACCGTCTTGAACTGCCCTTTGAACCTTAGGGTTTGGGGCAGTACGGCATGCCACATGTGAGGCGTTGGCTTGACCCTTCTACGGCTGGACCGCTACTACTGTGTCACACTCCAGGTGTTTGAACTCTGCTCAAGTGTTGGGCTTTAGTGAATCCTGGGTATTTGATCGTTCGTTCGAAAACTTCAATACTGTCTATTTATCCGGAATGTGATGCAATGTGTGGAATTCATATTACTAGACATGAAATACGGAATATGTGATATTTCGCATTTGTGATGTCTAAAGCGAATGTGGATTCCAGATATTGCAGTTTTACACTTTCTTTTCTGTGACCTTTAGTGTAGTATGTACGATATCGTCGGTTTCGTTGCTATACATCAACGACAATTGGGGTATGCATACTTACTTACGTTGATGATATGAGATATTATGTGTTGCTGAGATATGATGTGCAGGATTGTCGCGATTGAATAGCCGGGGGGTTTTATGTGAGATGAGAGTTTTATATTTTCATTCATGTAAATTCTAATGTAATATAATATTCTTTTATTTGGGGCACTTCCGGGTTGAGGTTGTGTTACCAGTGTTGTATATTATTTACTTTTCCGCATTAGGATGGACCCAAGGAGGTGAGCGCAGGTGACCGGGTTCTGGGGTTCAGTGGGAGGCCATCTCGAGGAGTCGAGACCGGGTCTCCTAAACTCCAGAATTGGCAGGGTCACTTGCCGCTCTCGTAGGGGTCCAGGGTGTGGGCTTGGCTATTCATCGCGACTGTGGAATCCGTATTTTCTATTCTGGCTAAATACTAAATACGGACGTCCTAGTATATCCCACGTTATATCTATATTTCTGCTACCTGTGTTCTGTGATATCTGAGACGAATGACATATTATATATATGATATATAGTAGACGTTGCTTATGTTTTACACCCGCGCTAGTCCCGTCCCGGTATGCCGTTAGTTAAGTAACTTAACGGTGCATAACGGAACATTGCGGCGAATGCGGATGGCATAAACGTACGTGTTATTTTCGTTTCTTTTCTGTGATTGGCTTAAGGACTTAAATGATGGGATTACATTAATGTGATTAATGTAAAGAAAATAAACCTAAAAAGATGTTGTAGAATCGGATTTGAAAAACCACTCGGCTTTTTATGAAAAAGCTATATTTCAAAACTGCGGAGCTTAAGCCAGTCCTTTTGAAAACCATTTGATTCTACAACGATATCAAGTTCAAAGCGTTAAAGATTTTCTTAAAAATCATCCGCAACCCTCCATCATTTTAGGAAGTAGAGTACTTAGTATTCGTTCTACGTTTGTTGACTATAGTTAAGGCGTAGTGTACGGTAGCTAAGTGATGTCTTCCTACATTGCATATGATGCAGATTAATTAGGACATTCTTATGACTTTGTTGACCTTAGTTAAGGGTCATATGAGTGGGTCTAATTAATCAAGAAATGACGGGTAGAACTTGACTGGTGCTTATGATTTGTTGACCTTAGTTAAGGTCATAAGTGCCAGGGGTAAAAACCACATCGGGAATTTCAATAGTTGAAATTTGCAATGAGATTGCATACCTTCCATGTGATGGTTGGATCCCGATCCCACTGTGGGCAATAGTTGCTCCTAGGAGAGTTTTACAATTTATAATTGGCTAACTCATTTGGTGTCTAGAAAGGTGTTAACGGGGCTCTGCCTCTGGGAAAACGAGGTTTACTCTAATTAGGTCCGTGCGAAAGCACGGGGAACCTCCCTCAAGTACCGACACTGGCCTGGCTGAACGGTTAGCGAAGTTGTAGATTGTAATTAATCCTGGCTAGTTTTTCTTTTTAAAGGTTTGAAAGAAAGACTCGATAAAAGCAGTGGGAAACATTGATTAGACAAGATAATAACCAATCTGATCTATGCAAGAGCTTTCGCTGAGTGTATTCTTTTCTCTCTCTTAATGGCAGATACCCATGACTGGACTCAAGCTTTTACTAGATAAAAACAAACTGAATGGGACCAACTATAAAGACTGGCTAAGGAATCTGAAAATCGCCTTGACTTATGATAAAGTATCATATGTCCTCACGGCTTCAGCCCCGCCCGTCCCTGGTCCAAAATCCTCAGTTGCGGACATTGAAGTCCGCAAGACATGGGACGCTGACTGTGCCACGGCCACATGCCTCGCGCTTGCATCGATGGATAACACACATCAAAAGCAGCACGAGGACATGGACATTCACGGTATATTGCTCCATACAAAGGAGTTGTATGGGGAGCAATCCCGCGTATTACGATACGAAGCATCAAAGAAATTGTTTCAGATGCGAATGGCCCCTGGCACACCAGTAGGAGACCATGTTCTGAAGATGATAGCTCTTATAGAACAGCTTGAGGACCTTGGATGGACGATGGATAATGAACAATATATAGATATTATTCTGCAGTCCCTCCCCTCCACCTTTGCTCAGTTCATAGTGAACTTCAACATGCATGGCATGGAGAAGGACCTCCCTGAACTCCTTAATATATTAAGGAGTGCAGAGAGCACTATGAAGTTAGCAAAAACTCCCGTTATGACTATTGGACAGTCTTCCTCTTCTCGCCCGAAAGCCAAGGCCAAGGGAAAGAAAAAGAAGAAACCCACTAATCCTAAGGGCGGAGTTAAAAAGGTGAAGGGAAAGGGAAAGTCCAAGGCTGGAGACTCAGGGAAGGGCGAATGTTTTCACTGCCACAAGACAGGACATTGGAAGCGCAATTGCACGGAGTACTTAAGTCTCAAGAAGTAGCATGGTGATGCTTCTGCTTCAGGTGCGTTTGTGACTGAAAACTGTTTTTATATAAACTCTGCATCCTGGGTATTGGATACCGGTTCAGGTTCTCACATTTGCAATTCTATGCAGGGGCTGAGAAATAGCAAGGTTTTGAGGACAGGTGACCATACTCTCCGCGTTGGAAATGGTTCCAATGTACATACAGTCGCAGTGGGAGAGTATCACTTGGGGTTGCCATCTGGATGTATTTTGGTTTTAAATCCATGTTATTTTGTACCAAGTATGCTATGTAATATAATATCCGTTTCTTTGTTGGACAATGAAGGATATAATTTTGTATTGCAGAACAATGTTATGAACATTAACCTGAATCAAATGTTGGTTGGGTATGGTACGCTTAACAACGGAATATATGTCTTAAATCAACACACAGTTTTCAGTATACAACACACTAATAAAAGAAAACTTTCAGAGTTAAATGAAGCTTTTCTTTGGCACTGTAGACTTGGTCATATTAACGAAACAAGACTAAACAAGTTACACAAAGATGGATATTTAAATTCTTTTGAATATAAATCTTATGCGACTTTCCAGTCTTGTATCAAGGGTAAAATGACCAAAACTCCGTTTACCGGACACGGAGAAAGAGCTACTCAGCTCCTGGGCCTCATACATAGTGATGTATGTGGGCCTATGTCTACACAGGCTAGAGGCGGTTTTTCATACTTCATTACATTCACTGATGATTTCTCAAGATTCGGTCATGTATTTTTAATAAAACACAAGTCCGAAGCTTTTGAGAAATCCATTGAATATAAACAAGAAGTAGAAAAACAAACCGGCTTGAGTATCAAGATGCTTCGATCAGATCGAGGTGGTGAGTATCTCAGTACAGAATTTGCAAACTTCTTGAAAGAGAATGGGATTCTCTCTCATCTCACTCCTCCTTACACACCACAGCACAACGGTGTGTCAGAACGAAGGAATAGGACCCTATTAGATATGGTCCGGTCCATGATGAGTGATGCTGAGTTACCCGTCTCGTTTTGGGGGCATGCATTGGAGACTGCAGCGTTTCTACTAAATAGGGTTCCAACCAAAGCCGTGTCTACCACACCATATGAGATATGGCATGGGAAGAGACCATCTCTTAAGAGAATTAAGATTTGGGGTTGCCTGGACTATGTTAAAAAGCAGAATCCGGACAAACTCGAGACACGGTCAGTCTTATGTAACTTTGTGGGATATCCAAAGAATTCTTATGGATATCTATTCTACCACAAAGAGGAACAAAAAGTGTTTGTTTCTCAGTATGCCACATTCTTGGAAAAAGAGTTTTTCACAGATAAAGATAATGGCGAGGTGGTAGATCTAGAAGAGGTTCTAGAGACACAAACTACAAATGACGATTTGGTTGAACCAGCTGTTGCAACAGAAACTGAAGAACCTCGGCCACTCCGTAGGTCTGGTAGGACTTCTCGCCCACCGGAGAGGTACTATGGTTTCCTCATTGATGGTAACTGAGAAGATTGCATCATGGATGATGATGATCCTACCAGTTTTCAGCAAGCTATCACGAGTAAAGACTCTGTGAAGTGGCTGGATGCCATGAGATCCGAAATGGAGTCTATGTACACCAACAAAGTGTGGACTTTGGACGTTGTACCCCCTGGGGTGAAACCTGTGGGGTGCAAATGGATCTTTAAAAGAAAGATTGGTGTAGATGGGCAGGTGGAGACCTATAAGGCAAGACTTGTGGCGAAGGGTTTTCGTCAAAGACCAGGTTTGGACTATGACGAGACATTTTCTCCCGCAGCCATGCTTAAATCCATTCGGATCCTACTTGCTATTGCTGCTCACTACGACTATGAAATCTGGCAGATGGACGTTAAAACCGCATTTCTGAATGGAAATTTAGAAGAATGCGTTTATATGGATCAGCCAGAGGGTTTCATTGACAGTGGGAGCAGCGGGAAAGCATGTAAATTGCTTAAATCCATATATGGGTTAAAGCAGGCATCACGGAGTTGGAACATCTGTTTCGATGATGTCATCAAAGAGTTTGATTTCATCAAAAATCCAGATGAACCTTGTGTTTATAAGAAGGCTGTAGGGAGAGCTGTCACATTCCTCGTATTGTACGTGGACGACATTCTTCTGATAGGAAATGATATTCCTATGCTACAGTCGGTCAAATCTTTCTTATCACTGAGGTTCTCCATGAAGGACCTGGGTGATGCCACATACATTCTGGGCATAAGGATCTATAGGGATAGATCCAAAAGGTTATTGGGATTGTCCCAAACCAGGTACATTGACACCATCCTAAAAAGGTTTAGTATGGAAGACTCCAAGCGGGGTACCTTACCTGCTTGCCATGGGGTCACTCTCTCCAAGGATTCTTGCCCAAAGACCGATGAAGAGAGAGCTCGCATGAGTATTATACCCTATGCTTCGGCAGTAGGATCTATAATGTAGGCGATGTTATGTACACGTCCAGATGTAGCTTATGCACTTAGTGTTGTAAGCAGGTATCAATCCAACCCAGGGGAGAATCACTGGACAGCTGTGAAGAACATTCTTAAGTACTTGCGAAGGACTAAAGAATTGTTCTTGGTGTATGGTAATGGAGATCTCCAAATAGAGGCCTTTACCGATTCGAGCTTCCAGAGCGATAAGGACGACATCAAATCTATCTCTGGGTTTGTATTTACCTTCAATGGAGGGGCGGTGAGTTGGAAGAGTTCCAAACAAGATACCGTTGCAGACTCTACGATGGAAGCTGAGTACATTGCTGCAAATGATGCCGCCAAGGAAGCCGTCTGGATGAAGAAGTTCGTCTCGGAGCTAGGAGTAGTTCCAACCATTATTGATCCAATACCTTTGTATTGTGACAATAATGGGGATATGGCATTAGCCAAGGAGCCCAGATCCCATCAGCGGTCCAGACACATCCTGAGGCGTTTTCATTTGATTCGGGAGATTGTAGATCGCCGCGAGATCGAGATTAGGAGGGTAGACACAAAGAATAACGCCGCGGATCCATTCACCAAGGCCCTCCCTCAGCCGCAGCATGAGCGACTTTTTGAGATGTTGGGTATGAGATACGCCAATATCTGGCCTTAGTGCAAGTGGGAGATTGTTGGATATATGTATGCCCTAGAGGCCATTATGTGATAGTGGATGTATCTATACATGTATATATATTCAGTATGCATTCTTGCTCGACATGATAGTATGCTATCTGGTTCTTCTTTATCTGACATGTTGATTTGATCATGCTTATTATTCACTCATACATGCTGATAAAGCCCTGAGGATATTGGCTTGACTGCTCTGATTATGATGGAGATCATACTAGTGGGACATCTGTAGTCTATAAGCATATCCTGGAAAGTCCCTAGTCGTAGGTATATCGAGACGGGGCATTGATATACCAGAGTAGACTAGCGTATATGATACTAGACCCATATGATGGGCGATGGATGTTCCCACATTCATCGATGTTTGACATCAAGATCATATACGGGTGCTCAGTGCTGACTGGGTACACTGGACGGACTCAACGAGAACTCCTATATGGAATTATATCTATCGTCGGATAGCAGTTCTCAGGTGACACTGGTGCAGGTTAGTCTGTAGACCCGAGATCGTCATGGAGTCTTGTGTGTTCTCCCACTGTACTTTGATTACCACCCTACCACGGCTCTACTGAGTCGTGCAAACAGGTGGCCGTTGGGTACAGTCCCGAGACACACGAAGCCAATGAGCGATAGGAGGGGTTTCGTCTCTCCCGGTATTGGGAGTTGATGCTGTACTGTGCCCGACTGGTTATATCAGTAAGTCCCTGGCCAGGGCTGCTGAGAATTGCTGATAAGTGTTATCAGTAGTTTCTCAATCTGTTATAGACCATTCACCGGCACGACTTATTGAGTTATTAGGGTCGACGTTACCATCCCAAGGCTCGATATACGGCATATCTGACGAAGAGACTGGACTGTACGGTAGTGTTGCCGGTTGGCTCGACGGGAGTTGTAGCAGGTTCGCTTGTTGTCTTCTGATCGCTCAATACCCGGGTGGCCGTTACGTTTAGCTGACCGCTTGCGGCTTGGGGGTACCTGATATGATCATCACCCTCTGCCGGCGTATTGACGAGTCTTAGAGTCCCACAAAGGAGTTACCCAGTCCAGGCGAAACGTTGTGGTGCGCGTATGCGATATGCGCATGCACCCGATTATAATGTGCGTATATGATACCGACCATTGATCGGGTGGCCTGCTTTTGGTGGGGTCATATGAGATATGACCGGATTGATAAATCAAGTGTTGATTTATCATCTAACCATTAGTTTTCTCACTTGAAACCTTTCTAGAAGATGATGGATGTATGCATACATGCATGTGTTTCTTTCATTCATTCTAGTTTCATGCACATGTAGATGTGCATACATGCATACATACATACACCCATCTATCATGGTTGTTAGCACATGGAAATGGTGGCAATATAAGACTCACACCATGGATTAAGTAATGGATTTTTATTTGATTTTGTATTTAAAACAAAATTGAAAAGAAAAGGATAATCTTTACTAGCTTCTACATTCTTCTTCTAACCTAACCTAGCTCACCTACTTCTAACCTTGGGTTATCCTTCTCTTTATCATTTAAAACTCAAGTTAAATTATGTCTCCATCACTTAACCATGGTTGGTCATGAGAAGAAATAAAATATATATAGATATATTCCATTTCTTTTCTTGGTTATCATATTAACCCTTGTTAAAAAAGAAAGCCTCCATCTTCATCCTCCTTCTTCCTTTTGCTCTCTAGTTTTTTTTCTAGTGAGTGATACACACTTAAAGAAAGGTTTTTGAAGTGAGATTCTAAACCACAACATCATTCTATGCAAGTTTAGCCAACTTGTTTAGAGTGTTCTCTTCGGTTTTACGAAGTTGCGAGCTTGGACGGGGAACTTCGAGTGGATCGTCGTAGACGCAAGAGGACTTCAAGAGGACCTCCATTCAACACCCTAGAGACCAAGGAGTCCAGCGAAAGGGAGCTACAAAGGTTGTAGTCTCGAAACCCTAGTTATGTTCGCTTTTAATTACGAAACCCTAATTTTCTAGGATCGATTCCTTTGCATGCTTGTTTAGCACCATCAAAATTAAAACTTTAAGGCATGTGATGCTTCAAAACTCTTTATAGGGTGCTAGACAAACCTAACACATGGACAGCCGCGAGAAGACAGTCAGGTTTTGTTTTCCCGGCAAGTCAGTTCTTGTTGTGCAAGGGGATCGTGGTGCCGCCCCTTACAGTTTGTTTTCAGCCATTTGCGCTAGTCGGCTTTTGAGGAGAGGATGTCAGGGATTCTTAGCTTTCATTCGTCATACCAGAGCCATGGTAGATTTCTTGGACCGGGTTCCTATTGTGATAGATTTTCCCGACATTTTTCCCGATGAGTTACCTGGATTGCCGCCAGAGCATGAGATTGAGTTTTGCATTGATTTGATCCCCGGCACGGGGCCTATTTCTATACCGCCTTACCGGATTGCCTCGGCGGAGCTTAAGGATCGGCTGCAAGAGTTACTTGATAGGGGACTTGTACGTCCGAGTGTTTCGCCAAGACCTGTATCAGTGACAGATGTCCGCAGCTTTTTGGGCTTAGCCGGTTACTACCAGCATTTCGTGCAGGACTTCTCGAGTATCGCTGCACCGCTGACCGGACTGACCAGGCAGTGGGTCCTTTTCTTTGGACTGAGGCATACGAGCTGAGTTTTCAGCAGTTGAAGACTCGGTTGACGACTTCACCAGTTTTATCTTTGTCTTCTGGATCGGGCGGCTTTGTTGTTTACTGTGATGCTTCTCGAGTGGGGCTCGGTTTTGTATTGATGCGGCATGATAGAGTTATCGCTTATGCTTCCCAGCATTTGAAGAAGCACGAGCAGAATTATCCCACTCATGATCTTGAGATGGCCGTGGTGGTCTTTGCGCTTAAGATTTGGAGACACTACTTGTACGGGGAGTCGAGTCAGATTTTCACAGACCACAAGTGCTTGAAGTACATCTTCTAGCAGCGGGATCTGAATTTGAGACAGCATCGTTGGAAGGAGCTTGTGAAGGATTATAATTGTGAGATCCTTTATCACCCGGGAAAGGTGAATGTGGTAGCTGATGCTTTGAGTAGTAGGCCCAGGGGTAGCTTGTCCCAGTTGAGCACAGTTCAGAGGCAGTCTTATGCAGATTGGCAGATCTTGTGCGACAGCAGAGTACAGTTTGAGTTCATTTCCACAGGGGGACAACTTGCTCATGTCCGCACCCGTCCACTTCTACTTGATCGTATCCGTGAGGCACAGCCCGACGATGCCCGTTTGTCTGAGATTCTTGAGCATGTTCGGCAGGGTAGAGATTCGAAGTTCTTGATTGATGACCAAGGTGTGCTATGTTTTGGGACTCGTTTGTGTGTACCTGATACCGATGGGTTGAGACGCGAGATCCTAGAGCAGGCATATCAATCAGCTTTCAGTGTTCACCCAGGTTCCACCAAGATGTACCGTGACTTGAGAGATATCTACTGGTGGGCAGGGATGAAGAGTGATGTTTAGGACTTCGTTTCGAGGTGCCTGACTTGTCGGCAAGTAAAGGCTGAGCATCAGAGACCGGCATTAGAATTACAGCCTTTACCCGTTCTGGAGTGGAAATAGGAACAGATCTCCATCGATTTCATTATGGGTCTACCCAGGTCCAGTCGAGGGTATGACTCCGTTTGGATGATTGTTGACCGGTTTACGAAAGCGGCTCACTTCCTTCTAGTGAAGACCACTTTCGGTTATACTTAGTATACTCAGTTGTACATTGATGAGATTGTGCGTTTGCACGGCATTCCCACATACATCGTATCCGACAGGGGCACCCAGTTCACTAGCCGTCTTTGGAAGAAGCTATAGGAAGCCTTGGGTACCCGTTTGAGTTTTAGCACCGCTTTCCATCCGCAGAACGATGGTCAATCAGAGCGGACTATATAGACTCTGGAGGATATGCTTCGTGCATGCGTGCTTGATTTTGGTGGCAGTTGGGATCGTCACTTGCCATTGATAGAGTTCTCCTACAATAACAGTTATCAGGAGACGATTCAGATGGCACCTTTTGAGGCTTTGTGTGGTAGAAAGTGTCGATCACCAGTCTGTTGGACCGAACTCAGTGAGAGCAGGATTTTGGGACCCCAGCTAGTTCAAGAGACTAAGGAGAAAATTCAGTTGATTCAGGATAGGATGAGAGCAGCTCAGTGCAGACAGAAGTCTTCTGCCGACCGTCGTCGTTGCAGGCTCGAGTTCGCAGTGGGGGATCATGTTTTCCTACGGATTTCTCCGATGAAGGACGTGATGAGATTTGGGAAGAAAGGGAAGCTTAGTCCTAGATTTGTAGGTCCTTTTGAGACCCTTGAGCGAGTTGGTACCATTGCTTATCGTTTGGCACTTCCACCCAGTTTTCCAGATGTTCATCCCGTATTCCATGTGTCGATACTTCGCAAGTACCTTTATGACCCTTCTCACATGATTTAGCAGCACTCCGATCAGCTAGAATGCTATAACATTTCAGAAAAATAAAATATTATTTTTGGGAATTTTTATAATTAAATAATAAATATTATAAATATTTTAATATTTTGGTACAATTAAATACCGATAAATTGGGAAATATTTGGAAATTATAGGAATTTCTGAAATAAAAGTGTTTTGTGTGATTTAGGCAAATTATGAATTTTTATGATTTATTTTATATTCCATTTTAATGCTAATCGCGATTAAAAATCACTAATCGTGCATTAAGCTTGATTTGTGCACATGACATGCACCATGTCAAATTACACATTGTTATACTTTTCTACCTTGTCTTTTTCTTTATTTCTTCATACTTGATTTGGTTTTAAAATGAGAAGAAAAAAGAAACAAAAAGAAATGAAAAGAAAAAGAAAATATAAAGAAAGAGGTATGGGCAAGAGAGAGAGAGAGAGAGAGAGAGAGAGAGGGTGAGGGGTCAAACCTTGGTCTTGGCTATTCTCCCTCTTCATTTCCTTATCATTCTTCTCCCTCTCCTCAAAGCATGGCAGCCCTCTTTATCTCCCTCCTCTACCTGCTCACAACTCCATGAAAAACACACCAAAACTTCATCCCCACTTCTTTAAAAACATGCACAAGCACCCTACAAGCATTTTGGACCAAGAAAAATCGGATTTTGAAGACTTGGGGCAACTCAAGAAAATTCTTGAGTTTCCAAATGAGGTAATCCTTTAACCATTAGTGTAGTATTTAGTTTACTTTAGCTTCCATGCATGTTTAGAAGTGTTTTAGGATGGTTTAGTGAACTTTGAAAATTCTAAGTGGAGGATTAGGGTTTGAATTAAAACAAAAGGTGTAATTGAGGCTAGTAGAGGCCATATAACCCTTGTAGAGCTAGTTTTATAGACTAAAACAGAGACTAAGACCCTAAGTCATAAACTTAAAAACCCCGATATCGGGAAATTATGGGATTTGTGATGAGAATTGGAGATCTGCTAACACCCGAAGCCTCGGAAAATTATTTAGCATACACTGTGAGTAGTGCATGTGACCTAGATGCTACCCTGAAGACCCGAGACCAAACCCTTTCAACATGGACACAAATTTAATCCCCATGGCCACAATTTACGGCCTGGGTACTTCTGAAATGATTCTTGCTTGGTCCAGGGCTTTATCTCCAGTAAAATAGACCCTCCATGTATGCAAAATTGGCTAATTTCGCTTAGGGTAAAATCTGAGACCATTTTCTTGAGTTGCTGCATTGTTTTGCGACTTCGTTTTAATTTGGGATTTGGTATTTGATATTGTGTTCCATCGTCTGATGTTTGTACATCAGCGACGGGGGTCATTTGGTGGTTTTGCAGGCGTAGGCTATAGGTTCAAACCTATAAGGGATTCGCATGCCGTTTTGGTTTTCATGTTCGATTCTGGATACTATATGACGCATTGGAAATTGTAGGTACCCCCACGTGAACATCGAGACGATGAGGATGAGCGTGGTGTCATCGACTTCAGCAAGTGAGGATCAAGGTGAGTAGATATATATCTACGGTGGAAGTCGGGTGGATGGCATATTGCACCCCCGCAGTTCGTAGTGTAGTATATGGTACATATTATATGGATATATTCATATGTTTATTTTGAGATTATGATTATCTAGATAGACTTTGGGAGTCATAGATAATTTTAGTATAATTGGATGTCGTTAGTTAGTTTAGTCCCGAGCCCTAGAATAAGGTTTACACCCACACACCCACACACATGCTTACTTTGTTTTACTTGTGTGTATATGGGGATATGTATACACACACACACACATAGGTATGGGACTATGTGTGTGTGTGCGTATGTGTGTGTCTATATATATATATATATACATGGATGATGAGGATTGTACATGGTACTTGGAGATGAGTCGATGAGTTTAGCATGATGCTATGAGATCGGTGATATGTTTTGATTCATATGGTGAGATACGACATGAGATTATAGCGGGCCTTTAGGCGTATGTTTTTATACACGCATATATATGCAGATGGTATCAGTTTGTACTAGACTTAGATCAGTACCCCTAATACAGGCTATGATGATAAGGATACCAGATAAATGATGAGACAAATGTGAGATTCGACCCGTACCCAGATTGGGATGCCGTACGATGGATTTACCGTACGGGCATTATATTGATGATAGATCCGCACTCTTGACTCGAGCATGTCATGTTATATATTGTATCGTATGTGATACTATTGAGGCGGGATCACCGACTATTATATTTATATGTATCGACTCAAATTGAGGTGGTTTCCTTACTTTTTCGATTTGCCTGTTAGTTTAGTCCTGTAGTTACTTGTAGACGTTAGATTAGACTCGAGTCATACCTATTTCAAAAACTAACGAATCATGAGTATTTTAAAGATAGGATAAGGGATTCTACGGATATTTCAAAGGACGTACCTTTTTTTCTTAAAAACACAGTAGCCCCTATTTTCCAAACACCATGATTCGTGTGATTTCAAATGACAAACTGTATGACTCGTATAACTAATGTAGATTCGTTATTGTTGCATTTACTTTTACTTTTCCATATATTCACATTGTTATTAGCGCATTACATGCTTATATACTTGTGATTTATGTTATATTAAACCCATGCTGTCAGGACACCAGCACCATTACCGATGATGCATATACTCCACGTACACCTGCTTGCCGGCTATCACACTTCATCATCGATAATTGCCTTGTCACTACACAGTAGGATTGTCGCATCATGATATGACTCCATGCACAATTTACTTGCGATAGTTACATATGCACCTTTTTACGATGCTGCATTTGACTTTGGAGAAATTGGGAACCGCGGAATATATTTTAAAACTGGAATCATTAAAAAAGCGGTTTTCCCTTGATATGTGCATATTACTGTTCCATGTCCATGATATACGGATATGCTTACATTTCTATTATATGTCGCATACATAATGCTTTATGACTTTACGTATTGAGATATGCTGTTTTCGTGAGATTTCTGGATTTGAGAACCATGGATATTTCAAAAGAAAGTATGTATTGTTTTAAAAACCCGGTTTCTTATGATATGATATTTCAGTGCATCCACCATACATTTTCTCGCTTCTGATACGTATGATAGAAACCCGATTCGAGGAGGTAGATGATCCGTTTGCGGGTTCATGGTGGACCCGGTATGGTTCCCCGAGACGAGAAATGTTTTTCGTGGAGTAGACGATGAGCCTGGCAGGGTGGTTAGTACTTACCGGTGATTGGTTAGACCAGGCTGTTATCCGGAGGATACCGACCGGAGTTGAGAGATGTTATGGGCCGACCCGGACTGAAGGAGCCCGAGAGATTTGAGGATTTACGTGCCGATGCTGGGCACGGGTTTCGTGATGTTTCGAGTGTCGATGCTGGACACTCAGGTTCCATGATTTGATGTGTCCCGAGGGACATACATTGATTTATGTCCTCATACTTTCATGCAATGCTTTTATGATATTTACTTGTATGATGTTGTTGTGTCATTGGTTGACACGTGGACGAGATCCACATGTATACAGGCATTGATTACATAGTTGGATGATATCCACATACTTATAGACTTCATGATATAGTTGACACTGATTTCATGTTAATTACATTGATCACACCTCATGTTTATGATATGTTGCTACCTGAGACACTGACACGAGCACTTGGTATTACACTTATGTATAGATGTTTACCCTTGCCACCTTATCATGCTTCATACTTTATGATATTGAGGATATTTATTACTGATCGTATTGACCTAGGATTGAGTCATATATACGATTTCTGCTCTGTGATGTTATCTACTCACGAGTTGGCAACTCACCCTTGCTGTGACACAGTTCTTGCAGGTTTTTGCCATGCAGGTTTTTGCCGTACAGGTTTCATTGCGGCTTTCTGGCACATTGCTCCCATTCTGGGTGATTGCTTTTGTAAGTGGGTTCACTCACATCGTGACCACCATTTTACATTTATATTCAGTTGTATCTAGTAAAATCCATCAACCAGACTTGTATATTTATTTCAGACTTAGAAAACCAGTTCTTTATTCTTTCGACCTTAGAGTCGCGCATTGTATTATTATGGTTTTCTTGATGATTTGAGTTTCCTTTTGAGTTTTGATCCTTGCCCTTCGGCATTGTATATCGCTTGCGTGGTTGTGACCGTCAATTAACGAAGAGCTAGCACCCTCTTAGGGATACCTTTATTCATATTATGCATGTTGTATGCCTTTTGGGGCCAGTATTTACAAAGGAAACTCTGCCGAAATTTTCAGAAAGAACTTGATGATTTTAAAAATGCATACTTCGGCTTATGTTATTTAACGCTTTAAAACTAAACTTTTCCTTCTTTCTTCTTTCAAATGGTTTAGATTTCTGGGATTTTTTTTGGCTTACTTGAATTAGATGGGGTCCTATAGACTTCATATAATTCAGGGGCCAGTCACGTACTATTTCGGATCGTGAAAAAATTGGTATCAGAGCGCTAGGTTAACCTTGGTTCGAGTCTATGTTTGACTATGCGGAGCCTAAAGCGTTTGTATATATACGGAATCTAGGCTTGACCTTACGGAACTTAGACTTGGTCGAGGGAGTATTAGACTCGAAATTTTGTCGCGTAGGTTGACCGTGGTTTATGGAGTAGGTGACTTAAGGAGAGTGACGTACCGTGTGTATGTTCCGCGGCATACTTACGATACGCTACTCCACTTAAGGAGTCTTAGGATGTACATTTTCTTGCACAGTATTATATTCGTTCCTATGATCTATCCTTATCGATATTGGTTATGGTTTTGATGCCACGATTACACGGGCAGAGAGTGCTACGGCTAGAGTTACGTCAGCATGAGCTCGTCACGGGTGAGGACTGACCAGGGCGTGATTCCAGGGACACACTATTTGCATAGATGCGTCGTTTTATTGTGTTTTCGCACCATGAGCGTTTGATGGATCGCTTTTACAAGATTTCTCAGACGTGCAGATCAGCACCAGAGGATTGGGCCACTGCTAGAGGTCAGCCAGAATGTGATGACCATCGATGCCCCGATTATACTTGATGATTGAGGCACTATCAAGCGTGCAGACGAATGATTCAGTTGTTTTTGCGAATGACAATGAGAATGCTTTAAAACCTTAGGGTCTGCAGCAGTTCAGCGGTGCCATTGATGATGCTTTGGTTTGCCCTTCTACGGTTGGTCCATAGGTATTGTGGCAGGTACTGGAATACTATTAAACTGTACTTAAGATGTTGAGCTCTTGGGGGATTATGGAACTTTGACAAATCGATCGAGAGGTTCGACGTAATCCGGATATCATGTGAGGGATACAGTGCTTAGGAGACTCTAGATACGAGTATAGCCGTTGGAGCGCAATCCATGCAGCCACGAAGAGACGAGTCTGAATCAGTCGATATTAGAGGAAAGGGGAGTAAGCGGTTCGTACAAGATCTTGATGAGATGATGTTCCACTCCGCTGACATCAGAGATGTGATACGCATGCATAGGCATTGTATATGGATATATCTTCCAGAAGGATTTACGATGAGTATGCAGCCATTCCGGAACAAGAAATAGATTTAGTAAAAGATGATAACTTCCGGCCAGTTCGGCAGAAAAGTGATTTAGGAGAGACTTCAACAGAACCTTTCTTGAATACTATACTAGAAGACATGGACCCAGGATCGGTCATATTATGCACACCCAGCAGGCTGAAGGGTTACCCTAGCGTCCTGGCCAACTCCCATGGCCAAATGCGGAACAAAATTTTTTCTTGCGAACAAAACTTGGCGCTAGACTAAACCCTAAAACCGGATCTTACCATAAAACCTACATAGCAAAAGAAGAAGTGCTATCTACTATGATAGAAACCTCACCAAACGAACCAAGTCCTTCGGTCTTCTTTCTTTATCCTTAGCCCCTTGCATCCACCTTGAACATGCTTGAACTCCAACTTCGGCTCCATCGGTCCTCCGGGATCGAGCTTGTTCTCCGGCCTCCTTTTGTCGTAGATGATCCTCCCGGGGAGTATGATTCATGGCTCTAGCTCTTTGCAATATGTCAAAAGAGCAACTGGAGAACTTAGGATGCTAGTCCAAGTGGTCTAGGATGTAGTAGGGTTGTCTAAGTGTTAGCTATCTCTTTTCTAACCTTTTCACTTGTTTCTCAACACATGAGAATGTTAGTGAAGAGGAAGAAGATGAAGGTGGAGCAAAGCAAGAGGAGGGAGGAACTTGAGAGAAAAATGGGAGCTCAAGAAATTATGAACCATAGCATGAAAGAGAAAATACACACATAGGTTTTGTGTATGAATTCTTTCATTAAACAATTAGCAACCATGCTTCAATAGTAACTCCAAAATGAGTTATAAATTCATTTGACTACTATTGAAGCATGGTCACCTCTTTTCCTCCCATACTCTTTACTTTACACCTCATTTCCAATTATCAAATAAAAGGAAAATACATAATGAGGTGTCCACCTTCTAGAAAGAAATCTGTAGTAAATACGGATTTCAGTCTACTGTACAAATATACCGGTAATCGGATAAAAATCCGAACGCCCAAAAGAGATAGAATAACACAAAGAATGTAATACTAGAATATATATATCGAAATACATATACGTAAATTATTAAATCAATACTTGATTTAATAATCCGGCTCAAACCCGAGCCGGCTAGTATTACAAACTGTCCGATCGAAAATCCGAGTACCAAGTACATCAATCGATCGAACCCTGCACGTATCCAATACGGCTACTACATCGTTTTGCCTGGATCAGTGAAACCCTCTGGGTGGTACTCAAAAGACTCGACAGTACTCTTGCAGTGGGTTTAACCACAAGCACGTCAGCGGCACTAGCTGTACGTAACGGCTGCCCAGGTACTTATCGAAAAGGAAGGCCGACGAGCAAGCTCGTCCGAACTCCTACTGAGCCTATCCGTGACAATATTCGTACAGTCTGGTCTATTCGTCAAAGAGTATCGCATACCGGGTCTAGGGGGTGGTGAACGTCAGACCCTAACAACCTGATATGTCGTGCCTATATGACTCAGGACCAATCCGGGAAACTACTGATCAACCTATCAGTAAATCCCAAGTGCCTTGGCCAAGGTCTTTTGGTCCGGACCAATCGAATCACAGTGCGATATCGACTCCCTATACCGGGAGAGACGAATCCCCGATAATCGCTCACTGCTTCCATATGGCTCGGGACTGAACCCAACCAAAACTTGTTTGCACGACTCAGTAGAGCCGTGGTAGGGTAGTGATCAAAGTTCAGTGGGAACTCACACGAGGCAAATTCCGATATCAGGTCCAAAGACTAACCTGTACACATGTCACCTGAGAACTCCCATCTGACGATAGGTATAGTACCACATGGAAGTTCTCGGCGAGTCCGTCCAGTGTACTCACACCCAGTGAGCACCTGTATACGATCTTAGGTGCATCGGACCAATGACTGCGGGACCAACCATCCCCCGATGGGGCTAGAAACGTACACCCCAGTGTACTCTGGAGTATCAGTGCCCAGTCTCGATACTCACGCGACTAGGGACCATTTAAGGATGTGCTTATGGACTAACCTGCTCCCACAAGTATGATCGCCATCACAACGCAGGTAGTCAAGCAAGATCATAGGGGCTTTATCAACATGTAACTGCAATATGTAATAACGAGTATGACATACACCATGTTAAGATAAATACAAACCTCAATATTATACTACCGTATCGAGTCTTTATCAATATGTGCAAGCTAGATATAACAACAATAAAAATAAATACACATATCGCGATAAAAGCAAATCAAATAATATACTATAAAACTGAGCAAGATTGTTCTGTACATACAGATCGCTAGTATCCTATATGTATACATATACAATACAGGCCTCTAGGGCATATACATCCAACAATCTCCCACTTGCACTAAAGGCCAGTGATTGCCGTACCAAATACCCAACGTCTGCTCTTAGGCCAGCTGCTGGCGTACCGCATACCCAACATCCTAAAAAGTCGCTCGAACTGTGCTTGAGGGAGGGCCTTTGTGAATGGATCCGCCGTGTTGTCTTTCGTATCTACTCTACGGACCTCGATCTCTTGGCGATCTACGATCTCCCTGATCAGATGATACCGCCTTAAGATGTGCCTGGATTTCTGATGGGACCGTGGTTCCTTCGCTAAAGCTATAGCCCCATTGTTATCACAATACACTGGTATCGGATCAACAATGGACGGAACCACCTGAAGATCAGCTGTGAACTTCTTCATCCAGACTGCTTCTTTTGCGGCATCGCTAACATCAATGTATTCAGCCTCAATCGTCGAGTCTGCGATGGTATCATATTTGGAACTCTTCCAACATACTGCCCCTCCGTTGAGGGTAAACACAAAACCCGAGAAATACTTGCTGTCGTCCTTGTCACTCTGGAAGCTTGAGTCAGTAAAGGACTCGACCCTGAGGTCTCTATTACCGTAAATCAGGAACATCTCCTTAGACCTTCTCAGGTACTTGAGAATGTTCTTTACTGCAGTCCAGTGGTTCTCACCCGGGTCTGACTGATACCGGCTCACTACGCTTAGCGCGTAAGCTACATCTGGTCTTGTACATAGCATCGCATACATTCTAGATCTTACCGCCGAAACGTAGGGTATAGTGCTCATGCGAACCCTTTCCTCGTCACTCTTGGGAGACATCTCCTTGGAGAGGGTGATTCCGTGCAATGCGGGTATGTTACCGCGCTTGGAATCTTCCATACCAAATCTCTTTAGTACAGTCTTTATGTACCTGGACAGCGAAAGTCCCAGTAATCTCTTGGATCTATCTCTGTAGATCTTGATCCCCAGAATGTACGAGGCATCACCTAGGACTTTCATAGAGAACCATTGTGATAAGAATAGCTTGACCGATTATAGCATAGGAATGTGATTTCCTATCAAAAGAATGTCATCCACATACAAGACTAGGAGCACGACAGTTCGTCCTACGATCTTCTTATAAATACAAGGCTCATCCTCGTTCTTGATGAAGTCAAATTCCTTGACTGTCTCATCAAAACAGATATTCCAGCTCCGCGATGCTTGCTTCAATCCATAAATGGATTTGAGCAGCTTGCACACCTTCCTGCTGCTCCCACTGTCTACAAAACCTTCTGGCTGATCCATGTAAACGCACTCTTCTAAACTTCCATTTAGAAAAGTCGTTTTTACGTCCATCTGCCAGATCTCATAGTCATAGAAGGCAGCGATGACAAGCAGGATCCTAATGGATTTAAGCATATCCACTGGAGAAAAGGTTTCATCATAGTCCACTCCTGGTTTTTGACGAAAACCTTTTGCAACAAGTCTAGCCTTATATGTTTCTACCTGTCCATCTACACCAAACTTTTTCTTGTAGATCCATTTGCATCTAACGGGTTTTACCCCTGGTGGAGCAACTTCCAGGGTCCACACTTTATTGGTGTACATCAGATTGCTTAGCATCCAGCCATTTATCAGAGTCCCTACTGATAATGGCCTGCCTGAAACTAGTAGGATCATCTTCTTCCAAGATGCAATCCTCTCGATCCCCATCTATGAGAAAACCGTAGTATCTCTCAGGCGGATGAGAAATCCTACTAGATCTATGTAGTGGCTAAGGTTCATCTGAGATTGCTGAATCTAGTGGTTCCTCCAAATCTTCAGTTACATTTTGTGGTTCACGGATTTCTCTCAGTTCTACCGTACTCCCACTAGTTTCTTTTGCAAGAAACTCCCTTTCTAAGAAGGTAGCATGGCGAGATACAAACACCTTTTGTTCCTCAGTATGGTAGAACAGATATCCTAGTGAATCCTTAGGATATCCCACAAATTTACATAGAACTGACCGTGCCTCTAGTTTGTCCGATTTCTGTGATTTCACATAGACCGGACAACCTCATATCTTAATAAATTTAAGACATGGTTTCTTGCTACTCCATATTTCATACGGAGTGTTGGGCACAGATTTGGATGGAACTTGATTCAAAAGGTATGCTGCTGTCTGAAGTGCATATCACCAAAATGAAAGAGGCAACTCAGTATTACTCATCATGGAGCGAACCATATCCAATAGGTTACGATTCCTCCGCTCCGATACACCGTTGTGCTGTGGTGTGTAAGGAGGAGTAAGCTGAGAGAGAATTCCATTCTCTTTTAAGTAATCTAGGAATTCCGTGCTCAAGTACTCCCCTCCCCTATCAGACCGGAGGATCTTAATACTTTTGCCAATCTGGTTCTCTACTTCATTCCTGAATTCTTTGAATTTCTCAAAAGCTTCAGATTTGTGTTTCATAAGATACACATATCCAAATCTAGAGAGATCGTCAGTGATTGTGATGAAGTACGAGAACCCTCCCCTTACATGTATAGACATCGGACCACACACATCACTGTATATGCGTCCTAAGAGCTCTGTTGCTCTTCCTCCATGTCCGGTGAACGGAGATTTGGTCATTTTTCCTTTGAGACAAGATTGACAAGTTTCATAAGATGAAAATTCAAACGTATCTAAAAGTCCATCTTTATGCAACTTTCTCAGCCTTTTCTCTCCGATATGACCAAGTCTACAATGCCACAAGTAGGATTCGTTCGTATCTGAACTCTTCCTCTTGCGTGTGTTTTGTACATTGTGCACTGTATTCTGATTTAGAACATAGATACCATAACACAGTGTACCTTCTGCAACCAGTACCTTATCAAGGTAAATGTTCATGATATTTCTATCAAGAAAAAAGTTATACCCATCTTTATCAAGTAAAGAAACTGATATGATGTTGCAAAGCATGGAAGGTACATAGTAGCAATTGTTCAAAATCATAGTATTGCCATTTGGCAACACTAGGTGATATTCACCGACGGCTGCAGCATTAACTTATGCTCCGTTCCCTACTCTGAGGGACATATCACCAGGTGCAACTATCCTACTTTTTCTCAGTCCCTGTAATAAATTACAAATATGAGATCCTGATCCGGTATCTAGTACTCAGGTGGTAGGACTGACCGAAAAACAGTTCTCAATGACAAGAACACCTGAAGAAGACGCAACAGTATGTTTCTTCTTCGATGGGTTTATCAAGGAATTCAAACTTTCCTCTTTCCCTTGCTCATACTTAAGACTTTTGTCGTAAGTTAATGCCGAACCGACGTTCCCCAGCCCTGAATAAGAATTCAGATCGGTCAAGCGATACATTTTATTGTCTTGACTAGGGCGTGAAACGGTTGCTACCTGGAGAGAGAGAGGGAAAACACTTAGCGTGCGCTCTTGCAAGATTAGATTGGTTTATTAATTTATCTAATCAGGATGGCTCCCACTGTTTCCTCAAATTCTTCTTCAAACCCTAAAAGAAGAACTAGTCAGGATTAATCGCACGTCACAATACTTGCTTAACCTTTCAGCCACGTTGGTGTTAGTACTTCGAGGGAGGTTTTCCAATGCTTTCTCGAAATTCCTTAATTATATAACGTCTTTTCCCTGGAGGCGTAGCCCTGCTAACACCGTTCTAGACACCTACTTGGTTTATAGCATTGATTGTTAAGTGAAAAAAATCTTCCATAAGTAATCCTACTCATCAGTGGGATCGGGATCCAACTATCATTGTGTGATGCACTAGATGGAATCCACTCTAGTCACCACACTGCAGAAGGTATGCTAAATCAGAAAGTTTCCTGTATGTTTGAAACTCCCGATATGGTTTTTACCTCTAGGACCCAAGTGACCTTGACGAATAATCAACAAATCAAAAGGTCCTACTCAAGTTCAACCCGTCGTTATCCTGGATACCATTAGACCCACCCGCATGATCCTTGACGAATAATCAACAAAATCATGCGACCGTCCAATCCAATCGCATCTATCTGTGCAACAGAGAACTATTACTCAGCTACCGTTCACTGTGCCTTGACGAATAATCAACAAACACAGCACGAATACTAAGTAGTAATTATCTGAAACGACGGAGGGCTATAGCTGGGGTTTTGACGAAAAACCCGTTAACGTAATGAACTTGATATTGTTGAAGGAACCTGAGTGGTTTTATAAATATATAGTGGCGAAAACCTTTGCTAAAGAGGTCACTCCCCGTGAAGGGATCTCGGCTCTTTCCTCGTCGAATGAGGTGCAGGATATTCCAAACTGAATACCACGATGCAAAGCAAAAATTAGTCCACTATAGTGAAGTTATTACCCTGACACAAACTTTTACTCAAGGGGTCAGTCCCGGTGAAGGGATCTCGGCCCTTTCCTCGTCGAATGAGGTGCTGGATATTCCAAACTGATTATCACAATGCACAGCAAAAGAGAACGTCTGTAATGTCAGTTTTTAAAGCTTGGTTCCAACAACATCTTTTAGGTTTATTATCTTGCATTAATCAAAATTAATGCGGTCCCATCAATTTGTAACTTATCACACCAGAAAAGAACGAAAATAAAATGTACGTATATGCCATCCGCATTCACCACGGGGCCCCGTCATCACCCGTTAGGCTACTTAACTAACGACAGAGCGGAGGCTGGACTAGCGCGGGTGCAAAACATATACAACATGTACAAGTATATATATGTATATATAACATTCGTCCCAGGCATGATAATAAACAACATCACAGATAACAAAACAGAATGGTGGATAATCTTAGAGCCCCGGGTTTCATTTGAGCCGCAAATAAAACCCGACGTTCCCGGTCGTGTGGATAGCCTGTGTAATGAAAACCTGTACCCCCTACGAATGCGGCGAATAGCCCGCCAATTCTAGAATGAAGCCCCCTCCGTCTCAGCGCCATGAGATGCGGACTTGTTGCCTTCTAGAACCCGGCTATTCGTGCACTCCACCGCGGGGTAATCCTAATACAGAAAATGAAAATAATATATACAAATGGTGACATCGACCTCAACGCGGTCGTGCCCCAAAATAATATAAAACCCGGCAAAGACGGCAGTCCATTTGTCGGACGCTCGCCCCGCAATAACAAATGTACAAATGTATTATAAACTGTATTTCTAACATTGCACCACATGCTATCCACCATGACAATCCAACCACAACATCAGCACAATCACGGAAACATCAACGCGAATGTCACGTTCGCAAATCCATCTAAAAGAACATATAGCAGATAGACGGATTTACAGATCAAATGACATTCACGGTCGCAGAATCTAATCTATGTACCGATAACAAAATACACATTTAAAAATTACGATCGACTAAACTTTCCAAGTGGGTCCCAAGTATTAAATCAATACTGTAACAAATCTGGGCCCAAAAAATAATTATTCCAAAAACCACAATTCCACATATAAGAGGCCCAGAAGAAATTTTGTTCACATGGGCCCCAAAACGGCCGCGGAACCACCGCCAATAGGTGGTTTTAGCGGCGGATCCGCGGTGGTTTAGAGGGATCTCGTGACAAATTTTCTTCTGTCGTCTTAAAAAACCTGCATGATTTTTTGAGAGGATAAAATTGATTTTTCGAGCACTTTTAAAAAACGACAGAAACTACATGAATTGAAATGCGGTTTTTGAAATTTTTAGTCGATCGTTATTCTAAACACGTTTAGACAAGCTAGTATAGGTTTTATGGGTGGCTTTGATACCATGAAGGGTTACCCTAGCGCCCCGGCCAACTCCCGTAGCCAAATGCGGAACAATTTTTTTTTCTTGCGAACAAAACTTGGCGCTAGACTAAACCCTAAAATTGGATCTTACCATAAAACCTACTTAGCAAAAGAAGAAGTGCTATCTACTATGATAGAAACCTCACCAAACGAACCAAGTCCTTCGGTCTTCTTTCTTCATCCTTAGCTCCTTGCATCCACCTTAAACATGCTTGAACTCCAACTCCGGCTCCATCGGTCCTCCGGGATTGAGCTTGTTCTCCGGTCTCTTTTTTGTCGTAGATTATCCACCCGGGGAGTATGATCCATGGCTCTAACTCTTTGCAATATGTCAAAAGAAAAACTAGAGAACTTGGGATGCTAGTCTAAGTGGTCTAGGATGTAGTGGGATTGTCTAAGTGTTAGCTATCTCTTTTCTAATCTTTTCATTTGTTTCTCAACACATGAGAATGTTAGTGAAGAGGAAGAAGATGAAGGTGGAGCAAAGCAAGAAGAGGGAGGAACTTGAGAGAAAAATGGGAGCTCAAGAAATTATGAACCATAACATGAAAGAGAAAATACACACATAAGTTTTGTGTAAGAATTCTTTAATTAAACAATTAGCAACCATGCTTCAATAATTACTCCAAAATGAATTATAAATTCATTTGACTACTATTGAAGCATGGTCACCTCTTTTCCTCCCATACTCTTTACTTTACACCTCATTTCCAATTATCAAATAAAAGGAAAATACATAATGAGGTGGCCACCTTCTAGAAGGAAATCTGTAGTAAATACGGATTTCAGTCTACTGTACAAATATACCGGCAATCGGATAAAAATCCGAACGCCCAAAAGAGATAGAATAACATGAAGAACGTAATACTAGAATATATATATGGAAATACATATACGTAAATTATTAAATCAATACCTGATTTAATAATCCGGCTCAAACCCGAGCCAGCTAGTATTTCAAACTGTCCGATCGAAAATACGAGTACCAAGTACATCAATCGATCAAACCCTGCACGTATCCAATACGGCTACTACATCATTTTGCCTGGATCAGGGAAACCCTCTGTGTGGGACTCTAAAGACTCGACAGTACTCTGGCAGTGGGTTTAACCAAAAGCACGTCACCGGCACTAGCTGTACGTAACTGCTGCCCAGGTACCTGTCGAAAAGGAAGGCCGACGAGCAAGCTCGTCCGAACTCCTACTGAGCCTATCCGTGACAATATCCGTACAGTCCGGTCTCTTCGTCAAAGAGTATCGCATACCAGGTCTAGGGGGTGGTGAACGTCAGACCCTAACAACCTGATAAGTCGTGCCGATATGGCTCAGGACCAATCCGGGAAACTACTGATCAACCTATCAGTAAATCCCAAGTGCCTTGGCCAAGGTCTTTTGGTCCTGACCAATCGAATCACAGTGCGATATCGACTCCCTATACCGGGAGAGACGAATCCCCGACAATCGCTCACTGCCTCCATGTAGCTCGGGAAAGATCCCAACCAAAACCTGTTTGCAAGACTCAGTAGAGCCGTGGTGGGTAGTGATCAAAGTTCAGTGGGAACTCACACGAGACAAATGCCGATCTCGGGTCCAAAGAGTAACCAGTACACATGTCACCTGAGAACTCCCATCTGACGATTGGTATAGTACCACATGGAAGATCTCGGCGAGTCCGTCCAGTGTACTCACACCCAGTGAGCATCTGTATACGATCTTAGGTGCATCAGACCAATGGCTGTGGGACCAACCATTCCCCGATGGGGCTAGAAACGTACACACCAGTCTACTCTGGAGTATCAGTGCCCAGTCTCGATACTCACGCTATTAGGGACCATTTAAGGATGTGCTTATGGACTACCCTGCTCCCACAAGTATGATCGCCATCACAACGCAGGTAGTCAAGCAAGATCCTAGGGGCTTTATCAACATGTAACTGCAATATGTAATAACGAGTATGACATACGCCATGTTAAGATAAAGACAAACCATAATAGTATACTACCGTATCGAGTCTTTATCAATATGTGCAAGCTAGATATAACAACAATAAAAAAAAATACACATATCCCGATAAAGACAAGTCAAATAATATACTATAAAACTGAGCAAGATTGTTCTGTACATACATATCCCTAGTATCCTATATGTATACATATACAATACTGGCCTCTAAGGCATATACATCCAACACAGGCCAGAGTTCGGCATCGTCGACGAGACATGTTATGAGTGGCCAAGACAGTTGGCCAGAGATCTTTAGAGGATGTGCTAGAGCGGGACTATGTCCGTTATCTTTGATTTCGGTATTTTAGACGATTTATTTGCATGATTGATATTTTGTGCACCACAGTTGCACTTGACTTCGATTTGATATCATTCGAGATGTTGATTTTGATTTCATGCCTAATATTTTGGACGATTTGTTTACATGATTGAGATTTTGTGCACCACAGTTGCTTTTGATTTCGATTTGATGTCATTCGAGATGTTGATTTTGATTTCATACTTATAGTATGCATGTGATTTGACTTATACTTTCGGCTTAGTTTTCATGCACTTTCAGTATTTTGATGCCATTTTGTACACGCTGATGCACATGGTTGTGAGATTATATATCATAGTATACCTGATTTGGATTTGGATTGAAATGTGTTGTATACTGTCGATTTGGATTGTGATATTCGATATTTGTTTTCGTGCCCCTTGTGCACTTGACTTGGATTTTTGCGCATACTTGGGCGCTTGATGCGATTTTAGTGCACACCAGATGCACTAAATCGAGATTCTTCATGCATATCAGATGCACCTGATATTGCTGTCAGGCACACCCGTTGCCTTAGACAGGTGTACGTGCACAACCGTTGCACTTAGATTTTGTTTCTGTACACATGTATGGCACATTTATTGATTTCGATTTCCGTGCGCACCATACGCACGTGGCATTCTTATGCACATTTTGGGATTGATTTCCTTAAGCAGTATGTTTTATGATACTTACTAATTAGTATAGTAGCTGTGCAGGATTAGTCAGAGGACAGTACCTGAATATATTTTTGCATGCATTGATAGTTATCGAAAGGATTTTCAAAAAGGAGCTATAGTCTCAGTATTTACCTACGTGTCCGAGATGACACGAGACATTTTATAAAGGAAACCCTTCTAAATTATTTTCAAAACGGCGGGACGTGTATGTTAAACAAAGGATATATATACATATATATAGTTATTTTCTTACAATAGACGTCCGCCACGGTGCAGTGTTACGCACATCATACAGCGACTTGAAAAGGTTTGGCATGCATTGCTTTCAGATGTTTTGATGATGTTCACATGTATAGTTTGATGTATATCATATTGGTTTTCATTTTGGGCTTTGACATTGGTATCTTCACCATAACTCCGATGATTGCGGGATGCTTGACGGAGTTTTATTTTGAGTTTTATGCTCGTTTTTCATGCGCATACATTGCGCTACGATATGTTTTATGAATTTATGATTTCGGAGTCCCGGCGACTCGATCATTTTACTGAAATGTTTTAGTATTTGAGGGGTTTAAATTTAAATTCGGGGACCGAATTTCTCTAAGTGGGGAAGATTGTAACATTTCAGAACAATAAAATATTATTTTTAGGAATTTTTATAATTAAATAATAAATATTATAAATATTTTAATATTTCGGTACAATTAAATACCGATAAATTGGGAAATATTTGGAAATTATAGGAATTTCTGAAATGAAAGTGTTTTGTGTGATTTAGGCAAATTATGAATTTTTATGATTTATTTTATATTCCATTTTAATGCTAATCACGATTAAAAATCACTAATCGTGCATTAAGCTTGATTTGTGCACATGACATGCACCATGTCAAATTACACATTATTACACTTTTCTACCATGTCTTTTTCTTTATTTCTTCATACTTGATTTGGTTTTAAAATGAGAAGAAAAAGGAAACAAAAAGAATTGAAAAGGAAAAGAAAATATAAAGAAAGAGGTATAGGCAAGAGAGAGTGAGAGGGTGAGGGGTCAAACCTTGGTCTTGGCTATTCTCCTTCTTCATTTCCTTATCATTCTTCTCCCTCTCCTCAAAGCATGGCAACCCTCTTCATCGCCCTCCTCTACCTCCTCACAACTCCATGAAAAACACACCAAAACTTCATCCCCACTTCTTTAAAAACATGCACAAGTTCCCTACAAGCACTTTGGACTAAGAAAAATCGGATTTTGAAGACTTGGGGCAACTCAAGAAAATTCTTGAGTTGCCAAATGAGGTAATCTTTCAACCATTAGTGTAGTATTTAGTTTACTTTAGCTTCCATGCATGTTTAGAAGTGTTTTAGGATGGTTTAGTGAACTTTGAAAATTCTAAGTGGAGGATTAGGGTTTGAATTAAAACTAAAGGTGTAATTGAGGCTAGTAGAGGCCATATAACCCCTGTAGAGCTAGTTTTATGGACTAAAACAGAGACTAAGACCCTAAGTCATAAACTTAGAAACCCCGATATCGAGAAATTGTGGGATTTGTTATGAGAATTGGAGATTTGCTAACACCTCGAGTCTCTGAAAATTATTTAGCAAACACTGTGAGTGGTGCAGGTGACCTAGATCCTACCCTGAAGACCTGAGACCAAACCCTTTCAACATGGCTGCAAATTTAATCCCCATGGCCGCAATTTGCAGCCTGGGTACTTCTAAAATGATTCGTTCTTGGTCTCAGGCTTTATCTCCCGTAAAATAGACCCTCCATTTATGCAAAATTGGCTAATTTCGCCTAGGGTAAAATTTGGGACCATTTTCTTGAGTTGCTGCATTGTTTTCCGGTTTCTTTTTAATTTGGGATTTGGTATTTGATATTGTGTTCTGTCGTCTGATGTTTATACGTCAGCGACGGGGGTCGTTTGGTGGTTTTGCTGGCGTAGGCTATAGGTTCAAACCTATAAGTGATTCGCATGCCGTTTTGGTTTTCATGTTCGATTCTGGATACTATATGAGGCATTGGAAATTGTAGGTACCCTCACATGAACTTCGAGACAATAAGGATAAGTGTGGTGTCATCGACTCCAGCAAGCGAGGATCAAGGTGAGTATACATATATATATATATATATATATATATATATATATATATACGGGGGAAGTTGGGTGGATGGCGTATAGCACCCCCGCAGTTCATAGAGTAGTTTATGGTACATATTATATGGATATATTCATATGTTTATTCTGAGATTATGATTATCTAGATAGACTTTGGGAGTCATAGATAATTTTAGTATAATTGGATGATAGTGTCGTTAGTTAGTTTAGTCGCGACCCCTACAATAAGGTTTACACCCACACGCACACACATGCTTACTTTGTTTTACTTATGCGTATATGGGGATATGTATACACACACACACACACACACACACACACAGGTATGGGACTATGTATATATATACGTATACCTATACATGGATGATGAGGATTGTACATGGTACTTGGAGATGAGTCGATGAGTTTAGGTATGATGCTATGAGATCGGTGATATGTTTTGATTCGTATGGTGAGACACGACATGAGATTATAGCGGGCCTTTAGGCGTGTGTTTTTATACACGCATATAAGTGCAGATGGTATCAGTTTGTACTAGACTTAGATCAGTACCCCTAATACAGGTTATGATGATAAGGATACCAGATAAATTATAAGATAAATGTGAGATTCGACCCGTACCCAGATTGGGATGCCGTACGATGGATTTACCGTACGAGCTTTATATTGATGATAGATCAGCACTCTTGACTCGAGAATGTCATGTTATATATTGTATCGTATGTGATACTATTGAGGCAGGATCACCGACTATTATATTTATATGTATCGACTCAGATTTAGGTGGTTTCCTTACCTTTTCGATTTGCCTGTTAGTTTAGTCCTGTAGTTACTTGTAGACGTTAGATTAGACTCGAGTCATACCTATTTCAAAAACTAACGAATCGTGAGTATCTTAAAGACAGGATAAGGGATTCTACGGATATTTCAAAGGATGTACCTTTTTTTCATAAAAACACCGTAGCCCCTATTTTCCAAACACCACGATTCGTGTGATTTCAAATGACAAATTGTATGACTCGTATAACTAATGTAGATTCGTTATTGTTGCATTTACTTTTCCATTTCTATATATTCACGTTGTTATTAGCGCATTGCATGCTTATATACTTGTGATTCATGTTATATTAAACCCATGCTGTCAGGACACCAGCACCATTACCGATGATGCGTATGCTCCACGTACACCTGCTTGCCGGCTCACACCCTTCATCATCGATAATGGCCATGTCACTACACTGTAGGATTGCTGCATCATGATATGACTCCGTGCACAATTTACTTGCTATAGTTACATATACACCTTTTTACGATGCTGCATTTGACTTTGGAGAAATTGGGAACCGCAGAATATATTTTAAAACCGAAATCATTTAAAAGAGCGGTTTTCCCTTGATATGTGTATATATTACTGTTCCATGTGCATGATATACGGATATGATTACATTTCTATTATATGTCGCATACATCATGCTTTATGACTTTACGTATTGAGATATGCTGTTTTCATGAGATTTCTGGATTTGAGAACCATGGATATTTCAAAAGAAAATATGTATTGTTTAAAAAACCCGGTTTCTCTTGATATGATATTTCAGTGCGTCCACCATGCGTTTTCTCGGTTCTGAGACGTATGATAGAAACCCGATTCGAGGAGGTGGATGATCCGTTTGCGGGTTCATGGTGGACCCGGTATGGTTCCCCAGGGCGAGAAATGTTTTTCATGGAGTTAACGATGAGCCTGGCAGGGTGGCTAGTACTTACCAGTGATTGGTTAGACCTGGCGGCAATCCGGAGGATACCGACCGGAGTTGAGAGATGTTATGGGCCGATCCGGACTGACGGAGCCCGAGAGATTTGAGGATTTACGTGCCGATGCTGGGCACGGGTTTCATGATGTTTCGAGTGTCGATGCTGGACTCTCATGTTCCATGATTTGATGTGTCGCGAGGGACACACATTGATTTATGTCCTCATACTTTCATGCATATGCTTTTATGATATTTACTTGTATGATGTTGTTGTGTCATTGGTTGACACGTGGACGAGATCCACATGTATACAGGCATTGATTACATAGTTGGATGATATCCACATACTTATAGACTTCATGATATAGTTGACACTGATTTCATGTTGATTACATTGATCACACCTCATGTTTATGATATGTTTCTACCTGAGGCACTGACACGAGCACTTGGTATTACACTTATGTATAGATGTTTACCCTTGCCACCTTATCATGCTTCAGACTTTATGATATTTAGGATATTTATTACTGATCATATTGACCTAGGATTGAGTTATATATACGATTTCTGCTCTGTGACGTTTTCTACTCACGAGTTGGCAACTCACCCCTGTTGTGCCACAGTTCTTGCAGGTTTTTGCCGTACAGGTTTCATTACGGCTTTCTGGCACACTGCTCCCATTCCGGGTGATTGCTTTGGTAGGTGGGTTCACTCACATCGTGACCACCATTTTACATTTATATTCAGTTGTATCTAGTAAAATCCATCAACCAGACTTGTGTATTTATTTCAGACTTAGAAAAACAGTTGTTTATTCTTTCGACCTTAGAGTCGCGCGTTGTATTATTATGGTTTTCTTGATGATTTGAGTTTCCTTTTGAGTTTTGATCCTTGCCCTTCGGCATTGTATATTATATCGCTTGCGTGGCTGTGACCGTCAATTAACGAAGAGCTAGCTCCCGCCTGGGGATGCCTTTATTCATATTATGCATGGTGTATCCCTTTCGAAGCCAGTATTTATAAAGGAAACTCTGCCGAAATTTTCAGAAAGAACTTGATGATTTTAAAAATGCATATTTCGGCTTATGTTATTTAACGCTTTAAAACTAAAATTTTTCCTTCTTTCTTCTTTCAAATGGTTTAGATTTCTGGGATTTTTTTTGCTTACTTGAATTAGATGGCGTCCTATAGACTTCATATGATTCAGGTGCCAGTCACGTACTATTTCGGGTCGTGACAAAGTTGGTATCAGAGCGCTAGGTTAACCTTGGTTCGAGTCTATGTTTGACTATGCGGAGCCTAAGGCGTTTGTATATATACGGAATCTAGGCTTGACCTTACGGAACTTAGACTTGGTCGAGGGAGTATTAGACTCGAAATTTCGTCGCATAGGTTGACTTTAGTTTTTGGAGTAGGTGACTTAAAGAGAGTGACGTACCGTGTGTATGTTCCGCGGCATACTTACGATACGCTACTCCGCTTAAGGAGTCTTAGGATGTACATTTCCTTGCACAGTATTATATTCATTCCTATGATCTATCCTCATCGATATTGGTTATGGTTTTGATGCCACAATTACACGAGCAGAGAGTGCTACGGCTAGAGTTACGTCAGCATGAGCTCTTCACGGGTGAGGACCGACCATGGCGTGATTCCAGGGACACACTATTTGCATAGATGCATTGCTTTATTGTGTTTTCATGCCATGAGCGTTTAATGGATCGCTTTTACAAGATTTCTCGGACGTGCAGATCAGCACCAGAGGAATGGGCCACTACTAGAGGTCAGCCAGAATGTGATGACCATCGAAGCCCCGATTATACTTGATGATTAAAGCACTATCCAGCGTGCAGACGAATGATTCAGTTATTTTTGCGAATGACAATGAGAACGGTTTAAAACCTTAGGGTCTGCAGCAGTTCAGCGGTGCCCTTGATGAGGCTTGGGTTTGCCCTTCTACGGTTGGTCCATAGGTATTATGGCAGGTACTGGAATACTATTAAACTGTACTTAAGATGTTGAGCTCTTGGTAGATTATGGAACTTTGACAAATCGATCGAGAGATTCGACGTCATTCGGATATCATGTGAGGGATACATTGCTTGGGAGACTCCAGATACGAGTATAGCCGTTGGAGCGCAGTCCATGCAGCCATGAAGAGACGAGTCTGAATCAGTCGACATTAAAGGAAAGGGGAGTAAGCGGTTCGTACAAGATCTTGATGAGATAATGTTCCACTCCGCTGACATCAAAGATGTGATACGCATGCATAGGCATTGTATATGGATATATCTTCCAGAAGGAGTCACGATGAGTATGCAGCCATTCCGGAACAAGAAATAGATTTAGTAAAAGATGATAACTTCCGAGCAGTTCGGCAGAAAAGTGATTTAGGAGAGACTTCGACAGAACCTTTTTGGAATACTATACTATAAGACATGGACCCAGGATCGGTCATATTGTGCACACCCAGCAAGCTGAAGGGTTACCTTAGCGCCCCGGCCAACTCCCGTGTCCAAATGCGAAACAAAAAATTTTCTTGCGAACAAAACTTGGTGCTAGACTAAACCCTAAAACCGGATCTTACCATAAAACCTACTTAGCAAAAAAAGAAGTGCTATCTACTATGATAGAAACCTCACCAAACGAACTAAGTCCTTCGGTCTTCTTTCTTCATCCTTAGCTCATTGCATCCACCTTGAACATGCTTGAACTCCAACTCCGGCTCCATCGGTCTTCTTTCTTCTAGAAGGAAATCTGTAGTAAATACGGATTTCAGTCTACTGTACAAATATACCGGCAATCGGATAAAAATCTGAACGCCCAAAAAAGATAGAATAACACGAAGAATGTAATACTAGAATATATATGTCGAAATACATATACGTAAATTATTAAATCAATACCTGATTTAATAATCCGGCTCAAACCCGAGCCGGCTAGTATTACAAACTGTCCGATCGAAAATCCGAGTACCAAGTACATTAATCGATCGAACCCTGCACGTATCCAATACGGCTACTACATCGTTTTGCCTGGATCAGGGAAACCCTCTGTGTGGGACTCTAAAGACTCGACAGTACTCTGGCAGTGGGTTTAACCACAAGCACGTCAGCGGCACTAGCTGTATATAACGACTGCCGAGGTACCTGTCGAAAAGGAAGGCCGACAAGCAAGCTCGTCCGAACTCCTACTGAGCCTATCCGTGACTATATTCGTACAGTCCGGTCTCTTCGTCAAAGAGTATCGCAAACCGGGTCTAGGGGGTGGTGAACGTCAGACTCTAACAACCTGATAAGTCGTGCCGATGTGGCTCAGGACCAATCCGGGAAACTACTAATTAACCTATCGGTAAATCCCAAGTGCCTTGGCTAAGGTCTTTTGGTCCTGACCAATTGAATCACAGTGTGATATCAACTCCCTGTACCGGGAGAGACGAATCCCTGACAATCGCTCACTGCCTCCATGTGGCTCGGGACTGAACCCAACCAAAACCTGTTTGCACGCCTCAGTAGAGCCGTGGTGGGTAGTGATCAAAGTTCAGTGGGAACTCACACGAGACAAATGCCGATCTTGGGTCCAAAGACTAACCTGTACACATGTCACCTGAGAACTCCCATCTGACGATAGGTATAGTATCACATGGAAGTTCTCGGCGAGTTTGTCCAGTGTACTCACACCCAGTAAGCACCTGTATACGATCTTAGGTGCATCAGACTAATGGCTGCGGGACCAACCATCCCCCGATGGGGCTAGAAACGTACACACCAGTCTACTCTGGAGTATCAGTGCCCAGTCTCGATACTCACGCGACTAGGGACCATTTAAGGAAGTGCTTATGGACTACCCTGCTCCCATACGTATGATCGCCATCACAACGCAGGTAGTCAAGCAAGATCCTAAGGGCTTTATCAACATGTAACTGCAATATGTAATAACGAGTATGACATACGCCATGTTAAGATAAAGACAAACTACAATAGTATACTACTGTATCGAGTCTTTATCAATATGCGCAAGCTAGATATAACAACAATAAAAATAAATACACATATCTCGATAAAGACAAGTCAAATAATATACTATAAAACTGAGCAAGACTGTTCTGTACATACATATCCCTAGTATCCTATTTATATACATATACAATACTGGCCTCTAGGGCATATACATCCAACAATCTCCCACTTGCACGAAAGGCCAGTGATTGGCGTACCAAATACCCAACGTCTGCTCTAAGGCCTGTTGCTGGCGTACCGCATACCCAACATCCCAAAATATCGCTCGAACTGTGCTTGAGGGATGGCCTTTGTGAATGGATCCGCCGTGTTGTCTTTCGTATCCACTCTCCGGAGCTCGATCTCTTGGCGATCTACGATCTCCCTGATCAGGTGATACCGCCTTAAGATGTGCCTGGATTTCTGATGGGACCGTGGTTCCTTCGCTGAAGCTATAGCCCCATTGTTATCACAATACACTGGTATCAGATCAACAATGGACGAAACCACCTGAAGATCAGCTGTGAACTTCTTCATCCAGACTGCTTCTTTTACAGCATCGCTAGCAGCAATGTATTCAGCCTCCATCGTTGAGTCTGCAAAGGTATCCTGTTTAGAACTCTTCCAACATACCGCCCCTCCATTGAGAGTAAACACAAAACCCGAGACAGACTTACTGTCGTCCTTGTCACTCTGGAAGCTTGAGTCGGTAAAGGACTCGACCCTGAGGTCTCCATTACCATAAATTAGGAACATCTTCTTAGTCCTTCTCAGGTACTTGAGAATGTTCTTTACTGCTGTCCAGTGGTTCTCACCCGGGTCTGACTGATACCAGCTCACCACGCTTAGCGTGTAAGCTACATCTGGTCTTGTATATAGCATCGCATACATTATAGATCCTACCGCCGAAGCGTAGGGTATAGTGCTCATGCGAACCCTTTCCTCGTCAGTCTTGGGAGACATCTCCTTAGAGAGGGTGATTTCGTGCAATGCGGGTATGTTACCGTGCTTGGAATCTTCTATACTAAATCTCTTTTCCACGGTCTTTATGTACCTGGACTGCGAAAGTTCCAGTAATCTCTTGGATCTATCTCTGTAGATCTTGATCCCTAGAATGTACGAGGCATCACCTAGGTCTTTCATAGAGAACCTTTTTTATAAGAATAGCTTGACCGATTGTTGCATAGGAATATCATTTCCTATCAAAAGAATGTCGTCCATGTACAAGACTAGGAACACGACAGTTTGTCCTACAATCTTCTTATAAATACAAGGCCCATCCTCGTTCTTGATGAAGTCAAATTCCTTGACTGTCTCATCAAAACAGATGTTCCAGCTCCGCGATGCTTTCTTCAATCCATAAATGGATTTGAGCATCTTGCATACCTTCCTGCTGCTCCCACTGTCTACAAAACCTTCTGGCTAATCCATGTAAACGCACTCTTCTAAACTTCCATTTAGAAAAGCTGTTTTTACGTCCATCTGCCAGATCTCATAGTCATGGAAGGCAGCGATGACAAGAAGGATCTTAATGGATTTGAGCATAGCCACTGGAGAAAAGGTTTCGTCATAGTCTACTCCTGGTTTTTGATGAAAACCTTCTGCAACAAGTCTAGCCTTATAGGTTTCTACCTGCCCATCTAAACCAAACTTTTTCTTGTAGATCCATTTGCATCCAACGGGTTTTACCCCAGGTGGAGCAACTTCCAGGGTCCACACTTTATTGGTTTATATGGACTCCATTTCAGATTGCATAGCATCCAGCCATTTATCAGAGTCCCTACTGATAATGGCCTGCCTGAAACTAGTAGGATCATCTTCTTCCAAGATGCAATCCTCTCGATCCCCATCAATGAGAAAACCGTAGTATCTCTCAGGCGGATGAGAAATCCTACTAGATCTATGGAGTGGCTAAGGTTCGTCTGGGATTACTGAATCCAGTGGTTCCTCCAAATCTTCAGTTACATTTTGTGGTTCATGGATTTCTCTCAATTCTACCGTACTCCTACTAGTTTCTTTTGCAAGAAACTCCCTTTCTAAGAAGGTAGCATGGCGAGATACGAACTCCTTCTGTTCTTCAGTGTGGCAGAACAGATATCCTAGTGAATCCTTAGGATATCCCACAAATTTATATAGAGCTGACCGTGCCTCTAGTTTGTCCGATTTCTGTGTTTTCACATAGACCGGGCAACTCTAAGTCTACGGTAGCGCCCCGGCCGTCTACAGACGCCAAATGCGGAACAAAAACCTTTTAACTGGCGCTATCGTATACTTTAACCCGGATCTGCCATTATTGCTAAACTAACAAACTGTAAAGAGTGTAGAAAGGTTATACCGAACGATCCGAGTCCTTCGTTCTTTAACCATCATCCCACGCTCCGTTGCGGCTGCTCCGATCTCTTCGATCTGCGATCTGCTCGTCCAGGTGGCACCACGTCGACGATTCCTTAAACGGGCTCCCGCCTCTTACTCGAGGCAACTCGGTCGTCAAGTTTGCTAAAAGAGACGACCAAGATTGATGTAGAGAATGAGTAGAAGACTTTGTCTCGTTCCGTCCAAAGCTATGGACGAACGGTTAATGAAGTTGCCACTCAAATCGGGTGATGGAATGAAATGAGCTGTGAAATTCCATACACCCCAAAATCTATCATAATCTTTTTACCAGATGAAAACTCAAGTTAGAGTGAGAGAGGAGAGGGCTGGCCATATATAGGGAGGAGGAGGGTGAGTGTAGGAGAGGGGGGTGACCACAAGAAAATATCATGTGTGAACACAAACAAATATCTCTAGTGTGAACACAAACAAATATCTCAAGTATGAACACAAAGTGTGAACACACCAAAAGCAACCAATGAAAATACAACACCATTTAACCTAGTCACCTCATTTAGATGCTTCTAGAAACTTCCACACTCATCTCAAGAAAAGATAAATCCATCTTTAACCAAATGTTAAAAGACGGCTGATAGAAAACTGGAAACTGGCAACTTCCAAAAGTGACCCCGAAACGAATTTCAGGATAACCCCGTAACTGTATAAATATACCCGCATTTGTATTACGACCGAATACAAATGCAACTGAGACAAAGATATTATATCTACTCAATACAATACTCGGATTCGGCTTAAACCAAAACCGACAAGTATCATCTGCCCGAAAACTGACACGTGCGTAAACGCACGTGCATTTTCCGAACCCTGCCATAAAACCATACGGCCTCTACAACATTTCGCCCGAACTTGGGAAACTTTCTGGGGTGGGACTCTAATGACTCGTCAGTACCGTGGCAGTGGGTTTAACCACAAACCGTCAGCGGCACTAGCTATGCATAACGGCTGCCCATGGACTGACCTCAAGGAAGGCCGATGAGCGAACTCATCCGGAAACCCTACTGAGCCTAACAGTGACAATGTATATACAGTCCGGTCCGTTCGTCTATGAGTATCGCATATCTGCCTAGGGGGCTAGTAACGTCAGACCCCCAATAGCAGTATAAGTCGTGTCGGAGTGTAGCCCAATAACACCCTGAGATACTACTGGAGTACCTACCAGTAAATCTCCTGCCACGGCCGTGGGCTTTGTGTAATGGCTCTCCTAGACACAGCACGATCTCGCCCCCAATACCGGGAGAGACGAATCCCCTGCCGATCCGCTCACGTGGCTCCATGTGGCTCGGGACTGTACCCAAAAACTACCTGTTTGCACGACTCCTTTGAGCCGTGGTAGGGTAGAAATCAAAGCACAATGGGAACTCACATGAGACAAATGACGACCTCAGGTCGATGAACTAACCTGTACACATGTCACCAGGGAACTGCTATCTGACGATATGTATAATACCAACTAGCAGTTTCCCGGCGAGTCCTTTCCGGTGTACTCATAACCCAATGAGCACCTGTATACATCTTAGGTGATCCAACTGACACCAGTGGCTTGTGAGACCGGACACCGCCCCTCATCGGGGTCTCGACTGTATACACTAGTCTACTCCGGAGTATCGATGCCCAGTCTCGAAACTCCCACGACTAGGGACCACAATTAAGGATATGCATATAAACTATCCAACTCTCACGTATATGATCGCCATCATACTGTTGGTAGTAAAGCAATATCCTAAGGGCTCTATCAAAGTGTAACATGTAATCAGTCACCTGAACATGTACACGACTGATAAAGGTAAACCAGATAGCATACTATCATCTCGAGTAAGACTGTCCTACCGGTATAGGTCCTCCGCAATCATTGCAATCACGTACCTGTGATCCAATAATTGACTATGAGGGCACTATCTCCAACAATCTCCCACTTGCACTCAAGGCTAATTATTGCGATGTCGACTACTCACAGCCCGTGTGAAAACGAATATCCAACTCCTCTACTAATCAGTTTCACAAAGCTCGTTTGTAAAACTATTGTGTTCGAGAAATAGACTCAGTGAGTGGATCCGCCTAGATGTTTCTTTCTATATCTCTCTTAATCTCAAGTTCGCGGAGAAAACCATCTCCCGAATTGAGTAATACCTGTTTTAGAATATGTCTGGATATCTGATGGGACCTAGTTCATAAATGAACTCCAAATCCAAACTTCTTAGACTGTATCGATCACTGAACCTAATCAGTATCCGGCACCATGCCACCCACAGTATCCTCTTGGACCACCTGTCCATAATACTGTCTCTCGTCAGAGGGAAAACTAAAACTCTGACAATCACTCTGTCATCCACGTCACCTTTGAAGCCTGAAATGATAATCGTCTCCCGAAGGAGGCTGCCGTCATCAAATCCGTAGAACATCCACTTATGTTCTAAAACTGCTTCCTTAGGTCTCTCCAGGATTGGATTAATACAAACTTTTCGCATCTAGTGCAAAAACAACATCTGGTGTGGTACTTGACACCTCACGATTGACTCAATTGCCTAAGCAAGTGATCTGCCAATCATGCATAGCTCTCTCCCCTTTAGTCTATACGACACCTTTAGAGAGGGTGACTCCATCACCTGCAGGTACACCACCATGCTAGGAGTCAACTATTCTAAAAACCATTAGAATATCTGTCAAAGTACCCACATTGGGAAACTACCCAAATCTAGATCTAAAACCATAGATCCAGAAACCAGAATGGCAAATATTATATCCATATCCTGTCTGGAAAAACAACTGTGTGACGACCACAGTACAACCGATCGTAGTATAGGAATTTTACTTCCTACTCTGTGTATGTCATCCAGATACCATGACATCACACCCTACTACCTTCTTAACAGATCCATCCCCTATTCTGATGAAGTCAAACCCATGACTGTCACATCAAAATTAGATGATCTATCTCCGCTATAACTGCTCCAGTCTATAAATAGACATAAGCTACTTGCCCACTAGGCTTCCGCTGCTCCCACTGACAACGACAACCCTCTGGCAGAATAATATACACGTGCACTTCTAAAGCTAGTTTAGAACGACGCTATACTTATCCTCCTGCCTGGTCTCATAGTCTGGAACAACAGTAGTGTCAAGTCTGGGTAGATAAGAACCTCCCTGTCACCGTCCTTGAGGCTACCGAAGTACCTCTCGGGTGTCTGAGGTTACCCACCATATCTGCGGAGTGGCTAATGGAATGTCAAACTTGATTGAATATATAGGTCCTATTAAATTTTCCGTAATCGTTCGCGGTTCTGGAATCACTTCCAGTTCTACCATACTCCCACTACTGTTTTCTGAAAACAAACATTTTACTAAAACTGTGGCGAGTCAAGAACAATATCACTATTGATCTTCCAAATGGTAGAATATCAACCCTCGTCATAGCCAGGGTCAACCCACAAACAGTCATTACAGAAACGTGCCCTGAGTTATCCAGTGTCTGGTTTTAAGCATAAGCTGGACAACTCCCCGTACCTTAACATCTTTTAAGGTACGAACTATTCTATATCCAATACAGAAACTTTGGCACCTATTTAATTGGAACCATATTCAATCATGCAGCTGTCTCCAGTGCATATCAACTTAATGGAAAGAGACTAATTAGCATTACTCAACTTAGGAATCCATCCAATTATGAGTAACCTGAAAGAGAAACAAGTTTCTCAAAGCCATTACTATCATCTGAATACCAATCACAAGAATCTACATCTTCGATCTCTTTGAAGAATCCCGATACTTGTGACACCTGGTTCTCTACTTTATTCTTATACCCACAACTTCTCAAAACTTAGACCTTGTATTTCTACGAAACACTTGTCTAAAAACTAGAGAAGTCATAAGTAAATAGAACAAAGTACGAGGACCTACCCCTTTGTCCTGATGGACACTGGACAACATACAATACTCTGTATAAGTCCGCTGAGTTGAATAACTCAAAACCTGTGCTTCGTAGGTTGAAAACTGTACCCTGGCGATTTCCTCAAATATCACCAATTACAACGAATTCCGATATAATGAGGATAATTACCTAATTCCCAATAACTTACTCCCACTCATCATCCGTAAAACCATACAGATATGAGAATGAAACCTGGTAAATACATACCCTTGGAGTAAGTATCTAATCAGGAAAACAGTTTTCGTTTAACAATGCACTGAAACATGTAAATGTTTCGTAGGGGTATCCTGGTATTCCTAGTAATGCCTCTTCCATAATCCAATTCATGACTTCAACCGTATATTTTATTGCCATCTCTCCAAATCCCTTTATTTGTCTTTAGTCGTTACCTTCTGTACACCTTCGTTAGGCTAAATGGTTTTCTTCCTTCCCTACCGTTCGGCACCAGCCTATGGTTTGGAAGAAGACTATCCAGTAAGCATAATAGGTGTACCCTCTTAAACCAAGGAGTACTCACATCTTGAGAGAAGGTGATGATAAAAGACAACTGAATAATACCTTATTCTATTAAAGGTGAAATAGGAGTGGCGATGAAGCACGCGGTTTGGTCGTGAATGATATCAGTCGCAATTTACTTTGCCCTCTTTCTAATCCCTTTATTTTGTCTTTACATATTACCTTCTGCACACCCTATTTAGGCTAATTGGTTTTCTTCATTCCCTACCTTTCGGCACCTGCCTATGGTTTGGAATAAGACTATCCAATAAGCGTAATAGGTGTACTCTCCTAAACCAAGGAGCTCTCACAACCTGAGAGAAGGTGATAATAAAAGACAACTGAATAAACCAATTCTATTTCTCCTGAACCTGGATCCATCCTTGAAGAAGTCCCTTTGAGTTCGTATATAACCATACGATGGATCTATCCAATGGAAGTGGATGTCCGTAGTAATACGGGTGTTTTGAGAATTTCAAAGGGTAGAAGAAGGAGTGGCAATGACTTATGTAACTCGGACAGTCCAAAAGCCAGTATTTTAAGAAGATTCGGTCAACCTGGTCACTGAGTCATAGTCTAGGGTCGGTCGAAGGTCGCTGCCAAAGAGAGAGAGAAAAGAAACACTCTGCGTGCACTCTAACCAAGATCAGAATGGTTATCACTTTATCTAATCCGGAAACCTCCCACTGTCCTGTCAAATTCTCCTCCAAACCTGAAAGAAGAATCAATCGGGATCACCCGAAGAGTAAACCAACTCATCAGTGGGAATCGAGATCCAACTCTCATCGCATGATAACGTGATGGAATACATCCACATTACCCATACTCCAGAAGGTATGCGCATACTTAGCAAGTTTCAGTTTCTTTAGAAACTCCCGATATGATTTTTGCCCCATGCTCTTATAACCTTGGCTTTGGTCAAAATGTCATAAGTCACATGCCAAGTTCTACCCGTCACTATCTTGTCAATTTGAATCCACCCGCACATGCCCCTGGCTTTGGCCAAATAGCAGAACGACTATCCCAAACCAACTCATCTATCTATGCAACAAATGAATACCCAGCAGCTACCAAACACCATGCCTTAACTTTGGCTAAAATGCATAGCTTGAATACTACTGAATACCCAAAAGAAGTGACGGAGGGCTACGGCTGGTTTTTGGCGAAAAACCTTTAACGTAACGAACTTGATATCGCTGAAGGAACCTGATAGCTTTTTAAAATATAGTGGAGAAAACCTTTTACTAAAGAGGTTATTCCCGGTGAAGGGATCTCGGCTCTTTCCTCGTGGAATGAGGTGCAGGATATTCCACTGAATACAGCGATGCAAAGCAACTTGTAATCGACTATAGTGAAGTTATTACCCTGACGCAAACTTCTGCCCAAGGGGTCAGTCCCGGTGAAGGGATATCGGCCCTTGCCCCGTCGAGTGAGGTGCAGGATATTCCACTGAATACCGCTATGCAAAACAAAAGGAAACGTCTTTGCAATAACACTTTTTAAATTTGTTCCAACAACTGCAAACAGGTTTGTTTTCCTTTGCATTGATCAGAATCAACGCAGTCCCATCAATTAATCACACCAGAAAAGAACGAAAATAAAATGTACGTATATGCCATCCGCATTCGTCACTGGGTCCCGTCATCACCCGTTAGGTTACTTAACTAACGACAGAGCGGGGACTGGACTAGCGCGGGTGTAAAACATATACAACATCTAATAGTATATAAACCAATATACAATAATCGCTCCAGGCGTGATAATATGCAACATTACAGAAAAGTAATAAGCATCACAGAACAATACAGATAATCTGGGATCCGCGAGTTTCACAGAGCCGCTGCTGAAACCCGACGTTCCCCTGGTCGTGTGGATAGCCTGTGCAATGAAACCTAGACCCCTACGGGTGCGGCAAGTTACCCGCCAAAACCTGAAGCGAGGCGGCCCCCTACAGCAAAGTGAATGGACCACCCAGCACTTCACGGAATCCGGTAATCTTGGGCACCCCTCCTTGGGTCAACCTGTACCCCCTATGAGTGCGGCGAATAGTCTGCCAATTCTAGAGTGAGGCCCCTCTGCCTCTCAAAGCCATGAGATGCGGACCCGTTGCCCCCCAGAACCCGGCTATCCGTGCACTCCGTCGCGTGGGCAAAACCTAGTACAGTAATAAATAATAGTACAAGAGGTACATCGACCGCAACCTAGTCGTTCCCCAAAAGAATATTATACAATAGGCAGTGACGGCAGTCCACGTGTTGGACGCTCGCCCCGCAATATCAAATGTACAAATAAATCCAAACTGCACTACCATTGCACACTGCTATCCACCACAACAAATCCGCAACATCACAGCACAACACAGAACATCAACGCGAATGTCACGTTCGCAAACCCGTCTAAAAGAACTATAGCAATCAGACGCGGTTTACCGATCAAATGACATTCCCGGTCGGAGATATAATGCAAGTACTGTAAACTAACATGTTTAAATTTCGATCGACTAAATATCACAAAGTGGGCCCCACGAACAACTGGTGAACAGTAACAAAATCTGGGCCTAAAAGATATATACCAAAAACCCCAATTTCCAGAGAAGAATACACTGTGCAAGTTTGGGGGCATGATCACTCAGAACGGCCGCGGATGCGCGGCCAAACCATGGGTTTGGCCGTGATTCCGCGGCAGTCTTGTCGATTCATGAGCCCAAATTTGTACGGTGTTCTTATAAAACCCTGCACAGTTTTCTGAGATATGTAGAATAATTTTAGGACATCATTTAAAATCGACAGAAACTGTGAAGCTTGAAAATTGTGTTTTTCGATATCCGGTTCGATCGATGTTTTAAACGCGTTAGCACAACTTAGTATAGCAAAATGGTGAGGCTCTGATACCACTCTAAGTCTACGGTAGCGCCCCGGCCGTCTACAGACGCCAAATGCGGAACAAAAACTTTTTAACTGGCGCTATCGTATACTTTAACCTGGATCTGCCATTATTGCTAAACTAACAAACTGTAAAGAGTGTAGAAAGGTTATACCGAACGATCCAAGTCCTTCGTTCTTTAACCATCATCCCACGCTCCGTTGCGGCTGCTCCGATATCTTCGATCTCCGATCTGCTCGTCCAGGTGGCACCACGTCGACGATTCTTTAAACGGGCTCCCGCCTCTGACTCGAGGCAACTCGGTCGTCAAGTTTGCTAAAATAGACGACCAAGATTGATGTAGAGAATGAGTAGAAGACTTTGTCTCGTTCCGTCCAAAGCTATGGACGAACGGTTAATGAAGTTGCCACTCGAATCGGGTGATGGAATGAAATGAGCTGTGAAATTCCATACACCCCAAAATCTATCATAATCTTTTTACCAGATGAAAACTCAAGTTAGAGTGAGAGAGGAGAGGGTCAGCCATATATAGGGAGGAGGAGGGTGAGTGTAGGAGAGGGGGGGTGACCACAAGAAAATATCATGTGTGAACACAAACAAATATCTCTAGTGTGAACAAAAACAAATATCTCAAGTGTGAACACAAAGTGTGAACACACCAAAAGCAACCAATGAAAATACAACACCATTTAACCTAGTCACCACATCTAGATGCTTCTAGAAACTTCCACACTCATCTCAAGAAAAGATAAATCCGTCTTTAACCGAATGTTAAAAGACAGCTGATAGAAAACTGGAAACTGGCAACTTCCAAAAGTGATCTCGAAACGAATTTCAGGATAACCCCGTAACTGTATAAATATACCCGCATTTGTATTACGACCGAATACAAATGCAACTGAGACAAAGATATTATATCTACTCAATACAATACTCGGATTCGGCTTAAACCAAAACCGACCAGTATCATCTGCCCGAAAACTGACACGTGCGTAAACGCACGTGCATTTTCCGAACCCTGCCATAAAACCATACGGCCTCTACAACGTTTCGCCCGAACTTGGGAAACTGTCTGGGGTGGGACTCTAATGACTCGTTAGTACCCTGGCAGTGGGTTTAACCACAAACCGTCAGCGGCACTAGCTATGCATAACGGCTGCCCATGGACTGACCTCAAGGGAGGCCGATGAGCGAACTCATCCGGAAACCCTACTGAGCCTAACAGTAACAATGTATATACAGTTCGGTCCGTTCTTCTATGAGTATCGCATATCTGCCTAGGGGGCTAGTAACGTCAGACCCCTAATAGCAGTATAAGTCGTGTCGGAGTGTAGCCTAATAACACCCTGAGATACTACTGGAGTACCTACCAGTAAATCTCCTGCCACGGCCGTGGGCTTTGTGTAATGGCTCTCCTAGACATAGCCCGATCTCGCCCCCAATACCGGGAGAGACGAATCCCCTGCCGATCCGCTCACGTGCCTCCATGTGGCTCGGGACTGTACCCAAAAACTACCTGTTTGCATGACTCCTTTGAGCCGTGGTAGGGTAGAAATCAAAGCACAGTGGGAACTCACACGAGACAAATGACGACCTCAGGAAGATGAACTAACCTGTACACATGTCACCAGGGAACTGCTATCTGACGATATGTATAATACCAACTAGCAGATTCCCGGCGAGTCCTTTCCGGTGTACTCATAACCCAATGAGCACCTGTATACATCTTAGGTGATCCAACTGACACCAGTGGCTTGTGAGACCGGCCACCGCCCCTCGTCGGGGTCTCGACTATATACACTAGTCTACTCCGGAGTATCGATGCCCAGTCTCGAAACTCCCACGACTAGGGACCACAATTAAGGATATGCATATAAACTATCCAACTCTCACGTATATGATCGCCATCATACTGTTGGTAGTAAAGCAAGATCCTAAGGGCTCTATCAAAGTGTAACATGTAATCAGTCGCCTGAACATGTACACGACTGATAAAGGTAGACCAGATAGCATACTATCATCTCGAGTAAGACTGTCCTACCGGTATAGGTCCTCCGCAATCATTGCAATCACGTACCTGCGATCCAATAATTGACTATGAGGGCACTATCTCCAACAGCAACCCCATATCTTAATAAATTTAAGACATGGTTTTTTGCTACTCCATATTTCATACGGAGTGTTGGGCACAGATTTGGATGGAACTTGATTCAAAAGGTATGCTGCTGTCTGAAGTGCATATCCCCAAAATGAAAGAGGCAACTCAGCCTTACTCATCATGGAGCGAACCATATCCAATAGGGTACAATTCCTCCGCTCCGATACACCGCTGTGCTGTGGTGTGTAAGGAGGAGTAAGCTGAGAGAGAATTCCATTCTCTTTTAAGTAATCTAGGAATTCCGTGCTCAAGTACTCCCCTCCCCTATCAGACCGGAGGATCTTAATACTTTTTCCAATCTGGTTCTCTACTTCATTCCTGAATTCTTTGAATTTCTCAAAAGCTTCAGATTTGTGTTTCATAAGATACACATATCCAAATCTAGAGAGATCGTTAGTGAATGTGATGATGTACGAGAACCCTCCCCTTGCATGTATAGACATCGGACCACACACATCACTGTGTATGAGTCCTAAGAGCTCTGTTGCTCTTCCTCCATGTCCGGTGAACGGAGATTTGGTCATCTTTCCTTTGAGACAAGATTGACAAGTTTCATAAGATGAAAATTAAAACGTATCTAAAAGTCCATCTTTATGCAACTTACTCAGCCTTTTCTCTCCGATATGACCAAGTCTACAATGCCACAAGTAGGATTCGTTCGTATCCGAACTCTTCCTCTTGCGTGTGTTTTGTACATTGAGCACTGTATTCTGATTTAGAATATAGATACCATTACACAGTGTACCTTCTGCAACCAGTACCTTATCAAGGTAAATGTTCATGATATTTCTATCAAGAAAAAAGTTATATCCATCTTTATCAGGTAAAGAAACTGATATGATGTTGCAAAGCATGGAAGGTACATAGTAGCAATTGTTCAAAATCATAGTATTGCCATTTGGCAACACTAGGTGATATTCACCGACGGCTGCAGCATTAACTTATGCTCCGTTCCCTACTCTGAGGGACATATCACCAGGTGCAACTATCCTACTTTTTCTCAATCCCTGTAATAAATTACAGATATGAGATCCTGATCCGGTATCTAGTACCTAGGAGGTAGGACTGACCGAAAAACAGTCCTCAATGATAAGAACACCTGAAGAAGATGCAACAATATGTTTCTTCTTCGATGGGTTTATCAAGGAATTCAAAATTTCCTCTTTCCCTTGCTCATACTTAAGACTGTTGTCGTAAGTTAGAGCCGAACCGACGTTTCCCAGCCCTGAATAAGAATTCGGATCGTTCAAGCGATACATTTTATTGTCTTAATTAGGGCGTGAAATGGTTGCTACCTGGAGAGAGAGAGGGAAAACACTCAGCGTGCGCTTTTGCAAGATTAGATTGGTTTATTAATTTATCTAATCAGAATGGCTCCCACTGTTTCCTCAAATTCTTCTTCAAACCCTAAAAGAAGAACTAGTCAGGATTAATCGCACGTCACAATACTTGCTTAACCTTTCAGCCAGGCTGGTGTTGGTACTTCGAGGGAGGTTTTCCAACGCTTTCGCGAAGTTCCTTAATTACATAACCTCTTTTCCCTGGAGGCGTAGCCCCGCTAACACCGTTCTAGACACCTACTTGGTTTATAGCATTGACTGTTAAGTGAAAAAAATCTCCCAAGAGTAATCCTACTCATCAGTGGGATCGAGATCCAACTATCATTGTGTGATGCACTAGATGGAATCCACTCTAGTCACCACACTCCAGAAGGTATGCTAAATCTGCAAGTTTCTTGTATGTTTGAAACTCCCGATGTGGTTTTTACCCCTAGGACCCAAGTGACCTTGACGAATAATCAACAAATCAAAAGGTCCTAGTAAAGTTCAACCCGTCGTTATCCTGGATTGCATTAGACCCACCCGCATGATCCTTGACGAATAATCAACAAAATCATGCGACCGTCCTAACCAATCTCATCTATCTGTGCAATAGAGAACTATTACCCAGCTACCGTTCACTGTGCCTTGACGAATAATCAACAAACACAGCACGAATACTAAGTAGTAATTATCTGAAACGACGGAGGGCTACGGCTGGGTTTTTGGCGAAAAAGCCGTTAACGTAATGAACTTGATATTGTTGAAGGAACCTGAGTGGTTTTATAAATATATAGTGGCGAAAACCTTTGCTAAAGAGGTCACTCCCCGTGAAGGGATCTCGGCTCTTTCCTCGTCGAATGAGGTGCAGAATATGCCAAACTGAATACCATGATGCAAAGCAAAAATTAGTCCACTATAGTGATGTTATTACCCTGACACAAACTTTTACTCAAGGGGTCAGTCCCGGTGAAGGGATCTCGGCCCTTGCCTTGTCGAATGAGATGCTGGATATTCCAAACTGAATATCACTATGTAAAGCAAAAGAGAATGTCTGTAATGTCAGTTTTTAAAGCTTGGTTCCAACAACATCTTTTAGGTTTATTATCTTGCATTAATCAAAATTAATGCGGTCCCATCAATTTATAACTTATCACACCAGAAAAGAACGAAAATAAAAGGTACGTATATGCCATCCGCATTGGCCATGGGGCCCCATCATCACCCGTTAGATTACTTAACTAAGGACAGAGCAGAGGTTGGACTAGCGCGGGTGCAAAATATATACAACATCTACTAGTATATATATGTATAGATAACATTTGTCTCAGGCATGATAATAAACAACATCACAGATAACAACACAGAATGGTGGATAATCTTGGAGCCCCGGGTTTCATTTAAGCCGCAAATAAAACCCGACGTTCTCAGTCGTGTGGATAGCCTGTGCAATGAAAACCTGTACCCCCTACGAATGCGGCGAATAGCCCGCCAATTCTAGAATGAAGCCCCCTCCGTCTCAGCGCCATGAGATGCGGGCTTGTTGCCTTCTAGAACCCGGCTATTCGTGCACTCCACCGCGGGGTAATCCTAATACAGAAAATGAAAATAATATATACAAACGGTGACATCGACCTCAATGCGGTCGTGCCCCAAAATAATATACAACCCGGCAAAGACGGCAGTCTATATGTCGGATGCACGCCCCGCAATAACAAATGTACAAATGAATTATAAACTGTATTTCTAACATTGCACCACATGCTATCCACCACGACAATCCAACCACAACATCAGCACAATCACGGAAACATCAACGCGAATGTCACGTTCGTAAATTCATCTAAAAGAACATATAGCAGATAGACAGATTTACCGATCGAATGATATTCACGGTCGCAGAATCTAATCTAAGTATTGATAACAAAATACACATTTTAAAATTACGATCGACTAAACTTTCCAAGTGGGCCCCAAGTATTAAATCAACATTGTAACAAATCTGGGCCCAAAAAATAATTATTCCAAAAACCACAATTCCAAATATAAGAGGCCCAAAATCAACATTATAACAAATCTGGGCCTCAAAACGGCCGCGGAACCGCTGCCAATAGGTGGTTTTACCGGCGGATCCGCTGTGGTTTAGTGGGATCTCGTAACAAATTTTCTTCTGTCGTCTTAAAAAATCCTGCATGATTTTCCGAGAGCATAAAATTGATTTTTCGAGCACTTTTAAAAAACGACAGAAACTACATGAATTGAAATGCGGTTTTTGAATTTTTCAGTCGATCGTTATTCTAAACACGTTTAGACAAGCTAGTATAGGTTTTATGGGTGGCTTTGATACAATGAAGGGTTACCCTAGTGCCCCGGCCAACTCCCGTGGCCAAATGCGGAACAAAATTTTTTTCTTTCGAACAAAACTTGTTGCTAGACTAAACCCTGAAACTGGATCTTACCATAAAACCTACTTAGCAAAAGAAGAAGTGCTATCTACTATGATAGAAACCTCACCAAACGAACCAATTCCTTCGGTCTTCTTTCTTCATCCTTAGCTCCTTGCATCCACCTTAAACATGCTTGAACTCCAACTCCGGCTCCATCGGTCCTCCGAGATCGAGCTTGTTCTCCGGCCTCCTTTTGTCGTAGATGATCCACCCGGGGAGTATGATCCATGGCTCTTACTCTTTGCAATATGTCAAAAGAGCAACTAGAGAACTTGGGATGCTAGTCGAAGTGGTCTAGGATGTAGTGGGGTTGTCTAAGTGTTAGCTATCTCTTTTCTAATCTCTTTACTTGTTTCTCAACATATGAGAATGTTAGTGAAGAGGAAGAAGATGAAGGTGGAGTAAAGCAAGAGGAGGGAGGAACTTGAGAGAAAAATGGGAGCTCAAGAAATTATGAACCATAGCATGAAAGAGAAAATACACACATAGGTTTTGTGTATGAATTCTTTCATTAAACAATTAGCAACCATGCTTCAATAGTAACTCCAAAATGAATTATAAATTCATTTGACTACTATTGAAGCATGGTCACCTCTTTTCCTCCCATACTCTTTACTTTACACCTCATTTCCAATTATCAAATAAAAGTAAAATACATAATGAGGTGGCCACCTTCTAGAAAGAAATCTGTAGTAAATACGGATTTCAGTCTACTGTACAAATATACCGGCAATCGGATAAAAATCCGAACGCCCAAAACTGATAGAATAACATGAAGAACGTAATAGTAGAATATATATATCGAAATACATATACGTAAATTATTAAATCAATACCATATTTAATAATCCGGCTCAAACCCGAGCCGGCTAGTATTACAAACTGTCCGATCGAAAATCCGAGTACCAAGTACATCAATCGATCGAACCCTGCACGTATCCAATACGGCTACTATATCGTTTTGCCTGGATCAGAGAAACCCTCTGTGTGGGACTCTAAAGACTCGACTGTACTCTGGCAGTGGGTTTAACCACAAGCACGTCAGCGGCACTAGCTATACGTAATGACTGCCCAAGTACCTGTCGAAAAGGAAGGCCGACAAGCAAGCTCGTCCGAACTCCTACTGATCCTATCCGTGACAATATCCGTACAGTCCGGTCTCTTCGTCAAAGAGTATCGCATACCGGGTCTAGGGGGTGGTGAACGTCATACCCTAACAACCTGATAAGTCATGTCGATGTGGCTCAGGACCAATCCGGGGAACTATTGATCAACCTATCAGTAAATCCCAAGTGCCTTGGCCAATGTCTTATAGTCCTGACCAATCGAATCACAGTGCGATATCGACTCCGTATACCGGGTGAGACGAATCCCCGACAATCGCTCTCTGCCTCCATGTGGCTCGGGACTGAACCCAACCAAAACCTGTTTGCACGACTCAGTAGAGCCGTGGTAGGATAGTGATCAAAGTTCAGTGGGAACTCACACGAGACAAATGCCGATCTCGGGTCTAAAGACTAACCTGTACACATGTCACCTGAGAACTCCCATCTGACGATAGGTATAGTACCACATGGAAGTTCTCGGTGAATCCGTCCAGTATACACATACCAAGTGAGCACCTGTATACGATCTTAGGTGCATCAGATCAATGGCTGCGGGATCAACCATCTCCCGACGGGGCTAGAAACGTACACACCAGTCTACTCTGGAGTATCAGTGCCCAGTCTCTCACGCGACTAGGGACCATTTAAGGATGTGCTTATGGACTACCCTGCTCCTACAAGTATGATCGCCATCATAACACAGGTAGTCAAGCAATATCCTAGGGGCTTTATCAACATGTAACTGCAATATGTAATAATGAGTATGATATACGCCATGTTAAGATAAAGACAAACCACAATAGTATACTACCGTATCGAATCTTTATCAATATGTGCAAGCTAAATAAAATAACAGTAAAAATAAATACACTTATCCCGATAAAGACAAGTCAAATAATATACTATAAAACTGAGCAAGATTGTTCTGTACATACATATCCCTAGTATCCTATATGTATACATATACAATACTGGCCTCTAGGGCATATACATCCAACACAGGACAGAGTTCGGCATGGTTGACGAGACATGTTATGAGTGACCATGACAGTTGGCCAGAGATCTTTAGAGGATGTGCTAGAGCGGGACTATTTCCGTTATATTTGATTTCGGTATTTTAGACGATTTATTTGCATAATTGAGATTTTGTGCACCACAGTTGCACTTGACTTCGATTTGATGTCATTCGAGATGTTGATTTTGATTTCATGCCTAATATTTTAGACGATTTGTTTACATGATTGAGATTTTGTGCACCAAAGTTGCTTTTGATTTCGATTTGATGTCATTCGAGATGTTGATTTTGATTTCATACCTATAGTATGCATGTGATTTGACTTATACTTTCGGCTTAGTTTTCATGCACTTTCTGTATTTTGATGCCATTTTGTATACGCTGATGCACATGGTTGTGAGATTATATATCATAGTATACCTGATATGGATTTGGATTGAAATGTGTTGTATACTGTCGATTTCGATTGTGATATTCGATATTTGTTTTCGTGCCCCTTGTGCACTTGACTTGGATTCTTGCGCATACTTGGTCGCCTGATGCAATTTTAGTGCACACCAGATGCACTAAATCGAGATTCTTCGTGCATATCAGATGCACCTGATATTGCTATCAGGCACACCCGTTGCCCTGGACAGGTGTACGTGCACAACCATTGCACTTAGATTTTGTTTCTGTGCATATGTATGGCATATTTATTGATTTCGATTTCCGTGCGCACCAGACGCACGTGGCATTCTTATGCACATTTTAGGATTGATTTCCTTAAGCAGTATGTTTTATAATACTTACTAATTAGTATAGTAGCTGTGCAGGATTAGTCAGAGGACAGTACCTGAATATATATTTGTATGCATTGATAGTTATCGAAGGGATTTTCAAAAAGGAGGTATAGTCTCAGTATTTACCTACGTGTCCAAGATGACACGAGACATTTTATAAAGAAAACCCTTCTAAATTATTTTCAAAACGGCGGGACGTGTATGTTAAACAAAGGATATATATATACATATATATAGTTATTTTTTTACAATAGACGTCCGCCACGGTGCAGTGTTATGCACATCGTACAGCGACTTGAAAAGGTTTGGCATGCATTGCTTTCAGATGTTTTGATGATGTTCACATGTATTGTTTGATGTATATCATATTGGTTTTCGTTTTGGTCTTTGACAGTGGTATCTTCACCATAACTCCGATGATTGCGGGATGCTTGACGGAGTTTTGATTTTGAGTTTTATGCTCATTTTTCATGCGCATACATTGCGCTACGACAAGTTTTATGTATTTATGATTTCGGAGCCCCGACGACTCGATCATTTTACTGAAATGTTTTAGTATTTGAGAGATTTAAATTTAAATTCGGGGACCGAATTTCTTTAAAGGGGGAAGATTGTAACATTTCAGAAAAATAAAATATTATTTTTGGGAATTTTTATAATTAAATAATAAATATTATAAATATTTTAATATTTCGGTACAATTAAATACCGATAAATTGGGAAATATTTGGAAATTATAGGAATTTCTGAAATGAAAGTGTTTTGTGTGATTTAGGCAAATTATGAATTTTTATAATTTATTTTATATTCCATTTTAATGCTAATCGCGATTAAAAATCACTAATCGTGCATTAAGCTTGATTAGTGCACATGACATGCACCATGTCAAATTACACATTATTACACTTTTCTACCATGTCTTTTTCTTTATTTCTTCATGCTTGATTTGGTTTTAAAATGAGAAGAAAAAGGAAACAAAAAGAAATGAAAATATAAAGAAAGAGGTATGGGCAAGAGAGAGAGAGCGAGGGTGAGGGGTCAAACCTTGGTCTTGGCTATTCTCCTTCTTCATTTCCTTATCATTCTTCTCCCTCTCCTCAAAGCATGGCAGCCCTCTTCATCGCCCTCCTCTACCTCCTCACAACTCCATGAAAAACACACCAAAACTTCATCCCCACTTCTTTAAAAACATGCACAAGCTCCCTACAAGCACTTTGGACCAAGAAAAATCGGATTTTGTAGACTTGGGGCAACTCAAGAAAATTCTTGAGTTGCCAAATGAGGTAATCCTTTAATCATTAGTGTAGTATTTAGTTTACTTTAGCTTCCATGCATGTTTAGAAGTGTTTTAGGATGGTTTAGTGGTCTTTGAAAATTCTAAGTGGAGGATTAGGGTTTGAATTAAAACTAAAGGTGTAATTGAGGCTAGTAGAGGCCATATAACCCCTATAGAGCTAGTTTTATGGACTAAAATAGAGACTAAGACCCCAAGTCATAAACTTAGAAACCCCGATATCGGGAAATTGTTGGATTTGTGATGAGAATTGGAGATCTGCTAACACCCGGAGCCTCTGAAAATTATTTAGCAAACACTGTGAGTAGTGCAGGTGACCTAGATGTTACCCTGAAGACCCGAGACCAAACCCTTTCAACATGGCCGCAAATTTAATCCCTATGGCCACAATTTGCAGCCTGGGTACTTCTAAAATGATTCGTGCTTGGTCCAAGGCTTTATCTCCAGTAAAATAGACCCTCCATTTATGCAAAATTGGCTAATTTCGCCTAGGGTAAAATTTGGGACCATTTTCTTGAGTTGCTGCATTGTTTTACGACTTCTTTTAATTTCGGATTTGGTATTTGATATTGTGTTCTGTCGTCTGATGTTTGTACATCAGCGACGGGGATCGTTTGGTGGTTTTTCAGGCGTAGGCTATAGGTTCAAACCTATAAGTGATTCGCATGTCGTTTTGGTTTTCATGTTCGATTCTGGATACTATATGACGCATTGGAAATTGTAGGTACCCCTCACATGAACTTCGAGATGATGAGGATGAGCGTGGTGTCATCGACTCCAGCAAGTGGGGATCAAGGTGAGTATATATATATATATATATATATATATATATATATATATATATATACGGGGGAAGTCGGGTGGATGGCGTATAGCACCCCCGCAGTTCATAGTGTAGTTTATGGTACATATTATATGGATATATTCATATGTTTATTTTGAGATTATGATTATCTAGATAAACTTTTGGAGTCATGGATAATTTTAGTATAATTGGATGACAGTGTCGTTAGTTAGTTTAGTCACGAGCCCTACAATAAGGTTTACACCCACACGCACACACATGCTTACTTTGTTTTACTTGTGCGTATATGGGGATATGTATACACACACACACACACACACACACACAGGTATGGGACTATGTATATATATACGTATACCTATACATGGATGATGAGGATTGTACATGGTACTTGGAGATGAGTCGATGAGTTTAGGTATGATGCTACGAGATCGGTGATATGTTTTGATTCGTATGGTGAGATACGACATGAGATTATAGCGGGCCTTTAGGCGTGTGTTTTTATACATGCATATAAATGCAGATGGTATCAGTTTGTACTAGACTTAGATCAGTACCCCTAATACAGGTTATGATGATAAGGATACCAGATAAATGATGAGATAAATGTGAGATTCGACCCATACCCAGATTGGGATGCCGTACGATGGATTTACCGTACGAGCTTTATATTGATGATAGATCAGCACTCTTGACTCGAGAATGTCATGTTATATATTGTATCGTATGTGATACTATTGAAGCGGGATCACTGACTATTATATTTATATGTATCGACTCAGATTTAGGTGGTTTCCTTACCTTTTCGATTTGCCTGTTAGTTTAGTCCTGTAGTTACTTGTAGACTTTAGATTAGACTCGAGTCATACCTATTTCAAAAATTAACGAATCGTGAGTATTTTAAAGACAGGATAAGGGATTCTACGGATATTTCAAAGGACGTACCTTTTTTTCTCTTAAAAACTCCGTAGCCCCTATTTTCCAAACACCACGATTCGTGTGATTTCAAATGACAAATTATATGACTCGTATAACTAATGTAGATTTGTTATTATTGCATTTACTTTTCCATTTCCATATATTCACGTTGTTATTAGCTCATTGCATGCTTATATACTTGTGATTTATGTTATATTAAACCCATGCTGTCAGGACACCAGCACCATTACCGATGATGCGTATGCTCCACGTACACCTGCTTGCCTGCTCACACACTTCATCATCGATAATGGCCATGTCACTACACAGTAGGATTGCTGCATCCTGATATGACTCCGTGCACAATTTACTTGCTATAGTTACATATGTACCTTTTTACGATGCTGCATTTGACTTTGGAGAAATTGGGAACCGCAGAATATATTTTAAAACCGAAATCATTTAAAAGAGCGGTTTTTCCTTGATATGTGCATATTACTGTTCCATGTGCATGATATACGGATATGATTACATTTCTATTATATGTCGCATATATCATGCTTTATGACTTTACGTATTGAGATATGCTGTTTTCATGAGATTTCTGGATTTGAGAACCATGGATATTTCAAAAGAAAGTATGTATTATTTTAAAAACCCAGTTTCTCTTGATATGATATTTCAGTGCGTCCATCATGCGTTTTCTCGGTTCTGAGACGTATGATAGAAACCCGATTCGAGGAGGTGGATGATCCGTTTGCGGGTTCATAGTGGACCCGGTATGGTTCTCCGGGATGAGAAATGTTTTTCGTGGAGTAGACGATGAGCCTGGCAGGGTGGCTAGTACCTACCGGTGATTGGTTGGACCTGGCGGCTATCCGGAGGATACTGACCGGAGTCGAGATATGTTATGGGTCGATCCGGACTGACGGAGCCCGAGAGATATGAGGATTTACGTGCTGATGCTGGGCACGGGTTTCATGATGTTTCGAGTGTCGATACTGGACACTCAGGTTCCATGATTTGATGTGTCACGAGGGACACATGTTGATTTATATCCTCATACTTTCATGCATATGCTTTTATGATATTTACATGCATGATGTTGTTGTGTCATTGGTTGACACGTAGACGAGATCCACATGTATACAGGCATTGATTACATAGTTGGATGATATCCATATACTTATAGACTTCATGATATAGTTGACACTGATTTCATGTTGATTACATTGATCACATCTCATATTTATGATATATTGCTACCTGAGGCACTGACACGAGCACTTGGTATTACACTTATGTATAGATGTTTAACCTTGCCACCTTATCATGCTTCAGACTTTATCATATTGAGAATATTTATTACTGATCGTATTGACTTAGGATTGAGTCATACATACGATTTCTTCTCTGTGATGTTTTCTACTCACGAGTTAGTAACTCACCCCCGTTGTGCCACAGTTCTTGTAGGTTTTTGCCGTACAGGTTTCATTACGGTTTTCTGGCACACTGCTTCCATTCCGGGTGATTGCTTTGGTAGGTGGGTTCACTCACATCGTGACCACCATTGTATATTTATATTCAGTTGTATCTAGTAAACTCCATCAAGCATACTTGTATATTTATTTCAGACTTAGAAAACCAGTTGTTTATTCTTTTGACTTTAGAGTCGCGCGTTGTATTATTATGGTTTTCTTGATGATTTGAGTTTCCTTTTGAGTTTTGATCCTCACCCTTCGGCGTTGTATATTATATCGCTTGTGTGGTTGTGACCGTGAATTAACGTAGAGCTAGCTCCCGCTTGGGGATGCCTTTATTCATAGTATGCATGTTGTACCCCTTTTGGGGCCAGTATTTACAATGGAAACTCAGCTGAAATTTTCAGAAAGAACTCGATGATTTTAAAAATGCATACTTCGGATTATGTTATTTAAAACTTTAAAACTAAACTTTTCCTTCTTTCTTCTTTCAAATAGTTTAGATTCTGGGATTTTTTCGGCTTACTTGAATTAGATGGGGTCCTATAGACTTTATATGATTCAAGTGCCAGTCACGTACTATTTCAGGTCGTGACAAACGCGATCTTTCGTTTACCGAGCAACCAGTAGTTATATTGAATCGGCAGGTGAAGAAACTTCGGTCAAAGCTCTTGCCATCTGTGAAGGTTCTTTGGCGTGGCCCGAATAGTGAAGAGGTCACTTGGGAGGCCGAGAGCGAGATGCGGACGAAATTCCCTCATCTCTTTGAAGGTATGCATAGTAAGATTTTTAAATTCGGGGATGAATTTTTTAACGGGGGAAGATTGTAACACCTTAGAATGCGATTAGTATTAATTAAGCGATAATGCGGATTTTTAATAAAACGTTTACCAAAATAGTTTTCACATATTTTATAAAAGTTAATTAATATTTTATTATTAATTATTTCGGGCTTGCACATACTTGTGCATGTTAACATAGGGTTAATTAGGGTTAACCTTGCTTAAGTAGCCATGACACCTTAACCCCTTTCCATTAAGTTGTATTATGTAATTATATAAATTATTTTGTTTTAAAAATTAAAAGGTTTGAATTTTAGGTTGACTTGGGAGGGGGAGAGAGAGAGAGGGTTGACATGCATCATGAGGCATGGGCAAGCATGCCTTGCATTTAATAAGGAGAGAGAAGAGGGAGGCATGGCTCATACTACTCTCACCCTCTCATTCCCTCATCCCTCACTCACACATACACCCTCATTTACCTCACTCCCTCATTCACAACATATTTTCTTCATCTCATCTCCCTCAAACCCTTAACTGAAACCCTAACCCAAATCTTCACAAAACCCAAACCAAATCTCCACTACAAATTACTAAAATCCTTCACAAGCCAAGTTTAGCTTCTAAGATCACTTGGAGTATGGAAAGCTAGGATTTTGAGCAAGTGTGGATAGGTAATGATCTCTAAACTGTTAATTAGGTTCTTACAATGTTGTGTGACTTAGTAGTTGTTAAGATGTAGTTTTGAGCCCATATCATATTTTTAGTGTCATTATAGGGTGTCTGTGATCTGCTGTGACCATGAGTTGTTAAGAGAAAATCTAGCAATATAGTAGTGTTTTGTTGTAGTCCCTGAGTGTTCACCTGAAACCCGAACCTAATCCCACCTGTTTTGGCCTGCGACATTGGGTTATTTTCCGGCGAGCTCGGCTGTGTAGGGACCTGGGGAGTTGTGGTTTGTAGGGTGGCTGTCTGTAGGTATTTTGGGATATTGGTACTGCTAGATTTTTAGGTTTGGACAGTATGTAAAATCTGGGATCAAATTGCTAGTTTTTAGTGTTTCGACTATGCGCGTTACGATATCCGACGTAGTTTTAGTGTTTCGGATAGCTTGCTGCCGTAGGTTTGATTTGGTGATGTTGCCACATACGTTAGCCGCTAAGCGAACCCTTTTGTAGCTTAAGGGAACCATTTCGTTAAATTGGCGTTGTGTTCATTATTATTGTGGAGTTTGCTAAATCCACGCGTTATTGTGTTTTGTGTTAATAGGATCGCAGGCGGGGACTTCGGACGCTGCGAAGAAAGGAAAGTAGGTGGTTGGATTTACCTAGCTTGAGATCATCGGTGAGTAGATTTAACATCTACGGGGAAATCGCCGATATGGCGTTAAGCGTCAGGGCTAGCTATGATATTATTGCCGCATGTTTATATGCATACATGTTGATTGCGCATGAGCATCATTACATACCGCTACTTGTTGTGTCTTGACTTAGTACCTAGTGGACACTGCACCATTACTGATGGTTCATGTTGCACGAGCACTAAATTGTATGCTACACTCACACCGTCGATAATTGCCATGACACGCACAACCTATACACATTTGTGGTATTGTATTGTTATTGACATGGAGACATTGATTCTTGTTCTATTGCGCATATAAAAGGCATCGTGCATACATAGCTACATGTACACCTTTATATGATGTTGCATTTGATTTCAGAGGAATTGGGAATCGCGTGATATATTTAAAATTTGGATTCGTTTAAAAGAGCTGTTTTCCCTTGATATGCTCATATTACGGTTTTATGTTGCATATATCATATTTCATGGATTTACGCATTAAGATACGGATTTCATGTGATTTATGGATTTGAGAACCGTGGGGATATTTCAAGAAAGTATGCATTGTTTGGAAAACCCGGTTTATCTTGATATGATATTTCAGTGCGTCCACCATGAGTTTTCTCGGTTCTGAGACTTGTGTTAGAAACCCGATTCGAGGAGCTGGATAATCCGTTTGCGGGTTCATGGTGGACCCAGTATGGTATCCCGAGGCAAGAAAGGGATGTTGTGCAGTAGACGATGAGCCTGGCAGAGGGACTATTACATACTGGTGATTGGTTAGACCCGGCGGTTATCCGGAGGATACCGACCCGAGCCGTGAGATAGATATGGGCCGATCCGGACTGACAGAGCCCGTGGGACGATCCGGACTGACGGAGCCCGAGTTATGTGGATTTGCGTGTCGATGTTGGACACGATTTTTCATGATGTTTTCGAGTGCTGATGTTGGGTACTCAGGTTCCATAAGATTTATAGGATATGAAGGCCGATCAGAGTGTCGGCGCCTGAGGTAATGGAATTTAGGGTGTCGTTGATGGACACCGGTTTTTCCACGATGATGAGTCGTTGATGATGATATGTTTTATCCCATACTCAGCATTCATTTGATATGCATTGCTTTATATATTTGTAGTACCTGATAGAGTACTTTTCATGATTGTTGCATATCTATATTACCATATCTATGCTATCAGATTGCATATGATAGATTATCGTTGTACGTGCATACTTGCGATTATCTGTATGATGTTACTTACTATTCACGATTTGGCAACTTACCCCCATTGTGCCACAGTGTTTTGCAGGCTTGACCCTCACAGTCGTTGCGGCAGGGCTTCTTACTGTATCTTTTTCAGCGGATACCGCTACGGTTGACTTTGAGCCTTTTTGCTATAAGTGGGTTCGCGGTTATCCGTTTATATTCATTGTATATCTCTCATTGTATCTAGTACTCTCCATCTACCATTTCATCTATTGACTTAGAGACGAGTTGTGAGGACGATATTGTATATTTTGTGACTCTGGGTGTCGTGCTCATGTGAACCGGCCTTTATTATGTAGTTTTATCTCCTTATGTTGTTTTTCACTTATACTGTCTATTTCTTCGCTACGGCATCATATATTTATGCTTGTGGTGGTTGTTTCTTCCTTTAGGCGTGATTTGTTCCCGTTTGGGGATGCTTTAGTTATATCATATATTTGTATCCGTTTCGGGGCTGGTTTTTACAAAGGAGGTGCTGCCGAAATTTTTAAGAAAATAAACTTAAGTATAAAGATTTTTATTTGAGATTTCCAAATGTTTTTAACAATGTTTTTTTATCACTTACTACTTTTGATGTTTAGATTTCTGCATTTTTGGCTTACTTAAATTGCGTTACGCTTGTTGACGTCACGTGGTTTAAGTGCCGGTCACGTGCCAAATTTTGGGTCATGACAAGTTCACATCACATGTGAGTGTTAGAGCTTTGAGACAGGAGAAAGAAGAAGAAAGAAAATGGATAGAGCTCAAAAATGGCTAAGGCAAAAAAGAACTTCACTGAAGCAAGCAAAGAATGGCTCCTCATATTATCTCACTTATTGAAGCATACCATTTTCATCAAATAAAAAATAGAACCATGCTTCAATAGTGAGTCAAGAGTAATAAAAAAATGAATAAGCCATGCTATGCACCATACCACAAAAGTCCCCCCATTTTCCACCTCATTTTCTATTTTCACAAAATAGAAAATTTAACCATGCTTCATAATATATATATATATATATCATATATATATATATATAAAGAAAACAATTAGTGAGCATAATATTAGTTAACATATAATTATATCAAATATAAATATATATCAAATTATTAAATCAACACTTAATTTAATAATCAAGTTATAACACATATAACCGACTAATATCCTTTATTTGTATATCACATTATCAAATCAACACTTGATTAAATAATCCGGTTATATCACATATAACCTAACCGATAACAAATAACCGCCATATTAGAATACGGTATCACATACTCGTATTTAATCTGGCTCCCGCACATATCAGCATATGTGCCCTACTTCGTTTCGCCTGAACTAGGAAACTTCTATGTGGGACTCTAAAGACTCGTCAATATGCCAGCAGTAGGTAATGATCACATCAGTTACCCATAAGCTGTCAGCGGTACTAGCTGGACGTAATGGCTACCTAGGTATTAAGCGAATAGACGATCAACAAGCAAGCTTGTCCAAACTTCCATAAAGCCTATAAGTAACACTTACCGTACAGTCCGGTCTCTTCGTCTGATATGTCGTATATCAAGTCTGGGGGTGGAATTATTAGACCCCAATAATTTGATAAGTCATGCCGATATGTGGCCTATAATAGTATGAGAAACTACTGATAACTCTTAGCAGTAAATCTCATCAACAGCCCTGGCCAGGGACTTCCTGTTATAGCCAATCGAGCATAACGCAACATCAACTCCCTATGCCGGGAGAGACGAAACCCCTCCTTTCGCTCATTGCCTCCATGTGACTCGGGACTGTACCCAAAATCCACCTGTTTGCATGACTCCTTTGAGCCGTGGTAGGGAGTAAATCAAAGCACAGTGGGAACCACACAAGACTCTATGACTATCTCGGGTCTACAGACTAACATGTACCAGTGTCACCAGAGAATTGCTATCTGACGATAGGTACAGTACCATCTAGGAGTTCTCGGCGAGTCCTGTTCAGTGTACCCATTCTTTAATGAGCTACAATCTTTGATGTCAAACACCAATGGTTATGGGATCAACCATCGCCCCATACAGGGTCAAGAAACGTACACACTAGTCTACTGTCATGCCCCTCTTCCCGGTATACGGTGAAGAGGACGGGACTGGGCCGCTACGTATTTACTGTGAAGTAAATACGCTAAGCGTATCTAAGCAATATATAAGTAAGCACAAGAGACAAGAGATATAAACTGAACAACAACTTTATTTATTAACATTCTTTTGTACAATGCATGAAAAGTAAATACAACTGAATAAAAAGCAATGCTTAAACAATGGCATAACAGAAATGAAAGTACTGATTGGAAAGTGTACAATGACTAGAGCTCGGGATCTTCACTGAACTGGTCCAAATTTTCAGTAGTGGGCTCGATCTCTGACGGGTCCAAATCACCTGACGACATTCAAAGAAGAAAGAAAGAGAATGTCGTCAGCGAACAGATCGCTCGGTAAGTCCCAAAGATAAGAGAAAAGTAGAATAGACAGAATAAGAAGGTATCTTTTAAATTTGTATTAAATTGCTATAATGTCGTGTTAACACTGTTGTTTGTAGCTTGGTACAGAAGGATACCATTATATACGAGAGGGGTCTTAATATGCTAGAGACCAGGGCAAATGAAATATAGAGTATAAGGCTCCGTTATACAACCCGGAACAACCGTAATTGAATACGGTTAGGTGTCTTAAATCTTGCAGTCTCGTGCCACTTTTAACACCTTCCGTACCAGTCTACCCCTTAAACCCCGAGATGTCTTGGTTGTAGTGTTTGTATTGTATATTGTATTGATTGTATAATTGGATGACTGACCGAAACCATGATATCAGTAAACGGATGTAACCGTAGAATCATGTAAATGGAATAACCGGAGAATCATGTAAATGGAATGTATATCCATGGTTCGGTTCAGTCAAGTTGTATAAATTGATAATTGGATTCATGGATTCATGTTGAATTGTAATATTGAAGATTGTAGATTGTAGATTGTACTTGAATCATATTCAAGTCAGATTATAATGAGACTCAAACTGAGTCAGACAATTAGAAAGGTAAATTGAAGTCCTGATTGTTTTGATATTATCGGTAACCGCTGCACATGGGCGGCAGGATTTGTGTCCTTTTTCCAAGATGATTACCGTATTGATAACACCGTTGTTAAGTTGTCTACCTTAGATAGACAAGCACCCACTTCTCCGGCTCCTTGAGGCCAAAGAGATTGGTCCCGCTTAAACCTATATTTACTAGGGTCCTTATGGTAAATTATAGAATTTGAGGGGGGTTTATGTAAAAATACTTTTATATACTTTTCAAAGTACACCCCAAGTATTTATTAATCGTCTTTAGAGTTGTAATGAATGTAGATTTTATATTGTGATATTTCTATTGAAAATATCATATTTTAATAATAAATGGTATTTATTGGTAATATTGGTTTTGTATGGAATTCATGGTATTTTAGTGTAAAATGATTCTTGTGACATTTTTAGAAAAAGTGAAATATTTGTAATAATTCAAAATATATATTTTTATGTTACATATACATATATTTATATGAAAATAATTTTAGTATATATATAATATTCTAGAAATCTCGTTTTCTTAAGATGTCGTATTTTAAATATTTCGAGACCAAATGCTCCTTGCGAAGGTCTGAAACTCGCACTATTAAGCCCGAGGATGTGCGATAATCCGCACCATCCCAAACGGGTTCCCCAAATGGTTTGTAGCGGCGCTTTACAAAGATTTGTATAAATACTAATCATTAAGAAAAATGGTTTTATTAATTATGGTATTTATTTGTAAAGATGTCGATTTCCCGTATTGTATGTTCTAGAGTCTCCTAAATCATCTACACTGCTCTTAACTGGTCCAAAGCGACAAGTTGTGAGATATCCCTCAAATCGCCTCTTCACCGCCAATTATGGCCAGGTAAGTACAAGTGAAGAAAGGAGGGTTTCGCTCACGAATCACCGTGAGACGGGCCTTTTAAAGTTACCTTTCTCACTTGTCTAGCCTAGGCACCACAAAGTCGGGTTTAGATAAACGACTGAATGGCCACAACCTTCCTCTGTCCTAATGAGCGCGACAGTCCTTAATTGGCTGAGTCTAGATATTTTTTTATTAGCTCAAAAGTTATTTATTTGTAAAGATGTCGATTTCCCGTATTCTATGTTCCCGAGGGTATCATGCTATGTTGCATATGAGTGTGTGGGGAGGTAGATCGTTATCTCGATGATTTACTTAAAGGTATAACAAGTTTAATGGTTTAAATGTCGCAAAAGGAACTATGTGGTATTTAAATGAAAAAAAATACGGTAAAAGGAACTAGCAATTATTTTGCGATATGAAACTTGATCAATTTGGTTGATTAGTGTTTAATAGTCAACATGAGAGAGTTTAAGCATAATTGTATTAACGAGAAGTGAAGTTTTATAAAGAAAACCGAATCGGAAATCGGATTTATTCCGATTCCGTCAGGTTTTGTAAATCCGTATTTTTAGAATAGAAAAGGAAGATAGAAATGGGACTTACGGGTTTAGGACAACAAAGAGAGGGAGGTGCAACGGGAGGAGTCACCGGTGTGTCACTTCATCGCCGGGAGCTCCTAGAATGATCGTCGGAAGTTTGCCGGAAAATTCGTCGTAACTTCGCTTCATGCTCGTTTTCAAAGTACACAAGTTTCTTAGAAATTTTAGAGAGTTGGCTCAGAGTTTTAGGGTAGAGGGTAGAGGGTAGGGGTGTATTTATAGGGTTAGGCTAGAGTTAGGGTAGATGTAGGGTTTTAATTTTTTAAAAATGTAAAAATGTATGAAAAATGTATTAAAAATGTAGTAAATGAGGTTTAATGGGGTCTCTGGAATTGATATCAGAAATTGAAGTATGCAGGGGAGTGGGGAAGATCAAAAGCCACACAATTGTAGTTGACGACTCGGCCGACCGGCCGAGTCCGGCCGGCGGCACCGGCCCGAGTCGGCCGGTCCGCCGGCCGACTCAGTCGAGTCTGGCCGAGTTGAAGGCTCGGAAGGTAGGGGGTCACCGGAGGTAGTCACTAGTACCTTCAGTTTTTCATGGGTAGTGGGAAATTTTGGAGTTATCTCGTTTGGACTGTTGGGTTTCTATAAATTTTAAAACAAAATAATATTAAAAATAATGTAGGGCATGGGATTTGAACTCTGGTGACTTGGTTCAGCAATGCAAGGTATTACCAATGAGCTACAAGCTCCTTCTTGTAATTATGGAGTTAATTAATTACTTAAGTAATAATAGTAAATGTAAATACCCCATGTATACATTAATTTTAAAGCAAATTTTTGTACACTAAAAATGGAGTTGTTACATTCTTTTTGTAGGGTTCCTAGGCACTCTTGTGAAGGTTCATAAGGCATCAAACATGCCCGAATTAAATTTTAGACGTGCCGAACAACACAAAGCCGGGATCTTTGCTAGATTATTAGGGTTTAACATGCAAGTAAACATCTTTACTATTATGTGTGAGGGATTACAACCTTTGTAGTCCGCTCCTTCGCTTCACAAGCTCCGAGTAGAAGTCCCTTCGCCGCGATCCACGATCTCCCAGACTCAAGAGAGGCTCCACGACTCGAACGATCCATGATAGCTTGTCGTATTCCTTTTCTCCGATGATCTACGTCGAAATTGCAATAACTCAAGCTCTCTCACTCTAATGAGGTGAACACCCTAATCTAATGGGCTAGATTAGATGTGGATGATGGAGTAGTATTTATGCTTTCTTTTTATATCATTTTCTCACAAGAAATCATCACAAAAGAAATCACAAGTTAGCTCTTTCTCAAACTCAAGAGAAGAAGATGAAGAATAAATGAGATAATCCTTTTGTGATGAATAGTAGATAAGAATATATGATTTCTTATGGAACCATGGTCAAGGATGAGAGGCTTAACCTATGTAGAGAATAAACTAGAGCTAGGGTTTGGTTAGGTTAAGAATGAGTAATGAATAAGTATCAACCATAATATCTTAACCAAGACAAAATAAAATCCTTCTAGAATGAACGAGAAGGAGCTAACCCTAATCAAACCCTAAACTCTTTTTATCATCCCTAAACATGTTTCATAATAAATCATATCATGTCACAATAATATATATCACATATATATTATATATTTGCAACAAAAGAAAATAATACAATTAACATATATCGCATATATATCAATGTATTAATCCGGTGAGAAAATGAAATGATAAAGCGAGCCAATATTAGATAATATAATACAATATATCATATATATCATTATACAATAAATCATCGAATCAACACTTGATCCGACGATTCGGCTATATCGAATATAACCGACTAATATATCATGTACCGATTCATCGAATCAACACTTGATCCGATGTCCCGGTTCATATCTAAATATCGCGAGAATATTATACGGTATCATATATCGCATTATCCTCGGTCCTGCACATATCACATATGTGCCTCTACTCTATTTTGCCTGAGCCAAGAAACCTCTGTGTAGGACTCTAAAGAATCGTCAATACGCCGGTAGCAGGTGATGATCATATCAAACACCCACTAGCTGCAAGCGGTCAGCTAAACGTAACAGCCACCCAGGTATTGACCGATCAGAAGATCAACAAGCTAGCCTGTCCGTTATCCTGTGAATCCAATCAGTAACACTCCCGTACAGTCCGGTCTGTTCGTCTGATATGTCGCATATCAAGTCTTGGGATGGTATACGTCAGACACCAGTAACCGATAAGTCGTGTCGATGTGAGGCTCATAACAGGTCGAGAAACTACTGGTAACACTTACCAGTATATCTCTATATTAGCCCTGGCCAGGGACTTCCAGTTATAGCCAATCGAACACAGCACAACATCAACTCCCTATACCGAGAGAGACGAATCCCCTCCTATCGCTCATTGCCTCCATGTGATTCGGGACTGTACCCTAAAGCCACCGTTTTGTATGCCCTCTTAGACGTGGTAAGGTGGAAATCAAAGCACAGTGGGAATCACACAAGACTCTATAACGATCTCGGGTCTACAGACTACCCTGTACCAGTGTCACCGGAGAACTACCATTTGACGTGTGGTATATCACCATCTGGGAGTTCTCGGCGAGTCCGTCCAGTGTACCCAGTCTCCACTGATCACCCGTACACCATCCTTGATGTCAAACACCGATAGATATGGGATCATCCATCGCCCATCATATGGGTCAAGATGCGTATACGCTAGTCTACTCTGGTGTATCGATGCCCCGTCTCGATATACCCTCGACTAGGAACATTTATAGGATGTACTCATTGACTACCATGGCCCCACTAGTATGATCTCATCATAATCCCAGTAGTCGAGTACAGATCCTAAGGGCTTTATCAACATCTGAGGAAAGACAGTAAACCAATACAAATCAACATGTTAAGATAAAGTGAAACCAAATAGCATACTATCATGACGAGCAAGAAAGTCCTCTCTGTATATATCTAAGCATCCTTCATAATATACATCATATGTACAATAATGGCCTCTAGGGCTTATACATAACTAACAATCTCCCACTTGCACTAAGTCCAGCTGCTGTAGTATCTCATACCTAGCATCCCGAATAATCTCTCAAACTGTATCTGGGGAATGGCCTTCGTGAGTGGATCCGCAGTGTTGTCCTTCGTATCTACTATCCTGACCTCGATCTCCCGGCGATCAACTATCTTCCTGATCAGGTGATACCTCCTCAGAATATGTCTGGACTTCTGATGGGATCTGGGTTCCTTGGCTAAAGTCACAGCTCCATTGTTATCGCAATACAGAGGTATTGGATACTCAATGGATGGAACCACACCAAGTTCACTAATGAACTTCAACCAGACGGCCTCTTTGGCAGCATCGTTGGCAGCGATGTATTCAGCCTCCATCGTCGAGTCTGCAACTGTTAGTTATATGTATGCCCTAGAGGCCATTACTATACATAGGATGTATATTGTAGTGGATGCTGGGACATATATAGGGAGGACTTTCTTGCTCGACATGATAGTATGCTATCTGGTTGCTCTTTACCTTAACGTGTATACTGATTGTCTCTCTATTACATGTTGGTAAAGCCCTTAGGATCTGTACTTGACTACCTGGACTATGATGCGGATCATACTAGTGGGGACATGGTAGTCTATAAGTACATCCTTCACAGTCCCTAGTCGAGGGTGTATCGAGACGGGGCATCGATATACCAGAGTAGACTAGCGTGTACCTTCTCGACCCATACAGATGGGCGATGGATGATCCCATATCCATCGGTGTTTGACATCAGAGGAGATATACGGGTGCTCAGTAGAGACTGGGTACACTGGACGGACTCGCCGAGAACTCCCAGATGGTATTATACCTCACGTCAGATGGCAGTTCTCTGGTGACACTGGTACAGAGTAGTCTGTTGACCCGAGATCGTCATAGAGTCTTGTGTGGTTCCCACTGTGCTTTGATTTCCATCTTACCACGTCCAAGAGGGCGTGCAAAACGGTGGTTTTTGGGTACATTCCCGAGTCACATGGAGGCAATGAGCGATAGGAGGGGATTCGTCTCTCCCGGTATAGGGAGTTAATGTTGCGCTGTGTTCGATTGGCTATAACAGGAAATCCCTGGCCAGGGTTGCAGAGATTTACTGGTAAGTGTTACCAGTAGTTTCTCGAACAGTTATAGACCTCATATCGACACGACTTATTGAGCTATTGGGGTCTGACGTATACCACCCCTAGGCGAGATATGCGACATATCAGACAATCAGACCGGACTGTACGGTAGTGTTACTGGTCGGATTCACTGGAGTGTGAGCGGGCTTGCTCGTCGATCTTCAGATCGCTCAATACCCGGGTGGCCGTTACGTTTAGCAGACCGCTTGCGGCTTGTGGGTGTTTGATATGATCATCGCCTGCTGCCGGCGTATTGACGAGTCTTTAGAGTCCTACACAGAGGTTTCCTGGCTCAAGCGAAACGAAATAGGAGTGCATATGAGATATGTGCGGGACCGAGAATAATGCGTGTATATGATACCGTATTCTATTCTCGCGATAAATATATCGAATGGTTGTATGCGATATAAACTAGTTATCGATTCAAGCGTTGATTCGATAAGCCGATATATTAGATACCAGTCAGTTATGTGCGCATGACCGGATCATTGAATCAAGTGTTGATTTAATGATTTAATGCATAATTATATATTTGATATATTACTTTGCATTAACTAGTATCGGTTCACTTTAGACGGATTTTCTCACTCGGTTCGTGCGCATTGCATATGCGATATGTTTTTGTGCACTTGATTGTATCATGTTTGATGATACATGTCATGCTAGGGTTCAAGTGTAAAGATTAAACCTTGGTTAATGAAATGGTTAGGGTTTATAATTTGTTATTCATTTATCTATTTAATTATCCTTTTTATTTTTGATAAATGAATAAAAGAAAATGAGAAAAGAATGGTGGCTTCTTTTGTTCTTTAGTTGAAGCTTCATGAAGCTTTGTTCAAGTCAACCATTCTTATCTCATCCTTAACCCTAACCATTCCCACTAACCATGATTCATTCTCTACACTTAACTCTAGTTAAAATTATGATAAGAATTCATTTTCTTTTCATTTTTCTTTTAACTTATCATAACCTTTTCCTTCTTCTTCTTCCTTGCTTCAAGTGAAGAAGCTTGAAGTCCATCAATGGTGATTGTTGGAAAAGAGTGAGAAATCCAAAACTAAAGTCTACCCACTTCCTATTTCTTCATCCTCTACCTCTTGCCAAGTAGTAGAGTGTGTTTACTTCACAAGTTTCATGACTTGGTGAAGTTGAGAGCTTGATCTTGCGATGCTTCGACGTAGATCATCTTCGGCATGGACATCGACGACCTAGCTTGCCCATTCTCCGACGAAGCCGACTCTAGAGCCCGGATTTGATTTGGACAGCGGAGACGACCTCGTTGCGGAGCCGTGGAGGTGGAGGACCGGATCTACAAAGGTTGTATTTCCGTATTCTCATTAGTTATTTTGTTAACTAGTTTTGTTCGCCTAGACATCTAGCAAACGATCCGTACTTTAGGGTTTGTAGGCACCATAATTTTTGAAATTGCCATGGTTGATGGCTTGGGAGACCTCACTAGAGTGCCTAGGAACCCTGCAGTGGTATCAGAGCCTAGCTAGAGCCTTAGGCGAAGTCCAGACGGAAATTGAAGTCCGAACGAACCCGATGCCCCGAACCAATATTGCTCTCTGTACAATTTTTAAAAACAGGGATTTTTCAGTATTAAAAATATCCAGAAAAACATGCAGGAAAATATAAGAATAACTGTGCAATTCGTAACCCTAATTCCCTTAAAGCGCCGCGCTTCCGCGGCACGAGCCTAGCTTGTGCGGCGCAAGCGCGGCGGTTTTGTCGTTTTGTGAGACGATTTTTGCACAGTAACTCCTAGTTTCCAGTGTTGGTCTACCTGGGTATTTTTAATATTTTTTCAAGAGTTGAATTTTTCTGAGTTGATTTGGGGATTCGGTGTTTCGATCGGGGTATCAAATTTTGTCTGTGTGGCTTTCCGGATAAATCTTAGAATATGTTAAAAAGTTCGACCGGATATAAATACCCAATTTTTCCCCTGTTGGGAAATTTCCAAGTGTTGGATTTTTCCACAGTTTGACGACGTTCTAAGTAGTGCAAGTAACGCGATGGTCCCTCTAGAAGACACAAACCTTAACTCGATTATGTGACCGTCTTGAACTGCCCTTTGAACCTTCGGGTTTGGGGCAGTACGGCGTGCCACATGTGAGGCGTTGGCTTGACCCTTCTACGGCTGGATCGTTGGTACTGAGGCACGAACGGAATGTTGTTAGACTTGTTTCATGTGTTGATCTGTATCGGGAAAACTTGGGTGTTAGAATGTTCGATCGGAAAGTTTAACATTTTCTATTTATCTGGAATGGGATACAATAATTGGAATTCACAATGAGTTATATGATAACTAAATGAATGTTATAAACGTAGCAATTTAGTCTCACTTGATCGGTTGCCACGGAATTTTGATGTGATCAAAAGTCCGTCGCAATCACGTAGCGTACGCGGATACTCGCCGGGTAAACTTAATAGACAGCCTCACTCCATAGCCCCGACCAAGTGACTGTAGGAGAACCCCGTCGCCGAAAGCATCCGTCCGGGTGCTCGCGGTAGCGGTGTTCCGCCTTGGTGCACTTCGTCGCCGGTATCGGGGGTGCAGCCGTCTACTGAAGTTTGCGACGAGCATTCGATCAGGATGTCGGGAATCTTGTTGAATTGCCCGACTTGATATTGAAAAGAGTTTTCGATTTTGAGACTAAAATGCGGGGTTTATAATTGTTAGGCATGCGATGTCTAAGTAATTCATTTGGTCAGGCATGCGATGTCTGAGGTGGTTGCGGATTCCAACTGTTGTAGTTTTACACTTTCTTTTCTGTGACCGTAAGTGTAATATGTGATATCGCCGGTTTCGTTGCTATATGTCAACGACAATTGGGATGGACATATTTACTTACGTTGATGACATGTGATGTTATGTGTTGCTGGATATGTTATATTGGATCGTCGTGTTTGAATAGCCGGGGTTTTTTATGTGAGATGAGTGTTTTTCATTTTCATTCATGTAAAAACTTGTATGCAATATTCTTTTATTGGGGCGCTTCCAGGTTGCGGGAGTTGTCACCGTTTGTATATTATTTACTTTTCCGCACTAGGATAGACCCAAGGAGGAGGGCACAAGTAACCGGGTTCTGGAGTCCAGTGGGAGACCAACTCGAGGAGTCGAGTCCGGGTCTCCTAACTCTAGAATTGGTAGGGTTGCTTGCCGCTCTCGTAGGGGTCTAGGGGTGTGGGTTTGGCTATTCATCACGACCGTGGAATCCGTGTTTTATACTGGCTCGTATTGAAAACACGGACGTCCTAGTATATCCAATATTTCATATGATTCTTCTGCTGCGATATCTGTGATGAGATCATGTGATGTTTCTGTGATGGATATAGTATATAGTATATATGATATATTATATAGACGTTACTTATGTTTTACACCCGCGCTAGCCCTGCCCTGCTCTGCCGTTAGTTACCTAACCTAACGGTGCACGAGGGGACATCGAGGCGAATGCGGATGGCATAAGTGTACGTCATATCTATCTGTGATGTTTAGGTACTTAAATGATGGGACTTCATTAATGTGATTAATGAAATAAAAGAAACCTAAGATGTTGTAGAATCGAATTTTAAAATAAAACAGGTAGCTACAGTTCTTGCTTTGCATAGCGGTATATGTGATATATCCTGCACCTTATTCGATGAGGAAAGGACCGAGATCCCTTCACCGGGAGTGACTCCTTTAGCAATAACTGGCAGATGCTACGCACTCGGTTTGTCTTTTGATTGCTTTTAAGAGTTTTTGCTTTGCACAGTGATATATATGATATATCCCGCACCTCATTCAACGAGGAAAGGACCGACGATCCCTTCACCGGGAGTGACTCCTTTAGCAAAACTAGAAAAGCCTAAAAAACACTCCATTCCAAAATTCATTCGATCCTACAACGATATCAAGTTCATTACGCAATAGGTTTTCAGAAAAACCTGTCGTAGCCCTCCGTCATTTCAGATAAATCCTGTTTAGTATTCGTGCTGCGTTTGTTGACCTTGTCAAGGCGCAGTGTGCGGTAGCTAACCAGTATTTATCTGCTTATGCATATGATGCAGATTGGGTTAGGGTAGTCGTGCGGCCTTGTTGACCTTGTCAAGGGTCGTGCGGGTGGGTTTGATTCAATCAAGAAATGACGGGTAGAACTTGACTTGCGGTCTATGGTTTGTTGACCTTGTCAAGGTCATAGATCGTTCGGGGCAAAATATTATCGGGAATTTCAAGTGTTGAAATTTGCAATGAGATTGCATACCTTCTATGAGATAGTTGGATCCCGATACCCGCTGCGAGTAAGTGTTACTCCTGGGAGAGTTTTATACATTACAATTAGCCGATCAAGTAGGTGTCTAGAAAGGTGTCAACGGGGTTACGCCTCTGGGAAAACGAGGTTTACATTAATTAGGTTCGTGCGAAAGCACGGGGGACCTCCCTCAAAGTACCGACACTGGCCTGGCTGAAAGATTGGCGAACTTGTAGTGTGTAATTAATCCCGGCTAGTCTTTCCTTTTTGGGTTTGAAGGAAGATTTGATAAAAAGCAGTGGGAGTCATCCTGATTAGATAAAATAATAACCAATCTATTCTTGACAGAGCGCACGCTGAGTGTTTTCTTCTCTCTCTCCAGGTAGCGACCATATCACGCCTTAATCAAGATAATAATACGGAATATTGACCGAACCCGCTTGTTATACTGAGCTGGGGAACGTTGGTCCCGCTCCAACTTATAAATGTTATAAGACAGAGCAGGAAATTGGGGAATACCAGATTTCCCGTGCCGCCCAAACGAAGAGAGTGCATGCTGATGCATCATCTTCGGGTGTGTTCATTATACAGAACTGTTTCTCAGTATCCTTTGCGTCCTGGGTATGTGATACCAGATCAGTATCCCAGATATGTAATCTGTTACATAGGGCTACAGATAGGTAGAGAACTGAGAACGGGTGATAAGTTTCATGAGACAGAAAACGGGGCAAGTGTTGCAGCCAAGTCTGTTGGTCACTGTCACCCTGTATTACCAATACATTGATTCTGAACGAATGTTATTAGATACCGAACCTGATATACAAAATCATATCAGTCTCTTTATTAGTAAAGAAACGATAAAATTTTGTATTGTTGGATAATGTTTTGAACATTTCCTATATCAAAAGTTGATCGGATCAGGCACGTTATCTAAAAGCATTGATGTTCTAAATCAAACTACAGTTCTTAGTATACGGAACACACACAAGAGGAAGAGTTCAGAAATGAACGAATTCTTCTTGAGGTATTGTAGACTAGGTCAGATCAATGCGACCCGACTAGCTAGAGTTACATTTAGATGCATATTTAAATCAGTTTGAATTTACATCTTGTGAAACTCGCCAGTCATGTCACAAAGATAAGATGACCACAGCTCCGTTTACTGGAAACAGAGAAAGAGTTAGTGAGCTCTTGGGATGATACATGTTGATGTATGTAAGGTCCCCTGTCTACACATGCCAGGACTGGTTCTTTATACTTCATTACGTTCTCTGATGATCTCTTTAGATTCAGACATATGTTCTTGTTGAAACACAAGTCCGAACCTTTTGAGATATTCACAGAATATAAGTTAGAAGTAGAGAACTAAAATATGGGTATAAGTATTATGTCCTTTGATGTGATCAAGGAGGAGAATACTTGAGCACGGAAATCCTGGATTATTCTAAAGGAGAATGAGATTCTCTCTCAGCATTACTCCTCCGTATACACCATAGCACGATGGTATATCGGGGCGGAGCAATCACACCCTATATGATATGGTGTGCTCTATGATGAGTATTACTGAATCACCTATTTCCTTTTTGGGAGTTATGCACTTATGAAGTTGCATACCTATTGAATAGGATTCGAATCAAATCAGTTGCCTACCACTTCATATATGATATGGAAAGGGAAGAGCCCATGTCTTAAGCTAGTTAAGATTTGGGGTTGTCCGGCCTATGTCTAAAAGCAAAATCCGGACAAGCTCGAGGCAAGGTCAGTTATGTACAACTCGAAAGGTTCCAGCTATACAAACTGCAGCTGATGATTTGAAAGAACCAAAGGATTCAGTAGATACCAACGAACCTCAGCCTCTCCGCCGATCTAGTAGGGTTTTCTCACCCACCTGAGAGATACATTGGTTTCTCTATGACAGTGGGAGCGAGGATTGCATCATGAGATGATTACCCAACTAGCTTCGAGCTGGCCATCGAGAGTAAGACTCTGTAAGAATGGCTGGATGCTTAGCGATCTGAGATGGAATCCTTATACGCCAACAAAGTATGGACTTTGGTTGCAATATCTGAAGGGTTAAATCCCCATCAGGAGCAAGTATATCTTGAGAAGATTACTTGGTGTAGATGGAAAAGTTGAGACTTTCAAAGCTAGACTTGTTAAAGGTTTTCGTCATCGACCAGGCGTGGATCATGATGAAACCTTTTCAAGTGACTATGCTTAAGTCCATCCAGATCCTACTTGCCACGGCTACATACCATGACTGCGATATCTGGTGGTTGGGTGTCTTGACTGCTTTTCTAAATGATGATTTAGAAGAGAGCGTCTATAAGTACACAGCCAGAGGGCTTCGTAGACAGTGGGAGCAGCGGAAACGTGTGCAAGATGTTTTATCTGATAAAGCAGGCATCGCGGAGTTGGAACATCTGTTTTGATGGATTAGTCAAAGAAGTTGACATCATCAAAATGGTAGATGAACCTTGTATAAACAAAATGGTAGTAGGGAGTATGGTGACGATCCTCGTAGAGTACGTGGATGACATACTCTTGATAGGGAAGGAGTTTCCTATGCTACGCTCGATCAATCTCCGCTTATCACAATGATTCTCCATATAGGATCAAAGTGATACCTCCTAAATCCTGGATTTTGGATCTATGAGATAGATCTAAATGGATGTTAGGATACTCACTAGATGTAGTGAGACGGTATCAAACGATCCTGGGGAGAATCACTGGAAGGGTTCCAGGGTGATAAAGACGACTGAATGTCAGTCGCAGGCATTGTCTTTACCCTCAGTAAAGGGACGGTATGTTGGAAGAGTTCCAAGCTAGATACCGTGACATACTAGACGATAAAGGCTGGATACATCGCTACTTAAGATGCTACCAAAGAGGCTGTTTGGGTGTATATAGGTTCATGAGATGAACTATGTTCCTCCCATTGTGTGACAATGGAGTTGTGGCTTATGCCAAGGAACGCCCGTCCCATCAGTGATCCAGACATATTCTAAGGCAGCATCGCCTGATCATGGAGATAGTTGATCTCCAGGGTGATCGAGGTTTGGAGAGTAGACTCAGAGGACAACACAGCGGATCCATTCACAAAGGCCTGTTCCCAGAGAGAGACTTTTATGGGATGGTTGAGTATGAGATACTTCAAACCACTGCTACAGATGGCCCTAGTGCAAGTGGGAGATTGTTAGTTATATGTATGCCCTAGAGGCCATTACTATACATAGGATGTATATTGTAGTGGATGCTGGGACATATATAGGGAGGACTTTCTTGCTCGACATGATAGTATGCTATCTGGTTGCTCTTTACCTTAACGTGTATACTGATTGTCTCTCTGTTACATGTTGGTAAAGCCCTTAGGATCTGTACTTGACTACCTGGACTATGATGCGGATCATACTAGTGGGGACATGGTAGTCTATAAGTACATCCTTCACAGTCCCTAGTCGAGGGTGTATCGAGACGGGGCATCGATATACCAGAGTAGACTAGCGTGTACCTTCTCGACCCATACAGATGGGCGATGGATGATCCTATATCCATCGGTGTTTGACATCAGAGGAGATATACGGGTGCTCAGTAGAGACTGGGTACACTGGACGGACTCGCCGAGAACTCCCAGATGGTATTATACCTCACGTCAGATGGCAGTTCTCTGGTGACACTGGTACAGAGTAGTCTGTTGACCCGAGATCGTCATAGAGTCTTGTGTGGTTCCCACTGTGCTTTGATTTCCATCTTACCACGTCCAAGAGGGCGTGCAAAACGGTGGTTTTTGGGTACAGTCCCGAGTCACATGGAGGCAATGAGCGATAGGAGGGGATTCGTCTCTCCCGGTATAGGGAGTTGATGTTGCGCTGTGTTCGATTGGCTATAACAGGAAATCCCTGGCCAGGGTTGCAGAGATTTACTGGTAAGTGTTACCAGTAGTTTCTCGAACAGTTATAGACCTCATATCGACACGACTTATTGAGCTATTGGGGTCTGACGTATACCACCCCTAGGCGAGATATGCGACATATCAGACGATCAGACCGGACTGTACGGTAGTGTTACTGGTCGGATTCACTGGAGTGTGAGCGGGCTTGCTCGTCGATCTTCAGATCGCTCAATACCCGGGTGGCCGTTACGTTTAGCAGACCGCTTGCGGCTTGTGGGTGTTTGATATGATCATCGCCTGCTGCCGGCGTATTGACGAGTCTTTAGAGTCCTACACAGAGGTTTCCTGGCTCAAGCGAAACGAAATAGGAGCGCATATGAGATATGTGCGGGACCGAGAATAATGCGTGTATATGATACCGTATTCTATTCTCGCGATAAATATATCGAATGGTTGTATGCGATATAAACTAGTTATCGATTCAAGCGTTGATTCGATAAGCCGATATATTAGATACCAGTCAGTTATGTGCGCATGACCGGATCATTGAATCAAGTGTTGATTTAATGATTTAATGCATAATTATATATTTGATATATTACTTTGCATTAACTAGTATCGGTTCACTTTAGACGGATTTTCTCACTCGGTTCGTGCGCATTGCATATGCGATATGTTTTTGTGCACTTGATTGTATCATGTTTGATGATACATGTCATGCTAGGGTTCAAGTGTAAAGATTAAACCTTGGTTAATGAAATGGTTAGGGTTTATAATTTGTTATTCATTTATCTATTTAATTATCCTTTTTATTTTTGATAAATGAATAAAAGAAAATGAGAAAAGAATGGTGGCTTCTTTTGTTCTTTAGTTGAAGCTTCATGAAGCTTTGTTCAAGTCAACCATTCTTATCTCATCCTTAACCCTAACCATTCCCACTAACCATGATTCATTCTCTACACTTAACTCTAGTTAAAATTATGATAAGAATTCATTTTCTTTTCATTTTTCTTTTAACTTATCATAACCTTTTCCTTCTTCTTCTTCCTTGCTTCAAGTGAAGAAGCTTGAAGTCCATCAATGGTGATTGTTGGAAAAGAGTGAGAAATCCAAAACTAAAGTCTACCCACTTCCTATTTCTTCATCCTCTACCTCTTGCCAAGTAGTAGAGTGTGTTTACTTCACAAGTTTCATGACTTGGTGAAGTTGAGAGCTTGATCTTGCGATGCTTCGACGTAGATCATCTTCGGCATGGACATCGACGACCTAGCTTGCCCATTCTCCGACGAAGCCGACTCTAGAGCCCGGATTTGATTTGGACAGCGGAGACGACCTCGTTGCGGAGCCGTGGAGGTGGAGGACCGGATCTACAAAGGTTGTATTTCCGTATTCTCATTAGTTATTTTGTTAACTAGTTTTGTTCGCCTAGACATCTAGCAAACGATCCGTACTTTAGGGTTTGTAGGCACCATAATTTTTGAAATTGCCATGGTTGATGGCTTGGGAGACCTCACTAGAGTGCCTAGGAACCCTGCAGCAACGATATCCTGTTTAGAACTCTTCCAACATACCGCCCCTCCAATGAGGGTAAAGACAAATCCCGAGTGCGACTTAGAGTCGTCCTTATCACTTTGGAAGCTGGAATCGGTAAAGGACTCCACCCGAAGTTCTCCGTTACCATACACCAAGAACATGTCTCTAGTCCTTCGCAAGTACTTGAGAATGTTCTTCACAGCTGTCCAATGACTCTCTCCAGGATCTGCTTGATACCGACTCACTACACTTAGAGAGTATGCTACATCGGGTCTGGTACATAGCATCGCATACATGATAAAGCCTACTGCCGAAGCATAGGGTATCCCTTGCATGCGAGCTCTCTACAAATAAGTCTTGGGAGACATCTCTTTGGAAAGAGTGAGTCCAGAGATCATGGGTTGGTTCCCACGCTTGGATTCTTCCATACTAAAACTTTTTAGTATGGTGTCATAGAGTCTTGTGTGGTTCCCGCTGTGCTTTGATTTCCACCTTACCACGTCCAAGAGGGCGTGCAAAATGGTGGTTTTTGGGTATAGTCCCGAGTCACATGGTGGCAATGAGCGATAGGAGGGGATTCGTCTCTCCCGGTATAGGGAGTTGATGTTGCGCTGTGTTCGATTGGCTATAACCGGAAATCCCTGGCCAGGGTTGCTGAGATTTACTGGTAAGTGTTACCAGTAGTTTCTCGAACTATTATAGGCCTCATATCGACACGACTTATCGAGCTATTAGGGTCTGACGTTTACCACCCTTAGGCGAGATATGCGACATATCAGACGATCAGACCGGACTGTACGGTAAGTGTTACTGGTTGGATTCACATGAGTATGAGCGGGCTTGCTCGTCGATCTTCTAATCGCTCAATACCCGGGTGGCCGTTACGTTTAGCAGACCGCTTGCGGCTTGTGGGTGTTTGATATGATCATCACCTGCTGCCGGCGTATTGACGAGTCTTTAGAGTCCTACACAGAGGTTTCCTGGCTCAAGCAAAACGAAATAGGAGCGCGTATGAGATATGTGCGGGACCGAGAATGATACCAGTATGTGATACTGTATTCGATTCTCGTGATTTATGACATTGATCGGTTATATGCGATATAGCCGGGTTATCGGATCAAGTGTTGATTCGATAAGTTGTTACTGTTGATATTAGTCGGTTATATGCGATATGACCGGATCATTAAATCAAGTGTTGATTTAATGATTTAATGTATAATTATATATTTGATATATTACTTTGCATTAACTAGTATTGGTTCACTTAAGATGGATTTTCTCACTTGATGTGCACATTGTATATATGATATACTTTTGTGCATTTGATTGTATCATGTTTGATGATACATGATAGTTTGGTGTATAGTTTAAACCATGGTTGGTCAATGGTTAGGGTTTCTTTTGCTTCATTTACTTATTCATTTATTCATTTATTTATCCATTTTTTTTATTTTAGCAAAAGAAAATGATAAAGAGAAAATTGTGGCTTTCTTTGTTTGTAATTGAAGCTTCATGAAGCTTTGACTACATGACCATTTTGTCTCATGCTTAACCCTAAACCATTAAACCTAACCATGGTCTATTCTCTACACCTAACTAAGGTTAGGATATGATAAGTATTCATTTGATTATTCTTTTTGAACAAGATTTATCATATTCTATCTTCTTCTTCTTCTTCATCTTCAAAGAAGAAAAGTTTGCCTCCATCAATGGCAACTTGAGCAAATGAGTGAGAAATCCAATTCTAAAGTGAACCCACTTCCTATTTCTTCATCCTCTACCTCTTGCCAAGTAGTATAGGGTGTTTCCTTCATAAGTTTTCATGGCTTGGTGAAGGTGGAGCTTGATCTAGTGATGCCTCGACGTAGATCATCTTCGGCATCGTCGTCGATGACCTAGCCCGCTTTTTCTCCTATGAAGCCGATGCTAGAGTCATGGTTCGATTTGGACAGCGGAGAGGACTTCATCATGGAGCTATGGAGGTGGAGAAACGGATCTACAAAGGTTGTATTTCCGTTCTTTTAGTTTAGTTGTAAACTAGTTTCATTGTTTCGCCAATATATCTAGTTAACGATCCGTATTAGGGTTTCTCGGCACCCGTAAAATTTGAAATTGGCATGGTTGATGCCTTGTGAGACGTCATTAGCGTGCCTAGGAACCCTACAGTGGTATCAGAGCCTAGCTAGAGCCTTAGGCGATGCGTAGACGATGTTAGAAACCCGATCGAACCCCGAAACCTTAACTTTTAACCCTCTCTGGACTTTTTCTGAAAAAGTGGTTTTTTCCAAATTAAAAATGCTTAAAAAATTCAGCAGGAAATTCTAAGAATTACGGTGCAAAAATTACCTAATGATCTGTCTAAAGCGCGGCGGAACCGCGGCATTAGCCGCCTATTGCGGTGGTTCCGCACTCATTTAGTCTCTTCAGTCAACCATTTTTGCACAGTAACTTCTTTATTTAAATGCTGAGTTTTATGGGAATTTTTAATATTTATTCAAGGGTTGAATTTTCTGGGGTTGTTTTGGGGATTCGATGATTCGATCGGATTATCAGATTTTGTCTATGTGGATTCCGGATAATTTTTGAATATGTTAAAAAGTTCGACCGGATATAAATACCCAACTTTTCCCCTGCCGGAAAATTTCCAAGTGTTCGACTTTTCCGTAGTTTAACGACGTTCTAAGTAGTGCAAGTAACGCGATGGTCCCTCTAGAAGACAACAAACCTTAACTCGATTATGTGACCGTCTTGAACTGCCCTTTGAACCTTCGGGTTTGGGGCAGTACGGCGTGCCACATGTGAGGCGTTGGCTTGACCCTTCTACGGCTGGACCGTTGGTACTGAGGCATGAAGTGAATGTCTTTGAACTTATTTCATGTGTTGATCTGTTTCGGGAAAACTTGGGTGTTCGTTTGTTCGATCGAAAAGTTTAACATTTTCTATTTATCCGGAATGTGATACAATAATTGGAATTCACAAACAGTTATGAGATAACTGAATGAATGTTATAAACATAGCAGTTTAGTCTCACTTTATCGGTTGCCACGGAATTTTGATGTGATCAAAAGTCCGTCGCAATCACGTAGCGTACGCGGATACTCACCGGGTAAACTTAATAGACAGCCTCACTCCATAGCCCCGACCAAGTGACTGTAGGAGAACCCCATCGCCGAAAGCATCCGTTCGGGTGCTCGCGGCAGCGGTGTTCCGCCTTGGTGCACTTCGTCGACGGTATCGGGGGTGCGGCCGCCTACTAAAGTTTGCGACGAGCATTCGATCAGTATGTCGGGAATCTTCTTGAATTACCCGACTTAATATTGAAAAGAGTTTTCGATAATGAGACTAAAATGCGGGGTTTATAATTGTTAGGCATGCGATGTCTAAGTAATTCATTTGATTAGGCATGTGATGTCTAAGGAGGTTGCGGATTCCAACTGTTGTAGTTTTACACTTTCTTTTCTGTGACCGTAAGTGTAATATGTGATATCGTCGGTTTCGTTGCTATATGTCAACGACAATTGGGATGCGCATATTTACTTACGTTGATGACGTGTGATGTTATATGTTGCTGGATATGTTATATTGGATCGTCGTGTTTGAATAGCCGGGGTTTTTTTTATGTGAGATGAGTGTTTTCATTTTCATTCATGTAAAAACTTGTATGTAATATTCTTTTATTTGGGGCACTTCCAGGTTGCGGAAGATGTCACCGTTTGTATATTATTTACTTTTCCGCACTAGGATAGACCTAAGGAGGAGGGCACAAGTAACCGGGTTCTGGAGTCCAGTGGGAGACCAACTCGAGGAGTCGAGTCCGGGTCTCCTAACTCTAGAATTGGTAGGGTTGCTTGCAGCTCTCGTAGGGGTCTAGGGGTGTGGGTTTGGTTATTCATCACGACCGTGGAATCCATGTTTTATACTGGCTCGTATTGAAAACACGGACGTCCTAGTATATCCAATATTTCATATGTTTCTTCTGCTGCGATATATGTGATGTGATCATGTGATGTTCTGTGATGGATACTGTATATAGTATATATGATATATTATATAGATGTTACTTATGTTTTACACCCGCGCTAGCCCTGCCCCGCTCTGCCGTTAGTTACCTAACCTAACGGTGCACGAGGGGACATCGAGGCGAATACGGATGGCATAAGTGTACGTCGTATTTATCTGTGATGTTTAGGTACATAAATGATGGGACTTCATTAATGAGATTAATGAAAGTAAAAGAAACCTAAGATGTTGTAGAATCAAATTTCAAAATAAAACAGGTAGCTACAGTTCTTGCTTTGCACAGCGGTATATATGATATATCCTGCACCTTATTCGATGAGGAAAGGACCGAGATCCCTTCACCGGGAGTGACTCCTTTAGCAATAACTGGCTGATGCTACACACTCGGTTTGTCTTTTGATTGCTTTTAAGAGTTTTTGCTTTGCACAGTGATATATATGATATATCCCGCACCTCATTCGACGAGAAAAGGACCGACGATCCCTTCACCGGGAGTGACTCCTTTAGCAAAACTAGAAAAGCCTCAAAGACACTCCATTTCAAAATTCATTCGATCCTACAACGATATCAAGTTCATTACGCAATAGGTTTTCAGAAAAACCTGCCGTAGCCCTCCGTCATTTCAGATAAGTAGTAGTTAGTATTCGTGCTACGTTTGTTGGCCTGCGTCAAGGCATAGTGTGCGGTAGCTAACTAGTATTTATCTGCTTATGCATGATGCAGATTGGATTAGGGTAGTCGTGCGACTTTGTTGGCCTGCGTCAAGGGTCGTGCGGGTGGGTTTAATTCAATCAAGAAATGACGGGTTGAACTTGACTAGCGGACTATGGTTTGTTGGCCTGTGTCAAGGTCATAGGACGCTAGGGGCAAAATATTATCGGGAATTTCAAGTGTTGAAATTAAGATTGCATACCTTCTATGAGATAGTTGGATCCCGATATCCGCTGCGAGTAAGAGTTACTCCTGGGAGAGTTTTACACATTACAATTAGCCGATCAAGTAGGTGTCTAGAAAGGTGTTAACGAGGTTACACCTCTGGGAAAACGAGGTTTACATTAATTAGGTTCGTGTGAAAGCACGGGGGACCTCCCTCAAAGTACCGACACTTATAAATATAATATTGCTTGGTTAGGGACATTGAGACTTTGATTCATATTTCTTTACGTATTGACTTATAGCATACCTGTATACTTACATGCTAGTTATCTGTATACCTATAGTGTATCGTACCATTAGTGATAGGTGCATACACACTTTACGATATAACTACAGGTGTACTTTGCATATATGTTACTTATACCCGGGGGGTACCCTACATATTTTACTATACCCAGGGGGCATACTACATCATTTGCTTATAGGTAGACACCTATACTTAGCTGTACCATATTGAATTCGCATACATCTGGTTTCAGCTACATATTTTCCTTTATATGCTCGCATTTCAGATATATCGCACATATTTATTCCTGGATTTGCGCATTCTTATTTGGATTTTACATGATGTTTTCTGGATTTGGGAACCGCGAGAGTTCATGAAATTATGCATTAATTGAAAAACCCGGTTTCCTTGATATGATATTTGCGCAACCACCATGAGATTTATCGGTTCTGATTATATACTCCATACGAGGTGTGAATGCTGTATGAGGGTACATGGTGCGGCCCGGTATGGTTCCCCTCGGCAAGAAGATCGATAGACTTTGCCGATTGAGCCTGGAGACGGGCAAGTACCTACCGGTGACAGTACCAATGACTCGGCGGGGATCGTGGGGATACCGTTGGGAGTCATGTACGTATAGATACATCGAGAGGCGAGGGTAAGAGCTAGGCACTCGAGCTTTCAGGATAGCGTATGATACGTACCTATCAGGATGTTAGTCTGGGAGACGGCATATGATAGATCAGTATTCTGTGTCGATGCTTGGCACATTGGTTTCATGTTATTTCTAATTACTCCTTGTATATATAACAGGGGATTTATCCGCTGTTATATATACCCTTACACCAATATTAGTGGAATGGGACGCTAATATATATGTATTGACCTCATCATATTTATTTATGTCATTATATTTAGGATGTTAGAATTTTGCTGGAGATTTGATTCGGGATATAAGAGATTCATTTGAGATTGGATACTAGATAGATATGTGAGATCTACTTGATATTGTACATTCGAGATGTATGAGATCTACTAGCTGTTGTACGTTCGAGATATGTGAGATATACTTGATATTGTACATACGAGATATGTGAGATCCACTTGATTTTGTACATTCGATATATACGAGATATACTTGATGATTGTACATTCGATATATGCGAGATATACTTTAGGTTGTACATTCGGGATATATGAGATATACTTGATATTGTGTAATTGAGGAGAGGTGATACTTAGATAATATGAGAGCCAATTTGGGGGCTGATTTGAGGAATTGGTATTTAAATTTTCTTGCTGGATTGTGATCCTACCACGATGTCAGGATTCCGTGGAAATGACATACTTCACCCCGTACCTCACCTTATCTGTTTGTGCACTGCTTCATGTACTAGTAGTACCTGTTAGTGTACCTTTCATGATTGTTGCACATTTACATTCTCATATCCCTATCGCATGATTATGGCATACGGTTGTCATATCATTATTGCTTTATATATATTGGTTGTACCTGCTAGAGTACTTTCCATTATTCTGCATTCATATGACATGTTATTACTGTTAATTGCATATCTTAGATTCACGCTTTACGTGCATACTTGCGATTACCTGCATATGTTATTTACTATTCACGAGTTGGCAACTCACCCCCATTGTGCCACAGTATTTGCAGGTGTTCCTCAGGATAGTCAGAGGCAGGCTATTATCACACATCTCATCATCTTTTGCTACGGATACCGCATCAGCTCACAGTGTGCAGTTTGCTTAGGTGGGTTTTGTGGTTATTCGTTGTATTGTTTATTCGTTGTATCCATGTACTCTCCATCTAGTATTTTCATATTGACTTAGAGACTTGGTGAGGACGATGTTGTATATTATGTTGGATTTGTTGTCTTTTATACAGTTTCCTTTCTATCGTCTTCTATTTCTTCGCTACGGCGTCGTATATTTGTGGTGGTGATTGTTTTCCGCCTTTGGGCATGGATTTGCTCCCATTGGGGATGCTTTACTTTTTATTTATGTTGTACCCACTTTTGGGGTTGGTTTTTATAAAGGAGGTGCTGCCAAAATTTTAAGGAAATAAAGTTAGACTTTAAAAGAATTTGGGTTGTGATTTCAAAGACTTTTAAACAATAATTCTTATCTTTTCTTGTCTTTTACTGGTTTAGATTTCTGGGTTTTGGCTTTCTTTTACTGCGTTACGCCTGTAGACGTTGCGTAGTATTAGGGCCGTCACGTGCCAATTTCGGGTCGTGACACAGATGGTATTATACCTTACGTCAGATGGCAGTTCTCTGGTGACACTGGTACAGGTTAGTCTGTAGACCCGAGATCGTCATAGAGTCTTGTGTGATTCCCACTGTGCTTTGATTTCCACCTTACCACGTCCAAGAGGGCGTGCAAAATGGTGGTTTTTGGGTACAGTCCCGATTCACATGGAGGCAATGAGCGATAGGAGGGGATTCGTCTCTTCCGGTGTAGGGAGTTGATGTTGCGCTGTGTTCGATTGGCTATAACCGGAAATCCCTGGCCAGGGTTGCTGAGATTTACTGGTAAGTGTTATCAATAGTATCACGAACTGTTATAGACCACATATCGACATGACTGTTAGTTATATGTATGCCCTAGAGGCCATTACTATACATAGGATGTATATTGTAGTGGATGCTGGGACATATATAGGGAGGACTTTCTTGCTCGACATGATAGTATGCTATCTGGTTGCTCTTTACCTTAACGTGTATACTGATTGTCTCTCTGTTACATGTTGGTAAAGCCCTTAGGATATGTACTTGACTACCTGGACTATGATGCGGATCATACTAGTGGGGACATGGTAGTCTATAAGTACATCCTTCACAGTCCCTAGTCGAGGGTGTATCGAGACGGGGCATCGATATACCAGAGTAGACTAGCGTATACCTTCTCGACCCATACAGATGGGCGATGGATGATCCCATATCCATCGGTGTTTGACATCAGAGATGATATACGGGTGCTCAGTAGAGACTGGGTACACTGGGCGGACTCGCCGAGAACTCCCAGATGGTATTATACCTCACGTCAGATGGCAGTTCTCTGGTGACACTGGTACAGAGTAGTCTGTTGACCCGAGATCGTCATAGAGTCTTGTGTGGTTCCCACTGTACTTTGATTTCCATCTTACCACGTCCAAGAGGGCGTGCAAAACGGTGGTTTTTGGGTACAGTCCCGAGTCACATGGAGGCAATGAGCGATAGGAGGGGATTCGTCTCTCCCGGTATATGGGGGTTGATGTTGCGCTGTGTTCGATTGGCTATAACAGGAAATCCCTGGCCAGGGTTGCTGAGATTTACTGGTAAGTGTTACCAGTAGTTTCTCGAACAGTTATAGACCTCATATCGACACGACTTATTGAGCTATTGGGGTCTGACGTTTACCACCCCTAGGCGAGATATGCGACATATCAGACGATCAGACCGGACTGTACGGTAGTGTTACTGGTCGGATTCACTGGAGTGTGAGCGGGCTTGCTCGTCGATCTTCAGATCGCTCAATACCCGGGTGGCCGTTACGTTTAGCAGACCGCTTGCGGCTTGTGGATGTTTGATATGATCATCATCCGCTGCCGGCGTATTGACGAGTCTTTAGAGTCCTACACAGAGGTTTCCTGGTTCAAGCGAAACGAAATAGGAGCGCATATGAGATATGTGCGGGACCGAGAATAATGCGTGTATGTGATACCGTATTCTATTCTCGCGATAAATATATCGAATGGTTGTATGCGATATAACCTAGTTATCGATTCAAGCGTTGATTCGATAAGCCGATATATTAGATACCAGTCGGTTATGTGCGCATGACCGGATCATTGAATCAAGTGTTGATTTAATGATTTAATGCATATTTATATATTTGATATATTGCTTTGTATCAACTAGTATCGGTTTACTTAAGATGGATTTTCTCGCTCGGGTGTGCACATTACATATGCGATATGATTTTGTGCACTTGATTGTATCATGTTTGATGATACAAGTTTACTTGGTTAAAGTGCAAAGAATAAACCATGGTTAAAAGAATGGTTAGGGTTTTATTTTCCATTACTTATTTATTCATTTATTTATTTGTTTATTCACTTTGGAAAATAAAAAGAAAAGAGAAAAGAATGGTTGCTAGATTTGGACTTTAGTTGAAGCTTCATGAAGCTTTGTTCAAGTCAACCATCCTTATCTCATCCTTAACCCTAACCATTCCCACTAACCATGATTCATTCTCTACACTTAACTCTAGTTAGAATTATGATAAGAATTCATTTTCTTTTCTTTTTCTATTAACTTATCATAATATCTTTCTTCTTCTTCTTCATTCTTCAAGTGAAGAAAAGCAAAGTCCATCAATGGTGATTGTTGGATATGAGTGAGAAATCCAATTCTAAAGTTAACCCAATTCCTATTTCTTCATCCTCTACCTCTTGCCAAGTAGTAGAGTGTGTTTCCTTCACAAGATTTTAGGGTTTGGTGAAGGTGGAGCTTGATTCATCGATGCCTCGACGTAGATCATCTTCGGCATGGACATCGACGACCTAGCTTGCCCATTCTCCGACGAAGCCGATCCTAGAGCCCAGATTCGATTTGGACAGCGGAGAGGACCTCGTTGCGGAGCTATGGAGGTGGAGCACCGGATCTACAAAGGTTGTATTTCCGTATTTTATATAGTTAACTGTTAACTAGTTCTTGTTCGCCTAGACATCTAGCAAACGATCCGTACTTTAGGGTTTGTAGGCACCATAATTTTTGAAATTGCCATGGTTGATGGCTTGGGTGACCTCACTAGAGTGCCTAGGAACCCTGCAGTGGTATCAGAGCCTAGCTAGAGCCTTAGGCGAAGTCCAGACGGAAATTGAAGTCCGAACGAACCCGAAACCCCGATTCAAAGTTGCTCTCTGTACATTTTTTAAAAACAGGGAATTTTCAGTATTAAAAATATTCAGAGAAACATGCAGGAATATCTAAGAGTTACTGTGAAGACGTAAGCCCTAATTCCCTTAAAGCGCCGCGCTTCCGCGGCACGAGCCTGGCTTGTGCCGCGCAAGCGCGGCGGTTTTGTCGTGTTGTGAGGTCTTAACAGCACAGTAACTCCTATTTAACATTTCTGGTATTCCTGGATATTTTTAATATATTTTCAAGAGTTGAATTTTTCTGAGTTGATTTGGGGCTTCGGTATTTCGATCGGGGTATCAAATTTTGTCTGTGTGGCTTTCCGGATAAATTTTAGAATATGTTAAAAAGTTCGACCGGATATAAATACCCAACTTTTCCCCTGTCGGGAAATTTCCAAGTGTTGGATTTTTCCGTAGTTTAACGACGTTCTAAGTAGTGCAAGTAACTCGATGGTCCCTCTAGAAGACACAAACCTTAACTCGATTATGTGACCGTCTTAAACTGCCCTTTGAACCTTCGGGTTTGGGGCAGTACGGCGTGCCACATGTGAGGCGTTGGCTTGACCCTTCTACGGCTGGATCGTTGGTACTGAGGCACGAACGGAATGTTGTTAGACTTGTTTCATGTGTTGATCTGTTTCGGGAAAACTTGGGTGTTCGATTGTTCGATCGGAAAGTTTAACATTTTCTGTTTATCTGGAATGGGATACAATAATTGGAATTCACAATGAGTTATATGATAACTAAATGAATGTTATAAACATAGCAGTTTAGTCTCACTTGATCGGTTGCCACGGAATTTTGATGTGATCAAAAGTCCGTCGCAATCACGTAGTGTACGCGGATACTCGCCGGATAAACTTAATAAACAGCTTCACTCCATAGCCCCGACCAAGTGACTGTAGGAGAACCCCGTCGCCGAAAGCATCCGTTCGGGTGCTCGCGGTAGCGGTGTTCCTCCTTGGTGCACTTCGTCGACGGTATCGGGGGTGCAGCCGTCTACTGAAGTTTGCAACGAGTATTCGATCAGGATGTCGGGAATCTTGTTGAATTGCCCGACTTAATATTGAAAAGTGTTTTCGATTTTGAGACTAAAATGCGGGGTTTATAATTGTTAGGCATGCGATGTCTAAGAAATTCATTTGGTCAGGCATGCGATGTCTGAGGAGGTTGCGGATTCCAACTGTTGTAGTTTTACACTTTCTTTTCTGTGACCGTAAGTGTAATATGTGATATCGCCGGTTTCGTTGCTATATGTCAACGACAATTGGGGTATGCATATTTACTTACGTTGATGACATCTGATGTTATGTGTTGCTGGATATGTTATATTGGATCGTCGTGTTTGAATAGCCGGGGGTTTTTATGTGAGATGAGTGTTTTTCATTTTCATTCATGTAAAAAACTTGTATGTAATATTCTTTTATTGGGGCGCTTCCAGGTTGCGGGAGTTGTCACCTGTTGTATATTATTTACTTTTCCGCACTAGGATAGACCCAAGGAGGAGGGCACAAGTAACCGGGTTCTGGAGTCCAGTGGGAGACCAACTCGAGGAGTCGAGTCCGGGCCTCCTAACTCCAGAATTGGTAGGGTTGCTTGCCGCTCTCGTAGGGGTCTAGGGGTGTGGGTTTGGCTATTCATCACGACCGTGGAATCCGTGTTTTATACTGGCTCGTATTGAAAACACGGACGTCCTAGTATATCCAATATTTCATATGATTCTTCTGCTGCGATATCTGTGATGAGATCATGTGATGTTTCTGTGATGGATATAGTATATAGTATATATGATATATTATATAGACGTTACTTATGTTTTACACCCGCGCTAGCCCTGCCCTGCTCTGTCGTTAGTTACCTAACCTAACGATGCACGAGGGGACATCGAGGCGAATGCGGATGGCATAAGTGTACGTCATATCTATCTGTGATGTTTAGGTATTTAAATGATGGGACTTCATTAATGCGATTAATGAAAATAAAAGAAACCTAAGATGTTGTAGAATCGAATTTCAAAATAAAACAGGTAGCTACAGTTCTTGCTTTGCACAGCGGTATATGTGATATATCCTGCACCTCATTCGACGAGGAAAGGACCGAGATCCCTTCACCGGGAGTGACTCCTTTAGCAATAACTGGCAGATGCTACACACTCGGTTTGTTTTTTGATTACTTTTAAGAGTTCTGCTTTGCACAGTGATATATATGATATATCCCGCACCTCATTCGATGAGGAAAGGACCGACGATCCCTTCACTGGGAGTGACTCCTTTAGCAAAACTAGAAAAGCCTCAAAAGCACTCCATTTCAAAATTCATTCGATCCTACAACGATATCAAGTTCATTACGCAATAGGTTTTCAGAAAAACCTGTCGTAGCCCTCCGTCATTTCAGATAAGTACTAGTTAGTATTCGTGCTACGTTTGTTGACTATGTTAAGGCGTAGTGTGCGGTAGCTAACTATTGGTTATCTGTATTAGCATATGATGCGATTGGATTAGGGTAGTCGTGCGACTTTGTTGACTATGTTAAGGGTCGTGCGGGTGGGTTTAATTCAATCGGGAAATGACGGGTTGAACTTGACTAGCACTTATGATTTGTTGACTATGTTAAGGTCATATAGCTGCTAGGGGCAAAATATTATCGGGAATTTCAAGTGTTGAAATTTGCAATGAGATTGCATACCTTCTATGAGATAGTTGGATCCCGATACCCGCTGCGAGTAAGTGTTACTCCTGGGAGAGTTTTATACATTACAATTAGCCGATCAAGTAGGTGTCTAGAAAGGTGTCAACGGGGTTACGCCTCTGGGAAAACGAGGTTTACATTAATTAGGTTCGTGCGAAAGCACGGGGGACCTCCCTCAAAGTACCGACACTGGCCTGGCTGAAAGATTGGCGAACTTGTAGTGTGTAATTAATCCCGGCTAGTCTTTCCTTTTTGGGTTTGAAGGAAGATTTGATAAAAAGCAGTGGGAGTCATCCTGATTAGATAAAATAATAACCAATCTATTCTTGACAGAGCGCACGCTGAGTGTTTTCTTCTCTCTCTCCAGGTAGCGACCATATCACGCCTTAATCAAGATAATAATACGGAATATTGACCGAACCCGCTTGTTATACTGAGCTGGGGAACGTTGGTCCCGCTCCAACTTATAAATGTTATAAGACAGAGCAGGAAATTGGGGAATACCAGATTTCCCGTGCCGCCCAAACGAAGAGAGTGCATGCTGATGCATCATCTTCGGGTGTGTTCATTATACAGAACTGTTTCTCAGTATCCTTTGCGTCCTGGGTATGTGATACCAGATCAGTATCCCAGATATGTAATCTGTTACATAGGGCTACAGATAGGTAGAGAACTGAGAACGGGTGATAAGTTTCATGAGACAGAAAACGGGGCAAGTGTTGCAGCCAAGTCTGTTGGTCACTGTCACCCTGTATTACCAATACATTGATTCTGAACGAATGTTATTAGATACCGAACCTGATATACAAAATCATATCAGTCTCTTTATTAGTAAAGAAACGATAAAATTTTGTATTGTTGGATAATGTTTTGAACATTTCCTATATCAAAAGTTGATCGGATCAGGCACGTTATCTAAAAGCATTGATGTTCTAAATCAAACTACAGTTCTTAGTATACGGAACACACACAAGAGGAAGAGTTCAGAAATGAACGAATTCTTCTTGAGGTATTGTAGACTAGGTCAGATCAATGCGACCCGACTAGCTAGAGTTACATTTAGATGCATATTTAAATCAGTTTGAATTTACATCTTGTGAAACTCGCCAGTCATGTCACAAAGATAAGATGACCACAGCTCCGTTTACTGGAAACAGAGAAAGAGTTAGTGAGCTCTTGGGATGATACATGTTGATGTATGTAAGGTCCCCTGTCTACACATGCCAGGACTGGTTCTTTATACTTCATTACGTTCTCTGATGATCTCTTTAGATTCAGACATATGTTCTTGTTGAAACACAAGTCCGAACCTTTTGAGATATTCACAGAATATAAGTTAGAAGTAGAGAACTAAAATATGGGTATAAGTATTATGTCCTTTGATGTGATCAAGGAGGAGAATACTTGAGCACGGAAATCCTGGATTATTCTAAAGGAGAATGAGATTCTCTCTCAGCATTACTCCTCCGTATACACCATAGCACGATGGTATATCGGGGCGGAGCAATCACACCCTATATGATATGGTGTGCTCTATGATGAGTATTACTGAATCACCTATTTCCTTTTTGGGAGTTATGCACTTATGAAGTTGCATACCTATTGAATAGGATTCGAATCAAATCAGTTGCCTACCACTTCATATATGATATGGAAAGGGAAGAGCCCATGTCTTAAGCTAGTTAAGATTTGGGGTTGTCCGGCCTATGTCTAAAAGCAAAATCCGGACAAGCTCGAGGCAAGGTCAGTTATGTACAACTGGAAAGGTTCCAGCTATACAAACTGCAGCTGATGATTTGAAAGAACCAAAGGATTCAGTAGATACCAACGAACCTCAGCCTCTCCGCCGATCTAGTAGGGTTTTCTCACCCACCTGAGAGATACATTGGTTTCTCTATGACAGTGGGAGCGAGGATTGCATCATGAGATGATTACCCAACTAGCTTCGAGCTGGCCATCGAGAGTAAGACTCTGTAAGAATGGCTGGATGCTTAGCGATCTGAGATGGAATCCTTATACGCCAACAAAGTATGGACTTTGGTTGCAATATCTGAAGGGTTAAATCCCCATCAGGAGCAAGTATATCTTGAGAAGATTACTTGGTGTAGATGGAAAAGTTGAGACTTTCAAAGCTAGACTTGTTAAAGGTTTTCGTCATCGACCAGGCGTGGATCATGATGAAACCTTTTCAAGTGACTATGCTTAAGTCCATCCAGATCCTACTTGCCACGGCTACATACCATGACTGCGATATCTGGTGGTTGGGTGTCTTGACTGCTTTTCTAAATGATGATTTAGAAGAGAGCGTCTATAAGTACACAGCCAGAGGGCTTCGTAGACAGTGGGAGCAGCGGAAACGTGTGCAAGATGTTTTATCTGATAAAGCAGGCATCGCGGAGTTGGAACATCTGTTTTGATGGATTAGTCAAAGAAGTTGACATCATCAAAATGGTAGATGAACCTTGTATAAACAAAATGGTAGTAGGGAGTATGGTGACGATCCTCGTAGAGTACGTGGATGACATACTCTTGATAGGGAAGGAGTTTCCTATGCTACGCTCGATCAATCTCCGCTTATCACAATGATTCTCCATATAGGATCAAAGTGATACCTCCTAAATCCTGGATTTTGGATCTATGAGATAGATCTAAATGGATGTTAGGATACTCACTAGATGTAGTGAGACGGTATCAAACGATCCTGGGGAGAATCACTGGAAGGGTTCTAGGGTGATAAAGACGACTGAATGTCAGTCGCAGGCATTGTCTTTACCCTCAGTAAAGGGACGGTATGTTGGAAGAGTTCCAAGCTAGATACCGTGACATACTAGATGATAAAGGCTGGATACATCGCTACTTAAGATGCTACCAAAGAGGCTGTTTGGGTGTATATAGGTTCATGAGATGAACTATGTTCCTCCCATTGTGTGACAATGGAGTTGTGGCTTATGCCAAGGAACGCCCGTCCCATCAGTGATCCAGACATATTCTAAGGCAGCATCGCCTGATCATGGAGATAGTTGATCTCCAGGGTGATCGAGGTTTGGAGAGTAGACTCAGAGGACAACACAGCGGATCCATTCACAAAGGCCTGTTCCCAGAGAGAGACTTTTATGGGATGGTTGAGTATGAGATACTTCAAACCACTGCTACAGATGGCCCTAGTGCAAGTGGGAGATTGTTAGTTATATGTATGCCCTAGAGGCCATTACTATACATAGGATGTATATTGTAGTGGATGCTGGGACATATATAGGGAGGACTTTCTTGCTCGACATGATAGTATGCTATCTGGTTGCTCTTTACCTTAACGTGTATACTGATTGTCTCTCTGTTACATGTTGGTAAAGCCCTTAGGATCTGTACTTGACTACCTGGACTATGATGCGGATCATACTAGTGGGGACATGGTAGTCTATAAGTACATCCTTCACAGTCCCTAGTCGAGGGTGTATCGAGACGGGGCATCGATATACCAGAGTAGACTAGCGTGTACCTTCTCGACCCATACAGATGGGCGATGGATGATCCCATATCCATCGGTGTTTGACATCAGAGGAGATATACGGGTGCTCAGTAGAGACTGGGTACACTGGACGGACTCGCCGAGAACTCCCAGATGGTATTATACCTCACGTCAGATGGCAGTTCTCTGGTGACACTGGTACAGAGTAGTCTGTTGACCCGAGATCGTCATAGAGTCTTGTGTGGTTCCCACTGTGCTTTGATTTCCATCTTACCACGTCCAAGAGGGCGTGCAAAACGGTGGTTTTTGGGTACAGTCCCGAGTCACATGGAGGCAATGAGCGATAGGAGGGGATTCGTCTCTCCCGGTATAGGGAGTTGATGTTGCGCTGTGTTCGATTGGCTATAACAGGAAATCCCTGGCCAGGGTTGCAGAGATTTACTGGTAAGTGTTACCAGTAGTTTCTCGAACAGTTATAGACCTCATATCGACACGACTTATTGAGCTATTGGGGTCTGACGTATACCACCCCTAGGCGAGATATGCGACATATCAGACGATCAGACCGGACTGTACGGTAGTGTTACTGGTCGGATTCACTGGAGTGTGAGCGGGCTTGCTCGTCGATCTTCAGATCGCTCAATACCCGGGTGGCCGTTACGTTTAGCAGACCGCTTGCGGCTTGTGGGTGTTTGATATGATCATCGCCTGCTGCCGGCGTATTGACGAGTCTTTAGAGTCCTACACAGAGGTTTCCTGGCTCAAGCGAAACGAAATAGGAGCGCATATGAGATATGTGCGGGACCGAGAATAATGCGTGTATATGATACCGTATTCTATTCTCGCGATAAATATATCGAATGGTTGTATGCGATATAAACTAGTTATCGATTCAAGCGTTGATTCGATAAGCCGATATATTAGATACCAGTCAGTTATGTGCGCATGACCGGATCATTGAATCAAGTGTTGATTTAATGATTTAATGCATAATTATATATTTGATATATTACTTTGCATTAACTAGTATCGGTTCACTTTAGACGGATTTTCTCACTCGGTTCGTGCGCATTGCATATGCGATATGTTTTTGTGCACTTGATTGTATCATGTTTGATGATACATGTCATGCTAGGGTTCAAGTGTAAAGATTAAACCTTGGTTAATGAAATGGTTAGGGTTTATAATTTGTTATTCATTTATCTATTTAATTATCCTTTTTATTTTTGATAAATGAATAAAAGAAAATGAGAAAAGAATGGTGGCTTCTTTTGTTCTTTAGTTGAAGCTTCATGAAGCTTTGTTCAAGTCAACCATTCTTATCTCATCCTTAACCCTAACCATTCCCACTAACCATGATTCATTCTCTACACTTAACTCTAGTTAAAATTATGATAAGAATTCATTTTCTTTTCATTTTTCTTTTAACTTATCATAACCTTTTCCTTCTTCTTCTTCCTTGCTTCAAGTGAAGAAGCTTGAAGTCCATCAATGGTGATTGTTGGAAAAGAGTGAGAAATCCAAAACTAAAGTCTACCCACTTCCTATTTCTTCATCCTCTACCTCTTGCCAAGTAGTAGAGTGTGTTTACTTCACAAGTTTCATGACTTGGTGAAGTTGAGAGCTTGATCTTGCGATGCTTCGACGTAGATCATCTTCGGCATGGACATCGACGACCTAGCTTGCCCATTCTCCGACGAAGCCGACTCTAGAGCCCGGATTTGATTTGGACAGCGGAGACGACCTCGTTGCGGAGCCGTGGAGGTGGAGGACCGGATCTACAAAGGTTGTATTTCCGTATTCTCATTAGTTATTTTGTTAACTAGTTTTGTTCGCCTAGACATCTAGCAAACGATCCGTACTTTAGGGTTTGTAGGCACCATAATTTTTGAAATTGCCATGGTTGATGGCTTGGGAGACCTCACTAGAGTGCCTAGGAACCCTGCAGCAACGATATCCTGTTTAGAACTCTTCCAACATACCGCCCCTCCAATGAGGGTAAAGACAAATCCCGAGTGCGACTTAGAGTCGTCCTTATCACTTTGGAAGCTGGAATCGGTAAAGGACTCCACCCGAAGTTCTCCGTTACCATACACCAAGAACATGTCTCTAGTCCTTCGCAAGTACTTGAGAATGTTCTTCACAGCTGTCCAATGACTCTCTCCAGGATCTGCTTGATACCGACTCACTACACTTAGAGAGTATGCTACATCGGGTCTGGTACATAGCATCGCATACATGATAAAGCCTACTGCCGAAGCATAGGGTATCCCTTGCATGCGAGCTCTCTACAAATAAGTCTTGGGAGACATCTCTTTGGAAAGAGTGAGTCCAGAGATCATGGGTTGGTTCCCACGCTTGGATTCTTCCATACTAAAACTTTTTAGTATGGTGTCATAGAGTCTTGTGTGGTTCCCGCTGTGCTTTGATTTCCACCTTACCACGTCCAAGAGGGCGTGCAAAATGGTGGTTTTTGGGTATAGTCCCGAGTCACATGGAGGCAATGAGCGATAGGAGGGGATTCGTCTCTCCCGGTATAGGGAGTTGATGTTGCGCTGTGTTCGATTGGCTATAACCGGAAATCCCTGGCCAGGGTTGCTGAGATTTACTGGTAAGTGTTACCAGTAGTTTCTCGAACTATTATAGGCCTCATATCGACACGACTTATCGAGCTATTGGGGTCTGACGTTTACCACCCTTAGGCGAGATATGCGACATATCAGACGATCAGACCGGACTGTACGGTAAGTGTTACTGGTTGGATTCACAGGAGTATGAGCGGGCTTGCTCGTCGATCTTCTAATCGCTCAATACCCGGGTGGCCGTTACGTTTAGCAGACCGCTTGCGGCTTGTGGGTGTTTGATATGATCATCACCTGCTGCCGGCGTATTGACGAGTCTTTAGAGTCCTACACAGAGGTTTCCTGGCTCAAGCAAAACGAAATAGGAGCGCGTATGAGATATGTGCGGGACCGAGAATGATACCAGTATGTGATACTGTATTCGATTCTCGCGATTTGTGACATTGATCGGTTATATGCGATATAGCCGGGTTATCGGATCAAGTGTTGATTCGATAAGTTGTTACTGTTGATATTAGTCGGTTATATGCGATATGACCGGATCATTAAATCAAGTGTTGATTTAATGATTTAATGTATAATTATATATTTGATATATTACTTTGCATTAACTAGTATTGGTTCACTTAAGATGGATTTTCTCACTTGATGTGCACATTGTATATATGATATACTTTTGTGCATTTGATTGTATCATGTTTGATGATACATGATAGTTTGGTGTATAGTTTAAACCATGGTTGGTCAATGGTTAGGGTTTCTTTTGCTTCATTTACTTATTCATTTATTCATTTATTTATCCATTTTTTTTATTTTAGCAAAAGAAAATGATAAAGAGAAAATTGTGGCTTTCTTTGTTTGTAATTGAAGCTTCATGAAGCTTTGACTACATGACCATTTTGTCTCATGCTTAACCCTAAACCATTAAACCTAACCATGGTCTATTCTCTACACCTAACTAAGGTTAGGATATGATAAGTATTCATTTGATTATTCTTTTTGAACAAGATTTATCATATTCTATCTTCTTCTTCTTCTTCATCTTCAAAGAAGAAAAGTTTGCCTCCATCAATGGCAACTTGAGAAAATGAGTGAGAAATCCAATTCTAAAGTGAACCCACTTCCTATTTCTTCATCCTCTACCTCTTGCCAAGTAGTATAGGGTGTTTCCTTCATAAGTTTTCATGGCTTGGTGAAGGTGGAGCTTGATCTAGTGATGCCTCGACGTAGATCATCTTCGGCATCGTCGTCGATGACCTAGCCCGCTTTTTCTCCTATGAAGCCGATGCTAGAGTCATGGTTCGATTTGGACAGCGGAGAGGACTTCATCATGGAGCTATGGAGGTGGAGAAACGGATCTACAAAGGTTGTATTTCCGTTCTTTTAGTTTAGTTGTAAACTAGTTTCATTGTTTCGCCAATATATCTAGTTAACGATCCGTATTAGGGTTTCTCGGCACCCGTAAAATTTGAAATTGGCATGGTTGATGCCTTGTGAGACGTCATTAGCGTGCCTAGGAACCCTACAGTGGTATCAGAGCCTAGCTAGAGCCTTAGGCGATGCGTAGACGATGTTAGAAACCCGATCGAACCCCGAAACCTTAACTTTTAACCCTCTCTGGACTTTTTCTGAAAAAGTGGTTTTTTCCAAATTAAAAATGCTTAAAAAATTCAGCAGGAAATTCTAAGAATTACGGTGCAAAAATTACCTAATGATCTGTCTAAAGCGCGGCGGAACCGCGGCATTAGCCGCCTATTGCGGTGGTTCCGCACTCATTTAGTCTCTTCAGTCAACCATTTTTGCACAGTAACTTCTTTATTTAAATGCTGAGTTTTATGGGAATTTTTAATATTTATTCAAGGGTTGAATTTTCTGGGGTTGTTTTGGGGATTCGATGATTCGATCGGATTATCAGATTTTGTCTATGTGGATTCCGGATAATTTTTGAATATGTTAAAAAGTTCGACCGGATATAAATACCCAACTTTTCCCCTGCCGGAAAATTTCCAAGTGTTCGACTTTTCCGTAGTTTAACGACGTTCTAAGTAGTGCAAGTAACGCGATGGTCCCTCTAGAAGACAACAAACCTTAACTCGATTATGTGACCGTCTTGAACTGCCCTTTGAACCTTCGGGTTTGGGGCAGTACGGCGTGCCACATGTGAGGCGTTGGCTTGACCCTTCTACGGCTGGACCGTTGGTACTGAGGCATGAAGTGAATGTCTTTGAACTTATTTCATGTGTTGATCTGTTTCGGGAAAACTTGGGTGTTCGTTTGTTCGATCGAAAAGTTTAACATTTTCTATTTATCCGGAATGTGATACAATAATTGGAATTCACAAACAGTTATGAGATAACTGAATGAATGTTATAAACATAGCAGTTTAGTCTCACTTTATCGGTTGCCACAGAATTTTGATGTGATCAAAAGTCCGTCGCAATCACGTAGCGTACGCGGATACTCACCGGGTAAACTTAATAGACAGCCTCACTCCATAGCCCCGACCAAGTGACTGTAGGAGAACCCCATCGCCGAAAGCATCCGTTCGGGTGCTCGCGGCAGCGGTGTTCCGCCTTGGTGCACTTCGTCGACGGTATCGGGGGTGCGGCCGCCTACTAAAGTTTGCGACGAGCATTCGATCAGTATGTCGGGAATCTTGTTGAATTACCCGACTTAATATTGAAAAGAGTTTTCGATAATGAGACTAAAATGCGGGGTTTATAATTGTTAGGCATGCGATGTCTAAGTAATTCATTTGATTAGGCATGTGATGTCTAAGGAGGTTGCGGATTCCAACTGTTGTAGTTTTACACTTTCTTTTCTGTGACCGTAAGTGTAATATGTGATATCGTCGGTTTCGTTGCTATATGTCAACGACAATTGGGATGCGCATATTTACTTACGTTGATGACGTGTGATGTTATATGTTGCTGGATATGTTATATTGGATCGTCGTGTTTGAATAGCCGGGGTTTTTTTTATGTGAGATGAGTGTTTTCATTTTCATTCATGTAAAAACTTGTATGTAATATTCTTTTATTTGGGGCACTTCCAGGTTGCGGAAGATGTCACCGTTTGTATATTATTTACTTTTCCGCACTAGGATAGACCTAAGGAGGAGGGCACAAGTAACCGGGTTCTGGAGTCCAGTGGGAGACCAACTCGAGGAGTCGAGTCCGGGTCTCCTAACTCTAGAATTGGTAGGGTTGCTTGCAGCTCTCGTAGGGGTCTAGGGGTGTGGGTTTGGTTATTCATCACGACCGTGGAATCCATGTTTTATACTGGCTCGTATTGAAAACACGGACGTCCTAGTATATCCAATATTTCATATGTTTCTTCTGCTGCGATATATGTGATGTGATCATGTGATGTTCTGTGATGGATACTGTATATAGTATATATGATATATTATATAGATGTTACTTATGTTTTACACCCGCGCTAGCCCTGCCCCGCTCTGCCGTTAGTTACCTAACCTAACGGTGCACGAGGGGACATCGAGGCGAATACGGATGGCATAAGTGTACGTCGTATTTATCTGTGATGTTTAGGTACATAAATGATGGGACTTCATTAATGAGATTAATGAAAGTAAAAGAAACCTAAGATGTTGTAGAATCAAATTTCAAAATAAAACAGGTAGCTACAGTTCTTGCTTTGCACAGCGGTATATATGATATATCCTGCACCTTATTCGATGAGGAAAGGACCGAGATCCCTTCACCGGGAGTGACTCCTTTAGCAATAACTGGCTGATGCTACACACTCGGTTTGTCTTTTGATTGCTTTTAAGAGTTTTTACTTTGCACAGTGATATATATGATATATCCCGCACCTCATTCGACGAGAAAAGGACCGACGATCCCTTCACCGGGAGTGACTCCTTTAGCAAAACTAGAAAAGCCTCAAAGACACTCCATTTCAAAATTCATTCGATCCTACAACGATATCAAGTTCATTACGCAATAGGTTTTCAGAAAAACCTGCCGTAGCCCTCCGTCATTTCAGATAAGTAGTAGTTAGTATTCGTGCTACGTTTGTTGGCCTGCGTCAAGGCATAGTGTGCGGTAGCTAACTAGTATTTATCTGCTTATGCATATGATGCAGATTGGATTAGGGTAGTCGTGCGACTTTGTTGGCCTGCGTCAAGGGTCGTGCGGGTGGGTTTAATTCAATCAAGAAATGACGGGTTGAACTTGACTAGCGGACTATGGTTTGTTGGCCTGTGTCAAGGTCATAGGACGCTAGGGGCAAAATATTATCGGGAATTTCAAGTGTTGAAATTGAGATTGCATACCTTCTATGAGATAGTTGGATCCCGATATCCGCTGCGAGTAAGAGTTACTCCTGGGAGAGTTTTACACATTACAATTAGCCGATCAAGTAGGTGTCTAGAAAGGTGTTAACGAGGTTACACCTCTGGGAAAACGAGGTTTACATTAATTAGGTTCGTGTGAAAGCACGGGGGACCTCCCTCAAAGTACCGACACTGGCCTGGCTGAAAGATTGGCGAACTTGTAGTGTGTAATTAATCCCGGCTAGTCTTTCCTTTTAGGGTTTGAAGGAAGATTTGATAAAAAGCAGTGGGAGCCATCCTGATTAGATAAAATAATAACCAATCTATTCTTGCAAGAGCGCACGCTGAGTGTTTTCTTCTCTCTCTCTCCAGGTAGCGACCATATCACGCCTTAATCAAGCTAATAATACGAATATTGACCGAACCCGCTTGTTATTCTGAGCTGGGGAACGTTGGTCCCGCTCCAACTTATAATTGTTATAAGGCAGAGCAGGAAATTGGGGATTACCAGAATTCCCGTGCCGCCCAAACGAAGAGAGTGCATGCTGATGCATCATCTTCGGGTGTGTTCATTACAAAGAACTGTTTCTCAGTATGCTTTACGTCCTGGGTATGTGATACCAGATCAGGATCCCAGATATGTAATCTGTTACATAGGACTACAGAAAGGTGGAGAACTGAGAACGGGTGATAAGTTTCATGAGGCAGAAAACGGAGCAAATGTTGCAGCCAAGTCTGTTGGTCACTGTCACCCTGTATTACCAATACATTGATTCTGAACGAATGTTATTAGATACCGAACCTGATATACAAAATCATATCAGTCTCTTTATCAGTAAAGAAATGATAAAATTTTGTATTGTTGGATAATGTTTTGAACATTTCCTATATCACGAGTTGATCGGTTCAGGCACGTTATCTAAAAGCATTGATGTTCTAAATCAAACTACAGTTCTTTAGTATACGGAACACACACAAGAGAAAGAGTTCAGAAATGAACGAATCCTTCTTGAGGTATTGTAGACTAGGTCATATCAATGCGACCCGACTAGCGGAAGTTAAATATAGATGCATATTTAAATTAGTTTGAATTTACGTCTTATGAAACTTGCCAGTCATGTCATAGAGATAAGATGACCATAGCTCCGTTTACTGGAAACGGAGAAAGAGTTAGTGAACTCTTGGGATGATACATGTTGATGTATGTAGGTCCCCTGTCTATAATTACCAAGACCGGTTCTTTTTACTTCATTACATTCTCTGATGATCTTTCGAGATTCAGACATATGTTCCTGTTGAAACACAAGTCAGAACCTTTTGAGATGTTCACAGAATATAAGTTAGAAGTAGAGAACCAATACGGGTATAAGTATTATGTCCTTTGATGAGATCAAGGAGGAGAATACTTGAGCACGGAATTCCTGGACTATTCTAAAGGAGAATGAGATTCTCTCTCAGCATTACTCCTCCGTATACACCATAGCACGATGGTATATCGGGGCGGAGCAATCACACCCTATATGATAAAGTGTGCTCTATGATGAGTACTACTGAGTTACCTATTTCCCTTTTGGGAGTTATGCACTTGAGAAGATGCATACCTATTGAATAGGGTTCGAATCAAATCAGTTGCCTACCACTTCATATGTGATATGGAAAGGGAAGAGCCCATATCTTAAGTCAGTTAAGATTTGGGGTTGTCCGGCCTATGTCAAAAAGCAAAATCGGGACAAGCTCGAGGCAAGGTCAGTTATGTAGAACTGGAAATGTTCCAGCTATACAAACTACAGCAGATGATTTGATAAAACCAAAGGATTCAATAGTTACCAACGAACCTCAGCCTCTCCGCCGATCTAGTAGGTTTTCTCACGCACCTGAGAGATACTTCGGTTACTCTATGACAGTGGGAGCGAGGATTGTATCATGAGATGATGACCCAACTAGTTTCGAGCTGGCCATCAGGAGTGGGACTCTGTAAGAATGGCTGGATGCTTAGCGATCTGAAATGGAATCCTTATACACCAACAAAGTATGGACTTTGGTTGCTATATCTGAAGGGTTAAATCCCCATCAGGAGCAAGTATATCTTGAGAAGATTACTAGGTGTACATGGAAAAGTTGAGACTTTCAAAGCTAGACTTGTTAAAGGTTTGCATCATTGACCAGATATGGATCATGATGAAACCACTTCTAAGGATCTATGCTTAAGTCCATCCAGATCCTACTTACCACGGCTACATACCATGACTACGATATCTGGTGGTTGGGTGTCATTACTGCTTTTCTAAATGATGTTTTAGAAGAGAACGTCTATAAGTACACAGCCAGAGGGCTTCATAGATAGTGGGAGCAGCGGAAACGTGTACAAGATGCTTTATAGGATAAAGCAGGTATCGCGGAGTTGGAACATCTGTTTTGATGTGTTAGTCAAAGAGTTTGACATCATCAAAATGGTAGATGAATCTTGTATAAACAAAAAGGTAGTAGGGAGTATTGTGACGATCCTCGTAGAGTACGTGGATCATGCTCTTGATAGGGAAGGAGTTTCCTATGCTACGCTCGGTCAATCTCCTCTTATCACAATGATTCTCCATATAGGATCAAAGTGATACCTCCTAAATCCTGGGTTTTGGATCTATGAGATAGATCTAATTGGATGTTAGGATTCTCACTAGTTGTAGTGAGATGGTATCAACCGATCCTGAGGAGAATCACTGGAAGGGTTCCAGGGTGATAAGGACGACTGAATGTCAGTCACAGGCATTGTCTTTACCCTCAGTAAAGGGATGGTATGTTGGAAGAGTTCCAAGCTAGATACCATGGCAAACTAGACGATAAAGGCTGGTAACATCGCTACTCAAGATGCTACCAATGAGACTGTCTGGGTGTATATTTGTTCATGAGATGAACTGAGTTCCTCCCATTGTGTGATAATGGAGTTGTGGCTTATGCCAAGGAACGTCCGTCCCATCAGTGATCCAGACATATTCTAAGGCAGTATCACCTGATCATGGAGATAGTTGATCTCCAGGGTGATCGAGGTCAGGAGAGTAGACTCAGAAGACAACACGGCGGATCCACTCACAAAGGCCCTTTCCCAGAGAGAGACTTTTATGAGATGGTTGAGTATGAGATACTACAACCACTGCTACACAGATGGCCCTAGTGCAAGTGGGAGATTGTTAGTTATATGTATGCCCTAGAGGCCATTGCTATACATAGGATGTATATTGTAGTGGGTGCTTGGACATATATAGGGAGGACTTTCTTGCTCGACATGATAGTATGCTATCTGGTTGATCTTTACCTTAACGTGTACACTGATTGTCTCTCTGTTACATGTTGGTAAAGCCCTTAGGATGTGTACTTGACTACCTGGACTATGATGCGGATCATACTAGTGGGGACATGGTAGTCTATAAGTACATCCTTCAAAGTCCCTAGTCGTGGGTATATCGAGATGGGGCATCGATATACCAGAGTAGACTAGCGTATACCTTCTCGACCCATACAGATGGGCGATGGATGATCCCATATCCATTGGTGTTTGACATCAGAGATGATATACGGGTGCTCAGTGGAGACTGGGTACACTGGACGGACTCGCCGAGAACTCCCAGATGGTATTATACCTTACGTCAGATGGCAGTTCTCTGGTGACACTGGTACAGAGTAGTCTGTTGACCCGAGATCGTCATAGAGTCTTGTGTGGTTCCCGCTGTGCTTTTATTTCCACCTTACCACGTCCAAGAGGGCGTGCAAAACGGTGGTTTTTGGGTACAGTCCCGAGTCACATGGAGGCAATGAGCGATAGGAAGGGATTCGTCTCTCCCGGTATAGGGAGTTGATGTTGCGTTGTGTTCGATTGGCTATAACCGAAAATCCCTGGCCAGGGTTGCTGAGATTTACTGGTAAGTGTTACCAGTAGTTTCTCGAACTGTTATAGGCCTCATATCGACATGAGTTATCGAGCTATTGGGGTCTGACGTTTACCACCCCTAGGCGAGATATGCGACATATCAGACGATCAGACCGGACTGTATGGTAAGTGTTACTGGTTGGATTCACAGGAGTATGAGCGGGCTTGCTCGTCGATCTTCTGATCGCTCAATACCCGGGTGGACGTTACGTTTAGCAGACCGCTTGCGGCTTATGGGTGTTTGATATGATCATCACCTGCTGCCGGCGTATTGACGAGTCTTTAGAATCCTACACAGAGGTTTCCTGGCTCAAGCAAAACGAAATAGGAGCGCATATGAGATATGTGCGGGACCGAGAATGATACCAGTATGTGATACTGTATTCGATTCTCGCGATTTGTGACATTGATCGGTTATATGCGATATAGCCGGGTTATCGGATCAAGTGTTGATTCGATAAGTTGTTACTGTTGATATTAGTCGGTTATATGCGATATGACCGGATCATTAAATCAAGTGTTGATTTAATGATTTAATGCAAAATTATATATTTGATATATTACTTTGCATTAACTAGTATTGGTTCACTTAAGATGGATTTTCTCACTTGATGTGCACATTGTATATATGATATACTTTTGTGCATTTGATTGTATCATGTTTAATGATACATGATAGTTTGGTGTATAGTTTATACCAATGGTTAGGGTTTATTTTGCTTCATTTACTTATTCATTTATTTATCCATTTTGTTTATTTTAGCAAAAGAAAATGATAAAGAGAAAATGGTGGCTTTCTTTGTTTGTAATTGAAGCTTCATGAAGCTTTGACTACATGACCATTTTGTCTCATGCTTAACCCTAAACCATTAAACCTAACCATGGTCTATTCTCTACACCTAACTAAGGTTAGGATATGATAAGTATTCATTTGATTATTCTTTTTGAACAAGATTTATCATATTCTATCTTCTTCTTCTTCTTCATCTTCAAAGAAGAAAAGCTTGCCTCCATCAATGGCAACTTGAGCAAATGAGTGAGAAATCCAATTCTAAAGTGAACCCACTTCCTATTTCTTCATCCTCTACCTCTTGCCAAGTAGTATAGGGTGTTTCCTTCACAAGTTTTCATGGCTTGGTGAAGGTGGAGCTTGATCTAGTGATGCCTTGACGTAGATCATCTTCGGTATCGTCATCGATGACCTAGCCCGCTTTTTCTCCTATGAAGCCGATGCTAGAGTCATGGTTCGATTTGGACAGCGGAGAGGACTTCATCATGGAGCTATGGAGGTGGAGAAACGGATCTACAAAGGTTGTATTTCCGTTCTTTTAGTTTAGTTGTAAACTAGTTTCATTGTTTCGCCTATATATCTAGTTAACGATCCGTATTAGGGTTTCTCGGCACCCGTAAAATTTGAAATTGGCATGGTTGATGCCTTGTGAGACCTCATTAGCGTGCCTAGGAACCCTACAGTATTACCCTGCCATTACTAGATGATTGGGATTTAGTAGTGTATTATTATAACCTAGGATAGCGTCGTGCATTCGATTTCTTTTCGTAGATGTCTTTTACTCAAGAGTTGGCAACTCACCCCCGTTGTGCCAAATTTTATTACAGGTTGATGTACAGGGTTCCTTGGCAGATTGCTGGCATATGATTTCTTTCCGGGTGATTTGCACGGTAGGTTGGTCCATTTGTATCTAGACCGCCGTTGTATTTTTATTATTTCATTTGTATTTAGAAAGCTCCATCAACCAAACTTGTATTACTTGATAGATTACTGTACCATTTATTTGTTTCGACCTTTAGAGTCGCGCTTGTATTATTATGATATCTGGTAGGGTTTTTTTCTTTTAAGTTTTGAGCCTCGCCCTTTGGCGTTGTATATTATTGTGCATTGGTGTGGTTGTTTCCGCCTGTTGGCGTTGAGCTAGGTCCCGTTTGGGGATGCTTTTTATTGTTTGTATGTATTTATTCTTATTTGTACCCGGTTGGGGCCAGTTTTTACAGAGGAGACTCTGCCGAAATTTTTGGGAAAATTTGCTGATACTTTTAAACTTATTTTCTTCATGTTTTCTTTTACTTCTTCTTTTTTTTATGGTTTAGATTTCTGGGCTTCGGCTTACTTAGGTTATGTTGCGCCTCTAGATGTTTCGTAATCTAAGTGTCGGTCACGTTCCGTACTTTCGGGTCGTGACAAAGTTGGTATCAGAGCGCTAGGTTTAACCTTGTATAAGTCTAGGTGACCCTTGGTTGATGGAGTAGGCGACTTAGATAGAGTAACGTACCGTGGTTATGGTCCGCGGCATACTTACGATACGCTACTCTGCTTAAGAAGCCTTAGGATGTACATTTCTTTGCACCGTATTTCATTCGTTCCTTTGATCTATCTTCATCGATATCGGATGGTGGTTTCTGTTACCACGGGTGCACTGGCTGAGGGAGCTACGGCTTGAATGCGATAACCATTAGGGTATTGGTTATTCTTGAGGATTGAAGGATTGTTTTGCGTGCGGACGAACGGTATTCACATGCCATCCAGATGAAGTTAAAAAATTCGAACGATTATCAGAAAACCCATTTTCCCAAGTTTAAAGTATTCGGAAGAACATGCAGGTATTTCTATGGACCCTCTAGAAGAATGAAACCCTAACTCGATATAATGACCATGAGAACGCCCTTGAACCTTAGGGTTTACGGAAATTCCACGGTGCCATTAGTGAGGCTTGGGTTTGCCCTTCTACGGCCGGACCATCGATGCTGGGGTATGTACCGGATATTTTTAAACTGTACTTGAGTGTTGAGCTCTCGGGGAAAGGGTCAGGCAGAACCGTTGTTGCCTGATGTATGGGATTTTGATGGATCGATCGAAAAGTTTAATGTAGTACGGATATCAGGTGAAGGGATCGACTACGTGGGAGACTCTAGATTTGAGTATTACCGTTGGTAACACAGTCAGCACAGCTACGAAGAGAAGAGTTCAAAGCAATCGACATCAGATGAAAGAGGCGCACATTGACGATAGTGTTTACGATTGTGCTTTGGTGATTTGAATTTCATATTTCTGTTGTTGGATTTTGGTATTTTGAGTATTTTGTTCTGTGATTGGTATTTCTTATGTGTACTTTCATTATATTCTATGCATGTTTCATATATCGGCTGTATTGATATTGTTTTGTACATACCCAGTGCACTTGATTTGGTTTTAATATATTTTGAGATTTTGATTTGATTTCGTGCATATGGGTTACACATGATTTCGACATATGCTTCGACCCAGTTTCCATGCATTTTCGTACTGTGATTTCGATTTTGATATTCGGTGTATGATTTCGTGCACCATGTGCACCTGATTGAGATTCTTGCTCACACTTGGCACACTTGATGCGATTTTGTGCACACCAGATGCACTAAATCGGGGTTTTGTGCAGATTAGATGCACCTGATATTGAGTTGTGCACGCCCGTTGCACTTGACAGATGTTTTGGTGCACACCTGTTGCACTTAGTTTGTTTTTGTGTGTATTCGTGGTATCTGTATTCGGCTTTGATTTCAGTGCGCACCGGACGCACATGATATTTTTATGATGTGATTGGGATTGATTTCAGTTTGAGCAGTATGTTTTCATAATCATTATATTTGATTTAGTAACCAGGCGGCACGTGTATGTTAAATAAAAGATATATATATATATATATATATATATATATAGCTATTTTTTTAAATAAACGTCCGCTACTTATGCCGTGACACGTGCATCACACGGCGATTTTCAAAAAGGGGTTTTTGCATATTTCCTTATCAAGATGTTTAGACGATTTTGCTACGATACGGACTATATATATATAAGTTATAGTTTTGATATATATTATGTTGGTTTTCGTATTGGGTTTTGATATTTTATCTTTACCATAACTCCGATGATTGCGTTATGCTTGACGGAGTTGATTTTAGTTATGTATTGATGATTTCGGAGCCCCGATGATTTGAGTGTTTTGCTAAATATTTTAGTATTTGGAGGGAGATTTTTAATTTCAATTCGAGGACTGAATTTCTTAAAGGGGGGAGGATTGTAATGTTTTAAAAATAATTAAATAAATAAAATCGTTTAAGTGAATTTTATGATTTTCGGTAAAGTAAAACGTATTTTTCGTAAAACTAAACCGTAATTATTTTTCACTATAAATTTAAAAATACCTATTTTAATTATGTTATTACTAGTAAATGGTGTTTATTTAGCCACTTATAAATTTTTAGTTTAATTAAATATTTTTCTTAAATTAATTATTTTAAATATTAACATAAGCTTTATTTATACACTAAATTAGTGTAAATTACAAATTTGAATGGGTTTAATTTGTAAAAATGAACCATTGCATATTAGAATTTAGTGTGTATCATGCAAAATTTATTTAAAAATTTAACCATATTTCTAGATTTTTCTTAAGTTGTTTTAGAAAGGAAATAAAAGAAAAATGAATAAAGCATGAAAAGACATAAGTATATATCAATAAAGTGTGAACCTTCTACACATTTCCTCACTCTTTTCTCTTTCTCCCTCTCTCCCTTATTGTGGCCGGCCTCACCATGGCAGCCCCCCCATTTCCCACTTCATCTTGGTTCAAAAATCCATTAAAATTTCATCAAAAATTCAAATAAAAACCCACAAATTCCTATATAAATTCCTACCCACCATTCTTGCTCGTTTTAGTTTGGTTCTTGGAGCAAAATTAGTATCTTTGGGAGGCTAAGTTTTCATGTTGATCCACATCACTTGAGGTATAAAATCCTAAACATAATTAAGTTGTTGTTTGCTTTATTAATCTAGCTTAATTGCAAAATTAATTGTGGTTTCTATTTAATTTTTCAATATTCAAGTTAGGGTTGTAAAATCAAGTTATAATTTTTATTAATTAATTAGGGTTATAATAACTAGTTTAACAATTCTAGAATGGAAAAATCTTGCATGGTTGTTGAATGGTAATTTGTTCATTCAAATTGTTAAATCAAGCAATTTTTGCAAACTAGATTTATGTATAATATATTTATTAGTGAGATAAAATTTCAATTAATGTTTATAACACTAGAGTGTGGTTTTAAAGAGGATATTAATTTGTTGGTGGAATGAAAAACTCAATTTAGTTGCTAGTTTTATTGATAATTGATAAATTGTGATAAAAATTGCTATTTTTGCTAACTAGTTTTTGGAAATTCTTAAATAAATGAGTGTAAAAATCTAAATTATAGTTTCATTATATTATTATCATCATGAATTGTATTTTAGTAAGTTAATTCATGTAAAATCATGTTTAGTTGTGATATTATGAAATTTTTGCTTGCAAAGTGTCGAAATGGATAAAATTGCAAACTAGAAATCTATTTTTATACAAATTAGTATGAGAAAAATATGGTAATGGTTTCTATAATCTGGTTAGGTTATTTAATGAGTATCATGACCATTAGTTTCATTTAAACAGTAAGTTTTGAAGTAAAACGGTAAAGTGGCATTTTCGGGTTTTACGAAATCGGACGATTTGATCGATTTTTAGGGTTTCGATGGATTAAATCATGTTTTATATTATAAGTAATGAGTTTTAAAACTATAAGTTATTTGTTGATATTTATCTCGACCCATCGGCGTTTGTACGCCGATATCGAGCGATATTTGGTTCTTTTGCATGAGCGGGACATAGGTTTTAACCTATGCGCGTTTCGTTTGTCGTTTTGATGTTGTCCGTGATTCAGTTTACGATACTACATATGTTTGCGTATAGGTACCCCTCACGTGGACTGCAGGCGATGAAGATGAGGATGGCGACACCGTCTTCGGCAGACAAGGACCAGGTGAGTAGATGTATATCTACGGGGGGAAGTCGGGTGGATGGCGTTTAGCATCCCCGCAAACGTAGAATAGTGATAGTACTTATTGTCATTAGGAAGCCAGACGTGACCTTAGAATTTCGGTGAGTAGGACCCTAGTAGTGACCCTAGGTTGGACTTGACTGATTTAGAAAGACCATACCAGAGGATGAATACCTTGGAAGAGATTCGTAGGTTTTAGGTAGATACACACACACGCACACACTGAGACTCGATGTGGTGTATACGTGTATGTGTATATATATAGGACTAGGGTAGGTATATATATATATATACACAATAAGTATATGTGATACAAGGATGTGATATGATACACGGGAATGAAATAATATAACTGGGCTTGATGCCGTGATTCTTGGCTATACAGTCGTGTTATGATATTAGCGGATCATTAGAAAATGAGATAATGGATTTGTATACATGAACAATAATAAAAGATGGTGATGATATTGAAGTATATGGGACTCTAAATATAACCCGGACCGTAACCTATGCCTGAAAGTCTGATATGAGATATGTGTAACTTGATTACGATATGATAAATACATATATGTGACTTAATCACGACTTGACATATGTGACTTGATCAAGATATGATATATGTGACATGACATTTCTGAGGATAATTAACGATGTATATTTATGCTGGCAATGATATATGATTGATGTATGCGATTACAGTATAGCACCTTGATCTTCACATGTGTTGATGATGATGTTATACGAATGATGAGACGCGTAGGTGATACTTGACCCGTACCCCGATATTGGGATGCCGTACGATGGATTTTACCGTACGATGGATTTTACCGTACGAGGCATAGATATGATGATTGATCCACACTCTTGATTCGAGGATGCCGTATTACGTACGTGACGCTATTGAGGCTGGATCGCCGACTATTAGAGATATGGATTCAGACCTTAGGTGGACTCTTGTTTCTTATTGACTAGTTTCTTAGGTTTAGTTCCTTAGGAGGTTAGATGGACACTAGTTTAGGTTCGAGTCATATAGTGGTAGTTGTACTTGTATATCGCAGAGGAGTGGTTATTCACATCCGTTTTTACATTCATACCGTAATCATAATGTTGCATGTTCATACATATGTTTCAATATCAGTATAAAACTCTGCCTGTTAGGACACCAGCACCATTACCGATGATGCGCATATTCCACGAACACTTATTTACCGGCTCACACACATCATCATCGGTAATTGCTATGCCACGTACACTTTAGATCATATTATCTTTTATTGATAGAATCAGCTAACAGTTAGATCGATATAACATTGTGATTACTCTCTGGTGTTAGTATAGACATGGTATTTATTACTTAGACATTTCATGCATTCTCATTTTCATGTTATCATGCAGTATTATGGGGCATATGCCGACACTTATCATATACTTACTCATGATTTTGGGATTTTGGATTTCTATGAGATTTGTGGATTTTTGAGGAAAACCGCAAGAATATATAAAAACTTCTCTCTCTCTCCTCCTCTCTTTTTAAAACATAAGATACGGTTTTCTCATGATGTATGTGTCGTCCACCATGAGATTTCATGTTTTCTGTTGGATTTCGAGACCCGATTCGAGGAGTGGATGAACCGTCTTGGGTACATGGTGGGCCCGGTATGGTACTCCGGGGAAAGAAGATCGAGTTGTAGACGATGAGCCTGGCAGGGGAAGGCTACCTACCGGTGATGTCTGGCGCAGCGGATATCCGGAGGATACCGACCGTTGTCGTGAGATTTGATGATATGGGCCGAAACGGACTGACGGAGCCCGAGATATTGAGACTATGAGACATTGAGATTATGAGGTATTGAGACTTGAGATTTACATGTTTTGTGTCGATGCTTGACACGGATTTCCATGGATTTTATTGTTGCTATTTCAGATTTCTATACACATTTTACTATGATAAAAGCTAAAGATTTCTTATACAGATATATCTAGATTTCAGGATTGGTTATGTTACATTCATGGTGCATGCATACTCATTCATATGGCATAGTACTATATGAGGCACTGATACGAGCACGGAGTATTTGCATTTACACGTAGTATTACCCTGCCATTACTAGATGATTGGGATTTAGTAGTGTAATATTATGACCTAGGATAGCGTCGTGCATTCGATTTTTTTTCGTAGATTACTTGTACTTACGAGTTGGCAACTCACCCCCGTTGTGCCAAATTTTATTACAGGTTGATGTACATGGTTCCTTGGCAGATTGCTGGCACATGATTTCTTTCCGGGTGATTTGCACGGTAGGCTGGTTCATTTGTATCTGGACCGCCGTTGTATTTTTATTATTTCATTTGTATTTAGAAAGCTCCATCAACCAAACTTGTATTACTTGATAGATTACTGAACCATTTATTTGTTTCGACCTTTAGAGTCGCGCTTGTATTATTATGATATCTGGTGGTTTTGTTTTCTTTTAAGTTTTGAGCCTCGCCCTTTGGCGTTGTATATTATTGTGCATTGGTGTGGTTGTTTCCGCCTGTTGGCGTTGACCTAGCTCCCGTTTGGGGATGCTTTTTATTGTTTGTATGTTTTTATTCTTATTTGTACCCGGTTGGGGCCAGTTTTTACAGAGGAGACTCTGCCGAAATTTTTGGGAAAATTTGCTGATGCTTTTAAACTTGTTTTCTTCATGTTTTCTTTTACTTCTTCTTCTTTTTATAGTTTAGATTTCTGGGCTTCGGCTTACTTAGGTTATGTTGCTCCTCTAGATGTTTTGTAATCTATGTGCCGGTCACGTTCCGTACTTTCGGGTCGTGACAACTTTGCTAATAAGTGAAAGGGATTACAACCTTTGTAGATCCGGTCCTCCACTTATAAAGCTCCGTGATGATGTCCCTCCGCTGCGATCATCGGAATCCCGGACTCTAGCGATGGTTTCGTCGGAGAAATGATCGGGCTAGATCGTTGACTTCGATGCCGAAGATGATTTACGTCGAGGCGACTCTAACTCGATCTCCATCTTCACTAGGTCATGAAACTTTTGAAGAAAACACCCCATACAACATGGCAAGTGGTAGAGGATGAAGAAATAGAAAGTGGGTTCACTTTGGATTTGGATTTCTCACTTGATTTCATCACTTAGAATTTTCTAGCAAGCTTTTCTTTTCTTCATAAAGAAGAAGAAGAAGAAAGAAAAAGAATTATTTCAAAAAGAAAATCCAAGTGATTCTTATCATTTAGCAACCATGGGTGAGTGTAACTTATGTAGAGAATAAACTAGGGTTTAGATAAATGGTTAGGGTTAAGGATAAAACAAAATGGTAGACTTTTTCAAAGATGCATGAAGCATCATGAAGCTTCTTGCATAAAACAAAGATAACCACCATTTTATTTTTTCCAAAAGTAAATAAATAAAATAAATAAATAAGGCAAATGAAACCCTAACCATTAACTAAACATGGTGTATAGCATACACACACCCAAGTTTGCATGCATCATCAAACATGATACAAACTAGTGCACAAACATATATCATATATACAATGTGCACATTCAAGTGAGAAAATCATCTTAAGTGAACAAATACTAGTTAATGTAAAGTAATATATCAAATATATAATTATACATTAAATCATTAAATCAACACTTGATTTAATGATCCGGTCATACTGCATATAACCGACTAATATCAAGTGTATCAATATATCGAACAACATTTGATTCGGTAACCTGGCTATATCCTATATAACCGTCCGATGATACAAATCGCGAGAATAGAATTCAGTATCACATACTGGTATTATTCTCGGTCCCGCACATATCTCATACGTGCTCCTATTTCGTTTCGCTTGAGCCAGGAAACCTCTGTGTAGGACTCTAAAGACTCGACAATACGCCGGCAGCAGGTGATGATCATATCAAACACCCACAAGCCGCAAGCGGTCTGCTAAACGTAACGGACACCCGGGTATTGAATGATCAGAAGATCAACGAGCAACCCCGCTCACACTCCTGTGAATCCAATCAGTAACACTTACCGTACAGTCCGGTCTGATCGTCTGATATGCCGCATATCTTGCCTAGGGGTGGTAAACGTCAGACCCCAGTAGCTCGATAAGTCTGCAGGGTTCCTAGGCACTCTAGTGAGGTCACCCAAGCCATCAACCATGGCAATTTCAAAAATTATGGTGCCTACAAACCCTAAAGTACGGATCGTTTGCTAGATGTCTAGGCGAACAAGAACTAGTTAACAGTTAACTATATAAAATACGGAAATACAACCTTTGTAGATCCGGTGCTCCACCTCCATAGCTCCGCAACGAGGTCCTCTCCACTGTCCAAATCGAATCTGGGCTCTAGGATCGGCTTCGTCGGAGAATGGGCAAGCTAGGTCGTCGATGTCCATGCCGAAGATGATCTACGTCGAGGCATCGATGAATCAAGCTCCACCTTCACCAAACCCTAAAATCTTGTGAAGGAAACACACTTTACTACTTGGCAAGAGGTAGAGGATGAAGAAATAGGAATTGGGTTAACTTTAGAATTGGATTTCTCACTCATATCCAACAATCACCATTGATGGACTTTGCTTTTCTTCACTTGAAGAATGAAGAAGAAGAAGAAAGATATTATGATAAGTTAATAGAAAAAGAAAAGAAAATGAATTCTTATCATAATTCTAACTAGAGTTAAGTGTAGAGAATGAATCATGGTTAGTGGGAATGGTTAGGGTTAAGGATGAGATAAGGATGGTTGACTTGAACAAAGCTTCATGAAGCTTCAACTAAAGTCCAAATCTAGCAACCATTCTTTTCTCTTTTCTTTTTATTTTCCAAAGTGAATAAACAAATAAATAAATGAATAAATAAGTAATGGAAAATAAAACCCTAACCATTCTTTTAACCATGGTTTATTCTTTGCACTTTAACCAAGTAAACTTGTATCATCAAACATGATACAATCAAGTGCACAAAATCATATCGCATATGTAATGTGCACACCCGAGCGAGAAAATCCATCTTAAGTAAACCGATACTAGTTGATGCAAAGCAATATATCAAATATATAAATATGCATTAAATCATTAAATCAACACTTGATTCAATGATCCGGTCATGCGCACATAACCGACTGGTATCTAATATATCGGCTTATCGAATCAACGCTTGAATCGATAACTAGGTTATATCGCATACAACCATTCGATATATTTATCGCGAGAATAGAATACGGTATCACATACACGCATTATTCTCGGTCCCGCACATATCTCATATGCGCTCCTATTTCGTTTCGCTTGAACCAGGAAACCTCTGTGTAGGACTCTAAAGACTCGTCAATACGCCGGCAGCGGATGATGATCATATCAAACATCCACAAGCCGCAAGCGGTCTGCTAAACGTAACGGCCACCCGGGTATTGAGCGATCTGAAGATCGACGAGCAAGCCCGCTCACACTCCAGTGAATCCGACCAGTAACACTACCGTACAGTCCGGTCTGATCGTCTGATATGTCGCATATCTCGCCTAGGGGTGGTAAACGTCAGACCCCAATAGCTCAATAAGTCGTGTCGATATGAGGTCTATAACTGTTCGAGAAACTACTGGTAACACTTACCAGTAAATCTCAGCAACCCTGGCCAGGGATTTCCTGTTATAGCCAATCGAACACAGCGCAACATCAACCCCCATATACCGGGAGAGACGAATCCCCTCCTATCGCTCATTGCCTCCATGTGACTCGGGACTGTACCCAAAAACCACCGTTTTGCACGCCCTCTTGGACGTGGTAAGATGGAAATCAAAGTACAGTGGGAACCACACAAGACTCTATGACGATCTCGGGTCAACAGACTACTCTGTACCAGTGTCACCAGAGAACTGCCATCTGACGTGAGGTATAATACCATCTGGGAGTTCTCGGCGAGTCCGTCTAGTGTACCCAGTCTCTACTGAGCACCCGTATATCATCTCTGATGTCAAACACCGATGGATATGGGATCATCCATCGCCCATCTGTATGGGTCGAGAAGGTATACGCTAGTCTACTCTGGTATATCGATGCCCCGTCTCGATACACCCTCGACTAGGGACTGTGAAGGATGTACTTATAGACTACCATGTCCCCACTAGTATGATCCGCATCATAGTCCAGGTAGTCAAGTACATATCCTAAGGGCTTTACCAACATGTAACAGAGAGACAATCAGTATACACGTTAAGGTAAAGAGCAACCAGATAGCATACTATCATGTCGAGCAAGAAAGTCCTCCCTATATATGTCCCAGCATCCACTACAATATACATCCTATGTATAGTAATGGCCTCTAGGGCATACATATAACTAACAATCTCCCACTTGCACTAGGGCCATTTGTAGCAGTGGTTTGAAGTATCTCATACTCAACCATCCCATAAAAGTCTCTCTCTCGGAACAGGCCTTTGTGAGTGGATCCGCTGTGTTGTCCTCTGAGTCTACTCTCCAAACCTCGATCACCCTGGAGATCAATCATCTCCATGATCAGGCGATGCTGCCTTAGAATATGTCTGGATCACTGATGGGACCGGCGTTCCTAGGCATAAGCCACAACTCCATTGTCACACAATGGGAGGAACATAGTTCATCTCATGAACCATTATACATCCAAACAGCCTCTTTGGTAGCATCTTAAGTAGCGATGTATCCAGCCTTTATCGTCTAGTATGTCACGGTATCTAGTTTGGAACTCTTCCAACATACCGTCCCTCTACTGAGGGTAAAGACAATGCCTGCGACTGACACTCAGTCGTCTTTATCACCCTGGAACACTTCCAGTGATTCTCCTCAGGATCGATTGACACCATCTCACTACATCTAGTAAGTATCCTAACATCCATTTAGATCTATCTCATAGATCCAAAATCCAGGATTTAGTAGGTATCACTTTGATCCTAAGTGGAGAATCATTGTGATAAGCGGAGATTGATCGAGCATAGCATAGGAAACTCCTTCCCTATCAAGAGTATGTCATCCACGTACTCTACGAGGATCGTCACCATACTCCCTACTACCTTTTTGTTTATACAAGGTTCATCTACCATTTTGATGATGTCAAACTCTTTGACTACTTCATCAAAACAGACGTTCCAACTCCGCGATGCCTGCTTTATCCTATAAAGCATCTTGCACACGTTTCCGCTGCTCCCACTGTCTACGAAGCCCTCTGGCTGTGTACTTATAGACACTCTCTTCTAAATCATCATTTAGAAAAGCAGTCAAGACACCCAACCACCAGATATCGCAGTCATGGTATGAAGCCGTGGCAAGTAGGATCTGGATGGACTTAAGCATAGCTACTTGAAAAAGGTTTCATCATTATCCATGCCTGGTCGATGACGAAAAGCTTTAACAAGTCTAGCTTTGAAAGTCTCAACTTTTCCATCTACACCAAGTAATCTTCTCAAGATATACTTGCTTCTGATGGGGATTTAACCCTTCAGATATAGCAACCAAAGTCCATACTTTGTTGGTGTATAAGGATTCCATCTCAGATCACTAAGCATCCAGCCATTCTTACAGAGTCTTACTCCTGATGGCCTGCTCGAAACTAGTTGGGTCATCATCTCATGATGTAATCCTCGCTCCCACTGTCATAGAGAAACCGAAGTATCTCTCAGGTGGGTGAGGAACCCTACTAGATCGGCGGAGAGGCTGAGGTTCGTTGGTATCTACTGAATACTTTGGTTCTATCAAATCATCAGCTGTAGTTTGTATAGCTGGAACCTTTCCAGTTCTACATTACAGTCCTTGCCTCGAGCTTGTCCGGATTCTGTTTTTAGACATAGGCCGGGCAACCCCAAATCTTAACTAACTTAAGATATGGGCTCTTCCCTTTCCATATCATATATGAAGTGGTAGGCAACTGATTTGATTCGAATCCTATTCGGGTATGCAGCTTCTCAAGTGCATAACTCCCAAAAGGAAATAGGTAACTCAGTAGTACTCATCATAGAGCACACCTTATCTCATAGGGTGTTATTGCTCCGCCCCGATATACCAACGTGCTATGGTGTATACGGAGGAGTAATGCTGAGAGAGAATCTCATTCTCCATTAGAATAGTCCAGGAATTCCGTGCTCAAGTATTCTCCTCCTTGATCTCATCAAAGGACATAATACTTATACCCGTATTAGGTTCTCTACTTCCAACTTATATTCTGTGAATATCTCAAAAGGTTCGGACTCATGTTTCAACAGGAACATATGACTGAATCTTGAGAGATTATCAGAGAATATAATGAAGTATAAAGAACCGGTCTTGGCATGTGTAGACAGGGGACCTACATACATCAACATGTATCATCCCAAGAGTTTATTAACTCTTTCTCTGTTTCCAATAAACAGAGCTGTGGTCATCTTTTCTTTGTGACATGACTGGCGAGTTTCACAAGATGTAAATTCAAACTGATTTAAATATGCATCTTTATGTAACTCTAGCTAGTCGGGTCACATTGATCTGACCTAGTCTACAATACCTCAAGAAGGATTCGTTCATTTCTGAACTCTTCCTCTTGTGTGTGTTCCATATACTAAGAACTGTAGTTTGATTTAGAACATCAACGCTTTTAGATAACGTGCCTGAACCGATCAACTTTTGATATAGGAAATGTTCAAAACATTATCCAACAATACAGAATTATATCCTTTCTTTACTAATAAAGAGACAGATATGATTTTGTATATCAGGTTCGATATCTAACAACATTCGTTCATAATCAATGTATCGGTAATACAGGGTGACAGTGACCAACAGACTTGGCTGCAACACTTGCCCCGTTTTCTGCCTCATGAAACTTATCACCCGTTCTCAGTTCTCTACCTTTCTGTAGCCCTATGTAACAGATTACATATGTGGGATCCTGATCCGGTATCATATACCCAGGACGTAAAGGATACTGAGAAACAGTTCTGTATAACGAACACACCCGAAGATAATGCATCAGCATGCACTCTCTTCGTTTGGGCGGCACGGGAAATCTGGTATTCCCCAAATTCCTGCTCTGTCTTATAACAATTATAAGTTGGAGCGGGACCAACGTTCCCCAGCTCAGTATAACAAGCGGGTTCGGTCAAATATCCGTATTATTATCTTGATTAAGGCGTGATATGGTCGCTACCAGGAGAGAGAGAGAAGAAAACACTCAGCGTGCGCTCTGTCAAGAATAGATTGGTTATTATTTTATCTAATCAGGATGGCTCCCACTGCTTTTTATCAAATCTTCCTTCAAACCCTAAAAGGAAAGACTAGCCGGGATTAATTACACACTACAAGTTCGCCAATCTTTCAGCCAGGCCAGTGTCGGTACTTTGAGGGAGGTCCCCCGTGCTTTCGCACGAACCTAATTAATGTAAACCTCGTTTTCCCAGAGGCGTAACCCCGTTAACACCTTTCTAGACACCTACTTGATCGGCTAATTGTAATGTATAAAACTCTCCCAGGAGTAACACTTACTCGCAGCGGGTATCGGGATCCAACTATCTCATAGAAGGTATGCAATCTCATTGCAAATTTCAACACTTGAAATTCCCGATAATATTTTGCCCCTAGCAGCTATATGACCTTAACATAGTCAACAAATCATAAGTGCTAGTCAAGTTCAACCCGTCATTTCCCGATTGAATTAAACCCACCCGCACGACCCTTAACATAGTCAACAAAGTCGCACGACTACCCTAATCCAATCGCATCATATGCTAATACAGATAACCAATAGTTAGCTACCGCACACTACGCCTTAACATAGTCAACAAACGTAGCACGAATACTAACTAGTACTTATCTGAAATGACGGAGGGCTACGACAGGTTTTTCTGAAAACCTATTGCGTAATGAACTTGATATCGTTGTAGGATCGAATGAATTTTGAAATGGAGTGCTTTTGAGGCTTTTCTAGTTTTGCTAAAGGAGTCACTCCCAGTGAAGGGATCGTCGGTCCTTTCCTCGTCGAATGAGGTGCGGGATATATCATATATATCACTGTGCAAAGCAGAACTCTTAAAAGTAATCAAAAAACAAACCGAGTGTGTAGCATCTGCCAGTTATTGCTAAAGGAGTCACTCCCGGTGAAGGGATCTCGGTCCTTTCCTCGTCGAATGAGGTGCAGGATATATCACATATACCGCTGTGCAAAGCAAGAACTGTAGCTACCTGTTTTATTTTGAAATTCGATTCTACAACATCTTAGGTTTCTTTTATTTTCATTAATCGCATTAATGAAGTCCCATCATTTAAATACCTAAACATCACAGATAGATATGACGTACACTTATGCCATCCGCATTCGCCTCGATGTCCCCTCGTGCATCGTTAGGTTAGGTAACTAACGACAGAGCAGGGCAGGGCTAGCGCGGGTGTAAAACATAAGTAACGTCTATATAATATATCATATATACTATATACTATATCCATCACAGAAACATCACATGATCTCATCACAGATATCGCAGCAGAAGAATCATATAAAATATTGGATATACTAGGACGTCCGTGTTTTCAATACGAGCCAGTATAAAACACGGATTCCACGGTCGTGATGAATAGCCAAACCCACACCCCTAGACCCCTACGAGAGCGGCAAGCAACCCTACCAATTCTGGAGTTAGGAGACCCGGACTCGACTCCTCGAGTTGGTCTCCCACTGGACTCCAGAACCCGGTTACTTGTGCCCTCCTCCTTGGGTCTATCCTAGTGCGGAAAAGTAAATAATATACAACAGGTGACAACTCCCGCAACCTGGAAGCGCCCCAATAAAAGAATATTACATACAAGTTTTTTACATGAATGAAAATAAAAAACACTCATCTCACATAAAAACCCCCGGCTATTCAAACACGACGATCCAATATAACATATCCAGCAACACATAACATCAGATGTCATCAACGTAAGTAAATATGCATACCCCAATTGTCGTTGACATATAGCAACGAAACCGGCGATATCACATATTACACTTACGGTCACAGAAAAGAAAGTGTAAAACTACAACAGTTGGAATCCGCAACCTCCTCAGACATCGCATGCCTGACCAAATGAATTTCTTAGACATCGCATGCCTAACAATTATAAACCCCGCATTTTAGTCTCAAAATCGAAAACACTTTTCAATATTAAGTCGGGCAATTCAACAAGATTCCCGACATCCTGATCGAATACTCGTCGCAAACTTCAGTAGACGGCTGCACCCCCGATACCGTCGACGAAGTGCACCAAGGAGGAACACCGCTACCGCGAGCACCCGAACGGATGCTTTCGGCGACGGGGTTCTCCTACAGTCACTTGGTCGGGGCTATGGAGTGAAGCTGTTTATTAAGTTTATCCGGCGAGTATCCGCGTACACTACGTGATTGCGACGGACTTTTGATCACATCAAAATTCCGTGGCAACCGATCAAGTGAGACTAAACTGCTATGTTTATAACATTCATTTAGTTATCATATAACTCATTGTGAATTCCAATTATTGTATCCCATTCCAGATAAACAGAAAATGTTAAACTTTCCGATCGAACAATCGAACACCCAAGTTTTCCCGAAACAGATCAACACATGAAACAAGTCTAACAACATTCCGTTCGTGCCTCAGTACCAACGATCCAGCCGTAGAAGGGTCAAGCCAACGCCTCACATGTGGCACGCCGTACTGCCCCAAACCCGAAGGTTCAAAGGGCAGTTCAAGACGGTCACATAATCGAGTTAAGGTTTGTGTCTTCTAGAGGGACCATCGAGTTACTTGCACTACTTAGAACGTCGTTAAACTACGGAAAAATCCAACACTTGGAAATTTCCCGACAGGGAAAAAGTTGGGTATTTATATCCGGTCGAACTTTTTAACATATTCTAAAATTTATCCGGAAAGCCACACAGACAAAATTTGATACCCCGATCGAAATACCGAAGCCCCAAATCAACTCAGAAAAATTCAACTCTTGAAAATATATTAAAAATATCCAGGAATACCAGAAATGTTAAATAGGAGTTACTGTGCTGTTAAGACCTCACAACACGACAAAACCGCCGCGCTTGCGCGGCACAAGCCAGGCTCGTGCCGCGGAAGCGCGGCGCTTTAAGGGAATTAGGGCTTACGTCTTCACAGTAACTCTTAGATATTCCTGCATGTTTCTCTGAATATTTTTAATACTGAAAATTCCATGTTTTTAAAAACTGTACAGAGAGCAACTTTGAATCGGGGTTTCGGGTTCGTTCGGACTTCAATTTCCGTCTGGACTTCGCCTAAGGCTCTAGCTAGGCTCTGATACCACTGCAGGGTTCCTAGGCACTCTAGTGAGGTCACCCAAGCCATCAACCATGGCAATTTCAAAAATTATGGTGCCTACAAACCCTAAAGTACGGATCGTTTGCTAGATGTCTAGGCGAACAAGAACTAGTTAACAGTTAACTATATAAAATACGGAAATACAACCTTTGTAGATCCGGTGCTCCACCTCCATAGCTCCGCAACGAGGTCCTCTCCGCTGTCCAAATCGAATCTGGGCTCTAGGATCGGCTTCGTCGGAGAATGGGCAAGCTAGGTCGTCGATGTCCATGCCGAAGATGATCTACGTCGAGGCATCGATGAATCAAGCTCCACCTTCACCAAACCCTAAAATCTTGTGAAGGAAACACACTCTACTACTTGGCAAGAGGTAGAGGATGAAGAAATAGGAATTGGGTTAACTTTAGAATTGGATTTCTCACTCATATCCAACAATCACCATTGATGGACTTTGCTTTTCTTCACTTGAAGAATGAAGAAGAAGAAGAAAGATATTATGATAAGTTAATAGAAAAAGAAAAGAAAATGAATTCTTATCATAATTCTAACTAGAGTTAAGTGTAGAGAATGAATCATGGTTAGTGGGAATGGTTAGGGTTAAGGATGAGATAAGGATGGTTGACTTGAACAAAGCTTCATGAAGCTTCAACTAAAGTCCAAATCTAGCAACCATTCTTTTCTCTTTTCTTTTTATTTTCCAAAGTGAATAAACAAATAAATAAATGAATAAATAAGTAATGGAAAATAAAACCCTAACCATTCTTTTAACCATGGTTTATTCTTTGCACTTTAACCAAGTAAACTTGTATCATCAAACATGATACAATCAAGTGCACAAAATCATATCGCATATGTAATGTGCACACCCGAGCGAGAAAATCCATCTTAAGTAAACCGATACTAGTTGATGCAAAGCAATATATCAAATATATAAATATGCATTAAATCATTAAATCAACACTTGATTCAATGATCCGGTCATGCGCACATAACCGACTGGTATCTAATATATCGGCTTATCGAATCAACGCTTGAATCGATAACTAGGTTATATCGCATACAACCATTCGATATATTTATCGCGAGAATAGAATACGGTATCACATACACGCATTATTCTCGGTCCCGCACATATCTCATATGCGCTCCTATTTCGTTTCGCTTGAACCAGGAAACCTCTGTGTAGGACTCTAAAGACTCGTCAATACGCCGGCAGCGGATGATGATCATATCAAACATCCACAAGCCGCAAGCGGTCTGCTAAACGTAACGGCCACCCGGGTATTGAGCGATCTGAAGATCGACGAGCAAGCCCGCTCACACTCCAGTGAATCCGACCAGTAACACTACCGTACAGTCCGGTCTGATCGTCTGATATGTCGCATATCTCGCCTAGGGGTGGTAAACGTCAGACCCCAATAGCTCAATAAGTCGTGTCGATATGAGGTCTATAACTGTTCGAGAAACTACTGGTAACACTTACCAGTAAATCTCAGCAACCCTGGCCAGGGATTTCCTGTTATAGCCAATCGAACACAGCGCAACATCAACCCCCATATACCGGGAGAGACGAATCCCCTCCTATCGCTCATTGCCTCCATGTGACTCGGGACTGTACCCAAAAACCACCGTTTTGCACGCCCTCTTGGACGTGGTAAGATGGAAATCAAAGTACAGTGGGAACCACACAAGACTCTATGACGATCTCGGGTCAACAGACTACTCTGTACCAGTGTCACCAGAGAACTGCCATCTGACGTGAGGTATAATACCATCTGGGAGTTCTCGGCGAGTCCGTCCAGTGTACCCAGTCTCTACTGAGCACCCGTATATCATCTCTGATGTCAAACACCGATGGATATGGGATCATCCATCGCCCATCTGTATGGGTCGAGAAGGTATACGCTAGTCTACTCTGGTATATCGATGCCCCGTCTCGATACACCCTCGACTAGGGACTGTGAAGGATGTACTTATAGACTACCATGTCCCCACTAGTATGATCCGCATCATAGTCCAGGTAGTCAAGTACATATCCTAAGGGCTTTACCAACATGTAACAGAGAGACAATCAGTATACACGTTAAGGTAAAGAGCAACCAGATAGCATACTATCATGTCGAGCAAGAAAGTCCTCCCTATATATGTCCCAGCATCCACTACAATATACATCCTATGTATAGTAATGGCCTCTAGGGCATACATATAACTAACAGTCATGTCGATATGTGGTCTATAACAGTTCGTGATACTATTGATAACACTTACCAGTAAATCTCAGCAACCCTGGCCAGGGATTTCCGGTTATAGCCAATCGAACACAGCGCAACATCAACTCCCTACACCGGAAGAGACGAATCCCCTCCTATCGCTCATTGCCTCCATGTGAATCGGGACTGTACCCAAAAACCACCATTTTGCACGCCCTCTTGGACGTGGTAAGGTGGAAATCAAAGCACAGTGGGAATCACACAAGACTCTATGACGATCTCGGGTCTACAGACTAACCTGTACCAGTGTCACCAGAGAACTGCCATCTGACGTAAGGTATAATACCATCTGTGTCACGACCCGAAATTGGCACGTGACGGCCCTAATACTACGCAACGTCTACAGGCGTAACGCAGTAAAAGAAAGCCAAAACCCAGAAATCTAAACCAGTAAAAGACAAGAAAAGATAAGAATTATTGTTTAAAAGTCTTTGAAATCACAACCCAAATTCTTTTAAAGTCCAACTTTATTTCCTTAAAATTTTGGCAGCACCTCCTTTATAAAAACCAACCCCAAAAGTGGGTACAACATAAATAAAAAGTAAAGCATCCCCAATGGGAGCAAATCCATGCCCAAAGGCGGAAAACAATCACCACCACAAATATACGACGCCGTAGCGAAGAAATAGAAGACGATAGAAAGGAAACTGTATAAAAGACAACAAATCCAACATAATATACAACATCGTCCTCACCAAGTCTCTAAGTCAATATGAAAATACTAGATGGAGAGTACATGGATACAACGAATAAACAATACAACGAATAACCACAAAACCCACCTAAGCAAACTGCACACTGTGAGCTGATGCGGTATCCGTAGCAAAAGATGATGAGATGTGTGATAATAGCCTGCCTCTGACTATCCTGAGGAACACCTGCAAATACTGTGGCACAATGGGGGTGAGTTGCCAACTCGTGAATAGTAAATAACATATGCAGGTAATCGCAAGTATGCACGTAAAGCGTGAATCTAAGATATGCAATTAACAGTAATAACATGTCATATGAATGCAGAATAATGGAAAGTACTCTAGCAGGTACAACCAATATATATAAAGCAATAATGATATGACAACCGTATGCCATAATCATGCGATAGGGATATGAGAATGTAAATGTGCAACAATCATGAAAGGTACACTAACAGGTACTACTAGTACATGAAGCAGTGCACAAACAGATAAGGTGAGGTACGGGGTGAAGTATGTCATTTCCACGGAATCCTGACATCGTGGTAGGATCACAATCCAGCAAGACAATTTAAATACCAATTCCTCAAATCAGCCCCCAAATTGGCTCTCATATTATCTAAGTATCACCTCTCCTCAATTACACAATATCAAGTATATCTCATATATCCCGAATGTACAACCTAAAGTATATCTCGCATATATCGAATGTACAATCATCAGGTATATCTCGTATATATCGAATGTACAAAATCAAGTGGATCTCACATATCTCGTATGTACAATATCAAGTATATCTCACATATCTCGAACGTACAACAGCTAGTAGATCTCATACATCTCGAATGTACAATATCAAGTAGATCTCACATATCTATCTAGTATCCAATCTCAAATGAATCTCTTATATCCCGAATCAAATCTCCAGCAAAATTCTAACATCCTAAATATAATGACATAAATAAATATGATGAGGTCAATACATATATATTAGCGTCCCATTCCACTAATATTGGTGTAAGGGTATATATAACAGCGGATAAATCCCCTGTTATATATACAAGGAGTAATTAGAAATAACATGAAACCAATGTGCCAAGCATCGACACAGAATACTGATCTATCATATGCCGTCTCCCAGACTAACATCCTGATAGGTACGTATCATACGCTATCCTGAAAGCTCGAGTGCCTAGCTCTTACCCTCGCCTCTCGATGTATCTATACGTACATGACTCCCAACGGTATCCCCACGATCCCCGCCGAGTCATTGGTACTGTCACCGGTAGGTACTTGCCCGTCTCCAGGCTCAATCGGCAAAGTCTATCGATCTTCTTGCCGAGGGGAACCATACCGGGCCGCACCATGTACCCTCAAACAGCATTCACACCTCGTATGGAGTATATAATCAGAACCGATAGATCTCATGGTGGTTGCGCAAATATCATATCAAGGAAACCGGGTTTTTCAATTAATGCATAATTTCATGAACTCTCGCGGTTCCCAAATCCAGAAAACATCATGTAAAATCCAAATAAGAATGCGCAAATCCAGGAATAAATATGTGCGATATATCTGAAATGCGAGCATATAAAGGAAAATATGTAGCTGAAACCAGATGTATGCGAATTCAATATGGTACAGCTAAGTATAGGTGTCTACCTATAAGCAAATGATGTAGTATGCCCCCTGGGTATAGTAAAATATGTAGGGTACCCCCCGGGTATAAGTAACATATATGCAAAGTACACCTGTAGTTATATCGTAAAGTGTGTATGCACCTATCACTAATGGTACGATACACTATAGGTATACAGATAACTAGCATGTAAGTATACAGGTATGCTATAAGTCAATACGTAAAGAAATATGAATCAAAGTCTCAATGTCCCTAACCAAGCAATATTATATTTATAAGTGGGTTATGCGTGACATGGCAATTATTGACGGTGTGTGTAGCATACAATCAGTGCTCGTGCAACATGAATCGTCAATAATATGTGCAGTGTCCTACTACTACTAGTCCAGGCACAACTACATCTAAGTAATACGGTAAAGGCGCAATTCTAACAATAACGTAGAATATGCGACAAGTAATAAAATCTCTAGCCCTGACGCATAATGCCATGCGGGCGATTCCCCTATAGATGTTAAATCTACTCACCAACGCTCCAAGCTAGGTGAAGCCTACCACCTGTTTTCCCCTTGTCGTAGCGTCCGAAGTCCCCGCTTGCGAACCTAAAATTTCACAAACACATCACATAAGCATATATTCTACATCGACGAAAAGACATCGAAACGCAAGAATAACGCCCTGAAAATTACACTGCGCGCTTAGCGCATCTAACGCGCACGACATCGGCCAAAAATCCTAACTAGGGTCGCCAAACTACGAAACACCTAGTCTAGATTCCGATCGTCCCGATCGCGCATTCAAAACACAATAATAAACGTGGACTCAAAATAAATAACGTCGCAACGTCAAAAGAAATCCACGCCTAAAAGTTACCGAAAACTAGTAAGCAGTACTTATCTTTATAGCACAAAACTACGAGTTTTACCAAAAACTATAATTTACAAACATCTTCAAATAGCAAGGTTAAACCATTTAAACCATTTCTATATTTTTAAACTTTCTTAATTAAGCTTTAGCACAAACCTAGTAAGCAAAAATCCTTAATTAGACAAAGTAGTAATTAACAAAAAATAGCATTTTCTACTAGGTTAAGCTTTTCAAATTCACAAATTAACACTTCAATTAAATATTAAACACTTAAATTAAGTTTTAACCTTAACTTGAATTTCTAAAACCATTTCTAGAATTTTGAAATATGAAATTTAAAGCTTAAACTAACATCTAATTAAGCTAGCATAAAGTATTAAGTAACAATTAGAGATTAGGGTTAGGGTTTTATACCTTCAAGAACACCACTAGAATCGAGGATAAAACCAAACTTTAGCCTCCAAAGTCCTCACTAGAATGAAGATCCAAGCAACTTTTGTGAAGAAGAAAGAAGGTTTTGGATTTTATTTGAATTTCTATGAATTTATTTGGATTTTTCATGATTTTTGAAGCTTTAAAAGTGAAGAAATGAGTTTAGAAAAAGAGAGGGCAGCAAGAAGATGATGTGGCCGGCCAAAGCAAGGAGGAGGGGTGTTTTTGGTGAAGGGTAGAATTTTCTAGAAGAAAATGGAATAATTGGATAATAAAACAAAAAGCTTATGTTCATACAACTTTTCTTTTTCTTTATCTTTAAAAAAATAAATCCTTTGACCAAAAAAATCTAGATATTTAAAAATAAGGTTCTAAAATAATTGTAGTGATGATTTCCAAGAATTTTCGTTTAGAAGAAATTTCCCGATTTACGTGCACCAAATACTGCTTAAAATAATATTTTATTTGGGAAAAATTCTATCTGAACCAAAACCTCCCAAATACCCCTAAAGTTCGCGCACAAGCTTTATTTTAGCTAAAAAAAAGTGCCGGTAAGCTTATACGGACGTTTGATCGAAATCGGGTTAAAACGGGAAAAACCGACAATTTTGTTCTAAAACGGGAAAATTCGCAAAACGATTCTGAAACGTTACAATCTCCCCCCATATAAAAATTCGTCCCCGAATTTAAAATTTTCACTAAGCGTACCTTCAAAGAGAAGAGTATAAAACTCCCAATTCTCGCTCGCAGCCTACCAAATGATCATCTCACTATACGGCTACGTCCAAGAAAAACCCGTCACAGATGGCAAGACCCTTGGCCAAAGTTTCTCCACCCGCCTAGCCATTAACACAATTGGCTGCTGGTGAACGAAAGATCGCGTCCAAACTAAGTGGTCTGGTGCCGAATCATGTGAGAAAGGTCATGAAGGTAATTGCAAAGTATCGACACAAGGAATACGGGGTGAATACTCAATAATCTGGGCGGAAGTGCCAAATTAAAGGCAACGGAACTAACTCACTTTAAGGATCTTGAAAGGACCTACAATTCTGGGTAAGCTTCCCAAAACTCAACACGTCCTTCATCGACAAAAATCCGTAGGAATACATGATCTCCCACTGCGAACTCAAGCCTGCGACCACCATGGTCGGCATAAGACCTCTGTCCGCACAGGACTGTCATCATCCTCACCTGAAACAACTGGATCATTTCCGAAGTCTCTAGACAAGCTGGGGTCCAAAAATCCTTTTACACAGAGTCAGAAAAACAGACTGGAGATCGACACCACCTAACAAACAAAACTTAAAGGTTGCCAATTGGAATGTCTCCTGATAATTTCTATCGAAGGAGAATCCGAACAATGGCAAGTGACGATCCCAACTGCCGAAAACAATTAATGCATACGCACAAGCATATCCTCCAGAGTCGGTGTAGCCCGCTCTCACAAAACCATCATCCTACGGATGGAAAAACGGAGCTAAAGCTCAACCAATACGCAAGGCTTCCTGAAGCTCCTGCCCAAGACGGCAAGCGAACAGGGTGCCTTCATTGGATACGACCCTCGAAGGAACTCCATGCAATGCACAAACTTAACAAAGAACAACTGAGCAGAATGAGAAAAACCGGACAACAAGCATCCGAATGGAGTCACGCCCTGACTAAACATGGGTAGACACCATAACGAATTTCATGGAGATCTGCTCCCATTCCCACTTCGGAACAGTTAAAGATTGCAACTCTCCAGCCGGTCTCAGATGCTCAGCCCAAAACACACAACAAGACAAACACCTTGAAACGAAATCTGAAATTTCTCTTTACATTCCTGCCCACCCGTAACTATCTCACAAGTCACATCAATATCGGTGGAACTTGAATGAATACAGAGAATTGACAGATGTGCCAGCTCTAGGATTTCACGTCTCTACCCGATAATATCAGGTACACAAACGCATTCCTAACTTAGCACACCATTGTCACAAATCAAGGACTCCGAATCATTACCCAGCCGAGTATGCTCAAGTATCTCTGATGAACGAGCATCGGCGGGCAGCGTCTCGCGAAAGCGATTAAAGAAAAGTGGTCGGGCGCGGACATGAGCAAGCTGTCCCTTCTGTAGAGACGAACTTAAGCTGTACTCAACGATCGCACAAGAACTGTAAATCTGCAGAAGACTATCACAACAATCAAAATCCACTGCAGGAAGATTGTATTAAGCTCTGGCGGTCCAAGAGAATCTGACATGACTCTCGAACAAATAGTGTCTCCAAATCCCCAACGCAAAACCACTGCGGCCATCTCCAGATCATGAGTGGAATATCCTTCTCGTACTTCCTCCAAATGTAGGGAAGACAAAGTGCTAACTCTATAGTGTCACCTCAGTACACACTCGAGCCCCACTCAAGAAACATTACAGTTAAACAACAGGGTCGCCCGAACCAAAAGCGAAGAAGAACTGATGCAGTTGTTAACCAAATCTTCAACTGCCGAAAACTCCGCACACATGCCTCAGTCAAAAGAAAAGAAACTTCCCTTCCGGTCTATTCAGTCGACGGTGCAGCACTACTCTAGCGATCCTGCACGAAATGGCAGTAAGAACCTGCTAAGCCCAAAAATCTGCGGATCTCCATCCTGCACACAAGTCTGGGCCTAAGATGTACGGCCACGATCTTCCTCGGAACCACATAAGAAACCGTCTCCCGTGACTACGAGACCTAGGAGTCAACACAAACAAGCCTGAAGAAACACTCTAAGAATCTAGCAGCTGCTGGTGCTCTCCCAGTATCTGCATAACAAATCCTCAAGTGTTGCTCCTGTTCCTCAAGACACATTAATTAGACCAAAATGTCGTAAATAACAGAACAATAACTGGTCGAGGAACGGCCTGAAGAAATCCGGTTCATCATATCTACGAATGCTGTTAGGGCATCAGTGAATCCAATGACTCACCAAAACACACAAAGCCCGTAGCACGTACAAGGCAGTCTTCGGAATGCCATCACTCCGAACCCGCAACAATGATGACCTGATCCCAACCACTTAGAAAAAGTCTCGCACTTAGGAGCCGATCAAAGAAATCGTCAATGCGAGGTAAATGATACCTATTCGCACCGTAAGGCGGTTCAATTGACGATTTATCAATACACAACCTCAACTGCCGTCCTTCTCCTTGACGAACAGAAATAGGAGCTTCTCAAGGCGAAACACTCAGACGCACAAACTCCCCAACAAACAACTCTGCCGCTGATCCTTAAGCTCCCTAAGCTCCGCCGGCTCATCTGGAACAACGTCGGAAAACTCTCGCACGATAAGAACCCGGTCCAACAAACCCACTATGGCTCCGGTATCACGAATGAACGCAAAGAATCCTCGACATCCTCTCCTCAAAAGCCGACTAGCGAAAAAGGATGAATTCGAGCTGTGAGAGGCGACACCACTGTCCCCCTGCACAACAAGAACTGACTTGCCGGGAAAACAAACCTGACTGTTTCCTCGCGGTAGTCCACAGATGCCTAGCTCGTAACTAACCAGTCCGTGCCCAGGAGAACATCAAATCCAATATCTCTAGAAGGATCAAGTGACGGATGAATCTCCTAACCGATTGGCATACGACTGAAATACGTGTCGCGCAACAAAAGAATCGCTGACAGAAGTTAACACAACAAACGGCTGATCTAGCTAACACGAATCCCCTTGTCCCAAACCTCTGCTACTCCCGCAACGGTCACGAAAGCTGTCTCGACGACTAGGCTTCTGTTTCTGAGCTGATACCCCGGTATGAGTCCTCCACGGTTCCGGAACTCCCGAAGTCTCTGGTATACATGTCTCGTCAACTAGGGATGCATCCATTGGTGCTATGTAAGTGACGGAAAGCTGTGTGCTGATCGCAAGGAACAACTGGGTAACAGGGGTGACAACCTCCTGTCGCTGCGCTCGAATGGTCTCCACCAAAGAACTCATCGCCTGGCGCATGTCCTGTATCTCTGCCACAAGCCTAGAGATACTATCTGTCAAAGGCGGATCCGTCTGCACCTGTGCAACGAGCGTGCCATCCTGGTCAGTCCTCGCTCTCCCCGAGTCAATACTGACCTCGGCCCTCGCTGCACCTCACTGAGTCCCCATAGTCGTCGTCGGTAAAGGCTAAAAATAGGAATATGATTCGATATGAACACGGAAATCGAATCACAAGGATATGAATCATCAAGGAAGGAATTTCAAGTAATTGTACTTAGGTCACTTTAGACGGAGTACTGCATCGTGAGTATGCTGCAGACATACACACACTACGTTACACTGCTTAAGCTACCTACTCCATCATATCAAGGTCATCCTACACTCCGTAAGGTAAAAACCTAGCGCTCTGATACCAACTTTGTCACGACCCGAAATTGGCACGTGACGGCCCTAATACTACGCAACGTCTACAGGCGTAACGCAGTAAAAGAAAACCAAAACCCAGAAATCTAAACCAGTAAAAGACAAGAAAAGATAAGAATTATTGTTTAAAAGTCTTTGAAATAATAACCCAAATTCTTTTAAAGTCCAACTTTATTTCCTTAAAATTTTGGCAGCACCTCCTTTATAAAAACCAACCCCAAAAGTGGGTACAAGATAAATAAAAAGTAAAGCATCCCCAACGGGAGAAAATCCACGCCCAAAGGCGGAAAACAATCACCACCACAAATATACGACGCCGTAGCGAAGAAATAGAAGACGATAGAAAGGAAACTGTATAAAAGAAAACAAATCCAACATAATATACAACATCGTCCTCACCAAGTCTCTAAGTCAATATGAAAATAGTAGATGGAGAGTACAGGGATACAACGAATATAAAATACAACGAATAACCACAAAACCCACCTAAGCAAACTGCACACTGTGAGCTGATGCGGTATCCGTAGCAAAAGATGATGAGATGTGTGATAATAGCCTGCCTCTGACTATCCTGAGGAACACCTGCAAACACTGTGGCACAACGGGGGTGAGTTGCCAACTTGTGAATAGTAAATAACATATGCAGGTAATTGTAAGTATGCACGTAAAGCGTGAATCTAAGATATGCAATTAACAGTTATAACATGTCATATGAATGCAGAATAATGGAAAGTACTCTAGCAGGTACAACCAATATATATAAAGCAATAATGATATGACAACCGTATGCAATAATCATGCGATGGGGATATGAGAATGTAAATATGCAACAATTATGAAAGGTACACTAACAGGTACTACTAGTACATGAAGCATTGCACAAACAGATAAGGTGAAGTATGGAGTGAAATATGTCATTTCCACGGAATCCTGACATCGTGGTAGGATCACAATCCAGCAAGACAATTTAAATACCAATTTCCTCAAATCAGCCCCCAAATTGGCTCTCATATTATCTAAGTATCACCTCTCCTCAATTGCACAATATCAAGTATATCTCATATATCCCGAATGTACAACCTCAAGTATATCTCACATATATCGAATGTACAATCATCAAGTATATCTCGTATATATCGAATGTACAAAATCAAGTGGATCTCACATATCTCGTATGTACAATATCAAGTATATCTCATATATCTCGAATGTACATCAGCAAGTAGATCTCATACATCTCGAATGTACAATATCAAGTAGATCTCACATATCTATCCAGTATCCAATCTCAAATGAATCTCTTATATCCCAAATCAAATCTCCAGCAAAATTCTAACATCCTAAATATAATGACATAAATAAATATGATGAGGTCAATACACATATATTAGCGTCCCATTCCACTAATATTGGTGTAAGGGTATATATAACAGCGGATAAATCCCCTGTTATATATACAAGGAGTAATTAGAAATATCATGAAACCAATGTGCCAAGCATCGACACAGAAATACTGATCTATCATATGCCGTCTCCCAGACTAATATCCTGATAGGTACGTATCATACGCTATCTCGAAAGCTCGAGTGCCTAGCTCTGACCCTCACCTCTCGACGTATCTATACGTACATGACTCCCAACGGTATCCCCACGATCCCCGCCGAGTCATTGGTACTGTCACCGGTAGGTACTTGCCCGCCTCCAGGCTCAATCGGCAAAGTCCATCGATCTTCTTGTCGAGGGGAACCATACCGGGCCCCACCATGTACCCTCATACAGCATCCACACCTCGTATGGAGTATATAATCAGAACCGATAAATCTCATGGTGGCTGCGCAAATATCATATCAAGGAAACCGGGTTTTTCAATTAATGCATAATTTCATGAACTCCCGCGATTCCCAAATACAGAAAACATCATTTAAAATCGAAATAACAATGCGCAAATCCAGGAATAAATATGTGCGATATATCTGAAATGCGAGCATATAAAGGAAAATATGTAGCTGAAACCAGATGTATGCGAAATCAATATGGTACAGCTAAGTATAGGTGTCTACCTATAAGCAAATGATGTAGTATGCCCCCCTGGGTATAGTAAAATATGTAGGGTACCCCCCGGGTATAAGTAACATATATGCAAAGTATACCTGTAGTTATATCGTAAAGTATATATGCACCTATCACTAATGGTACGATACACTATATGTATACAGATAACTAGCATGTAAGTATACAGGTATGCTATAAGTCAATGCGTAAAGAAATATGAATCAAAGTCTCAATGTCCCTAACCAAGCAATATTATATCTATAAGTGGGTTATGCGTAACATGGCAATTATTGACGGTGTGTGTAGCATACAATCAGTGCTCGTGCAACATGAATCGTCAATAATATGTGCAGTGTCCTACTACTACTAGTCTAGGCACAACTATATCTAAGTAATAGGGTAAAGGCGCAATTCTAACAATAACGTAGAATATGCGACAAGTAATAAAATCTCTAGCCCTGACGCATAACGCCATGCAGGCGATTCCCCTGTAGATGTTAAATCTACTCACCAACGCTCCAAGCTAGGTGAAGCCTACCACCTGTTTTCCCCTTGTCGTAGCGTCCGAAGTCCCCGCTTGCGAACCTAAAATTTCACAAACATATCACATAAGCATATATTCTACATCGACGAAAAGACATCGAAACGCAAGAATAACGCCCTGAAAATTACACTGTGCACTTAGCGCATCTAACGATTGGTGCGTAACGGCAGTCCACATGTCGGACGCTCGCTCCGCAATATCAAATGTACATATACAACCAATCTGTACTAACATTGCATCCAGGCTATCAACCACGACAAATCCGCAACATCACAGCACAACACAGAACATCAACGTAAATGTCACGTTCGCAAATCCGTCTATAAGGGCTATAGCAGTTAGACAGGATTTACCGATCAAAATGACATTCACGGTCGCAGATATAATGTAAATACTGTGAACTAACATGTTTAAAATTTTCGATCGACTAAATTTCCGGAAGCGGGCCCCAAGCACAACTGTAGCACTCAAAAACATCTGGGCCCAAAAAGAATATACCAGAAACCCTATTTCCATGTCAGAAAGCCACTGTAAAATTTGATGCAGTGAAGCCAAATTTCGGCGGCGGATCCGCGGCCAAAACGTGGTTTTGGCCGCTGATCCGCCGCGCTACTGTAACTTCAGCCTACTAAATTTTCACAGAATACATAAAAAACCCTGCACATACTTTTGCAATGTACCAAATAATTTTTTTGAGCACAGCAAAAATTCGACAGAAACCTGGAGATGAAAATGGGGTTTTTTGAAAATCCATTCGATCGAACTTGTAAACACGTTAGAGCAAGCTAGATTGGGTTAATGGTGTGGCTCTGTTACCATGTAGGATTACGGTAGCGCCCCGGCCGTCTTTCCTCGGCTAAAATGCGGAAACGAAAAATTTTCTTGACTTTAAACCGGCACTACGGCATCCAAAAAACCCGGATCGTAACCATTAACCTAATCCTAGCTATCAAGAGAATGGGGTAGAAAGCTATACCAAGCGATCCGTCCTCCACTCCGATCTCCTCGCGGAATCTCCGGTCATCATTTCATCGTCGGAACGGGCACCACATCACAGGGTTCTTTTACGGGCTCCCACGTCTTGACCGAGGCAACTCGAGCACGAAGTTGGCTAGTCGACGTGCCCAAGGATGCTGTAGGCTAAGTGTAGTAAGCTTTATCTCATTGGGGTTGAGAAGTTGCCATAATGGAGGTGGAGAATAATGAACAAGAGGAAAAATGAGCTTTTGGAACTTTGGTGTAAACTAAAATGAGATGAAGAATTTTCCCACACCACAAAAATCATTCTCTCCACATCTCCCCTAGTAGTGGCCGTCCCTCATCAAGAATGAGGACGGAAAAAAGGTATCAAGGGGGGGGTGAGCACAAGATGGTGACCATAATAAAAGGTTTTGATGATAAAGAGATATAATTGTCACACCACCATCAAATACTAATCCAATCTCATAAATGCAAAGGAAGTGATGCAAAAAGAATCTCATGATGCTATAACCATCATGATGCCACCATTTCACAAATAACCCCTCCACAATTGCTAATTTGGAAATATGCAAATTAGCCCCTCCACCAGAAAAATCCGGCCATGAAGGAACAAAGGAAAACTGGCCAAAACGGAATACAAACTGGCAACTTCAGAAAACTGATCCCGTAATAAATTACAGGAAAACCCCGCGACTGTATATACATACCCGCATTTGTATTCCGACCGAATACAAATGCAATGAGACAAAATCTACACTGTACAATACTAGGATCCGGCTTAAACCAAAGCCCGCTAGTATTATCCGTCCGATCATGATCCATGCAATACTGCACGTATATGATTGAACCCTGCCATATGTCCATACGGCCTCTGCAGCGTTTCGCCCGAAACTTGAGAAATTGTCTGTGGGGGACTCTAAAGACTCGTCACTACTTTGGTTGTGGATTTAACCACTAGCACGTCAGAGGTATTAGCCATACGTAACGGGCTACCAGGTATTGACCAAAAGGGACGTCGATGAGCGAACTCATCCTGACACCCTACTGAGCCTGTCAGTGACAATATCCGTACAGTCCGGTCCGTTCGTCTATGAGTATCGCATGGCGGGCCTAGGGGGTTGGTAAAAGTCAGACCCCCAAAAGCGGTACAAGTCGTGTCAGAGTGTAGCCCAGAACATCCTGAGATACTACTGGAATACCTACCAGTAAATCTCCTGCCTCGGCCGAGGGCTTTGTGTAATAGCTCTCCTAGACACAGCGCGACCTCACCCCAAATACCGGGAGAGACGAACCCCTGCAGATCCGCTCTCTGCCTCCATGTGGCTCGTGACTGTACCCAACTAAAACCTGTTTGCACGACTCCTTTAAGCCGTGGTAGGGTAGTAATCAAAGTACAGTGGGAACTCAAACGAGACAAATGACGATCTCAGGTCGATGAACTAACCTGTACACATGTCACCAGGGAACTGCTATCTGACGTCAGGTATAAGACCAACTAGAATGTTCCCGGCGAGTCCTGTCCGGTGTACTCATAACCCAATGAGCACCTGTATACATCTTAGGTGATCCAACTGACACCAGTGGCTTGTGAGACCGGCCACCGCCCCTCGTCGGGGTCTCGAATGTATACACTAGTCTACTCTGGAGTATCGATGCCCCGTCTCGAAACTCCCTCGACTAGGAACCTTTTAAGGATGTGCTTATAGACCCCAGCTCCCATGTATATGATCGCCATCATACTGCTGGTCATCAAGCAAGAATCCTAAAGGCTCTATCAACGTGCAATAGTGACATGCATGGTCACCTGAAACAGTACACGATGATAAAAGTAAACCAGATAGCATACTATCATCTTGAGTAAGACTGTCCTACCGGCATAGGTCCTCCCTCAATCATTGCAATCACGTGCCTGTGAACCAATAATTGACTCTGAGGGCACTATCTTCAACACATATAACATAATTGAGGAGTATAGAAATAAAACATGTCATTCTCACGGAATCCTGACCTCGTGACAGGACCAACGTCCATCAAGACAATCTAAACCCAAAATTTCCTCAAATTAGCCCCCAAATTGGCTCTCATATCCTGTAAGTCTCAGATATCCTGAATGTACAATATCAAGTACATCTCATATATCCTGAACGTACAATATCAAGTAAACCTCATATATCGTGAATGTACAATGTCAAGTAAATCTCATATATCCTGAATGTACAATATCAAGTATATCTCATATATCCAATATCCAGTATCGAGTAAGTTTCATATAAAGTGAGTGTCCAATATCGACATCCAAAAATATCATGAAACAAGTGTCTCGCATCGACACATAAATACTGGACTATCAGGTGCTGTCACCACGACTGGCCCCCTGATAGGTACGTATCATACGCTATCCGAAAACTCGAGTGCCTAGCTCTGACACTTGAAATCCGACGTATCCATACGTACATGACCCCGGCCTGTATCCCCACGATACTCGTCGAGTCAAAGGTACTGTCACCGGTAGGTATGGTTCCCCTATCAGGCCTCATCGGCATGGTCCGTTGAAAAACCTTTCTCGCCCCTGGGTACCTCCGGGCCCCACCATGTACCCTCACACGGCCCACTACACCTCCTCACATGGGGTATATATATCAGAACCGATAAAACTCATGGTGGCTGCTGAAATATCTATCACAACCCGAAAAGTACGGAACATGACCGACACTTAAATTACTAGACGTCTCGAGGCGTACGTAATCTAAGTAATACACAACCCAGAAATCAAAACCAAGTAAAGCGGTAGAGTGAAGGAAAACCAATTTAAGGCAAGAAGTTTAACAACATAAGCCGAAGTACGTATTTTTAAAATCTCAAGTCATTTTCTGAAAAATTTCAGCAGAGGTTCCTTTGTAAATACTGACCCCAAACGGGTACAAAACCTGATAAAGCATATATAATGAATAAAGGCATCCCCAAGCGGGAGCTAGCTCTTCGCCAAACGGCGGACAAAACCACGCAATGCAATATAATATACAACGCCAAAAGGCGAGGGTCAAACTCAGGATAAAAATCCAACATCATCAAGAAAACCAGAGGAAAACCATAATAATACAGTGTGCGACTTTAAGGTCGAAAGAATATACACTGGTCATTTATCTCTATCAAATATACAAGTCTGGTTGATGGAGTTTTACTAGATACAATTGAAATAACAAATATACAATGGTGGTCCTGAAGCAAAAGATCCCACCTACCAAAGCAATCACTCAGAAGGAACAGTGTGCCAGCAAAGCCACAACAAAATCTGTACGGCAAAACCTGCAAGGAACTGTGGCACAACGGGGGTGAGTTGCCAACTCGTGAGTAGAAAATATCACAGAGCAGAAATCGAATGTATGACTCTATCCTAAGGTCATATCAAGTAATATCCTCAAATAAATATCCTGGTCCATCTATGTTAGAGATAGTGCCCTCAGAGTCAATTATTGGATCACAGGCACGTGATTGCAATGATTGAGGGAGGACCTATCCCAGTAGGACAGTCTTACTCGAGATGATAGTATGCTATCTGGTTTATCTTTATCATCGTGTACTGCTTTAGGTGACCTGACATGTCGCTATTACACGTTGATAGAGCCCCTAGGATTCTTGCTTGACTGCCAGCAGTATGATGGCGATCATATACGTGAGAGCTGGTGGTCTATAAGCACATCCTTAAAAGGTCCCTAGTCGTTGGAGTTTCGAGACAGGGCATCGATTCTCCAGAGTAGACTAGTGTATATAGTCGAGACCCCGACGAGGGGCGGTGGACGGTCTCATAAGCCACTGGTGTCAGTTGGTTCACCTAAGATGTATACAGGTGCTCATTGGGTTATGAGTACACCGGACAGGACTCGCCGGGAACATGCTAGTTGGTCTTATACCTGACGTCAGATAGCAGTTCCCTGGTGACATGTGTACAGGTTAGTTCATCGACCTGAGGATCGTCATTTGTCTCGTGTGAGTTCCCACTGTGCTTTGATTACTACCCTACCACGGCTCAAAGGAGTCGTGCAAACAGGTTTTAGTTGGGTACAGTCCCGAGCCACATGGAGGCAGTGAGCGGATCTTCAGGGGTTCATCTCTCCCGGTATTGGGGGTGAGGTCGCGCTGTGTCTAGGAGAGCCATTACGCAAAGCCCTCGGCCGAGGCAGGAGATTTACTGGTAGGTATTCCAGTAGTATCTCAGGGCGTTCTGGGCTACACTCCGACACGACTTGTACCGCTTTTGGGGGTCTGACTTTTACCAACCCCCTAGGCCCGACATGCGATACTCATAGACGAACGGACCGGACTGTACGGATATTGTCACTGACAGGCTCAGTAGGGTGTCAGGATGAGTTCGCTCATCGACGTCCCTTTTGGTCAATAGCTGGTGGCCCGTCACGTATTGGCTAATTCCTCTGACGTGCTAGTGGTTAAATCCACAGCCATAGTATTGACGAGTCTTTAGAGTCCACCACACTTACAGTTACTCAAGCTTTCGGGCGAAACGCTGTAGAGGCCGTATGGAGATATGGCAGGGTCCGATCAGATACGTGCGGTATTGCACGGATCAGGATCGGACGGTTTGTACTAGTGGCCGTATGGATATATGGCAGGGTTCGATCAGATACGTGCGGTATTGCACAGATCAGGATCGAACGGATATTACTAGCCGGCTTTGGTTTAAGCCGGATCCTTGTATAGTACAGTGTAGATTTTGTCTCATTGCATTTGTATCCGGTACGAATACAGATGCGGGTGTGTATGCACAGTGTCGGGGTTTTCCTGTAATTTATTACGGGACCAGTTTTCTGGAGTTGCCAGTTTGCATTCCATTCCGGCCGGTTTTCTTTTGTTCTTTCCCGGCCGGACTTTTCCGATGGAGGGTGTTATTTGCAAGTTTGCAAATAAAACATTGTGGAGGGTTTTCTTGCAAATGTATTTATTATGATAGCATCTTTAGATATCATTCTTTTCCTTCATCATTTCATGCTTTATTGTGATTAGATTTGATTAGAATGGTTGATGTAAGTTTGTGATGATGATGTTTTTGGATATAGTCACCACTTGCTTTTACTACCATGACCTTCCTTCTAAGGTTGTGGTTTTAGTATTCCCTCCTCCACCATTCTCATTTTAGAAATGGTTGAACACTTGAGAAAAAAAAAAGAATGAGAGAGTTCATCTTTGTTATGTGAGGAATTCTTCATCTCCTTCTTCTTCTGGTTTTGGAAAAATGAAAGCACCATTTTTCCTAACCCCATTCCTCCATCAAGGCAACTACAAACCCCAAATGAGACTAGCATGATCTACTACACATTCTACAGCATATCTTGAGCATGTCGAGTTGCCGGCTTCATGCCCGAGTTGCCTCGGTATTGAGGCGGGAGCCCGTAAAAGACACAGGCGATGTGGTGCCCTTCCGACGAGGAGGCGACGATGTGGAGACAAGACTTTCCGCGGGAGATCGGGACGATGACGAGAAGACCGGAGGACTCGGATCACTCGGTATACTTCTCTTCCCATCTCTTGTTAGCTTGTATAGGTTAATGGTTAACGATCCGGGTTTTCATTGTCCGCGGTAGCGCCGGTTTCCAAGTAAGGAAAAATTTTGATTCCGCATTTTGGCCTCGGATAGACGGCCGGGGCGCTGCCGTGGCGCAACATGGTATCAGAGCCACGCCATTGACCTTACCTAGCTTATTCTAATGTGTTTTGCATTTCCGATCGAACAAAATCCCAAAAACCACATTTCCTTTGCATCAGTTTTCTGTTGGAAATTTTTGGTGTCTAAAAATTTTTCAGGTTGCAGAAAAATGATGTGCTGAAAAAGATAAGGCTACTGTAGAAAAACGACAAAATGATTCCCTAGTTGGAGCGCGGAACCGCGGCCAAAACCCCCTTTGGGCCGCGGTTCCGCCGCACTATGGTAAGTTCACTTGGTCGTTTTTCTTCAGTTGCTTTCTGGGCTGAAAATAGGGCTTTTGGGATATTAAATTTGGGCCCAGATCTTCTGTGACTGCTACAGTTTTACTTGGGGGCCCACTTGTTAATTGTTTGATCGATCGGATATTTTTAAACACATTATTTCACAGTATTTACATTATATCTACGACCGTGAATGTCATTTGATCGGTAAATCCCGTCTAACTGCTATAGCCCGGTTAGACGGATTTGCGAACGTGACTTTCACGTTGATGTTCTATGTTTATGCTGTGTTTTTGCGGATCGGTCGTGGGGGATAGCCTGGATGCAATGCTAGTACAGTTTCTGTTGTATTATGTACATTTGATATTGCGGGACGAGCGTCCGACATGTGGACTGCCGTCACTGCCTGTTTGTATTATTCTTTTGGGGCACGACCTGGTTGCGGTCGATGTACCCGGTGTATGTATATTTTACTTTCTGTACTAGGATTGCCCCGCGGTGGGGTGCACGGATAGCCGGGTTCTGGAGGGCAACAAGCCCGCATCTCATGGCATTGGGACGGAGGGGGCTTCACTCCAGGATTGGCGGGCTATTCGCCGCACTCGTAGGGGGTGCAGGTTGACCCAGGAGGGGTGCCCGAGTTACCGGATTCCGTGAAGTGTTGGGTGATCCATTCACGGAGCTGAAAGGGGCTGCCTCGCTTCAGGTTTTGGCGGGTGACTTGCCGTACCTGTAGGGGTCTAGGATTTCATTGCACAGGCTATCCACACGACCAGGGGAACGTCGGGTTTCAGCAGCGGCTCTGTGAAACCCGGGGCTTCCATATATCTGTATTGTTCTGTGATGCTGTACATTTCTGTGATGTTGCATTTTATTCACGCCTTGAGCGAAATACTATATATTGGTATATATATTAGTAGATGTTGTATATGTTTTTCATCCGTGCTAGTCCAGTCCCCGCTCTGCCGTTAGTTAGCTAACCTAACGGGTGATGACGGGACCCAGTGGCGAATGCGGATGGCATATACGTACGTCAGTATATTTTCGTTCTTTGTGGTGTGATCAATTGATGGGACTGCATTGATTCGGATCAATGCAAGATAAACAAACCTAATCTGATGTTGTTGGAACACTTTTTCAAAAAGCTGTTATTGCAAGGACGTTCCCTTTTGTTTTGCATAGTGGTATTCATTTGGAATATCCTGCTCCTCAGTCGACGAGGCAAGGGCCGAGATCCCTTCACCGGGAGTGACCCCTTGGACAGAAGTTTGCGTCAGGGCATTAACTTCACTATAGACGATTACTTTTGCTTTGCATCGTGGTATTCAGTTGGAATATCCTGCACCTCATTCTACGGGGAAAGAGCCGAGATCCCTTCACCGGGAGTGACCTCTTTAGTAAAGGTTTTCGTCACTATATTTTCTAAAAGGGCTATGCAGTTCCTTCAACAATATCAAGTTCATTACGTTAAAGGTTTTTCGCCAAAAACTACACGTAGCCCTCCGTCATTTCTTACAAGTATTACTTAGTATTCGTGCTGCGTTTGTTGACTGTGTCAAGGCGTAGTGTGCGGTAGCTAAGTAGTGTTTATTTGTAGCATATTAATGGGATTGGTTAGGACAGTCGTGCGGCCTTGTTGACTGTGTCAAGGGCTCGTACGGGTGGGTTTAATGCAATCCAGGATAATGACAGGTTGAACTTGACTAGAACTCTTTGATTTGTTGACTGTGTCAAGGTCACTTGGGTCCTAGGGGTAAGAATCACATCGGGAGTTTCAAAAGAACTGAAACTTGCCAGACATGCGCATACCTTCTGGAGTGTGATAATGTGAGTGGATTCCGTCACGTTGTCATGCGATGATAGTTGGATCCCGATTCCCACTGATGAGTTGGTTTACTCCTCGGGTGATCCCGACTAATTCTTCTTTCAGGTTTGGAGGAGAATTTGAGGTACAGTGGGAGGTTTCCTGATTAGATAAAGTGATAACCATTCTGATCTAGGTTAGAGTGCACGCTGAGTGTTTCTTATCTCTCTCTCTTTGGCAGCGACCATTGACCCGACCCTGGACTATGACTCAGTGACCAAGTTGACCGAACCTTCTTAACACTGGCTTTTGGATTGTCAGAGTTGCAAACCTCATTGCCACTCCTACTTTTACCCTTTTCTCCAGGACACCCCGTATTACTACGAACGTCCACTTCCATTGGACAAAACCATCGTATGGTTATATACGAACTCGAAGGACTTCGAGGATGGTTTCTGGTTCTGGAGAAAACGAATAGGATTATTCAGTTGTCTTTTCTTTTCACCCTCTCTCATTGCGAGTACTCCTTGGCTTAGGAGTAGTACACCTATTACGCTGATTGGATAGTCTTCTTCCAAACCTTAGGCTGGTGCCGAACGGTGGGGAATGAAGAAAACCAATTAGCATGACGATGGTGTGCAGAAGGTATTAAGTTAAGACAAAGCAAGGGATTAGTAGGAGGGCAAAGTAAACTGCGACTGATATTCACGACCAAACCAAGTATTTCTTCGCCAATCCTAATTCACATTTGTATTTCTCCAGGACACTCCGTATTACTACGAAGATCCACAGTTTATTTGGATACTCCATCGTATGGTTATATACGAACTCGAAAGGAACTTGTTCCAGTTCGGGGATGGATTCTGGTTCAGGAGAAATAGGAATAAGGTTTATTCGGTTGTCTTTTATCTTCACCTTCTCTCGCATTGCGAGTGCTCCTAGGATTAGGACAGTATACCCATTATGCTTATTGGATAGTCTTCTTCCAAACCATAGGCTGGTGCCGAACGGTAGGGAAGGAAGAAAACCATTTGGCCTAAAGGGTGTGCAGAAGGTAATGACTAAAGACATATAAAGGGATTTGGAGAGGTGGCAAAGAATTATACGGTTATAGTTGTGAATCTGGATAATGGTAGAGGCATCACTAGGAATACCAGGATACCCCATCGAAACATTTCAAAGTTTCAGTTCAACTGTGTACTGTTAAAAGAAAACTGATTTCCCGATTAGACACTTGCTCCAGGGTATGTATTTACCAGGTTGGATTCTCACATCTGTATGGTTTTACAGATGATGAGTGGGAGTAAGTTATTGGGAATTAGGTGACTATCCTCATTATATCGGGATTCGTTGTAATCGGTGATACTTGAGGAGATCATCTGGGTTGTTTGCCGGTCGGCAAATATTTGGTTTTGAATATCCGCTGTTGTGCACCAATTTCAAATTGATATATCTGTACGTCTATTTTCATAAAGTGAGATATTCCTTTTGATTTTATGTCGATGACATTTACCTATATCAGTGGATGGTTAGGTAAGAAGCATCAAACAGCGGTGTAATTCTTCTTAACCATAAGTACAGTTTTCAACCTACGACGCACAGTGAAAGAGTTGTTAGACTCAGCGGACTTATACAGAGTATTGTATGTTGTCCAGTGTCCATTAGGACAGAGGGGTTGGTCCTCATACTATATTCTGTTTACTTTTAACTTCTCTAGTTCTTAGACATGTGTTTCGTAGAAACACAGGGTCTAAGTTTTTGAGGAGTTATAGGTATTTGAATAGAGTAGAGAACCAGGTATTGCAAGTATCGGGATTCTTCAAAGTGATCGAAGATGTAGATACTTGTATATGGTATTCAGTTGATAGTAATGATTAAGAGAAATTGCTTCTCTTTCATGTTACTCATAATTGGAAGCATTCCTATGTTGAATAACGCTGATCGGCCTCTCTCCATTTAGTTTACATGCACTGGAGATAGCTGCATGATTTGAATCTGGTTCAATTAAATCAGTGCCTCTTGTTCTATATTGGATATAGAACAGTTCATATCTTAACTATGTTAAGGTACGGGGAGTTGTCCGGCTTATGCTTAAAACCAGACACTAGACAACTCAGGGCACGTTTCTGTAATGGCTGTTTGCGGGTTGACCCAGGCTATGACGAGGGTTGACTTTCTACCATCTGGAAGATCAATAGAGATATTGTTCTTGACTCGCCACAGTTTTATTAAAAATGAATTTTTCAGAAAACAGCAGTGGGAGTATGGTAGAACTGGAAGTGATTCCAGAACCGCAAACGATTACTGAAGATTTGATAAGGAACCTACAGATTCAATCTGATTTGACATTCCATTAGCCACTCCGCAGATATGGTGGGTAACTTCAGGCACCCGAGAGGTACTCCGGTAGCCTCAAGGACGGTGACAGGGAAGTTCTTGTTTACCCACACTTGCCATTGTTGTTGTTCCAGGCTGCGAGACCCGGCAGGAGGATGAGTATAGCGTCGTTCTAAACTAGTTTTAGAAGTGCGCGTCTATATGACTCTGGCAGAGAGTTGTCGTAGTCGGTGGGAGCAGTGGAAGCATTGGTGGATATCAGGCTTATGTCTATTTATAGACTAAAGCAGATGTAGCGGAGATAGATCATCTATTTCTGATGTGACAGTCATAGGTTTGACGTCATCAGAATAGGGGATGGATCTGTTGAGAAGGTAGTAGGGTGTGATGTCCTGGTTTTGGATGACATACACAGAGTAGGAAAAGAAACTCCTATACTACGATCGGTTATACTTTGGTTGTCACACAGTGGTTTCTCCACACAGGACTTGGATATTATATCAGACATTCTGGTTACTAGATCTATGGTTTTAGATCTAGATTTGGGTGGTTTCCTAATCTGGGTACCTTGACAGCATTCTATGAGTATTTAGAATGGACGACTCCTGGCACGGTAGTGTACCTGCAGGTGATGGAGTCACCCTCTCTAAAGGTGTCTTACAGGACTAAAGGGGAGAGGGATGTGCATGATTGGCAGATCACTTGCTCAGGCAATTGAGTCAATCATGAGATGTCAAGTACCACACCAGATGTTATTCTTGCACTAGATGCAATAAGTTGACATTGATCCAATCCTGGAGAAACAGTCGGAAGCGTTTTTTAGATCATAAGTGAATGTTCTAGGGATATGATAATGGCTGCCTCCTTTAGGAGACGGTTATCATTCCAGGCTTCCAAGGTGACATGGACGACAAGGAGGTTGTCAGAGTTAAAGTTTTTCCCTCTGACGAGCGGCAGTATTTTGGACAGGTGGTCCAACGCAATACTGAGGGTGGCATGGCGCAGGATACTGATTATGTTCAGTTGACGATACAGTCTAAGAAGTTTGGATTTGGAGTTCATTTATGAGCTAGGTCCCATCAGACATCCAGACATTCTAAGACAGGTATTGCTCATTTCGGAAGATGGCTTTCTCCGCGAACTTGAGATATAGAGATGTAAGTCCACGTTGCGACCCCCGGTTCTTACGGGGAGGCGGAAACGGTATAAAAATCAAATTTTTAGCGCAAGAGGCAACATGGACTAAGCAAAGTCGGGATCTTTAACTAAACTAAAACTAGCAAACTTTGCTAAAGAGAGTTAGCTACTCGGATGGAGATGGTTATACCTAAACTTGTCTTGAACTCCTTCGTCTTCAAAGCTCCGATGGTGGTCCGATGGCTTCTTCTCGTCGTCTCCGTACGCCGAAGATAGATCCACCTGAAAGCTCCAACCTTTAGCTCCTTCTTCGTTCTTTGAAGAAACTAGTTCACTTGGTTTGCTAAACCTAGTGAACTAGAATGAGTAGAGAAGATTTAGAATGGGATTTTATCTATGGTTCTTGATTCTCAACTCATGAGACAAGAGAACCATAGATCAAGAGAGGGAGCAAGAGGTTGAGGGTGAGAGCAAGAGGAGAGCTCAAGAATAAGAGAGAGAATGAGCAAGAAAGAATGAGGCTCTCTTTTGTCTCTCACCCTCTCATAATCCAATGTAATCATAACTCATCATATCAATAAAAGTCTTATGTGATGGTTGAAGCAACCATAACCTTATCATGTCATGCACTCATTTTACTCAAATGAACAAGCAAGTAAAAGTCTTTGGCATGAAATGATAACCATGGTTATCATGATGGTCAACTAGTCAAGCCTAGTCAACCGGTCCACAAAGTCAACAAGTCAACAAAAGTCAACAAGTCAACAAAGTCAACAAAAGTCAACAACCAAGTCACCATAATACTTAATTAATATAATAGTTAATCGCATATCATATTCTCATTAGGGTTGAGCAAAAAGTCAAAAAGTCAACGGTCAACTGTCAACAACCCTAATGAGAATCCGCTGTCTGTGCCTCCCTGTCAACTGTGCATACACACCCGCATCCGCGTTCCGAGGAACACGAATGCAAACTGGATAAATCCAATCCCATAAGATACACTAGGATCTGGCTTAAACCAAAGCCCGCTAGTGTAAACTGTCCGGACACTGTACGTGCACAAGTGCACGGATGTGACCGAACCCTGTCGCAAAACCATGCGACCTGTCGCAATACCATGCGACCTCTACTCTTTTGCCTAAAGGCGAAAAGCTTTCTGTGTGGGACTCTAAAGACTCGACACTACGCTGGCAGTGGGTTTAACCACAGACTGCAAGCGGCACTAGCTGTGCGTAACGGTCCCCAGGTAATGCCGACAAGAAGACCGACGAGGCGAAACCCATCTGAACTCCTACTGAGCCTAAGTGTGACATTCTCCGTACAGTCCGGTCTGTTCGTCTGATACATCGCATGGCGGGCCTAGGGGGCGGTAAACGTCAGTCCCCCAATAGCGGTACAAGTCGTGCCGGAGCGAAGCCCAAAACACCCTGAGATAACACTGGAAACCTACCAGTATATCTCGTTTGCCCTGGCCAGGGACTACTCGTGTAATGGCTCTCCAAGACACAGCGCGATGTCAACCCCCAATACCGGGAGAGACGAATCCTGTCTAACCGTCACTGCCTCCAAGTGCTTCGGGACTGCACCCAACCACTACCTGTTTGCACGACTCCTTTGAGCCGTGGTAGGGTAGTGATCAAAGTACAGTGGGAACACACTCGAGGCGGAGTGACAGTGTCAAGTCAGCGGACTAAGCTGTACTCATGTCACCTGGGAACTGATAACTGACGATAGGTATAATACCAACTAGTCAGTTCCCGACGAGTCCTGTCCAGTGTACCCGTAACCTAACGAGCACCCGCATACTATCTCAAGTACGACGTACTGACGGCTGTGGGACAGACCGTCTCCCACACTGGGATGAGAAGCGCATGCGCTGGTCTACTCCGGAGTATTGATGCCCTGTCTCGATAGTCCTGCGACCAGGGACCTGCATAAGGATGTGCTTATAGATTACCCAGCCCCACTAGTGTGACGGCCATCACATCGCTGGTAATCAAGCAAAGATCCTAAGGGCTCTACTAATGTGTATAGGCGATATACAAAAATAAACACATGTACACATTGAAGTAGAAACAAACCAAGTAGCATACTACTATTTTGAGCAAGATTGTATATACAAGGTGAATATCCCAAGCATCCATTAAGTAATATACAAACTAGTATGATACAGTAATGGCCTCTAGGGCATATACACCAACAATCTCCCACTTGCACTAAGGCCATGTACTGGCGTATCGAAGACCTATCATCTCGATCAGCCGCTCGAACTGAGTCTGGGGCAAGGCCTTGGTGAATAGATCTGCAGTGTTGTCTTCTGAAGCGACTCTCCGAACCTCGATCTCCTGGCGATCCACGATCTCCCTGATCTGGTGATACCGCCTCAAGATGTGCCTGGATTTCTGATGGGACCTTGGTTCCTTCGCTAAAGCTATAGCCCCGTTGTTGTCGCAATACAGAAGTATTGGATCAACAATGGACGAAACCACCTGAAGTTCTTTCAAGAACTTCCTCATCCAGACAGCTTCTTTTGCGGCATCAGATGCAGCGATGTATTCCGCTTCCATCGTCGAGTCTGCAACGGTTTCTTGTTTGGAACTCTTCCAACACACCGCCCCTCCATTGAGGGTAAAGACAAAACCCGACATGGACTTGGAATCATCCTTGTCACTCTGGAAGCTGGAGTCAGCAAAGGCTTCGATCTGGAGGTCTTTTCCGCCATACACCAAGAACATCTCCTTAGTCCTTCTCAGGTACTTGAGAATGTTCTTTACCGCTATCCAGTGTTTCTCCCCAGGGTTAGACTGATACCGGCTTACCACACTCAGTGCATAAGCTGCATCCGGTCTGGTACACAACATCGCATACATTATAGAGCCTACCGCAGAAGCGTAGGGTATAATAGACATGCGATCCCTCTCCAAATCAGTCTTGGGAGACATCTCTTTAGAGAGGGTGATCCCGTGACAAGCCGGTAGGTTACCGCGCTTGGAATCTTCCATACTGAACCTCTTCAGTATGGTGTCGATGTACCTGGACTGTGAAAGTCCTAATATCCTCTTGGATCTGTCACGGTAGATCCGGATACCCAGAATGTATGAGGCATCACCCAGGTCTTTCATGGAGAACCTGTGTGACAAGAACCCCTTGACAGATTGTAGCATAGGAATGTCATTTCCTATTAAGAGAATGTCATCCACGTACAAAACGAGGAATACTACAGTTCTCGCTACAAATCTACTATAGATGCATGGTTCATCTGGATTTTTGATAAAGCCAAATTCTTTGACCGTCTCATCAAAGCAGATGTTCCAACTCCGCGATGCCTGCTTTAGCCCATAGATAGACTTAAGCAACTTGCACACCTTTCCGCTGCTCCCACTCTGAATGAAACCCTCTGGTTGGTCCATATAGACACACTCCTCTAAATTTCCATTTAGAAAAGCTGTCTTTACGTCCATTTGCCAGATCTCATAATCGTGGAAGGCAGCAATGGCAAGAAGGATCCGAATGGATTTCAGCATGGCTACTGGAGAAAAGGTTTCATCGTAGTCCAAGCCAGGTCTTTGACGAAAACCCTTTGCTACCAGCCTAGCTTTATAGGTCTCAACCTGTCCATCTACACCAATCTTCCTTTTGAAGATCCACTTGCATCCTACGGGTTTTACCCCGTCTGGAGCAATGTCCAACGTCCATACCTTGTTGGTGTACATGGACTCCATTTCGGTCCGCATTGCATCCAGCCATTTCACTGAGTCAACGCTCTGAACGGCCTGCTGGAAGCTAGTAGGCTCATCATAATCTATGATGCAATCCTCTCTATCCCCGTCTATGAGAAAACCGTAGTATCTCTCGGGCGGATGAGACTGCCTACTACTTCTGTGGAGCGGCGTAGGAATGTCCTGTTCTGTTGAACCCTCTGGTTCCACTAACCTTTCAGTAATAGTCTGTGGTTCTGGAATTTCTTCCAGTTCTACTGCGCTCCCACTAATCTCCTTTTCCAAGAACTGGTGTTCTAGAAAGTGGGCATTACGAGAAACAAGGACTTTTTGTTCCTCTGCGTAGTAGAAAAGATACCCCCTGGTGTTCTTTGGGTATCCCACAAACTTGCACAGTACTGAGCGTGCCTTGAGTTTGTCCGCATGCTGCTTTTTGACAAAAGCTGAACATCCCCAGATCTTCAGATATTGAAGATAGGGTTTCTTCCCACTCCACATTTCATATGGGGTGGTAGGCACAGTCTTAGTCGGAACTCGGTTCAAAAGGTATGCAGCTGATTCTAGCGCATACCCCCAGAATGATCACGGTAACTCAGCGTTACTCATCATGGACCGCACCATATCCAATAGGGTGCGGTTCCGTCTCTCCGATACACCGTTATGTTGCGGGGTGTATGGAGGAGTAAGCTGAGAGAGAATTCCGTTCTCTTTTAGATAGTCCAGGAACTCGGCACTTAAGTATTCTCCACCTCGATCCGATCTTAGAATCTTAATACTTTTGCCGGTCTGTTTCTTTACTTCATTCTTATACTCCTGGAATTTTCCAAAGGCTTCGGACTTATGTTTCATTAAGAAGACATAACTGTACCTTGAGAAGTCATCCGTAAAAGTAATGAAGTAAGAATGTCCGCTTCGTGTAAGTCCATGCTACCTCTCCCGATACTTTCGGGAATGCGGAATTTGGTAAAAAACGATTTTCTTAAAGATGGTAACATGGACCTAAAACCCGGATCTTGGTTAAACTTCTATCTAACATCATAACTAAGAGTTTCTAGCTACTCGGTTAGGGGGTTATACCTAGCTTGTCTTGAACTCCTTCGTCTTCAAGCTCCGGTGGTGGTCCGATGGCTCCTTCTCGTCGTCTCCGTACGCCGAAGATAGATCCACTTGAAAGCTCCAACCTTTAGCTCCTTCTTCGTTCTTTGAAGAAACTAGTTCACTTGGTTTGCTAAACCTAGTGAACTAGAATGAGTAGAGAAGAAATAGAATGGGATTTTATCTATGGTTCTTGATTCTCAACTCATGAGACAAGAGAACCATAGATCAAGAGAGGGAGCAAGAGGTTGAGGGTGAGAGCAAGAGGAGAGCTCAAGAACAAGAGAGAGAATGAGCAAGAAAAGAATGAGCAAGAAAAGAATGAGCAACTCTTTTGTCTTTCACCCTCTCATAATCCAAAAGTGATCATAACTCATCATATCAAAAAAGTCTTATGTGATGGTTTGAAGCAACCATAAGCTTATCATGTCATGCACTCATTTTACCCAAATGAGCAAGCAAGAAAAAGTCTTTGGCATGAAATGATAACCATGGTTATCATGATGGTCAACTAGTCAAGCCTAGTCAACCGGTCAACAAGTCAACAAAAGTCAACAAGTCACCAAAGTCAACAAGTCAACAAAAGTCAAAAAGTCAACAACCATATCACCATAATACTTAATTAATATAATAGTTAATCACATATCATATTCTTATTAGTGTTGAGCATAATGTCAAATAGTTAACGGTCAACTGTCAACAACCCTAATGAGAATCCGCAGCCTCTGCCTCCCTGTCAACTGTGCATACACACCCGCATCCGCGTTCCGAGGAACACGAATGCAAACTGGATAAATCCAATCCCATAAGGCACACTAGGATCTGGCTTAAACCAAAGCCCGCTAGTGTAAACTGTCCGGACACTGTACGTGCACAAGTGCACGGATGTGACCGAACCCTGTCGCAAAACCATGCGACCTGTCGCAATACCATGCGACCTCTACTCTTTTGCCTAAAGGCGAAAAGCTTTCTGTGTGGGACTCTAAAGACTCGACACTACGCTGGCAGTGGGTTTAACCACAGACCGCAAGCGGCACTAGCTGTGCGTAACGGTCCCCAGGTAATGCCGACAAGAAGACGGACGAGGCGAAACCCATCTGAACTCCTACTGAGCCTGAGTGTGACATTCTCCGTACAGTCCGGTCTGTTCGTCTGATACATCGCATGGCGGGCCTAGGGGGCGGTAAACGTCAGTCCCCCAATAGCGGTACAAGTCGTGCCGGAGTGAAGCCCAATACACCCTGAGATAACACTGGAAACCTACCAGTATATCTCGTTTGCCCTGGCCAGGGACTACTCGTGTAATGGCTCTCCTAGACACAGCGCGATGTCAACCCCCAATACCGGGAGAGACGAATCCTGTCTAACCGTCACTGCCTTCAAGTGCTTCGGGACTGCACCCAACCACCACCTGTTTGCACGACTCCTTTGAGCCGTGGTAGGGTAGTGATCAAAGTACAGTGGGAACACACTCGAGGCGGAGTGACAGTGTCAAGTCAGCGGACTAAGCTGTACTCATGTCACCTGGGAACTGATAACTGACGATAGGTATAATACCAACTAGTCAGTTCCCGACGAGTCCTGTCCAGTGTACCCGTAACCTAACGAGCACCCGCATACTATCTCAAGTACGACGTACTGACGGCTGTGGGACAGACCGTCTCCCACACTGGGATGAGAAGCGCATGCGCTGGTCTACTCCGGAGTATCGATGCCCTGTCTCGATAGTCCTGCGACCAGGGACCTGAATAAGGATGTGCTTATAGATTACCCAGCCCCCACTAGTGTGACTGCCATCACAACGCTGGTAATCAAGCAAAGATCCTAAGGGCTCCACTAATGCGTATAAGTGATATACTGAAATAAACACAAGTACACATTGAAGTAGAAACAAACCAAGTAGCATACTACTATTTTGAGCAAGATTGTCAATACAAGGTGAATATCCCAAGCTTCCATTAAGTAATATACATACTAGTATGATACAGTAATGGCCTCTAGGGCATATACACTAACAATCTCCCACTTGCACTAAGGCCATGTACTGGCGTATCGAAGACCTATCATCTCGATCAGCCGCTCGAACTGAGTTTGGGGCAAGGCCTTGGTGAATGGATCTGCAGTGTTATCTTCTGATTTTACTCTCTTTACCTCGATCTCCTGGCGATCAATGATCTTCCTGATCAGGTGGAACCGCCTCAAAATGTGCCTGGACTTCTGATGGGACCTTGGTTCCTTCGCTAAAGCTATAGCGCCGTTGTTGTCACAATACAGCGGTATTGGATCAACACTGGTAGGAACCACCTGAAGTTCCGTGAGGAACTTCTTCATCCAGACAGCTTCCTTTGCGGCATCGCAAGCAGCTATGTACTCCGCTTCCATGGTTGAGTCAGCAACGGTTTCCTGCTTGGAACTCTTCCAGCAAACCGCCCCTCCATTGAGGGTAAAGACATAACCCGACATGGACTTGGAGTCATCCTTGTCATTCTGGAAGCTGGAGTCAGCAAAGGCCTCAATCTGGAGGTCTTTTCCGCCATACACCAAGAACATCTCCTTAGTCCTTCTCAGGTACTTGAGAATGTTCTTTACTGCTATCCAGTGTTTCTCCCCTGGGTCTGACTGATACCGGCTTACAACGCTCAATGCGTATGCTACATCTGGTCTGGTACATAACATCGCATACATAATAGAGCCTACCGCAGATGCGTAGGGTATTGATGACATGCGAGCCCTTTCCAAATCAGTCTTGGGAGACATCTCTTTGGAGAGGGTGATTCCGTGACAAGCCGGTAGATTACCGCGCTTGGAATCTTCCATACTGAATCGTTTCAGTATGGTGTCGATGTACCTTGACTGTGAAAGTCCCAACATCCTTTTAGATCTATCACGATAGATCTGGATCCCCAGAATGTAGTTGGCATCGCCCAGGTCCTTCATGGAGAACCTCTGTGACAAGAATCCTTTGACTGACTGTAGCATAGGAATATCATTTCCTATTAGGAGAATGTCATCGACGTACAAGACGAGGAATACCACATTTCTCCCTACAATCTTACTGTAAATGCATGGTTCATCTGGGTTTTTGACAAAGTCGAATTCTTTGACAGTATCATCAAAGCAGATGTTCCAACTCCGCGATGCCTGCTTAAGTCCATAGATGGACTTGAGCAACTTGCACACTTTACCGCTGCTCCCACTCTGATTGAATCCCTCTGGCTGATCCATATAGACGCACTCTTCTAAATTTCCATTTAGGAAAGCCGTCTTAACGTCCATCTGCCAGATCTCATAATCGTGGAAGGCAGCAATGGCAAGAAGGATCCGAATGGATTTAAGCATGGCTACCGGAGAAAAAGTCTCGTCATAGTCCAAACCAGGTCTTTGACGAAAACCCTTTGCAACGAGCCTAGCCTTATAGGTTTCAACCTGCCCATCTACACCAATCTTCTTTCTAAAGATCCATTTGCAGCCTACGGGTTTTACCCCTTCTGGAGCAAAGTCCAAAGTCCAAACTTTGTTGGTGTACATGGACTCCATCTCGGTCCGCATTGCATCCAGCCATTTTACCGAGTCACCACTCTGAATGGCTTGCTGGAAGCTAGTAGGCTCATCATAATCTATGATGCAATCCTCTCTATCCCCGTCTACGAGAAAACCGTAGTATCTCTCGGGCGGATGAGACTGCCTACAACTCCTGCGGAGCGGCGTAGGAATGTCCGGTTCCCCTGAACCTTCTGGTTCTACTAAGGTTTCAGTAATAGCTTGTGGTTCTGGAATTTCTTCCAGTTCTATTGCGCTCCCACTTATCTGATTTTCTAAAAACTCAGTTTCCAAGAAGCGGGCATGACGAGAAACAAGGACTTTTTGCTCCTCTGCGTAATAGAAAAGATACCCCTTGGAGTTCTTTGGGTATCCCACAAACTTGCACTGTACTGAGCGTGCCTCGAGCTTGTCCGCATGCTGCTTTTTTACAAAAGCCGGACACCCCCATGTCTTAAAGGATTTAAGACAGGGTTTCTTCCCACTCCACATCTGGTATGGTGTGGTAGGCACTGTCTTAGTAGGAACTTGGTTCAAGAGATGTGCAGCTGTTTCCAGTGCATAACCCCAGAAAGATCGCGGTAACTCAGCCTTACTCATCATGGAACGAACCATATCTAGTAGGGTTCGATTCCTTCTTTCCGATACACCGTTGTGTTGTGGTGTGTATGGAGGAGTACGCTGAGAGAGAATTCCATTCTCTTTTAAGTAGTCCAGAAACTCGGCACTCAAGTATTCACCACCTCGATCCGATCTTAGGATCTTGATACTTTTGCCTGTTTGTTTTTCTACTTCATTCTTATATTCTCGAAATTTCTCAAAGGCCTCGGATTTGTGCTTCATTAAGAAGACATGTCCAAACCTAGAGAAATCATCTGTGAAAGTAATGAAGTATGAATAACCGCTTCGTGCATGTGTAGACATTGGACCACACACGTCACTGTGTATAAGTCCCAAGAGCTCGCTCGCTCTTACTCCGTGTCCAGTGAACGGAGTCTTTGTCATCTTTCCCATGAGACAAGATTCACAAGTGGCATAAGACTGGTACTCGAACGGATCCAAGTATCCTTCTTTATGTAACTTAGTCAACCGTGTCTCATTGATGTGACCCAGTCTACAATGCCATAAGAAAGCCTGATTTAATTCTGGAGACTTTCTTTTAAGTGTGTTCTGGACACTGAATATCTGAGCTTGATTCAATACGTATATACCGTTATTTAATGTACCTGACCCAATCAGTGCTTGATTTAGGTGGATGTTTACTACATCGCTTACAAAAGCAAAATCATATCCTTCCTTAGAAAGTAAGGATACAGATATGATATTGCAAGTCGCACCTGGTACATACAAACAGTCACGCAGAATCAATATCTGTCCAGTTGTCAGTCCTAGGTGATATTCCCCTACGGATACAGCATCCATGCTCATTCCGTTAGCAACCCTGAGAGTCATATCACCTTTCCTGACAACCCTACGGTTTCTCAGACCCTGTAACGAATTACAGATGTGAGATCCTGATCCGGTATCCAATACCCAGGAAGTAGGGTTAACTGACAAACAGTTCTCAATTACAAGCACACTCGAAGCCGAAGCCACAACATGCTTCGAATTCTGGCTACTGGCTTTACAAGCCCTGCAATCTCTCTGCCATAGTTCATTCCCGTTACAATAGGAACGTCCCTCTTTAATCATATCCAGTCCCGAAACTTTTGCCCTTGTTTTTCCTTTTTCTTCCCTGGTTTCTTTCAGGGTATAAGCAGAGGGCAGGGACTGTAGAATTAGGTCAGTACTTGACCCATTCTCCAACGTGGTCTCCAGGTCCGTGAGCTTAAAATAGCTGGTCTCTGTAAGGACGTTGCCCCCTACAGATGACCCGACAGCCAACCTCGCTTGAAGCAATTCGTTCGAGGTCTCATATCTTGCGATACGAGATTGCTCTCCATATAAAACTTTGTTATGGAGGAAGATAGAAACTGAGTCCATCTTCTCGTGCTGCCTCTGGTTTGCACCATTAACTGAGGCTAACACGAGGCACTTGGCTTTCGCACAATCCTTTTCCGGTGTCCTGCGGATGTGAACATCCGTGACAGGGGAAACTGGACCTGAGACAGCAGGGATTTGATTAGTTAAGAGGTGTCCCAGCTTGTCATGGGCAATGGACATCTGGACAGACCTTTGCCAGTCATAACAGTCAGGTTCAGTCATATTTTTATCTAGATGTAACCTAGGTGCGGTCACAGGGTCGCTGCAATTAAGAGAGAGAAGAAGAAACACTCAGCATGATGCTCTTGCAAGTTTAGAGTGGTTTTTAGTTTGTCTAAACAGGATGGCTCCCACTGTTTCTCGAATCCCTCCTCAAACCATAAAGGAAGAATTAGTCGGGATCAATCCCACTGCACAATACTTGCTTAACCGTTCAGCCAGGCCGGTGTCGGTACTTCGAGGGAGGTTTTCCAACGCTTTCGCGAAGTTCCTTAATTAAAGAACCTCTTTTCCCTGGGGGCGTAGCCCCGCTAACACCTTTCTAGGCACCTACTAGGTTTATAGCATTGATCGTTTAGTGAGAAATTTCCCGAGGAGTAGCATATACTCACAGTAGGATCGGGATCCAAATATCATCGCGTGAAGAAACTGAAGGAATCCTACCAGAATCATCACACTCCAAATGGTATGCAAATCTAGCAAGTTTCATTGCTTATGAAACTCCCGATGTATATTTTTGCCCCAAGCTCTTATGACCTTGACTAAGGCCAACAAATCATAAGTCACATGTCAAGTTCTACCCGTCGTTGTCCAGGTTAATTTGAATCCACCCGTATATACCCTTGACTAAGGCCAATAAGGTAATACGACTGTCCCAAACCAACGCATTCTATCTATGCAACATATGAATACCCACCAGCTACCAAACACTGTGCCTTGACTAAGGCCAACAAACACAGCTTGAATACTGTTGAATATTCATATGAAACGACGGAGGGCTACGAATGGTTTTGGCGAAACCGTGAACGTAGTGAACTTGATTTAGTCGATGGAACGAGATAGCTTTTAAATGGAGTGGCTCAAACTCCGCATTTTAAAAGTTTGTTTTGAAAAGAACCGAGTGGTTTTTCGAAAATGTTCCAACGACTTATACTTGGTTTATTTTCTTGCATTAGTTCTTTTAATGCATGTTTTGCTTGCATTAGTTCTTTTAATGCGTGATATTCTTGCATTAGTTCTTTTAATGCGTCCCATCATTTAATCCTACCATTGCAGAAAACAACCAAAATATGACGTACGCTTATGCCATTCGCATTCGCCACGGGGCCCCGTCATTACCCGTTAGGTTACTTAACTAACGACAGAGCGGGGGCTGGGCTAGCACGTCTGTAAAACATAAGCAACGCCTAAATATTATCATATATAGATATACTGCAATGATAAACATTTCAGATCACAGATAAATGCATTGGATATACTAGGAATCTGTAATTTGTACGAGCCTGTAACAAAAACAGATTACACGGTTGCGGTGAATAGCCAACACCCCACCCAAGACCCCTACGGGTGCGGCAAACTACCCGCCAAGTACCCGAAGCGTAGCAACCTCCCTCATCTCCATGAGTAGGCCACTCGACACTTCGGCATACCCGGTAGTTTGTGCACCCCCTCCATGGGTCTATCCTAGGAGCAAAAACAGTAAAAAGAAATTATACAATGACGGCTACAACCCCGACCCGGTTGTGCGGCCATACAAATAATTATTACATCAATTTACAAATTTACATGAATTGCAAGAAAAGAAAACTCTCGTCTCACAACCCCCGGCTATTCACCCGCGACAATCCAACATATTTATATACACATTCCAGCACATTACAGATCACAGATTTGTATAATCCCCACTAATCGACATATAGCGATTAGTAGACGTTCAATACAAATATCACATTACAGAAAAACCCGTTAGCTCAAGTCTTTTAGAAGTTCGATCAAAAATACGGATTTTCGGGACCCCAAAATAAAATTTTCGTTCTGGAAAATCTGGGTTGAAAATACATATACTAAAAATCCCAAAATACCCCAATTAGCAAACTGCAAAAAATAAAACCCATGACCGAGTCAACTCGGCCGCGGTTCCGCGGCGGGAGCGTGCTCCCGCCGCGGAAACGCGGCGCTTTGATCGAGTCATGGGCCCAAATTTTTGCAGTTTCTTTAAAAAAGCCTGAGTCGATTTTTGGTGTATATTAAAAAAGTTTTCCAGCACTTTTAAAATCGACAGAAAGTTTAAAATTCCGGGGTTCGTTTCGGGACTTTTTCGTTGATCGATCTTCTAGTTACTTGCTAACATGTTAGATAGAGTTTAACTAGGCTCTGATACCACTGTAAGTCCATGCTACCTCTCCCGGTACTTTCGGGAATGCGGAATTTGGTAAAAAACGATTTTCTTAAAGATGGTAACATGGACCTAAAACCCGGATCTTGGTTAAACTTCTATCTAACATCCTAACTAAGAGTTTCTAGCTACTCGGTTAGGGGGTTATACCTAGCTTGTCTTGAACTCCTTCGTCTTCAAGCTCCGGTGGTGGTCCGATGGCTCCTTCTCGTCGTCTCCGTACGCCGAAGATAGATCCACTTGAAAGCTCCAACCTTTAGCTCCTTCTTCGTTCTTTGAAGAAACTAGTTCACTTGGTTTGCTAAACCTAGTGAACTAGAATGAGTAGAGAAGAAATAGAATGGGATTTTATCTATGGTTCTTGATTCTCAACTCATGAGACAAGAGAACCATAGATCAAGAGAGGGAGCAAGAGGTTGAGGGTGAGAGCAAGAGGAGAGCTCAAGAACAAGAGAGAGAATGAGCAAGAAAAGAATGAGCAAGAAAAGAATGAGCAACTCTTTTGTCTTTCACCCTCTCATAATCCAAAAGTGATCATAACTCATCATATCAAAAAAGTCTTATGTGATGGTTTGAAGCAACCATAAGCTTATCATGTCATGCACTCATTTTACCCAAATGAGCAAGCAAGAAAAAGTCTTTGGCATGAAATGATAACCATGGTTATCATGATGGTCAACTAGTCAAGCCTAGTCAACCGGTCAACAAGTCAACAAAAGTCAACAAGTCACCAAAGTCAACAAGTCAACAAGTCAACAACCATATCACCATAATACTTAATTAATATAATAGTTAATCACATATCATATTCTCATTAGGGTTGAGCATAATGTCAAATAGTCAACGGTCAACTGTCAACAACCCTAATGAGAATCCGCAGCCTCTGCCTCCCTGTCAACTGTGCATACACACCCGCATCCGCGTTCCGAGGAACACGAATGCAAACTGGATAAATCCAATCCCATAAGGCACACTAGGATCTGGCTTAAACCAAAGCCCGCTAGTGTAAACTGTCCGGACACTGTACGTGCACAAGTGCACGGATGTGACCGAACCCTGTCGCAAAACCATGCGACCTGTCGCAATACCATGCGACCTCTACTCTTTTGCCTAAAGGCGAAAAGCTTTCTGTGTGGGACTCTAAAGACTCGACACTACGCTGGCAGTGGGTTTAACCACAGACCGCAAGCGGCACTAGCTGTGCGTAACGGTCCCCAGGTAATGCCGACAAGAAGACGGACGAGGCGAAACCCATCTGAACTCCTACTGAGCCTGAGTGTGACATTCTCCGTACAGTCCGGTCTGTTCGTCTGATACATCGCATGGCGGGCCTAGGGGGCGGTAAACGTCAGTCCCCCAATAGCGGTACAAGTCGTGCCGGAGTGAAGCCCAATACACCCTGAGATAACACTGGAAACCTACCAGTATATCTCGTTTGCCCTGGCCAGGGACTACTCGTGTAATGGCTCTCCTAGACACAGCGCGATGTCAACCCCCAATACCGGGAGAGACGAATCCTGTCTAACCGTCACTGCCTCCAAGTGCTTCGGGACTGCACCCAACCACCACCTGTTTGCACGACTCCTTTGAGCCGTGGTAGGGTAGTGATCAAAGTACAGTGGGAACACACTCGAGGCGGAGTAACAGTGTCAAGTCAGCGGACTAAGCTGTACTCATGTCACCTGGGAACTGATAACTGACGATAGGTATAATACCAACTAGTCAGTTCCCGACGAGTCCTGTCCAGTGTACCCGTAACCTAACGAGCACCCGCATACTATCTCAAGTACGACGTACTGACGGCTGTGGGACAGACCGTCTCCCACACTGGGATGAGAAGCGCATGCGCTGGTCTACTCCGGAGTATCGATGCCCTGTCTCGATAGTCCTGCGACCAGGGACCTGAATAAGGATGTGCTTATAGATTACCCAGCCCCCACTAGTGTGACTGCCATCACAACGCTGGTAATCAAGCAAAGATCCTAAGGGCTCCACTAATGCGTATAAGTGATATACTGAAATAAACACAAGTACACATTGAAGTAGAAACAAACCAAGTAGCATACTACTATTTTGAGCAAGATTGTCAATACAATGTGAATATCCCAAGCTTCCATTAAGTAATATACATACTAGTATGATACAGTAATGGCCTCTAGGGCATATACACTAACACTTCGGGCATGTGTAGACATTGGACCGCACACGTCACTGTGTACGAGTCCCAAGAGCTCGCTCGCTCTCACTCCATGTCCAGTAAACGGAGTCTTTGTCATCTTTCCTTTGAGACAGGATTGACAAGTGGCATACGACTGATATTCGAACGTATTCAAATACCCTTCTGTATGTAACTTCGTCAACCTTCTCTCATTGATGTGACCCAATCTACAATGCCATAAGAAAGTCTGATTTATTTCTGGAGACTTTCTTTTGTGTGTATTCTGGACATTAAAAATCTGTGGTTGGTTTAACACGTATATACCATTACTCAATGTACCTGACCCAATCAGAACTTGATTAAGGTGAATGTTTACAACATTACTTACAAACGCAAATTCATAACCTTCTTTAGAAACTAAAGATATAGAAATGATATTACAAGTTGCGTTGGGTACAAAAAAGCAATTACGCAAAACCAAAACATGTCCATCTGACATTCCCAGGTGATAGTCCCCCACGGCTTTAGCATCCATGCTAGCTCCATTTGCAACTCTGAGGGTCATGTCACCTGCCTTCAAAACCCTACGGTTTCTCAATGCCTGCAAAGAATTACAGATATGAGATCCTGATCCGGTATCCAATACCCAGGAAGTAGAGTTTATTGAAAGACAGTTTTCAATAAAATACACACCTGAAGCTGAAGCTGCAACTTGCTTCAATTCCTGTGTTCTGGCCTTCCAGGCCCTGCAATCATTCTTCCAGTGTCCTTTCTTATGACAATAGAAGCATTCTTCCTTATCCACAAGCTTCCCCGCTATCTTTGTTGCTTTTGCTTTTCCCTTCGTATACAGTTTACTAACACCGCCCCTTGGTTTGGCGGGGGCTTTCTTCTTCTTTCCCTTGGCTTTCGCCTTGGACCTAGAAGAAGACGATCCTCCTACAAATAAAGTGGATGTTTCCCTACCTTTCTGTAGGGTGCCCTCTGCGCTCCTCAGCATGTTGAGGAGCTCTGATAGTTCAACCTCTTTTTCTTGTAGGTTGAAGTTCAGTGTAAACTGGGCGTAAGTGGAAGGAAGGGACTGGAGAACTATATCCGTATATAGCTCACTCTCCAATGTGATCCCTAGGTCAGCGAGCTCCTCAATGTAGCCGATCATCTTTAGCACGTGCTCGGCTACTGATGATCCGACGGCCATTCTTGTCGAAAATAACTTTTTCGACGCTTCGTATCTTGCGATACGTGATTGCTCTCCATACAGTTCTTTTGTATGGAGCAATATGGACTCCATGTCCATATTCTCATGCCTCCTCTGATGTTCGTTGTCCATCGAGGCAAGCAGGTGGCACTTGGCCTTCGCGCTATCAATCTCCCAAGTCTTGCGGATTTCCTTATCCGCGACACTGGAAGTTGGACCAGGGACAGGGGGAGCTTTGGTGGTAAGAAGATACCCCATCTTGTCATAAGTGATTGCTATCTTGACATTCCTGAGCCAATCTTTGTAGTTTGGCCCTGTCAGTTTGTTTTTATCTAGGAGTAACTTAAGTCCAGTCATGTTGATTGGTCGCTGCAATTAGGAGAGAGAAGAAGAAACACTCAGCATGATGCTCTTGCAAGTTTAGAGTGGTTTTTAGTTTGTCTAAACAGGATGGCTCCCACTGTTTCTCGAATCCCTCCTCAAACCATAAAGGAAGAATTAGTCAGGATCAATCCCACCGTACAATACTTGCTTAACCGTTCAGCCAGGCCGGTGTCGGTACTTCGAGGGAGGTTTTCCAACGCTTTCGCGAAGTTCCTTAATTAAAGAACCTCTTTTCCCTGGGGGCGTAGCCCCGCTAACACCTTTCTAGGCACCTACTAGGTTTATAGCATTGATCGTTAAGTGAGAAATTTCCCGAGGAGTAGCATATACTCACAGTAGGATCGGGATCCAAATATCATCGCGTGACGAAACTGAAGGAATACAACCAGAATCATCACACTCCAAATGGTATGCAAATCTAGCAAGTTTCAGTACTTATGAAACTCCCGATGTGGATTTTTGCCCCATGCTCTTATGACCTTGGCGTGAGGTCAAAATGTCATAAGTCACATGTCAAGTTCGTCCCATCATTATCCAGGTTAATTTGAACCCACCCGTACATACCCTTGACGTAGGCCAAAATGGCAGTACGACTGTCTCAAACCAACGCATTCTATCTATGCAACAGATAAATATCCGGCAGCTACTAATCACTATGCCTTGGCGTGAGGTCAAAATACATAGCTTGAATACTACCGAATATTTAACTGAAATGATGGAGGGCTACGGATGGTTTTGGCAAAACCGTGAACGTAGTGAACTTGATTTGGTCGATGGAACGAGATAGCTTTTAAATGGAGTGGCTCAAACTCCGTATTTTAAAAGTTTGTTTTGAAAAGAACCGAGTGGTTTTTCGAAAGTGTTCCAACGACTTTAACTTGGTTTATTATCTTGCATTAGTTCTTTTAATGCGTGATATTCTTGCATTAGTTCTTTTAATGCGTCCCATCATTTAATCCTACCATTGCAGAAAACAACCAAAATATGACGTACGCTTATGCCATTCGCATTCGCCACGAGGCCCCGTCATTACCCGTTAGGTTACTTAACTAACGACAGAGCGGGGGCTGGGCTAGCGCGTCTGTAAAACATAAGCAACGCCTAAATAATATCATATATAGATATACTGCAATGATAAACATTTCAGATCACAGATGAATACATTGGATATACTAGGAATCTGTAATTTGTACGAGCCTGTAACAAAAGACAGATTACACGGTCGCGGTGAATAGCCAAAACCCCACCCAAGACCCCTACGGGTGCGGCAAACTACCCGCCAAGTACCCGAAGCATAGCAACCTCCCTCATCTCCATGAGTAGGCCACTCGACACTTCGGCATACCCGGTAGTTTGTGCACCCCTCCATGGGTCTATCCTAGGAGCAAAAACAGTAAAAAGAAATTATACAATGACGGCTACAACCCCGACCCGGTTGTGCGGCCATACAAATAATTATTACATCAATTTACAAATTTACATGAATTGAAAGAAAAGAAAACTCTCGTCTCACAACCCCCGGCTATTCACCCGCGACAATCCAACATATTCATATATACATTCCAGCACATTACAGATCATGTATAACCCCGACCAATCGACTTATAGCGATTAGCCGACGTTCAATACATGCAAACATCACAGATATAACCATCATAGTCAAAGTGCAGTGAAGTTCGGAAAAAAATACGGAATTATAGGACCCCAAAAGGAAATTTCTTTTCTGGAAAATCTGGGCACATATAATATATTTCAAAAATCCCAAAACCAACACAGACACACACTGCACGAAAAACGATGCAGAGAAGATGACAAACCGCGGCGCTTCCGCGGCACATGCCTACCTCGTGCGGCGGAAGCGCGGCGGTTTGAAGGAAACAGTGGACCGTTTTTCATGGGTGTTCACACAAAACCCTGAGCCGAATTTAGGAGTATAAAGTTTTTCATTTTGACCAGAAAAAATTTCAACAGAAACTCAGGTTTTGTAAAAGTTAGGTTTTTGGATTTTTTTCGGTTCCGAACTTCGTTACACTTTACTACCAAGCTAGTTTAAGTTTAGTTAGGCTCTGATACCACTGTAAGTCCACGTTGCGACCCCCGGTTCTTACGGGGAGGCGGAAACGGTATAAAAATCAAATTTTTAGCGCAAGAGGCAACATGGACTAAGCAAAGTCGGGATCTTTAACTAAACTAAAACTAGCAAACTTTGCTAAAGAGAGTTAGCTACTCGGATGGAGATGGTTATACCTAAACTTGTCTTGAACTCCTTCGTCTTCAAAGCTCCGATGGTGGTCCGATGGCTTCTTCTCGTCGTCTCCGTACGCCGAAGATAGATCCACCTGAAAGCTCCAACCTTTAGCTCCTTCTTCGTTCTTTGAAGAAACTAGTTCACTTGGTTTGCTAAACCTAGTGAACTAGAATGAGTAGAGAAGATTTAGAATGGGATTTTATCTATGGTTCTTGATTCTCAACTCATGAGACAAGAGAACCATAGATCAAGAGAGGGAGCAAGAGATTGAGGGTGAGAGCAAGAGGAGAGCTCAAGAACAAGAGAGAGAATGAGCAAGAAAGAATGAGGCTCTCTTTTGTCTCTCACCCTCTCATAATCCAATGTAATCATAACTCATCATATCAATAAAAGTCTTATGTGATGGTTGAAGCAACCATAACCTTATCATGTCATGCACTCATTTTACTCAAATGAACAAGCAAGTAAAAGTCTTTGGCATGAAATGATAACCATGGTTATCATGATGGTCAACTAGTCAAGCCTAGTCAACCGGTCAACAAAGTCAACAAGTCAACAAAAGTCAACAAAGTCAACAAAAGTCAACAACCAAGTCACCATAATACTTAATTAATATAATAGTTAATCGCATATCATATTCTCATTAGGGTTGAGCAAAAAGTCAAAAAGTCAACGGTCAACTGTCAACAACCCTAATGAGAATCCGCTGTCTGTGCCTCCCTATCAACTGTGCATACACACCCGCATCCGCGTTCCGAGGAACACGAATGCAAACTGGATAAATCCAATCCCATAAGATACACTAGGATCTGGCTTAAACCAAAGCCCGCTAGTGTAAACTGTCCGGATACTGTACGTGCACAAGTGCACGGATGTGACCGAACCCTGTCGCAAAACCATGCGACCTGTCGCAATACCATGCGACCTCTACTCTTTTGCCTAAAGGCGAAAAGCTTTCTGTGTGGGACTCTAAAGACTCGACACTACGCTGGCAGTGGGTTTAACCACAGACCGCAAGCGGCACTAGCTGTGCGTAACGGTCCCCAGGTAATGCCGACAAGAAGACCGACGAGGCGAAACCCATCTGAACTCCTACTGAGCCTGAGTGTGACATTCTCCGTACAGTCCGGTCTGTTCTTCTGATACATCGCATGGCGGGCCTGGGGGTGGTAAACGTCAGTCCCCCAATAGCGGTACAAGTCGTGCCGGAGCGAAGCCCAAAACACCCTGAGATAACACTGGAAACCTACCAGTATATCTCGTTTGCCCTGGCCAGGGACTACTCGTGTAATGGCTCTCCAAGACACAGCGCGATGTCAACCCCCAATACCGGGAGAGACGAATCCTGTCTAACCGTCACTGCCTCCAAGTGCTTCGGGACTGCACCCAACCACTACCTGTTTGCACGACTCCTTTGAGCCGTGGTAGGGTAGTGATCAAAGTACAGTGGGAACACACTCGAGGCGGAGTGACAGTGTCAAGTCAGCGGACTAAGCTGTACTCATGTCACCTGGGAACTGATAACTGACGATAGGTATAATACCAACTAGTCAGTTCCCGACGAGTCCTGTCCAGTGTACCCGTAACCTAACGAGCACCCGCATACTATCTCAAGTACGACGTACTGACGGCTGTGGGACAGACCGTCTCCCACACTGGGATGAGAAGCGCATGCGCTGGTCTACTCCGGAGTATCGATGCCCTGTCTCGCTAGTCCTGCGACCAGGGACCTGCATAAGGATGTGCTTATAGATTACCCAGCCCCACTAGTGTGACGGCCATCACATCGCTGGTAATCAAGCAAAGATCCTAAGGGCTCTACTAATGTGTATAGGCGATATACAAAAATAAACACATGTACACATTGAAGTAGAAACAAACCAAGTAGCATACTACTATTTTGAGCAAGATTGTATATACAAGGTGAATATCCCAAGCATCCATTAAGTAATATACAAACTAGTATGATACAGTAATGGCCTCTAGGGCATATACACTAACAAGAGAGACATAGAAAGAAACATCACAGCGGATCCACTCACTGAGGCTATTCCTCGAACGCAATAGTTTCGCAAACGAGCTTTGTGAGACTGACTAGTAGAGGAGTTGGGTGTTCGGTATCACACGGGCTGTGAGTATGCGGCATCGCAATAATTAGCCTTGAGTGCAAGTGGGAGATTGTTGGAGATAGTGCCCTCAGAGTCAATTATTGGATCACAGGCACGTGATTGCAATGATTGAGGGAGGACCTATCCCAGTAGGACAGTCTTACTCGAGATGATAGTATGCTATCGGGTTTATCTTTATCATCGTGTACTGCTTTAGGTGACCTGACTTGTCGCTATTACACGTTGATATAGCCCCTAGGATTCTTGCTTGACTGCCAGCAGTATGATGGCGATCATATATGTGAGAGCTGGTGGTCTATAAGCACATCCTTGAAAGGTCCCTAGTCGTTGGAGTTTCGAGACAGGGCATCGATTCTCCAGAGTAGACTAGTGTATACAGTCGAGACCCCGATGAGGGGAGGTGGCCGGTCTCATAAGCCACTGGTGTCAGTTGGTTCACCTTAGATGTATACAGGTGCTCATTGGGTTATGAGTACACCGGACAGGACTCGCCGGGAACATGCTAGTTGGTCTTATACCTGACGTCAGATAGCAGTTCCCTGGTGACATGTGTACAGGTTAGTTCATCGACCTGAGGATCGTCATTTGTCTCGTGTGAGTTCCCACTGTGCTTTGATTACTACCCTACCACGGCTCAAAGGAGTCATGCAAACAGGTTTTAGTTGGGTACAGTCCCGAGCCACATGGAGGCAGTGAGCGGATCTTCAGGGGTTCGTCTCTCCCGGTATTGGGGGTGAGGTCGCGCTGTGTCTAGGAGAGCCATTACGCAAAGCCCTCGGCCGAGGCAGGAGATTTACTGGTAGGTATTCCAGTAGTATCTCAGGGCGTTCTGGGCTATACTCCGACACGACTTGTACCGCTTTTGGGGGTCTGACTTTTACCAACCCCCTAGGCCCGACATGCGATACTCATAGACGAACGGACCGGACTGTACGGATATTGTCACTGACAGGCTCAGTAGGGTGTCAGGATGAGTTCGCTCATCGACGTCCCTTTTGGTCAATAGCTGGTGGCCCGTCACGTATTGGCTAATTCCTCTGACGTGCTAGTGGTTAAATCCACAGCCATAGTATTGACGAGTCTTTAGAGTCCACCACACTTACAGTTACTCAAGCTTTCGGGCGAAACGCTGTAGAGGCCGTATGGAGATATGGCAGGGTCCGATCAGATACGTGCGGTATTGCACGGATCAGGATCGGACGGTTTGTACTAGTGGCCGTATGGATATATGGCAGGGTTCGATCAGATACGTGCGGTATTGCACAGATCAGGATCGAACGGATATTACTAGCCGGCTTTGGTTTAAGCCGGATCCTAGTATAGTACAGTGTAGATTTTGTCTCATTGCATTTGTATCCGGTACGAATACAGATGCGGGTGTGTATGCACAGTGTCGGGGTTTTCCTGTAATTTATTACGGGACCAGTTTTCTGGAGTTGCCAGTTTGCATTCCATTCCGGCCGGTTTTCTTTTGTTCTTTCCCGGCCGGACTTTTCCGATGGAGGGTGTTATTTGCAAGTTTGCAAATAACACATTGTGGAGGGTTTTCTTGCAAATGTATTTATTATGATAGCATCTTTAGATACCATTCTTTTCCTTCATCATTTCATGCTTTATTGTGATTAGATTTGATTAGAATGGTTGATGTAAGTTTGTGATGATGATGTTTTTGGATATAGTCACCACTTGCTTTTACTACCATGACCTTCCTTGTAAGGTTGTGGTTTTAGTATTCCCTCCTCCACCATTCTCATTTTAGAGATGGTTGAACACTTGAGAAAAAAAAAAGAATGAGAGAGTTCATCTTTGTTATGTGAGGAATTCTTCATCTCCTTCTTCTTCTGGTTTTGGAAAAATGAAAGCACCATTTTTCCTAACCCCATTCCTCCATCAAGGCAACTACAAACCCCAAATGAGACTAGCATGATCTACTACACATTCTACAGCATATCTTGAGCATGTCGAGTTGCCGGCTTCATGCCCGAGTTGCCTCGGTATTGAGGCGGGAGCCCGTAAAAGACGCAGGCGATGTGGTGCCCTTCCGGCGAGGAGGCGACGATGTGGAGACAAGACTTTCCGCGGGAGATCGGGACGATGACGAGAAGACCGGAGGACTCGGATCACTCGGTATACTTCTCTTCCCATCTCTTGTTAGCTTGTATAGGTTAATGGTTAACGATCCGGGTTTTCATTGTCCGCGGTAGCGCCGGTTTCCAAGTAAGGAAAAATTTTGATTCCGCATTTTGGCCTCGGATAGACGGCCGGGGCGCTGCCGTGGCGCAACAATCTACACATAAATGCAATACCACATGCTCGTGTCAGTGCCTCAGATAGCAACATATAAGATATATGATGTATGAATGCATTACTAATGAAAACAGAATACATCATAAATGAGACAACTATTTTCTTTCTTTAATGAGATTTCTGTATGTATATGTATCGAGTATCATCAATGAAATCAACAGAGAAATCCGTGTCAAGTATCGACACAAAACATAAATATCAATATCTCAATATCTCAGGCTCCGGTTATCCGGACTGGCCTGTATCATTAAATCTCAATATCTTAGTGTCTCAAATCTCAATATCTCAATACCCCAGGCTCCGTCAGTCCAGATCGGCCCATATCATCAATCACACGACCACGAACGGTATTCTCTAGATATCCGCCGTGCCAAACAATCACCGTTAGGCTGTCTACCCCTGCCGGGCTCATCTTCTACAACTCGAGCTTCTTGTCCCGGGGTACCATACCGGGTTCACCATGTACCCGCAGACGGTTCATCCAACTCCTCGAATCGGGTCTCGAAAACCATCTCAGAACCGAGAAAACATCATAGTGGACAATACTCAGCATATCAAGGAAAACCGCATTTTTTCACTTTAAAATAATTCATCAGTTTACAAAACTTTCACATGCGGTTTCCAAAACCAGAAAATATCAAGAAGAATCCGAAGTCATCAGGTCACCATGTCAATAACAATGAAAACCAGCATAAATCTCCATAATACAGCATAACCAATGAATATATGGATGCATCTGATATCATGCAATAATTAAACTAGCATATGAAAGCTATAACATGTAGCAACTATCAGTTAGCAAGCTATGCCAATGAAATAGTATTTTCTAAAGTGTACGTGACATGGCAATTACCGATGATGATGTGTGTGAGCCGGCAAGCAAGTGTACGTGGAACATACGCATCATCGGTAATGGTGCTGGTGTACTGACAGCAGGGTCTCATAATAATTACAGATAACATATATATGGCCATGCAATGCGATAAAACATCATGAATATACAGAAAGTGATGTAGTAACAGCAATCCTGAAAATATACCTACCCAAGATACGAGTCATACAGTTTGGTATTTAAATTACTCACAATTCTCCACTTTTGAAAATGAGTATGACTCGAGCCCAGTAAAAAGAGTAAGGGAATCCACCTAAGTCCGAGTCGATTTATATATATATCTAGTAGTTGGTGATCTCGCCTTAATAGTATTACGTACGATACAATAAGTAATATGACATCCTCGAGTCAAGAGCGCGGATCTATCATCATAATTATATCTCGTACGGTAAATCCATCGTACGACATCCCGAATCAGGGTACGGGTCGAATATCACATATAACACAACATCCATATGGTATCATCATCACGTATCATGAACTATTACATATAACACAACATCCATATGGTATCATCATCACATATCATGAACTATCACATATAACACAACATCCATATGGTATCACCATCACATATCATGAACTCGGGGGTACTGATCTAAAATCTAGTACAAACTAATACGAATATCATCATACATATGTCCTCGTGTGAATAAAATCACATCACCCAACGATCCACTGTAATATCATGTCGCATCTCATATCATGACCCAAAGACATAACACAACTCACGGCATCATTCCCGATCATATCGACCCGCCTCCAAATATCATATACTATCCTCAACATCCGTGTATCCGTGTATACATGTATGTGTGTGTATATATATATATATGTATATATATGTGTGTGTGTGTGTGTGTGTGTGTGTGTGTGTGTGTGTAAGCACCAAAACATCCACATAAACCTATATATATACATATGACGTATACACCCAAAACCAAATCCCGTGTGTATATATGTATGTGTACAACCTTACTCTAGGGTTCACGACTAAGAAACCAACTAAATCCTTTCTTCAATTCTCGCTAACACTAACCCATGATCTCCTAAAGATTTTCTTGCTAAGTGTTCATATCTCTCAATAACACATCTAAGTAAATCTATATCACATCATACCAATTCTTACGACATTGCGGGGGTGCTATACGCCATCCACCCGACTTCCCCAGTAGATATAATCTACTCACCTTTGATTGCCGATACCGATGTCACCACGCGCTTGCTTGTCGTCTCTAAGTCTTCACGTGGATACCTACATATAATAAACAATCGCAATCGCTATTAACATCAAGCCCAGAAACCAAAACGGCACACGGATTGCCTATGGGTCAAAACCTATAGCCCACGCGTGCAAAACGACTAAACAACCCTTGTTGTTGATGTACAAACATGCAACAACCCAATACGAATCCAAATATCAAGAATTTGTTAGTTATATGTATGCCCTAGAGGCCATTACTGTACATTGGATGTATATTGTAGTGGATGCTGGAACATATATAGGGAGGACTTTCTTACTCGACATGATAGTATGCTATCTGGTTGCTCTTTACCTTAACATGTATACTGATTGTCTCTCTGTTACATGTTGGTAAAGCTCTTAGGATGTGTACTTGACTACCTGGACTATGATGCAGATCATACTAGTAGGGACAGATAGTCTATAAGTACATCCTTCAAAGTCCCTAGTCGTGGGTGTATCGAGACGGGGCATCGATATACCAGAGTAGACTAGCATGTACCTTCTCGACCCATACAGATGGGCGATGGATGATCCCATATCCATCGGTGTTTGACATCAGAGATGATATACGGGTGCTCATAGAGACTGGGTACACTGGACGGACTCGTCGAGAACTCCCAGATGGTATTATACCTCACGTCAGATGGCAGTTCTCTGGTGATACTGGTACAGAGTAGTCTGTTGACCCGAGATCGTCATAGAGTCTTGTGTGGTTCCCACTGTGCTTTGATTTCCATCTTACCACGTCCAAGAGGGCGTGCAAAACGGTGGTTTTTGGGTACAGTCCCGAGTCACATGGAGGCAATGAGCGATAGGAGGGGATTCGTCTCTCCCGGTATAGGGAGTTGATGTTGTGCTGTGTTCGATTGGCTATAACAGGAAATCCCTGGCCAGGGTTGCTGAGATTTACTGGTAAGTGTTACCAGTAGTTTCTCGAATTGTTATAGACCTCATATCGACACGACTTATCGAGCTATTGGGGTCTGACGTTTACCACCCCTAGGCAAGATATGCGACATATCAGACGATCAGACCGGACTGTACGGTAGTGTTACTGGTTGGATTCACTGGAGTGTGAGCGGGCTTGCTCGTCGATCTTCAGATCGCTCAATACCCGGGTGGCCGTTACGTTTAGCAGACCGCTTGCGTCTTGTGGGTGTTTGATATGATCATCACCTGCTGCCGGCGTATTGACGAGTCTTTAGAGTCCTACACAGAGGTTTCCTGGCTCAAGCAAAACGAAATGGGAGCGCATATGAGATATGTGCGGGACCGGGAATAATGCGTGTATGTGATACCGTATTCTATTCTCGCGATAAATGTATCGATATGGTTGTATGCGATATAACCTGGTTATCGAATCAAGGATTGATTCGATAAGCCGATAAATTGAATACTAGTCGGTTATATGCGATATGACCAGATCGTTAAATCAAGTGTTGATTTAATGATTTAATGTATAATTATATATTTGATATATTACTTTGCATTAACTAGTATTGGTTCACTTTAAATGGATTTTCTTACTTGGGTGTACAAGTTGTATATGTGATCTACTTTTTGTACAAATGATTGTATCATGTTTGATGATACATACTTATTTGGTTAAGTGTATAGAATTAAACCATGGTTAACTTAATGATTAGGGTTTTGCTTTTTCATTCATTTATTTGTTTATTCATTTTGGATATTGATAAAAGCATAAAAGAAAAGCAAAATGGTTTCTTTATTTTATTTTCTTTCATGAAGCTTTTTGAAGCTTCATGAAGCTTTGACCAAAGTGACCACTTTGTCTTTATCTTTAACCCTAAAATTAATCTAACCTTAGTTAATTCTCTACACTTGACCATGGTTGATTATGATAAGTATTCTTTTATTTTCTATTTTCAAAATAACTTATCATATCATTTCTTCTTCTTCTTCCTTGAACTCAAGAAGAAAAGCTTGACTTCATCAATGGTGATTGATGAAAACAAGTGAGAAATCCAATTCTAAAGTCTACCCACTTCCTATTTCCTCATCCTCTATCTCTTGCCAAGTAGTAGAGTGTGTTTTCTTCACAAGTTTCTTGACTTGGTGAAGTGAGAGCTTGATCTAGCGATGCTTCGACGTAGATTATCTTCGGCATGGACATCGACGACCTAGCTCGCCTATTCTCCGATGAAGCCGACGCTAGAGCCCGGAATTTATTTTGGACAGTGAGAGGACTTCATTGCGGAGCTATGGAGGTGGAGCACCGGATCTACAAAGGTTGTATTTCCGTATTCTTGTAGTTAAGTGTTAACTAGTTTGTTTTTCGCTTGGACATCTAGCTAACGATCCGTAGTCTAGGGTTTCTCGGCATCATAAAATTTGAAAATGGCATGGTTGATACCTTGTGAGACCTCATTAGGGTGCTTAGGAACCCTACAGTGGTATCAGAGCCTAGCTAGAGCCTTAGGCGAAGTCTAGGCGGAATTTGAAACCCGATCGAACCGAAACCCAACCCCAAAAATTGCTCTCTGTACTTTTTCTAAAATCGTGGATTTTTCAAAATTAAAAATATGCAGAAGACTCAGCAGGGAAATCTAAGAATTACGGCACAAAAAGTTTTGCATGAACAGTGTAATAGGCGGCAGAACCGCGGCATAAGCCTAGCTTATGCGGCGGTTCCGCGGCAGAAGTGTGACGTCAGCAGTAACTGTTTGCACAGTAATTCATTGTTTCAGGTGCTGAGTTCTCTGGGTATTTTTAAAATTTTATTCAAGAGTTGAATTTTCTGGGTTGTTTTGGGGATTCGAATGTTCGATCGGATTATCAAATTTTGTCTATGTGGCTTTCCAGATAAATTTTAGAATATGTTAAAAAGTTCGACCGGATATAAATACCCAATTTTTCCCCTGTCGGGAAATTTCCAAGTGTTAGATTTTTCCGTAGTTTAACGACGTTCTAAGTAGTGCAAGTAACGCGATGGACCCTCTAGAACACAACAAACCTTAACTCGATTATGTGACCGTCTTGAACTGCCCTTTGAACCTTCGGGTTTGGGGCAGTACGGCGTGCCACATGTGAGGCGTTGGCTTGACCCTTCTACGGCTGGACCGTTGGTACTGAGGCACGAACGGAATGTTGTTAGACTTATTTCATGTGTTGAGCTGTATCGGGAAAACTTGGGTGTTTGACTGTTCGATCGAAAAGTTTAACATTTTCTGTTTATCTGGATTGTGATACAATAATTGGAATTCACAATGAGTTATGAGATAACTGAATGAATGTTATAAACATAGCACTTTAGTCTCACTTGATCGGTTGCCACGGAATTTTGATGTGATCAAAAGTCCGTCGCAATCACGTAGCGTACGCGGATACTCGCCGGGTAAACTTAATAGACAGCCTCACTCCATAACCCCGACCAAGTGACTGTAGGAGAACCCCGTCGCCGAAAGCATCCGTTCGGGTGCTCGCGGTAGCGGTGTTCCGCCTTGGTGCACTTCGTCGACGGTATCAGGGATGCGGCCGCCTACTAAAGTTTGCGACGAGCATTCGATCAGTTTTTTGGGAATCTTGTTGAATTGGCCGACTTGATATTGAAAAGTGTTTTCGATAATGAGACTAAAATGCGGGGTTTGTAATTGTTAGGCATGCGATGTCTAAGTAATTCATTTGGTCAGGCATGCGATGTCTGAGATGGTTGCGGATTCCAACTGTTGTAGTTTTACACTTTCTTTTCTGTGACCGTAAGTGTAATATGTGATATCGCCGGTTTCGTTGCTATATGTCAACGACAATTGGGATGGACATATTTACTTACGTTGATGACATGTGATGTTATGTGTTGCTGGATATGTTATATTGGATCGTCGTGTTTGAATAGCCGGGGTTTTTATGTGAGATGAGTGTTTTTCATTTTCATTCATGTAAAAACTTGTATGTAATATTCTTTTATTGGGGCACTTCCAGGTAGCGGAAGATGTCACCCTTTGTATATTATTTACTTTTCCGCACTAGGATAGACCCAAGGAGGGGAGCATAAGTAACCGGGTTCTGGAGTCCAGTGGGAGACCAACTCGAGGAGTCGAGTCCGGGTCTCCTAACTCCAGAATTGGTAGGGTTGCTTGCCGCTCTCGTAGGGGTCTAGGGGTGTAGGTTTGGCTATTCATCACGACCGTGGAATCCGTGTTTTATACTGGCTCGTATTGAAAAGACGGACGTCCTAGTATATCCAATATTTCATATGATTCTTCTGCTGCGATATCTGTGATGTGATCATGTGATGTTCTGTGATGGATACTATATATAGTATATATGATATATTATATAGGCGTTACTTATGTTTTACACCCGCGCTAGCCCTGCCCTGCTCTGCCGTTAGTCACCTAACCTAACGGTGCACGAGGGGACATCGAGGCGAATGCGGATGGCATAAGTGTACGTCGTATTTATCTGTGATGTTTAGGTACTTATACGATGGGACTTCATTAATGTGATTAATGAAAGTAAAAGAAACCTAAGATGTTGTAGAATCGAATTTCAAAATAAAACAGGTAGCTACAGTTCTTGCTTTGCACAGAGGTATATGTGATATATCCTGCACCTTATTCGATGAGGAAAGGACCGAGATCCCTTCACCGGGAGTGACTCCTTTAGCAATAACTGGCAGATGCTACACACTCGATTTGTCTTTTGATTGCTTTTAAGTGTTTTTGCTTTGCACAGTGATATATATGATATATCCCGCACCTCATTCGATGAGGAAAGGACCGACGATCCCTTCACCGGGAGTGACTCCTTTAGCAAAACTAGAAAAGCCTCAATAACACTCCATTTTAAAATCATTTGATTCTGCAACGATATCAAGTTCATTACGCAATAGGTTTTCAGAAAAACCTGTCGTAGCCCTCCGTCATTTCAGATAAATCCTGTTTAGTATCCGTGCTGCGTTTGTTGACCTTGTCAAGGCGCAGTGTGCGGTAGCTAACCAGTATTTATCTGCTTATGCATATGATGCAGATTGGGTTAGGGTAGTCGTGCGGCCTTGTTGACCTTGTCAAGGGTCGTGCGGGTGGGTTTGATTCAATCAAGAAATGATGGGTTGAACTTGACTTGCGGTCTATGGTTTGTTGATCTTGTCAAGGTCATAGATCGTTTGGGGCAAAATATTATCGGAAATTTCAAGTGTTGAAATTTGCAATAAGATTGCATACCTTCTATGAGATAGTTGGATCCCGATACCCGCTGCGAGTAAGAGTTACTCCTGGGAGAGTTTTACACATTACAATTAGCCGATCAAGTAGGTGTCTAGAAAGGTGTTAACGAGGTTACGCCTCTGGGAAAACGAGGTTTACATTAATTAGGTTCGTGCGAAACCACGGGGGACCTCCCTCAAAGTACCGACACTGGCCTGGCTGAAAGATTGGCGAACTTGTAGTGTGTAATTAATCCCGGCTAGTCTTTCCTTTTAGGGTTTGAAGGAAGATTTGATAAAAAGCAGTGGGAGCCATCCTGATTAGATAAAATTATAACCAATCTATTCTTGCAAGAGCGCACGCTGAGTGTTTTCTTCTCTCTCTCTCCAGGTAGCGACCATATCACGCCTTAATCAAGCTAATAATACGAATATTGACCGAACCCGCTTGTTATTCTGAGCTGGGGAACGTTGGTCCCGCTCCAACTTATAATTGTTATAAGGCAGAGCAGGAAATTGGGGATTACCAGAATTCCCGTGCCGCCCAAACGAAGAGAGTGCATGCTGATGCATCATCTTCGGGTGTGTTCATTATAAAGAACTGTTTCTCAGTATGCTTTACGTCCTGGGTATGTGATACCAGATCAGGATCCCAGATATGTAATCTGTTACATAGGACTACAGAAAGGTAGAGAACTGAGAACGGGTGATAAGTTTCATGAGGCAGAAAACGGAGCAAATGTTGCAGCCAAGTCTGTTGGTCACTGTCACCCTGTATTACAATACATTGATTCTGAACGAATGTTATTAGATACCGAACCTGATATACAAAATCATATCAGTCTCTTAATTAGTAAAGAAACGATAAAATTTTGTATTGTTGGATAATGTTTTGAACATTCCCTATATCAAAAGTTGATCGGTTCAGACACGTTATCTAAAAGTATTGGTGTTCTAAATAAAACTACAGTTCTTAGTATACGGATCACACACAAGAGGAAGAGTTCAGAAATGAACGAATTCTTCTTGAGGCATTGTAGACTAGGTCAGATCAATATGACCCGACTAGCTAGAGTTACATAAAGATGCATATTTAAATCAGTTTGAATTTACATCTTGTGAAACTCGCCAGTCATGTCACAGAGATAAGATGACCATAACTCTGTTTACTGGAAACAGAGAAAGTGTTAGTGAACTCTTGGGATGATACATGTTGATGTATGTTAGGTCCCCTGTCTACATATGCCAGGACTGGTTCTTTGTACTTCGTTACATTCTCTGATAATCTCTCAAGATTCAGACATATGTTCCTGTTGAAACACAAGTCTGAACCTTTTGAGATATTCACAGAATATAAGTTAGAAGTAGAGAACCAATGAGGGTACAAGTATTATGTTCTTTGATGAGATCAAGGAGGAGAATACTTGAGCACGGAATTCCTGGATTATTCTAAAGGAGAATGAGATTCTCTCTCAGCATTACTCCTCCGTATACACCATTGCACGATGGTATGTCGGGGCGGAGCAGATACACCCTACCTGATATGGTGTGCTCTATGATGAGTACTACTGAGTTACCTATTTTCTTTTTGGGAGTTATGCACTTGAGAAGCTGCATACCTATTGAATAGGGTTCAAATCAAATCACTTGCCTACCACTTCATATGTGATATGGAAAGGGAAGAGCCCATGTCTTAAGCTAGTTAAGATTTGGGGTTGTCCGGCCTATGTATAAAAACAAAATCCGGACAAGCTCGAGGCAAGGTCTGTAATGTAGAACTGGAAAGGTTCCAGCTATACAAACTACAGCAGATGATTTGGTACAACCAAAGGATTCAGTAGCTACCAACGAACCTCAGCCTCTCCGCCGATCTAGTAGGGTTCCTCACCCACCTGAGAGATACTTCTGTTTCTCTATGACAGTGGGAGCGAGGACTGCATCATGAGATGATGACCCAACTAGTTTCGAGCTGGCCATCAGGAGTAAGACTCTGTAAGAATGGCTGGATGCTTAGCGATCTGAGATGGAATCCTTATACACCAACAAAGTATGGACTTTGGTTGCTATATCTGAAGGGTTAAATCCCCATCAGGAGCAAGTATATCTTGAGAAGATTACTTGGTGTATATGGAAGAGTTGAGACTTTCAAAGCTAGACTTGTTAAAGGTCTACATCATTGACCGGGTATGGATGATGATGAAACCTTTTCTAAGTTGCTATGCTTAAGTCCATACATATCCTACTTGCCACGGCTACATACCATGACTATGATATCTGGTGGTTGGGTGTCATGACAGCTTTTCTAAATGATGTTTAGAAGAGAGCGTCTATAAGTACACAGCCAGAGGGCCTCGTAGACAGTGGAGCAGCGGATACGTGTGTAAGATGCTTTATAGGATAAAGCAGGCATCGCGGAGATGGAACGTCTGTTTTGATGAATTAGTCAAAGAAGTTGACATCATCAAAATGGTAGATGAACCTTGTATAAACAAAAAGGTAGTAGGGAGTATGGTGACGATCCTCGTAGAGTACGTGGATGACATACTCTTGATAAGGAAGGAGTTTCCTATGCTACGCTCGATCAATCTCTGTTTATCACTAAGATTCTCCATATAGGATCAAAGTGATACCTACTAAATCCTGGATTTTGGATCTATGAGATAGATCTAATTGGATGTTAGGATACTCACTAGTTGTAGTGAGATAGTATCAATTGATCCTGGGGAGAATCACTGGAAGTGTTCCAGGGTGATAAAGACGACTGAATGTCAGTCACAGGCATTGTCTTTACCCTCAGTAAAGGGACGGTATGTTGGAAGAGTTTCAAGCTAGATACCGTGACATACTAGACGATAAAGGCAGGATACATCGCTACTTAAGATGCTACCAAAGAGGCTGTTTGGGTGTATATTGGTTCATGAGATGAACTATGTTCCTCCCATTGTGTGACAATGGAGTTGTGGCTTATGCCAAGGAACGCAGGTCCCATCAGTGATCCAGACATATTCTAAGGCAGTATCACCTGATCATGGAGATGATTGATCTCCAGGGGATCGAGGACAGGAGAGTAGACTCAGAGGACAACACAGCGGATCCACTCACAAAGGCCTTTTTCCAGAGAGAGACTTTTATGGGATGGTTGAGTATGAGATACTTCAAACCACTGCTACAGATGGCCCTAGTGCAAGTGGGAGATTGTTAGTTATATGTATGCCCTAGAGGCCATTACTGTACATTGGATGTATATTGTAGTGGATGCTGGGACATATATAGGGAGGACTTTCTTGCTTGACATGATAGTATGCTATCTGGTTGCTCTTTACCTTAACGTGTATACTGATTGTCTCTCTGTTACATGTTGGTAAAGCCCTTAGGATGTGTACTTGACTACCTGGACTATGATGCAGATCATACTAGTGGGGACAGATAGTCTATAAGTACATCCTTCAAAGTCCCTAGTCGTGGGTGTATCGAGACGGGGCATCGATATACCAGAGTAGACTAGCGTGTACCTTCTTGACCCATACAGATGGGCGATGGATGATCCCATATCCATCGGTGTTTGACATCAGAGATGATATACGGGTGCTCAGTAGAGACTGGGTACACTGGACGGACTCGCCGAGAACTCCCAGATGGTATTATACCTCACGTCAGATGGCAGTTCTCTGGTGACACTGGTACAGAGTAGTCTGTTAACCCGAGATCGTCATAGAGTCTTATGTGGTTCCTTCTGTGCTTTGATTTCCATCTTACCACGTCCAAGAGGGCGTGCAAAACGGTGGTTTTTGGGTACAGTCCCGAGTCACATGGAGGCAATGAGCGATAGGAGGGGATTCGTCTCTCCCGGTATAGGGAGTTGATGTTGTGCTGTGTTCGATTGGCTATAACAGGAAATCCCTGGCCAGGGTTGCTGAGATTTACTGGTAAGTGTTACCAGTAGTTTCTCGAATTGTTATAGACCTCATATCGACACGACTTATCGAGCTATTGGGGTCTGACGTTTACCACCCCTAGGCAAGATATGCGACATATCAGACGATCAGACCGGACTGTACGGTAGTGTTACTGGTTGGATTCACTGGAGTGTGAGCGGGCTTGCTCGTCGATCTTCAGATCGCTCAATACCCGGGTGGCCGTTACGTTTAGCAGACCGCTTGCGGCTTGTGGGTGTTTAATATGATCATCACCTGCTGCCGGCGTATTGACGAGTCTTTAGAGTCCTACACAGAGGTTTCCTGGCTCAAGCAAAACGAAATGGGAGCGCATATGAGATATGTGCGGGACCGAGAATAATGCGTGTATGTGATACGGTATTCTATTCTCGCGATGAATGTATCGATATGGTTGTATGCGATATAACCTGGTTATCGAATCAAGGATTGATTCGATAAGCCGATACATTGAATACTAGTCGGTTATATGCGATATGACCGGATCGTTAAATCAAGTGTTGATTTAATGATTTAATGTATAATTATATATTTGATATATTACTTTGCATTAACTAGTATTGGTTCACTTTAAATGGATTTTCTCACTTGGGTGTACAAGTTGTATATGTGATATACTTTTTGTACAAATGATTGTATCATGTTTGATGATACATACTTATTTGGTTAAGTGTATAGAATTAAACCATGGTTAACTTAATGATTAGGGTTTTGCTTTTTCATTCATTTATTTGTTTATTCATTTTGGATATTGATAAAAGCATAAAAGAAAAGCAAAATGGTTTCTTTATTTTATTTTCTTTCATGAAGCTTTTTGAAGCTTCATGAAGCTTTGACCAAAGTGACCACTTTGTCTTTATCTTTAACCCTAACCATTAATCTAACCTTAGTTAATTCTCTACAATTGACCATGGTTGATTATGATAAGTATTCTTTTATTTTCTATTTTCAAAATAACTTATCATATCATTTCTTCTTCTTCTTCCTTGAACTCAAGAAGAAAAGCTTGACTTCATCAATGGTGATTGATGAAAACAAGTGAGAAATCCAATTCTAAAGTCTACCCACTTCCTATTTCTTCATCCTCTACCTCTTGCCAAGTAGTAGAGTGTGTTTTCTTCACAAGTTTCTTGACTTGGTGAAGTGAGAGCTTGATCTAGCGATTCTTCGACGTAGATCATCTTCGGCATGGACATCGACGACCTAGCTCGCCTATTCTCCGATGAAGCCGACGCTAGAGCCCGGAATTTGTTTTGGACAGCGAGAGGACTTCATTGCGGAGCTATGGAGGTGGAGCACCGGATCTACAAAGGTTGTATTTCCGTATTCTTGTAGTTAAGTGTTAACTAGTTTGTTTTTCGCCTAGACATCTAGCTAACGATCCGTAGTCTAGGGTTTCTCGGCATCATAAAATTTGAAAATGGCATGGTTGATGCCTTGTGAGACCTCATTAGGGTGCCTAGGAACCCTACAGAATTAGCATTTCAAAATACGAAAAATATAGCCAAAATCACACTAGAATGCTCCCAGATTTTGACTCAGGTCAAATAAAGCTAAGCAAACAAATCTAGGGTGCTGTATATGATGCATATGAGCTGCTGGACCAACCCCAACACCTCATGCTACCAAGTGGCCGGCCCCTACCCCTAAAATTCCGGCCAGCTCGGCTCTCCCCACTCTGTTGGGCTTCGTTTTCATAGGGTGGTCTCCTGGTGGTGTATCAAGGTCCCTGGTATTGTTTGCTACTCTCAAAATCTCCCCGGGTCACTCCAGATTTCTCTACACACCCCAAACACTCACAAAACCGACATGGATCAATTATAAAGTTTGTATACTTGGTTCTAAACTCAGTTCCAGGTCTCTAATTTGATCCCTAAGGTCTTGTACAGCCACCACACATCACTAATTTCCCAAAATCCTCAAACCCTTCTCTTGAATTTTCTGAACACCACATACCCCAACCAAACACATTCTAAACTAATCTAGAATACAAGAAATCTAAAACTAAACTAAATGAATGAATTTATACCTCCTTTAGGGCACTCAAGACAGCCCTAGCTCCCCAAAGTTGTCAAAATCCTATTTTTCTTGGTCCAGTGAAATTCCCTTGAGCTTGTGCATATTTTTAAAGAAATGGGTATGGGGTTTTGGTGAATATTTTGATATGGGTCAATGAAGGTAGAAGATTCAAGGAGATGAGGAAGAAGAAGAAGAAAAATGGTGGAGGAACAATGGGCAGCACCCTCCTTCTCTCTCTCTCTCTCAAGCATGGTCTCCTATCAAGATTATGTCCCCTTTTCTCTCTCCTCAAGTCATCATAACACCCTTTTTCCATTCTTTTTCTTTCTCACCACAATAAAACCAAATACACAACATAAATGAAATGAAACAACATGTAATATGTTATGGTGCACTAGCCATGAAAACTGTAGAAACACGGATTTGACTTAATCGCGATTAGCAGTGCACTAATCGGGTTTTTTTTTATCAAAACCGCATATAATAAATTTTAAAAATGCTAAATCCATTAAATATATTTTTAAATGAACAAATCATTTTAAATTTCCATTTATTTCATAATTATAGGTATATATTTATACCCTTTTTCGAAAACCCCAATTTCGCAAATCGGGCAGTTTTCGGGAAATATATTATTTTTGTTAGTGATATGTATGCCCTAGAGGCCATTACTGTACATGCGATATATATTGTAGTGGACGCTTAGACATATATAAAGAGGAATTTCTTGCTCGACATGATAGTATGCTATCTGGTTCCTCTTTATCTTAACATGTACTTTGATAGTCTCTATGTTACATGTTGATAAAGCGCTTAGGATGAGTACTTGACTACCAGGACTATGATGCAGATCATACTAGTAGGGACAGGATAGTCGCTAAGTACATCCTTCAAATGTTCCTAGTCGCAGGTATTTCGAGACAGGGCATCGTTATACCAGAGTAGACTAGCGTATGCTTCTTGACCCATGTAGATGGGCGATGGATGATCCCATATCCATTGATGTTTAACATAATAGATAGTATACGGGTGCTCAGTGGAGACTGGGTACACTGGACGGACTCGCCGAGAACTCCCAGATGGTATTATACCTCACGTCAAATAGCAGTTCTCTGGTGACACCGGTACAGGTTAGTCTGTAGACCAGAGATCGTCATAGAGTCTTGTGTGATTCCCACTGTGCTTTGATTTCCATCATACCACGTCCAAGAGGGTGAGCAAAATGGTGGCTTTTGGGTATAGTCCCGAATCACATAGAGGCAATGAGCGATAGGAGGGGTTTCATCTCTCCCGGTATAGGGAGTTGATTTGCGCTGTGTTCGATTGGCTATAACTGGAAATCCCTGGCCAGGGTTGCTGAGATTTACTGGTAAGTGTTATCAGTAATTTCTCGAACTGTTATGGACCTCATATCGACACGACTTATCGGTTACTGGGGTCTAACGTTTACCACCCCTAGACTGGATATGCGACATATCAGACGAAGAGACCGGACTGTACGGAAGTGTTACTGATTGGATTCACAAGAGAATGTACAGGCTTGCTTGTTGATTTTCTGATTGCTCAATACACGGGTGGCTGTTAAGTTTAGCTGACTGCTTGCAGCTTGTGGGTGTTTTGATATGATCATCACCTACTGCCGGCGTATTGACGATTCTTTAGAGTCCTACACAGAGGTTTCCTGGCTCAGGAAAAACGGAGTAGGAGCACATATGTGATATGTGCGGGACCGAGAATAATACGTGTATGCGATACTGTATTAGATTCTCATGATATAAGATATCGGCCGGGTATATGTGATATAGCCGGGTCATCGGATCAAGTGTTGATTCGATGAACTGATGCAGATTATATTAGTCGGTTATTTGTGAAATAGCCAGATTATCGGATCAAGTGTTGATTTGATAATTTGATGTATAATTATATATTTGATATATTACATTACATTAACTAATATAAGCTCACTTAAAATTCTTTTTCTCACATGGATAATACATTGATATATATGAGATATATGTTAATTGTTTTATTTTCTTTTGTTACAAAATATATTGAATATGTGATATATAATATTTTAACAAGCTAGGGTTGCAAATGCAACATGCTTTGTGCAGTTTAAACAAGTTAGGGTTTGGATTTGGGTTAGCTTTTGGGTTAGCTTTTTCATGAAGCTTCATGAAGTTTTCTTTTGTCTTTAGCTTAGATATTTTGTGTTGATATTTATTAACCCAACCCAAACCTTAGCCTCTAGTTGATTCTCTACAAGGGTTAACTTTATCATCCTTTAACCCATGGTTGCAATTCTAACCTTACACAATAATTCATTATTCATCACAAATGAAATTCTTCTTCTTCTTCCTCTTGAAAAAAGCTTTCTAGCTTTTTGTGATGTGATGAAATAAAGTGAGAAATTTAAAACAAAAGAGAGCTAAATTCTTACTTCATCATCCTCATCTATTCTAGCCATTTAGATTAGGGTGTTTCCTTTACTAATAATTGATTAGTGAAGCAAGAGCTTGGGTTTGAGTTTCTTCAAGGTAGATCATCTTAGTTGTTGAAGATTGGAAGCAAGCTTGCATCTTTCTCTTCATGGAGCCTCTCTTGTGTCCGGGTACTTGATGATCGCAGTGAAGGGACCCTAACCCGGAGCTTATGAAGCAAAGGAACGGACTACAAAGGTTGTAATCTCTAACTCTTAGAAGTAAAGTTGTTTACTTGTAATGTTTACCCTAATTCTCTATTTAAGATCTTGGTTAGGGTTACATGGCACCCCAAATTTTTAAAAAATGGCATGTGTGATGCCTTGCTAAACCTTGTTGTCATTCTATACAGTCCTACAGTGGTATCAAAGACAAGATAGAGTATTAGGCGTTGTCTAGATGAAGTTTAAAGTTCGATCGAACTCCGAAACCCCGAAAAATCCCACTTTCTGGAAAAAATTTCAAAATTTGAAAATTTTCATATTAAAAATACTCAAAAAATCATGCATGGAATTCTAAGGATTACTGTGAAGTACGAAGCCATAACTCACTCAAGTGACCGTGGAACCGCGGCCAAACCATGCATTTGGCGGCGGTTCCGCGGCCAACTTTAGGAGTTAGGGGCTAATACTTCAGGGCTTTTTTCTTGGGTACTTTTTCATACTTCTGGGAATTTTTAATTCTACTCAAGTGTTGAGCTTTCTGGGAAATATTAGGAACTAGTTGATTCGATCGGAAAGTTTAACTTCGTTTATGTTTTTCCGGGTAATTTAGAACGTGTTAAAAAGTTCGAATGGATATCAATAACTCACTTTTTTCCCTGTCGGAAAACTTTCAAGTGTTGGATTTTTCTTGAGTTTAAAACTTTCAGAAAATCATGCAAGCGAATTTGTGGACCCTCTAGAAGAACGTAACCTTAACTCGATTATGTGACCATCAAAACCGCCTCTGAACCATATGGTTTGTGATAGTTTAGCGTTGCCACATGTGAGGCGTTGGTTTGACCCTTCTACGGTTGGTTCATAGCGGCTGTGACATGTTCTGGGACTTTTTGAATTCCACTCAAGTGTTGAGCTATTTGGGAAATCACAGGTGTTTGTTTATTCGATCGGAAAGTTTAACATTGTCTATTTCTCTGGAATGTGATACAATATGTGGAATTCATATAGTTAGGCATGAAATGTGAAGTATGTGATATTTCGGATTTAAGATGTCTAAAGTGATTGTGGATTCCAAATGTTGTAGTTTTTCAATTTCTTTTCTGCGACCGTAAGTGTAATATGTGGTGTATCGCCGGTTTCGGTGCTATATGTCAACGACAACTGGGATACGCATATTTACTTACGTTGATAATATATGATGTTATGTGTTGCTGTGATATGTTATATTGGATCGTCGCATTTTGAATAGCCGGGGGGTTTTATGTGAGATGAGAGTTTTTTTGGTTTCATTCATGTAAAATTCATTGTATTTAATATTCTTTTATTGGGGCACTTCCGGGTTGAGGATGATGTCACCATTGTATATTATTTACTTTTCCGTATTAGGATAGACCCAAGGCAGGGAGCATAAGTAACCGGGTTCTAGGGTCCAGTGGGAGACCATCTCGAGGAGTCGAGACCGGGTCTCCTAATACTAGAATTGGTAGGGTTGCTTGCCGCTCTCGTAGGGGTCTAGGGATGTGGGTTTGGCTATTCATCGCGACTGTGGAATCCGTGTTTTATACTGGCTTAACTTAAAACACGGAATTCCTAGAATATCCAATATTTCATATATGTTTCTTCTGCTGCAATGTTCTGTGATGAGATCATATTACTGCCTGAGATAAATGTTTATATTATATATATATATATATATATATATAAGATATATGTTACATTGCTGATTTCGTTTCAAATGTGATGCTTGTGAAGCATAATAAAATGCGACTTCATTAATGAGATTAATGAAATAAAAGAAACCTAAAGATGTTGTAGAAACTTGTTTAAAAACTGGTAGCTCTAGTTCTTGCTTTGCATAGCGGTATTCCTTGTAGAATATCCAGCACCTTATTCGATAAGGAACGAGCCGAGATCTCTTCACCGGGAGTGACCTCTTTAACGAAACTAGCTGATGCTACAAACACGGTTTGTCTTTTGATTGCTTCTATAATTTCTGCTTTGCATAGTGGTATTTGTGAAATATCCTGCAACTTATTCGATAAGGAAAGAGCCGAAATCTCTTCACCGGGAGTGACCTCTTTAGCAAAACTAGTAAAAGCCTTAAAAACACTCCTTTTAAAATTCACTCGATTCTACAACGATATCAAGTTCATTACGCAAAGGGTTTTCTTAAAAACATGTTGTAGCCCCCCGTCATTTTAGATAAGTAGTATTTAGTATTCGTGCCGCGTTTGTTGACTTAGTCAAGGCGTAGTGTGGGGTAGCTGATTAGTGCTTATCTGCAAGCATATGATGCGATTGGATTAGGGTAGTCGTGCGGCCTTGTTGACTTAGTCAAGGGTCGTGCGGGTGGGTTTAATTCAATCAGGAAATGACGGGTTGAACTTTACTTACGGTCTATGGTTTGTTGACTTAGTCAAGGTCATAGATCGCTTGGGGAAAAATATTATCGGGGATTTCAAGTGTTGAAATTTGCAATGAGATTGCATACTTCCTATGAGTAGTTGGATCCCGATACCCACTGCGAGTAAAAGTTACTCCTGGGAGAGTTTTACACATTACAATTAGCCGATCAAGTAGGTGTCTAGAAAGGTGTCAATGGGGTTACGCCCCTGGAAAAACGAGGTTTATTTTAATTAGGTCCGTACGAAAGCACGGGGAACCTCCCTTAAAGTACCGGCACTAGCCTGGCTGAAAGATTGACGAACTTGTAGTGTGTAATTAATCCCGGCTAGTCTTTCCTTTTAGGGTTTGAAGGAAGATTTGACTAAAACAGTGGGAGCCATCCTGATTAGATATATTAATAACCAATCTAATCTTGCAACAGCATACGCTGAGAGTTTTCTTCTCTCTCTCTCCAGGTAGCGACCATGTCACGCCTTAATCAAGATAAATAATATGGATGTATTGACCGAACCCGCTTGTTATACTGCGCTAGGGAACGTTGGTCCCGCTCCAACTTATAAATGTTATAAGACCGAGCAGGAAATAGGGGATTACTAGAATTCCCGTACCACCCAAACGAAGAAAGTGTATAATGATGCATCATCTTCGGGTGTGTTCATTACAAAGAACTGAGAGAGGGTGATAAGTTTTAAAAGTTAAAAATGGTGCAAGTGTTGCAGCTAAGTCTGTTGGCAGTTATCACCCTGTATTAAAAAAAATACATTGATTCTGAACAAATGTTATTAGATACCGAACCTGATATACAACATCATATCCGTATCTTTATTTAATAAAGAAAGATATAATTTTGTATTGTTGGATAATGTTTTGAACATTTCCTATATCAAGAGTTGATCAGTTCATGCATGCTATCTAAAAGCATAAACGTTCTAAATCAAACCACAGTTCTTAATGCACAGAACACACACAAGAGGAAGAGTTCAGAAATGAACGAATCCTTCCTGAGGTTTTGTAGACTAGGTCATATCAATGTGACCCGACTAGCTAAGTTACATTTAGATACATATTTAAATTATTTTGAATTTACATCTTGTGAAACTTGCCAGTCATGTCACAAAGATAAGATGACCATAGCTCTGTTTATTGGAAACAGAAAAAGAGTTAGTGAACTCTTGGGATTGATACATGATGATGTATGAGGTTCCCTGTCTACACATGCCAGGACTGGTTCTTTGTACTTCAGAAGTAGAGAACCAAAACGGGTAAAAGTATTATGTACTTTGATGTGATCAGGGAGGAGAATACTTGAGCACGGGATTCCTGGACTATTGTAAAGGAGAATGAGATTCTCTCTCAGCATTACTCTTCCGTATACACCATAATACATTGGTATATCGGGGCGGAGCAATCGCGCCCTATGTGATAAGGTGTGCTCTATGATGAGTACTACTGAGTTACCTATTTCCTTTTTGGGGTTATGCACTTGAGAAGCTGCATACCTATTGAATAGGGTTCCAACCAAATCAGGTGTCTGCCACTCCATATATGATATGGTATGAAAAGAGCCCATCTCTTAAGGATGTTAAGATTTGGGGTTGTCCAAAGTATGATCTGGACAAACTCGAGGCAAGGTCAGTTCTGTGGAAGTTTGTTGGATATCCCAAGCATTCGCAAGGGAATATCTTCTACCACACCGAGGAACAAAATGTGTTTTATTTCTCGGCATATCACCTCTTTGAGAAAAAGGGAATTTCTTGTGAAGAAATTAGTGGTCATGAGGTAGAACTGGAAGGAGTTCCAGCTATACAAACTGCAGCCGATGATTTGGTAAACCCGGAGGATTCAATAGTTTCCAACGAACCTCAGCCTCTCCGCCGATCTGGTAGGGTTCCTCATCCACCTGAGAGATACCTCGGTTTCTCTATGACAGTGGGAGCGAGGATTGCATCATGAGATGATGACCCAACTTGTTTCGAGCAGGCCGTCAAGAGTGGGGGCTCTGTAAGAATGGCTGGATGCTTAGCGATCTGAGATGGAATCCATATACACCAACAAAGTATGGACTTTCGTTACTTTATCTGAAGGGTTAAATCCCCATCAGAAGCAAGTATATCTTGAGAAGATTACTTGGTGTACATGGAAAAGTTAAAACATTCAAAGCTATGCTTAAGTCCATCCAGATCCTACTTGCCATTGCTACATACCATAACTACGATATCTGGCGGTTGGGTGTCATGACTGCTTTTATAAATAGTGATTTAGAAGAAAGCATCTATAAGTACACAGCTAGATGGTTTTGTAGATAGTGGGAGCAGCGGAAACGTGTGCAAGTTGCTTTATGGGATAAAGCAGGCATCGCGGAGTTGGAATGTCTGTTTTGATGTGGTAGTCAAAGAGTTTGACTTTATCAAAATGGTAGATGAACCTAGTATATACAAAAAGGTAGAAGGGAGTATGGTGGTGATCCTCGTATAGTACGTGGATGACATACTCATGATAGGGAAGGAGTTTTCTATGCTACGCTCGGTCAATCTCCTCTTATCACAAGGATTCTCTATATAGGATCAAGGTGATACCTCATAAATCCTGGTTTTGGATCTATGAGATGTTGGATATAGTGCCCTCAAAGTCAATTATTGGATCGCAGGCAGGCGATTGCAATGATTGAGGGAGGACCTATACCGGTAGGACAATCTTACTTAAGATGATGGTATGCTGTCTGGTTTATCTTTATCATCGTGTACAGCTTTAGGTGACCTTACAGATCACTATTACACATTGATAGAGCCCTTAGGATTTTAGCTTGATGGCCAGCAGTATGAAGGCGATCATATACGTGGGAGCTGGGGTCTATAAGCACATCCTTAAAAGGTCCCTAGTCGAGGGAGTTTTGAGACAGGGCATCGATACTCCAGAGTAGACTAGTGTTTACGGATCGAGACCCCGACGAGGGGCGGTGGCTGGTGTCACAAGCCATTGGTGTTAGTTGGTTCACCTAAGACGTATACAGGTGCTCATTGGGTTATGAGTACACCGGACAAGACTCACTAGGAACATGCTAGTTGGTTTTATACCTAGCGTCAGATAGCAGTTCCATGGTGATATGTGTACAGGTTAGTTCATCGACCTGAGATCATCATTTGTCTCGTGTGAGTTCCCACTGTGCTTCGATTACTACCCTACCATGGATTAAAGGAGTCGTGCAAACAGGTTTTAGTTGGGTACAGTCCCGAGCCACATGGAGGAAGTGAGCGGATCGGCAGGGGTTTCGTCTCTCCCGGTATTGGGGGTGAGATCGCGCTGTGTCTAGGAGAGCCATTACACGAAGTCCTTGGCCAAGACAGGAGATTTACTGGTAGGTATTCCAGTAGTATCTCAGGGTGTTCAGGGCTACACTCCGATACGACTTGTACCGCTTTTGGGGGTCTGACTTTTACCAACCCTTTAGGCCTGACATGCGATGCTCATAGACGAACGGACTGGACTGTACGGATATTGTCGCTGACAGGCTCAGTAGGGTGTCAGGATGATTCCGCTCATCGACCTCCCTTTTGGTCAATACCTGGTAGCCCGTTACGTACAGCTAGTACCACTGACGTGCTAGTGGTTAAATCCACAGCCAAAGTATTGACGAGTCTTTAGAGTCCCTGACAGACAGTTTCTTAAGTTTCGGGCGAAACGTTGTAGAGGCCGTATGATATATGGCAGGGTTCGATCATATACGTGCAGTAGTGCACGAATCATGATCGGACGGATCATACTAGTGGGCTTTGGCAAGCCGGATCCTAGTATTAAATTTGTTGGATTACTTTAGTCTCATCGCATTTGTATTAGTCGGAATGCGGATGCAGGTATGTATATACAGGTGAGGGGTATCCTTGTGATCTGTCACGAGTTTACTTTAGATGTTGCCATATCTTTTTATTGTTGTAAACATTTGGGTTAATGTTTAAAAATGGTGGAAATTGTGAGTGGATTTCATCATGAGGAGTATTTAATGTGACATAGACATGTTTAGTGACTCATGGTCTCTTTATTTGTGCTAATGTCACATTAGGATTTGTTTATTGTGTTGAATTGAAGGATGGAGAGAGAAAGGGCAGCCATATGGCTTGAGGTGAGCTCTTGTATTACTATTCTAGCTCTCACAACAATTCAACACAACAACACAAGAAAAGACTCCTCTCTTTTCTTTCTTCTTGTTGCTCACATCCTCCACCATGGCATCATCTTCTACCTCCACTCTAACCATCTCATATGTTGAGAATCCTAGAGTGTCAAGAGACAAAGTGATCACACAGATTCTCTACTTCACCTTAGACACGTCGGCTAGCAAACTTCGTGTCCGAGTTGCTTCGGATGAAGCGGGAGCCCGTAAAAAGACTCATTGATGTAGTGCCCTTCCGACGAGGAGACCGGAGATCGGAGATGCCGTGAGGAGCTTGGGATGGTGGCCAAAGACCGAAGGACACAGATCGATTGGTATAGCCACTCTCACTTCTTTGTAGTTAGCTAGTTTAGCGTTAATGGTTCGATCCGGGTGAAAGACTACGATAACGCCGGTTTTCTAAAAAGTTTTTGTTTCCGCATTTGGCCTCGGATAGACGGACGGGGCGCTACCATAGACTTGCATGAGATAGATCTAATTGGTTGTTAGGATTCTCACTAGATTTAGTAAGTTGGTATCAATCGATCCTGGGGAGAATCACTGGAAAGCTTCCAGGGTGGTAAGGTCGACTAAATGTCAGTCACAGGCATTGTCTTTACCCTCAGTGGAGGAACGGTATGTTGGAAGAGTTCCACACTAGATACCATGACATACTGAATGATAAAGGCAGGATAAATCACTACGAAGGATGCTACCAAAGAAATAGTCTGGATGTACACTAGTTCATGAGATAAACTTCTTTCCTACTATTGTGTGACAATGGAGTTTTGGCTTTTGCCAAGGAAACCCCGTCCCATCTGTGATCCAGACATATTCTAAGGCAGTATCACCTAATCATGGAGATGGTTGATCTCCAGGGAGATCGAGGTTAAGAAAGTACATACAGAGGACAACAGCGCGGATCCACTCACAAAGGCCTATTTCCCAGTAGAGACTTTTATGGGATGGTTGAGTATGAGATACTTCAACAACAGCTGATTGTTGGGTATGAGATACTACAACAGATGGACCTAGTGCAAGTGGGAGATTGTTAGTGATATGTATGCCCTAGAGGCCATTACTGTACATGCGATGTATATTGTAGTGGATGCTTAGACATATATATGGAGGACTTTCTTGCTCGACATGATAGTATGCTATCTGGTTGCTCTTTATCTTAACATGTACTCTGATAGTCTCTATGTTACATGTTGATAAAGCCCTTAGGATGAGTACTTGGCTACCAAGACTATGATGCAGATCATACTAGTGGGGACAGGGTAGTCGCTAAGTACATCCTTCAAATGTTTCTAGTCGCAGGTGTTTCGAGACAGGGCATCGTTATACCAGAGTAGACTAGCGTATGCTTCTTGACCCATGTAGATGGGCGATGGATGATCCCATATCCATTGATGTTTGACATCAGAGATAGTATACGGGTGCTCAGTGGAGGCTGGGTACACTGGACAGACTCGCCGAGAACGCCCAGATGGTATTATACCTCACGTCAGATGGCAGTTCTCTGGTGACACTGGTACATGTTAGTCTGTAGACCCGAGATTGTCATAGAGTCTTGTGTGATTCCCACTGTGCTTTGATTTCCATCATACCACGTCCAAGAGGGCATGCAAAACGGTGGCTTTTGGGTACATTCCCGAATCACATGGAGGCAATGAGCGATAGGAGGGGTTTCGTCTTTCCCGGTATAGGGAGCGCTGTGTTTGATTGGCTATAACTGGAAATCCTTGGCCAGGGTTGCTGAGATTTACTGGTAAGTGTTATCAGTAGTTTCTCGAACTGTTATGGACCTCATATCGACACGACTTATCGGTTACTGGGGTCTGACGTTTACCACCCCTAGACTGGATATGCGACATATCAGACGAAGAGACCGGACTGTACGGGAGTGTTACTGATTGGATTCGCATGAGAATGTACATGCTTGCTTGTTGATCTTCTGATTGCTCAATACACGTGTGGCTGTTACGTTTAGCTGACCACTTGCAGCTTGTGGGTGTTTTAATATGATCATCACCTACTGCCGGCGTATTGACGACTCTTTAGAGTCCTACACAGAGGGTTCCTGGCTCAGGAAAAACGGAGTAGGAGCACATATGTGATATGTGCGGGACCGAGAATAATACATTTATGCGATACCATATTAGATTCTCATTATATGTGATATCGACCGAGTATATGTGATATAGCCGGGTCATCGGATCAAGTGTTGATTCGATGAACTGATAGAGATTATATTAGTCGGTTATTTGTGAAATAGCCGGATTATCGGATCAAGTGTTGATTTGATAATTTGATGTATAATTATATATTTGATATATTACATTACATTAACTAATATAAGCTCACTTAAAGATTATTTTTCTCAAATGGATAATACATTGATATATATGAGATATATGTTAATAGTATTATTTTCTTTTGTTACAAAATATATTGTATATGTGATATATAATATTGTAACAAGTTAGGGTTACAAATGCAACATGCTTTGTGGAGTTTAAACAAGTTAGGGTTTGGATTTGGGTTAGCTTTTGGGTTAGCTTTTTCATGAAGCTTCATGAAGTTTTCTTTTGTCTTTGGCTTAGATATTTTGTGTTGATATTTATTAACCCAACCCAAACCTTAGCCTCTAGTTTATTCTCTACAAGGGTTAACTTTATCATTCTTTAACCCATGGTTGCAATTCTAACCTCACACAATAATTCATTATTCATCACAAATGAAATTCTTCTTCTTCTTGCTCTTGAAAAAAGCTTTCTAGCTTTTTATGATGTGATGAAATAAAGTGAGAAATTGAAAACAAAAGGGAGCTAAATTCCTACTTCATCATCCTCATCTATTCTAGCCACTTAGATTAGGGTGTTTCCTTTACTAATACTTGATTAGTGAAGCAAGAGCTTGGGTTTGAGTTTCTTCAAGGTAGATCATCTTAGTTGTTGAAGATTGGAAGCACGCTTGCATCTTTCTCTTCATGGAGCCTCTCTAGAGTTTAGGTACTTGATGATCGCATTGAAGGGACCTCAACACGGAGCTTATGAAGCGAAGGAACGGACTGCAAAGGTTGTAATCCCTAACTCTTAGAAGTAAAGTTGTTTACTTATAATGTTTACCCTAATTCTTTAGTTAAGATCTTGGTTAGGGTTACATAGCACCCCAAATTTTTATAAAATGGCATGTGTGATGCATTTCAATAATCCGGTCGTGCTATACAACCCTACAATTTTAATATTAAATTCTAAAAATAATATTTTATATTTTCTGAAATGTTACAATCTTCCCCCTTAAAGAAATTCGGTCCCCGAATTTAAAGTTAAACCACCAATTTCTAAAACATTTCAATAATCAGATCAAATCAACGGGGCTCCGAAATCACGGAAGATATAGAAATAGTACAGCGCATCGCGTATGCCTGAAAGACGAGTATAAAACTCAAAATCGAACTCCGTCAAGCGTCTCACAAATCATAAGATTCGCACGCATATCATCGAAGCCATGGCGAAAACATCAATGTCAAATCCCAAAATGAAACCAACATGATATACATCAAAACTATACGTGTAAACATCATTAAAACATCAGAAAGATGTGCATGCCAAACTTTTTCATGTTGCCGTGCGATGCACGTATCGTGGCGCAGTGGCGGACGTCTATTTTAAGAAAATAACTCTCTCTCTATATATATATACTTTATTTAATATGCGCGTACCGCCATTTTGAAAACAATTTAGAAAGGTTTCCTTGTTTTAAACGTTTCGGGTCATCTCAGACACGTAGATAAATACTAAGACTACAGCTCCTTTTTGGAAATCCCTTTGATATCTATCAATGCATGAAAAATATATTCAGGTACTGTCCTCTGACTAGTCCTGCTCAGCTACTATACCAAATATTAAATATCATAAAAAAGGAAACATACTGCTCCAAAAGAAATCAATCCCAAAATGTGCATAAGAATGCCACGTGCGTTTGGTGCGCACGAAAAAATCAAAATCCATGAATGTGCCATACATGTGCACAGAAATAACAACTAAGTGCAGCGGGTGTGCATGAAACACCTGTCATAGGCAACGGGTGTGCCTGACAGCAATATCAAGTGCATCTGGTATGCACAAAGAAGCCCGATTTAGTACATCTGGTGTGCACCAAAATCGCATCTCATAACATGCGCCCAACATGAGCAAAAATCCAAATCAGGGGCATCCATCATGCATGAATAAATCTAAATCATGTGCATCCAATATGCACGAAATCACGAAATACAATATCAAGTGCCGAACATGCGCAAAATCCAATCCAAGCGCGCCAAATATGCGTAAGAATCCAAATCAAATGCACAGAGTGCATGAAATCTGTAAGTCTACGGTAGTGCCCCGGCCGTCATTCTGATGCCAAACGCGGGACAAAAACTTTTATAACTGGCGCTATCGCATACTATAACCTGGATCTTGCCATTAACGCTAAACTAACAAACTGTAAAGAGGTAGAAAGGCTATACCGATCGATCCGAGTCCTTCGGTCTTTAGCCATCATCCCACGCTCCTTGCGGCAACTCCGATCTTCTGTCTCCTCATCGAGGTGACACCACGTCAACGGATATTTAAACGGTCTCCTGCCTAAATACCGAGGCAACTCGGTCATCAAGTCTGCTAAAAGAGATGACCAAGATGAAGTAGAGAATGAGTAAAATACTTTGTCTCAAACACCCTAGGGTTCTCATCGCATGAGATGATTAGGGTTGAGGTTGAAGAAGATGCTAAGGATTGGAAATTGTGAACTCAAGAAACTCTAGTGAGCAAAAAACCAAACACACAAAAATAACCCCTTGGCTGCCCAAAATAATGGTGATAATAAATATAAGGTTTTGTGATGAAATATCAAGGAAAATATCCTCACAAAATATCTCCACAAACCCTTCATAATATCTCACCAAAAACAAAACACATTAACTCCTTAATGACTCACTAGATGACTCATTACATGAGTCATTAGTGAACATTCTAGAGTTAATGTGTCATCCAAAATGAGTCACCCTTTCCAAAATCCTTTTAACCATTTAAACCAAAATGATTAACCAAAAGAAATGCATCTTCTAAAATATTCTCGTAACGGATTATGAAAATACCCCTCATCTGTATATACATACCTGTATCCGTATTCCAACCGAATACGAATACGAGAGACTAAAATATTCCGATTCAATATAATACATGGATCCGGCTTAAACCAAAGCCCACCAGTATTATCTGCCCGAAATATGACACGTGCACAAGTGCACGTACAATTTCGAACCCTGCCATAAAACCATACGGCCTCTACAATGTTTCGCCCGAACTTGGGAAACTATCTGTTGGGGACTCTAAAGACTCATCAGTACCCTGGCAGTGGGTTTAACCACAAGCACGTCAGAGGCAAAAGCTGTACGTAACGGCTGCCCATGTACTGACCTTAAGGGAAGCCGATGAGCGAACTCATCTTGGAACCCTACTGAGCCTATCAGTGACAATATACATACAGTCCAGTCCGTTGGTCTATGAGTATCGCATATCGGGCCTAGGGGGCTGGTAACGTCAGACCCCCAATAGCGGTATAAGTCGTGTCAGATTGTAGCCCAGAACACCTTGAGATACTACTGGAGTACCTACCAGTAAATCTCCTGCCTCGGCCGAGGGCTTTGTGTAATGGCTCTCTGAAACACAGCGCGATCTTACCTCCAATACCGGGAGAGACGAATCCCCTGTCGATCCGCTCACTTGCCTCCATGTGGCTCGGGACTGTACCCAACTAAAACCTGTTTGCACGATTTCTTTGAGCCGTGGTAGGGTAGTAATCAAAGTACAGTAGGAACTCACACGAGAAAAATGATGACCTCAGGTCAATGAACTAACCTGTACACATGTCACCAGGGAACTGCTATCTGACGCTAGGTATAAATACCAACTAGCAGGTTCCCGGCGAGTCCTGTCCGGTGTACTCATAACCCAATGAGCACCTGTATAAATCTTAGGTAATCCAACTGACACCAGTGGCTTGTGAGACCGGCCACCGCCCCTCGTCGGGGTCTCAACTGTATACACTAGTCTACTCTGGAGTATCGATGCCCTGTCTCGAAACTCCCACGACTAGGGACCACTTTTAAAGATGTGCTTATGGACTACCCAACTCTCACGTATATGATCGCCATCATATTGTTGGTAGTCATGCAAGATCCTAAGGGCTCTATCAACGTGTAATAGTGAACAGTAATGTCACCTAAAGCTGTACACGACTGATAAAGGAAAACCAGATAGCATACTATCATCACGAGAAAGACTTTGCTACCGGTATAGGTCCTCCTCAATCATTGCAATCACCTGCCTGTGATCCAATAATTGACTTTGAGGGCACTATAACCAACAATCTCCCACTTGCACTTATGGCTAATTATTGCGATGTTGCATACTCACAGCCCGTGTGATACCGAACCCCCAACTCCTCTACTAATCAGTTTCACAAAGCTCGTTTGTAAAACTCTTGTGTTCGAGAAATAGCCTCAATGAGTGGATCCGCGCTGATGTTTCTTTCTATGTCTCTCTTAATCTTAAGTTCGCGGAGAAAGCCATCTCCGGAATTGAGTAATACCTGTCTCAGAATATGTCTGGATATCTGATGGGACCTAGTTCATAAATGAACTCCAAATCCAAACTTCTTAGAATGTATCGATAACTGAAACTAATCAGTGTCCAGCACCATGCCTCCCACAGTATCCTCTTGGACCACCTGTCCATAATACTTCCCCTCGTCAGAGGAAAATATAACTCTAACAATCACTCTGTCATCCATGTCACCTTGGAAGCCTGGAATGATAACCGTCTCCCGAAGGAGTCTGCCGTTATCAAATCCGTAGAATATGCACTTATGTTCTAAAACTGCTTCCGTATATTTCTTCAGGATTAGATTATTATAAATTTATTGCATCTAGTGCAAAAACAACATCTGGTGTGGTACTTGACATCTCACGATTGACTCAATTGCCTAAGTAAGTGATATGCCAATCATGCACATCCCTTTCCCCTTTAGTCTGTAAGACACCTTTAGAGAGGGAGACTCCATCACCTGCAGGTACACCACCATGCCAGGAGTCGTCCATTCTAAAATACTATTAAAATACTATCAAAGTACCCACATTGGGAAACTACCCAATTCTAGATCTAAAACCATAGATCTAGTAACCAGAATGTCTGATATTATATCCATATCCTGTGTGGAGAAACAACTGTGTGACAACTACAATACAACCGATCGTAGTATAAGAATTTTACTTCCTACTCTGTGTATGTCATCCAAATACCAGGACATCATACCCTACTACCTTCTTAACAGATCCATCCCCTATTCTGATGAAGTCAAAGCCATGACTGTCACATCAAAATTAGATGATCTATCTCCGCTATATCTGTTTTAGTCTAAAAATAGACATAAGCTACTTGCCAACCATGCTTCCGCTGCTCCCACTGACCACAACAACCCTCTGGCAGAATAATATATACGTGCACTTCTAAAGCTAGTTTAGAACGACACTATACTTAACCTCCTGCTGGGTCTCATAGCCTGGAACAACAGTAGTGTCAAGTCTGGGTAAACAAGAACCTCCCTGTCACCGTCCTTGAGGCTACCGGAGTACCTCTCGGGTGATTGAAGTTACCCACCATATCTGCGGAGTGGCTAATGGAATGTCAAACCTGATTGAATTTTTAGGTTCTATTTAAATTTTCCATAATCGTTTGCGGTTCTGGAATCACTTCCAGTTCTACCATACTCCCACTACTGTTTTTTGAAAAAAATCCATTTTACTAAAACTGTGGAGAGTCAAGAACAATATCACTATTGATCTTCCAGATGGTAGAAAATCAACCCTCGTCATAGCCTGGGTCAACCCATAAACTGCTATTACAGAAACGTGCCTTGAGTTATCCAGTGTCTGGTTTTAAGCATAAGCCGGACAACTCCCCGTACCTTAACATCGTTAAGATATGAACCATTCTATATCCAATATAGAAACTTTGGCACTTATTTAGTTGGAACCAGATTCAAATCATGCAGCTGTCTCCAGTGCATATTATCTTAATGGAGAGAGGCTAATCAGTATTACTCAACTTAGGAATACATCCAATTATGAGTAACCTGAGAGAGAAACAAGTTTCTCAAAACAATTACTATCAACTGAATACTAATCACAAGAATCTACATCTTCGATCTCTTTGAAGAATCCCAATACTTGCGACATCTGGTTCTCTACTTTATTCCTATACCCACAACTTCTCAAAACTTTGACCTTGTATTTCTACGAAACACTTGTCTAAAAACTAGAGAAGTCACAAGTAAACAGAACATAGTACGAGGACCAACCCCTTTGTCCTGATGGACATTGGACAGCATACAATACTCTGTATGAGTCCCCTGAGTCGAATAACTCAAAACCTGTGCATCGTAGGTTGAAAACTGTACTTATGGTTAAGAACTACTCCGCTGTTCAATGCTCGTTACCCAATCGTCAACTGATATAGGTAAATGTCACAGACATAATTTCAAAAAGTTATATCTCACTTTATAAAAATAAACGTACAGATATATCATTTTGAAATTGGTGCACAACAACGGATACTCAAAACCAACTACATGCCGTCCGGCAAAAACCCAGGCGATTTTCTCAAATATCACCAATTACAACGAATTCCGATATAATGAGGATGATCACCTAGTTCCCAATAACTTACTCGCACTCATCATCTGTAAAACCATACAGATGTGAGAATCATACCTGGTAAATACATACCCTAGAGTAAGTATCTAATCGGGAAATCAGTTTTCCTTTTAACAATGCACAGTGAAATTGAAACATGAAAATGTTTTGTAGGGGTATCCTGGTATTCCTAGTAATGCCTCTTCCATAATCCAATTCATGAATATAACCGTATATTTCTTTGCCATCTCTCCAAATCCCTTTATTTGTCTTTATTCATTACTTTCTATACACCCCTTTAGGCTAGGTGGTTTTCTTCCTTCCCTACCGTTCGGCACCAGCCTATGGTTTGGAAGAAGACTATCCAGTAAGCATAATAGGTGTACTCTCCTAAACCAAGGAGTACTCGCAACCTGAGAGAAGGTGATGATAAAAGACAACTGAATAATACCTTAGTCTATTTCTCCCGAACTGGGAAAAAAAGCAAAGGTGAAGTAGGAGTGGCGATGAAGTACGCGGTTTGGCCGTGAATGATAGCAGTCGCAATTTACTTTGCCCTCATTCTAATCCCTTTATTTTATCTTTACTTATTACTTTCTGTACACCCTACTTAGGCTAATTGGTTTTCTTGCTTCCCTACCTTTCGGCACCTGCCTATGGTTTGAAAGAAGACTATCCAATAAGCGTAATAGGTGTACTCTCCTAAACCAAGGAGCCCTCGCAACCTGAGAGAAGGTGATGATAAAAGACAACCGAATAAACTAATTCAATTTCTCCTGAACCTGGATCCATCCTCGAAGAAGTCCTTTTGAGTTCGTATATAACCATACGATGGATCTATCAAATGGAAGTGGATGTTCATAGTTATACGAGGTGTTCTGAGAAATTCAAAGGGTAAAAGAAGGAGCGGCAATGACTTATGCAACTTAGACAATCCAAAAGCCAGTATTTTAAGAAGGTTCGGTCAACTTGGTCACTGAGTCATAGTCTAGGGTCGGTCAAAGGTCGCTGCCAAAGATAGAGAGAGAAAAGAAACACTCTGCGTGCACTCTAACCTAGATCAGAATGGTTATCACTTTATCTAATCAGGAAACCTCCCACTGTACTGTCAAATTCTCCTCTAAACCTGAAAGAAGAATCAATCGGGATCACCCGAAAAGTAAACCAACTCATCAGTGGGAATCGGGATCCAACTCTCATCATATGATAACGTGAAGGAATCCACTCACGTTATCACACTCCAAAAGGTATGCGCATACCTGGCAAGTTTCAGTTTCTTTAGAAACTCCCGATATGATTTTTACCCCATGTTCTTATTACCTTGACGAAGGCCAACAAATTATAAGTCACGTGTCAAGTTCTACCCGTCATTATCTTGTCAATTTGAACCCACCCGTACATACCCTTGACGAAGGTCAACAAGGTAATATGATTGTCCTAAACCAACTCATCTATCTATGTTACAGAAAAGTAACAAGCAGCTACCATCCACTGTGCCTTGACGAAGGCCAACAAACATAGCATGAATACTACGTGCTACCCGTCTGAAAACGACGGAGGGCTACGGCTGGTTTTTGGCCAAAAACCTTTAACGTAATAAACTTGATCTCGTTGAAGGTACCTGATAGCTTTTTATAAAAATATAGTGGCGAAAACCTTTGCTAAAGAGGTCACTCCCGGTGAAGGGATCTCGGCTCTTTCCTCATGGAATGAGGTACAGGATATTCCAACTGAATACCGTGATGCAAAGCAACATGTAATCGACTATAGTGAAGTTATTACCCTGATGCAAACTTCTACCCAAAGGGTCAATCCCGGTGAAGGGATCTTGGCCCTTGCCTTGTCGAATGAGGTGCAGGATATTCCAACTGAATACCACTATGCAAAACAAAAGAAAACGTCTTTGTAATAACACTTTTTAAAACTGTTCCAACAACGTCCAAACAGGTTTGTTTTCTTTTGCATTGATCAGAATCAACGCAGTCCCATCAATTAATCACACCAGAAAAGAACGAAAATAAAATGTACGTATATGCCATCCGCATTCGTCACTGGGTCCCGTCATTACCCGTTAGGTTACTTAACTAACGACAGAGCGGGGACTGGACTAGCGCGGGTGCAAAACATATACAACATCTACTAGTATATATACCAATATACAATAATCACTCCAGGCGTGATAATATGCAACATTACAGAAAAGTAATAAGCATCACAGAACAATACAGATAATCTAGGATCCCCGGGTTTCACAGAGCCGCTGCTGAAACCCGACGTTCCCCTGGTCGTGTGGATAGCCTGTGCAATGAAAAACTAGGCCCCTATGAGTGCGGCAAGTTATCTGCCAAAACCTGAAGCGAGGCAGCCCCCTACAGCAAAGTGAATGGACCATCCAGCACTTCTCAAAATCCGGTAACTTAGGCACTCCATCTTGGGTCAACCTGTACCCCCTACGAGTGCGGCGAATAGTCTGCTAATTCTAGAGTCAAGCCCGTTTGCCTCTGAAAGCCATGAGATACGGACCCGTTGCCCTCCAGAACCCGGCTATCTGTGCACTCCGTCACGGGGTAAACCTAGTACAGAAATGAAAAATATGTACAACGGGTACATCGACCTCAGCCCGGTCGTACCCCAAAAAGAATATTATGCAAACAGGCAGTTAGGGCAGTCCACATGTTGGACGCTCGCCCCGCAATATCAAATGTACAAATAATTCCAAACTGCACTACCATTGCACACTGCTATCCACCACGACAAATCCGCAACATCACAGCACAACACAGAACATCAACGTGAATGTCACGTTCGCAAACCCGTCTAAAAGAGCTATAGCAATTAGACGCAATTTACCACTCGAATGACATTCACGGTCAGAGATATAATGTAAGTACTGTAAACTAACACGTTTAAAATTCCGATCGACAAAACTTCCTGAAGTGGGCCCCACGTACAACTGCAGTACTCAAACAAAATCTGGGCCCAAACAAAATATTCCAGAAACCACAATTCCCATGAAAGACACTACTGTAGAAAAATGGTGCACTGTTGCTCCAAAACGGCGGCGGAACCGCGGCCAATACATGGCTTGTGTGGCAGTTCCGCGGTGCTCTGGAGGTAACAGTTGACCAAATTTCTACAGTATTCTTAAAAAAGCCTGCTAGATTTTCTGAGATCCTCAAAATGATTTTTAGACCAGTTTTAAAAATCGACAGAAACTTTATCATGAAAAATGCGGTTTTGGAAATTTCGTTCGATCGATGTTTTAAACACGTTAGAATAAGTTAGTAAAGGTTAATGGCGTGGCTCTGATATCATGTAAGTCTACGGTAGCGCCCCGACCGTCATTCTGACACCAAACGCGGAACAAAAACTTTTATAACTGGCGCTATCGCATACTATAACCCGGATCTTGCCATTAACGCTAAACTAACAAACTGTAAAGAGGTAGAAAGGCTATAACGATCGATCCGAGTCCTTCGGTCTTTAGCCATCATCCCACGTTCCTTGCGGCAACTCCAATCTTCTGTCTCCTCATCGAGATGGCACCACGTCAACGGATCTTTAAACGGGCTCCCGCCACTATACCGAGGCAACTCGGTCATCAAGTCTGCTAAAAGAGATGATCAAGATGAAGTAGAGAATGAGTAGAATATTTTGTCTCAAACACCCTAGGGTTCTCATCGCATGAGAGGGTCAGGGTGGAGGTTGAATAAAATGCTAAGGATTGGAAATTGTGAACTCAAGAAACTCTAGTGAGCAAAAAACCAAGCACACAAAAATAACCCCTTGGCTGCCCAAAATAATGGTGATAATATATATAAGGTTTTGTGATGAAATATCAAGGAAAATATCCTCACAAAATATCTCCACAAACCCTTCATAATATCTCACCCAAAACAAAACACATTAACTCCTTAATGACTCACTAGATGACTCATTACATGAGTCATTAGTGAACAATCTAGAGTCAACGTGTCATCCAAAATGAGTCACCCTTTCCAAAATCCTTTTAACCATTTAAACCAAAATGATTAACCAAAAGAAATGTATCTTCTAAAATATTCTCGTAACGGATTACGAAAATACCCCTCATCTGTATATACATAACTGTATCCGTATTCCGACCGAATACGAATACGAGAGACTAAAATATTCCGACTCAATATAATACATGGATCCGGATTAAACCAAAGCCCACCAGTATTATCTGCCCGAAATATGACACGTGCACAAGTGCACTGCAATTTCGAACCCTGCCATAAAACTATACGTCCTCTACAATGTTTCGCTCGAACTTGGGAAACTATCTGTGGGGGACTCTAAAGACTCGTCAGTACCCTGGCAGTGGGTTTAACCACAAGCACGTCAGCGGCACTAGCTATGCGTAACGGCTGCCCATGTACTGACATTAAGGGAAGCCGATGAGCGTACTCATCCTAGAACCCTACTGAGCCTATCAGTGACAATATACATACAGTCCGGTCCGTTCGTCTATGAGTATCGCATATCGGGCCTAGGGGGCTGGTAACGTCAGACCCCCAATAGCGGTATAAGTCGTGTCAGAGCGTAACCCAGAACACCTTGAGATACTACTGGAGTACCTACCAGTAAATCTCCTGCCTCGGCCGAGGGCTTTGTGTAATGGCTCTCCTAGACACATCGCGATCTCATCCCCAATACCGGGAGAGACGAATCACCTGCCGATCCGCTCACTTTCCTCCATGTGGCTCGAGACTGTACCCAACTAAAATCTGTTTGCACGACTCCTTTGAGCCGTGGTATGGTAGTAATCAAAGCACAGTGGGAACTCACAAGAGACAAATGACGACCTCAGGTCGATGAACTAACCTGTACACATGTCACCAGGGAACAGCTATCTGACGCTAGGTATAAATACCAACTAGCAGGTTCCCGGCGAGTCCTGTCCGGTGTACTCATAACCCAATGAGCACCTGTATACATCTTAGGTGATCCAACTGACACCAGTGGCTTGTGAGACCAGCCACCGCCCCTCGTCGGGGTCTCGACTATATACACTAGTCTACTCCGGAGTATCGATGCCCTATCTCGAAACTCCCACGATTAGGGACCACTTTTAAGGATGTGCTTATGGACTACCCAACTCTCACGTATATGATCGCCATCATACTGTTGGTAGTCAAGCAAGATCCTAAGGGCTCTATCAACGTGTAATAGTGAACAGTAATGTCACCTAAAGCTATACACGACTGATAAAGGCAAACCAGATAGCATACTATCATCATGAGAAAGACTGTGCTACCGGTATAGGTCCTCCTCAATCATTGCAATCACATGCCTGCGATCCAATAATTGACTTTGAGGGCACTATAACCAACAAAATCAACATTAATATATAATCAAAATCGATGGTGTACAATAAACCTCAATCCGAATGAGGTATACCGCGGTATATAATCTCACAACCATGTGCATCAACGTGCACAAATCAAATCAAATACTAAAAGTGCATGAAAACTATTCCGAAAGCACAAGTCAAATCACATGCCCACCATAGGTATGGAATCAAAATCACTATCTCAAATGACATCTAATCAAAGTCAAGTGCTACTGTGGTGCACAAAATCTCAATCATGCAAATAAATCGCTCAAAATATCAGGCATGGAATCAAAATCAACATCTCGAATGATATCAAATCAAAATCAAGTGCAACTGTGGTGTACAAAATCTCAATCCAGTGCAACTAACATGCACGAATAGAAATCCCAATCGAGTGCATCCGGTGCGCACAAAATCCAATACTAAGTGCCTAATATGCGCAAAAATCCAACACAAGCGCGTCAGTCCGTGAAAAGTATCTAGTGCAGTAAAATGCATGAAAACGAACATCAAGTGCAGACGCGCACAAAACACAAATCTGGTAACACAAATGCTCAAAGACATAAATCGGGTGCAACCAAGATATGGAGTATAATTTCGGCGCAACCATTGCACAAATACCTAGCTGGTGCAACAAATGCTCGAAATATGAATCCGGTGCATCCAGTGCACGAAATATAAAATACAGTGCATCCATAACTCAAATGCATATAAAAAGCATCACCGAGTGTGCCAAGGTGTATAAAATCATAAACGCGTGCAACTACGTGCACAAAACACGTATCCACACACTACAAGCACATGTAAGCTATACAGAGTGCAAAAACCAAATCGAGTGCATACCACCCGCACAAAAATCAAATCAGTTGTATGCAATCCATGAAATCATAAACATGTGCAGCCAAGGTACAAAACCGAATCAAGTGCAATATGTAAGTCGACGTTAGACACCCTACATGATGCGAGGAGGCGGAATAGGTAAAACAATCATTTTGTTTAAACTAACATCGACTAACTTTACGGATCTTTGCCAAACCCTAACTAACAACAACATAGAAGTCATTAGCTACTATGAAAGAAGATTATACCTAATGAATCAAGTCCTTCTTGTTCTCTTTGATCACCTCCTCGTCAGCCTCCTCTTTGTGATAGAAGATACACCCAAGAGCTACTTCTCCAAGCTTAACCTCTAATCTTGAGGTAACTAGGTAACTAAGAGTGCTAATCAAAGCAACCTAGAGGATATAGAATAGGATTAGGAATCAATTAGTCTTTCTAACCCTTGATCTCAACACATGAGAGGTTAGGGTTAGGGTTTGAAGAGAGAGAGCTTGAGGAGAGAGAAGGTGAGAGTAAATATGAAACGGAAATTAACTCATTTGTGTATATATATGAAGAATGATATATCTTGCACAAAAATATCTTCGCACAAATATCTTCATGCTTCATTTAATACATAATGAATCATCTAGTGAGTCATTAAAAGAATTAAAGCTTCATTAACTCTCTTGATGAATCATCTCCATGAGTCACAAAGCCATTTAATGCATATAACACCTAAGCTCTCCACCTCATCAACCTTCTAAAAGCTTCTCGAGTAATTATGAGAATGCCCCTCCCATCCGTGAAAACACGGAAATACTGAGACTGTATAAATCCAATAATCCAATACTAGAATCTGGCTTAAACCAAAGCCTGCTAGTATAAACTGTCCGAACATCGTACGTGCGTAAAAACACGTATGTGTCCGAACCCTGTCGTAAAACCATACGACCTCTATATCGTTTCGCCCGAAGCAGGGAAACTCTCTGTGTGGGACTCTAAAGACTCGACTACTACGCCGGCAGTGGGTTTAACCACAGACCGCAAGCGGCACTAGCTGTACGTAACGGTCCCCAGGTAGATGGCGATAAGAAAGCCGATGAGGAAACCCATCCGAACTCCTACTGAGCCTGATGTGACAATCTCTGTACAGTCCGATCTGTTTGTCTAGGACTATCGCATATCGGGCCTAGGGGGGCGGCAAGCGTCAGTCCCCTAAAAGCGGTATAAGTTGTGTCGGAGTGAAGCCCATTACACCTTGAGAAGCTACTAGAAAACCTACTAGTAAATCTCGCTTGCCCTGGCCAGGGACTTTGCGTAATGGCTCTCCAGACACAGTGCGATATCAACTCCCAATACCGGGAGAGACGAATCCTGTCTAACCGCCACTGCCTCCAAGTGCTTCGGGACTGCACCCAACTGCTACCTGTTTGCACGACACTTTTGAGCCGTGGTAGGGTAGCAATCTAAGAACAGTGGGAACACACTCGAGGCGAAGCAGCAGTGTCAAGTCTGCGGACTATGCTGTACTCATGTCACCTGGGAACTGTTAACTGACGAAGGGTATAATACCAACCGACAGTTCCGTGCGAGTCCTGTCCGGTGTACCCGTAACCCAACGAGCACCTGTATACTATCTCCAGTACAACGTACTAATGGCTGTGGGACAGACCATCTCCCCAACTGGGATGAGAAGCATACACACTAGTCTACTCCGGAGTATCGATGCCCTGTCTCGATAATCCTACGACTAGGAAATTGAAAAAGGATGTGCTTGTAGACTACCCAGCCCCCACTAGTGTGACTGCCATCACAACGCTGGTAGTCAAGCAAGATCCTAAGGGCTCTATCAATACGTACACACATATTAAGATAGATATAAACCAAGTAGCATACTACCATGTTTAGCAAGACTTTTAATATAACTGTGAATATCCCAAGCTTCCATTAAGTAATATACAAGCTAGTATGATACAATAATGGCCCCTAGGGTATATACATTAACAATCTCCCACTTGCACTAGGGCCATGTACTGGCGTATCGAAGACCGATCATCTCGAGTAGCCTCTCGAACTGAATCTGAGGTAAGTCCTTTGTGAATGGATCAGCAGTGTTCTCCTCTGTAGCAACTTTCCGGACCTCGATCTCCCAGCGATCTATGATCTCCCTAATCAGGTGATACCACCTTAAGATGTGTCTGGACTTCTGATGGGACCTGGGTTCCATTGCTAAAGCTATAGCTCCGTTGTTGTCGCAATACAGCGGTATTGGATCAACAATGGTAGGAACCACCTGAAGTTCTGTTAGGAACTTCTTCATCCAGACTGCTTCTTTTGCAGCATCGCAAGCAGCGATATACTCCTCTTCCATCATCGAGTCAGCAACGGTGTCCTGCTTGGAGCTCTTGCAGCACACCGCCCCTCCATTGAGGGTAAAGACATAACCTGACATGGACTTGGAGTCATCCTTATCACTCTGAAAGCTGGAATCAGCAAAGGCCTCGATCTTGAGGTCTTTTCCGCCGTAAACCAAGAACATCTCCTTAGTTCTTCTCAGGTACTTGAGAATGTTCTTTACTGCTATCCAGTGCTTCTCCCCTGGGTCTGACTGATACCTGCTTACCACGCTCAGTGCGTAAGGTACATCTGGTCTGGTGCACAACATCGCATACATTATAGAGCCTACTGCAGAAGCGTAGGGTATAATAGGCATGTGATCCCTTTCCAAATCAGTCTTGGGAGACATTTCTTTGGAGAGGGTGATTCCGTGATAAGCCGGTAAACTACCGTGCTTAGAATCTTCCATACTGAATCTTTTCAGTATAGTGTTGTTATACCTGGACTGCGAAAGTCCCAACGTCCTCTTGAATCTATCACGATAGATTCGGATCCCCAGAATATAAGAGGCATCACCCAGGTCTTTCATGGAGAACCTGTGTGACAAGAATCCTTTGACAGATTGTAGCATAGGAATGTCATTTCCTATCAATAGAATGTCATCCACGTATAAGACGAGGAATACGACAGTTTGTGCTACAATTTTGCTATATATACATGGTTCATCTGGATTTTTGATAAAGTCATATTCTTTGACCGTTTCATCAAAACAGATGTTCCAACTCCGCGATGCCTGCTTCGGTCCATAAATGGACTTAAGCAAGTTGCACACTTTCCCGCTGCTCCCACTCTGATTGAAACCTTCTGACTGATTCATATAGTCGTACTCTTCCAAATTACCATTTAGAAAAGCCGTCTTTACGTCCATCTGCCAGATCTTATAATCATGGAAGGCAGCAATGGCAAGAAGGATCCGAATGGATTTGAGCATAACCACTGGAGAAAAAGTTTCGTCATAGTCCAAACCAGGTCTTTGACGAAAACCCTTTGCAACAAGTCTAGCCTTATAGGTTTCCACCTGTCCATCTACACCAATCTTTTTCTTGAAGATCCATTTGCATCCTATGGGTTTTACCCCATCTGGAGAAAAGTCCAAAGTCCATACTTTGTTGGTGTACATGGACTCCATCTCGGTCCGCATTGTATCCAGCCATCGTATCGAGTCCCGCGCTCTGGATGGCCTGCTGGAAGCTAGTAGGTTCATCATCATTAATGATGCAATCCTCTCTATCCCCATCTATGAGAAAATCGTAGTATCTCTCAGGTGGATGAGACGGCATACTACTCCAGCGGAGGGGTGCGGGAATGTCATGTTCTTCTTAAACTACTGGTTCTACCAAACTTTCAGTAGTAGTTTGTGGTTCTGGAATTTCTTCCAGTTCTACTGCACTCCCACTTGTTTCCTTTTCTAAAAACTGATGTTCTAAAAAATGGGCATTACAAGAAACAAAAACCTTTTTTTCCTCTGCGTAATAGAAGAAATACCCCTTGGAGTTCTTTGGATATCCCGCAAACTTACACTGTACTGATCGTGCCTCGAGTTTGTCCGCATACTGCTTTTTAACAAAAGCTGGACATCCCCATATCTTCAGATACTGAAGATAGGGTTTCTTCCCACTCCACATCTGATATGGTGTAGTAGGCACAGTCTTGGTAGGAGCCCTGTTCAAAAGATATGCTGCTGATTCTAGCGCATAACCCCAGAAAGATCGCGGTAACTCAGCATTACTCATCATGGAACGTACCATATCCAATAGGGTTCGATTCCGTCTCTCCGATACACCGTTGTGCTGTGGAGTGTATGGAGGAGTAAGCTGAGAGAGCATTCCATTCTCTTTTAGGTAACTTAGGAACTCGGCACTTAAGTATTCACCACCTCGATCAGATCTCAGTGTCTTGATACTTTTGCCGGTTTTGTTTCCTACTTCATTCTTATATTCTTAGAATTTCTCAAAGGCCTCGGATTTATGTTTCATTAAGAAAATGAATCCATACCTAGAGTAATCGTCCGTAAAAGTAATGAAATATGAAAAACCACCTCTTGTACGTGTAGACATTGGACCACATACATCGCTTTGTATGAGTCCTAAGAGCTCTCTCGCTCTTACTCCATGTCCAGTGAATGGAGTCTTTGTCATCTTTCCTTTGAGACATGATCGACAAGTTGTATAAGATTGATATTCGAACGGATCCAAATATCCTTCTCTATGTAACTTAGTTAACCTTGTCTCATTGATGTAACCCAGTCTACAATGCCATAAGAAAGCCTGATTTATATCTGGAGATTTTCTTTTTAGTGTGTTCTGGACATTGAAAATCTGTAATTGGTTTAATACATATATACCGTTATCTAGTGTATCGGACCCAATCAAACCATGATTAAGGTGGATGTTAAAAACATCGCTTACAAAATCATAACCTTCTTTCGATAACAACGATACTGATATGATATTACACGTTAAACTAGGTACACAAAAACAGTTGCGCAAAACCAAAATATGTCCACTCGTCAATCCTAGGTGATAATCCCCTACGGACACAGCACCCACGCTAGCTCCGTTAGCAACCTGGAGGGTCATATCACCAACCTTCAGCACTCTACGGTCTCTCAGTGCCTGCAATGAATTGCATATATGAGATCCTGATCCAGTATCCAATACCCAGGAAGTAGAGTTGATTGATAGACAATTTTCAATTACAAACACACCTGAAGTCGAAGCCATAGCTTGCTTCGGTTCCTGGTTCTTGGCAATCCAAGCTTTGCAATCTTTCTTCCAATGGCCTTTCCTACGACAGTGGAAGCACTCGTCCTTTGCCACTACTGACACCGCAACCTTTGCCTTTCCCTTAACTCCCACCTTACCAACACCACCTCTCGGTTTGGTAGCGGCTTTCATCTTCCTTCTTTTGGCCCTTGCCTTGGACCTGGAAGAGGAAGCACCGTGAACAAACATAGTGGGTGTTTCCCTTGCTTTCTGCAAGGTGCCCTCTGCACTCCTCAACATGTTAAGGAGTTCTGGAAGTTCAACTTCTTTTCCTTGAATGTTGAAATTCAGAATAAACTGGGTGTAGGTGGAAGGAAGGGACTGAAGAACCAAGTCTGTATAGAGCTCGTTCTCTAAAGTCGTCCCGAGGTCCGCGAGCTCTTCTATATAGCCAATCATCTTTAGGACATGTTCTCCTACAGATGATCTGACGGCCAGCCTCGACTGAAACAAGTTCTTCGAGGTCTCGTATCTTGCTATACGAGATTGCTCTCCATACAGATCTTTTGTGTGGAGAAATATGGATTCAAGATCCATATCTTCGTGCCTCCTCTGATGTTCATTATTCATAGAGGCAAGCACGATGCATTTGGCCTTCGCACAATCTAATTCTCAGGTCTTGTGGATTTCCTTATCCACAATACTGGAATCTGGACCAGGGAGAACACGTGTGTAGCGTCTTGAAAAGTCGTTTTGGTATTTTCCTGAAATTCGGTGAAAATTCGGTATTTTTCCGAAAACCGTCTTTCTTGTTATTTTGCAGTTTAGGGCTAATTATACTTAAAATGGATAGGTAATTGCTTGTTTTTAGTAGCTAATGAGTTAATTGTGAAATTCTGGTCGTTTAAAAATTTTCCCTAATTTTTCAATTTTTTAATATTATTTTAAGCCGGTAAGAAAATACATTAAATTAGCGATAAATACAAATTTTTCCGGGCTAATTTTAATCTCTAAAATTATGATAATTAAAATCTAGTGGTAACATAAATTTTTAGTAATTTATTTTGATTTTTAACAAATTTTTATGATATGAAACGAATTTATTGAATTTTGAGCTAAAACTTGCAATTTTTGACTTGTAGGGGGCCTTTTTGCATAAAATTTCTTCTGTAAAACCCCTCTCTCTTTCCCTCAGCCCTAGGACAGCCCCACCTTGTGCAAGTCCAGAAATTTCTGGCCTCATTTCCTTGGTTGCTTTCTTGAGTTGATTTAGTTAGTTTATGGCTTTATTTTAAATATAATGGATAAGTTATGATACATTGACTTTGGAGGGTTGACCAAGGACTTTTCCCCACTCACCCACACCCCTCCCCATACCTCATTCTGGCCGAAACCTGAACCTCCTCTTCTTCATCTCTTTTCTTTTCATTTTTCTTCAATTTTCTTCAAAAAAAACCACATCAAAATCCATAATTAATTCAAAAATCCAAACATAATCCTTATGCTATCATTATCCTTAGCCATTCTTGCTTGAATCTTGGAGCTAGGAAGCCATCCTTAGAGGCAAATCACTTGCTTGATCCATAGATCTTGAGGTATAATTTCCATCAAGTTACTTTCTTTTTTGCTAAATTCCTTTGAGTATATGGTATTAGTGTTAAAAGTTAGCTAATTTCTAATCTTGTTTTTTTAAAAAAGGAATATTTTGTATTAAACTAGAGTTTTGAAGCCATGATAGTTAATTGGATTGTATTGTAGTTAATCTAGTTGTTACTTAACTAATCTATATGGTTACCTTGTTATGTAGTCTTCAATTTTGCTAATTTAGTTAATTTTAGAAGTGTGATTTGGTTGTAAATTGTTGTTTTAGGAATTTCTAGAAAGGGGTTAGTGTATGGAAATGGGTTGTGAAACATGATAATGAGTTGATTAGGGTTTAGAAAACATTATTTAGTTGATTAAATCTAATTTGTTATCTAGTTGTTTTGCTAACCTAATCTAGAAGGTTAACTTGCTAATTGGGTTTGAAATTAGTGTTAGTTAAGTTTTTCTAGTATGGATTTTGATTTGCAATTGCTTTTGAGAAAAATCAAGAAAGGGTTGGTTGTGGAATTTAGGTTTTGGAGCATGGTTAATGTGTTGAAATTTTGTGTAGTGGTTATCTAATTGTGTGACTTGGGCGATTATGCTAGATTGTAGTCGTTTTGTCGCAAATCGGCGATTTTTGCACCGATTTTGGAATGCAATGCTTACTAGTTTTGTTATAAAATTAGGTGATGAATTATTTTTGATATCTTGATGATTGTAATGGCCTGTCCTATGACTTTTAGGATGCGTGAGTGCGGATTTTTGGGTAGTCGGGTTTTAGTTTTGCCGGGCAACCAAATCGGCGTTTTTTTTGGCAGTTTTTGCGATTTTCGCGTGTGTTCCGCGCACTTCGTGCATGTTGTACCTAGCTAGTGAACGTTAGTAGTTTCGTTGGGGTTTTGCGTCGTTCTTGCTATGTAACCTTATGTTTGGTATTGATGTAAATTCCAGGTTCGGTCGCGGAGACGTCAGACGCGGCGCGAAAGGGAAAGGCGGTGATTGGACACAGCTAGCCAGGGATTCCGGTGAGTAGATGTAATATCTACGGGGGACTATCGCTGGATGGCGCAAGCCGCCCGATAGTTTTAGTAACTTACAAGACCCTTAGTGATGTTAGTAATTAGGGGTGAAATACTTAGTTGACTATTTGCTGCATCCATGCATTATATTGACATACCTATACGAAACCATTTTATAGGACACCTGCACCATTGCTAGGGTTTTTATATGCAGCACGAGCACTATTCATGCTTACACACACCCCCTGGTAATTGCCATGCCACCACACTAGATAACCTTTAAATTGAAACCTTTTACTAATTGATACTTAAACTTGTGCTATTGCCTTTAATTCCTAAAAATGAAACCGTAGGATTGCTATTCATGTGCATGTACTTCATCATATTAATTGTTCATGCTTAATCTATTAATCACACATCGCAACTTGATTATTGATACCATATGCATTCATTATCACTGATATATGCACTTATGAGGATTTCTTGAGATTTTATGATATTGCTGGATTTCGGGGGAAAGCCGCAAAATTTCTAAACTTATTATATTTTTAAAATATGTAAATTGCGGTTTTCTAGTGATGTAAGTGTCGTCCACCATGAGTTTGCTGTGGTTTTGGAAATCCGTGTCGAGGAGTGGAGGAACCGGCACGGGTACATGGTGGGCCCGGTAAGGTACCCCGGGGCAAGAGGAATGTGGTGTTGACGTTGAGCCTGGCAGGGGACGGATTACCTACCGGTGACTTCATTGGGCACGGCGGATATCCAGAGGATACCGACCGGGGCCGCGAGAGGATGAGATATTGATATTGAGATGGGTCAGCCGGATGGCTGAGGCCAGAGACACTATGACATGGATTTATGAGATTTGAGACAGCTGTTGGGTGTCGTTGCTGGACACCGATTTTCGTCGATTCATTGACATTATGCTGGCATTATAAAAGAGTTTCAAAAACAAAAAGAGATAAAATATTTCTTATATATACCTATTGAGACCTCAGATATTCATGTTGCGTACATATTAGTACACTGATGTTGTATACACACCTGCTAGTGCATCCAGTCATACCTGTATTTTAGATGCTTGTGTGCATGCATACGATAGCCTTTGTAGATGTTATTTATTACTCACGAGTTGGCAACTCACCCCCGTTGTGCCACTGTCTTTTGCAGGTCCGCTCCGTCAGTTCAGTAGCGGCGGGCGCACTTGTCCTTTTGCCTCTTTTGCCTGAGCTCGAGATTTGCTCATAGGTGGGTTATGTTATTATTTTGTACCACCTTGTATATTCTTGTATCTAGTGTACTCCATCTACTGTTTCTACCAGATTTATTGTATATTGACCTAGAGATGAGACTGTGAGGTTTGTGGACTTTTATGCTGTATTTTGGGGTCGAGCTCACTTGAGTCGACATGATGTTTTCTTATGCCTTATTATGCTTGTTGTCATTTTTATTGCGTGGGATTGTGACCGCCTTATGGCGAAGAGCTAGCTCCCGCTTGGGATGCCCTATTTTGTTGGATTCATGTATATTTTGTTGTACCCATTTTGGGGGCCAGTATTTACGAAGGAGACTCTGCCGAAATTTTCGGAAAAATTAGTATTGTTTTTAAAAAGGGTTTTACATGACTTATTTGATAAACTTGCTTTCAAATGTTTGGGTTTTCTTCACTCTTTTGCTTAATTGGTTTTGTTTTCTGGGATTTGGCTTACTTATTTTACGGACGTCTTTAGACGTTTCGTAAACTTAAGTGCCAGTCACGTTCCGTACCCTGCGGGTCGTGACAAAGTTGGTATCAGAGCGATAGGTTTTACCTTTGTGAGTGTAGGATGACCCTTGGTAGATGGAGTAAGTGACTTAAGCAGGGTAACGTAGCGTGCGTATGTCCGCGGCATACTTACGATACGGTACTCCGCCTAAGTGACTTTAGGATATACTTGCTTGAAAAATTCCTTCTTCAATTCCGTGTATCCTATGATCCTATTGCACTGTCCTTACTATCCGTTTTCCTGTAACAGCCACTATGCCGTCGAAGGCTACGAGGGCACAGAGGGCTGCCGCCAGAGACGAGATTCGAGCTGGCTCGTCCGAGACTAGGACTGAGCAGGGTGGTATGCCTACGCCGCAGGGACAGACCGATCCACCTTCCCCAGGCCATATGGATAGGCTCGAGACTGGTATGGAGGAGTTGCGACAGATGATGGGAGGCATGCAGGAGCTACGTCAGATGGTAGGATCCCTAGTTGCAGCCAGTCGTACACCGAGGCCGGATGACGTACCTACTACATCACAGACGACCATGATACCTGCTCCTACTACTACCACCGTGGCCATTCCGGTTTCACTACAGGATTTCATGAGGCTGAGACCTCCAGTATTCACCGGCACCGAGACAGCGGAGGACCCACAAACGTTCCTTGACAGTTTAGCCAGGATCTGCCGTTCGCTGAGATGTTCGGATGATCGATGGGTAGAGCTTGCGAGTTTCCGACTAGAGGGTCTCGCGCAGACATGGTGGGAATCAGTCTTGAGAGGTCGAGCTGCAGATCTACCGCCTATGACTTGGGTCGAGTTTACAGCGGTCTTTCTAGCCCGTTTACTTCCAGAGAGCGTTCGTGACGCCAGAGCTCGTAGCTTCGAGGCCTTAGTCAGGACACCTGGGATGATGGTGTCTGAGTATGACATCCAGTTTACACAGTTATCCCGATATGCTCAGTATTTGGTGGATACCGAGGAGAAGATGGTGAAGAGGTTCGTACAGGGACTTGATACCCAGCTATATCTTGCCATTGGCGCCCAGCACTACGACACTTATTCAGCGGCTATGGATACGGCATTGCGGATGGAGGCACGCATATCACGGACTTCGGCCGTTTCTGGGCTGAAGAGGATGCGCACCGATGTACCGTCTCAGAGGCAGCGCGCCAGATTCTTTCCGAGAGATAGGCCTGGCAGAGGATTTGGGCAGGGACAGTTATATGGTTCTTATCCCCAGGGACAGCAGCCGTCGCCAGGATGTTTTGGGTGCGGGAGTTTGCACCATCTTGTCAGAGACTGTCCGGTGAGACGACAGGGAGCAGCGACAGTTCCGCATGTGACCCTACCACCATCACCACCCCCTCCTCAGAAAGCCCTACTTCCTACCCCAGGCGATGCTCTACGCCAGTTAGGTGCACCCAGAGGCGTGGACACGGCGGTCCTGTTCAGAGAGGACGAGGAGGCAGAGGCCGAGGTCGAGGTCAGCCCGCTATCGGTGGAGGACAGGCCCGAGTTTTTGCTTTGACACCGCAGGATGCGCAGGCATCCAATGCCGTTGTGACAGGTACCTTGCCAGTTTGTTCTTTCGACGCACGGGTATTATTCGACCCAGGTTCCACACATTCGTACGTATCTACACACTTTGCACCGATGTTGGGCCGTGAGTCGTCGTCGTTAGATCAGCCGCTTGTTGTTGTTACTCCGGTAGGCGAGTCGTTTGTCGCTCGTTTTGTTTTTCATTTGTGTTCCGTTCGTATCGGGGAGAGGGATTCATCAGTTGATTTGATACTCCTCGATATGTTGGACTTTGATGTGCTTCTGGGCATGGATTGGCTAGCCACTTGTTATGCTTCGGTGGACTGCCGTGAGAAGGCAGTCAGATTTAGCTTTCCGGGAGAGCCAGTCCTTGTTATTCAGGGAGACCGCAGTGTCACCCTTCCCAGCTTAATTTCGTCTCTTCGCGCTGGTCAGCTCTTGCGGAAGGGATGTCAGGGATTCTTAGCGTTTGTTTGTGATACTCGAGCTGCAGAGGTTCCGTTGGACCGGGTCCCGGTTGTTTGTGAGTTTCCTGATGTTTTCCCTGATGAGCTACCTGGGCTACCGCCTGAGCGCGATGTTGAGTTCTGCATTGATTTGATTCCCGGTTCGGGGACTATTTCTATACCGCCTTATCGGATGGCCCCGGCAGAGCTTCGAGAGCTGAAGGATCAGTTGCAGGATTTGTTAGATAAGGGGCTTATTCGACCGAGTGTTTCTCCGTGGGGTGCTCCGGTCCTGTTTGTCAAGAAGAAGGATGGAAGTTTGCGCTTATGTATCGACTACTGCCAGCTGAACAAAGTTACCGTTCGGAACAGATATCCGTTGCCGCGCATTGATGATTTGTTCGACCAGCTTCAGGGTGCGGGGTATTTTTCGAGGATCGACTTGCGATCAGGATACCATCAGCTGCGAGTTCGACAGGAGGATATACCGAGGACAGCTTTCCGCACGCGCTACGACCACTACGAGTTTTTGGTGATGTCGTTCGGACTCACCAACACCCCAGCAGCATTCATAGATTTGATGAACCGTACATTCAGGCCGTATCTTGACTTGTTCATCATCGTGTTTATCGACGATATCTTAGTGTACTCCCGGAGCAGAGAGGAGCACGAGCAGCACTTGCGGATTACGTTACAGACTCTGAGGGAGCACCAGCTGTTCGTGAAGTTCTCCAAGTGTGCATTCTGGCTGGACAACGTCGGATTCTTGGGTCACGTGGTTACGAGAGACGGCATTTGTGTGGACCCGAAGAAGATTGAGGCTGTTCAGCAGTGGCCCCGACCTACATCGGTTACTGAGATCCGTAGTTTTCTAGGCCTGGCGGGCTACTACAGGCGTTTTGTTCAGGACTTCTCCCGTATAGCTGCACCGTTGACCGGTTTGACCCGGAAGGGAGTTCCTTTCGTTTGGACAGAGGAGTGCGAGCGCAGTTTTCAGCAGCTACGGACTTGTTTGACTACGGCGCCGGTATTATCTTTGCCTTCGGGATCAGGCGGATTTGTTGTCTACTGTGATGCTTCGCGAGTGGGATTAGGATGCGTATTGATGCAGCATGGCCGGGTGATCGCTTACGCTTCTCGGCAGTTGAAGAAGCATGAACAGAACTACCCCACTCATGATTTGGAGATGGCTGCAGTAGTCTTTGCACTGAAGATTTGGCGACATTACCTTTACGGCGAGTCGTGTCAGATATTCACCGATCACAAGAGCTTAAAGTACATATTTCAGCAGCGAGACCTGAACCTCAGACAGCGTCGTTGGATGGAGTTGGTGAAAGACTACGACTGCGAGATCTTATATCACCCCGGCAAGGCAAATATGGTGGCAGATGCGTTGAGTAGGAGGCCCGGGGGTAGTCTATCCTTTTTGCGTGCAGTGCAGAGGCAGTCGTCAGCAGATTGGCAGATGTTATGCGACAGCCGAGTTGAGTTCGAGTTCACTCAGACAGGGGGACAGCTCGCGCATGTTCGTGCACGCCCACAGTTGCTTGACCGTATATATGAGGCACAGCGCAGTGACGACCGTTGCTCAGAGATCATGGCACAGATGGGACAGGGCAGATTTTCCGAGTTCGTGGTTGACGATCAGGGGATTTTACGATATGGATCTAGACTGTGCGTACCAGATGCTGATGGATTGCGGCGCGACATTCTTGAGGAGGCACACCGATCAGTGTATAGTGTCCACCCCGGTTCCACCAAGATGTACCATGATATGAGAGTGACCTACTGGTGGGACGGGATGAAGAGGGACATTGCGGAGTTCGTTTCGAGATGCCTGACTTGTCAGCAAGTCAAGGCCGAGCACCAGAGGCCCGCAGGAGAGCTACAGCCGTTACCCATTCCAGAGTGGAAATGGGAGCAGATTTCGATGGATTTCGTTGTGGGTCTACCCAGGACCAGTTGAGGGTACGACTCCATCTGGGTGATCGTGGATAGATTGACGAAAGCGGCTCACTTCCTGCCAGTGAAGACGACTTTCAGCTTCGCTCAGTATGCTCAGCTCTATATTGACGAGATCGTGCGACTACATGGCGTACCGACTTGTATCGTGTTAGATCGAGGCACTCAGTTCACCAGCCGACTTTGGCAGAGACTTCAGGAGGCTTTGGGCACTCGTTTGAGCTTCAGCACAGCGTTTCATCCGCAGACAGACGGACAGTCAGAGCGGACCATTCAGACTCTCGAGGACATGCTCAGAGCGTGCGTTTTAGACTTTGGTGGTAGCTGGGATCGTCATTTACCTCTAGTGGAGTTCTCCTACAACAACAGCTTCCAGGATACTATTCAGATGGCACCTTTCGAGGCATTGTATGGGAGGAGATGCAGATCGCCCGTTTGTTGGACAGAGCTCAGCGAGAGCAGCATTTTGGGGCCGCAGCTTGTTGAGGAGGCGACAGCGAAGATACAGTTGATCCGAGACCGGATGAGAGCGGCTCAGAGCAGGCAGAAATCCTATGCAGACAGGCGCCGTCGCAGATTAGAGTTCGCAGTTGGCGACCATGTTTTTCTGAAAGTCTCTCCGATGAAGGGCGTGATGCGCTTTGGGCGAAAGGGGAAGCTTAGCCCTAGATTCGTAGGTCCCTTCGAGATCCTCGAGCGTGTCGGCGCCGTTGCATATCGTTTGGCTCTTCCTCCCAGCTTTCCCGATGTTCACCCCGTCTTCCATGTTTCGATGCTCCGCAAGTACCTTCACGACCCTTCGCATGCGATTCAGCACCCGACAGTCCAGCTAGAGCGCGACCTTTCTTTTGCAGAGCAGCCGGTGGCCATCCTGGATCGGCAGGTGAAGAAGTTGAGGTCGAAGATTATACCAACCGTCAAGGTCCTTTGGCGTAGCCCGAGCAGCGAGGAGGTTACCTGGGAGACCGAGGGCGAGATGAGGAAGAAATATCCCCATCTCTTTGAAGGTACGCGTAGCTATATTTTTAAATTCGGGGACAAAATTTCTTTAAGGGGGGAAGATTGTAGCGTCTTGAAAAGTCGTTTTGGTGTTTTCCTGAAATTCGGTGAAAATTCGGTATTTTTCCGAAAACAGTTTTTCTTGTTATTTTGCAGTTTAGGGATAATTATACTTAAAATGGATAGGTAATTGCTTGTTTTTAGTAGCTAATGAGTTAATTGTGAAATTCTGGTCGTTTAAAAATTTTCCCTAATTTTTCAATTTTTTAATATTATTTTAAGCCGGTAAGAAAATACATTAAATTAGCGATAAATACAAATTTTTCCGGGCTAATTTTAATCTGTAAAATTATGATAATTAAAATCTAGTGGTAACATAAATTTTTAGTAATTTATTTTGATTTTTAACAAATTTTTATGATATGAAACGAATTTATTGAATTTTGAGCTAAAACTTGCAATTTTTGACTTGTAGGGGGCCTTTTTGCATAAAATTTCTTTTGTAAAACCCCTCTCTCTTTTCCCTCAGCCCTAGGACAGCCCCACCTTGTGCAAGTCCAGAAATTTCTGGCCTCATTTCCTTGGTTGCTTTCTTGAGTTGATTTAGTTAGTTTATGGCTTTATTTTAAATATAATGGATAAGTTATGATACATTGACTTTGGAGGGTTGACCAAGGACTTTTCCCCACTCACCCACACCCCTCCCCATACCTCATTCTGGCCGAAACCTGAACCTCCTCTTCTTCATCTCTTTTCTTTTCATTTTTCTTCAATTTTCTTCAAAAAAAACCACATCAAAATCCATAATTAATTCAAAAATCCAAACATAATCCTTATGCTATCATTATCCTTAGCCATTCTTGCTTGAATCTTGAAGCTAGGAAGCCATCCTTAGAGGCAAATCACTTGCTTGATCCATAGATCTTGAGGTATAATTTCCATCAAGTTACTTTCTTTTTTGCTAAATTCCTTTCAGTATATGGTATTAGTGTTAAAAGTTAGCTAATTTCTAATCTTGTTTTTTTAAAAAAGGAATAATTTGTATTAAACTAGGGTTTTGAAGCCATGATAGTTAATTGGATTGTTTTGTAGTTAATCTAGTTGTTACTTAACTAATCTATATGGTTACCTTGTTATGTAGTCTTCAATTTTGCTAATTTAGTTAATTTTAGAAGTGTGATTTGGTTGTAAATTGTTGTTTTAGGAATTTCTAGAAAGGGGTTAGTGTATGGAAATGGGTTGTGAAACATGATAATGAGTTGATTAGGGTTTAGAAAACATTATTTAGTTGATTAAATCTAATTTGTTATCTAGTTGTTTTGCTAACCTAATCTAGAAGGTTAACTTGCTAATTGGGTTTGAAATTAGTGTTAGTTAAGTTTTTATAGTATGGATTTTGATTTGCAATTGCTTTTGAGAAAAATCAAGAAAGGGTTGGTTGTGGAATTTAGGTTTTGGAGCATGGTTAATGTGTTGAAATTTTGTGTAGTGGTTATCTAATTGTGTTACTTGGGCGATTATGCTAGATTGTAGTCGTTTTGTCGCAAATCGGCGATTTTTGCAACGATTTTGGAATGCAATGCTTACTAGTTTTGTTATAAAATTAGGTGATGAATTATTTTTGATATCTTGATGATTGTAATGGCTTGTCCTACGACTTTTAGGATGCGTGAGTGCGGATTTTTGGGTAGTCGGGTTTTAGTTTTGCCGGGCGACCAAATCGGCGTTTTTTTGGCAGTTTTTGCGATTTTCGCATGTGTTCCGCGCACTTCGTGCACGTTGTACCTAGCTAGTGAACGTTAGTAGTTTCGTTGGGGTTTTGCGTCGTTCTTGCTATGTAACCTTATGTTTGGTATTGTTGTAAATTCCAGGTTCGGTCGCGGAGACGTCAGACGCGGCGCGAAAGGGAAAGGCGGTGATTGGACACAGCTAGCCAGGGATTCCGGTGAGTAGATGTAATATCTACGGGAGACTATCGTTGGATGGCGCAAGCCGCCCGATAATTTTAGTAACTTACAAGACCCTTAGTGATGTTAGTAATTAGGGGTGAAATACTTAGTTGACTATTTGCTGCATCCATGCATTATATTGACATACCTATACGAAACCATTTTATAGGACACCTGCACCATTGCCAGGGTTTTTATATGCAGCACGAGCACTATTCATGCTTACACACACACCCTGGTAATTGCCATGCCACCACACTAGATAACCTTTAAATTGAAACCTTTTACTAATTGATACTTAAACTTGTGCTATTGCCTTTAATTCCTAAAAATGAAACCGTAGGATTGCTATTCATGTGCATGTACTTCATCATATTAATTGTTCATGCTTAATCTATTAATCACACATCGCAACTTGATTATTGATACCATATGCATTCATTATCACTGATATATGCACTTATGAGGATTTCTTGAGATTTTATGATATTGCTGGATTTCGGGGGAAAGCCGCAAAATTTCTAAACTTATTATATTTTTAAAATATGTAAATTGCGGTTTTCTAGTGATGTAAGTGTCGTCCACCATGAGTTTGCTGTGGTTTTGGAAATCCGTGTCGAGGAGTGGAGGAACCGGCACGGGTACATGGTGGGCCCGGTAAGGTACCCCGGGGCAAGAGGAATGTGGTGTTGACGTTGAGCCTGGCAGGGGACGGATTACCAACCGGTGACTTCATTGGGCACGGCGGATATCCAGAGGATACCGACCGGGGCCGCGAGAGGATGAGATATTGATATTGAGATGGGTCAGCCGGATGGCTGAGGCCAGAGACACTATGACATGGATTTATGAGATTTGAGACAGCTTTTGGGTGTCGTTGCTGGACACCGATTTTCGTCGATTCATTGACATTATCCTGGCATTCTAAAAGAGTTTCAAAAACAAAAAGAGATAAAATATTTCTTATATATACCTATTGAGACCTCAGATATTCATGTTGCATACATATTAGTACACTGATGTTGTATACACACCTGCTAGTGCATCCAGTCATACCTGTATTTTAGATGCTAGGATGCTTGTGTGTATGCATACGATAGCCTTTGTAGATGTTATTTATTACTCACGAGTTGGCAACTCACCCCCGTTGTGCCACAGTCTTTTGCAGGTCCGCTCCGTCAGTTCAGTAGCGGCGGGCGCACTTGTCCTTTTGCCTCTTTTGCCTGAGCTCGAGATTTGCTCATAGGTGGGTTATGTTATTATTTTGTACCACCTTGTATATTCTTGTATCTAGTGTACTCCATCTACTGTTTCTACCAGATTTATTGTATATTGACCTAGAGATGAGACTGTGAGGTTTGTGGACTTTTATGCTGTATTTTGGGGTCGAGCTCACTTGAGTCGACATGATGTTTTCTTATGCCTTATTATGCTTGTTGTCATTTTTATTGCGTGGGATTGTGACCGCCTTATGGCGAAGAGCTAGCTCCCGCTTGGGGATGCCCTATTTTGTTGGATTCATGTATATTTTGTTGTACCCATTTTGGGGGCCAGTATTTACAAAGGAGACTCTGCCGAAATTTTCAGAAAAATTAGTATTGTTTTTAAAAAGGGTTTTACATGACTTATTTGATAAACTTGCTTTCAAATGTTTGGGTTTTCTTCACTCTTTTTCTTAATTGGTTTTGTTTTCTGGGCTTTGGCTTACTTATTTTACGGACGTCTTTAGACGTTTCGTAAACTTAAGTGCCAGTCACGTTCCGTACCCTGCGGGTCGTGACAACGTGCCTTAGCAGTAAGGACATACCCCAATTTGTCATAAGTCAAAGCCATCTTAACATTCCGGAACCAATCTTTATAGTTTGGCCCTGTCAAAATATTTTTCTCTAATAGTAACTTAAGGCCTGTTATGTTTTGGGTCGCTGCAATGAGAGAGAGGGAACACATTAGCATGATGCTCTTGCAAGTTTAGAGTGGTTTTTAGTTTATCTAAACTGGATGGCTCCCACTGTTTCTCGAATCCCTCCTCAAACCAAAAAGGAAGAACTATTCAGGACTATTCTCACTGTACAATACTTGCTTAACCGTTCAGTCAGGCCGGTGTCGGTACTTCGAGGGAGGTTTTCCAATGCTTTCACGAAGTTCCTTAATTAAATAACTTCTTTTCTCTGGCGGCGTAACCCCGCTGACACCTTTCTCGACATCTACTTGGTTTATAGCATTGATCGTTAAGTGACGAATCTCTTGATGAGTAGCGGATACTCACAGTAGGATCGGGATCCAAATATCATCGTGTGATAAAGCTGAAGGAATCCTACCAAAATTATCACACTCCAAATGGTATGCATCTCTTTACAAATTTCAGTTTCTTTAGAAATTCCCGATATAAATTTCTGCCCCATGCTCTTATGACCTTGGCGTTGGTCAAAATGTCATAAGTCACATGTCAAGTTCTATCCATCATTATCTTGTTAATTTGAACCCATCCGTACATACCCCTGACGTTGGCCAAATGATAATACGACTGTCCCAAACTAACTCATCTATCTATGCAACAAATGAATACCTAGCAGCTACCAAACACTATGCCTTGGCGTTGGTCAAAATACATAGCTTGAATACTACTGAATACCCAAATGAAATGACGGAGGGCTACGAATGGTTTTGGCAAAACCGTGAACGTAGTGAACTTGATATGATCGAAGGAACCTGATAGCTTTTAAAAGGAGTGGTTAAAGTTCCGCAATTTTAAAAAATATCCTCTGTTTTAAAATAACCGAGTGGTTTCTTTTAAACTGTTCCAACGATTCAACTTTGGTTTATTTTCTTTACATTATTATAATGTGTCCCATTAATTAACCTATCATTGCAGAAAACAACGAAAATACAACGTCCTCTTATGCCATCCGCATTCGCCACTGGGTCCCATCATTCACCCGTTAGGTTACTTAACTAACGACAGAGCGGGGGCCGGGCTAGCGCGGGTGTAAAACATAAGTGACGTCTAATAGCTATCATATACAGATATTGTACATTCGTCAGACGCAATAATAGGCATTCCAGATCACAGATGAACACATTGGATTTTCTACGAATCTGTATTCCTTTTGAGCCTGCAAAGAAAAACGGATTACACAGTCGCGATAAATAGCCAAAACCCCACCCTAGACCCCTATGGGTACGGCAAACTACCAGCCAAGTACCCGAAGCGAAGCGGTCTCCCTCAACAACGTGAGTAGGCCACTAAACACTTCAAAGTACCCGGTAGTTTGTGCACCCCACCTTGGGTCTATCCTAAGAGCAAAAATCAGTAACTGAAATAATACAACAGTGGCTACAACCTCAGCCCGGATGTGCCCTGCAAAAGAATATTACAACAATGTACAAATTACATTTGAATGAAAGAAACACTCGTCTCACATCCCCGGCTATCCATTCACGACAATCCAACAAGTCCACAAACACAAACAGTAAAAACCATTACAGAAATGTGCAACCCCCTACTAACCGACATACTAGCAGTTAGGGGAGGTTTACGAACACATTAAACAAATCACTGATATAATAAAATTAGCCAAACATCGTAGAATTTCGATCAAGCAAACACAAATGATTCTACTCCAAATACTTCACTGTGCACCTGAAACTTGAGCAGAAACAAAACATCCCAGAAAAAACAAAATTAACACAGAAGAGTTACTGGGGAATTTTGGGCCGACTCGGCTTCAACTCGGCCGCGGATCCGCGACGGATCACTTGGATCGTCCTCGGTTCCGCGGCTGTTTGGCCGAGTTAGGAACCCAAATTTCTCCAGTAACTTTATAATTTCCTGCTTGTATTTTTAAGGGTCCCTGAAAAATTTTTAGACCCCGTTTTAAAATTGACAGAAACTATGTGAAAATTAGGTTTTTTCCGGTTCGTTTTGCGATCGAATTTCTAACGACTTTGCTAACAAGTTAATTATGGTTTAGCGAGGCTCTGATACCACTGTAAGTCGACGTTATACACCCCACATGATGCGGGGAGGCGGAATCGGTAAAACAATCATTTTGTTTAAACTAACATCGACTAACTTTACGGATCTTTACCAAACCCTAACTAACAACAACATAAAAGTCATTAGCTACTATGAAAGAAGATTATACCTAATGAATCAAGTCCTTCTTGTTCTCTTTGATCACCTCCTCGTCGGCCTCCTCTTTGTGATAGAAGATCCACCCGAGAGCTACTTCTCCAAGCTTAACCTCTAATCTTGAGGTAACTAGGTAACTAAGAGTGCTAATCAAAGCAACCTAGAGGATATAGAATAGGATTAGGGATCAATTAGTCTTGCTAACCCTTGATCTCAACACATGAGAGGTTAGGGTTAGGGTTTGAAGAGAGAGAGCTTGAGGAGAGAGAAGGTGAGAGTAAATAAGAAATGGAAATTAACTCATTTGTATATATATATGGAGCATAATATATCTTGCACTAAAATATCTTTGCACAAATATCTTCATACTTCATTTAATACATAATGAATCATCTAGTGAGTCATTAAAAGCATTAAAGCTTTATTAACTCTCTTGATGAATCATCTCCATGAGTCACAAAACCATTTAATGCATATAACACCTAAGCTCTCCACCTCATCAACCTTCTAGAAGCGTCTCGAGTAATTACGAGAATGCCCCTCCCATCCGTGAAAACACGGAAATACTGAGACTGTATAAATCCAATAATCCAATACTAGAATCTGGCTTAAACCAAAGCCTGCTAGTATAAACTGTCCGAACATTGTACATGCGTAAAAACACATATGTGTCCGAACCCGGTCGTAAAACCATACGTCCTCTATATCGTTTCGCCCGAAGCAGGGAAATGTGGGACTCTAAAAACTCCACTACTATGCTGGCAGTGGGTTTAACTACAGACCGCAAGCGGCACTAGCTGTACGTAACGATCCCCAGGTAGATGGCGATAAGAAGGCCGATGAGGAAACCCATCCGAACTCCTACTGAGCCTGATATGACAATCTCCGTACAGTCCGGTCTGTTCGTCTAGGACTATCGCATATCGAGCCTAGGGGGCGGCAAGCGTCAGTCCCCTAAAAGTGGTATAAGTCGTGTCGGAGTGATGCCCATTAAACCTTGAGAAGCTACTGGAAAACCTACCAGTAAATCTCGCTTGCCCTTGTAAGACTACGGTAGCGTCCCGGCCGTCTTTCCGAGGCCAAAATGCGGAAACGAAAACTTTTTCAAACTAGAAACCGGCGCTATCGTATGCTTAAAACCCGGATCGAACCATTAACCTACAACTAGCTATCTTGAGAAGGGATAGAAAGGCTATACCGATCGATCTGTGTCCTTCGATCTTTGGCCACCATCCCAAGCTCCTCGTGGCATCTCTGGTCTCGATCTCCTCGTCGGAAAAGGCACCATATCATCGATTCCTTTTACGGGCTCCCACTTCATCCGAAGCAACTTGGGCACGAAGTGTGCTAGCCGACGTGTCCAAGGCGATATAGAGAATGTTTGTGATCACTTTGTCTCTTACATCCATGAGATGGATGCAGGTTGAAGGTGTTGCCATTGATGGAGATTATAAGCTAGAGGAGGAAGAAGAAGAAGAAGCTTTCTTTTCTTTCCTTTTACTTTGTGATGATAAAATGAGAGTGAGAGAGTTAGCATCAAAATTACAAGAGATAACACCATCATATGGCAGCCCCCCTCTCTCTTCTTATCATATCATCACAAATCTATCAAGTAATGTGACACAAGCGCAAGAAAAGAGACCATGAGTCATCACTTGTGCATGTGTCACAATTAATGATCTTAATCATGATTTTGTGCTCATAATTTACATTAACAAACATTAATCCAAATGTTTGCAACAATAAAAAGAAACGGTAACATCTAAAGTAAACTCGTGACGGATCACAAGGATACCCCTCACCTGTATATACATACCTGCATCCGCATTCCGACTGAATGTGAATGCGATGAGACTAAAGTAATCCTACAAATCTAATACTAGAATATGGCTTAAACCAAAGACCACTAGTATGATCCGCCCGATCATGATCCATGCACTACTGCACGTATATGATCGGACCCTGCCATATATCATACGTCCTCTACAACGTTTCGCTCGAAACTTGAAAACTGTCTGTGGGGGACTCTAAAGACTCATCAATACTTTGGCTGTGGATTTAACCACTAGCACGTCAGAGGTACCAGCTGTACGTAACGGGCCACCAGGTATTGACCAAAAGGGAGGTCGATGAGCGAACTCATCCTGACACCCTACTGAGCCTGTTAGTGACAATATCCGTACAGTCCGGTCCGTTCGTCTATGAGCATCGCATAGCGGGCCTAGGGGGTTGGGAAAAGTCAAACCACCAAAAGCGGTACAAGTCGTGTCGGAGTGTAGCCCAGAACACCCTGAGATACTACTGGAATACCTACCAGTAAATCTCCTGTCTCAGCCGAGGGCTTTGTGTAATGGCTCTCCTAGACACAGCGCGATCTCACCCCCAATACCGGGAGAGACGAATCCCCTGCCGATCTGCTCACTTGCCTCCATGTGGCTCGGGACTGTACCCAACTAAAACCTGTTTGCACGACTCCTTTGAGCAGTGGTAGGGTAGTAATCAAAGCACAGTGGGAACTCACACGAGACAATTGACGATCTCAGGTCGATGAACTAACCTGTACACATGTCACCAGGGAACTGCTATCTAACGTCAGGTATAATACCATCTAGCATGTTCCCGGCGAGTCCTGTCCGGTGTACTCATAACCCAATGAGCACCTGTATACATCTTAGGTGATCCAACCGACACTAATGGCTTATGAGACCGGCCACCGCCCCTCGTCGGGGTCTCGACTGTATACACTAGTCTATTCCGGAGTATCGATGCCCTGTCTCGAAAACTCCCACGACTAGGGACATTTTAAGGATGTGCTTATAGACCCCAGCTCCCACTTATATAATCGCCATCATACTGCTGGCAGTCAAGTAAGAATCCTAAGGGCTCTATCAATGTGTAATAGTGACTTGTAAGGTCACCTAAAGAAGTACACGATGATAAAGACAAACCATGGTTGCATACTATTCTCTATCAACGTGTAATAGTGAACTACAATGTTACCTAAAGCATGTACACGATGATAAAGACAAACCAGATAGTATACAAACCTCTCGAGTAAGACTGTCCTATCGGTATAGGTCCTCCCTCAATCATTGCAATCACGTGCCTGCGATCCAATAATTGACTCTGAGGGCACTATATCCAACAATCTCCCACTTGCACTCAAGACTAATTATTGCGATGTCGCAAACTCACAGCCCGTGTGATACCGAACACCCAACTCCTCTACTAATCAGTCTCACAAAGCCCGTTTGCGAAACTATTGCGTTCGAGGAATAGCCTCAGTGAGTGGATCCGCCCTGATGTTTCTTTTTATGTCTCTCTTTATCTCAAGTTCACGGAGAAAGCCATCTCCCGAAATGAGCAATACCTGTCTTAGAATATGTCTGGATATCTGATGGGACCTAGCTCATAAATGAACTCCAAATCCAAACTTCTTAGACTGTATCGTCGACTGAACTTAATCAGTATCCTGCGTCATGCCTCCCTCAGTGTCCGCTTGGATCACCTGTCCAAAAGACTGCCCCTCGTCAGAGGGAAAACTATAACTCTGACAGTCACTCTGTCATCCATGTCACCTTGGAAGCCTAGAATAATAACCGCCTCCCGAAAGAGTTTGTTGTTATCATATCCCTAGTACATCCACTTATGTTCCAAAACTGCTTCCGAACGTTTCTCCAGGATAGGATTAATATCAACTTACTGCATGTCGTGCAAAAACAACATCTTGTGTGGTACTTGACATTTCATGATCAACTCAACTACCTAAGCAAGTGATCTGCCAATCATGCACATCCCTCTCCCCTTTAGTCTGTAAGACACCTTCAGAGAGGGTGACTCCATCACCTGCAGGTACACTACCGTGCCACGAGTCGTCCATCCTAAAACACCTTTAGAATGCTGTCTAAGTACCCAGATTGGGACATTTCCCAAATCTAGATCTAAAACCATAGATCTAGTAACCAGAATGTCTGATATTATATTTATATCCTATGTGGAGAAACCACTGTGTGGCAACCAAAGTATAACCGATCGTAGTATAGGAACATCACTTCCTACTCTGTGTATGTCATCCAAATACCAGGACATCACACCCTACTACCTTCTTAACAGATCCATTCCCTATTTTGATGAGGTCAAACCTATGACCGTCACATCAGAAATAGATGATCTATCTCCGCTATATCTGCTTTAGTCCATAAATAGACATAAGCTACTTGTCCACAATGCTTCCGCTGCTCCTACTGACTACGACAACCCTCTGGCAGAATCATATAGACGTGTATTTCTAAAGCTTGTTTAGAACAATGCTATACTCATCCTCCTGCCGGGTCTCACAGTCTGGAACAACAGCAATAGCAAGTCTGGGTAAACAAGAACCTCCCTGTCACCGTCTTTGAGCATACCGAAGTACCTCTCGAGTGCCTGAGGTTACCCACCATATCTGCGGAGTGGCCAATGGAATGTCAATCCAGATTGAATCTTTAGGTCCTATTAAATTTTTAGTAATCGTTTGCGGTTCTGGAAACACTTCCAGTTCTACCATACTCCCACTACTGTTTTATGAAAAAATCCATTTTTATTAAAACTGTGGCGAGTCAAGAACAATATCACTATTGATCATCCAGATGGTAGATAGTTAAGCATCGTCATAGCCCGGGTCAACCCACAAACAGCCATTACAGAAACGTGCCTTGAGTTATTCAGAGTCTGGTTTTAAGCATAAGCCGGAAAACTCCCCGTACATTAACAATGTTAAGATATGAACTATTCTATATCCAATATAAAAACAGAGGCACTGATTTAATTTGGAACCAGATTCAAATCATGCACCTGTCTCCAGTGCATGTCAACCAAATGGAGAGAGACCGATCATCATTACTCAACATAGGAGTAAATCCAGATATGAGCAAGCTGAAAGAGAAGCTAGTTCTCATAATCATTACTATCAACTGAATATCATACACAAGTATCTACATTTTCGATCACCTTGAAGAATCCCTATACTTGCAACATCTGGTTCTCTACATTACTCTTATACCTATAACTTCTCAAAACTTGGACCTTGCATTTCAACGAAACACATGTCTAAGAACTAGAGAAGTCATAAGTAAACAGAATATAGTACGAGTACCAACCCCTCTGTCCTAATGGACACTGGAAAACATACAATACTCTGTATAAGTCCCCTGAGTCTAATAACTCAATCCCTGTGTGTCGTAGGTCGAAAACTGTACTATGGTTATGAAGAATTACACCGCTGTTTAATACTCCTAACCTAACCATCAACTGATATAGGTAAATGTCACCGACATAATTTCAAAAAGTTATATCTCACTTTATGAAAATAAACGTACAGATATATCAATTTGAAATTGGTACATAACAACGTATATTCAAAACCAAATATTTGCCGTCCGGCAAACAGCCCAGGCAATTTCCTCAAATATCACCAATTACAACGAATTCCAATATAATGAGGATGATCACCTAATTCCCAATAATTTACTCCCACTCATCATCTGTAAAACCATACAGATGTGAGAATCAAACCTGGTAAATACATACCCTGGAGTAAGTACTAATTGGGAAATCAGTTTTCTGGTAACAACGCGCAATGAGATTGAAACATGAAAATGTTTCGAAGGGGTATCTTGGTATTCCTAGCAATGCCTCTTCCATTATCAGATTCATAACTGTAACCGTATATTTTTTTGCCATCTCTCCAAATCCCTTTATATGTCTTTAGTCATTACCTTCTGTACACCTTCGTTAGGCTAAATGGTTTTCTTCCTTCCCTACCGTTCGACACCAGCCTATGGTTTGGAAGAAGACTATCCAATAAGCGTAATAGGTGTACTGTCCTAATCCTAGGAGCACTTGCAATGCGAGAGAAGGTAAAGATAAAAGACAACTGAATAAACCTTATTCTTATTTCTCATGAACCGGAATCCATCCCCGAACTGGAACAAGTTCCTTTCGAGTTCGTTTATAACCATACGATGGAGTATCCAAATAACCGTGGATCTTCATAGTGATACGGAGTGTTCTGGAGAAATACAAAGGTGAAGTAGGAGTGGCGATGAAATACTTGGTTTGGTCGTGAATAGCAGTCGCAATTTACTTTGCCCTCTTTCTAATCCCTTTATTTGTCTTTACTTAATACCTTCTGTACACCACCGTTAGGCTAATTGGTTTTCTTCATTCCCTACCGTTCGGCACCTGCCTATGGTTTGGAAGAAGACTATCCAATTAGTGTAATAGGTGTACTGTCCTTATCCAAGGAACACTCGCAACCTGAGAGAAGGTAAAAGAAAAAGACAACTGAATAGTCCTATTCGTTTTCTCCAGAACCGGAAACCATCCTCGAATCTGGAACAAGTTCCTTCGAGTTCGTATATAACCATAGGATGGTTTTATCCCATGGAAGTGGATGTTCGTAGCAGTACGGGGTGTTCTGGAGAAAAGGGTAAAAGTAGGAGTGGCAATAAGGTATGCAACTCTGACAATCCAAAAGCCAGTGTTATAAGAAGGTTCGGTCAACTTGGTCACTGAGTCATAGTCACGGGTCGGGTCATGGTCACTGCTAAAGAGAGAGAGAAAAGAAACATTCAGCGTTCACTCTAACCTAGATCAGAATGGTTATCAATTTAGCTAATCAGGAAACCTCCCACTGTAACCTCAAATTCTCCTCCAAACCTGAAAAAAGAATTAGTCGGGATCACCCGAGGAGTAAACCAACTCATCAATGGGAATCGGGATCCAACTATCATAGCATGATAATGTGATGGAATCCACTCACATTATCACACTCCAGAAGGTATGCGCATGCCTGGCAAGTTTCAATTTCTTTAGAAACTCCCGATGTGATTTTTACCCCTAAGACCCAAGTGACCTTGACACAGTCAACAAATCAAAGAGTCCTAATCAAGTTCAACCCGTCATTATCCTGGATTGCATTAAACCCACCCGTACGAGCCCTTGACACAGTCAACAAGGCCGCACAACTGTCCTAACCAATCCCATTAATATGCCACAAACAAACACTACTTAGCTACTGCATACTACGCCTTGACACAGTCAACAAACGCAGCACGAATACTAAGTAATACTTGTATGAAATGACGGAGGGCTACGTCTAGTTTTTGGCGAAAAACTTTTAACGTAATGAACTTGATATCGTTGAAGGAACTGCATAGCTTTTTATAAAAATATAGTGGCGAAAACCTTTGCTAAAGAGGTCACTCCCGGTGAAGGGATCTCGGCTCTTTCCCCGTAAAATGAGGTGCAAGATATTCCAACTGAATACCACGATGCAAAGCAAAAAGTAATCGGCTATAGTGAAGTTATTACCCTGACGCAAACTTCTGTCCAAGGGGTCACTCCCGGTGAAGGGATCTCGGCCCTTGCCTCGTCGACTGAAGTGCTGGATATTCATAACCGAATACCACTGTGCAAAACAAAAGAGAATGTCCTTGCAATAACAGCTTTTTTGAAAAATGTTCCAACAACATCAGAATAGGTTTGTTTAGCTTGCATTGATCCGAATCAATGCAGTCCCATCAATTGATCACACCAATAAAGAACGAAAATACGATGTACGTATATGTCATCCACATTCGCCACTGGGTCCCTTCATCACCCGTTAGGTTACTTAGCTAACGACAGAGTGGGGACTGGACTAGCGCGGGTGTAAAACATATTCAACATCTACTAGTATATATATATAAACATATAATAATCGCTCAAGGCATGATAAAAGCAACATCACAGAAATGTAATAAGCATAACAGAACAATACAGATAATCTGGGATCCCCGGGTTTCATAGAGCCACTACTGAAACCCGACGTTCCCCTGGTCGTGTGGATAGCCTGTGCAATGAAATCCTAGACCCCTACGGGCGTGGCAAGTTACCCACCAAAACCTGAAGCGAGGCAGCCCCCTTCAACAACGTGAATGGACCACCCAGCACTTCATAGAATCCGGTAACTTGAGCACCCCTCCTTGGGTCATCCTGTACACCCTACGAGTGCAGCGAATAGCCCGCCAATTCTAGAGTAAAGCCCCCTCCGTCTCAAAGCCATGAGATGCGGGCCCGTTGCCCTCTAGAACCCGGCTATCTGTGCTCCCCACCGTGGGGTAATTCTAGTACAGAATGTAAAATATACAACGGGTACATCGACCTCAGCCCGGTCGTGCCCCAAAAGAATAATATACAAACAGGCAGTGACGGCAGTCCACATGTCGGACGCTCGCCCCGCAATATCAAATGTACAAATACAACCAAACTGTACTATCATTGCATCCAGGCTATCCACCACGACAAATCCGCAATATCACAGCACAACACAGAACATCAACGTGAATGTCATGTTCGTAAATCCGTCTAAAAGAGCTATAGCAATTAGACAGGATTTACCGATCAAATGACATTCACGGTCGCAGATATAATGCAAATACTTTGAACTAACATGTTTAAAAATTTCGATCGACAAAATTTCCCGAAGTGGGCCCCAAGCACAATACCCAGTACTCAAACAAATCTGGGCCCAAACAAAAATTACCAAAAACCCCATTTCCAAGTCAGAAACCTCTGTAGGAAAAATGGCGCATTGTTGCTACAGTCCTGCGGCGGAACCGCGGCCAAAACGAGGGTACGGCCGTGGTTCCGCCGAGCTACAGTGACAACAACGTACCAAATTTTCTCAGAATACTTAAAAAAACCCTGCCTGTTTTTCTGCAGCACACCAAATAATTTTTTGACCACAAGAAAAATTCGACAGAAATTGTGACATGGAAATGCAGTTTTTAGAAAATTCGTTCGATCGATGTTTTAAATACGTTAGAGCAAGCTAGTAAAGGTTAATAGCGTGGCTCTGATACCATGCAAGACTACGGTAGCGCCCTGGCCGTCTTTCCGAGGCCAAAATGCAGAAACGAAAACTTTTTCAAACTAGAAATCGGCACTATCGTATGCTTAAAACCCGGATCGAACCATTAACCTACAACTAGCTATTTTGAGAAGGGATAGAAAGGCTATACCGATCGATCCGTGTCCTTCGGTCTTTGGCCACCATCCCAAGCTCCTCGCGGCATCTCCGGTCTCGATCTCCTCGTCAGAGAGGGCACCACATCATCGATTCCTTTTACGGGCTCCCACTTCATCCGAAGCAACTCGGGCACGAAGTGTGCTAGCCGACGTGTCCAAGGCGATGTAGAGAATGTTTGTGATCACTTTATCTCTTACATCCATGAGATGGATGGAGGTTGAAGGTGTTGCCTTTGATGGAGATTATAAGCAAGAGGAGGAAGAAGAAGAAGAAGCTTTCTTTTCTTTCCTTTTGCTTTGTGATGAAAAAATGAGAGTGAAAGAGTTAGCATCAAAATTACAAGAGCTAACACCATCATATGGAAGCCCTCTCTCTCTCTCTCTTCTTATTATATCATCACAAATCTATCAAATAATGTGACACATGCATAAGAAAAGAGACCATGAGTCATCACTTGTGCATGTGTCACAATTAATGATCTTAATCATGATTTTGTGCTCATAATTTCCATTAACAAACATTAATCCAAATGTTTGCAATAATAAAAAGATACGGCAACATCTAAAGTAAACTAGTGACGGATCACAAGGATACTCCTCACCTGTATATACATACCTGCATCCGTATTCCGACTGAATGTGAATGCGATGAGACTAAAGTAATCCAACAAATCTAATACTAGGATCCGGCTTAAGCCAAAGCTCATTAGTATGATCCGCCCGATTATGATCCGTGCACTACTGCACCTATATGATCGGACCCTGCCATATATCATATGACCTCTACAACGTTTCGCCCAAAACTTGAAAACTGTCTGTCGGGGACACTAAAGACTCGTCAATACTTTGGCTGTGGATTTAACCACTAGCACGTCAGAGATAATAGCTGTACGTAACGGGCTACTAGGTATTGACCAAAAGGGAGGTCGATGAGCGAACTCATCCAGACACCCTACTGAGCCTGTCAGTGACAATATCCGTACAGTCCGGTCCGTTCGTCTATGAGCATCGCATGGCGGGCCTAGGGAGTTGGTAAAAGTCAGACCCCCAAAAGCGGTACAAATCTTGTCGGAGTGTAGCCCAGAACACCCTGAGATACTACTGGAATACCTACCAGTAAATCTCCTTCCTCAGCCGAGGGCTTTGTGTAATGGCTCTCCTAGACACAGCGCGATCTCACCCCAATACCGGGAGAGACGAATCCCCTGTCGATCCGCTCACTTGCCTCCATGTGGCTCGGGACTGTACCCAAATAAAACCTGTTTGCACGACTCCTTTGAGCCGTGGTAGGGTAGTAATCAAAGCACAGTGGGAAATCACATGAGACAAATGATGTTCTCAGGTCGATGAACTAACCTGTACACATGTCACCAGGGAACTTCTATTTGACGTCAGGTATAATACCAACTAGCATGTTCCCGGCGAGTCCTGTCCGGTGTACTCATAACCCAATGAGCACCTGTATACATCTTATGTGATCCAACTAACACCAATGGCTTGTGAGACCAGCCATCGCCCCTCGTCGAGGTCTCGACTGTATACACTAGTCTACTCCGGAGTATCGATGCCCTGTCTCGAAAACTCCCACGACTAGGGACCTTTTAAGGATGTGCTTATAGACCCCAGCTCCCACTTATATGATCGCCATCATACTGCTGGCAGTCAAGCAAGAATCCTAAGGGATTTATCAATGTGTAATAGTGACATGTAAGGTCACCTAAAACAGCACACAATGATAAAGATAAACCATGGTAGCTTACTATTCTCTATCAACGTGTAATAGTGAACTACAATGTCACCTAAAGCATGTACACGATGATAAAGATAAACCAGATAGTATACAAACCTCTCGAGTAAGACTGTCCTACCGGTATAGGTCCTCCCTCAATCATTGCAATCACGTGTCTGCGATCCAATAATTGACTCTGAGGGTACTATATCCAACAGCCCTGGCCAGGGACTTTGCGTAATGGCTCTCCAGACACAGCGCGATATCAACTCCCAATACCGGGAGAGACGAATCCTGTCTAACCGCCACTGCCTCCAAGTGCTTCGGGACTGCACCCAACTGCTACCTGTTTGCATGACTCCTTTGAGCCATGGTAGGGTAGCAATCTAAGAACAGTGGGAACACACTCGAGGCGAAGCAGTAGTGTCAAGTCTGCGGACTATGTTGTACTCATGTCACCTGGGAACTGTTAACTGACGACGGGTATAATACCAACCACAGTTCCCTGCGAGTCCTGTCCGGTGTACCCGTAACCCAACGAGCACCTATATACTTTCTCCAGTACAACGTACTGATGGCTGTGGGACAGACCATCTCCCCAACTGGGATGAGAAGCGTACACACTAGTCTACTCCAGAGTATCGATTGTTAGTGTATATGCCCTAGAGGCCATTACTGTATCATACTAGTTTGTATATTACTTGATGGAAGATTGGGATATTCACAGTTGTATAGACAATCTTGCTCAAAATGGTAGTATGCTACTTGGTTTGTATCTACTTCAATATGTGCATGTGTTTCTTTTAGCATATCGCTTATACATATTAGTAGAGCCCTTAGGATCTTTGCTTGATAACCAGCGTTGTGATGGCAGTCACACTTATGGGGGCTGGGTAATCTATAAGCACATCCTTATACAGGTCTCTAGTCGTAGGACTATCGAGACAGGGCATCGATACGCCGGAGTAGACTAGCGTATACGCTTCTCATCCCAGCAGGGGAGATGGTCTGTCCTACAGCCATCAGTACGTCGTACTGGAGATAGTATGCGGGTGCTCGTTAGGTTACGAGTACACTGGACATGACTCGTCGAGAACTGTTGGTTGGTATCATAACTATCGTCAGTTATCAGTTCCCAGGTGACATGAGTACAGCTTAGTCCGCTGACTTGACACTGTCACTTCGCCTCGAGTGTGTTCCCACTGTACTTTGATTACTACCCTACCACGGCTCAAAAGAGTCGTGCAAACAGGTAGTAGTTGGGTGCAGTCCCGAAGCACTTGGAGGCAGTGACGGTTAGACAGGATTCATCTCTCCCGGTATTAGGGGTTGATATCGCGCTGTGTCTAGGAGAGCCATTACACAAGTAGTCCCTGGCCAGGGCAAGCGAGATATACTGGTAGGTTTCCAGTGTTATCTCAGGGTGTTCTGGGCTACACTCCGACACGACTTGTACCGCTATTAGAGGACTGACGTTTGCCAACCCCCTAGGCCCGCCATGCGATATTCTCAGACTAACGGACCGGACTGTACGGAGATTGTCATATGCAGGCTCAGTAGGAGTTCGGATGGGTTTACCTCATCGGCCTTCTTATCGACATCTACCTGGGGACCGTTACGTACAGCTTGTACCGCTTGCGGTCTGTGGTTAATCCAACTGCCAGCGTAGTGTTAAGTCTTTAGAGTCCCACACAGAGAGTTTCCCTACACTGAGCGAAATGTGTAGAGGCCGTATGGTTTTACGGCAGGGCCACAATCACTTACGTGCATTTGTGTGCGTATGTTGTTCGGGCAGGCAATACTAGTGGGCTTTGGTTTAAGCCAGATCCTAGTATTGCGCGGATTGATTTGCTTTGTCTTCTGTGCATTCGCATTCTACGGAATGCGGATGCGGGTGTGTATGCACAGTTTTGAGGAGCGAAGAAGGAGGAGGTGCCTCATTAGGGTTTTGACAGTTGATTCGGTCAAAACCATAATGAGGCAGACTCATTAGGGTTTTGGCAGTTGGTTCGGTCAAAACCATTATGAGCCGGGGACATTATTTACTAATCTTTTTAGTGATAATTATGTTATGGCTAATTGTTTTGAACATTTGACCACACTTGATTTTGTTGACCGTTTGACCAAAGTTGACTTGGACCTTCATGAGAGGTCTAGAGTAATCTTTGGATTTCTTTTTATTTTTGATATGAAAATGGTCAATTCAATTTGTAGCCATCAAATTTATTATGAAAGGATTGGTAATGATGATGTTTATGTATTATTGAACCATGGTGATTTTTCTTTAGTTGATAATTCATTTTCTCATTTCTCATTCTCTCTCTTGAAAAAGAAATGAGAAAGCTCCATGGTTTCTAGCTTCATCTTCCTCCTTTTGAAAATTCCTTTGATCTCATGTGTTGAGAGAAAAAGGATACAAATAGAAAAACACATCCATCTACTACTTCTACACATTCTAGGACATAAAGACTAGCGATCTTGTTGCCCTAGTTGCCTCGGCTCGAGGTGGAGCTCGGAGCACAACTCTCGGGTGGATCGTCTTCGACTCAAGAAGGCCGCGGAGGTGATCAAGATCCGGATCGATCCTCGGAGCGTGGATGGACGAGCAGGACAGCGGAATGAAGACCCGAAGGACCGGTATCGTGAGGTATAATCTCTATGGCATAGTAGATAGAACCTCAAGTAGTTTGCTAGTTTGTAGTTTAACAAAGATCCTTCTTTTAGTCCATGTTGCCTTTGCGCCAAAAATTGTTTTTCGCCGTTTCCGCCTCCCCGTAAGAACCGGGGTGAGCAACGTGGACTTACAGTGATATCAGATCCTAGCTAAAGATAAACTAGCATGTTAGTGAAGCGTTTAGAATTTCGATCAGAAAAAAATCACAAAACACGTCCGGAAAAACCATCTTTCTGCCGATTTTTTATACTGCTCTAAAAATGATTTAACATACATGAAAAATCGGCTCAGGGTTTTGTAAAAACACAGAACAAAAACGATCCAGTGACTCGTTCAAAGCGCCGCGGATCCGCGGCAAGAACATGCTTCCTGCCGCGGATCCGCGGCCGAGTTGACTCTGCCGTGGACCGGGTTTTGTGCAGTGTTCTTATTTGGATGTTTTGGGATTTTTAGTATAGTTTTTTTCTGCCCAGATTTTCCAGCGAACAAATTTGTTTTTGGGGTGGTTACAAATCCGTATTTTGATCGAAATTCCGTAGACTTTGGCTAATGGATATTATCTGTGATGTGATATATGTATTGAACGTCTGCTAATCGCTATACGTCAATTAGTGGGGGTTATACATATCTGTGATCTGTAATGTTGATGGTTTGTGTATATGAACTCGTTGGATTGTCGCGGATGAATAGCCGGGTGGATGTGAGATGAGAGTTTCTTTTTCTTTCATTCATGTAAAATTTGTAATTGATGTAATATTATTTTATGGCCGCACATCCGGGATGAGGTTGAAGCCGCCATTGTATAATTTCTTTTACTGTTTTTGCTCCTAGGATAGACCAAGGTGGGGTGCACAAACTACCGGGTATCTCAAAGTGCCGAGTGGCCTATTCACGTTGTTGAGGGAGGTTGCTTCGCTTCGGGTACTTGGCGGGTAGTTTGCCGCACCCGTAGGGGTCTAGGGTAGGGTTTGGCTATTCATCGCGACCGTGTAATCCGCTTTTCATTGCAGGCTCGAACGAATCGCAGATTCCTAGTATATCCAAAGTGTTCATCTGTGATCTGGAATGGCTATCATTGCATCTGACGAATGTATATATCTATATATAATATCTATTTAGGCGTTGCTTATGTTTTGCATCCACGTTAGTCCAACCCCCGCTCTATCGTTAGTTAAGTAACCTAACGGGTGATGACGGGACCCCGTGGCGAATGCGGATGGCATAAGCGTACGTCATATTTTCGTTGTTTTTTGCAATGGTAGGATTAAATGATGGGACGCATTAAAATTAATGCAAGAAAATAAACTAAGTAAAAGTCGTTGGAACACTTTCAAAACCACTCGGTTCATTTCAAAAACCAACTTTTAAACGCGGAGCTTGAACCACTCCTTTTAAAAGCTATCTCATTCTATTGATTATATCAAGTTCACTACGTTCACGGTTTCGCCAAAACCATTCGTAGCCCTCCATCATTTCGTATGAATATTCAATAGTATTCAAGCTATGTTTGTTGACCTTCGTCAAGGCATAGTGATTGGTAGCTGTTGGGTGTTCATATGTAGCATAGATAGATGCGTTGGTTTGGGACAGTCGTATTACCTTGTTGACCTTCGTCAAGGGTATGTACGGGTGGGTTCAAATTAACCTGGACAATGACTGGTAGAACTTGACATGCGACTTATGATTTGTTGACCTTTGTCAAGGTCATAAGAGCATGGGGCAAAAATCCACATCGGGAGTTTCTAAAGAAACTGAAACTTGCTAGTGCTACATACCATTTGGAGTGTGATGATTCTGGTAGGATTCCTTTAGTTTTATCGCACGATGATATTTGGATCCCGATCCTACTGTGAGTATATGCTACTCCTCGGGAACTTTCTCACTTAACGATCAATGCTATAAACCAAGTAGGTGTCTAGAAAGGTGTTAGCGGGGCTACGCCCACAGGGAAAAGAGGTTACCTAATTATGAAACTTCACGAAAGCGTTGGAAAACCTCCCTCGAAGTACCGACACTGGCCTGGCTGAACAGTTAAGCAAGTATTGTACAGTGAGATTGATCCCGACTAATTCTTCCTTTATGGTTTGAAGAGGGATTCGAGAGACAGTGGGAGACATCCTGTTTAGGTAAATTAAAAACCAATCTAAACTTGCAAGAGCATCATGCTGAGTGTTTTCTTCTCTCTCTCTTAATTGCAGCGACCCTGTGACCATACCTAGGTTACATCTAGATAATAAAATGACTGAATCTGACTGTTATGACTGGAAAAGGTCTGTCTAGATGTCCATTACCCATGACAAGCTGGAACACCTCTTAACTAATCCAACCCCTGCCGTCTCAGGACCAGTTCCCCTGTCACGGATATTGATATCCAAAGGACATCGGGAAAAGACTGTGAGAAAGCCAAGTGCCTTGTATTAGCCTCAGATGATGGTACATACCAGAGGCAGCACGAGAAGATGGACTTAGTTTCTATCTTCCTCCATAACAAAGATTTATATGGAGAGCAATCTCGTATCGCAAGATATGAGACCTCGAACGAATTGCTTCCAGCAAGGTTGGCTATCGGGTCATATATAGGGGGCAACGTCCTTACAGAGACCAGCTATTTTGAGCTAACGGACCTGAAGACCACGTTGAAGAACGGGTCAGATGCTGACTTGATTCTACAGTCTCTACCTTCTACCCTGAAGGAAACCAGGGAAGTAGAAGGAAAGGGAAGGGCAAAAGTTTCGGGACTGGATGTAGTAAAAGAGGGACGTTCCTATTGTTACGAGAATGAACATTGGCAGAAGGATTGCAGGGCTAGCAAAGCCAGTACCAAGAATTCGAAGCATGTTATAGCTTCGGCTTCGGGTGTGTTTGTAATAGAGAACTGTATGTCAGTTAACCCTACTTCCTGGGTATTGGATACCGGATCAGGATCTCACATCTGTAATTCGTTACAGGCTCTGAGAAACTGTAGGGTTATCAAGATAGCTGATATGACACTCAGGGTTGCTAACGGAATGAGCATGTACGCTGAATCCGTAGGGGAGTATCATCTTGGACTGACAACTGGGCAGATATTGATTCTGCGTGACTGTTTTTATGTACCAGGTGCGACTGTAATATCATATCTGTATCCTTACTTTCTAAGGAAGGATATGATTTTACTTCTGTAAGCGATGTAGTCAACATCCACCTTAATCAAGTTCTAATTGGGTCAAGTACATTGAAAAACGGGATATACGTATTAAATCAAGCTCAGGTTTTCAGTGTCCAGAACACACTTAAAAGAAAGTCTCCGGAATTAAATCAGGCTTTCTTATGGCATTGTAGACTGGGTCACATTAATGAGACACGGTTGACAAAGTTACATAAAGAGGGATACTTGAATCCATTCGAGTACCAGTCTTATGCCACTTGTGAATCATGTCTCATGGGAAAGATGACAAAGACTCCGTTCTATGGACATGGAGTAAGAGCGAGCGATCTCTTGGGACTCATACACAGTGACGTGTGTGGTCCAATGTCTACACATGCGCGAAGTGGTTATTCATACTTCATTACTTTCACAGATGATTTCTCTAGGTATGGACATGTCTTCCTAATGAAGCATAAATCCGATGCCTTTGAGAAATTTCGGGAATACAAGAATGAAGTTGAAAAACAAACAGGCAAAAGTATCAAGACACTGAGATCTGATCGAGGTGGTGAATACTTGAGTGCCGAGTTTCTGGACTACTTAAAAGTGAATGGAATTCTCTCTCAGCTTACTCCTCCATACACACCACAACACAACGGTGTATCCGAAAGGCGGAATCGAACCCTATTGGATATGGTTCGTTCCATGATGAGTAAGGCTGAGTTACCGCGATCCTTCTAGGGTTATGCACTAGAATCAACTGCATATCTTTTGAACAAGGTTCCCTCCAAGACTGTGCCTACCACACCATATCAGATGTGGTGTGGGAAGAAACCCCATCTTCAATATCTAAAGATATGGGGATGTCCAGCTTTTGTTAAAAAGCAGCATACGGACAAACTCAAGGCACGCTCAGTACTGTATAAGTTTGTGGGATACCCAAAGAACTCCAGGGGGTATTTTTCTATTACGCAGAGGAACAAAAGGTTTTTGTTTCTCGTCATGCCCACTTTCTAGAACATCAGTTTTTAGAAAAAGGATCAAGTGGGAGCGTAGTAGAACTGGAAGAAATTCCAGAACCACAAGCTATTACTGAAAGCATGGAAGAACCAGAAGGTTCGAAAGAACCGGACATTCCTACGCCGCTCTGCAGGAGTAGTAGGCAGTCTCATCCGCCCGAGAGATACTACGGTTTTCTCATAGACGGGGATAGAGAGGATTGCACTATTGATTATGGTGAGCCTACTAGCTTCCAGCAAGCCATTCAGAGCGGTGACTCGGTAAAATGGCTGGATGCAATGCGGACCGAGATGGAGTCCATGTACACCAACAAATTTTAGACTTTGGACTTTGCTCCAGAAGGGGTAAAACTCGTAGGCTGCAAATGGATCTTCAGAAAGAATATTGGTGTAGATGGGCAGGTTGAAACCTATAAAGCTAGACTTGTTGCAAAGGGCTTTCGTCAAAGACCTGGTTTGGACTATGACGAGACCTTTTCTCCCGTGGCTATGCTCAAATCAATTCGGATCCTTCTTTCCATTGCTGCCTTCCACGATTATGAAATCTGGCAGATGGACGTAAAGACGGCTTTCCTAAATGAAAATTTAGAAGAGTGCGTCTATATGGATCAGCCAGAGGGATTCATTCAGAGTGGGAGCAGCGGTAAAGTGTGCAAGTTGCTCAAGTCCATCTATAGACTGAAGCAGGCATCACAGAGTTGGAACATCTGCTTCGATAATACTGTAAAAGAATTCGACATTATCAAAAACCCAGATGAACCATGCATTTACAGTAAGATTGTAGGGAGAACTGTGGTATTCCTCGTCTTGTACGTGGATGACATTCTCCTAATAGGAAATGATATTCCTATGCTACAGTCAGTCAAAAGATTCTTGTCACAGAGGTTCTCCATGAAGGACCCGGGCGATGCCAACTACATTCTGGGGATCCAGATCTATCGTGATAGATCTAAGAGGATGTTGGGACTTTCGCAGTCCAGGTACATTGACACCATACTAAAACGATTCAGTATGGAAGATTCCAAGCGCGGTAATTTACCGGCTTGTCACGGGATCACCCTCTCCAAAGAGATGTCTCCCAAGACTGATTTGGAACGGGATCGCATGTCTATTATACCCTACGCTTCTGCGGTAGGCTCTATAATGTATGCGATGTTATGTACCAGACCAGATGTAGCATATGCATTGAGCGTTGTAAGCCGGTATCAGTCGGACCTAGGGGAGAAACACTGGATAGCGGTAAAGAACATTTTCAAGTACCTGAGAAGGACTAAGGAGATGTTCTTGGTGTATGGCGGAAAAGACCTCCAGATCGAGGCCTTTGCTGACTCCAGCTTCCAGAGTGACAAGGATGACTCCAAGTCCATGTCAGGTTATGTCTTTACCCTCAATGGAGGGGCGGTTTGGTGGAAGAGTTCCAAGCAGGAAACCGTTGCTGAATTAACAATGGAAGCGGAGTACATAGCTGCTTGCGATGCCGCAAGGGAAGCTGTCTGGATGAAGAAGTTCCTCACGGAGCTTCAGGTGGTTCCTGTTAGTGTATATGCCCTAGAGGCCATTACTGTATCATACTAGTTTGTATATTACTTAATGGATGCTTGGGATATTCACCTTGTATATACAATCTTGCTCAAAATAGTAGTATGCTACTTGGTTTGTTTCTACTTCAATATGTACATGTGTTTATTTTGTATATCGCCTATACACATTAGTAGAGCCCTTAGGATCTTTGCTTGATTACCAGCGATGTGATGGCCGTCACACTAGTGGGGCTGGGTAATCTATAAGCACATCCTTATGCAGGTCCCTGGTCGTAGGACTATCGAGACAGGGCATCGATACTCCGGAGTAGACCAGCGCATGCGCTTCTCATCCCAGTGTGGGAGACGGTCTGTCCCACAGCCGTCAGTACGTCGTACTTGAGATAGTATGCGGGTGCTCGTTAGGTTACGGGTACACTGGACAGGACTCGTCGGGAACTGACTAGTTGGTATTATACCTATCGTCAGTTTTCAGTTCCCAGGTGACATGAGTACAGCTTAGTCCGCTGACTTGACACTGTCACTTCGCCTCGGGTGTGTTCCCACTGTACTTTGATCACTACCCTACCACGGCTCAAAGGAGTCGTGCAAACAGGTGGTGGTTGGGTGCAGTCCCGAAGCACTTGGAGGCAGTGACGGTTAGACAGGATTCGTCTCTCCCGGTATTGGGGGTTGACATCGCGCTGTGTCTAGGAGAGCCATTACACGAGTAGTCCCTGGCCAGGGCAAACGAGATATACTGGTAGGTTTCCAGTGTTATCTCAGGGTGTATTGGGCTTCACTCCGGCACGACTTGTACCGCTATTGGGGGACTGACGTTTACCGCCCCCTAGGCCCGCCATGCGATGTATCAGACGAACAGACCGGACTGTACGGAGAATGTCACACTCAGGCTCAGTAGGAGTTCAGATGGGTTTCGCCTCGTCCGTCTTCTTGTCGGCATTACCTGGGGACCGTTACGCACAGCTAGTGCCGCTTGCGGTCTGTGGTTAAACCCACTGCCAGCGTAGTGTCGATTCTTTAGAGTCCCACACAGAAAGTTTTTCGCCTTTAGGAAAAAGAGTAGAGGGCGCATGGTATTGCGACAGGTCGCATGGTTTTGCGACAGGGTTCGGTCACATCCGTGCACTTGTGCACGTACAGTGTCCGGACAGTTTACACTAGCGGGCTTTGGTTTAAGCCAGATCCTAGTATGCCCTATGGGATTGGATTTATCCAGTTTGCATTCGTGTTCCTCGGAACGCGGATGCGGGTGTGTATGCACAGTTGACAGGGAGGCAGAGGCTGCGGATTCTCATTAGGGTTGTTGACAGTTGACCGTTGACTATTTGACTTTATGCTCAACCCTAATGAGAATATGATATGTGATTAACTATTATATTAATTAAGTATTATGGTGATATGGTTGTTGACTTGTTGACTTTTGTTGACTTGTTGACTTTGTTGACTAGTTGATTTTTGTTGACTTATTGACCGGTTGACTAGGCTTGACTAGTTGACCATCATGATAACCATGGTTATCATTTCATGCCAAAGACTTTTTCTTGCTTGCTCATTTAAGTAAAATGAGTGCATGACATGATAAGGTTTTGGTTGCTTCTAACCATCATATAAGACTTTTTTTGATATGATGAGTTATGATCACTTTGGATTATGAGAGGGTGAAAGACAAAAGAGTTGCTCATTCTTTCTTGCTCATTCTCTCTCTTGTTCTTGAGCTCTCTTCTTGCTCTCACCCTCAACCTCTTGCTCCCTCTCTTGATCTATGGTTCTCTTGTCTCATGAGTTGAGAATCAAGAACCATAGATAAAATCCCATTCTAAATCATCTCTACTCATTCTAGTTCACTAGGTTTAGCAAACCAAGTGAACTAGTTTCTTCAAAGAACGAAGAAGGAGCTAAAGGTTGGAGCTTTCAAGTGGATCTATCTTCGGCGTACGGAGACAACGAGAAGGAGCCATCGAACCACTATCGGAGCTTGAAGAGAAGGAGTTCAAGTTTAGGTATAACCATCTTCATCCGAGTAGCTAAATATCTTTAGCTTAGTATGCTAGTTTTAGTTTAGGTAAAGATCCCGACCTAGCTTAGTCCATGTTGCCTCTTGCGTTAAAATTTTGATTTTATATCGTTTCCGCCTCCCCGTAAGAACCGGGGGTCGCAACGTGGACTTACAGTGGTATCAGAGCCTAACTAAACTTAAACTAGCTTGGTAGTGAAGTGTAACGAAGTTCGGAACCGGAAAAATCCAAAAACCAAACTTTTACAAAAACTGAGTTTCTGTTGAAATTTTTTTGGCTCAAAATGAAAAACTTTACACTTGTAAATTCGGCTCAGGGTTTTGTGTGAACACCCAAGAAAAACGATACAGTAATTCGTCCAAACCGCCGCCCTTCCGCCGCGCGAGCTAGGCATCCGCCGCGGAACCGCCGCGCTTTGTCGTCTTCTGTGCATCGTTTTTCGTGCAGTGTGTGTCTGTGTTGGTTTTGGGATTTTTGGAATATATTATATGTGCCCAGATTTTCCAGAAAAGAAATTTCCTTTTGGGGTCCTATAATTCCGTATTTTTTCCGAACTTCACTGCACTTTGACTTTGATGGTTATATCTGTGATGTTTGCATGTATTGAACGTCGGCTAATCGCTATAAGTCGATTAGTCGGGGTTATACATGATCTGTAATGTGCTGGAATGTGTATATAAATATGTTGGATTGTCGCGGGTGAATAGCCGGGGGTTGTGAGACGAGAGTTTTCTTTTCTTGCAATTTCATGTAAATTTGTAAATTGATGTAATAATTATTTGTATGGCCGCACAACCGGGAAGGGGTTGTAGCCGTCATTGTATAATTTCTTTTTACTGTTTTTGCTCCTAGGATAGACCCATGGAGGGGTGCACAAATACCGGGTATGCCGAAGTGTCGAGTGGCCTACTCATGGAGATGAGGGAGGTTGCTACGCTTCGGGTACTTGGCGGGTAGTTTGCCGCACCCGTAGGGGTCTTGGGTGGGGTTTTGGCTTTTCACCGCGACCGTGTTATCTGTTTTTGTTACAGGCTCGTACAAATTATAGATTGCTAGTATATCCAATGTATTTATCTGTGATCTGAAATGTTTATCATTGCAGTATATCTATATATGATATTATTTAGGCGTTGCTTATGTTTTACAGACGCGCTAGCCCAGCCCCCGCTCTGTCGTTAGTTAAGTAACCTAACGGGTAATGACGGGGCCCCGTGGCGAATGCGAATGGCATAAGCGTACGTCATATTTTGGTTGTTTTCTGCAATGGTAGGATTAAATGATGGGACGCATTAAAAGAACTAATGCAAGAATATCACGCATTAAAAGAACTAATGCAAGATAATAAACCAAGTTAAAGTCGTTGGAACACTTTCGAAAAACCACTCGGTTCTTTTCAAAACAAACTTTTAAAATACGGAGTTTGAGCCACTCCATTTAAAAGCTATCTCGTTCCATCGACCAAATCAAGTTCACTACATTCACGGTTTTGCCAAAACCATCCGTAGCCCTCCATCATTTCAGTTAAATATTCGGTAGTATTCAAGCTATGTATTTTGACCTCACGCCAAGGCATAGTGATTGGTAGCTGCCGGATATTTATCTGTTGCATAGATAGAATGCGTTGGTTTGAGACAGTCGTACTGCCATTTTGGCCTACGTCAAGGGTATGTACGGGTTGGTTCAAATTAACCTGGATAATGATGGGACGAACTTGACATGTGACTTATGACATTTTGACCTCACGCCAAGGTCATAAGAGCATGGGGCAAAAATCCACATCGGGAGTTTCATAAGTACTGAAACTTGCTAGATTTGCATACCATTTGGAGTGTGATGATTCTGGTAGGATTCCTTCAGTTTCGTCACGCGATGATATTTGGATCCCGATCCTACTGTGAGTATATGCTACTCCTCGGGAAATTTCTCACTTAACGATCAATGCTATAAACCTAGTAGGTGCCTAGAAAGGTGTTAGCGGGGCTACGCCCCCAGGGAAAAGAGGTTCTTTAATTAAGGAACTTCGTGAAAGCGTTGGAAAACCTCCCTCGAAGTACCGACACCGGCCTGGCTGAACGGTTAAGCAAGTATTGTACGGTGGGATTAATCCTGACTAATTCTTCCTTTATGGTTTGAGGAGGGATTCGAGAAACAGTGGGAGCCATCCTGTTTAGACAAATTAAAAACCACTCTAAACTTGCAAGAGCATCATGCTGAGTGTTTCTTCTTCTCTCTCCTAATTCCAGCGACCAATCAACATGACTGGACTTAAGTTACTCCTAGATAAAAACAAACTGACAGGGCCAAACTACAAAGATTGGCTCAGGAATGTCAAGATAGCAATCACTTATGACAAGCTGGGGTATCTTCTTACCACCAAAGCTCCCCCTGTCCCTGGTCCAACTTCCAGTATCGCGGATAAGGAAATCCGCAAGACTTGGGAGATTGATAGCGCGAAGGCCAAGTGCCTCCTGCTTGCCTCGATGGACAACGAACATCAGAGGAGGCATGAGAATATGGACATGGAGTCCATATTGCTCCATACAAAAGAACTGTATGGAGAGCAATCACGTATCGCAAGATACGAAGCGTCGAAAAAGTTATTTTCGACAAGAATGGCCGTCGGATCATCAGTAGCCGAGCACGTGCTAAAGATGATCGGCTTCATTGAGGAGCTCGCTGACCTAGGGATCACATTGGAGAGTGAGCTATATACGGATATAGTTCTCCAGTCCCTTCCTTCCACTTACGCCCAGTTTATACTGAACTTCAACTTACAAGAAAAAGAGGTTGAACTTTCAGAGCTCCTCAACATGCAGAGGAGCGCAGAGGGCACCCTACAGAAAAGTAGGGATACATCCACTTTGTTTGTAGGAGGATCATCTTCTTCTAGGTCCAAGGCGAAAGCCAAGGGAAAGAAGAAGAAGGCCCCCGCCAAACCAAGGGGCGGTGTTAGTAAAGTGGATACGAAGGGAAAAGGAAAAGCAACAAAGATAGCGGGGAAGCTTGTGGATAAGGAAGAATGCTTCTATTGTCATAAGAAAGGACACTGGAAGAATGATTGCAGGGCCTGGAAGGCCAGAACACAGGAATTGAAGCAGGTTGCAGCTTCAGCTTCAGGTGTGTATGTTATTGAAAACTGTCTTTCAATAAACTCTACTTCCTGGGTATTGGATACCGGATCAGGATCTCATATCTGTAATTCTTTGCAGGCGTTGAGAAACCGTAGGGTTTTGAAGGCAGGTGACATGACCCTCAAAGTTGCGAACGGAGCTAGCATGGATGCTAAAGCCGTGGGGGACTATCACCTGGGAATGTCAGATGGACATGTTTTGGTTTTGCGTAATTGCTTTTTTGTACCCAACGCAACTTGTAATATCATTTCTGTATCTTTAGTTTCTAAAGAAGGTTATGAATTTGCGTTTGTAAGTAATGTTGTAAACATTCACCTTAATCAGGTTTTGATTGGGTCAGGTACATTGAGTAATGGTATATACGTGTTAAACCAACCACAGATTTTTAATGTCCAGAATACATACAAAAGAAAGTCTCCAGAAATAAATCAGACTTTCTTATGGCATTGTAGATTGGGTCACATCAATGAGAGAAGGTTGACTAAGTTGCATACAGAAGGATATTTGAATACGTTCGAATATCAATCATATGCCACTTGTCAATCTTGTCTCAAAGGAAAGATGACAAAGACTCCGTTTACTGGACAAGGAATAAGAGCGAGCGAGCTCTTGGGACTCGTACACAGTGACGTGTGCGGTCCAATGTCCACACATGCCCGAAGCGGACATTCTTACTTCATTACTTTTACGGATGACTTCTCAAGGTACGGTTATGTCTTCTTAATGAAACATAAGTCCGAGGCCTTTGGAAAATTCCAGGAGTATAAGAATGAAGTAGAGAAACAGACCGGCAAAAGTATTAAGATTCTAAGATCGGATCGAGGTGGAGAATACTTAAGTGCCGAGTTCCTGGACTATTTAAAAGAGAACGGAATTCTCTCTCAGCTTACTCCTCCATACACCCCGCAACATAATGGTGTATCGGAGAGACGGAACCGCACCCTATTGGATATGGTGCGGTCCATGATGAGTAACGCTGAGTTACCGCGATCGTTCTGGGGGTATGCGCTAGAATCAGCTGCATACCTTTTGAACCGAGTTCCGACTAAGACTGTGCCTACCACCCCATATGAAATGTGGAGTGGGAAGAAACCCTATCTTCAATATCTGAAGATCTGGGGATGTCCAGCTTTTGTCAAAAAGCAGCATGCGGACAAACTCGAGGCACGCTCAGTACTGTGCAAGTTTGTGGGATACCCAAAGAACACCAGGGGGTATCTTTTCTACTACGCAGAGGAACAAAAAGTCCTTGTTTCTCGTAATGCCCACTTCCTAGAACACCAGTTCTTGGAAAAGGAAAATAGTGGGAGCGCAGTGGAACTGGAAGAAATTCCAGAACCACAGACTATTACTGAAAGGTTAGTGGAACCAGAGGGTTCAACAGAACAGGACATTCCTACGCCGCTCCGCAGGAGTAGTAGGCAGTCTCATCCGCCCGAGAGATACTGCGGTTTTCTCATAGACGGGGATAGAGAGGATTGCATCATAGATTATGATGAGCCTACTAGCTTCCAGCAGGCCGTTCAGAGCGTTGACTCAGTGAAATGGCTGGATGCAATGCGGACCGAAATGGAGTCCATGTACACCAACAAGGTATGGACGTTGGACATTGCTCCAGACGGGGTAAAACCCGTAGGATGCAAGTGGATCTTCAAAAGGAAGATTGGTGTAGATGGACAGGTTGAGACCTATAAAGCTAGGCTGGTAGCAAAGGGTTTTCGTCAAAGACCTGGCTTGGACTACGACGAAACCTTTTCTCCAGTAGCCATGCTGAAATCCATTCGGATCCTTCTTGCCATTGCTGCCTTCCACGATTATGAGATCTGGCAAATGGACGTAAAGACAGCTTTTCTAAATGGAAATTTAGAGGAGTGTGTCTATATGGACCAGCCAGAGGGTTTCATTCAGAGTGGGAGCAGCGGAAAGGTGTGCAAGTTGCTTAAGTCCATCTATGGACTAAAGCAGGCATCGCGGAGTTGGAACATCTGCTTTGATGAGACGGTCAAAGAATTTGGCTTTATCAAAAATCCAGATGAACCATGCATCTATAGTAGATTTGTAGCGAGAACTGTAGTATTCCTCGTTTTATACGTGGATGACATTCTCTTAATAGGAAATGACATTCCTATGCTACAATCTGTCAAGGGGTTCTTGTCACACAGGTTCTCCATGAAAGACCTGGGTGATGCCTCGTACATTCTGGGTATCCGGATCTACCGTGACAGATCCAAGAGGATATTAGGACTTTCACAGTCCAGGTACATCGACACCATACTGAAGAGATTCAGTATGGAAGATTCCAAGCGCGGTAACCTACCGGCTTGTCACGGGATCACCCTCTCTAAAGAGATGTCTCCCAAGACTGATTTGGAGAGGGATCGCATGTCTATTATACCCTACGCTTCTGCGGTAGGCTCTATAATGTATGCGATGTTGTGTACCAGACCGGATGTAGCTTATGCACTGAGTGTGGTAAGCCGGTATCAGTCAAACCCTGGGGAGAAACACTGGATAGCGGTAAAGAACATTCTCAAGTACCTGAGAAGGACTAAGGAGATGTTCTTGGTGTATGGCGGAAAAGACCTCCAGATCGAGGCCTTTGCTGACTCCAGCTTCCAGAGTGACAAGGATGATTCCAAGTCCATGTCGGGTTTTGTCTTTACCCTCAATGGAGGGGCGGTGTGTTGGAAGAGTTCCAAACAGGAAACCGTTGCAGACTCGACGATGGAAGCGGAATACATCGCTGCATCTGATGCCGCAAAAGAAGCTGTCTGGATGAGGAAGTTCTTGAAAGAACTTCAGGTGGTTCCGTCCATTGTTGATCCAATACCTCTGTATTGCGACAACAATGGGGCTATAGCTTTAGCGAAGGAACCCAGGTCCCATCAGAGATCCAGGCACATCTTGAGGCGGTATCACCTGATCAGGGAGATCGTGGATCGCCAGGAGATCGAGGTTCGGAGAGTCGCTTCAGAAGACAACACTGCAGATCCATTCACCAAGGCCTTGCCCCAGACTCAGTTCGAGCGGCTGATCGAGATGATAGGTCTTCGATACGCCAGTACATGGCCTTAGTGCAAGTGGGAGATTGTTAGTGTATATGCCCTAGAGGCCATTACTGTATCATACTAGTTTGTATATTACTTAATGGATGCTTGGGATATTCACCTTGTATATACAATCTTGCTCAAAATAGTAGTATGCTACTTGGTTTGTTTCTACTTCAATGTGTACATGTGTTTATTTTGTATATCGCCTATACACATTAGTAGAGCCCTTAGGATCTTTGCTTGATTACCAGCGATGTGATGGCCGTCACACTAGTGGGGCTGGGTAATCTATAAGCACATCCTTATGCAGGTCCCTGGTCGCAGGACTATCGAGACAGGGCATCGATACTCCGGAGTAGACCAGCGCATGCGCTTCTCATCCCAGTGTGGGAGACGGTCTGTCCCACAGCCGTCAGTACGTCGTACTTGAGATAGTATGCGGGTGCTCGTTAGGTTACGGGTACACTGGACAGGACTCGTCGGGAACTGACTAGTTGGTATTATACCTATCGTCAGTTTTCAGTTCCCAGGTGATATGAGTACAGCTTAGTCCGCTGACTTGACACTGTCACTTCGCCTCGGGTGTGTTCCCACTGTACTTTGATCACTACCCTACCACGGCTCAATGGAGTCGTGCAAACAGGTGGTGGTTGGGTGCAGTCCCGAAGCACTTGGAGGCAGTGACGGTTAGACAGGATTCGTCTCTCCCGGTATTGGGGTTGACATCGCGCTGTGTCTAGGAGAGCCATTACACGAGTAGTCCCTGGCCAGGGCAAACGAGATATACTGGTAGGTTTCCAGTGTTATCTTAGGGTGTATTGGGCTTCACTCCGGCACGACTTGTACCGCTATTGGGGGACTGACGTTTACCGCCCCCTAGGCCCGCCATGCGATGTATCAGACGAACAGACCGGACTGTACGGAGAATGTCACACTCAGGCTCAGTAGGAGTTCAGATGGGTTTCGCCTCGTCCGTCTTCTTGTCGGCATTACCTGGGGACCGTTACGCACAGCTAGTGCCGCTTGCGGTCTGTGGTTAAACCCACTGCCAGCGTAGTGTCGAGTCTTTAGAGTCCCACACAGAAAGTTTTTCGCCTTTAGGCAAAAGAGTAGAGGTCGCATGGTATTGCGACAGGTCGCATGGTTTTGCGACAGGTCGCATGGTTTTGCGACAGGGTTCGGTCACATCCGTGCACTTGTGCACGTACAGTGTCCGGACAGTTTACACTAGCGGGCTTTGGTTTAAGCCAGATCCTAGTGTGCCCTATGGGATTGGATTTATCCAGTTTGCATTCGTGTTCCTCGGAACGCGGATGCGGGTGTGTATGCACAGTTGACAGGGAGGCAGAGGCTGCGGATTCTCATTAGGGTTGTTGACAGTTGACCGTTGACTATTTGACTTTATGCTCAACCCTAATGAGAATATGATATGTGATTAACTATTATATTAATTAAGTATTATGGTGATATGGTTGTTGACTTGTTGACTTTTGTTGACTTGTTGACTTTGTTGACTAGTTGATTTTTGTTGACTTGTTGACCGGTTGACTAGGCTTGACTAGTTGACCATCATGATAACCATGGTTATCATTTCATGCCAAAGACTTTTTCTTGCTTGCTCATTTAAGTAAAATGAGTGCATGACATGATAAGGTTATGGTTGCTTCTAACCATCACATAAGACTTTTTTTGATATGATGAGTTATGATCACTTTGGATTATGAGAGGGTGAAAGACAAAAGAGTTGCTCATTCTTTCTTGCTCATTCTCTCTCTTGTTCTTGAGCTCTCTTCTTGCTCTCACCCTCAACCTCTTGCTCCCTCTCTTGATCTATGGTTCTCTTGTCTCATGAGTTGAGAATCAAGAACCATAGATAAAATCCCATTCTAAATCATCTCTACTCATTCTAGTTCACTAGGTTTAGCAAACCAAGTGAACTAGTTTCTTCAAAGAACGAAGAAGGAGCTAAAGGTTGGAGCTTTCAAGTGGATCTATCTTCGGCGTACGGAGACAACGAGAAGGAGCCATCGAACCACCATCGGAGCTTGAAGAGAAGGAGTTCAAGTTTAGGTATAACCATCTTCATCCGAGTAGTTAAATATCTTTAGCTTAGTATGCTAGTTTTAGTTTAGGTAAAGATCCCGACCTAGCTTAGTCCATGTTGCCTCTTGCGTTAAAATTTTGATTTTATATCGTTTCCGCCTCCCCGTAAGAACCGGGGGTCGCAACGTGGACTTACAGTTCCTACCATTGTTGATCCAATACCGCTGTATTGCGACAACAACGGCGCTATGGCTTTAGCGAAGGAACCCAGGTCCCATCAGAAGTCCAGGCACATTTTGAGGCGATACCACCTGATCAGGGAGATCATAGATCGCCGAGAGATCGAGGTGAAGAGAGTAGATTCGTAGAATAACACTGCAGATCCACTCACGAAGGCCCTACACCAGACTCAGTTCGAGCGGCTGATCGAGATGATAGGTCTTCGATACGCCAGTACATGGCCTCAGTGCAAGTGGGAGATTGTTAGTGTATATGCCCTAGAGGCCATTACTGTATCATACTAGTTTGTATATTACTTGATGGAAGCTTGGGATATTCACAGTTGTATAGACAATCTTGCTCAAAATGGTAGTATGCTACTTGGTTTGTATCTACTTCAATATGTGCATGTGTTTCTTTTAGCATATCGCTTATACATATTAGTAGAGCCCTTAGGATCTTTGCTTGATTAGCAGCGTTGTGATGGCAGTCACACTTATGGGGGCTGGGTAATCTATAAGCACATCCTTATACAGGTCCCTAGTCGTAGGACTATCGAGACAGGGCATCGATACTCCGGAGTAGACTAGCGTATACGCTTCTCATCCCAGCAGGGGAGATGGTCTGTCACACAGCCATCAGTACGTCGTACTGGAGATAGTATGTGGGTGCTCGTTAGGTTACGAGTACACTGGACAGGACTCGTCGGGAACTGTTGGTTGGTATTATACCTATCGTCAGTTATCAGTTTCCAGGTGACATGAGTACAGCTTAGTCCGTTGACTTGACACTGTCACTTCGCCTCGAGTGTGTTCCCACTGTACTTTGATTACTACCCTACCACGGCTCAAAGGAGTCGTGCAAACAGGTAGTAGTTAGGTGCAGTCCCAAAGCACTTGGAGGCAATGACGGTTAGACAGGATTCGTCTCTCCCGGTATTGGGGGTTGATATCGCGCTGTGTCTAGGAGAGCCATTACACAAGTAGTCTCTAGCCAGGGCAAGCGAGATATACTGGTAGGTTTCCAGTGTTATCTCAGGGTGTTCTGGGCTACACTCCGACACGACTTGTACCGCTATTAGGGGACTGACGTTTGCCACCCCCTAGGCCCGCCATGCGATATTCTCAGACGAACGGACCGGACTGTACGAAGATTGTCACATACAGGCTCAGTAGGAGTTTGGATGGGTTTACCTCATCGGCCTTCTTATCGACATCTACCTAGGGACCGTTACGTACAGCTAGTGCCGCTTGCGGTCTGTGGTTAAACCCACTGCCAGCGTAGTGTCGAGTCTTTAGAGTCCCACACAGAGAGTTTCCCTGCACTGAGCGAAACGTGTAGAGGCCGTATGGTTTTTCGGCAGGGCCATGATCACTTACGTGCACTTGTGTGCGTATGCTGTTCGGGCAGGCAATACAAGTGGGCTTTCGTTTAAGCCAGATCCTAGTATTGCGCGGATGGATTTGTTTTGTCTTCTGTGCATTCGCATTCTACGGAATGCGGATGCGGGTGTGTATGCACAGTTTTGAGGAGCAAAGAAGGAGGAGGTGCCTCATTAGGGTTTTGACAGTTGATTCGGTCAAAACCATAATGAGGCAGACTCATTAGGGTTTTGGCAGTTGGTTCGGTCAAAACCATTATGATCCGGGGACATTATTTACTAATCTTTTTAGTGATAATTATGTTATGGCTAATTGCTTTGACCATTTGACCATACTTGACTTTGTTGACCGTTTGACCAAAGTTGACTTGGACCTTCATGAGAGGTCTAGAGTATTCTTTGGATTTGTTTTTAGTTTTGATATGAAAATGGTCAATTCAATTTGTAGCCATCAACTTTGTCATGAAATGATTGGTAATGATGATGTTTATGTATTATTGAACCATGGTGCTTTTTCTTTAGTTGATAATTCATTTTCTCATTTCTCATTCTCACTCTTGAAAAAGAAATGAGAAAGCTCCATGGTTGCTAGCTTCATCTTCCTCCTCTTGAAAATTCCTTTGATCTCATGTGTTGAGAGAAAAAGGATCTAAATAGAAAAACACATCCATCTACTACTTCTACACATCCTAGGACATAAAGACTAGCGATCTTGTTGCCCTAGTTGCCTCGGCTCGAGGTGGAGCTCGGAGCACAACTCTCGGGTGGATCGTCTTCGACTCAAGAAGGCCACGGAGGTGATCAAGATCCGGATCGATCCTCGGAGCGTGGATGGACGAGCAGGACAGCGGAATGAAGACCCGAAGGACCGGTATCATGAGGTATAATCTCTATGGCATAGTAGATAGAACCTCAAGTAGTTTGCTAGTTTGTAGTTTAGCAAAGATCCTTCTTTTAGTCCATGTTGCCTTTGCGCCAAATATTGTTTTTTCGCCATTTCCGCCTCCCCGTAAGAACCGAGGTGAGCAACGTGGACTTACTCGATGCCATGTCTCGATAATCCTGTGACTAGGGATCTGAAAAAGGATGTGCTTGTAGACTACCCAGCCCCCACTAGTGTGACTGCCATCATAATGCTGGTAGTCAAGCAAGATCCTAAGGGCTCTATCAATACGTACACACATATTAAGATAGATATAAACCAAGTAGCATACTACCATGTTTAGCAAGACTGTTATTATAACTGTGAATATCCCAAGCTTCCATTAAGTAATATACAAGCTAGTATGATACAATAATGGCCCCTAGTGCATATACACTAACACAATAAACCTGCACAAATAATAAATCAACACAACGGTGTATAAAGCATATCTCAAGTGCAATAACTATGCACAAAATGTAAATACTCAGTAGGTGCAGCCATGGTGCTCGAAAACAAATATCATGAAACTCAGTCATCAAAACTCAATCATGCGAATAGATTGCCCAGAATACCGAAATCAAGTATGGCGGAATAGTCCCGCTCAAGCACATCCTCTAAGAGTCTCTGGCCAACTATCGTGGTCACTCATAACATGTTTCGTCGACGATGCCGAACCCTGTCCTAGTGGGTGTGTGCAATATGACTGATCCTGGGTCCAAGTCTTCTCGTATAGTATTCCAGAAAGGTCCTGTCAAGGTCCCTCCCCAAATCTCGTTGCTGCCGAACTGCCCGGAAGTCATCATCTTTACTATATCTATTTCTAGTTCCGGAACGGCTGCATAATCATCACGACTCCTCCTAGAAGGTATATCCATAGTCAACGCCTCTGCTTGCGTATCACATCTCTGATGTCAGCGGAGTGGAACGTCCTCTCGTCATGATCTCGTACGAACCTCTTACTCCACTTTTCTCCAATGTCGACTGATTCGGACTCGTCTCATCGTGGCTACATTGACTGCGCTCCAACGGCTATACTCGTATCTGGAGTCTCCCAAGCAATGTATCCCATCACATGATATCCGAATGAGGTCAAACTTTTCAATCGATTCGTCGAGGTTCCATAATCCCCCAAGAGCTCAACATCTTGGATACAATTTAATAGTATCGAATATATGTCACAGCACCTATGGACCAACCATAGAAGGGCAAACCCAAGCCTCACTAATGGCACCGCTAAACCGCCGCAAACCCTAAGGTTCACCGGCGTTCCATGGTCATTATGTCGAGTTAGGGTTTCATTTTTCTAGAGGGTCCGTAGAATTACTTGCATTGTTTTCCGAATACTTTAAACTTTGAAAATGGGTTCCTGACATTCGACCGCCTCTATCGACACTCAACGTACCTGCGTGAAGTCGTCTCTAGCTGGAATCAATCAATCTGATGACCTCGCATCGGGGTAAGCGAACGAACCACATATCCTAGTCATTCATCCTCGGGTGACTAGCGATCTTCTATCATATCTCTAAGTACAACTCATACTGCACTCTAACATCTGGGGCGATATCTTGTCGTTCGCAGCAACTACTGGCTCATCCTTCTGCATGCTGAACAGTTCCTCAATCATCATGAATAGAAGATACATCAATGGTCATCACATTCTGGCTGGACTCTATCAGTGGCTCAATCCTCTGGTGCTGATCTGCACGTCCGAGTAATCTCATAAAAGCGACCCATCCAACGCTCATGGCGCGAAAACACAATAAAACGATGCCTCTATGCAATCGTATGTCCCCGGAATCACGCACTGGTCAGTCCTCGTCCGTGACGAGCTCGTGCTGACCGCAACTCTAGCTGTAGCTCTCCATGCTCGTACAACCATGATAACAAAACCATAAACTGGTACCGATGAGGATAGATCATAGGAATGAATATAATACTGTGCAAAGAAATGTACATCCTAAGGCTTCTTAAAAGGAGTATCGTATCGTAAGTATGCCGCGAAACATACACACGATACGTCACTCTACTTGACTACTTCATCAACCAAGGGTCATCCTACACTCCGAAGGTAAAACCTAACGCTTTGATACCAACTTTGTCATGACCCGAAAAGTACGGAACATGACCGACACTTAAATTACGAAACGTCTCGAGGCGTACGTAATCTAAGTAAGCCAAAACCCAGAAATCAAAACCAAGTAAAGCAGTAGAGTGAAGGAAAACCAATTTAAGGCAAGAAGTTTAATAACATAAGCCGAAGTACGTATTTTTAAAATCTCAAGCCATTTCCTGAAAAATTTCGGCAGAGGTTCCTTTGTAAATACTGACCCCAAACGGGTACAAAACCTGATAAAGTATATATAATGAATAAAGGTATCCTCTAGCGGGAGCTAGCTCTTCGCCAAATGGCGGACAAAACCACACAATGCAATATAATATACAACACCAAAAGGCGAAGGTCAAACTCAGGATAAAAATCCAACATCATCAAGAAAACCAGAGGAAAACCATAATAATACAGCGCGCGACTCTAAGGTCGAAAGAATATACACTGGTCATCTATCTCTATCAAATATACAAGTCTGGTTGATGGAGTTTTACTAGATACAACTGAAATAACAAATATACAATGGTGGACCTGATGCAAAAGATCCCACCTACCAAAGCAATCACTCGGAAGGAACAGTGTGCCAGCAAAGCCGCAACGAATCCTGTACGGCAAAACCTGCAAGGAACTGTGGCACAACGGGGGTGGGTTGTCAACTCGTGAGTAGAAAATATTACAGAGCAGAAATCGGATGTATGACGCTATCCTAGGTCATATCAAGTAATATCCTAAAATAAATATCCGGATCCATTTACACATAAATGCAATACCACGTGCTCGTGTCAGTGCCTCAGATAGCAAGATATCAGATATATGATGTATGAATGCATTACTAATGAAAACAGAATACATCATGAATGAGACAACTGTTTTCTTTCTTTAATGAGATTTCTATATGTATATAAATAGAGTATCATCAATGAAATCAACAGAGAAATCCATGTCAAGTATCGACATAAAACATAAATCTCAATATCTCAATATCTCAGGCTCCAGCTATCCGGACTGGCCTGTATCATCGAATCTCAATATCTCAGTGTCTTAAATGTCAATATCTTAATACCTTGGGCTCCGTCAGTCCGGATCGGCCTATATCATCAATCACAAGACAACGAACGGCATCCTCCGGATATCCGCCACGCCAAACAATCACCGGTAGGGAGTCTGCCCCTGCCGGGCTCATCGTCTACAACTCGAGCTTCTTGCCCCGGGTACCATACCAGGTCCACCATGTACCTGCAGACGGTTCATCAAACTCCTCGAATCGGGTCTCGAAAACCATCTCAGAACCGAGAAAATATCATGGTGGACAATACTCAACATATCAAGGAAAACCGCATTTTTTCTCTTTAAAATAATTCATCAGTTTACAAAACTTTCACATGCGGTTTCCAGAAAATATCAAGAAGAATCCGAAGTCGTCAAGTCACCATGTCAATAACAATGAAAACCGGCATAAATCTCTATAATACTGCATAACCAATGAATATATGGATGCATCTGATATCATGCAATAATTAAACTAGCATATGAAAGGTATAACATGTAGCAACTATCAGCTAGCAAACTATGTCAATGAAATAGTATTTTCTAAAGTGTACGTGACATGGCAATTACCGATGATGATGTGTGTGAGCCGGCAAGCAGGTGTACGTAGAATATACGCATCATCGGTAATGGTGCTGGTGTCCTGACAGCAGGGTCTCATAATAATTACAGATAACATATGTACAGGCATGCAATGCGATGAAACATCATGAATATACAGAAAGTGATGTAGTAACAGCAATCCTGAAAATATACCTACCCAAGATACGAGTCATACAGTTTGGTATTTAAATTACACACAATTCTCCACTTTTTAAAATGAGTATGACTCGAGCCCATTCAAAAGGGTAAATATATCTAGTTGTCGATGATCTCGTCTCAATATTATTACGTACGATACAATAAATAATATGACATCCTCGAGTCAAGAGTGCGGATCTATCATCATAATTATATCTCGTACGGTAAATCCATCGTACGGCATCCTAAATCAGGGTACGGGTCGAATATCACATATAACACAACATCCATATGGTATCATCATCACGTATCATGAACTATCACATATAACACAACATCCATATGGTATCATCATCACATATCATGAACTATCACATATAATACAACATCCATATGGTATCATCATCACATATCTTGAACTATCACATATAAGACAACATCGATATAGTGTCATCATCACATATAATGAACTGGGGGGTACTGATCTAAAGTCTAGTACAAACTAATACCAATATCATCATACATATGTCCTCGTGTGAATAAAATCACATCACTCAACGATCAACTATAATATCCCGCCGCATCTCATATCATGACCCAAACACATATCATAACTCACGACATCATGCCCGATCATATCGAGCCACCTCCAAATATCATATACTATCCTCAACATCCATATATATATATATATATATATATATATATTTATATATATAAGAACTAAAACATCCATTTAAACCTATATATATACATATGACGTATACACCCAAAACCAAATCCCGTGTGTATATGTGTATGTGTACAACCTTACTCTAGGGTTCACGACTAAGAAACCAACTAAATCCTTTCTTCAATTCTCGCTAACACTAACCCATGATCTCCTAAAGCTTTTCTTACTAAGTGTTCATATCTCTCAATAACACATCTAAGTAAATCTATATCACATTATACCATTTCTTACGACATTGCGGGGGTGCTATACGCCATCCACCCGACTTCCCCCGTAGATATAATCTACTCACCTTTGCTTGCCGATGCCGATGTCACCACGCTGTTGCTTGTCATCTCTAAGTCTTCACGAGGGTACCTACATATAATAAACAATCGCAATCGCTATTAACATCAAGTCCAGAAACTAAAACGGCACACGGATTGCCTATGGGTCAAAACCTATACCCCACGCGTGCAAAACGACTAAACAACCATTGTTGTTGATGTACAAACATGCAACAACCCAATACGAATCCAAATATCAAGAATTAGAATTTCAAAATACGGAAAACATAGCCAAAATCACACTAGAATGCTCCCAGATTTTGAATCAGGTCAAATAAAGCTAAGCAAACAAATTTAGGGTGCTGTATATGATGTATATGAGCTACTGGACAAACCCCGACACCTCATGCCACCAAGTGGCTGCCCCTACCCCTAAAACTTCAGCCAGCTCGGCCTTCCCTGCTCTGTTGGGCTTCGTCTTCATAGGGTGGTCTCCTGGTGGTGTATCTAGGTCCTTGGTATTGTTTGTTACTCTCAAAACCTCCCCGGGTCACTCCAGATTTCTCTGCACACCCCAAACACTCACAAAACCGACATGGATCAATTATAAAGTTTGTATTCTCGGTTATAAACTCAGTTCCAGGTCTCTAATTTGATCCCTGGGGTCTTGTACAGCCACCACACATCACTAATTCCCCAAAATCCTCAAACACTTCTCTTGAATTTTCTAAACACCACATACCCTAACCAAACACTTTCTAAACTAATCTAGAATACAAGAAATCTAAAAATAAACTAAATGGAAGAATTTATACCACCTTGAGGCCACTCAAGACAGCCCTAGCTCCCTAAAGTTGTCAAAATCCCATTTTGCTTAGTCCAATGTGCTTCCCTTGAGCTTGTGCATGTTTTTAAAGAAATGGGTATGGGGTTTTGGTGAATATTTTGATATGGGTCAATGAAGATAGAAGATGGAGGGAGATGAGGAAGAAGAAGAAGAAGAAGAAAAATGGTGTAGGAACAATGAGGCAGCACCCCCCTTCTCTCTCTCTCAAGCATGGTCTTGTATCATGATTATGTCCCCTTTTCTCTCTCCTCAAGTCATCATTACACCCTTTTTCCATTCTTTTTCTTTCTCACCACAATAAAATCAAATACATAACACAAATGAAATGAAACAACATGTAACATGTTATGGTGCACTAGCCATGAAAACTGTAGAAACACGGATTTGGCTTAATCGCGATTAGCAGTGCACTAATCGGGTTTTTTTTTATCAAAACTGCATATAATAAATTTTAAAAATGCCAAATCCTTTAAATATATTTTTAAATGAATAAATCATTTTAAATTTTCATTTATTTCATAATTATAAGTATATATTTATACCCTTTTTCGAAAACCCCAATTTCGCAAATCGGGCAGTTTTCGGGAAATATATTATTTTAATATTAAATTCCAAAAATAATATTTTATATTTTCTGAAATGTTACAATATCAAATCAAGAGAAACCGGGTTTTTCAAATAATGCATAATTTCATGAAACTATCACGGTCCTCAAATCCAGAAAACATCAAGTAATGAATAAGTATAAATGCGTGAATCAAAACACATATATTAGTGTCCCATTCCAGTAATATATGTATATAGGCATATATAACAGCGTCCCATTCCACTGTTATATATACATAGGAGTAAAAATATCAGAGAATATCATATGAAATTCATGAATGTAATATATGCAACATGAAACAGTAATATGAGCATATAAAGGAAAAACCGCTATTTAACTACAACAATTTAATATATATATGTCATGCGGTTCTTAATTTCCTCCAAGTCCATACAATATCAAATAAAGGTGAATATGTAGCTATAGACAGGTATGCGTAACCATGTCAATATAGCAAGATATGCGTATCTACCTATCAATAATGATGTAATACCCTCCAGGTATATGTGTAAGTAGGTATGCAAACTGTACATGTAGCTATGTCCCATATGTGTATATACCTGTCACTAATGGTACGATACCATATGGGTATATAGGTAACTAGCATGTAGGCATGGCAAGGTATACTACCTATCATATGCGCCAACGCATAAGAATCAATGACCCCACGTCAATGACAAAACAGTACCACATAGGTATGTGTAGCCCTAACTAGGTAAGTGAGTATACATATAAGTATGTATAGACGGTGTACATGTAAGTATATGTGCATAGTGTATGGTGTTTTTCGTCACCCCATTGAGATGGGAATATGCGCGCGCTTGTCAGGCATAGTATAGATTCCCCCTGCCTAGGGTAGGCTCGGGTTTATTGATTGTGGGGATCCGAATCTCCGGCAACCGTGGACTAAGCAGCCGTTACTTACCCCTCGCCTTTGGAGTAAGGGAACCTCCGATTAACGGGTTAAACTGGTCATGCGAACTCAATATGCAGCGTGCGCGTGTTGTTTTTGGAAAGGGGATTTTGGATACATCGGGAGCCACGCATAGTTTTTATGGGGGTCCCGCTGTTAGTTGTATGTATGCCCTAGAGGCCAATATTGTACAGATGATGTATATTATATTGGATACTTGGACATATATAGAGATGACTTTCTTGCTCGATATGATAGTATGCTATCTGGTTACTCTTTATCTTAACATGTACACTAGTCTCTTTTAAACTGTCTTATGGTTACATGTTGGTAAAGCTCTTAGGATGTGTACTTGACTACCTGGACTATGATGCAGATCATACTAGTGGGGACATGGTAGTCCATAAGTACATCCTTCAAGGTCCCTAGTCGTGGGTGTATCGAGACGGGGCATCGATATACCAGAGTAGACTAGCGTATACGCTTCTCGACCCATGAGATGGGCGATGGATGATCCCATATCCATTGGTGTTTGACATAAGAGATGGTGTACGGGTGGCTTCATGATGGACAGCGAGAGGACACCCACGTGGAGCTAAGGAAGTAGATAACCGGATCTACAAAGGTTGTAGCTCTCTTCCTTTAGTTAAAGTGTTAACTAGATTATCTTTTCGCCTAGAAATCTAGCCGACGATCCGTATTAGGGTTTCTCGGCACCCATAATTTTAGAAATTGGCATGATCGATGCCTTGTGAGACTTCATTAGAGTGCCTAAGAACCCTACAGTGGTATCAAAGCCTAGCTAGAGCCTTAGGCGAAGTCTAGACGCAATTTGAAGCCCGAACGAACCCGAAACCCTAAACCAAACATGCTCTCTGGACTTTTTCCAAAATCTGGAGTTTTTCGATATTAAAAATATGCAGAAAAATCAGCAGGAAATTCTAAGGTTTACTGTGAAATTCGTGACCCTAATTCCACTAAGCAGGCGCGGATCCGCGCCATGAGCATGGCTCATGCGGCGGATCTGCGGCCGTACGGCCTCAATGTTTAAATAATTTTACACAGTAATTCTTAGTTTCCAGTGGTGATTTTCCTGGGTATTTTTAATAATTATTCAAGAGTTGAATTTTCTGGGGTTGCTTTGGGGATTCGGTGTTTCGATCGGGGTATCAAATTTCGTCTTTGTGTTTTTCCGGATAATTTTTAGAATATGTTAAAAAGTTCGACCGGATATAAATACCCAATTTTTCCCCTATCGGGAAATTTCCAAGTGTTGGATTTTTCCGTAGTTTAACGACGTTCTAAGTAGTGCAAGTAACGCGATGGACCCTCTAGAAGACAACAAACCTTAACTCGATTATGTGATCGTCTTGAACTGCCCTTTGAACTTTCGGGTTTGGGGGAGTACGGCATGCCACATGTGAGGCGTTGGCTTGACCCTTCTACGGCTGGACCGTTGGTACTGAGGCACGAACTGAATGTTGTTAGACTTATTTCATGTGTTGAGCTGTATCGGGAAAACTTGGGTATTCGACTGTTCGATCGGAAAGTTTAACATTTTCTGTTTATCTGGAATGTGATACAATAATTGGAATTCACAAACAGTTATGAGATAACTGAATGAATGTTATAAATCTAGCAATTTAGTCCCACATGATATTGAAAAGAGTTTTCGATAATGAGACTAAAATGCGGGATTTATATCTGTTAGGCATGTGATGTCTAAGTATTTCATTTGATTAGGCATGTGATGTCTAAAGAGGTTGCGGATTCCAACTGTTGTAGTTTTACACTTTCTTTTCTGTGACCGTAAGTGTAATATGTGATATCGCCGGTTTCGTTGCTATACGTCAACGACAATTGGGGTACGCATACTTACTTACGTTGATGACATGTGATGTTATGTGTTGCTGGATATGTTATATTGGATCGTCGTGTTTGAATAGCCGGGGGTTTTTATGTGAGATGAGTGTTTTTCATTTTCATTCATGTAAAAACTTGTATGTAATATTCTTTTATTTGGGGCACTTCCAAATAGCGGAAGTTGTCACCCTTTGTATATTATTTACTTTTCCGCATTAAGATAGACCCAAGGAGGGGAGCACAAGTAACCGGGTTCTGGGGTCCAGTAGGAGACCAACTCGAGGAGTCGAGTCCGGGTCTCCTAACCCTAGAATTGGCAAGGTAGCTTGCCGCTCTCGTAGGGGTCTAGGGGTGTGGGATTGGCTATTCATCACGACCGTGGAATCCGTGTTTTATACTGGCTCGTATTGAAAACACGGACGTCCTAGTATATCCAATATTTCATATGTTTCTTCTGCTGCGATATCTGTGTTGTGATTCTGTGATGGATATAGTATATAGTATATATGATATATTATATAGACGTTACTTATGTTTTACACCCGCGCTAGCCCTGCCCTGCTCTGTCGTTAGTTACCTAACCTAACGGTGCACGAGGGGACATCGAGGCGAATGCGGATGGCATAAGTGTACGTCATATCTATCTGTGATGTTTAGGTATTTAAATGATGGGACTTCATTAATGTGATTAATGAAAGAAAAGAAACCTAAGATGTTGTAGAATCAAATTTTAAATAAAACAGGTAGCTACAGTTCTTGCTTTGCACAGCGGTATATGTGATATATCCTGCACCTTATTCGATGAGGAAAGGACCGAGATCCCTTCACCGGGAGTGACTCCTTTAGCAATAACTGGCAGATGCTACACACTCGGTTTGCTTTTGATTGCTTCTATAGTTTATGCTTTGCACAATGATATATATGATATATCCCGCACCTCATTCGACGAGGAAAGGGCCGACGATCCCTTCACCGGGAGTGACCCCTTTAGCAAAACTAGAAAAGCCTCAAAATCACTCCATTTTTAAAACTTCATTTGATTCTACAACGATATCAAGTTCATTACGCAATAGGTTTTCAGAAAAACCTGACGTAGCCCTCCATCATTTCAGATAAATCCTACTTAGTATTCGTGCTACGTTTGTTGACCTCCGTCAAGGCGTAGTGTGCGGTAGCTAACTAGTATTTGTCTGCTTATGCATGTGATGCAGATTGGATTAGGGTAGTCGTACGACCTTGTTGACCTCCGTCAAGGGTCGTACGGGTGGGTTTGATTCAATCAAGAAATGACGGGTTGAACTTGACTTGCACCCTGTGGTTTGTTGACCTCCGTCAAGGTCATAGGATGCTTGGGGCAAAATATTATCGGGAATTTCAAGTGTTGAAATTTGCAATGAGATTGCATACCTTCTATGAGATAGTTGGATCCCGATACCCACTGCGAGTAAGAGTTACTCCTGGGAGAGTTTTACACATTGCAATTAGCTGATCAAGTAGGTGTCTAGAAAGGTGTCAACGGGGTTACGTCTCTGGGAAAACGAGATTTACATTAATTAGGTTCGTGCGAAAGCACGGGGGACCTCTCTCAAAGTACCGACACTGGCCTGGCTGAAAGATTGGCGAACTTGTAGTGTGTAATTAATCCCGGCTAGTCTTTCCTTTTATGGTTTGAAGGAAGATTTGATAAAAAGCAGTGGGAGCCATCCTGATTAGATAAGATAATAACCAATCTGATCTTGCACGAGCATACGCTAAAGTGTTTTCTTCTCTCTCTCTCCAGGTAGCGACAATTTCATGCCCTAATAAAGATAATAATATGGATGTATTGACCGAACCCGCATGTTATACTGTGCTGGGGAACGTTGGTTCCGTTCTATCTTATAAGAGTTATAGGAATGAACAGGAAATAGGGGAATACCAGGATTCCCATGCCACCCGAATGAAGAAAGTACATGATGATGCATTTTCTTCGGGTGTGTTCGTTACTGAGAACTGTTTCTCTATTTGCTCTACGTCATGGGTATTAGATACCGGGTCAGGATCCCATATATGTAATCAGTTACATGGGCTTAGGAAAGGTAGAGAACTTGGAGAAAGTGATAAAGACATTAGAGTTGGAAATGGTGCAATTATTGCAGCTAAGACTGTCGGGGAATATCACCTTGTATTACCAACTGGTAATACATTGGTTCTGAACGAATGCTATTACATGCCGAACCTGATATGCAACATTATATCGGTTTCTTTATTAAGTAAAGAAGGATATAATTTTGTATTACAGGACAATGTTATGAACATTTTCCGTAACCAAAAGTTGGTTGGATCAGGCATGTTATGCAATGGCATTTATGTTCTAAATCAATCAACAGTTCTGAGCATAACAAACACACACAAGAGGAAGAGTTCTGAACTCAACGAATCCTTCTTGTGGCATTATAGACTGGGTCACATCAATGCGACACGACTGGCTAAGTTGCATAAGGATGGATATTTAAATCCGTTTGAATTTTCATCTTATGACACTTGCCAGTCATGTCTCAAAGGCAAGATGACCAAAACTCCGTTTACGGGACACGGAGAAAGAGTTACCGAACTCTTAGGACTTATACATAGTGATGTATGCGGTCCCATGTCTACACATGCCAGGGATGGTTCTTCGTACTTCATTACATTCACTGACGATCTCTCTAGATTCGGATATGTGTTCCTGATGAAACACAAATCAGAAGCTTTTGAGAAATTTAGAGAATATAAACAAGAAGTTGAGAACCAAACCGGAAAAAGTATTAAAATCCTACGATCTGATCGAGGAGGAGAATACTTGAGCATTGAATTCCTGGACTTCCTAAAAGAGAATGGGATTCTCTCTCAGCTAACTCCTCCATATACACCACAGCACAATAGTGTATCGGAGCGGAGAAACCGCACCCTATTAGATATGGTGCGCTCTATGATGAGTGTAGCTGAGTTACCTGTTTCCTTCTGGGGATATGCACTGGAAACGGCAGCATACCTACTGAACAGGGTTCCCACCAAATCTGTGCCTACCACACCATATGAGATATGGGAAGGAAAGAGACCATATCTTAATTTTATAAAGATATGGGGTTGCCCGGCCTATGTCAAAAGACAAAAACCGGACAAACTCGAGGCAAGATCTGTTTTGTGTAAGTTTGTTGGATATCCCAAACATTCGCGAGGGTATATCTTCTACCACAGTGAGGAACAAAGAGTATTTGTTGCTCAACATGCCACCTTTTTAGAAAAGTAATTTCTTGCAAAAGAGATTAGTGGCTCTGAGGTAGAACTGGAAGAGGTTCCAGCTGAACAAAACACAACAGAAGATCTAGTGGAACCAGAGGATTCAGTAGTACCCGACGAACCCCAGCCTCTCCACCGATCTAGTAGGGTTCCTTGCCAACGTGAGAGATACTACGGTTTTCTCATGGACGGTGGGAGCGAGGATTGCATCATGGAGGATGATGACCCAACTAGATTCGAGCAGGCCATCACGAGTGGGGACTCAGTGAAATGGCTGGATGCTATGCGGTCCGAGATGGAATCCATGTACACCAACAAAGTATGGACTTTGGAAATTGCTCCTGAAGGGGTAAAACCCATTAGGAGCAAGTGGATCTTCAAGAAGAAACTTGGTGTAGATGGGAAAGTGGAGACTTTCAAAGCTAGACTTGTAGCAAAGGGTTTTCGTCAAAGACCAGGTGTGGACTATGACGAGACCTTTTCTCCAGTGGCTATGCTTAAATCCATCCGGATCATGCTTGCCATCGCTGCATATCATGATTACGAAATCTGGCAAATGGATGTTAAGACCGCCTTTCTAAATGGTGATTTAGAAGAGTGCGTGTACATGACTCAGCCAGAGGGCTTCGTAGATAGTGGGAGCAGCGGGAAGGTGTGCAAGCTGCTTAAATCCATTTATGGATTAAAGCAAGAATCGCGGAGTTGGAACATCTGCTTTGACGTCGTTATCAAAGAGTTTGATTTCGTCAAAAATCCAGATGAACCTTGTATCTACAAGAAGGTGGCAGAGAGTAAGGTTGTATTCCTCGTATTGTACGTGGACGACATACTCTTGATAGGAAATGATATTCCTATGCTGCAATCGGTCAAGCTCTTCTTATCACAAAGATTCTCAATGAAAGATCTTGGTGATGCCTCCTGCATATTGGGAATCAGGATCTATAGAGATAGATCCAAAAGGATATTGGGATTGTCCCAATCCAGGTACATTGACACCATACTAAAGAGGTTTAGTATGGAAGAATCCAAGCTTGGGAACTTGCCCACGATCTCTGGACTCACTCTCTCCAAAGAGATGTCTCCCAAGACTGATTTAGAGAGAGCTCGCATGCAAGGGATACCCTATGCTTCGGCAGTAGGCTCTATCATGTATGTGATGCTATGTACCAGACCCGATGTAGCATACTCACTAAGTGTAGTGAGCAGGTATCAAGCTGATCCTGGAGAGAGTCACTGGACAGCTGTGAAGAACATTCTCAAGTACTTGCGAAGGACTAGAGATATGTTCTTGGTGTATGGTAACGGAGAACTCCAAGTGGAGTCCTTTACCGATTCGAGCTTCCAGAGTGATAAGGACGACTCTAAGTCGCAGTCGGGCTTTGTCTTTACCCTTTACGGAGGGGCGGTTAGCTGGAAGAGTTCCAAGCAGGAAACCATGGCAGACTCGATGATGGAGGCTGAATACATCGCTGCCAACGATGCTGCCAAAGAGGCTGTCTGGATCAAGAAGTTCATTACTGAACTTGGAGTGGTTCCATCCATTGAGCATCCAATACCTTTGTATTGCGATAACAATGGAGCGGTGGCTTTGGCCAAGGAACCCAGGTCCCATCAGCGGTCCAGGCATATTCTGAGGCGGTATCACCTGATCCAGGAGATAGTTGATCGCCGGGAGATCGAGGTCAGGAGGGTTGACACGAAGAACAACACGGCGGATCCACTCACGAAGGCCATTCCCCAGATACAGTTTGAGAGACTCTTCGGGATGCTCGGTATGCGATACTACAGCAGCTGTCCCTAGTGCAAGTGGGAGATTGTTAGTTGTATGTATGCCCTAGAGGCCAGTATTGTACAGATGATGTATATTATATTGGATGCTTGGACATATATAGAGATGACTTTCTTGCTCGATATGATAGTATGCTATCTGGTTACTTTTTATCTTAACATGTACACTAGTCTCTTTTAAACTGTCTTATGGTTACATGTTGGTAAAGCCCTTAGGATGTGTACTTGACTACCTGGACTATGATGCAGATCATACTAGTGGGGACATGGTAGTCCATAAGTACATCCTTCAAGGTCCCTAGTCGTGGGTGTATCAAGACGGGGCATCGATATACCAGAGTAGACTAGCGTATACGCTTCTCGACCCATGAGATGGGCGATGGATGATCCCATATCCATTGGTGTTTGACATCAGAGATGGTGTACGGGTGCTCAGTGGAGACTGGGTACACTGGACGGACTCGCCGAGAACTCCCAGATGGTATTATACCTCACGTCAGATGGCAGTTCTCAGGTGACACTTGTACAGGTTAGTCTGTAGACCCGAGATCGTCATAGAGTCTTGTGTGATTCCCACTGTGCTTTGATCTCCACCTTACCGCGTCCATGAGGGCGTGCAAAACGGTGGTCTTTGGGTACAGTCCCGAGTCACATGGAGGCAATGAGCGATAGGGGGGTTTCGTCTCTCCCGGTATTGGGGGTTGATGTTGCGCTGTGCTCGATTGGCCGTAACAGGGAAGTCCCTAGCCAGGGCTGATCAGAGATTTGCTGGTAAGTGTTACCAGTAGTTTCTCGACCCGTTATGAGCCTCACATCGGCACGACTTATCGGTTATTGGGGTCTGACGTATACCACCCCTAGGCTTGATATGCGACATATCGGACGAACAGACCGGACTGTACGGTAAGTGTTACTGGTTGGATTCACAGGAGTGTGAGCGGACTAGCTCGTCGATCTTCTGATCGCTCAATACCCGGATGGCCGTTACGTTTAGCAGACCGCTTGCGGCTTGTGGGTGCTTGATATGATCATCATCTGCTACCGGCGTATTGACGAGTCTTTAGAGTCCTACACAGAGGTTTCCTGGTTCAAGAGAAACGAAATAGGAGCGCATATGAGATATGTGCAGGACCGAGAATAATGCGTGTATGTGATACCGCATTTCATTCTCGCGATATATGTTTCGATTGGTTATATTCGATATGACCTAGTTATCGAATCATTGATTCGATAAATCGATACATTGGATTCTAGTCGGTTATGTGCGACATGACCGGATCATTGAATCAAATGTTGATTTAATGATTTAATGCATAATTATATATTTGATATATTGCATTGCATTAACTAGTATTGGTTCACTTTAAATGGATTTTCTCACTTGATGTACATGTTGTATATGTGATATACTTTTGTGCACATCTTTGTATCATGTTTGATGATGCTTGCTCATTATGTTAAGTGTGAAGTATTAAACCATGGTTAAGAGATGATTAGGGTTTTGCCTTTTTATTTATTTATTTGTTTATTTATTTAGAAAAGGTTTAGATGAGAATGGTGGCTTTCTTTGTCTCTTGTTGAAGTTTCTTGAAGCTTTGACAAAGTCCACCATCCTTATCTCATCCTTAACCCTAACCATTCCTATTAACCTTAGTTTAATCTCTACACTTAACCATGGTCAAGATATGATAAGTATTCATATTTGTTTCTTTTTCAAATAAGAAACTTATCATATTCTTTCTTCTTCATCATCTTCTTCTTCAAGAAAAGCTTGATGCCATCAATGGCAACTTGAGCAAAAGTGAGTGAAATCCAATTCTAAAGTGAACCCACCTCCTATTTCTTTACCCTCTACCTCTTGCTAAGTTGTTTTGGGTGTTTTCTTCACAAGTTTCACAACTTTGTGAAGTCGGAGCTTGAACTTGTGATGCCTCGACGTAGATCGTCTTTCACACGAAGCCGACGACCTATTCCGCCCGTTTCTCCGATGAAGCCGACGAATGAGTTCGGGATTCATGATGGACAGCGAGAGGACACCCACGTGGAGCTAAGGAAGTGGATAACCGGATCTACAAAGGTTGTAGCTCTCTTCCTTTAGTTAAAGTGTTAACTAGATTATCTTTTCGCCTAGAAATCTAGCTGACGATCCGTATTAGGGTTTCTCGGCACCCATAATTTTAGAAATTGGCATGATCGATGCCTTGTGAGACTTCATTAGAGTGCCTAGGAACCCTATACCCGCTACCCGTATAGCGGGCTGGAGGTCAAGGGGGCTAGCAGCCCCCTTGCGGGGTGCAGGGCAGCGTCCCGGCCCAAAAATTTTTTTGAGGGGGACAGTGTTGTAGAGTATGTGTGTGTGTGTATACATATATATAAAAAAGAAAGGGAAAGGGCATCCAGAGGATGCGTGGGGAAAAAGCACCAGCGCTTTGGGTGCTAGCGTTTTGAGCGTAAGTGGGCTAGTGCTTTGAGCGCTAGCGCCCCACATACCAGGCACGTGGGCACTTGGGCGCTAGCGCTTTGGGCGCTAACGCTCCGAGCGCAAGAGCGCTAGTGCTCCACGTGTTAGCACGTGGGCGCTCGGGTGCTAGCGCTTTGGGCGCTAGCTCTCTGAGCGCAAGAGCGCTAGCGCTTTGAGCGCTAGCGCTCCACGTGTTAGCATGTGGGCGCTCGGGCGCTAGCGCTAGCAATCTGAGCGTAAGAACGCTAGCGCTTTGAGCGCTAGCACCCCATGGGTCAGCATGTGGGCGCTCGGGCGCTAGCGCTTTGGACGCTAGCGCTCTGAGCACAAGAGCGCTAGCGCTCCACGTGTCGGCACGTGGGCGCTCGGCCGCTAAAAGGGACTTGGTCCCTGTAATGGGAGTTGTACTCCCAGAAAGGAGCGCTTATTATTTTGTGTGTATATATGTATATGAGGAGTTAAACTCCTAGGATGTTTTGAAGCTGATGAAGGGCTTCTCCTCTTGAGCCCTAGTTCTTCCCCAATGTGGGGTTTCTGGAGATGGGCCTCCTTCTTCCCCCTCTGTTGGCAGGATCTTGAAAATCAAGAGATATGAGATTTTAAAAATCTCTTCTTTTTGAGATCTGATGGAAGATCTGAGTTCCCCTTTATGGGTTTTGTAGTGAAAAACTATTTAGTTTTATAAAAGGAAGAGTAAAACTCTTGATTTAATTCAAAAGAAAGAATAAGGTTTTAGAACCTTGACGAAGGAGAAAGATCTCAGATCTAGATTTGTTTTTTGGAGAGAGAAAAAAGTTGTTGGGATATTTTCATTATCTTTGTCTTTATAGGATATACACTTTACATATAGCCTCTTGGGCTTTTCAAAATTAGCATTTTGCCTATCCCATGGCTCATGTGCCATTTCTTTTTGCACATAAGCCATGAAATATACAAAAATTTGGCTTTATGCCCATTTCCTTTCATTTTTTCATAAAATAAAATAAAACAAATACAATAAAATTATTTATTATAAAATATTTATTTTGGCATGGGGGGAGGCCGGCCGCTTCATGTTCGGGCTTGCTCCGGGCATTGGCCCACTTGACCTGGGCTTGGGCCCACCTGGCTTGGGGTTGACTTTGATTTTGACTTGGTCAACCGGGGTGTAAATTTTTACCCCAACAAATTGCCCCCATCAATAAATGCATATAGCATATATGGGTCATGTGCATGAAATTGATGGATCTTCTTTCACGTGGAGGCGACTTGATTCGGTTCCCAACTTTTGGGAAGCTGGCACTGCCCTTTTTACGACATGGACGGTCGATGCTTGACGTGTCTCCGAGATGGAGTGTCTGGTTGACTTGATTCCGAGGCGGAGCATAATTCCGACGAGGAGGTCGTTGCTGCCCTTTTAGCGACGTGGATGGTCGGTTCTGCCCTTTTTGTGACTTGGACGGTCGGTGCTGCCCTTTTTACGACTTGGACGGTCGGTGCTGCCCTTTTTACGACTTGGACAGTCGAGGCTGCCCTTTTAGCGACTTGGACGGTCGGTTCTGCCCTTTTTGCAACTTGGACGGTCGGTTCTGCCCTTTTAGCGACGTGGACGGTCGGTGCTGCCCTTTTTGCGACTTGGACGGTAGGTTCTACCCTTTTAGCGACTTGGATGGTCGGTACTGCCTTTTTAGCGACTTGGACGGTCGGTGCTGCCCTTTTTGCGACTTGGAGTGTCGATGCTGCCCTTTTAGCGACATGGACGGTCGGTGCTACCCTTTTTGCAACGTGGATGGTCGATGCAGCCCTTTTTGCGACTTGGATGGTCGATGCAGCCCTTTTAGCGATGTGGACGGTCGGTGCTGCCCTTTTTGCGACGTGGACGGTCGATTCTGCCCTTTTTGCGACTTGGACGGTCGGTTCTAGATTTGACTTGCGCCGCTTCTTGCGGTGTCAGGGATGAATTCGACTTGTTTCCGAGGTGGAAATTGATTCTGCCAGGGAGGTCATTGGTTGTTTTGCTGATTTGATGTAATTTGGATCAACATCAGCACCGCTACACTGGAATATGGTACCAGGAGCGAATCATCATCCGTCATGATAGGATTTGGAGATTTTGGTTTTGGTTTGGCTTCAGCATCGCTACACTGGAATATGGTACCGGGAGCGAATCATCATTTGCCATGAGGGAATTTCCACCGTTCCCTGTTTAACGACTTAGGGGTCACTTGTTCCCAGTTTAACAACTTAGAGGTCATCTGTTCCCAGTTTAAAGACTTAGGGGTCTATTGGATTGGAGTCTGGAATTTTGGGGTTAGGATAGGCATCAGCGTTGTTAACACTGAAGCACATATGCCAGGAGCAATCATCATTTGCCTTTTCCTGTTAGGAAGCGGTGGCTTAGGAGACAGGTTTAGGTCCCTATCACCTAAGGCTTTTCAATTTTATGAGTCGTAAGAGTCCCATAATAGCATTTTCACCCTACGAGTCGAAAGGATCTCGTAGGTGCACTTTCTCCTTAGGAGTCGTGGGGACTCCCAAGTGTGTTTTTCCTTTGTGAGTCGTAAGGATCCCACGAAGGTGTTTTCTTACGAGTCGTGAGGATCCCATAAGTTGGTTCTCCTCATGTATCGTGAGGACACGTTAGTGGGTCTTCCAAATTGGAGCATAAGTCCAAGGGCGAAGACCAGCCGCTGGACTGGTGATTATGGTGGGTACGGGTATGATGAGAATTATTTGAGCCCGTGGATTGTATACGGTAGTCGATTTGGGGACTAACAGTAGGGCCGGGAGAATTTTGAGAAATTGGGTTTTGGTTGGTGTCCGCATCGCTGCACTGGCATATGATACCAGGAGCGACTCATCGTTCGCCATTTGGGGACTTGGAATTTGGATCTTGTTTGGCATCAGCATTTATGCACTGGAATAATGGCAGGAGCAACTCATCATTTGCCCCGGGAGGACTAGGGATTTTGTTTTTGGGTCGGCATCAGCACCGCTAACACTGAAGCGAAATGCCATGAGCGACTCATCATTTGCCGTTGCCCGTTGGGGAGCGATGGCTCAGGAGACAGGTTTGGATCCTTATCACCTAAGGCTTTTCAATCTTATGAGCCGTAAGGGTCTCATAAAAGCATTTTCTCCCTATGAGTCGAGAGGATCTCGTAGGTGTATGTTCTCCTTAGGAATCATGAGGATTCCTAAGTGTGTTGCTCCTTTGTGAGTCATAAGGATTTCACGCAGGGATTTTCTCCTCACAAGGTCGAGAGGACTTTGCGAGTGTATTTCATCTTTTTTTTACGAGTTTGCGCCTTTTCGGGTTTTCACAAACTCGCCGGTAGTCCTGCTGTTTTTACTCATGGAGTCCTTTCGGGTTTTCATCCATGCCCGTTTTGTTTGTGGACATACCGTTTTTTTTGTCACTGCCGGGACTTTAAAAGTAGTTTCACCGGCAGGATTTGGGAGAGATAAGGGTCGTTTACGCCCGTGGATTGTATACGGTTTGCACGATGTATGATCCAGACCGTAAGGCTAGTGTGCTCAATTCGCCTGCGACTTGGAGCATTCACGCGTAGTATTTCTTGAGATATCGGCCATTGATGGGTAGCATGGGCCTTTCTCCCTCGGCACTTATTAGTTGGTAGGATCCTCCATCGAACACTTTCTCGATGATGTATGGTCCTTCCTAGTTTGGCTCGAATTTTCCCTTGGCATGTCAATTAGGGATGATCGGTCTATTGAAGACCAATACCAATTCGCCTTTCTTGAAAGCGCGGAGACGAGTCATCGTATCATAGGCCCGTGAAATGTGGGCTCGGTACAGCTCCAGATTTTGCTGTACTGCAACCCTCTTTTCTTCGAGGGCGTCAAGCTCCTCCAGCCGAAGGAGGACGTTTTCCTCCTCCATCAATTCATGCTGAACGGCTATTCTTAAGCTTAGAACTTCGACTTCGAGGGGGAGGACGGCCTCCACTCCGAAGAGCAATGAGTATGGAGTGGACTGAGTTGGAGTATGGTGCGTGGTACGATATGCCCACAACGCCTCGTGAAGCTTGAGATTCCAGTCTCTCTTGTTGGCTGAAGCATTTTTCCTCAGGAGTTTGCATAGAGTCTTATTGAAGGTTTCGGCTAGCCCATTGGCCCTTGGATTATAAATGGAGGAATATTTCCAGTCTATCTTGTGTTGAGTAGCGAATCTTGAGACTTTGAAGCTCTTGAAAGAAAGCCCATTGTCAGAAATGATTCTTCTTGGTGTACCGAAATGGTATAGAATATTATGCTGGAAGAATGTCAGAATATCTTCTGTCTTGACTTGTTTTAGCGGGACTGCTTCAGCCCATCTAGAGAAGTAGTCTGTTGCAGCCAGTATGAATCGGTGGCCTTTGGATGATGGAGGATTAATTGGACCAACTATGTCGGTTCCCCAGACATCGAAGGGCCACGACGCCACCGTAGGATGCAACGGATTGGGGTGCTTATGAATGAAATCACCGTGAATTTAGAAGATATAAAATTTCTTTACATGCTCTCCGCAATCCCGTATCATGGTGGGCCAGTAATACCCACGCCATTTAATTTGAAGTCGCATCTTGGGGCCAGATTGGTGAGCACCGCAAACGCCCGAGTGAACTTCTTTCATGACCTTTTGGGCTTCGGCCAATGACAGACACCTGAGCCAGAGTTGATCATATGACCTGCGGTATAGCGTGTCATTTACAAACATATATCGAAGAGCTCTCTTCTTCAACTGAATCCTTGCAGATTTTCCTTCGGGCGGCTTGTCATATCGGAGGTACTCTATGAAGGGTTCTCTCCAATCGGGCTCGTCTTGGATGATCGAAGCTTCTTCGGCAGGACTGCCCTTCTATTTCGCGCTTTCCTCTTCTCATAGAGAGACTGGGAGTAGAATTTGCCGGCTCCTGACTGTGATCAGAATTTCGTCCATGTCAGGATCAGCCAGCTCCTTGGCTAAGCGAGCGAGTACGTCAGCTTTTCCGTTCAATGCTCTGGGGACTCTGATTAGTTCAATGTGAGTGAACCGTTTCATAAGTTCCACCACCCGGCTTCTATACCGAGCTAACTCGGGTTTGCATATCTTATAGTCGCCGCTTACTTGGTTGACAACAAGCTGGGAGTCACCGTAAACCCATAGCCGAAGGATTTCCATTTCTATGGCGAGCTCCAAACCAGCTATCAGAGCTTCATACTGGGCCTCATTGTTTGTGCGAGGCTCGGTGAGAGCAAAAGAATGCCGTAGGGTTCCCATTGATGGCGTGATGAACACCAATCCTATCCCTGCTTTTATCTTCGAGATGCTTGATTTACTGGAGGTCCTTATCGATGAGGCCCCATCGAAGTAGAGCTCCAAAAATGGCTCGTCATTCTCGAGATGCAGCACTTGTTCATCGGGTAACTCGCAATTGAGTGGTGACCCTTCTGGTATGGGATGAGCAGCGAGAAAGTCTGCAAGAGCTTTCCCTTTTACTACTTTCTAAGGAGTATAAACTATGTCAAACCCAAGTAGCATGACAGCCTATCTTGCCATTCTGCCGGCTAGGCTTGCTTTGGTCATCAAGTGTTTGAACGGGTCGACCTTGGAGATCAGCATAACCCGATGAGTGAGCAGATAGTGCCTCAGCTTCTTCACAGCAAATATCAGAGCCAGGCATTGCTTTTCGATCGGGGAATAGTTGTGTTTCGCCCCGACTAAAGTTCGACTGAGGTAGTAGAGGGCATTCTCTTTTCCCTCCTCGTTGTTCTGAGCAAGGAGCGCACTGAGTGACTCATACAGCGTGGCAGTGTAAAGAATCAGCGGTTTATTTGGAATGGGAGCGGCCAGCACTGGAAGGTGCAACAAGTACCGTTTGATGCTTTCGAACGCCTCTTGACATTCAGCATCCGAGATAAAAGGAGCTTCTTTCTTCATGAGCTTTGAGAAGGGCCTACATCTCCCCGATAAATTTGAGATAAACCTCCGTATATAAGCAAGCTTGCCTTGAAAAGATCTTAGCTATGTCAGACTCTTCGGAGGGGGCATCTCCATGATGTCCTTTATCTTTGATGGGTCAACTTCAATCCCTTGATATCAGACTATGAAGCCTAGGAATTTTCCCGATGACACGCCAAATGCGCACTTTAAATGATTCATCTTCAGATCGTATTCCCTCAGTCTGGTGAGAACGGTCCTAAGATCTTGGATCTGGTCGGCCTTGGCTTTAGTTTTGACGACCAGATCATTAACATAGCATTCGAGGACTTTATGGACTATGTCATCAAAGATATTAGTCATTGCCCTTTGATATGTAGCACCTGTGTTCTTCAGTCCGAACGGCATCACCTTGTAGCAATATATTCCGATCGGGGTTCGAAATGTTGTGTGTTTCTCATCCTCAGGCGACATCTTGATCTGATTATATCCAGACGAGCCATCCATAAAGGTGAACAACTCGTAATTTGAGGTGTCATCGACCATCATTTCCATGACCGGTAGCGGGAAGTCGTCTTTAGGACATGCCATATTGATGTCCCTGAAATCGACACAAACTCGGATCTGCCCATTTTTCTTCTTCACTGGGACTATGCATGCGATCCAGTCCGCATATTTCTTTTCCCTGATGAAGCCGGCATCGATGAGGTTCTTGGTTTCCTCGATGACCTTTTCTTCTAGTTCCTTTCTCATTCTTCAAGGAGCTTGTTTGACTGGCTTAGCATCAGGAGATATAGCCGGCTTATACACGACCACTTCAGGGGAAAGGCCAGGAATTTCTTTGTATGTCCATGCGAAGCAGTCGACGAACTCATGCAGCAGGGCAATTATCTGCTCTTTCATTTCCTCCGACAAGAGTAAGCTTATGTAGGTCGGCCTTGGATTATCAGGCGTTCCTAAGTCAATCTCGGTTAGCTCGTCAAAGGTTACTTGTCCGCCATCTTCGAGCTCTTGAGGAGCTTCTTCTGGCTCGGCTAGCTCATCTTCATCATTTGACTCTTCGCTAGCTTCCCCAATATGGGTCATGTAGCATGCCTTAGAATCAGGCTGGATGAAACCTATGCCCCGCCTATCTGGAATTCATCCATCGATGAGCGCTCGGACCTGAGGTGGATGCCATTGCCCTTCGTAAAACTTTGCTTCGGACTCCGTTTGATATAACCGGCATCCGTACTTTTTAAAGTATTCCCGCATCTCGGGCGCATAGTATCTGGGATTGAGGACGGCTCTTATGCCTCTCTCATATGGAAGGCACGCGACAGACAAATCGTCCGGGTGCACAACGGGGTTTGACCCATAAAACAGGATGCCTTTCTGTTCACTTTTCCTTCCGGGGACGTAGAAAGTTTTCAGCTGGTCCATGGTGGAGACTGACAACGCATCGAGCTCTTTGCACATCTGCCCCGGTACCCTTGTGACGGCTAGGGACCTTTCCACAATTTCGAAGGTCTCTCGTAGTTTTGCTTGTTGCATGGGGGTCCAATCTGCACCGCTGTTGCACGGCAGGTCCTCTTCCTCCGACTCTTCAGTGTCGCTGCCAAGATGAGGGCGGACTTTGCTGCTAGATGGCCTTCAGTATCGGATTCTTCCGTATCGCTACCGAAATGAGGGCGAGTTTTACGGAAGGACGGACTTCCAGTGTCGTACTCATCAGTGTCACTACCAAAATGTGGGCGCACTTGGGCGTTTTTGCTTTTGAAAGTGACAGCCGGCTTAGACTTGCTTTTGAGTTTCAGGGCTGTTCTGTCTTTAGTCAGTTGTGGCTTAGCATTTTGGTGGTTCATAAAGTACCGAGAATCTTCATATCGGAGTTCATGCACGCCGAACGGCTGGATGTCTCCGTCAATTCGTCTTTCTTTGCCATTTTTAGTATACTTCATGCATTGATGGAGAGTTGACGGAATGATGCCGTAATCGTGGAGCCACGGCCGCCCCAAGAGAATTTTATAAGACGTGTCAGCATCAATCACGTATATCTTAGCTTCGGTCTGCAGATCCCCAAATTTGATTGGCAGAGCTATGGACCCCATAACTTGCTGGAAATTTTGGTTGAAGCCTTGAATGACAATCCTTTCCCTTGACAGGTGTCGGACGTCCATTGACAAACTCTTCAGAGTTCGCAAGTACATGATGTTCATTAAGGACCCAGGATCAATCAATATGCGATTAATTCAATCTCCATCGCTGTACCCGGTTACGTAAAGCGGCCGATTATGCTCAGCCGTTCCCAGTAGCAAGTCTTCGTCCTTAAACGTGATTGCGGCGGCATGCAAAGCGTACTGGGCTTCTTTCATATTAATTTCCGCAAAGCGAGCCTGATACCGCTCGGTGTTTTGTAGAGAGTGAATGAGAACATCTCTAAGCTCCTTAGATAAGACCAAGGCATCGTAGATGCTCAGGAGAGACGGAAGCATCCGGAGATGAGCCAAGACATTATAGTCCACCGAGGAAGGACTTAAGTTTTCATCAGCCGGTTCTCTGCGATCTTCCTCATTAGCTACCTATTTTTCCTTCCCTTTTGGGGCGTTGCCCTGATTTGGTGGTAGAGCCCTGCCGCTTCTAAGCTGGATTTGGTTGACCTTTATGGCGAGCTCCTCGTCCTCTTCAGGAAAACAAAGCTCCTCCTCAGAGTCGCTGCCAAGATGGATGGCGTAGCAGGTCACTACAGGGATCTCTTCATTGGAGTCTTCTTCTAACTCCTCCAGAATTTCAGCCGCTCGTACAGGGAAGAACTCCTTCAATTGAATCAGAATTCTTTCCTTCTGTTCATATTCTTCGAGCGAATCGATATATTTTTGGAAGGTCGATCTCCCTGCAGACTCCTTTTCGCGCCGAGATGCACTTTTCTTCTTTTTGAGCTTTCTGGATTTTGAGCTTGATGGAGCCGCATTGGCAGCTGGAAAGGTAGGCTTCTTCTGCCCTTCCCATTTCATCCTGGGCTCTTTCCAAAGTAGCTCTATCATCTTCTTTGTCTTCTTAGATATGTACGTACTCCACGGAGGCCGCGGCGAGTCCGCTCCATTTCTCAGGGCAGCGGGTTCGGTTGTCCGCTCCAAGAAGGTTTCAGCTTCTGTCTGTATAAAGTTGGTGGTTGCAACTTGATTGTTCACCAACACGCTTTTGGACAGCTCGATCTCTCCAGCCTTGTACTGCTTCTCGACCTAGTCGTTGAAGATATAGCAGTCCTTGATCGCATGGCTCACTACTCGGTGGTACGGGCAATACAGGGGATTGTCGGTCATTTTTGCTTCTTGAGGTCTTTTCAACTCTGGAAATTGTAGACCGTTGTTCAAGGCGTCTTTAAATATCTTTCGGACCTTGTCCCTCCTGAAAGAGCAAACCTTGTTCTTTTTCTCCTTTAGGGAAGGCCCTTCTCCTCCTAGCACTGGCTTTCGAGACCGGTTGGTTTTAGATTCGCTCGCCCTTCGCTTTTCTTCATTGAAGACATTGGTACTGCTGGAACTCCCGCTTCTGCGGATGTCGTCCCGCTTGCTTTTCCAAGTCTTGTTTCTCTGAGAGTCCGGGGTAGACTCTTGCTTCGAGTGTTCCAACATTTAAACTTTCTTGGTTAGCTCTTGAAACGTCTTGAGGCCTGCTGTACACAAGAATAGGACCATCCAATTGCTGATGTTCCCAATAAGAAGGCTGACGGACTGGTCCTGCTCCAGCGGCGGTTCGCACTTGACCGTGAGATTACGCCATCGGGCGATAAAGTCGGTGTTTCTTTCATTCTTTTCCGTCTTGGTCCTCACAAGGTCAGCAATGGAGATTTTATCACTGACACTCATGAACCTTTACCGAAACAGAGACTCCATTTGGGCAAAGGTAATGACGGACCCATCTGGTATACTCGCGTACCAGTCGAAGGCGACACCGGTCAGGCTGTTGACAAACTGACGAAGAAGGAGCGCGTCATTGCCCCCTGTATTTCTGCACGAGGCTTTGAAGTGGGCGACGTGTTGATTTGCATTCCCCGTTCCGTCAAATCTTCCGAACTTAGGAATGACGTAGCCGCTCGGGAACTCGATCAGATCGTACTGCGTGAGATATGGCCACCCGCTACTGCCAATTTCTTTCTGAGCTTCAGCTTCAGCCACCAATGTTTTAACTTTGCTGGTGATCAAATCCATTATCCGATCTTGTGTTAGCGGGATAGAGCTATCTGGGGCCAAGGCGTCTCCAGAAGCGGAATGTGGCCGGCTTTCGTGCGGCTCGACCAGCCTTGGACCTAAAAGAATAGGCATTGGCTTGTTCGGATTGTCATCACCCGGCTGATGAGTAGCGACTTGTGCTTGATTGGGAAGCGCTCGAGCAACTTGAGCCGTAAGCTGCATCACAACGTTCGTTAGGTCGTCGATTTTTGAATAGAGCTTGGCCATCTCTTTATCTTTGCTCTTGAGCTGTTTTCGAAGCTCTTGAAGCAGCTCTTGCTCCGCGGTCCTGGGGCGGAAAGTCGGCTTTTCCTCGCTGTCCGAGCTTGACTCTGTCTGGACCGAAGGGTCCTTCTGCCTATCGTCCTCATCGAGAAGGTTTTCATCATTCGGCGGAGGCGGCTGTTCTTGGGAAGCGGCAACCATATTCAAGCCAGATTGGGCTTGGGATGTGGTGGCCCCATCCTTGCTTTTGCTGCGAAGGTTGTCGCTGGGGCGCCCACCCGCCATATAGACCGTATGGATAATATATCCAGCCGTATTTTTATTATCGGCGGCTGATTTCACAGATCGCTGTCTTGATCCCCCTGTTTCGGTAACGGGCAGTCGATTGAAGGCGGCTGGCCTGACCAGGTTCTTGAATGGTGCTGGCACTTCTTTTCTGGGTTTGCCCCGCTGCTTTCATGTGGCACAGAGCGCCTGATAGACTCTTGAAGAGACAGTGTCATACTTTTTCTGTTGGGGCCGGGACACGTCTCTTTGTAGCGACGTTCGGACTACTGTCTTCTTGATTCTGGCGGTCATGGCATTTTTCTGAACCCACTTCAGAGGTTCGAAGGAATTGCTGATTTTTACTGCCGACTCAGCCGTTGTTGCAGAGTAACCCTTCTCTTGGAACTTCACAAGATTCCACTTGGCCGAAGCCATGGCCCTCTTGTTGGCTCGATACCTGAGCTGCTTCTGCCTTAACTTTTCTGTTCTAAGCACCTGGCAGACTTTGGCTCTTTGGGAAGATGTCGTAGACCGGGCGATGGAGGATTTTGGAGATACGCTCGATTGTGCATTTGTTGGAGTCATCGCCTGAGCCCGTCCGCAACATTTGATGTTGCCCTATGCACTGGAAGTCTTGCCCCCAGCTGGAGCGCCAGAGAGTTGTTCAGACACCGTCTTAAGATTCGGTTGTGGTGCCTTAGCGATCATAACATTCGGCCTCTTGCCCCTTGAGACCGGCTTGGCCACCTGTTTTGCCAGGATTTCTGCCAGATGAGCGCTTCCGGCAGGGTACATGATGACGGAGCCAAACTGGCGGGGCAGTTCCTCCCACTATCGACTGAGGCTTGCGGGGAGAACCACACGAGCATTGACCTTGACCACGTACGAGATCGGGGTCGCGTTGGAAGCTGAATTCGTCTTGGGAGACATTGTCATCGAAAGTTGATTGCAGCACGGAAAAAAAAATCATTTCAGTATAGGCAATCGATATGTATATTGATTGAGTTCACATGAACGTTTAACCCGAAATATGGGAGGAGAGAAATGTCCCATCGGGCGTGCCAGAATCTGTAAGGTGTTTTTCGTCACCCCATTGAGATAGGAATACGCGCGCGCTTGTCAGGCGCAGTACAGATTCTCCCTGCATAGGATAGGCTGGGGTTTATTGATTGTGGGGATCCGAATCTCCAGCAGCCACGGACTAAGCTGCCGTTAATTACCCCTCACATTTGGAGTGAGGGAACCTCCGATTAACGGGTTAAACTGGTCATGCGAACTCAATATGCAGCGTGTGTGGGTTGTGTTTTGAAAGGGGGTTTTCGATACATCGGGAGTCATGCAGAGTTTTTACGGGGGTCCCGCTACCCGGATAGCGGGCTGGAGGTCAAAAGGGCTAGCAGGCCCCTTGCGGGGTGCAGGGTAGCGCCCCGGCCCAAAAATGTTTTTGAGGGGGACAGTATTGTAGAGTACGTGTGTATACATATATATAAAAAAGAAAGGGAAAAGGCATCCAGAGGATGCGTGGGGGAAAAACGCCAGCGCTTTGGGTGCTAGCGCTTTGAGCGCAAGAGCGCTAGCGCCCCACGTGCCAGGCAAATGGGCGCTCAGGCGCTAGCGCTTTGGGAACTAGCGCTCCGAGCGCAAGAGCTCTAGCGCTTTGAGCGCTAGCGCCCCACGTGTCAACACATGGGCGCTCGGGCGCTAGCGCTCTGGGCGCTAGAGCGCTAGTGTTTTGAGCGCTAGCGCTCCACGTATCAGCACGTGTGTGCTCGGGCACTAGCGTTTTGGGCGCTAGCACTCTGAGCGCAATAACGCTAGCGCTCTGAGTGCTAGCATCCCACGTGTCAGCACTTGGGCGCTCGGGGCGCTAGCGCTCGGGGTGCTAGCGCTCCACATATCGGCACGTGGGCGCTCGGGTGCTAAAAGGGACTTGGTCCCTGCAATGGGAGTTGTACTCCCAGAAAGGAGCGCTTATTATTTTGTGTGTATATATGTATATGAGGAGTTAAACTCCTAGGATGTTTTGAAGTTGATGAAGGGCTTCTCCCCTTGAGCCCTAGTTCTTCCCCTAAGTGGGGTTTCTGGAAATGGCTCTCCTTCTTCCTCCTCTGTTGGCAGGATCTTGAAGATCAAAAGATGTAAGATTTTAAAAATCTCTTCTTTTTAAGATCTGATGGAAGATCTGAGTTCCCCTTTATGGGTTTTATGGTGAAAAACTATTTAGTTTTATAAAAGGAAGAGTAAAACTCTTGATTTAATTCAAAAGAAAGAAGAAGGTTTTAGAACCTTGAGGAAGGAGAAACATCTCAGATCTAGATTTGTTTTTTGGAGAGAGAAAAAATTTGTTGGGATATTTTCATTATCCTTGCCTTTTTGGCTATACACTTTACATATAGCCCCTTGGGCTTTTCAAAATGGCATTTTGCCTATCCCATGGCTCATGTGCCATTTCTTTTTGCACGTAAGCCATGGGCTTTACAAAAATTTGGCTTTATGCCCATTTTCTTACACTTATTCATAAAATAAAATAAAAGAAATACAATAAAACTATTTATTACAAAATTTTTATTTTGGCATGGGGGGAGGCCGGCCGCTTCATGTTCGGGCTCGCTCCGGGCATTGGCCCACTTGACCTAGGCTTGGGCTCACCTGGCTTGGGGTTGACTTTGATTTTGACTTGGTCAACCAGGGTGTAAATTTTTACCCCAACACATAGCAAGTTATATGTGTAAGCATGTAGGTATACAGGTATGCTATATGTCATATGCACAAAGTAAATAGGGATCATGTCTCGATGTCCCTAAACAACACAATATCACATATGTATAGGTATTATGCGCGTCATGGCAATTATTGACGGTGTGTGTGTAGTATACAATTAATGCTCGGAAAACATGAACCATCAATAATGGTGTTGTATCTCATTAATACTAAGTCCATACCCAAGAAATTGAGATAAGCAACAAAGGTATACATGCACAATCAATATCCGTATACTTCTAACTAATAGTCATGTCATTTGATCTAGCCCAGACGCATAACACCATGCGGGCGATCCCCTGTAGATGTTAAATCTACTCACCAACTTCCTGGCTAAGTAAAGCCAACTACTCGCTTTCCCCTGTTCGCAGCGCCCGAAGTCCCCGCCTGCGATCCTGAAAGCATATAACAATATAACAAGTATATACTAGCAATCGACCAATAACACATACCAACTTCGTTTGACCGACGCACCAACTCCAAACATACTCTCAAGTGTTCGTCAAGTGGCTAACACGCGTAGCGACACTACGAAACCAACTCAAGAGCAAAAGCTACACAAAGACACGAACGATATCGGCACGACCTTAACTAGGAACGCAAAGCGACACAACTACCAAGCCTAGACCCTGATCGTACCGATCGCGCAAACACAACACAATCAAATATGATAATATAATAGATATAACCTCGCAACGACCAACTGAACCCGCGTCGAAAATACACCGAAACCTAGTATGCAACTTATCGCAATATTTTGCACAAGTATAAAGCTAATACAATTCTAGCGATATCAAACATCTTAAAATAGCTTAACTAAGTTATCCAAACCACTTCCATAATTTTAAACTCACCCAAACAAGTTTTAGAAAAACCTAGTAAGCAATATATATCATTTTATCACAAAACTACAACTTTTTACCAACTAGTATTTACAAACATCACTAAGTAGCAAGGTTAAACCATTTAAACCGTTACTATAATTTTCATCTCATTTAATTAGGATTAGCAAAAGTTTAGTTTGTTAATTAGCTTAATTAACCAATTAGGAAAATATCATGTAACAAATTAGCAACTTGGTTTAGTTTTCATTTGTCTAAAATTATCAGCTAACCATATCACTAATCAAAACCCTAATTTGTTTAACAAAACCCTTACTAGAATTTCTAAATATGAATTTAAAAGCTTAAATTAAACATCTAATTAAGCTAATTAAAGTATTATCACCCAAAAAAGAGATTAGGGTTTGGATTTATACCTTCAAAGAAACACAATTTGAATCTTGAAAATCCAAGGATTTGCCTCCAAAAAACCTCACTTGAATGAAGAACAAAGCTTGTTTTGTGATAAGAAAAGATGGATTTGGATTTAATTATGAATTTTTGTGAATATTTGATGAATTTTGAGGATTTATTTGGAATTGAATTTGATGAAATGAGGTGAGAAGAGAGAAGGGGCAGCAAGCATGCAAGTGGCCGGCCAAGTGAAATGGGGGTGGGGGGGGGGGGTTGTAAAAAAACAATAAAGTTCTAGCTAAAAATTGACAATAAATGCTCATTAATGCATTTTGCCACCTTCTCTTTTCTTTTCTTTTTAAATTTTCATTTTAATTCATAAAATATCTAGATATTTGAATGGATTGATTAACAAAAATATCTAGTGATTAGATTAGCATAGATTCTCATTAGTAGTAATTAACCCAATCTAAAAAGTAATTACCACTTATAAAGTACATAAATAACACATTAAAATAATATTTTAATTAGGGAAAAAATTCTATTTGGACCAAAACTTCCCATTGACCCCCAAAGCCCGCGCACTAGCTTCATTCCAGCTAAACTAGGTGCCGACAAGTTTATACAGAAGTTTGATCACAATCGGGTTAAAACGGAAAACACCGACAATTTTACCCTAAAAACGGAAAATTTGCAAAACGATTTCTAAAACGTTACAATCTTCCCCCCTTAAAGAAATTCTGTCCCCGAATTTAAAATTCTCACTAAGCGTACCTTCAAAGAGATGAGTACAAAACTCCCAATCTCCCTCGCAGCCTCCCAAGTGATCACCTCACTATACGGATACGCCAAAGAAAACCCTCCACAGATGGCAAGACCCTTGACTGAAGTTCATCCACCTGCCGATCCACTAACACTATCAGCTGCTGGTGAACGAAAAGATCGCGTCCAAGCTAAATGTCTGAGGCTAAATCATGTGGGAAAGGTCATGAAGGTATTTGCGAAGTATCGACACAAGGAAAACGGGTGAATACTCAATAATTTGGACGGAAGTGCCATATTATAGGCAACGGAACTAACTCGCTCGAGGATCTTAAAGGACCTACAATCTGGGACTAAGCTTCCCAAACTCAACACGCCATTTCATCAGAAAATCCGTAGGAATACATGATCTTCCACTGCGAACTCAAGTCTGCGACCACCATGGTCGGTATAAGACTTCTGTCTACACTGGACTGCTCTCATCCTGACATGAATCGACCGGATCTTCTCCGTAGTCTCATGACTAGCTGGGGTCCAAAATCCTACTCTCGCAGAGTCAGAAAAACAGACTGGCGATCGACACGACCTATCAACAAAACCTAAATGTTGCTAATTGAAACGTCTCCTGACAACAGCTATCGAAGGAGAACCCTAACAATGGCAAGTGACGATCCTGACTGCCCACAAACACTTAGTACGTACGCAAAAGCATATCCTCCAGAGTTTGTATAGTCCGCTCTACTGACCATCGTCCCACAGATGGAAAAGCGGAGCTAAAGCTTAACCAGTACCCACGGCTTCCTGAAGCTTCTGCCAACGACGGCTAGCGAACGGGGTGCCTCTATTGGATACAACGCATGAAGGAACTCCATGCAAACACACAAACTTAACAAAGGACAACTGAGCAAACTGAGCATAACCGGACAACAAACACCCAAATGAAGCACACCCTGTCAAACCCTGGGTAGACACCATAACGAAATTCATGGAGATGTACTCCCATTCCTACTCTGGAACGGTTAAAGGTTGCAACTCTCCTGCCGGTCTAAAATGCTCAACCTTAGCTCGCAATAAGACAAGCACCTCGAAACGAAATCCAAAACTTCACTCTTCAACTCTGCCTACCCGTAACTATCTCACAAGTCACGTTACATCCTGGTGGCACTTGGGGTGAATATAGAAAGATGACTGATGTGCCTTCCCTGGAACCTCGCGTCTCTACCTATCAGTATCAGGTACATACCAACAAGTCCCTAAACGTAGCATACCCTAGTCATAAATCAAGGACTCCAAATCTTTACCCTGTCGAACATGCTCAAGTATCACAGACAACGAGCATCGGTGGGCTATGCCTCACGAAAACGATTAAGGAAGAGTGGTCGGGCGCAGACATGAGCAAGCTATTTCCCTCTTTAGAAGAGGCAAACATAGTTATACTCCACAATCACACAAGCACTGTAACTCTGCAGAAGACTGTCTCTGAACTACGCATAACTGGAACAAGCTACCCCCGGGCCTACGACTCAAATCATCAGCTACCAGAATCGCCTGGCCATGGGAAACAAAGGATTTCACAATCACAATCCTTCACAAGCTCCATCCAACGGCGCTGTCTTAACAATTAAAACCCGCTGCAGGAAGATGTACATTAAGCTCTGGTGGTCCGTGACAATTTGGCACGACTCTCCGAACAAGTAGCGTCTCCAAATCTCCAACGCACGACCACCGCGGCCATTTCAAGGTAATGATTGGGATATCCTGCTCGTACTTCCTCCAACTGTCGGGAAGCAAAAGCGATAACTCTAAAATGCCTCATCAACGCAAAATCGAACCCCACTCATGAAACATTACAGTAAACAACAAAGTCACCCGATCCAGAAGCAAAGAAAGAAGTGGTGCAGTTGTCAACCGAGTTTTCAACTGCCGAAAACTCCGCACGCATGCCTCAGTCCAAGAAAAGGTACCTCCTTTCTGGTCAGTCCAGTCAACGGTGCTGCGATACATAGGAAATCCTGCACGAAACGGCGGTAAAAACCTGCTAAGCCCAAAAATCTGCGGACCTCTGTCCCATATATAAGTATGGGCCAAAGCTGTACGGCCTCGATCTCCCTCAGGTTCGTATGAAAACCGTCTCCCGTAACCATATGACCAAGGAAGACAACACAATCAATCCTGAAGGAACACTCTGAGAATTTAGCAAACCACTGGGGCTCACCCAATGTCTGCAAAGCAAATTCTCAAGTGCTACTCAAGTTCCTCACGACACCTAGGAATAGACCAGAATGTCATCACTAACAAAACAATAAACTGGTCGAGGAACGGCCTGAAGAAATCCAATTCATCACATCCACGAATGCTGCTAGGGCATTGGTGAGTCCAACGACACCACCAAAACACATACTGCCCGTAGCACGCACAAAAGAAGTTTTCGGAATGTCATCACTTCGAACCCGCAACCAATGATAACCTGATCCCAAACAAACTTAGAAAATGTCTCGCACTCTGGAGCAAGTCGAACAAATCATCAATGCGAGGCAAAGGGTACCTAGTCGCACCGTAACTCGGTTCAATTGACGATCAAGCAACACACAACCTCAAACTGCCATTTTTCTCCCTGACGAACAGAATAGGAGCTCCTCAAAGTGAAACACTTGGACGTACAAGTTCCCCTATCTAGCAACTCTGCAGATGATCCTTAAGCTCCTAAAGCTCCGCCGGCTCATTTGGAACAAAGTCGGAAACTACCGCATGATAGGAACCCGGTCCAACAACCTGCTGTAGCTCCGGTATCACGAATGAAAGCCAAGAATCCTCGACATCCTCTCCTTAAAATCCGACTAGCAAAAAAGGCTGAATTCAAGCTGTGATGGGCGGCACCACTGTCCCCCTGCACAACAAGAACTGACTCGCCGGGAAACTAATCCTGACTGTTTCCTCACGGCAGTCCACAGACGCCTAGCACACAGCTAACCAGTCCGTGCCCAGGAGAACGTCAAATCCAACATCTCTAGAAGGAACAAAATGACGGACAAATCTCTATCTCCTATCCGATTGGCATATGACTGAAATACGTGTCGCGCAACAAAAGAATCGCTGACAGAAGTTAACACCACAAAAGGCTGATCTAGCTAACATATCTCTCATCCCAAGCCTCTGCTACTCCCGCGACATGCACGAAACCTGTCACGGCGACTGAACCTCTGTCTCGGGGATGGTAAACCGGTACGAGCCCTATTCTGTCCTCGAACTCCTAAAGTCTCGCAAAGACGCTCCTCGTCAAATAGGGCTGCGTCCACAGGTGCTGTGTGAGTAACACGATGCAGTGCTGATCGTAAAGAACAACTGGGTAACAGGGGTGGCATCCTCCTGTCACCACGCTCTACTGGCCTCAACCAAAGACCTCATCGTCTGGCGCAAGTCCTGCATCTCAGCCTCAAGCCTAGCGATACAATCTATCGAAGGCGGATCCATCTGCTCCTGTGCAATGAGCGTGCCATCCTGGTCAGTCCTTGTCCCACCCGAGTCAACTCTGACCTTGGCCCTTGCTGCATCATTTTGAGTCCTCATGGTCATTAGCGGCAAAGGCTATAAATGGAAATAAGATTCGATATGAACACGGAAATCGAATCACAAGGATATGTATTATCAAGGAAGGAATTTCAAGCAATTAGTACTTAAGTCACTTTAAGCGGAGTACCATGATCATGAGTATGCCGCGGAAATACACATACTACTTACTCTGCTTAAGTTACCTACTCCATCATACCAAGGTCATCCTTCACTCCGAAAAGTAAAACCTAACGCTCTGATACCAACTTTGTCACGACCCGAAATTGGCACGTGACGACCCTTAAACTACGCAACGTTTACAGGCGTAACACAATTTAAGTAAGCCGAAAACCCAGCAATCTAAACCATCAAAAGTAGTAAGTGATAATAGCATTTTCAAAACTTTTAAAATCTCAAACAAAATTCTTTAAAGCCCAACTTTACTTTATTAAAAATTTTGGCAGCACCTCCTTTGTAAAAACTAACCCCAAAAATGGGTACAATATAATATAAAGTAAAGCATCCCGAACGGGAGCAAATCCACGCCCAACGGCGGAAAACAAACACCACAACAGATATATGACGCCGTAGCGAAGAAATAAAACACGATATAAGTAAAAATTGCATAAAAGACATCCAAGTCACCAAAATATACAATATCGTCCTCACATCAAGTCTCTAAGTCATACACATGAAAATGGTAGATGGAGAGTACAGGATACAACGAATATGTAATAAGCAACATCGGATAATCGCAAAGCCCACCTATAGAAAAACTGCACGCAGTCAGCCGAAGCGTTATCCGTTGCAAAAGATGATACGAAAGATGAAAAGCCTGCCGCGACTGCCCTGAGGGACTACCTGCAAAACACTGTGGCACAACGGGGGTGAGTTGCCAACTCGTGAATAGTAAATAACAGATGCAGGTAATCGCAAGTATGCACGTACAGTGCGAATCTAATACATGCAAGCGGATAGCAATAAATGGTCATATATATGCAAAAGTCATGAAAGGTACTCTAGCAGGTACAACTAATACATGAAGCAATAATATGACAATATGTATATGCATCAGTCATGAAAGGTACTCTATCAGGTACTACTAATACATGAAGCAATGCATATAACATAAATAAGGAGTATGGAAATAAAACATGTCATTCTCACGGAATCCTGACCTCGTGGCAGGACCAACGTCCATCAAGACAATCTAAATCCCAAATTTCCTCAAATCAACCCCCAAATTGGCTCTCATATCCTGTAAGTCTCATATATCTTGAATGTTCAATATCAAGTACATCTCATATATCCTGAACGTACAATATCAAGTAAACCTCATATATCCTGAATGTACAGTGTCAAGTAAATATCATATATTCTGAATGTACAATATCAAGTATATCTCATATATACAATATCCGGTATCGAGTAAGTTTCATATAAAGTGAGTGTCCAACATCGACACCCAAAAACATCATGAAACAAGTTTCTAGCATCGACACATAAATACTGGACTATCAGGTGCTGTCACCACGACTGGCCCCCTGATAGGTACGTATCATACGCTATCCGAAAACTCGAGTGCCTAGCTCTGACACTCGAAATCCGACGTATCCATACGTACATGGCCCCGACCTGTATCCCCACGATACCCGTCGAGCCAAAGGTACTGTCACCGGTAGGTATGGTTCCCCTGCCAGGCCTTATCGGCATGGTCCGTCGAAAAACCTTTCTCGCCCCGGGGTACCTCCGGGCCCCACCATATACCCTCACACGGCCCACTACATCTCCTTGTATGGGGTATATATATCAGAACCGATAAAACTCGTGGTGGCTGCTGAAATATCATATCAAGAGAAACTGGGTTTTCAAATAATGCATAATTTCATGAAACTACCACGGTCCTTAAATCCAGAAAACATCAAGTAATGAATAAGTATAAATGCATGAATCAATACATATATATTAGCGTCCCATTCTACTAATATATGTATATAGGCATATATAACAGCGTCCCATTCCACTGTTATATATACATAGGAGTTAAAATATCAGAGAACATCATATGAAATCCATGATTCTAATATATGCAACATGAAACAGTAATATGAGCATATAAAGGAAAAACCGCTATTTAACTGCCACAAGTTAATATATATGTCATGTGGTTCCTAATTTCCTCCAAGTCTATACAACATCAAATAAATGTGAACATTTAGCTATAGCCAGGTATGCGTAACCATGTTGATATAGCAAGATATGTGTATCTACCTCTCAATAATGATGTAATACCCTTGTAACGTTTTAGAAATCGTTTCGCTAATTTTTCCGTTTTAGGGCAAAATAGTCGGTATTTCCCGTTTTAACCCGATTTCGATCAAACGTCCGTATAAACTTTCCGGCACCAAGTTTAGCAAAACTAAATCTAGTGCGTGAACTTTGGGGGTATATGGGAGGTTTTGGTTTAGATAGAATTTTTCCCAAATAAAATATTATTTTAATACTTTATTTGTGCACTTTGTTAGTGGTAATTATTTTTTTATGCGGGAAATTACTACTAATGGGTTTTTATGCTTAACTAATCACTAGATTTTTGTTTAGAACCATCCATCCAAAATATCTAGATTTTAAGGATTTATTTTGGATTTTCAAGAAAAGAAAATGGTGATTAATGCCTTTTTTTTGTTTTATTATGCAATTATAGCATTTATCTTCTAGAATTTTGCACACAAATCCACAAAAAAACCCTATCTTCTTCATTTGGCCGGCCACTTCACTCCCTTTGCTGTCCTTCATCATTTTCCACTCATTTCTTCTCATTACTTCAAAAAAATGATGAAAAATCCAAATAAATTCATACAAATTCAAATATAAATCAAACCCATCATTCTTCTTCTTCAATCATGCTTGGATCTTCATTCTAGTGGAGATTTTGGAGGCTAATGTTGGAGATTTTTGCTGGTTTTTGAAATCAAGTTTGAGGTATAAATCCTAACTCTAAGCTTAAGTTCTTGTATTAATACTTTAATTAGCTTAATTAAAAATTTAATTTAAGCTTTTAAATTAATATTTAGAAACTCAAGATATCATTTTGTTAATCAAATTAGGGTTTTGATTAGTGAAATGGTTAGTTAATATGTTAAGCTTGAAGAAAATTAAATCAAGTTGCTAATTTGTTAAATGATATTTTCCTAATCGGATAATTAAACTAATTAACAAACTAAACTTTTGCTAATCCTAATTAGTGAAATCTAAAATTTTAGTAAAAGTTTAAATGGTTTAACCTTGCTATTTGAAGATGTTTGTAAATTATAGTTTTGGTAAAACTTTTAGTTTTGTACTAAAATGATAAATACTGCTTACTCGATTTCGGTAAGTTTTAGGCGTGGCTTTCTTTTGACGTTGCGACGTTAATTATATTGATTCCACGTTTATTATTGTGTTTTGAATGTGCGATCGGTACGATCAGGGTCTAGGCTTGGTAGTTGTGTCGCTTTGCGTTCCTAGTTAGGGTCGTGCCGATATCGCTCGTGTCTTTGTGTAGCTTTTACTCTTGAGTTGGTTTCGTAGTGTCGCTACGCGCGTGAGCCACTTGACGAATACTTGAGTGTATGTTTGGAGTTGGTGCGTCGGTCAACGTAGTTGTACACATTTTTGGTCGATTGCTTATATACGCTTGCTTTATTGTTATATGTGTTCAGGATCGCAAGCAGGGAGTTCGGACGCTGCGACAAAGGGAAAACAGGTGGTAGGCTTCACTTAGCCAGAAGCGTTGGTGAGTAGATTTAACATCTACAGGGGAATTGCCCGCATGGCGTTATACGTTTGACCTAGAAATGGCTTGACTTGTCGCATATTCTATTTCATATTTTGAATTATATATACACCCTACTGCTTAGTTAATTGTTGTGCTTGGACTAGTATCCTTAGGACATTACACTATTATTGACGGCTTATGTTGCACGAGCACTGATTGTATGCCACACACACCATCAATAATTGCCATGACACGCACCACCCACTTATAGATATGATATAGTTTGGTTAGGGATATTGAGACATTGATTCATATTTCTTTATGCATATGACTTATAACATACCTGTATACCTATATGCTTACACATATACCTTGACATACTTACATGCTAGTTACCTGTATACCTATAGGGTATTATACCATTAGTGATAGGCACATACACACAAAATGATATAGCTACATGTATACTTTGCATACATACTTCACTTATACCCGGGGGGTATATTACATTATTTCTGATAGGTAGATATCTATAACTTGCTATACCATTATGTTTATGCATATATCAGTTATAGCTACATGTTTACCTTTACTTGATGTTATTTAGAATTGGAGAAATTAGGAACCGCATGATATTTATATCAACTTTTTATAGTTAATTAGCGGCTTTTCCTTTATATGCTTACATTTCAGTTTTATATAGCGTATATTTTATTCATGGATTTTCGCATTGAGATATGTATTTTTTCATGTTGTTTTCTGGATTTGGGGACCGTGGTAATTTCATGAAATTATGCATTATTTGAAAAATCCCGATTTCCCTTGATATGATATTTCAGCATCCACCATGAGATTTATCGGTACTGATATATATACCCCATGCGAGGAGTCGAGGTCCGTATGAGGGCACATGGTGGGGCCCGGTACGGTTCCCCTCGGCAAGTTGATCGGTGGTCCATGCCGATTGTGCCTGGAAGGTGGGCAAGTACCTACCGGTGACATTACCAATGACTCGGCGGTTATCATGGGGATACCGACGGGTGTCATATGCATATAGATACGTCGAGAGGCGAGGGTCAGAGTTAGGCACTCGAGCTTTCGGTATAGCGTATGATACGTATCTATCAGGATGTCAGTCTTGGTGACAGCACCTGATAGATCACTATTTTGTGTCGATGCTTGACACTTGGTTTTCATGATATTTTACTCCTAAGTATATATAACAGTGGAATGGGACGTTGTTATATATGCATAAACATATATATTAGTGGAACAGGACGCTAATATATATGTATACATATAAATTCATATACTTCATCTTAATTATTCAGGCAAATTATATATAGGATAAAAGAGATTTACTTGATAATGGATTTGGGATATAGGTGATTCATTTGATATTGGATATAGGATATTTATGAGATTGCTGATTTTGTACATTCAGGATATATGAGATTTATTCGATATTGTACATTCAGGATTTGTGAGACTTAGATGATATGAGAGCCAATTTGGGGGTTGATTTGAGGAATTGGGATTTGGATTGTCTTGATGGATTTTGATCCTACCACGATGTCAGGATTCCGTGGAAATGACATATTTCATTCCATACTCCACATTTATTGTTTATGCACTGCTTCATGTATTAATAGTACCTGTTAATGTACCTTTCATGATTGTTGCATTTACATACTTCATTTTATATGCATTATTTCATATATTAGTAGTACCTGCTAGCGTACCTTTCATGACTGTTGCATATATACACATTCATATCATTATTGCACGATTATTGCATACCGATTTTCATATTATTGCTTCATGTATTAATTGTACCTGCTAGTGTATCTTTCATGATTATTGCATTCATATGGCCTTTATTTGCTATTAATTGCATATGTTAGATTCGCGCTGTACAAGCATACTTGCGATTACCTGCATATGTTATTTACTATTCACGAGTTGGCAACTCACCCCCGTTGTGCCACAGTGTTTTGCAGGTCTTTCCTCACAGTAGTCAGAGGCAGGACTATTCATCTATCTTATCATCTTTTGCTGCGGATACCGCATCAGCTCACAGTGTGCAGTTTGCTTAGGTGGGTTTTGTGGTTATTCGTTGTTGTATTGTATATTCGTTGTATCTTTGTACTCTCCATCTACTATTTTCATGTTGACTTAGAGACTTGGTGATGACGATATTGTATATTATTTTGTGACTGGGTTGTCTTTTATACAGTTTCCATTTTATTGTCTTTTATTTCTTCGCTACGGCGTCGTATATCAATTGTGGTGGTTGTTTTCCACCTTTTGGCGTGGATTTGCTCCCGTTGGGGATGCTTTACTTTATATTTATATTGTACCCATTTTGGGGTTGGTTTTTACAAAGGAAGTGCTGCCGAAATTTTCAAGAAAGTAAATTGGATTAAAGAATTTATACTTGAGATTTTCAAAAGTTTAAACAATGTTTCTTATCTTTTCTTGTCTTTTAATGGTTTAGATTTCTGGGTTTTGGCTTTCTTTTACTGCGTTACGCCTATAGGCGTTGCGTAGTATTAGGGCCGTCACGTGCCAATTTTGGGTCGTGACAAAGTTGGTATCAGAGCGCTAGGTTTTTCCATTCGGAGTGTAGGATGACCTTGGTAAGATGGAGTAGGTAGCTTAGGCAGAGTAACGTAGTGTGTGTATGTCCGCGGCATACTCACGATGCGGTACTCTGCCTAAAGTGAGCTAAGTACAAATTGCTTGAAATTCCTTCCTTGATGAAATATCCTTGTGATTCGATTTCCGTGTTCATATCGAATCTTATTTCTATTTATAGCCTTTGCCGCCGATGACTATGGGGACTCAGAGTGATGCAGCGAGGGTCGTGGTCAGGATTGACTCGGGTAGGACGAGGACTGACCAGGATGGCACGCTCGTTGCACAGGAGCAGATGAATCCGCCTTCGACAGATAGTATCGCTAGGCTTATGGCAGAGATGCAGGACATGCGCCAGACGATGAGTTCATTGGTTGAGGCCGTTCGAGCGCAGTGACAGGAGGTTGTCACCCCTGTTACCCAGTTGATCCTTGCAATCAGCATGCAGCATTCTGTCACCTACATAGCACCAGTGGATGCAGCCCCAGTTGACGAGACACGTATTCCAGAAACTTTGAGAGTTCCGGAACCGTGGAGGACTCGTACCGGTGTACCAGGCCAGAGACAGAGGCTTAGTCGTCAAGACAGATTTTGTAACTGTCGCGGGAGTAGCAGAGGCTTGGGATGAGGACAGTCGTTCAGCTCTCATCCTCAGAAGGGTCAGCAGTCATCGCATGGATGTTTTCGATGCGGGAGCCTTCATCACATCGTCAGACATTGTTCCGTAGCACCGTGTCAGGCTTATGTGTAGAGAGGTCATGGTCGCAGAGGATTCGCTCAGAGGGGACAGGTTGGCAGAGAAGGATTTCAGCCAGTTGCGGGTAGGGAGCAGACATGAGAGTTTGCTTCTACTCATCGGGATGCGCGGGCGTCCAATGCAGAGTTTTCAGGTATTCTAAATTCGTATGTTCTGTTGATTTGCTTGTTTGTTTCACACACTTGTGCCGTGGTTGGGACGAGAGTCGGTTATCCAGATCAGCCATTTGTTGTGTTAACTTCTGTCAGCGATTCTTTTGTTGCGCGACACGTAATTCAGTCGTGTGCCAATCGGATAGGAGATAGAGATTCGTCCGTCGTTTTGATCCTTCTAGAGATGTTGGATTTGACGTTCTCCTGGGCACGAACCGGTTACTTACATGCTATGCATCTGTGGACTGCCGTGAGAAAACAGACAGGGTTTGTTTTCCCGGCGAGTCGTTCTTATTGTGCATGGGAGGGCAGTGGTGCCGCCCCACACAGCTTGAATTCAGCCTTTTTCGCTAGTCGGATTTTGAGGAGAAGATGTCGAGGATTCTTGGCATTCATTCGTGATACTGGAGCCACAGTGGGTTTGTTGGACCGGCTTTCCTTCGTGCGAGAGTTTTCCGACGTTATTCCAGATGAGCCGGCGAAGATTAGGGAGCTTAAGGATCAGCTGCAGAGTTGTTTGTTGGGGGGCTTGTGCGTATGAGTGTTTCGCATTGGGGAGATCCTATTTTTGTTCGTCAAGGAGAAGGACGGTAGTTGAGGTTGTGTATTGATTGATCGTCAATTGAACTGGCTTACGGTGCAGATAGGTATCCTTTACCTCGCATTGACGATTTTTTCGATCAGCTCCAGAGTGCGAGACATTTTTCTAAGTTTGTTCGGGATCAGGTCATCATTGTTGTAGGTTCGGAGTGATGACATTCCGAAGACTGCCTTGTGCGTGCTATGGGCTTTGTGTGTTTTGGTGGTGTCGTTGGACTCACCAATGCCCTAACAGCATTCGTAGGTATGATGAACTAGATTTCTTCAGGCCGTTCCTCAACCAGTTATTGTTGTGTTATTGACGACATTTTGGTCTATTCAATGTGTCGTGAGGGACAGGAGTAGCACTTGAGGATTTATTTTTCGGACATTGGGAGAGCCTCAGCGGTTTGCTAGATTCTCGGAGTGTTCCTTCAGGCTTGTTTGTGTTGACCCCTAGGTCTTGTAGTTACGGGAGACGGTTTTCATATAGTCCCGAGGAAGATCGAGGCCGTACAGCTTTGGCCCAGACTTGTGTACGGGACGGAGGTTCGCAGATCTTTGGGCTTAGCAGGTTTTTACCGCCGTTTCGTGCAGGATTGCTAGTGTATCGCGGTACCGTTGACTGAACTGACCGGAAAGGAGGTTATTTTCTTTGGACTGAGGTATGTGTGTGGAGTTTTCAGCAGTTGGAGATTCGGTTCACAACTGCACCAGTTCTTTCTTTTCTTTCTGGTTCGGGCGACTTTGTTGTTTAACTGTGATGTTTCGCAAGTGGGTATCGATTGTGTACTGAGGTGGCACATTCGAGTTATCACTTTTGCTTCCCGACATTTGGAGGAAGTACGAGCAGGATATCCCACTCATGATCTGGAGATGGCCGCGGTGGTCATGCGTTGGAGATTTGGAAACACTACTTGTTCGGAGAGTCGTGTCAGATTTTCACGGACCACAAGAGCTTAATATACATCTTCCTGCAGTGGATTTGGATTATTGAGATAGTCTTCTGCAGATTTACAGTTCTTGTGCGATCATTGAGTACAGCTTTATTTCGCCTCTACTGAGGGGACATCTTGCTCATGTGCGCGCCCTACCATTGTTCCTTAATAGCTTTCGTGAGGCACTGCCCGTCGATGCTCGTTCGTCTGAGATTCGGAGCATACTTGCCTGGGTAATGATTCGGAGTCCTTGATTTGTAACCAAGGTGTGCTATGTTTAGGGACGCGTTTGTGTACCTGTTGCTGATGGGCAGAGACGCGAAATCCTAGAGCAGGCACATCAGTCAACTTTCGGTGTTCATTCAAGTTCCACCAATTTGTAGCGGGACTTGTGAGATAGTTACGGGTGGGCAGGGATGAAGAGTGAAGTTTCGGATCTCGATTCAAGGTGTCTGTCTTGTTGCATGCTAAGGTTGAGCATTTGAGACCTGCTGGAGAGTTGCAACCTTTACCCCTTCCGAAGTGGAAATGGTAGCAGATCTCCACGAATTTCGTTGTGGTGTCTACCCCAGTCTAGACAGGGTGTGACTCCATTCGGTGTTTGTTGTCCGGTTATGCTCAGTTTGCTCAGTTGTCCTTTGTTAAGTTGTGCGTTGCACGGAGTTCCTTCATGGGTCGTATCCAAATAGGGCACCCTATTCGCTTGCCGTCTTGGGCAGGAACTTCAGGAAGCCTTGGGTACTGGTTGAGCTTTAGCTCCGTTTTTCCATCCGCAGGATGATGGTTTTGTGAGAGCGGGCTATACCGACTCTGGAGGATATGCTTATGCATGCGTATTAATTGTTGTCGGCAGTTAGGATCGTCACTTGCCATTATTAGGATTCTCTTTCGATAGCTGTTATCAGGAGGCACTCCAATTGGCAACCTTTAAGTTTTGTTTGTTAGGTGGTGTCGATCTCCAGTCTGTTTTTCTGACCCTGGGAGATTAGGATTTTTGGACCTCAACTAGTCTAGAGACTTCGGAAATGATCCAGTTGGTTCAGGTCAGAATGATGACAGCTCAGTGCAGACAGAAGTCTTATGCCGACCGTTGTGGCCCCAGACTTGAGTTCGCAGTGGGAGCTCATGTATTCCTATGGATTTTTCCGATGAATGACGTGTTGAGTTTTGGGAAGCTTATCCCAGAATTGTAGGTCCTTTTAAGATCCTTAAAGAGAGTTAGTTCCGTTGCCTTTGATTTGGCACTTCCGTCCAGATTATTGAGTGTTCACCCCGTATTCCTTGTGTCGATACTTTGCAATTACCTTCATGACCTTTCTCACTTGGTTCAACATCAGACCATTTGGCTTGGACGCGATCGTTTCGTTCACCGGCAGCCAATTGTGTTAATGGCTCGGCAGGTGGAGAAACTTCGGTCAAAGGTCTTGCCATCTGTGAAGGGTTTTCTTGGACGTAGCCGTATGGTGAGGTGATCACTTGAAAGGCTGCGAGCGAGATTTGGGAGGTTTGTAATCTTCTTTTTGAAGGTACGCTTAGTGAAAATTTTAAATTCGGGGATGAATTTTTATAAGGGGGGAGATTGTAACGTTTTAGAAATCGTTTTGCGAATTTTTCCGTTTTAGGGCAAAAATAGTCGGTATTTTCCGTTTTAACCCGATTTCGATCAAACGTCCGTATAAACTTGCCGGCACCTAGTTTAGCTAAAATAAAACTAGTGCGCGAACTTTAGGGGTATATGGGAGGTTTTGGTTCAGATAGAAATTTTCCCAAATAAAATATTATTTTAATACTTTATTTGTGCATTTTATTAATGGTAATTATTTTTTTATGCGGGAAATTACTACTACTGGGGTTTTATGCTTAACTAATCACTAGATTTTTGTTTAGAACCATCCATCCAAAATATCTAGGTTTTTAGAATTTATTTTGGATTTTCAAGAAAAAAAAATGGTGACTAATGCCTTTTGTGTTTTATTATACAATTATTGCATTTATCTTCTAGAATTTTCCACACAAATCCACAAATACCCTATATTCTTCATTTGGCCTGCCACTTCACTCTCTTTGCTGCCCTTCATCATTTTCCACTCATTTTACTTCAAAAAAATGATGAAAAATCCAAATAAATTCATACAAATTCAAATATAAATCAAACCCATCATTCTTCTTCTTCAATCATGCTTGGATCTTCATTCTAGTGGGGATTTTGGAGGCTAATTTTGGAGATTTTTGCTCGTTTTTGAAATCAAGTTTGAGGTATCAATCCTAACTCAAACTTAAGTTCTTGTATTAATACTTTAATTAGCTTAATTAGATGTTTAATTTAAGCTTTTAAATTAATATTTAGAAATTCAAAATATCATTTTGTTAATCAAATTAGGGTTTTGATTAGTGAAATGGTTAGTTAATATGTTAAGCTTGAAGAAAATTAAATCAAGTTACTAATTTGTTAAATACTATTTTCCTAATCGGATAATTAAGCTAATTAACAAACTAAACTTTTGCTAATCCTAATTAGTGAAATATAAAATTTTAGTAAAGATTTAAATGGTTTAACCTTGCTATTTGAAGATGTTTGTAAATTATTGTTTTGGTAAAACTTGTAGTTTTGTGCTAAAATGATAAATACTGCTTACTAGATTTCGGTAACTTTTAGGCGTGGTTTTCTTTTGACGTTGCGACGTTAATTATATTGATTCCACTTTTATTATTGTATTTTGAATGCGCGATCGGTACAATCAGGGTCTAGGCTTGGTAGTTGTGTCGCTTTGCGTTCCTAGTTAGGGTCGTGCCGATGTCGCTCATGTCTTTGTGTAGCTTTTGCTCTTGAGTTGGTTTCGTAGTGTCGCTACACGCGTGAGCCACTTGACGAATACTTGAAAGTATGTTTGGAGTTGGTGCGTCGGTCAACGTAGTTGTACGTATTTTTGGTCGATTACTTATATACGCTTTCATTATTTTTTATATGTGTTCAGGATCGCAGGCGGAGACTTCGGACGCTACGACAAAGGGAAAACAGGTGGTAGGCTTCACTTAGCCAGGAGCGTTGGTGAGTAGATTTAATATCTACAAGGGAATCGCCCGCATGGCGTTATGTGTCTGGGCTAGAAATGATTTGACTTGTCGCATATTTTATTTCATATTTAGAATTGCGCATACACCCTACTGCTTAGTTAATTGTTGTGCTTGGACTAGTATCCTTAGGACACTGCACTATTATTGACGGCTTATGTTGCACGAGTACTGATTGTATGCCATACACACCGTCAATAATTGCCATGACACGCACAACCCACTTATAGATATGATATAGTTTGGTTAGGGACATTGAGACATTGATTCATATTTCTTTATGCATATGACTTGTAGCATACCTGTATACCTATATACTTACACATATGTCTTGACATACTTACATGCTAGTTACCTGTATATCTATAGGGTATTGTACCATTAGTGATAGGTACATACACACATAATGACATAGCTACATGTATACTTTGCATACATACTTCACTTATACCCGGGGGGTATATTACATCATTTTTGATAGGTAGATATCTATATCTTGCTATACCTTTATGTTTACGCATATATCAGTTATAGTTACATGTTTACCTTTACTTGATGCTATTTAGAATTGGAGAAATTACGAACCACATGATATTTATATTAACTTGTTATAGTTAATTAGCGGCTTTTCCTTTATATGCTTACATTTCAGTTTTATGTTGCGTATATTTTATTCATGGATTTTCGCATTGAGATATGGATTTTTTCATGACGTTTTCTGGATTTGGGGACCGTGGTAGTTTTATGAAATTATGCATTATTTGAAAAATCCCGGTTTTCCTTGATATGATATTTCTGCATCCACCATGAGATTTATCGGTACTGATATATATACCCACTTCGAGGAGTCGGGGGCCGTATGAGGGTACATGGTGGGGCCCTGTATGGTTCCCCTCGGCAAGATGATCGACGGTCCATGCCGATTGAGCCTGGAAGGTGGGCAAGTACCTACCGGTGACATTACCAATGACTCGGCGGTTATCATGGGGATACCGACGGGAGTCATGTTCGTATAGATACGTCGAGAGGCGAGGGTCAGAACTAGCCACTCGAGCTTTCGGTATAGCGTATGATACGTACCTATCAGGGTGCCAGTCTTGGTGACAGCACCCGATAGATCACTATTTTGTGTCGATGCTTGACACTTGGTTTTCATGATATTTTACTCATAAGTATACATAACAGTGGAATGAGACGCTGTTATATATGCATATACATATATATTAATGGAATGGGACGCTAATATATATGTATACATATAAATTCATATACCTCATCTTAATTATTCATGCAAATTATATATAGGATATAAGAGATTTACTTGATAATGGATTTGGAATATAGGTGATTTATTTGATATTGGATACAGGATATTTATGAGATTGCTGATTTTGAACATTCAGGATATATGAGATTTATTCGATATTGTACATTCAGGATTTTTGAGGCTTATATGATATGAGAGCCAATTTGGGGGTTGATTTGAGGAATAGGGATTTGGATTGTCTTGATGGATTTTGATCCTACCACGATGTCAGGATTCCATGGAAATGACATATTTCATTCCATACTCCACATTTATTGTTTATGCACTGCTTCATGTATTAATAGTACCTGTTAGTGTACCTTTCATGATTTTTGCATTTACATACTTCATTTTATAAGCATTGTTTTATGTATTAGTAGTACCTGCTAGCGTACCTTTCATGTCTGTTGCATATATACACATTCATATCATTATTGCATGATTATTGCATACCGATTTTCATATTATTGCTTCATGTATTAATTGTACCTGGTAGTGTACCTTTCATGATTATTTCATTCATATGACCTTTATTTGCTATTAATTGCATATGTTAGATTCGCGTTGTACGTGCATACTTGCGATTACCTGCATATGTTATTTACTATTCACGAGTTGGCAACGCACCCCCGTTGTGCCACAGTGTTTTGCAGGTCTTTCCTCACAGTAGTCAGAGGCAGGACCATTCATTTATCTTATCATCTTTTGCTGCGGATACCGCATTAGCTCACAATGTGTAGTTTCCTTAGGTTGGTTTTGTGGTTATTCGTTGTTGTATTGTATATTCGTTGTATCCTTGTACTCTCTATCTACTATTTTCATGTTGACTTAGAGACTTGGTGAGGACGATATTGTATATTATTTTGTGACTGGGTTGTCTTTTATACAGTTTCCATTTTATTGTCTTTTATTTCTTCGCTACGGCATCGTATATCTATTGTGGTGGTTGTTTTCCGCCTTTTGACATGAATTTGCTCCTGTTGGGGATGCTTTACTTTATATTTATGTTATACCCATTTTTGGGGTTGGTTTTTACAAAGGTGGTGCTGCCAAAATTTTCAAGAAAGTAAATTGGACTTAAAGAATTTATACTTGATATTTTCAAAAGTTTAAATAATGTTTCTTATTTTTTCTTTTCTTTTAATGGTTTAGATTTCTAGGTTTTGGCTTTCTTTTTCTGCGTTACGCCTGTAGGCATTGTGTAGTATTAGGGCCGTCACATGCTAATTTCGGGTCGTGACAACCATCCAGGTATATGTGTAAGTAGGTATGCAAGCTGTACATGTAGCTATGTCTCATATGTGTATATACATGTCACTAATGGTACGATACCATATGGGTATATAGGTAACTAGCATGCAGGCATGGTAAGGTATACTACCTATTATATGTGCAAACGCATAAGAATCAATGACCCCACATCAATGAAAAAACAGTACCACATAAGTATGTGTAGCCCTAACTAGGTAATTGAGTATACATATAAGTATGTATGCACGGTGTACATGTAAGTATGTGTGCATAGTAAGACATATGTGTAAGCATGTAGGTATACATGTATGCTATATGTCATATGCACAAAGTAAATAGGGACCATGTCTCAATGTCCCTAAACAATACAATATCACATATGTATAGGTGTTGTGCGTGTCATGGCAATTATTGACGGTGTGTGTGTAGCATACAATTAATGCTTGGGAAACATGAACCGTCAAAAATGGTGTTGTGTCTCATTAATACTAAGTCCATACCAAAGGAAATGAGATAAGCAACAAAGATATATATGCACAATCAATATCCGTATATTTCTAACTAATAGTCATATCATTTGATCTAGCCCAGACGCATAACGCCTTGCGGGCGATCCCCTGTAGATGTTAAATCTACTCACCAACTTCCTGGCTAAGTAAAGCCAACTACTCGCTTTCCCCTGTTCGCAGCGCCCGAGTCCACGCCTGCGATCCTGAAAGCATATAACAATATAACAAGTATATATTAGCAATCGACCAATAACACGTACCAACTACGTTTGACCGACGCACCAACCCTAAACATACTCTCAAGTGTTCGTCAAGTGGCTAACGCACGTAGCGACACTACGAAACCAACTCAAGAGAAAAAGCTATACAAAGACACGAACGATATCGGTACGACCCTACCTAGGAACGCAAAGGGACACAACTACCAAGCCTAGACCTGCTCGTACCGATCGCGCAAACACAACACAATCAAATACGAGAATATAATAGATATAACCTTGCAACGACCAACTGAACCCACATTGAAAATACACCGAAAGCTAGTGAGCAACTTATCGCAATATTTTGCACAAGTATAAAGCTAATACAATTCTAGCGATATCAAACATCTTAAAACAGCTTAACTAAGTTATCCAAACCACTTCCATAATTTTAAACTCGCCCAAATATGTTTTAGAAAAACCTAGTAAGCAATGTATATCATTTTATCACAAAAATACAACTTTTTACCAACTAGCATTTACAAACATCACTAAATAGCAAGGTTAAACCATTTAAACCATTACTATAATTTTCATCTCACTTAATTAGGATTAACAAAAGTTTAGTTTGTTAATTAGCTTAATTAACCAATTAGGAAAATATCATGTAACAAATTAGCAACTTGGTTTAGTTTTCATTTGTCTAAAATTATCAACTAAGCATATCACTAATCAAAACCCTAATTTGTTTAACAAAACCCTTACTATAATTTCTTTATATGAATTTAAAAAAACTTAAATTAAACATCTAATTAAGCTAATTAAAGTATTATCACACAAAAAAGAGATTAGGGTTTGGATTCATACCTTCAAAGAAACACAACTTGAAACTTGAAAATCAAAGGATTAGCCTCCAAAAAACCTCACTTGAATGAAGAACAAAGCTTGTTTTGTGATAAGAAATGATGGATTTGGATTTAATTATGAATTTGTGTGGATATTTGATGAATTTTTAGAATTTATTTGGACTTGAATTTGATGAAATGAGGTGAGAAGAGAGAAGGGGCAGCAAGCATGCAAGTGGTCGGCTAAGTGAAATGGGGGGAGGGGTTGTGCAAAAAAAAACAAGAAAGTTCTAGCTAAAAATTGACAATAAATGCTCATTATTGCATTTTGCCACCTTTTCTTTTCTTTTCTTATTAAATTTTCATTTTAATTCATAAAATATCTAGATATTTGGATGGATGGATTAACAAAAATATCTAGTAATTAGATTAGTATAGATTCTCATTAGTAGTAATTAACCCAAGCCAAAAAGTAATTACCACTAATAAAGTACATAAATAACACATTAAAATAATATTTTAATTAGGGAAAAATTCTATGTGAACCAAAACTTCCTATTGACCACCAAAGCCCTCACACTAGCTCCATTCCAGCTAAACTAGGTGCTGATAAGTCTATACAGAACTTTGATCACAATCGGGTTAAAACGGAAAACACCGACAATTTTACCCTAAAACGGAAAATTTGCAAAACGATTTCTAAAACGTTACATGAGGAAGTCGTACTTTGTATGTGACACTATTGAGGCTGGGTCGCCGACTAATAGAGATATCGACTCAGACTTTAGGTGGATTTTTCTTACCATTCGACCAGTTCTTTAGTTTAGTCCCTTAGTTGGTTAGGTAGATATTAGTTTAGGCTCGAGTCATATATATTTTCAAAACTAATGAATCGTGCGCATTTTTAAAGACAGCCTGAAGGATACTACGGATTTTTTAAAGGACATATCTTTTCTATAAAACCCCGTAGCCCCTATTTTTCTAAAAACCACGATTCGTGCTATTTCAAATAACAAACTATATAACTCATAGTTAGATATGTTTATTCTAAATGTGTGGTTAATACACATTCACCGTTATATTCATGTTGTATTCATCGCATTGCATGTTCATACATATGTTTCTTTAGTTAATATGAAACCCTGCCTGTTAGGACACCAGCACCATAACCGATGATGCGCATGTTCCATGTACACTTATTTGCCGGCTCACACACATCGTCATCGGTAATTGCCATGTCACGCACACTTTAGGAAAAGTTACTTCATTTAGTATAGCTGCTAATTAGTAGTTTAAAGATATTTTAGTACGCTTGTTTCATGTGCTAGTTTAGATATTGCATTGCTTACTCAGACACTTCATGCATTTATATATTCATACTGTCATACAATTTTGTAGGGCCTATGCCGATACTTATTATTTATTTACTCAGGATTTTAGGATTTGGATTTTCTATGAGATTTCTGGATTTTAGGGAAAACCGTAACAATTTCATAACTTATTATTATTTTCAAAGAAAAACTACGGTTTTCTCATGATGTAATGTGTGTGCCGTCCACCATGAGTTTTCTCGGTTCTTGAGCAGTATCATATACCCGATTCGAGGAGGGGGATGCACCATCTGTGGGTACATGGTGGACCCGGTGCGGTACCCCAGGGCAAGAAGATCGCAGATGATGGCGTTGAGCCCGATGATTGATACGAAAAAGTGTGTTTGTAGAATAACCGCAATCAATAACGGTGTCGCATGTAGCTAGACCGAGATGAGTACGGGTCGTCCTCAGGAAACGTTGAATCTGATACTCTTACTTTAGATGTGTTGAAAGAGATGAGGGATAAAGAATTTTGTGGAATTGTTTCTAGATCTACGTTAAGCAAGAATGCAAAAATTTAGATCTAGATTATTTTAGGGATGTAGTTAATATAATAAGGAGGCTTGTAGGGTTCGTTAGGATTTAGTAGTTATGGACGATTAATTAAAAGTTACCCTTTTTATCCTTTAATAGATTTAAAACTAGAACGACGGTGATGCATGTAGATTAGGGTTTCTGGAGAGAAAAAGAATCCCACTCTTAACCCTTATCTCGACACGGAACTCCGTTCATATTTAGCCTTTACCAAAACAATCATTAATCTAATCTCTAATCGCGGTTTAAAGAATTGCTAGCACGCCCGATTAGGATGTTAATGATTCTTTTGATAAAGTTCATAAACTTTATAGGACTTAAAAAGGGTTTAGGGATGTTCATCATCCATTAGCCTACCCTAATCCTACGAACCCTAACAAGCCCCCTTATTATATTAATTACATCCCTAAAATAATCTAGATCTATATTTTTGCATTCTTGCTTAACGTAGATCTAGAAACAATTCCAAAAAATTCTTTATCCCTCCTCTCTTTCAACACATCTAAAGTAAGAGTATCAGATTCAACGTTTCCTGAGGACGACCCATACTCATCTCGGTCTAGCTACATGCGACACCGTTATTGATTGCGGTTATTCTACAAACACACTTTTTCATATCAATCAAATGGCGCCGTTGCTGGGGTCCTTACGTTTCTTTGGTATTTGTTGGGTAAAAGCTGTGCTAGCATTACTCATCATGAAAACCTTTTTAGGCACTTGAGTTTTTCTCTTCCTAGTGCATAAGTCTTTAAGGATTCTTGCATAAGATGGGACTTGTTGAATAGCATCTAGGAGAGGAATATTCACGCTAACTTGCTTAAACATTTCCACAATCTTTTCCATTTGCGGGTTAGGTCTGTTGGCCCTTAATCGGTTTGGAAATGGAGCTCGATCAATAAGTTTTGGGTCCAACGTTTGTGGAGAAGACTGTGGCGACGGATTCGATCCTAAGATCAGAGTGGGAATCGACTTAGATAGATTTGGCGAAATGTTCGAGCCTTGGGGAAAACGGAGAATAGGCTCGGATGAAGGTGGGAGACTAGACGAATTAGGGGAAGACGAAGAAGAAGCCGGGGTATCAAATATGTCACTAACATCAATTTTCTCACCCACTCAGTTATTCAGCACTCTCTCCGATCTCAAACGGCATTCACATTATGATTTTGTGAATGGCCAGGATTCGGTAGGGGTTGAGATGGGAGTTTCCCTTTCTCTCTCGCACTCATTGCGGCGTTTAACTGTGCGATTTGGTTCTCTAATGATTTAATACTCTCACCATGGGAGGCGGAGTTTTTCGTTATGGTATCAATAGAAGATCTCATCTCAGCCGAAAAATGCATGGATTGTTTCATGAACATATCCAAAGTTTGTGCAAGTGAGTTGTCAGTACCGGCCACTTGTGGTGTAGAAATGTTGGCCGGATTTTGGAAATTCTGTGACTGAAAGGGGGGCTGATTCTGTGGTTGTGGTTGCTGTGGAGGAGGTTTTTGATAATTACTTTGTTGGTTTTGGTTCCAAGAAAAGTTAGGATGATTCCTCCATCCTTGATTGTACGTGGAAGAATAAGGATCGTTTCTAGGTCGCTGCCGAAAAGCATCATTAGCTTGAAACGATGCATTCATAGGACAATCTTCCGTTAAGTGTGAAGGATCCGAACAGCAACCACAGATGGTCTTAGGAAGCGTGACCTGATTTAGTGATAATGATGAGAATTTGTTCTCAATAGCGTCGAGTTTCTTCTGTATCACTGCCATTTCGGTTTTTACTGTGATAGAAATATCGAGCTGGTGAATACCTCCCTTAGTTGAAGGTGGTCTTACGCTTTCCCACTGCAACGTATGTTCAGCAAGGTCTTCCAGATATTTCCAAGCTTCACCGTCATCTTTAGACATGAAATTGCATTGACACATTGTTTCAAGCATCTGCTTTGTCGCTGGATTAATGCCCTCATATATAATCCGACATAAATCCCATCTTTGTATTCCGTGATTGTATGGATTCCCAGGATACCCAGTTGAAGAAGAAGCATGGTTTTGCATCTACTTCAGGTGTTCTTGTAATTGAGAACTATTTTACGGTCAGCCCTACCTCCTGGGTACTTGATACCGGATCAGGATCTCATATCTGTAATTTATTGCAGGGACTGAGAAAAAGTAAGAAAGTTGCACCGGGTGATATGTCGCTCAGAGTAGCGAACGGAGCACAAGTTAATGCGGCAGCTGTCGGTGAATATCACCTAGTATTGCCAAATGGCAAGACCATGATTTTGAACGATTGCTACTATGTACCATCCATGGTTTGCAACATCATATCAGTTTCTTTACTCGATAAAGATGGATATAACTTTGTTCTTGATAGAAATATCATGAACATTTACCTTCATAAGGTACTGGTTGCAGAGGGTACACTGTGTAATGGTATCTACGTTCTAAATCAGAATACAGTTCTCAATATACAAAACACACGCAAGAGGAAGAATTCAGATACGAATGAATCCTACCTGTGGCATTGTAGACTTGGTCATATCGGAGAGAAAAGACTGAGTAAGTTGAATAAAGATGGACTCTTGAATGCATTCGAGTTTTCATCTTATGAAACTTGTCAGTCTTGTCTCAAAGGGAAGATGACCAAATCTCCGTTCACCGGACATGGAGAAAGAGCAGCAGAGCTCTTGGGACTCATACACAGTGATGTATGTGGTCCGATGTCTACACATGCAAGGGGTGGGTTCTCCTACTTCATCACATTCACTGACGATCTCTCTAGGTTCGGATATGTGTATCTGATGAAACACAAATCTGAAACTTTTGAGAAATTCAAGGAATTCAGAAAGGAAGTAAAGAACTAGATTGGCAAAAGTATCAAGATCCTCCGGTCTGATAGAGGAGGGGAGTACTTAAGCACGGAATTCTAAGATTACTTAAAAGAGAATGGTATTCTCTCAGCTTACTCCTCCTTATACACCACAGCACAACGGTGTATCGGAGCGGAGGAATCGTACTCTATTGGATATGGTTCGCTCCATGATGAGTAGTGATGAGTTACCTCTTTCATTTTGGGGACATGCGCTTCAGACAGCAGCATACCTTTTGAATCAAGTTCCGTCCAAAACTGTGCCTAAAACTCCATATGAAATATGGAGCAGTAAGAAACTATGTCTTAAATTTATTAAGATATGGGGTTGTCCGGCTTATGTGAAAACAAAGAAACCGGACAAGCTAGAGGCACGGTCAGTTCTGTGTAAATTTGTGGGATATCCTAAAGACTCAGCCACTCCGCACTGAGGAACAGAAGGTGTTTGTATCTCGCCACGCTACCTTTTTAGAAAGGGAGTTTCTTGCAAAAGAAGCTAGTGGGAGTTCGGTAGAACTGGAAGAAATTCAGCGACCACAAAATATAACTGAAAATTTAGAGGAACCGCTAGATTCAATAACCCCAAACGAACCTCAGCCACTCCGCAGATCTGGTAGGATTTCTTATCCGTCCGAGAGATACTACGGTTTTCTCATTGACGGGGATCGAAAGGATTGCATCTTGGAAGAAGATGAACCTACCAGTTTCAGGCAGGCCATTATCAGTAGGGACTCTGATAAGTGGCAGGAAGCAATGCAATCCGAAATGGAGTCCATGTACGCCAATAAAGTGTGGATCTTGCATATTGCTCCACCTGGGGTAAAACCCGTTGGATGCAAATGGATCTACAAAAGGAAACTTGGTGTAGATGGGCAGGTAGAAACCTATAAAGCTAGACTCGTTGCAAAAGGTTTTCGTCAGAGACCTGGTTTGGACTATGACGAAACTTTTTCTCCGGTGGCTATGCTCAAATCCATTCGGATCCTACTTGCCATTGCTGCCTTCCATGACTATGAAATCTGGCAGATGGATGTTAAAACGGCTTTCCTGAACGGTAGTTTGGAAGAGTGCGTTTACATGAATCAGCCAGAAGGTTTCGTAGACAGTGGGAGCAGCGGGAAAGTGTGCAAGTTGCTTAAATCCATTTATGGATTAAAGCAAGCATTGCGGAGCTGGAACATCTGTTTTGATGAGGCAATCAAGGTATTTGATTTCATCAAGAACGAAGATGAACCTTGTGTCTATAAGAAGATTGTAGGACGAACTGTCGTATTCCTAGTATTGTACGTGGACGACATTCTTTTGATAGGAAATGACATTCCTATGCTACAATCAGTCAAGCTATTTTTGTCACAAAGGTTGTCCATGAAAGACCTGGGTGATGCCTCGTACATTCTGGGGATCAAGATCTATAGAGATAGATCCAAGAGACTACTGGGACTTTCGCAGTCCAGGTACATAGAGATCGTACTAAAGAGATTTAGTATGGAGGGTTCCAAGCGCGGTAACATACCCGCATTGCACGGAATTACCCTCTCCAAGAAGATGTCTCCTAAGACTGACGAGGAGAGGGTTCGCATAAGCACTATACCCTACGCTTCGGCGGTAGGATCTATAATGTATGCGATGCTATGTACAAGACCAGATGTAGCTTACGCGCTGAGCGCGGTAAGTCGGTATCAGTCAGACCCAGGGGAGGACCACTGGACAGCAGTGAAGAACATTCTCAAGTACCTGAGAAGGACTAAGGAGATGTTCCTGGTTTACGGTAATGGAGACCTCAGGGTCGAGTCCTTTACCGATTCAAGCTTCCAGAGTGACAAAGATGACAGCAAGTCTGTCTCGGTTTTTGTTTTTACCCTCAACGGAGGGGCGGTATGTTGGAGGAGTTCCAAACAGGATACCATCACAGACTCGACGATGGAGGCTGAATACATTGCTGCAAGCGACGCCGCAAAAGAGGCGGTCTGGATAAAGAAGTTCATTAGTGAACTTCAGGTGGTTCCGTCCATTGTTGACCCAATACCTTTATATTGCGATAACAATGGGGCTATGCTTTAGCGAAGGAACCAAGGTCCTATCAGAAATCCAGGCACATCTTAAGGCGGTATCACCTGATCAGGGAGATCATTGATCGCCAGGAGATCGAGGTGCGGAGAGTGGACACAAAAGACAACACGGCGGATCCATTCACGAAGGCCTTACCCCAGACTCAGTTCGAGCGGCTGATCGAAATGATAGGTCTTCGATACGCCAGTACATGGCCTTAGTGCAAGTGGGAGATTGTTAGTGTTTATGCCCTAGAGGCCATTACTGTATCATACTAGTATGTATATTACTTGATGGAAGCTTGGGATATTCACAGTTGTATAGACAATCTTGCTCAATATAGTAGTATGCTACTTGGTTTGTCTCTGTTTTAATGTGTACATGTGTGTTTCTTTATTATATCACCTATACGCATTAGTAGAGCCCTTAGGATCTTTGCTTGATTACCGGCGTTGTGATGGCGATGACACTCATGGGGGCTGGGTAATCCACAAGCACATCCTTATTCACATCCATAGTCGTGGGATTATCGAGACAGGGCATCGATACTCCGGAGTAGACTAGCGTATGTGCTTCTCATCCCAGCACGGGAGACGGTCTGTCCCACAGCCGTCAGTACGTCGTACTTGAGATAGTATGCGGGTGCTCGTTAGGTTATGAATACACTGGACAGGACTCATCGGGAACTAATGGTTGGTATTATACCTATCGTCAGTTATCAGTTCCCAGGTGACATGAGTACAGCTTAGTCCGCTGACTTGACACTGTCACTTCGCCTTGAGTGTGTTCCCACTGTTCTTTGATTACTACCCTACCACGGCTCTACTGAGTCGTGCAAGCAGGTAGTACTTGGGTGCAGTCCCGGAGCACTTGGAGGCAGTGACGGTTAGACAGGATTCGTCTCTCTCGGTATTGGGGGTTGACATCGCGCTGTGTCTAGGAGAGCCATTACACGAGTAGTCCCTGGCCAGGGCAAGCGAGATATACTGGTAGGTTTCCAGTGTTATCTCAGGGTGTAATAGGCTTCACTCCGACACGATTTGTACCGCTATTAGGGGACTGACGTTTACCGCCCCCTAGGCCAGCCATGCGATGTATCAGACGAACAGACCGGACTGTATGGAGATTGTCACATACAGGCTCAGTAGGAGTTCGGATGGGTTTACCTCATCGGCCTTCTTATCGACATCTACCTGGGGACCGTTACGTACAGCTAGTGCCGCTTGCGGACTGTGGCTAAACCCACTGCCAGCGTAGTGTCGAGTCTTTAGAGTCCCACACAGAGAGTTTCCCTGCACTGAGCGAAACGTGTAGAGACCGTATGGTTTTACGGCAGGGCTGCGATCACTTACGTACACTTGTGTGCGTATGGTGTTCGGGCAGGCAGTACCAGTGGGCTTTGGTTTAAGCAGGATCCTAGTATTGGACGGATGGTTTTGTTTTGTCTTCGGTGCATCCGCATTCTACAGAATGCGGATGAAGGTGTGTATGCACAGTTTTCCGGAGCGATGAAGGAGGAGGTGCCTCATCAGGGTTTTGGCAGTTGGTTCGGCCAAAACCGTTATGTGGCAGGCTCATTAGGGTTTTGACAGTTCGTTTGGTCAAAACCATTATGAGCCGCGGACATCATTTACTAATCCTTTTAGTGATAATTTTATGATAGCTAATTGCATTGACCATTTGACCACCATGACCTCTCTTGACTTTGATGACCGGTTGACCGTGTTGACCATTGACTTTCAAGAGGGATCTACACTCTTCTTTTCTTTTTCTTTTTCTATTTTGATTATGATAATGGTCATTTCAATGTAGCCATCAAACTTTATCTTGATGGGATTAGTAATGATATTGTTTTTGCATTATTGAACCATGATTCATTTTCTTATGCTCATAATTCTTTTCTCACTCTCTCTATTGTTTTTTTTGATGAGAAGAAAAGAAATGCACCATGGTTGCTAGCTCCTCCTTCTTCCTCCTCTTGATTCATCTTTTGATCTCATGTGTTGAGAGATAAAGATCCCACAAAGACAAAACCATCCCTCTACCACTTCTACACAACCTAAGGCTTGTAGATTAGCAATCTCTTTGCCCTAGTTACCTCGGCTCGAGGTGGAGCTCGGTGTACATCTCTCGGGTGGATCGTCTTCGACTCAAGGAGGCCGCGGAGGTGACCAAAGTCCGGATCAACCCTCGAAGCAAGCAAGGAGAAGAACAACAAGAAGAGAAGGAGTTCAAGTTGAGGTATAACCCCTAACCGAGTAGATAAATCTCTAGTTAGGATGCTAGAGTGTTGTTTAGAAAAGATCCGGCTTTTTACGGTCCATGTTACCAAGTCTAGAAAATTTTTGTTTTACCGTTTCCTCAACCCCGAAAGTACCGGGAGAGGTAACGTGGACCTAACAAATACTTATACCAAAGTGCAATATTTTCAACTGAACACCCGGCAGGGGAGCACTACCGACCGGTTATTGTTGTTATTTTTTACGCGACGGATATCTTGAGGATACCGACCGTGGTCGTGAGATTGGATGATATTGGCTATCCGGACTGCCGGAGCCCGAGATACAGAGATATTGAGATTGAGATACAGAGATATTGAGATTGAGATACAGAGATATTGAGATTTGAGATAAAGAGATATGAGATTTTGAGATATACCTATTTTGTGTCGATGCTTGACACGGATTTTTGTCGATTTCACTGATGAGGTTTCAGTTTTACTATACAAGATTCATTGATGTTTTTCTTATATCAGATTATTCAGATTTCATGGTTGATTTTCTCATTCATGATGTATTCATACATCAGATATGTGACATATTACTATTTAGTGACACTGACACGATGCACTGAGCATTGCAATTATACATAGATTATTACCCTGTCACTACTAGATAACTAGTGTTATGTAAGTATATTATTATGACCTAGGAGATCGTCGTGCATGCGATTTCTACTCGCAGATGTCTTCTACTCACGAGTTGGAAACTTACCCCCGTTGTGCCACCATTTCTTGCAGGTTTAGATGTACAGGTTTCCTTGGCAGCTTGGTGGCACCCCACTTCATTCCGAGTGATTGCTTTGGTAGGTTGGTTCACTTGCATCGTAACCGCCGTTGTACTTTTATATTATTTCAGTTGTATCTAGTAAGCTCCATCAACCAGACTTGTATTATTTGATAGATTTAGAAGACTAGTTTTTTTTCTTTCGAGCTTAGAGTCGCACTTGTATTATTATGGTTTTCTTCTGGATTCTGGTTTTCTTCTGAGTTATGTTCCCCGCCCTTCGGCGTTATATATTATTTTCTTGTGTGGTTGTGTCCGCCAATTGGCGAAGAGCTAGCTCCCACTTGGGGATACCTTTATTATTGCTTATGTATATATATCCTTGTTTGTACCCGTTTGGGGCCAGTTTTTACAAAGGAGTCTGCCGAAATTTTTGAGAAAATTTGATGTTGCTTTTAAACATGTTTTCCTACACTTCTTCTTTTAAATGGTTTAGATTCTGGGCTTTGGCTTACTTAGATCACGTTACGCCTTTAGACGTTTCGTAATTTAAGTGCCGGTCACATTCCGTACCTTCAGGTCGTGACAACCTTACTCTCTACAACCTTCTTGTATATACATGGTTCATCTACATTTTTGATAAAATCAAACTCTTTGATAGCTTCATCAAAATAGATGTTCCAGCTCAGCGATGCCTGTTTTAATCCGTAGATTGATTTAAGCAGCTTGCACACGCTTCCGCTGCTCCCAATGTCTACGAAGCCCTCTGGCTATGTCGTGTACATGTTCTCTTTTAAATCACCATTTAGAAAAGCAGTCTTGACGTCCATCTGCCGGATTTCGTAGTCATGGTATGCAGCAACGACAAGTAGGATCCTGATGTACTTAATCATAGCAACATGAGAAAAGGTTTCATCATAGTCGATATCTGGTCGTCGACAAAAACCTTTTTCTACAAGTCTAGCTTTGAAGGTCTCAACTATTCCATCTACAGCAATTTTCTTCTTAAAGATCCACTTATTCCCGATGGGTTTTACCCCTTCAGGAGCAACTTCCAAAGTCCATACTTTGTTGCTGTACATGGATTCTAACTCAGATCGCAAAGCATCAAGCCATTTTATAGAGTCTCCACTTGTGATGGCCTTCTCGAAACCAGTTGGGTCATCATCTTCCATGATGCAATCTTTGCTCCCACCATCTATGAGAAAACCACAGTAACACTCAGGTGAATGAGGAGCCCTACTAGATCTGCGGAGTGGCTGAGGTTCGTCGGGGACTATTGAATCCTCCGGTTCTACCAAATCGTCAGTTATAGTTTGTGTAGCTGGAACTTCTTCCAGCTCTACCTCATGATCACTAATTTCTTCCACAAGAAATTCCTTTCCTAAAAGGGTGGCATGTCGAGAAACAAACACCTTTTATTCCTCGATGTGGTAGAAGATATACCCTCGCGAATGTTTGGGATATCCTACAAAATTGTACAGAACTGACCTTGCCTTAAGCTTGTCCGGATTTTGCTTTTTAACATAGGCCGGACAGCCCCATATCTTAACTCGTTTAAGAGATGGTCTCTTTCCATTCCATATCTCATATGGAGTGGTAGGCACAAATTTGGTTAGAACTCTATTCAATAGGTATGCAACTATCTCAAGTGCATAACCCTAAAAGGAAATAGGCAACTCAGCATTACTCATCATAGAGCGCACTATATCTAATAGGGTGTGATTCCTCTGCTCCGAAACTCCATTGTGCTGTGGTGTATATGGAGGAGTAAGCTGAGAGAGAATCCCATTCTCTTTTAAGTAGTCTCTGAATTCCATGCTCAAGTATTCTTCTCCCCGATCAGATCGAAGGATTTTAATATTTTTACTCGTCTGGTTCTCAACTTCGTACTTATATTTCTTGAATTTCTCAAAAGATTCAGATTTGTGTTTCATCAGGAACACATGTCCGTATCTTGAGAGATCATCAGTGAATGTAATAAAGTATGAGGAACCATTCCTGGCATGTGTAGACATAGGACCGCATACATCACTATGTATCAGTCCTAAGAGTTCAGTAGCTCTTTCTCGATGTCCAGTAAACAGAGTTTTGGTCATCTTGCCTTTGAGACATGACTGGTAAGTTTCATAAGATGTAAATTCGAACGGATTCAAATATCCATCCTTATGCAACTTAGCCAGTCTTGTCGCATTGATATGACCTAGTCTACAATGCCACAAGAAAACTTCGTTCATTTCTGAACTGTTCCTCTTGTATGTGTTCTGTGTACTTATAGCTGTTTTGTGATTTAGAACGTATATACCGTTATACAACGTACTATACCCAATCAACACTTGATTTAGGAAAACATTCACAATATTTTTGGTACGAAATAACAGTCGCGCAGAATCACTGTGTTACCACTTGGTAATATAAGGTAATATTTGCCAATTACTTTGGCTGCAACAATTGCACCATTCCCTTCTCTGAGGGACATATCACATTTTCGCATCTCTCTGCCTCTACATAACCCATGTAATAAATTATATACGTGGGATTCTGATCCGGTATCCAATACTCAGGACGCAGAGCAAACTGAGAAACGGTTCTTTGTAACGAACACACCCGAAGAAGATGCATCAGCATGCTCCTTCTTCATTTTGGGTGGCGTGGGAATCAGGGTATTCTACTATTCCTTTCTCAGACTTATGACAGTCATAAGATAGAGCGGAACCTAGCCCAGTATAATAAGTAGGTTCGGTCAATACATCCATATTATTATCTTTATTAAGGCATGTCATTGGTCGCTACCAGGAGAGAGAGAAGGATAATCACTTTTGCGTGCGCTCTTTGTAAGATTTGATTGGTTATTATCTTATCTAATCAGGATGTCTCCCACTTTTTTTATCAAATATTCCTTCAAACCATAAAAGGTAAGATTAGCCGGGATTAATTACTCCCTATAAGTTCGCCAATCGTTCTGCCAGGCAGGTATTGGTACTCCGAGGGAGTCTCCCCATGCTTTCGCATGTAACTAATTAAATAAACTCGTTTACGTAGGGGCATCACCCCCTTAACACCTTTTTCAGACATCTACTTGATCAACTAATTGTAAAGTGGAAAATTCTCCCATGAGTAACTCTTACTCGCAGTGGGTATCGGGATCCAACTGTCATATAGAAGGTATGCATTCTCATTGCAAATTTCAACACTTGAAATTCCCAATATCTGTTTTACCCCTAGAGACTTATGACCTTGGCTATGGTTAACAAATCATAAGCGCTAGCCAAGTTTGACCCGTTCATTTTGTGATTGAATTAAACCCACCCGTACGATCTTTGTCGCGGGCCAAATAAGGTCATACGACTACCCTAATCCAATTGCATCACATGCGGCAGATAAGCACTAATCAGCTACCACACACTACGCCTTGACAAGGTCAACAAACACAGCATGAATACTAAATAGCACGTATCTGAAATGACGGAGGGCTACGACTGGTTTTGAAGAAAATATTTAACGTAATGAACTTGATATCGTTGTAGAATCTAGTGTTTTGAAAAGGTGTGTTTTTTTGTAGGTTTTGCTAGTTTTGCCAAAGAGGTCACTCCCGGTGAAGGGATCTCGGCTCTTTTCTTATCAAATGAGGTGCTGAATATTCATCAAGGAATACTACCATGCAAAACAAGAACTAGAGAAGTTATTAAAACAAAACCGAGTGGGTTGTAGCATTTGCTAGTTTTGCTAAAGAGGTCACTTCCGGTGAAAGGATCTCGGCTCTTTCCTCATCGAATGAGGTGCTGGATATTCATCAAGGAATACCACTATGCAAAGCAAGAACTAGAGCTACCTTTTTAAAATTTTGATTCTACAACATTTTTAGGTTTCTTTTCTTTTCATTAATCTCATTAATGAAGTCTCATCATTTATGTTTCCCTAAACATCACAGAAAAAGAAACGAAAATAGAACATACGCTTATACCATCCGCATTTGCTACGAGGCCCCGTTATGCACCGTTAGATTACTTAACTAACGCAGAGCGGGGGCTGGACTAGTGCAGGTGCAAAACATAAGTAACGTTTATTATATATAGCATTCGTATCACGCAGTTATATGATCACATCACAGAACACAGCAGCAGAAGTCAACATATGAAATATTGGATATACTAGGAGGTCCGTATTTTAAATTCAGCCAGTAATGAAAAATACGGATTCCACGATCGTGATAAATAGCCAAACCCACATCCCTACACCCCTACAAGAGCAGCAAGCAACCCTGCCAATTCTAGAGTTAGGAGACCCGGTCTCGACTCCTCGAGATGGTCTCCCACTGGACTCCAGAACCCGATTACTTGTGCTCCCCGCTTGGGTCTATCCTAATGCGGAAAAGTAAATAATATTCATCAATGGTGATATCATCCTCAACCTGGAATTGTCCCAATAAAAGAATATTACATAAAAATTTATGAATGAAAATTGAAAAACTCTCATCTCACGCAAAAAACCCCGGCTATTCATTCACGACGATCCAATATAATATATCACAACAACACATAACATCACATATCATCAATATAAGTAAATATGCATATCTCAAATTCCGTTGACATATAGCAACGAGATCGGGGATACACCACATATTACACTTACGGTCGCAGAAAAGAAATGAAAACTATAATAATTAGAATCCGCATTTTCTTAGACATCATAAACCCGGAATATCTGATATTCTGAATTTCATGCCTAATCCTATAAACCTTACATTTTAGTCTCATATTGAAAACACTTTTTAATAACTTAATCGGGTAATTCAACAAGATTCCCAACTACTCGATCGAATACTCATCGGCAACTTTAGTAGATGTCCACACCCCCGATGCCGTCGACCAAGTGCACTTAGGCAGAACACCGTGGTTGCGAGCACCCGAGTGGATGCTTTTGGCAACGGGGTTCTCCTAAAGTCACTTGGTCGGGGCTATGGGGCATGGCTACCTAGTAAAGTTATCTGGCAAGTATTCACGTACGATACGCGATTGCGACGGAGTTTCGATCCGAATTGAAACTTCGTGGCAATCGATCAATAGAGACTAACATGCTAGATTTGCAAACAAACTAGTTTTCACAAAACTAATTTAATATGGATTCCAATTACTGTATCACATATCAAACTTAAACCCGAAACGATGTAAAAATTACGACTATGAAACACTTCGTATTTGCCCCTTAAGAAATTAACATCACATGCAATTTTGGGCTAATCAAATATAACATGAAACCCCAAAACCAAGCCTACAGAACACCAAACAAATTCGAGAAAAAAAAAGCATGGGGTGCCGGCGAGGCCGGTTTTTATGAGGATCTCACCGGGTCAATTTTGGAATTTTGGTTTCGAATTTCTCTGGTGTTCTAGTTACATCATATATAACATTCTACACTTGTTTAAAAGATTTTCATAGATCATTTAAAATTCGACAGAAAGTTGGTTTTTGGGTTTCCGGTTTCGGAGTTGTTTCGGTTTCGTAATTCAACTAACGTCGTATAATCTTCTAGCTCTGGCTCTTATAGCATGAAAGTGTTTATTACCACCACCACTGGGTATTACTAGTATCAAGCATGCCAATTAAAAAAATTTCGGCGTGCTAATCAATACTAACCCATATCTAAACTAGATGATTAGGGTTTTATGATTTGATATCAACTAAACTAGCTAAGAGAAGGATGCTATATTCTTTGTAGACCGTGTCCTTCTCTTCTAAACCTCCATATAGTAGTCCACACGACTCCACTAGGCTTCACTTGAAATTGGATCGAGCTTCCTTTGCGATCTTCATGCTGAAGATGATCCACCGGAAGCTCCGCTAATCCAAGCTACCTCTTCACTAAACTCCTTTAGTGATGGAAATACACTACACCTAAGTGCTAATCAAGTGTAGGATGGTGAAGTAGGGGTTCTAAGCTCACTTAGGTTGATCAAAGCTCTATGGTTCACATCACATGTGAGTGTTAGAGCTTTGAGACATGAGGAAGAAGAAGAAAGAAAATGGAGAGAGATAAAAAATGGCTAAGGCAAAAAAGAACTTTACTCAAGCAAGCATAGAATAGCTCCTCATATTATCTCACTTATTCAAGCATACCATTTTCATCAAATAAAAAATAGAACCATGCTTCAATAGTGAGTCAAGAGTAATAAAAAAATGAATAAGCCATGTTATGCACCATACCACAAAAATCTCCCCATTTTCCACCTCATTTTCTATTTTCACAAAATAGAAAATCTAACCATGCTTCATATAATATATATATATCATATATATATATATAAATATATATATATATATATATAAATATATATATATATATATTAAGAAAACAATTAGTGAGCATAATATTAGTTAACATATAATTATATCAAATATAAATATATATCAAATTATTAAATCAACACTTGATTTAATAATCCGGTTATATCATATATAACCGACTAATATCATTTATTTGTATATCACATTATCAAATCAACACTTGATTAAATAATCCGGTTATATCACATATAACCTAACCGATAACAAATAACTGCCGGATTAGAATACGGTATCACTAGTAAAATAGGGGGTTGCCCCTACGGATATTGAAATCCGTAGGGGAAAATTTAAGTAGGCCCTACGGATTAATCCGTAGTTCTAAAAGGTTGCCCCTACGGGCCCAGACGTCCAAGAATAAAAATATTAATTCTTAATTTGGTGTTTGCCCATACGGAGCCGCAAACCAAGGACCTACGGACAAATCCGTAGGGGCAACTAAATATCGATTTAATAAAGGCACAGATCGATCGCCTACGCTCACTTTCTTCTTCTCTCGATCGCGCGCGAAAGAAAATCCCCAAATCGCCACCGTCGTTCTCCTCGTCGCCACCGCCGTTCTCGTCGCCACCGCCGTTCAGGTCGTCACCACTGCCGTTCAGGTGAGTAAATATTCATGTAAATTAAATTTTTTTTTGATTATTTAGGGTTAGGGTTCATGGCTGGGTCTGGGGTTGCGCGCGCGAGTTGGGGTTCGGCAGGGGTCGCGGTCGGGGTTAGGGTTAGGGTTAGGGTTGGGGTTCGGCTGCGGCTGCGGCTGGGGCTGGGGTTAGGGTTTGGCTTAGGGTTGGGGTTAGGGTTTAGCTGGCCGCGCTGGGGTTAGGGTTAGGTTGGGGCGGGGCTGGGCTGGGGCTGGGGCTGGGGCTAGGGTTAGGTTGCGGTTGGGGCTGAGGCTAGGGTGGGCATGGCTAGTTTTCGTGTGTGGGCGGTTTAATGGTGGTTGGTCAACTAATATCCAACTTGGAGAGAGTTTTAATGGGTTAGTTGAGGATATGTAGATGTTATGAGCATGGCTAGTTTTCGTGTGTGGGCGGTGTGATTGGTTTTGACGGTTGTACTCATCGCGACCTATATTAGTATAATTGATTTGATGGGAGAAAAACGTTTGACAGCAGGGTATGATTTAGAGAGAGATCCATCTGATTGTCGACTAACGGTTGTCGTAGGAATGATTAGTGGTGCAAGATTGATTATACGTGAACAGTTTTGGTTAAATTCCCGTGTTGCTTGATCATTGCTATCAACTTTTAATCAATGACGGGTTTTTAGGAAGATAAATATGATTAAATGATCTGAATTTGTTTATCGGCTTAACTCATGCCTAACAACATATTTCGTAACTCGGCCATTTATAATGCTGCTTACAAAGAGAACAAAAAGCACGGATAGGCTTTATTTTCATCGTACACGTTACTTTTTTGGGAATTTGGAGTTGGTATTTACATTTTTTTAATGAAGTTGGTTCGTTCTTTTAAAATGATGGTTGGAGTTGAATTTGATTAAACAAAAACTCCATTAAGATTAATTTATCTTGTGTGGTCACATGACTTGATGATATCCTAATCCTTTATTGGAAAATTATATATATATATATATATATATATATATATATATATAATGAAGGAGGGAATTTTCTCTTATGGCGTCGAAAAAATACGTCCTTATTTTTTCCGACGATCGACATACATCATATTCTTTGTTATCATCTAAGATGTGGGTACAACAAATTTCATGTGATTCTACAACTTTTCACCGTTGATTTAGTGGGTTCAAAATTACGGGCAATAAAATTTTTTACATTGCTAAATCAACGATGAAAAAGTTATAGAATCACATGAAATTTGATGTATCCACATCTTAGATGATAACGAAGAAAATGATGAATACCGATCAATGTTGCGTATAACGCTTTATGATATCAGTATCCTACATTTGTAGTTTTAATTGTTGATTGTTATAGATGAATACCATTGCAATAATAGTTTTTGGTTGATGAATGCTATTGCAATGTAGGATGATCGGTTCTATCAATCTTGATCTCAATGGTTTAAAATCATGTTACACATACAACACGAATGCACAACAAACGCATAATTAGAGAGCGATTCGAGATATTCAGGTTAAAACCAATATATAATACTCGATGATAATATGAAACCTTCATATTCCCATCGATACTCATATATGAAACTAAAAGCGCCACTTAGTCCCCGTCTATCGGTTAACATACGTGCGATACTCGTCGTGACCTAGAACTATACGAAAGTTGTTAAATATCGGACAGTATAGCTCGATACTAACAACCGTCGTATAGTCTACGCGACGAGAAAATTCAATCGTATGGTAACCCATAGATTTGTCCCGTGTGGACAAGTTAAGAATGTATAAAGCAAATGCCTTCATTCACTTGTGTTTTCATCCGTTTCGAGATATTTTGTCGGTACCTTTCCGCTGGTTCTCCGTGTACAAAGATAGATTAGATGTTCATTTCAACGTTGTTTCACAGCTTTGAAATGATTATCTATTCTATTACAGTGTACTCGGAGAACAGCGGGGAGGTGCTGCCGAAATTTACTCGAAACGGTTGAAAGCACAAGTGATAGGCGTTCGCTCTATACATTCTTAATGGGATAGAAGCCTACTCCCGACAGCCGGAACACACACATACAACAAGAATACACAACAAACACATAATTAGATAGCGATTCGAGATGTTCGGGTTAAAACCAATATATGATACTCGATGATAATATGAAACCTTCATATTCCCATCGATACTCATATATGAAACTAAAAGCGCCACTTAAATTGTATACTCGGCATCCACTATCCCGGACGATCAGAACCCTTTTATATATTCCAGTGTACTTAGTACGATCCGCGAACCGATACGGACAGGTGGAGAAGCAGTCTTGGGACTTGGAAAGATGAATATGGATTGACCTGTATGAACACACTTCGATTTTACGGTCAGGACGATCCGTTTATCTTTCCGAACCAAGCCTTCTAAGTATACTACTCATAGTGTTTGAAGCATCCTGGGTGGAGTGTTGTATGCCGATGGAAACCCAGAGATGTCTACGATGTCCCAGAATACGAGGACAGCGACGAGGACGAAGAAGAGAGAAGGCTTAAAGTGCTCCGACCGTCTGTTTCGAAGGACGGGTTGTCTTCGACCGATCATGAAGTTACGTGGGTTAGAAATGACATCGACGATGAAATCCAAGTAGATATGTATGATGCGCCCACAAAACGAAAAAGGTTATCAGTAATGTTATATTATTACTTCACATTTTACGCTCTATACATATATAGTCAATACTTTTAATGATTGTCTAATGCGTCCACGAACCATTTATCTAGATTTGATGACGATGTCGGGAGCAGCGAGGGGCGGCAGGAGCTCCAGCCGCGGCAAAGGCAGAGGCAGAGGCAGAGCGGTTCTGCCGCCCGGAGAGCTCCGTAGGGAGCTTCAGAGGGCCGGTCTTGCACCTAGATTAGAGACCCCTTCGGATGCCTCCTTCCGTGTGGATTTTGCCACACCTCCAGGTATACTGCACGCATATCCATTTTGAATGTAATATTACAGATATTCATGCCTGTTTATGTTAAAATTACTTATACTGTCAATGTTTGATTGTCTAGTTGTTGGTGATGCGTCCATATCTGGGACAGAGGCCACCCCCGCTCCTCCAGGTATGTTTATATATCATATAGTGTATGTATATTGATTTAGAATGCTATATCATAAACACACACATTCCTTTTGCTCTTACTTAGCAATTTTTATTATTGTTTAGCTGTAGGTGGTGACACCACCGCACCTGCGGGTATGTTTATATATCCTATAGTGCATGCATATTGATTTAGAACGTTATATTATTGATCTACACATTCTTTTTGCAATTACTTATATAATCTATTTTTAATTGTCTAATTATAGATGGTGCGTCCATATCTTCCGCAGGGGCCACTCCTGCCGCTTCTATACCCTCCGCATCGTCTGCAGGTTAGTATGAATAAATTTAAAATATTTATTCATTTTACATATGCTCTATAGAATAAATATGAACTTCATGGAAATTTAGCGTCGATGTTTATTTTCTAGTTGGAGGGGATGCGTCCGCATCCGGGACCCTGGTTGTTCCTCACCGGAGGAACTATCGTCCCGCTCGTGCTGCTGCCCGGGCCCAGGCTCGTCCGATAGTCACCGGAGGTATATATCACACTTGAATTTTCGTTTAATCTTGATTTTTTAATACAACTTTGTCTTATTATTGATTGTCTTGATATTTCGTGCAGACGCAGGGCCTCCCCATCCCCAGAGGGGGACTCGAGGCCCGAATCAGTCCCATAGGCTGAGGCCTGACAGAGCTAGGGGGGAGGCAGCATTCCCCCTTTTTTTTACCTTTGACTATCGCTATACCGGTCCTCATGCCGAGAGGTTCGGCCGGTATTTGGGGGACGAGAGCCGGCTTGTGAAGAACTATCCACTTCACGTTGAGTGGGGCGAGCAGCACCAGCGCTCATTCGCCCTCTTCTTTGATCAGGCTCGGGTATGTATTAATATATATTTTCATTTGATCTATCCAATATATTTATTATTAACACTTGCAATCTAATAACAATGTTTTTTTGTATTTTCAGTTGGATTACGATTTTCATCCTGTAGCCGACCCTGATCACCCGGGGAGGGTGCTCGACCTTCATGCTCTGTACAAGGGCCTGATGAAGAACATGCAGGCCAAGGTCCGATACAACAGGAATGAGCTGAAGGCCGACTGCTACTCCCTGTGGATGGCGACCCCCGAGGCAGAGAGAGCGTCCCTCCTATCTACTCCGGCGTTTGCGAGAGTCGACGTAGAGACATGGCCTCTATTGTGCGCTTATTTCGACTCCCAACGCAAACAGATATGTATTTTAAATGTAATTCATTATTTATGATATAATTTATTTCTTTGTGTTTCTTAATTAGAAAACTAAATGTTAATGCGTTGTGCAGAAACAGGCCGCTCAGAATACAGAGAACAGGAAGTCGGCGAAGTGGGGTCGCCCCACTAACACAGGTGGCTCGAGGAACATTACTCGAGCCATGGAGTTATCGGTAAATTACAATAGACCGACCTTTGTGATATTCTGCAATATTAAGAGTTATTTTCTAATATTTCTAATATTAAGAGTTACTTTCTAATATTGCAGACATCTCGGACCGTGGCGTCAGGTGGTACACCGAGCGTGCTGTTCGCATATCTTGCCGTCCATAGCACCTCAACAGATCCCGCCACGAGCGAGCTTCGATATCCTGACGTCGCTACCCAGGAGTACTGCGTAAGTGTTAATATTTTTTCTACCCAAATTTGAAATTTTAGTTTTGGAAGGTTCAAGTTTAAATTTTATACTTATACTTTACTGCTTAAAGTGGGTGTAGGAGCGGGTGGTTGAGCAGGCCCAGGCCTCGGGGATCGATTTTACCGGACAGAGCGATCCGAGGCTGCTGACCCCAGTTCTGGACGCCGCACACGGAGGGCACCACGGAGGTTGGGAGAGAGGCCGGGGACTGGGCCCTAGCAGGGCCCATATGAGGTTGGACTCCACCCCGGCGGTTACCTCCTCCATCTCCAGTGACCGACGTGTCCATCAGGAACTGGAGAGCTTGAGGGCCACCGTTCAGGAGTTGAAGGAGATGTTGGTATGTATACTGCTTTATAGTAAAATATCATGTCATATTATATAGATATCAACATATCCATAATTAGAACGTAGCTTGAGCTTATTTGGTTTTAGACTTAAGTTTGATTAATCATACATACAGATGTAATTAAAATAAACAACAAACTAGATATCCAAACGGGGTTTCGAAATAACTTAATAATGATATGAATTCGAATAATACACAGTTCTTACATGCTTATTACACACGTTAGGTCCAGACGCGACAGGGTACATCGGCCGAGCCTCCACATGCATCTCCTTCGGCTGCGGCTCCGCAAGCCACTACATCGGCTGCGGTTCCGCAGACAGCTCCTGTAGCTCCACTGCCCACTCAGACTCCCGCAGCCGCGGCTCCGCAAGCGACTACCTCGACGGCGGCTGCGCAGACCACATCGCCAGCTCCACATGCCGCTCAGACTCCTGCTCGCGACGAATTGCAGAGTTTATTGACGGTGGAGCAGGCGCGCGTTATTCTATCGTTATTCAGAAGTGGAGCTGGACCGAACTAGGGTAGATTTTTGGTTCTTATTTTTTGAAACATGTATTTATTTATATCATACACATTGTACTACATTTTGAAACTATATTGATATTGGTTTATATTTATATCATATTCAGTTTTTGGGTTACTTTTGTATATTATATATATGCGTGAGATGTGATTATGAATACTGCAATATATGTTGTGTGACGATTAATTTTATATTTGATTGATGTATATATTATTGTGCACAGGGCGGGAAAAAATCAAGCAGCCCATTTTCAAAAAAAAATACAAATAATATATACCTACGGATTAATCCGTAGGCACACATGTTCCCCCTACGGCTATATCCGTAGGGGCAAAATATCAGTAGTAACTGATATTTCCCCCTAATCTCAGTACCAGGGGGTTGGGAGTGCCCCTACGGACATATCCGTAGGGGCCACTGCCACTCCCCTACGGAGTTAGCCGTAGGGGCAAAATATCAGGAATCCTGATATGTTTCCCCTACGGATAGGTACCTACGTAGATATCCGTAGGGGGTAGTACATGGACCTACGATTATGTCCGTTGGTACATGTAATATATTAAAAAAAACAGTAAATAATATAAAATTTTATACCTTACGTATTACTCTGTAGGGGCAACCCGTAGGGGCAAGAATTTGCCCGTAGGTGCAAGTTCAGGGCCTCAACTTGCACCTGCGGCCTTTGCACCTACGGGGCATTTTTTTGCCCCTATGCAGATATCCGTAGGGGCAGTGGGTTGCCCCTATGGATAAATCCGTAAGGACAACCCTTATTTAAAGTAGTGTATCACATACTCGTATTTAATCTCGCCCCCGCACATATCAGCATATGTGCCCTACTTCATTTCGCCAGAACTAGGAAACTTCTGTGTGGGACTCTACAGACTCGTCAATACGCCAACAGTAGGTAATGATCACATCAGTTACCCACAAACCGTCGGCGGTGCTAGCTAGACGTAACGGCTACCCAGGTATTGAGCGAATAGAATATCAACAAACAAGCTTGTACAAACACCCATGAAGCCTATAAGTAACACTTACCCTACAGTCCGGTCTCTTCGAATGATATGTCGCATATTGAGTCTGGGGGTGGAATCATCAGACCCCAATAACTTGATAAGTCATGTCGATGTGTGGCCTATAACGGTATAAGAAACTACTGATAACTCTTACCAGTAAATCTCATCAACAGCCCTAGCCAGGGACTTCTATTATAGCCAATCAAGCATAACGCAACATCAACTCCATATACCGGGAGAGACGAAACCCCTCCTATCACTCATTGCCTCCATGAGACTCGGAACTGTACCCAAAATCCACCTATTTGCACGACTCTTTTGAGCCATGGCAGGGAGGAAATCAAAGCACAATGGGAACCACACAAGACTCTATGACGATCTTGAGTCTATAGACTAACCAGTACTAGTATCACCAGAGAACTGATATCTGACGATAGGTATAGTACCATCCAGGAGTTCTCGGCGAGTCTTGTTCAGTGTACCCATTCTCTAATGAGCACATATGTACAATCTTTGATGTGAAACACCAATGGTTATAGGATCAATCATCGCACCATACAGGGTCAAGAAACGTACACACTAGTCGACTCTGGAATATTGATGCCCTGTCTCGATACTCCCTCGATTAGGAACTGTTAAAGGATGTGCTTGTAGACTACACAAATCCATGTAGTATGGTCTGCATCATAGTCCTGGTAGTCAAGCAAACATCCTAAGGGCTTTATCAATATGTATCAGAGAGAGAGAGAGAGAGACAATATAATAATAATATAAGTGTACATGTTAAGATAAAGAGCAACTAGATAGCATACTATCATGTCGAGCAAGAATGTCCTCTATATATATGTCTAAGCATCCACTATATCACACAATAATGGCTTTAAGGGCATACATATTCCTAACATAACTAAACTACTAGGAGGTTTAGCTACTCGATAAGAGTGTTATACCTCCGTGTACTAGTCCTTCGGGTCTTCTTTTCCTCCTCTCTTTGGCCCCTAGAAGCATGGATCGAGCTTGCGACATCGGCCTCCTTGTGTCAAAGATGATCTACCCGAGAGTATGTGCTTTGAAATCCAACCTCTAAACTGAGGTAACTAGGGTAAATGGTTCGCTAATCCATGTAGCCTAGGTTATGTAGAGAACATCTAATGGATTGTTTTGTCTCACTAAATTCTATGACTCACAACACATGTGAAGGTTAGGGTTTAGCTAGAGGAAGAAGGAGATGAAATGAAGAGAGAGAAGGAGAAGAAGCAAATGAACTCAAGTGTGATGGCTAAGTGTGGAGAATGGCCAATAATAATCCCTCACTCATTGAACCATGGATTTAATTCCATTAGAATATGTCACCCATGCTTCAATAGTGAGTTAAGACAAATGAAATAATACAAGAGCCATTCTTCACACCATGCTACAAAATGACTCCTCCATTTCCACCTCATTAATCCATTTAAGAAAATGGATAATACCAAATAATAAGGTATCCCCTTCTAGAAGCATTCTTGAGAAAATTACAAGAATACCCCTCACCCTATATACATACCCGTATTCCGAAAAATACGAATACACTGAGACGATAATAATCCAATAATATAATACTAGGATCCGGCTTAAACCAAAGCCCACTAGTATTGTCTTCCCGAACATCATACGTGTATAAGCACACGTATGTGATCGTAGCCCTACCGTAAAACCATACGGCCTCTACATCTTTTGCCCAAAGCAGGGAAACCCTCTGTGTGGGACTCTAATGACTCGACAGTACGCTGGCAGTGGGTTTAACCACAAGCACGTCAGCGGTACTAGCTCTATGTAACGGCTACCCAGGTATCTGTGGATAAGAAGGCCGATGAGCAAACTCATCTGAACTCCTACTGAGCCTATCTGTGACAATCTTTGTACAGTCTGGTCTGTTCGTCTAAGATACTCACATATCGTTCCTAGGGGGATGGTGAACGTCAGACCCATAACAGCCCAATAAGTTGTGCCGGAGGAGAGCCCAATACACCCTGAGAAACTACTGGAGTGCCTACCAGTATTTCTCGACTGCCCTGGTTAGGGACTTTGTGTAATGGCTTTCCGAACACTGCGCAATATCAACCCCCAATACTGGGAGAGACGAATCCTATCTGAACGCTACTGCCTCCAAGTGCTTCGGGACTACACCTAACTACTACCTGTTTGCACGATTCCTTTGAGCCATGGTAGGGTAGTAATAAAAGTGCAGTGGGTACACACTCGAGACGAAGTAGCGATGGCAAGTCAACGGACTAACCTGTTTTCATATCACCTGGGAACTGCTTCCTGACAATAGGTATAATACCAACTAGCAGTCCCTGACGAGTCATGTCTAGAGTAACTCATATCCTAATGAACATCTGTATACTATCTCCAGTACGACGTACATGTAGGGTTCCTTAGCACCCTCACAGTGTTTACTAGGGCATCGAACATGCCATTTCAAAATTTTCTAGAGAGCTAAAGAACCCGAACGAGGATCGAACTAGAGACTTAGGATTTTCTAGATTGTATACACTTTACAAACTAAATAGAAGAAGGAATACAACCTTTGTAGACCGGTCCTTCACATCAATAGCTCGGTGTAGTAGTCCCTTCGCTGCGATCATGAACTCCTGGACTCTAGAATGGCTCTCATGAAGATATGAACAAGCTTGCACCGAAGTCTTCGAGGATGAAGGCGATCTACGTCGAGGAGACACTAGCTCATGCTACCTCTTCATTAATGGTGAGATTAGTGAAGCAAACACCCTAAACTAAATGGCTAATAGTAGAGGATGATGAAGTAGAAAGTGGGCTCATTTTAGTTTTATTTTTCTCACAATAAATCATCACTTAGAAAAAGCTAGCAAGCTTTTTCTCTTGAGGAAGAAGAAGAAGTGATGAAGAAAATGAATAAGAGAGTGATGTTAGAATTGCAACCATGGTGAGTTAGTGTCATGCCTAACTCATGTAGAGAATAAACCATAGTCTAAGGCTAAGGGTTGGGTTAATAAATATCTTAAGTAATGACAAAAGAGTGGACTTGGTCAATTTTCTATAAGCTTCTACAAGCTTATCCATGACTAATTCCAAATGTTCTGTGAATTACTTAATGATAAATAAAACCCAAACACAAACCCTAGCATGGTGTGAGTCTTATACATACATGTTGCGAGTATAACCTAGCATGACACAACAATATATATCACATATATATTTTTTGTACAAAAAGAAAATAATACAATTAACATACATCATATATATATCAATGTATCATCAAGTGAGAAAAAGTAATACTTAAGTGAGCTAATATTAGTTAATGTAATGTAATATATCACATATATAATTATACATTAAATCATTAAATCAATACTTGACTTAATAATCCGGCTATATCACATATAACCGACTAATATCAAATGTAACAACTTATCGAATGAACACTTGATCCGATAACCCGGCTATATCACATATACCCGTCCGATATCACATATCGCGAGAATAGAATGCGGTATCACATACTCGCATTAATCTTAGTCCCGCACAATGTTAGTGTTTATGCCCTAGAGGCTATTACTGTATCATACTAGTTTGTATATTACTTAATAGAAGCTTGGGATATTCACAGTTGTATTGACAGTCTTGCTAAAAATGGTAGTATGCTACTTGGTTTGTTTCTACTTTAATATGTGCATGTGTTTCTTTTAACATATCGCTTATAGATATTAGTAGAGCCCTTAGGATCTTTTCTTGATTACCAGTGTTGTGATGGCAGTCACACTAGTGGGGGCTGGGTAGTCTACAAGCATCGATACTCCGGAGTAGACTAGTGTATACGCTTCTCATCCCAGCAGGGGAGACGGTCTGTCCCACTGCCATCAGTACGTCGTACTAGAGATAGTATGTAGGTGCTCATTGGGTTACGGGTACACCGGACAGGACTCGCAGGGAACTGTTGGTTGGTATTATACCAGTCGTCAGTTTACAGTTCCTAGGTGACATGAGTACAGCATAGTCCGTAGACTTGATACTGCTGCTTCTCCTCGAGTGTGTTCTTACTGTTCTTAGATTGCTACCCTACCACGGCTCAAAGGAGTCGTGCAAACAAGTAGCAATTGGGTGCAGTCCCGAAGCACTTGGAGGCAGTGGCGGTTAGATAGGATTCGTCTCTCCCGGTATTGGGAGTTGATATCACGTTGTGTTTGGAAAGCCATTACGCAAAGTCCCTGGCCAGGGCAAGCGAGATTTACTGGTAGGTTTTCCAGTAGCTTCTCAAGGTGTAATGGGCTTCACTCCAACACGACTTATACCGCTTTTAGTGGACTGACGCTTGCTGCCCTCTAGGCCCGATATGCGATAGTCTTAGACGAACAGACCGGACTGTACGGAGATTGTCACATCAGGCTCAGTAGGAATTCGAATGGGTTTCCTCATCGGCCTTCTTATCAACTTCAACCTGGGGACCGTTACGTACAGCTAGTACCGCTTGCGGCCTGTGGTTAACCTACTGCCAGCGTTGTGTCGAGTCTTTAGAGTCCCACACAGAGGGTTTCCCTGGTTCAAGCAAAATGATATAGAGGTCGTATGGTTTTACGACAGGGTTCGGACATATACGTGTACTTGTGCACGTATGATGTTCGGACAAATTATACTAGCGGGCTTTAGTTTAAGCCAGATTCTAGTATTGGATTATTCGATTTATTTAGTCTTAGTATATCCGTGTTTTTTGTAAATACGGCTGGGAGGGGCATTCTCGTAATTACTCGAGAAGCTTCTAGAAGAAAGGTGACTCATTTAGTTTTAATTCATTTATGAATTAAACTAAATGAGGTGGAGAGCTTATGTGTTATTTGCATTAAATGATATAATGACTCATGAGATGATTCATCCTTATGTATTAAATGAAGCATGGTTGTAATTATCTCATATGATTTATTAGATAATTATCATGTTTCATGATATATACAAATGAGTTATTATTTTCATTACATTCTCACATACACACTCTCTCTCCTCAAGCTCTCCTCTTCTTCAACCTAACCCTAATCCTCTCAAATGTTGAGATCCCAAGGGTTAAGAAGACTAATAGATCCTTAATCCACTTCTATATATTCTAGGTCACTTTGATTAGCAATCCTAGCCACTTAGTTACCTCAAGTTAGAGGTTAAACTTTGAAGGAGGAACTCTCGGGGGGATCTTCTATTACATCGAGGAGGTGTTCATATCATAATTTTGCATTATTATATTCCCCATTCTTATTCATTTTATAAATAAACAGGCGCTTTTGATCCATGTCTGCTACATAGTTGCAGATTACAGGTTCTCGGAACAATACAGTGAAAATGATAAAAAAAAATACGCTACAAAAGTGAGACTACGACCAACAAATAGAAGAATCTTTATCGTGCCGCCTACTGTTTGAGGAACAAACGAAGATCAGCAAACAGTTCGATTTCACAAAGCACGAAGGCAGCACATGATTCAAGACTTCAACACGAAGCAAACGGTAAAAGTCCACAACATTTCTGCACTGTGGAAATCTGGAAGAAACTAGAAAACATTCTGAGAAACCAAGTGAAGAAGAAAGAAGAAAAAGGCAACATGAAGCAACCCTGAAGAATCTAGCAAGAGAGCCCACAAGATGGCCGCGGAACCGCGGCCAAACCTGTCTTCTTGCCGCGGTTCCGCGGTCATATAGTGCACGTGCAGTGCACGTGTGTCGGTGCTTTGACTCGGTCTTTGGGGTTATTTTTGTAATTCTAGATATAGATCAGATGAAAACCCTAGGGTTTCTATTATCTATATATAGGAACCCTATAGTTCTTTTTGGAGCATGCCTCTTTTTGGGTGCTTCTTTTGAGATGCCTCTTTTAATTTCTAGATCATAGATTTTCAATTCCTTGTAATCGTCAAAGAGTGCATTAATGAAGAAGTAAGTTTTTTTCATGAATTTTTTATCTAGCAATTTTATTTCTCTGCCGTAATTATAAATTTTTTATCTGCCGTAGTTATAAATTTTTTATCTGCCGTAGTTAATTAAAAGAAAACCATAAAAATGAATTCGTTTATCAATTCCTTAATGAGTGAGTAGTTCCTCACTTGTTAGGGTTAGATTTGGGGAAGGTTTGAGAGATGGAAATCTCTCACCCCTTTCTTGCCCGTTATATATTTTAAAGTAGAACTCTATGCATACATACACACACCGCTCACTACAGCACCCTATTGCACGAGGTAGCGGGGATACCATAGTTAAAGAACGGTTGTGTATGATTTCCATGGAGGTTAGGGTAAGAGTTAAGAAAGGACAGACAAGGACCAAGAGGAAGAAACTTAGTTTCTTCCCGATCGTGCTAATCCCCTTTATTAACTATTACCTTCACACCTAAAAGGTTCTTAATTAGGGCATAAAAGCGGTGAGAATAATTGATTTTCTAAACTAACCTAATCTTAACCCTAGAAAGCTTTTTATAAACTTTTATCTCATTCTTAGATCTTAAAATAAAACCCAAAATCTCTTGAATTTAACTCGTTAAAACATAAAGAAAAGGAATCCATCTTCCTGTGGAGCGACCCGTACTCAACCGGCTAGCTACCAAGCGACACCGTTATTGATTGCGGTTAATTCTTTGATTTCAAAACGCACGTACGCAAAATCTTTCATCAATCAAATGGCGTCGTTGCCCGGGATGGCGTAGTTATTTTCTTTTTGCAATTCCGGGTTAATATAAAATCATAAAATTCATAAAAACTGAAAATTAAAAAAATATAAAAATTTTATCATCTTGTTATTTTTTGAAGAGTGTTTTGTTTGAATTGTGCAGGATCGACGAACGGATTCAGATCTGGAAAATTCCAGAGAGCGAAATAGAAAACAACAGATCTGAACAACAGAGGAGTATCACAATAGAGCAACAGAAGAAGTTTGGAGGGCTGAGTCAACAAGTCAACCGCGTTTCCTCCGTGAAAAGCATACCTTGACCGTGCATCCGCGGCGCCCTTGTGACGTCAGCAAAGGAAATTTTCTCTGTAAGCTTCTTTTCTTCTTCTGAACCCCCTATTATCTCCTCTGTAAAATTTTCCTACAGGATTCTTTGCGCAAAAACTTCTCCCCTTCTCCAATAACTTGACCTTGTGCAGGACTCTTTGCGCCGCTAAAAAAAAATTTTGTTTGCAAGTGATTGTGTTTCCTACTTTGCATATCTAAATTGACTTTAAGGGGCTTGAACACCAATCCAGATTGGGTGGGGATTTTATTACCCTTCCCAGGACCCCAAAAATCACATAAAACATATTGCATTGACCATCAAGTTAATTAAAGAAGATTAAACTCAGCCCTAAGGACTTCGCGCTCAATAGGACGAAGGAATAGTTGTAGACATCGATCGTTGATCCTAACCTGACTTTGTGGTGCCAAGGCTGAAAGGTTCCTAGGCACTCTAGTGAGGTCTCACAAGGCATCGAATATGCCAATTTAAAAAAATGGTGCCGAGAAACCCTAGACTACGGATCTTAGACTAGATGTTTAGGCGAAAAGATAATCTAGTTAACTACTTAACTAAAAGTTAGATTCTATAACCTTTGTAGATCCGGATATCCACTTCCTTAGCTCCACGTAGTGCTCCTCTCGCTGTCCTTTTCCGATCTTAGACTCGTTCATCAGTTTCATCGGGAAAGCGAGCGGAATAGGTCGTCGGCTTCGTGTCAAAGACGATCTACGTCGAGGCATCACAAGTTCAAACTCCGACTTCACAAAGTTGTGAAACTTGTGAAGAAAACACCCAAAACAACTTGGCAAGAGGTAGAGGGTGAAGAAATAGGAGGTGGGTTCACTTTAGAATTGGATTTCTCACTTTAGAAATCAAGTTGCCATTGATGGCATCAAGCTTTCTCCTTGAAGATGAAGATGAAGAAGAAGAAAGAATATGATAAGTGTTGAGATAAAATAAAATTAAATCAACTCTTATCATAAAGAGAACCATAGTTAAGTGTAGAGAGTTAACTAAGGTTAGAAGAATGGTTAGGGTTTAGTGTGAAGACAAAATGGTCACAAAGTCAAAGCTTCATGAAGCTTCAACAATGTTCAAGAATGAAAGCAACCATTTTGTATTCTTATCCCATTCTTTTTCCAAAAATGAATAAATAAAAGAATGGATAAATAAAAACCCTAATCACTTTCTTAACCTAAGTTTAATTCTATACACTTAACCAAATGAGCATGCATCATCAAACATGATACAAACATGTGCACAAAAATATATCACATATACAATTTGCACATCAAGTGAGAATATCCATTTAAAGTGAACCAATACTAGTTAATGCAAAGTAATATATCAAATATATAATTATACATTAAATCATTAAATCAACATTTGATTCAATGATCCGGTCATGTCGCACATAACCGACTAGAATCCAATGTATCGATTTATCGAATCTATGATTCGATAACTAGGTCATATCGAATATCACCAATCGAAACATATATCGCGAGAATGAAATGCGGTATCACATACACGCATTATTCTCGGTCCTGCACATATCTCATATGCGCTCCTATTTCGTTTCGCTTGAGCCAGGAAACCTCTGTGTAGGACTCTAAAGACTCGTCAATACGCCGGTAGCAGATGATGATCATATCAAGCACCCACAAGCCGCAAGCGGTCTGCTAAACGTAACGGCCACCCGGGTATTGAGCGATCAGAAGATCGACGAGCTAGCCCGCTCACACTCCTGTGAATCCAACCAGTAACACTTACCGTACAGTCCGGTCTCTTCGTCTGATATGTCGCATATCAAGTCTAGGGGTGGTAAACGTCAGACCCCAATAACCCGATAAGTCGTGCCGATGTGAGGCTCATAACGGGTCGAGAAACTACTGGTAACACTTACCAGCAAATCTCTGATCAACCCTGGCCAGGGACTTCTCTGCTACGGCCAATCGAGCACTGCGCAACATCAACCCCCAATACCGGGAGAGACGAAACCCCTCCTATCGCTCATTGCCTCCATTTGACTCGGGACTGTGTCCAAAGACCACCGTTTTGCACGCCCTCATGGACGTGGTAAGGTGGAGATTAAAGCACAGTGGGAATCACACAAGACTCTATGACGATCTCGGGTCTACAGACTAACCTGTACAAGTGTCACCTGAGAACTGCCATCTGACGTGAGGTATAATACCATCTGGGAGTTCTCGGCGAGTCCGTCCAGTGTACTCAGTCTCCACTGAGCACCCGTATACCATCTCTGATGTCAAACACCAATGGATATGGGATCATCCATCGCCCATCACATGGGTCGAGAAGCGTATACGCTAGTCTACACTGGTATATCGATGCCCCGTCTCGATACACCCACTACTAGGGACCTTGAAGGATGTACTTATGGACTACCATGTCCCCACTAGTATGATCTGCATCATAGTCCAGGTAGTCAAGTACATATCCTAAGGGCTTTACCAACATGTAACTATAAGACAGTATAAAGATACTAGTGTACATGTTAAGATAAAGAGTAACCAGATAACATACTATCATATCGAGCAAGAAAGTCATCTCTATATATGTCCAAGCATCCAATATAATATACATCATCTGTACAATACTGGCCTCTAGGGCATACATACAACTAACAATCTCCCACTTGCACTAGGGCCAGCTGCTGTAGTATCGCATACCGAGCATCCCGAAGAGTCTCTCAAACTGTATCTGGGGAATGGCCTTCGTGAGTGGATCCGCGGTGTTGTTCTTCGTGTCAACCCTCCTGACCTCGATCTCCCGGCGATCAACTATCTCCCGGATCAGGTGATACCGCCTCAGAATATGCCTGGATCGCTGATGGGACCTGGGTTCCTTGGCCAAAGCCACCGCTCCATTGTTATCGCAATACAAAGGTATTGGATGCTCAATGGATGGAACCACTCCAAGTTCAGTAATGAACTTCTTGATCCAGACAGCCTCTTTGGCAGCATCGTTGGCAGCGATGTTTCAGCCTCCATCGTCGAGTCTGCCACGGTTTCCTGCTTGGAACTCTTCCACCTAACCGCCCCTCCGTAAAGGGTAAAGACAAAGCCCGACTGCGACTTAGAGTCGTCCTTATCACTCTGGAAGCTCGAATCGGTAAAGGACTCCACTTGGAGTTCTCCGTTACCATACACCAAGAACATATCTCTAGTCCTTCGCAAGTACTTGAGAATGTTCTTCACAGCTGTCCAGTCCAGGATCTGCTTGATACCGACTCACTACACTTAGTGAGTATGCAACGTCGGGTCTGGTACATAGCATCGAATACATGATAGAGCCTACTGCTGAAGCATAGGGTATCCCTTGCATGCGAGCTCTCTCCAAATCAGTCTTGGGAGACATCTCTTTGGAGAGAGTGAGTCCAGAGATCGTGGGTAAGTTCCCACGCTTGGATTCTTCCATACTAAACCTCTTTAGTATGGTGTCAATGTACCTGGATTGGGACAATCCCAATATCCGTTTGGATCTATCTCTATAGATCCTGATTCCCAATATGCAGGAGGCATCACCAAGATCTTTCATTAAGAATCTTTGTGACAAGAAGAGCTTGACCGATTGCAGCATAGGAATATCATTTCCTATCAAGAGTATGTCGTCCACGTACAATACGAGGAAGACAACCTTACTCCCTGCCACCTTCTTGTAGATACAAGGTTCATCTGGAGTTTTGACGAAATCAAACTCTTTGATAACGACATCAAAGCAGATGTTCCATCTCCGCGATGCTTAGTTTAATCCATAAATGGATTTAAGCAGCTTGCACACCTTCCTGCTGCTCCCACTGTCTACGAAGCCCTCTGGCTGAGTCATGTACACGCACTCTTCTAAATCACCATTTAGAAAGGCGGTCTTAACATCCATTTGCCAGATTTCGTAGTCATGAAAGGCAGCAATGGCAAGCATGATCCGGATGGATTTAAGCATAGCCACTGGAGAAAAGGTTTCGTCATAGTCCACACCTGGTCTTTGACGAAAACCCTTTGCTACAAGTCTAGCTTTGAAAGTCTCCACTTTCCCATCTACACCAAGTTTCTTCTTGAAGATCCACTTGCTCCCAATGGGTTTTACCCCTTCAGGAGCAACTTCCAAAGTCCATACTTTGTTGGTGTACATGGATTCCATCTCGGACCGCATAGCATCCAGCCATTTCACTGAGTCCCTACTCGTGATGGCCTGCTCGAAGCTAGTTGGGTCATCATCCTCCATGATGCAATCCTCGCTCCCTCCATCCATGAGAAAACCGTAGTATCTCTCAGGTTGGCGAGGAACCCTACTAGATCGGCGGAGTGGCTGGGGTTCATCGGGAACTACGGAATCCTCTGGTTCAACCAAATCTTCTGTTGTAGTCTTTGTCGCTGGAACCTCTTCCAGTTCTACCTCAATACCACTTATCTGTTTCATAAGAAAACTTTTTTCTAAGAAAGTGGCATGTTGAGCAATAAACACCTTTTGTTGTTCACTGTGGTAGAAGAGATATCCATTTGAATGTTTAGGATATCCCACAAACTTACATAGAACTGACCGTGCCTCGAGTTTGTCTGGATTTTGCCTTTTGACATAGGCCAGACAACCCCATATCTTAACTCGTTTAAGACATGGTCTCTTCCCACTCCATATCTCATATGGTGTGGTAGGTACAGATTTAGTTGGAACTTGATTCAATAGGTATGCCGCTGTCTCAAGCGCATACCCCCAGAAGGAAATAGGTAACTCAGCTGTACTCATCATAGAGCGTACCATATCTAATAGGGTGCGATTCCTCCGCTCCGATACACCGTTGTGCTGTGGTGTATAAGGAGGAGTAAGCTGAGAGAGAATCCCATTCTCTTTTAGGAAGTCCAGGAATTCATTGCTCAAGTATTCACCTCCTCGATCAGATCGAAGGATTTTAATACTTTTTCCGGTTTGTTTCTCGACTTCTTGTTTATATTCTCTAAATTTCTCAAAAGCTTCAGACTTGTGTCTTATCAAGTACACATGTCCGTATCTTGAGAGATCGTCAGTGAATGTAATGATGTACGAAGAACCATCCCTGGCATGTGTAGACATGGGACCGCATACATCACTATGTATTAGTCCTAAGAGTTCGGTAACTCTATCTCCGTGTCCCGTAAACGGAGTTTTGGTCATCTTGCCTTTGAGACATGACTGGCAAGTGTCATAAGATGAAAATTCGAATGGTTTCAAATACCCATCCTTATGCAACTTAGCCAGTCGTGTCGCATTGATGTGACCCAGTCTACAATGCCACAAAAAGGATTCGTTGAGTTCAGAACTCTTCCTCTTGTGTGTGTTTGTTATGCTCAGAACTGTTGATTGATTTAGAACATAAATGCCATTGCATAACGTGCCTGATCCAACCAACTTTTGGTTATGGAAAATGTTCATAACATTGTCCTGTAATACAAAATTATATCCCTTTTTACTTAATAAAGAAACTGATATAATGTTGCATATCAGGTTCGGCATGTAATAGCATTCGTTCAGAACCAATGTATTACCAGTTGGTAATACAAGGTGATATTCCCCGACAGTCTTAGCTGCAACAATTGCACCATTTCCAACTCTAATGTCTTTATCACCTTCTCCAAGTTCTCTACCTTTCTTAAGCCCATGTAACTGATTACATATATGGGATCCTGACCCGTTATCCAATACCCAGGACGTAGAGCAAATGGAGAAACAGTTCTCAGTAACGAACACACCTGAAGAAAATGCATCAGCATGTACTTTCTTCATTCGGGTGGCATGGGAATCCTGGTATTCCCCTATATCCTGTTCATTCCTATTACTCTTATAAGAATGAACGGAACCAACGTTCCCCAGCACAGTATAACATGCGGGTTCGGTCAGTACATCCATATTATTATCTTTATTAGGGCATGAAATGGTCGCTACCTGGAGAGAGAGAAGAAAACACTTTAGCGTATGCTCGTGCAAGATCAGATTGGTTATTATCTTATCTAATCAGGATGGCTCCCACTGCTTTTTATCAAATCTTTCTTCAAACCCTAAAAGGAAAGACTAGCCGGGATTAATTACACACTACAAGTTCGCCAATCTTTCAGCCAGGCCAGTGTCGGTACTTTGAGGGAGGTCCCCCGTGCTTTCGCACGAACCTAATTAATGTAAACCTCGTTTTCCTATAGGCATAACCTCGTTAACACCTTTCTAGACACCTACTTGATCGGCTAATAGTAATGTGTAAAACTCTCCCTGGAGTAACTCTTACTCGCAGCGGGTATCGGGATCCAACTATCTCATAGAAGGTATGCAATCTCATTGCAAATTTCAACACTTGAAATTCCCGATAATATTTTGCCCCTAGTGTGCCATGACCTTGACAGAGGTCAACAAATCATATTGCACTAGTCAAGTTCAACCCGTCATTTCTTGATTGAATCAAACCCACCCGCACGACCCTTGACAGAGGTCAACAAGGTCGTACGACTACCCTAATCCAATCACATCACATGCTTTGCAGATAATTACTAGTTAGCAACCGCACACTACGCCTTGACAGAGGTCAACAAACGCAGCATGAATACTAAATAGTCTTTATCTGAAATGACGGAGGGCTACGTCAGGTTTTTCTGAAAACCTATTGCGTAATGAACTCGATATCGTTGTAGAATCAAATGAAGTTTTGAAATGGAGTGATTTTGAGGCTTTTCCAGTTTTGCTAAAGGGGTCACTCCCGGTGAAGGGATCGTCGGCCCTTTCCTCGTCGAATGAGGTGCGGGATATATCATATATATCACTGTGCAAAGCAGAAACTATAAAAGCAATCAAAAACAAACCGAGAGTGTAGCATCTGCCAGTTATTGCTAAAGGAGTCACTTCTGGTGAAGGGATCTCGGTCCTTTCCTCATCGAATAAGGTGCAGGGTATATCATATATACCGCTATGCAAAGCAAGAACTGTAGCTACCTGTTTTATTTAAAATTTGATTCTACAACATCTTAGGTTTCTTATCTTTCATTAATCACATTAATGAAGTCCCATCATTTAAATACCTAAACATCACAGATAGATATGACGTACACTTATGCCATCCGCATTCGCCTCGATGTCCCCTCGTGCACCGTTAGGTTAGGTAACTAACGAGAGAGCAGGGCAGGGCTAGCGCGGGTGTAAAACATAAGTAACGTCTATATAATATATCATATATACTACATACTATATCCATCATAGAACATCTCATGATCACATCACAGATATCGCAGCAGAATAAACATATGAAATATTGGATATACTAGGACGTCCGTGTTTTCAATACGAGCCAGTATAAAACACGGATTCCACGGTCGTGATGAATAGCCAATCCCACACCCCTAGACCCCTACGAGAGCGGCAAGCAACCCTGCCAATTCTATGGTTAGGAGACTCGGACTCGACTCCTCGAGTTGGTCTCCCACTGGACCCCAGAACCCGGTTACTTGTGCTCCCCTCCTTGGGTCTATCCTAATGCGGAAAAGTAAGTAATATACAAAACGTGACAACTTCCGCTACCTGGAAGTGCCCCAAATAAAAGAATATTACATACAAGTTTTTACATGAATGAAAATGAAAAACACTCATCTCACATAAAAACCCCCGGCTATTCGAACACGACGATCCAATATAACATATCCAGCAACACATAACATCACATGGTATCAACGTAAGTAAATATGCGCATCCCAATTGTCGTTGACATATAGCAACGAAACCGGCGATATCACATACTACACTTACGGTCACAGAAAAGAAAGTGTAAGACTACAACAGTTGGAATCCGCAACCTCTTTAGACATCGCATGCCTAATCAAATGAAATACTTAGACATCACATGCCTAACAGATATAAATCCCGCATTTTAGTCTCATTATCGAAAACTCTTTTCAATATTATGTGGGACTAAACTGCTAGATTTATAACATTCATTCAGTTATCTCATAACTGTTTGTGAATTCCAATTATTGTATCACATTCCAGATAAACAGAAAATGTTAAACTTTCCGATCGAACAGTCGAATACCCAAGATTTCTCGATACAGTCCAACACATGAAATAAGTCTAGCAACATTCAGTTCGTGCCTCAGTACCAACGGTCCAGCCGTAGAAGGGTCAAGCCAACGCCTCACATGTGGCACGCCGTACTGCCCCAAACCCGAAGGTTCAAAGGGTAGTTCAAGACGGTCACATAATCGAGTTAAGGTTTGTTGTCTTCTAGAGAGTCCATCGCGTTACTTGCACTACTTAGAACGTCGTTAAACTACGGAAAAATCCAACACTTGGAAATTTCCCGACAGGGGAAAAATTGGGTATTTATATCCGGTCGAACTTTTTAACATATTCTAAAAATTATCCGGAAATACACAAAAGACGAAATTTGATAATCCGGTCGAAACACCGAAGCTCTAAAACAGCCCAGAAAATTAAACTCTGGAATAATTATTAAAAAATACTCATAAAGCTCAGCTGCAGAAACTATGAATTACTGTGCATTGGAGGAGGGATGACGTCATCAAGTCGCCGCGGAACCGCCGCCTAAGCTGGCTTAGACCGCGGTTCCGCCGCGCTTACTACTGTTCATTGGATGAAATTTGCATCGTAATTCTTAGAATTCCCTGCTGAATTTTTTAACCATTTTTAATATTGAAAAATCCCAGATTTTAGAAAATGTACAGAGAGCATGTTTGGTTTAGGGTTTCGGGTTCGTTCGGGCTTCAAATCGCGTCTAGACTTCGCCTAAGGTTCTAGCTAGGCTCTGATACCAGTGAAAGGTTCCTAGGCACTCTAGTGAGGTCTCACAAGGCATCGAATATGCCAATTTAAAAAAATGGTGCCGAGAAACCCTAGACTACGGATCTTAGACTAGATGTTTAGGCGAAAAGATAATCTAGTTAACTACTTAACTAAAAGTTAGATTCTACAACCTTTGTAGATCCGGATATCCACTTCCTTAGCTCCACGTAGTGCTCCTCTCGCTGTCCTTTTCCGATCTTAGACTCGTTCATCGGTTTCATCAGGAAAGCGAGCGGAATAGGTCGTCGGCTTCGTGTCAAAGACGATCTACGTCGAGGCATCACAAGTTCAAACTCCGACTTCACAAAGTTGTGAAACTTGTGAAGAAAACACCCAAAACAACTTGGCAAGAGGTAAAGGGTGAAGAAATAGGAGGTGGGTTCACTTTAGAATTGGATTTCTCACTTTAGAAATCAAGTTGCCATTGATGGCATCAAGCTTTCTCCTTGAAGATGAAGATGAAGAAGAAGAAAGAATATGATAAGTGTTGAGATAAAATAAAATTAAATCAACACTTATCATAAAGAGAACCATAGTTAAGTGTAGAGAGTTAACTAAGGTTAGAAGAATGGTTAGGGTTTAGTGTGAAGACAAAATGGTCACAAAGTCAAAACTTCATGAAGCTTCAACAATGTTCAAGAATGAAAGCAACCATTTTGTATTCTTATCCCATTCTTTTTCCAAAAATGAATAAATAAAAGAATGGATAAATAAAAACCCTAATCACTTTCTTAACCTAAGTTTAATTCTATACACTTAACCAAATGAGCATGCATCATCAAACATGATACAAACATGTGCACAAAAATATATCACATATACAATTTGCACATCAAGTGAGAATATCCATTTAAAGTGAACCAATACTAGTTAATGCAAAGTAATATATCAAATATATAATTATACATTAAATCATTAAATCAACATTTGATTCAATGATCCGGTCATGTCGCACATAACCGACTAGAATCCAATGTATCGATTTATCGAATCTATGATTCGATAACTAGGTCATATCGAATATCACCAATCGAAACATATATCGCGAGAATGAAATGCGGTATCACATACACGCATTATTCTCGGTCCTGCACATATCTCATATGCGCTCCTATTTCGTTTCGCTTGAGCCAGGAAACCTCTGTGTAGGACTCTAAAGACTCGTCAATACGCCGGTAGCAGATGATGGTCATATCAAGCACCCACAAGCCGCAAGCGGTCTGCTAAATGTAACGGCCACCCGGGTATTGAGCGATCAGAAGATCGACGAGCTAGCCCGCTCACACTCCTGTGAATCCAACCAGTAACACTTACCGTACAGTCCGGTCTCTTCGTCTGATATGTCGCATATCAAGTCTAGGGGTGGTAAACGTCAGACCCCAATAACCCGATAAGTCATGCCGATGTGAGGCTCATAACGGGTCGAGAAACTACTGGTAACACTTACCTGCAAATCTCTGATCAGCCCTGGCTAGGGACTTTCCTGCTACGGCCAATCGAGCACTGCGCAACATCAACCCCCAATACCGGGAGAGACGAAACCCCTCCTATCGCTCATTGCCTCCATGTAACTCGGGACTGTGCCAAAAGACCACCGTTTTGCACGCCCTCATGGACGTGGTAAGGTGGAGATCAAAGCACAGTGGGAATCACACAAGACTCTATGACGATCTCCGGTCTACAGACTAACCTGTAAAAGTGTCACCTGAGAACTGCCATCTGACGTGAGGTATAATACCATCTGGGAGTTCTCGGCGAGTCCGTCCAGTGTACTCAGTCTCCACTGAGCACCTGTATACCATCTCTGATGTCAAACACCAATGGATATAGGATCATCCATCGCCCATCACATGGGTCGAGAAGCGTATACGCTAGTCTACACTGGTATATCGATGCCCCGTCTCGATACACCCACGACTAGGGACCTTGAAGGATGTACTTATGGACTACCATGTCCCCACTAGTATGATCTGCATCATAGTCCAGGTAGTCAAGTACATATCCTAAGGGCTTTACCAACATGTAACTATAAGACAGTATAAAGAGACTAGTGTACATGTTAAGATAAAGAGTAACCAGATAGCATACTATCATATCGAGCAAGAAAGTCATCTCTATATATGTCCAAGCATCCAATATAATATACATCATCTGAAAGGTTCCTAGGCACCCTAGTAGGTTCTCACAAGGCATCGAACATGCCATATTAAAATTTTTAGTGCCGAGAAACCCTAGACTACGGATCTTTAACTAGATGTTTAGGCGAAAAAGAAAACTAGTTAACTGTTAACTACTAGGATACGGATATACAACCTTTGTAGATCCGGATATCCACCTCCACGGCTCCGCAACGTCATGTCCTCGCTGTCCTTCATGAATCCTTGACTCGATCATCGGCTTCATCGGGAAAGCAAGCGGAATAGCTCGTCGGCTTTGTGTCAAAGACGATCTACGTCGAGGTTGCACAAACTCAAGCTCCGACTTCGCAAACTTGTGAAACTTGTGAAGTAAACACCCAAAACAACTTGGCAAGAGGTAGAGGGTGAAGAAATAGGAGGTGGGTTCACTTTAGATTTGGATTTAACTCACTAGATCTCAACTTGCCATTGAAGTAGCAAGCTTGAAGAAGAAGAAGAAGATGAGCTCAAGAAAAGATTATGATAAGTGTTCTTCTTTTTTTTTTTTTAAAATAAAACTAATATCAATTACTTATCATATCTTGAACTAGGGTTAAGTGTAGAGAATTAACCATGGTCAAAGAGTGGGTTAGGGTTAAGCAAGAGGATAAGAATGGTTGCTAAAGTCAAGGGTTCAAGAAGCCTCATACAAGAAACAAATATAGCCACCATTCTCATTTTGAATTTATCCACATAAATAAACAAATAAATGGATAAATAAATATGTATGCAAAACCCTAATTATCAATTAACCATGGATTAATTCTATAAACTTAACTAATGATCAAGTATCATCAAACATGATACAAAAAGTGCACAAAAGTATATCACATATACAATGTGCAATCCAAGTGAGAAAAATCCGTTTAAAGTGAACCAATACTAGTTAATGCAAAGTAATATATCAAATATATAATTATACATTAAATCATTAAATCAACACTTGATTCAATGATCCGGTCATGTCGCACATAACCGACTAGTATTCAATGCATCGATTTATCGAATCAATGATTCGATAACTAGGTCATATCGAATATAACCATTCGAAACATATATCGCGAGAATGAAATGCGGTATCACATACACGCATTATTCTCGGTCCTGCACATATCTCATATGCGCTCCTATTTCGTTTCGCTTGAGCCAGGAAACCTCTGTGTAGGACTCTAAAGACTCGTCAATACGCCGGTAGCAGGTGATGATCATATCAAGCACCCACAAGCCGCAAGCGGTCTGCTAAACGTAACGGCCACCCGGGTATTGAGCGATCAGAAAATCGACGAGCTAGCCCGCTCACACTCCTGCGAATCCGACCAGTAACACTTACCATACAGTCAAGTCTCTTCGTCAGATACGTCGCATATCAAGTCTAGGGGTGGTAAACGTCAGACCCCAATAACCCGATAAGTCGCGCTGATATGAGGCTCGTAACGGGTCGAGAAACTACTGGTAACACTTACCAGCAAATCTCTGATCAGCCCTGGCCAGGGACTTCCCTGTTACGGCCAATCGAGCACTGCGCAACATCAACTCCCAATACCGGGAGAGACGAAACCCCTCCTATCGCTCATTGCCTCCATGTGATTCGGGACTGTACCCAAAGACCACCGTTTTGCACGCCCTCATGGACGTGGTAAGGTGGAGATCAAAGCACAGTGGGAATCACACAAGACTCTATGACGATCTCGGGTCTACAGACTAATCTGTACAAGTGTCACCTGAGAACTTCCATCTGACGTGAGGTATAATACCATCTGGGAGTTCTCGGCGAGTCCGTCCAGTGTACCCAGTTTCCACTGAGCACCCGTATACCATCTCTGATGTCAAACACCAATGGATATGGGATCATCCATCGCCCATCACATGGGTCGAGAAGCGTATACGCTAGTCTACTCTGGTAAATCGATGCCCCGTCTCGAGATACCCACGACTAGGGACCTTGAAGGATGTACTTATGGACTACCATGTTCCCACTAGTATGATCTGCATCATAGCCCAGGTAGTCAAGTACAAATCCTAAGGGCTTTACCAACATGTAACTATAAGACAGTATAAAGAGACTAGTGTACATGTTAAGATAAATGGCAACCAGATAGCATACTATCATGTCGAGCAAGAAAGTCATCTCTATATATGTCCAAGCATCCAATATAATATACATCATCTGTACAATACTGGCCTCTAGGGCATACATACAACTAACAATCTCCCACTTGCACTAGGGCCAGCTGCTGTAGTATCTCATACCGAGCATCCCGAAGAGTCTCTCAAACTGTATCTGGGGAATGGCCTTCGTGAGTGGATCCGCCGTGTTGTTCTTCGTGTCAACTCTCCTGACCTCGATCTCCCGGCGATCAACTATCTCCCGGATCAGGTGATACCGCCTCAGAATATGCCTGGACCGCTGATGGGACCTGGGTTCCTTGGCCAAAGCCACCGCTCCATTGTTATCGCAATACAAAGGTATTGGATGTTCAATGGATGGAACCACTCCAAGTTCAGTAATGAACTTCTTGATCCAGACAGCCTCTTTGGCAGCATCGTTGGCAGCGATGTATTCAGCCTCCATCGTCGAGTCTGCCACGGTTTCCTGCTTGGAACTCTTCCAGCTAACCGCCCCTCCGTAAAGGGTAAAGACAAAACCCGACTGCGACTTAGAGTCGTCCTTATCACTCTGGAAGCTCGAATCGGTAAAGGACTCCACTTGGAGTTCTCCGTTACCATACACCAAGAACATATCTCTAGTCCTTCGCAAGTACTTGAGAATGCTCTTCACAGCTGTCCAGTGACTCTCTCCAGGATCAGCTTGATACCTGCTCACTACACTTAGTGAGTATGCTACATTGGGTCTGGTACATAGCATCGCATACATGATAGAGCCTACTGCCGAAGCATAGGGTATCCCTTGCATGCGAGCTCTCTCCAAATCAGTCTTGGGAGACATCTCTTTGGAGAGAGTGACTCCAGAGATCGTGGGTAAGTTCCCACGCTTGGACTCTTCCATACTAAACCTCTTTAGTACGGTGTCAATGTACCTGGATTGGGACAATCCCAAAATCCGTTTGGATCTATCTCTATAGATCCTGATTCCCAATATGCAGGAGGCATCACCAAGATCTTTCATTGAGAATCTTTGTGATAAGAAGAGCTTGACCGATTGCAGCATAGGAATATCATTTCCTATCAAGAGTATGTCGTCCACGTACAATACGAGGAAGACAACCTTACTCTCTGCCACCTTCTTGTAGATACAAGGTTCATCTGGATTTTTGACGAAATCAAACTCTTTGATTACGACGTCAAAGCAGATGTTCCAACTCCGCGATGCTTGCTTTAATCCATAAATGGATTTAAGCAGCTTGCACACCTTCCCGCTGCTCCCACTGTCTACGAAGCCCTCTGGCTGAGTCATGTACACGCACTCTTCTAAATCACCATTTAGAAAGGCGGTCTTAACATCCATTTGCCAGATTTCGTAGTCATGAAAGGCAGCAATGGCAAGCATGATTCGGATGGATTTAAGCATAGCCACTGGAGAAAAGGTCTCGTCATAGTCCACGCCTGGTCTTTGACGAAAACCCTTTGCTACAAGTCTAGCTTTGAAAGTCTCCACTTTCCCATCTACACCAAGTTTCTTCTTAAAGATCCACTTGCTCCCAATGGGTTTTACCCCTTCAGGAGCAACTTCCAAAGTCCATACTTTGTTGGTGTATATGGAATCCATCTCGGACCGCATAGCATCCAGCCATTTCACTGAGTCCCCACTAGTGATGGCCTGCTCGAAGCTAGTTGGGTCATCATCCTCCATGATGCAATCCTCACTGCCACCATCAATGAGAAAACCGTAGTATCTCTCAGGTTGGCGAGGAACCCTACTAGATCGGCGGAGAGGCTGGGGTTGGTCGGGTGCTACCGAATCTTCTGGTTCCACTAAATCTTCAGTTATTGTTTGTGTTTCTGGAACTTCTTCCAGTTCTACCTCAGAGCCACTAATCTCCTTTGCAAGAAATTCCTTTTCTAAAAAAGTGGCATGTTGAGCAACAAACACTTTTTGTTCCTCACTGTGGTAGAAGAGATATCCATTTGAATGTTTAGGATATCCTACAAACTTACATAGAACTGATCGTGCCTCGAGTTTGTCTGGATTTTGCCTTTTGACATAGGCCAGACAACCCCATATCTTAACTCGTTTAAGACATGGTCTCTTCCCACTCCATATCTCATATGGTGTGGTAGGCACAGATTTAGTCGGAACTTGATTCAATAGGTATGCCGCTGCTTCAAGCGCATACCCCCAGAAGGAAATAGGTAACTCAGCTGTACTCATCATAGAGCGCACCATATCTAATAGGGTGCGATTCCTCCGCTCCGATACACCGTTGTGCTGTGGTGTATAAGGAGGAGTAAGCTGAGAGAGAATCCCATTCTCTTTTAGGAAGTCCAGGAATTCATTGCTCAAGTATTCACCTCCTCGATCAGATCGAAGGATTTTAATACTTTTTCCGGTTTGTTTCTCGACTTCTTGTTTATATTCTCTGAATTTCTCAAAAGCTTCAGACTTGTGTCTTATCAAGTACACATGTCCGTATCTTGAGAGATCGTCAGTGAATGTAATGAAGTACGAAGAACCATCCCTGGCATGTGTAGACATGGGACCGCATACATCACTATGTATTAGTCCTAAGAGTTCGTTAGCTCTTTCTCCATGTCCCGTAAACGGAGTCTTGGTCATCTTGCCTTTGAGACATGACTGGCAAGTGTCATAGGATGAAAATTCAAACGGATTTAAATATCCATCCTTATGCAACTTAGCCAGTCGTGTCGCATTGATGTGACCCAGTCTACAATGCCACAAGAAGGATTCATTGAGTTCAGAACTCTTCCTCTTGTGTGTGTTTGTTATGCTCAGGACTGTTGATTGGTTTAGAACATAAATGCCATTGCACAACGTGCCTGATCCAACCAACTTTTGGTTATGGAAAATGTTCATAACATTGTCCTGTAATACAAAATTATATCCTTCTTTGCTTAATAAAGAAACTGATACAATGTTGCATATCAGGTTCGGCATGTAATAGCATTCGTTCAGAACCAATGTATTACCAGTTGGTAACACTAGGTGATATTCCCCGACTGTCTTAGCTGCAACAATTGCACCATTTCCGACTTTAATGTCTTTATCACCTTCTCCAAGTTCTCTACCTTTCCTAAGCCCATGTAACTGATTACATATGTGGGATCCTGACCCGGTATCCAATACCCAGGACGTAGAGCAAATGGAGAAACAGTTCTCAGTAACGAACACACCCGAAGAAAATGCATCATCATGTACTTTCTTCATTCGGGTGGCATGGGAATCCTGGTATTCCCCTATATCCTGTTCATTCCTATAACTCTTATAGGAAAGAACGGAACCAACGTTCCCCAGCACAGTATAACATGCGGGTTCGGTCAATACATCCATTTTATTATCTTTATTAAGGCATGAAATGGTCGCTACCTGGAGAGAGAGAGAAGAAAACACTTTAGCGTATGCTCGTGCAAGATCAGATTGGTTATTATCTTATCTAATCAGGATGGCTCCCACTGCTTTTTATCAAATCTTCCTCCAAACCCTAAAAGGAAAGACTAGCCGGGATTAATTACACACTACAAGTTCGCCAATCTTTCAGCCAGGCCAGTGTCGGTACTTTGAGGGAGGTCCCCCGTGCTTTCGCACGAACCTAATTACTGTAAACCTCGTTTTCCCAGAGGCGTAACCTCGTTAACACCTTTCTAGACACCTACTTGATCGGCTAATTGCAATGTGTAAAACTCTCCCAGGAGTAACTCTTACTCGCAGCGGGTATCGGGATCCAACTATCTCATAGAAGGTATGCAATCTCATTGCAAATTTCAACACTTGAAATTCCCGATAATATTTTGCCCCTAGTGTACCATGACCTTGACAGAGGTCAACAAATCATAGTGCACTAGTCAAGTTCAACCCGTCATTTCTTGATTGAATCAAACCCACCCGCACGACCCTTGACAGAGGTCAACAAGGTCGTACGACTACCCTAATCCAATCTGTATCATATGCACAAGCAGACAAATACTAGTTAGCTACCGCACACTACGCCTTGACAGAGGTCAACAAACGCAGCACGAATACTAAATAGTCTTTATCTGAAATGACGGAGGGCTACGCAGGTTTTTCATAAAAACCATGAGCGTAATGAACTTGATATCGTTGTAGAATCAAATGAAGTTTTGAAATGGAGTGATTTTGAGGCTTTTCTAGTTTTGCTAAAGGAGTCACTCCCGGCGAAGGGATCTCGGTCCTTTCCTCGTCGAATGAGGTGCTGGATATATCATATATATCACTGTGCAAAGCAAAAACTCTTAAAAGCAATCAAAACCAAACCGAGTGTGTAGCATCTGCCAGTTATTGCTAAAGGAGTCACTCCCGGTGAAGGGATCTCGGTCCTTTCCTCGTCGAATGAGGTGCAGGATATATCATATATATCGCTGTGCAAAGCAAAAACTGTAGCTACCTGTTTTATTTAAAATCTGATTCTACAACATCTTAGGTTTCTTTCCTTTCATTAATCACATTAATGAAGTCCCATCATTTAATACCTAAACATCACAGATAGATATAACGTACACTTATGCCATCCGCATTCGCCTCGATGTCCCCTCGTGCACCGTTAGGTTAGGTAACTAACGACAGAGCAGGGCAGGGCTAGCGCGGGTGTAAAACATAAGTAACGTCTATATAATATATCATATATACTATATACTATATCCATCACAGAATCACATCACAGATATCGCAGCAGAATAAACATATGAAATATTGGATATACTAGGACGTCCGTGTTTTCAATACGAGCCAGTATAAAACACGGATTCCACGGTCGTGATGAATAGCCAATCCCACACCCCTAGACCCCTACGAGAGCGGCAAGCAACCCTGCCAATTCTAGGGTTAGGAGACCCGGACTCGACACCTCGAGTTGGTCTCCCACTGGACCCCAGAACCCGGTTACTTGTGCTCCCCTCCTTGGGTCTATCCTAGTGCAGAAAAGTAAATAATATACAAAGGGTGACAGCTCCCGCATCCTGGAAGTGCCCCGAATAAAAGAATATTACATACAAGTTTTTACATGAATGAAAATGAAAAACACTCATCTCACATAAAAACCCCCGGCTATTCGAATACGACGATCCAATATAACATATCCAGCAACACATAACATCACATGTCATCAACGTAAGTAAGTATGCATACCCCAATTGTCGTTGACGTATAGCAACGAAACCGGCGATATGAACATACTACACTTACGGTCACAGAAAAGAAAGTGTAAAACTACAACAATTGGAATCCGCAATCTCTTTAGACATCATATGCCTAACAGTTATAAATCCCGCATTTTAGTCCCATCATCGAAAACTCTTTTCGATATCTTGTGAAACTAAACTGCTAGATCTATAACATTCATCCAGTTATCTCATAACCTTTTGTGAATTCCAATTATTGTATCCAATTCCGGATAAATAGAATATATCAAACTTTCCGATCGAACTTTCGAACACCCAAGTTTTCCCGACACCGATCAACACATGAAATAGGTTCAAAGACATTCACTTCATACCTCAGTACCAACGGTCCAGCCGTAGAAGGGTCAAGCCAACGCCTCACATGTGGCACGCCGTACTGCCCCAAACCCGAAGGTTCAAAGGGCAGTTCAAGACGGTAACATAATCGAGTTAAGGTTTGTGTCTTCTAGAGGGACCATCGCATTACTTGCACTACTCAGAACGTCTTTTAACCACACAATAATCCAACACTTGGATATTCCGGCAGGGGAAAACCTGGGTATTTATATCCGGTCGAACTCTTTAACATATTCTACAATTATCTGGAAAAACACTAAAAACGAAATTTGATAATCCGATCGAAATACTGATTCCCAATAGTACCCCAAAATACTCTTCTGTAAAGTCACAATAAAAATATCCCAGAATACACAGCATTGAATTATATGAGTTACTGTGAAGAAATAATTATTCAAGGGAACAGTGACGCCGCGGAAGCGCCGCACATGCCTAGCATGTGCCGCCCTTCCGCGGTGGAAAAGTGGAATTACCCCCTCGTATTTCACAGTAATTCTAATAACACCCTGCTTGATTTTCTACATATTTTTAATTGACAAAAATCCGAATTTTTAGAAAAAGTCCAGAGAGCATTTTTAGGTTTTGGATTTCGGTTCGATCGGGTTTCAAACGTCGTCGGGACTTCGCCTAAGGCTCTAGCTAGGCTCTGATACCAGTGAAAGGTTCCTAGGCACCCTAGTAGGTTCTCACAAGGCATCGAACATGCCATATTAAAATTTTTAGTGCCGAGAAACCCTAGACTACGGATCTTTAACTAGATGTTTAGGCGAAAAAGAAAACTAGTTAACTGTTAACTACTAGGATACGGATATACAACCTTTGTAGATCCGGATATCCACCTCCACGGCTCCGCAACATCATGTCCTCGCTGTCCTTCATGAATCCTTGACTCGATCATCGGCTTCATCGGGAAAGCAAGCGGAATAGCTCGTCGGCTTTGTGTCAAAGACGATCTACGTCGAGGTTGCACAAACTCAAGCTCCGACTTCGCAAACTTGTGAAACTTGTGAAGTAAACACCCAAAACAACTTGGCAAGAGGTAGAGGGTGAAGAAATAGGAGGTGGGTTCACTTTAGATTTGGATTTAACTCACTAGATCTCAACTTGCCATTGAAGTAGCAAGCTTGAAGAAGAAGAAGAAGATGAGCTCAAGAAAAGATTATGATAAGTGTTCTTCTTTTTTTTTTTTTAAAATAAAACTAATATCAATTACTTATCATATCTTGAACTAGGGTTAAGTGTAGAGAATTAACCATGGTCAAAGAGTCGGTTAGGGTTAAGCAAGAGGATAAGAATGGTTGCTAAAGTCAAGGGTTCAAGAAGCTTCATACAAGAAACAAATATAGCCACCATTCTCATTTTGAATTTATCCACATAAATAAACAAATAAATGGATAAATAAATATGTATGCAAAACCCTAATTATCAATTAACCATGGATTAATTCTATAAACTTAACTAATGATCAAGTATCATCAAACATGATACAAAAAGTGCACAAAAGTATATCACATATACAATGTGCAATCCAAGTGAGAAAAATCCGTTTAAAGTGAACCAATACTAGTTAATGCAAAGTAATATATCAAATATATAATTATACATTAAATCATTAAATCAACACTTGATTCAATGATCCGGTCATGTCGCACATAACCGACTAGTATTCAATGCATCGATTTATCGAATCAATGATTCGATAACTAGGTCATATCGAATATAACCATTCGAAACATATATCGCGAGAATGAAATGCGGTATCACATACACGCATTATTCTCGGTCCTGCACATATCTCATATGCGCTCCTATTTCGTTTCTCTTGAGCCAGGAAACCTCTGTGTAGGACTCTAAAGACTCGTCAATACGCCGGTAGCAGGTGATGATCATATCAAGCACCCACAAGCCGCAAGCGGTCTGCTAAACGTAACGGCCACCCGGGTATTGAGCGATCAGAAGATCGACGAGCTAGCCCGCTCACACTCCTGCGAATCCGACCAGTAACACTTACCATACAGTCAAGTCTCTTCGTCAGATACGTCGCATATCAAGTCTAGGGGTGGTAAACGTCAGACCCCAATAACCCGATAAGTCGCGCTGATATGAGGCTCGTAACGGGTCGAGAAACTACTGGTAACACTTACCAGCAAATCTCTGATCAGCCCTGGCCAGGGACTTCCCTGTTACGGCCAATCGAGCACTGCGCAACATCAACTCCCAATACCGGGAGAGACGAAACCCCTCCTATCGCTCATTGCCTCCATGTGATTCGGGACTGTACCCAAAGACCACCGTTTTGCACGCCCTCATGGACGTGGTAAGGTGGAGATCAAAGCACAGTGGGAATCACACAAGACTCTATGACGATCTCGGGTCTACAGACTAATCTGTACAAGTGTCACCTGAGAACTGCCATCTGACGTGAGGTATAATACCATCTGGGAGTTCTCGGCGAGTCCGTCCAGTGTACCCAGTTTCCACTGAGCACCCGTATACCATCTCTGATGTCAAACACCAATGGATATGGGATCATCCATCGCCCATCACATGGGTCGAGAAGCGTATACGCTAGTCTACTCTGGTAAATCGATGCCCCGTCTCGAGATACCCACGACTAGGGACCTTGAAGGATGTACTTATGGACTACCATGTTCCCACTAGTATGATCTGCATCATAGCCCAGGTAGTCAAGTACAAATCCTAAGGGCTTTACCAACATGTAACTATAAGACAGTATAAAGAGACTAGTGTACATGTTAAGATAAATGGCAACCAGATAGCATACTATCATGTCGAGCAAGAAAGTCATCTCTATATATGTCCAAGCATCCAATATAATATACATCATCTGTACAATACTGGCCTCTAGGGCATACATACAACTAACATCATCTGTACAATACTGGCCTCTAGGGCATACATACAACTAAGAAAGGCTAGACAGGTAGGGAAAGGTAACTTTAAAAGGCCCGTCTCACGGTGATTCGTGAGCGGATCCCTCCTTTCTCTACTTGTGCTTACCTGGCCACAATTGGCGGTGAAGAGGCGATTTGAGATCCTCACATCTTGCCCTTTGGAACAGTTAGGAGCTGTCTAGGTGGACTAGGTGACCCTCGATCTAGGCTTGATTGTGCATTTGTGATTGATTGAACGTGTGTCTAAGCCTTTTATTGAAAAATCTTTTTGCAAAGAAAAGCTCCTTATAAAAAAAACACAAAAATGAAAAATTTTACAAAAATTTGCAACTTGTCGCTATGAAATCCGTGCACCCCACTTACACCCACTTTCTTCTCATTGACGTTTTCTTACCCCCACCTTCTGTTTTTCACCTTTTCGACAACACTACCTCTTTAGTGTATGTCCGGTTGGACTAGGGACACTAGTGCCCGATTAGTCCGTGTCTCGTTGGTACCGACTGACGACGCTTTCGACTCCGAAGTCGAAATTCCATCCATTTTCTTACCTTCACCTTCACATTCTTCGTCTTCTAAGGAGATGTCGGGATTTAATCCTAACAACCCCTTACCCGTGGGACTGATTCCACCTCCGCTAGGTGCGAATAACTCACAACACCCACCTGTTGAAGCGCCCCAACGAATCGCGCTCCAGGATCTTTTCTACCCTATCCGCACCGCCTTACCTACTTGTCTTTCACATCCACCGGAAAATGGGGATAACATTGAGATCAAACCCCACTTCATCAACATGTTTCCAAAATTTCACGGACTGGAATCCGAAGATGCGTATATCTTCATAAACAAATTCCAAAATGTTTGCGCAATGATGAAGACAACACAACTTTCTGATGACGCTATAAGGCTACGTGTCATTCCATTTACCTTATGTGACCTAGCCGAGAAATGGTTGTATGGCACAGCTTCACACTCGATTAAAAATTAGGAAGAGTTTGTTAAAACTTTTCTAAAAAAGTTTTACCCACATCACAAGACCGCGAAAATTCGCAATGAAATTATTCAATTTTTCCAGCTTTCTTCTGAACCATTTTGGAAGTGTTCTGAAAGATTTAAAGACCTACTTGTTCAATGCCCTCACCACGGTCTCGAAAATTGGCAACTTTGCAAAACTTTATACGAAGGATTGAATCCAGCAACTAAGCAGTTGTTGGAAACCATTTGTCAAGGTCACTTTCTAACAAAATCTAGCGAGGAAGCTTGGCAGTTTCTCGACGATCTTGCTGAACAAACACTTCAGTGGGAAAGCACTAAGACCATCTCATCTTCTTCAACAGGTCAGTCTAGGGCAGGCATACATCAATTAGATATGTCGATTGCAATGAAGGCCGAAATGGCCGCACTTACGAAAAAGCTAGAAGCAATTGAGACCAAAATCTCATCACCTTCTCCTGACCCTGCTTTACCCCCATGAACTGTTTGCGCTTGTTGTTCGGATCCATCCCATCTTACCGAAGAGTGTCCTTACAATCCACCTGTTCAAGGACAAGATCAAGTCAATGCTGCCTTTCAGCAAAGACAAAGAAATGATCCATACTCTTCGACGTATAATCCTGGTTAGAGGAGACACCCAAATTTTTCTTGGAATCAAAATCAACAATTCCAAGGAAGCAACAACTTTCAATGGCCTCCTCCTCCACAACAACAAACACTTCAACAAACTCAATACCAGCAACCTTTCCAACCACAACCTTACCAAAACCAAATGAACAATTTTGTGCCCAACAACTCTTATCCTCAAAACAATTTTGTTCAACCGAATAATGATAAGGTTACCTCGCTAGAAAGAAGTCTAGATGCATTTCTAAAACAATCTACACAATCCGCAGCAAGGTTGAAGACTTCCATTCAATTTTCGGTGAAAAACGGTGCCTCATACGATCAAAGCATCAAATCAATTGAGGCCTAAATTGCACAACTAAATGCTGCGTTGAGCGAGCGAGAAAAGGGAAAGCTTCCATCTCAACCATTGTCAAATCCCGGTCACACACACAACGCACATGTTGCATATGAACAACAAAATCATAATGTGAATACTGTGACCACGTTGAGATCTGGAAAAGTGTTGCACAATAACGTGGGTATTAGTAATGACACCCCTGCCGGTGGTTCTTCTTCTTCTTCTTCATCTTCTTTAGAGCCTATTCTTCATTCTTCACAAGACTCTACTTCTTCTAATTCGAACGGACCCACTTCTCACTTTACGAACACAACAACACTGGGATCCGTTCCAACTCCACAATCTACTCCACAGACATTGGACTCAACAAATTTTCAAAATGTTCCATTTCCAAACAGGTTGAGATCCAATAAACCAACTCCACAAATGGAGAAAATTGTAGAGTTGTTCAAAAAGGTTAGCATAAACATACCTCTCTTGGATGCAATCCAACAAGTCCCTTCTTACGCGAAAATCTTAAAGGACTTATGCACCAAGAAGAGGAAGTCACAAGTACCAAAAAAAGTTTTTGTGGCTAGTGCTGTTAGTGATGCTCTTGTCCAATCTATACCCCAAAAACATAAGGACCCCAGCTGTCCTACAATTTCGATAACAATTGGAGACAAAAACATCAATAGAGCACTTTTAGATCTTGGTGCTAGTGTCAATTTGCTACCCTATTTAGTATACGAACAATTAGGCGTTGGAGAGCTTAAACCCACTCATTATACTCTCCAAATGGCCGACCGATCCATCACCCATCCTAGGGGTGAGTTAGAGGATGTGTTAATTAAAGTAGGGGACTCCATTTTCCCCGTTGACTTCATTGTTATGGATACACAGCCTGTAGCTAACCCCCGGAGTCAAATTCCGGTGATACTCGGTCGACCATTCCTTGCGACTTCTAATGCGGTGATCAATTGTCGTAATGGTTCAATGAACCTATCTTTTGGAAATATGACAATTGAACTCAACATTTTTTAGTTGGGGAATCAGCCCTCCGAGCCTAATGCTAGTATACTTGATGTTTGCTCGATCTATGAGATCATACATGAGGACTGTGAGCTCGAAAAATTTCTGTTCGATCACAGCTGTTTTGACGCCTCTAGTGCGTTCCTCCTAGAATCTGACACAGCTTTCACGCCGGAAAACGATTACAAGTGTTTCACTTTTAAGGACGATTTTGAAGACTCACCACCCGAGTTTGAGTCTTTTGATTTTTCGGATGAGTTAGTTGAACCATCCGACTCGGTTTCTTACACTCGATTTGAACCATTGATGGAATCCTTCGAGTTTGAAACAGTTTCACCAATGTTACCTACAATTGTTTCACCTCCAAAACTCGAACTCAAGTTTTTGCCGTCTCACCTTAAATATGCTTATACCTAGGTGAGAATGAGACCCTTTCCGTTATCATATCGGCCTCTCTAGCTCTTGAGCAAGAGAAAGCCCTTTTAATGATCTTACAAAACAACCGGCAAGCTTTTGGCTGGACTATGGCGGACATCAAGGGGATTAGTCTCCTCATAGTTGAACATCATATACACATGATGGATGATGCCAAGCTAGTAAGGGATCCATAAAGACGCCTCAACCCCATTATGAAGGTGGCTGTCAAAAGGAAATTGTCAAATGTCTTGATAGTGGTATCATTTACCCTATCTCGGATAGCCAGTGGGTAAGCCCCATTCATGTTGTCCCAAAGAAATCAGGCATAACGGTCATAACCAATGAGGCAAATGAGTTAATACCTACTCGCACCCAAACTGGGTGGCGAGTTTGCATCGACTATAGAAAACTCAATGCCGCGACAAGGAAAGACCACTTTCCTTTACCTTTCATTAACCAAATGCTAGAACGATTGGCTGGGCACGAATTTTACTGCTTTTTGGATGGCTATTCCGGCTATAATCAAGTCCCCATCGCCGAAAAGGATCAAGACAAGACCACATTTACTTGTCCTTTCGGTACTTTCGCTTACCGCCGCATGCCCTTTGGGTTATGCAATGCACCCGCTACATTTCAGCGGTGTATGATGGAGATCTTTTCTGACATGGTGGTGAAATTTTTGGAGATTTTTATGGATGATTTCTCCATTTTCGGTGACTCCTTCGATGAGTGTTTGGTGCACTTAGACACAGTTCTTACCCGCTGTAGGGATAAGAACCTCACTTTAAATTGGGAGAAGTGCCACTTTATGGTACGAGAGGGCATTGTCTTAGGACATGTCATCTCGCAAAATGGCATAGAGGTTGATAAAGCCAAGATTGAAGTCATTTCCAATCTTGCTTCTCCTAAATGCGTCAAAGACATCCGAGCCTTCCTTAGCCATGCCGGTTTTTATAGACGGTTTATCAAGGATTTTAGCAAGATAGCTAGACCCTTGACTCTTTTATTGGCTAAGGACACAACTTTTGATTTTGACTCAACATGCATGAAAGCGTTCAAGTCATTGAAACACTCACTCATTTCTGTGCCCATTCTTTCATCTCCTGACTGGACGCATCCATTTGAAATTATGTGCAACGCATCGGATTTCGCCATTGGTGCTGTTCTTGGACAACACATTAATAAGATGCCGCACGTAATTTATTACTGCAGGGTTCCTAGGCACTCTAGTGAGGTCTCCCAAGCCATCAACCATGGCAATTTCAAAAATTATGGTGCCTACAAACCCTAAAGTACGGATCGATAACTAGATGTCTAGGCGAACAAGAACTAGTTAACAGTTAACTATATAAAATACGGAAATACAACCTTTGTAGATCCGGTGCTCCACCTCCATAGCTCCGCAACGAGGTCCTCTCCGCTGTCCAAATCGAATCTGGGCTCTAGGATCGGCTTCGTCGGAGAATGGGCAAGCTAGGTCGTCGATGTCCATGCCGAAGATGATCTACGTCGAAGCATCGATGAATCAAGCTCCACCTTCACCAAGTCATGAAACTTGTGAAGGAAACACACTCTACTACTTGGCAAGAGGTAGAGGATGAAGAAATAGGAAGTGGGTAGACTTTAGAATTGGATTTCTCACTCATTTCCAACAATCACCATTGATGGACTTCAAGCTTCTTCACTTGAAGAATGAAGAAGAAGAAGGAAAAAGGTTATGATAAGTTAAAAGAAAAATGAAAAGAAAATGAATTCTTATCATAATTCTAACTATGGTAAAGTGTAGAGAGTTAACCAAGGTTAGTTGTATGGTTAGGGTTAAGAATGAGATAAGAATGGTGGACTTAGGTCAAAGCTTCATGAAGTTTCAACTAAACAACAAAAGATGCCACCATTCTTTTCTCATTTTCTTTTCTCACTTTCTTTTATTCATTTATCAAAAAGAATAAATGAATAATTAAGAAAATAAAACCCTAAACATAAACACAACCATGGTTCAAACTTTACACTTAACCAAAGTGTTATGCATCATCAAACATGATACAATCAAGTGCACAAAAACATATCGCATATGCAATGCGCACGAACCAAGTGAGAAAATCCGTCTAAAGTGAACCGATACTAGTTAATGCAAAGTAATATATCAAATATATAATTATACATTAAATCATTAAATCAACATTTGATTCAATGATCCGGTCATGCGCACATAACCGACTGGTATCTAATATATCGGCTTATCGAATCAACGCTTGAATCGATAACTAGGTTATATCGCATACAACCTTTCGATATATTTATCGCGAGAATAGAATACGGTATCACATACACGCATTATTCTCGGTCCCGCACATATCTCATATGCGCTCCTATTTCATTTCGCTTGAGCCAGGAAACCTCTGTGTAGGACTCTAAAGACTCGTCAATACGCCGGCAGCGGATGATGATCATATCAAGCATCCACAAGCCGCAAGCGGTCTGCTAAACGTAACGGCCACCCGGGTATTGAGCGATCTGAAGATCGACGAGCAAGCCCGCTCACACTCCAGTGAATCCGACCAGTAACACTACCGTACAGTCCGGTCTGATCGTCTGATATGTCGCATATCTTGCCTAGGGGTGGTAAACGTCAGACCCCAATAGCTCAATAAGTCGTGTCGATATGAGGCTCATAACGGGTCGAGAAACTACTGGTAACACTTACCAGCAATTCTCTGAGCAGCCCTGGCCAGGGACTTCCTGTTATAGCCGATCGAACACAGTGCAACATCAACCCCCATATACCGGGAGAGACGAATCCCCTCCTATCGCTCATTGCCTCCATGTGACTCGGGACTGTACCTAAAAACCACCGTTTTGCACGCCCTCTTGGACGTGGTAAGATGGAAATCAAAGCACGGTGGGAACCACACAAGACTCTATGACGATCTCGGGTCAACAGACTACTCTGTACCATTGTCACCAGAGAACTGCCATCTGACGTGAGGTATAATACCATCTGGGAGTTCTCGGCGAGTCCGTCCAGTGTACCCAGTCTCTACTGAGCACCCGTATATCTCCTCTGATGTCAAACACCGATGGATATGGGATCATCCATCGCCCATCTGTATGGGTCGAGAAGGTACACGCTAGTCTACTCTGGTATATCGATGCCCCGTCTCGATACACCCACGACTAGGGACTTTGAAGGATGTACTTATAGACTACCATGTCCCCACTAGTATGATCCGCATCATAGTCCAAGTAGTCAAGTACAGATCCTAAGGGCTTTACCAACATGTAACAGAGAGACAATCAGCATACACGTTAAGGTAAAGTTCAACCAGATAGCATACTATCATGTCGAGCAAGAAAGTCCTCCCTATATATGTCCCAGCATCCACTACAATATACATCCTATGTATAGTAATGGCCTCTAGGGCATACATATAACTAACAATCTCCCACTTGCACTAGGGCCATCTGTAGCAGTGGTTGCAGTATCTCATACTCAACCATCCCATAAAAGTCTCTCTCTGGGAACAGGCCTTTGTGAGTGGATCCGCTGTGTTGTCCTCTGAGTCTACTCTCCTTGCCTCGATCTTCCTGGAGATCAACCATCTCCATGATCAAGTGATACTGCCTTAGAATATGTCTGGATCACTGATGGGACCGGCGTTCCTTGGCATAAGCCACAACTCCATTGTCACACAATGGGAGGAACATAGTTCATCTCATGAACCAATATACACCCAAACAGCCTCTTTGGTAGCATCTTAAGTAGCGATGTATCCAGCCTTTATCGTCTAGTATGTCACGGTATCTAGCTTGGAACTCTTCCAACATACCGTCCCTTTACTGAGGGTAAAGACAATGCCTGCGACTGACATTCAGTCGTCTTTATCACCCTGGAACTATTCCAGTGATTCTCCCCAGGATCGGTTGATACCGTCTCACTACAACTAGTGAGAATCCTAACATCCAATTAAATCTTTCTCATAGATCCAAAATCCAGGATTTAGTATGTATCACTTTAATCCTATATGGAGAATCATTGTGATAAGCGGAGATTGATCGAGCGTAGCATAGGAAACTCCTTCCCTATCAAGAGTATGTCATCCACGTACTCTACGAGGATCGTCACCATACTCCCTACTACCTTTTTGTTTGTACAAGGTTCATCTACCATTTTGATGATGTCAAACTCTTTGACTACTTCATCAAAACAGACGTTCCAACTCCGCGATGCCTGCTTTATCTTATAAAGCATCTTGCACACGTTTCCGCTGCTCCCACTGTCTACGAAGCCCTCTGGCTGTGTACTTATAGACGCTCTCTTCTAAATCATCATTTAGAAAAGCAGTCAAGACACCCTACCACCAGATATCGCAGTCATGGTATGTAGCCGTGGCAAGTGGGATCTGGATGGACTTAAGCATAGCTACTTGAAAAGGTATCATCATGATCCACGCCTGGTCAATGAAGAAAACCTTTAACAAGTCTAGCTTTGAAAGTCTCAACTTTTCCATCTACACCAAGTAATCTTCTCAAGATATACCTGCTCCTGATGGGAATTTAACCCTTCAGATATAGCAACCAAAGTCCATACTTTGTTGGTGTATAAGGATTCCATCTCAGATCGATAAACATCCAGCCATTCTTACAGAGTCTTACTCTCGATGGCCAGCTCGAAGCTAGTTGGGTCATCATCTCATGATGCAATCCTCGCTCCCACTGTCATAGAGAAACTGAAGTATCTCTCAGGTGGGTGAGGAACCCTACTAGATCGGCGGAGAGGCTGAGGTTCGTTGGAATCTACTGAATCCTTTGGTTCTATCAAATCATCTGCTGTAGTTTGTATAGCTGGAACCTTTCCAGTTCTACATTACAGTCCTTGCCTCGAGCTTGTCCGGATTTTGCTTTTAGACATAGGCCGGACAATCCCAAATCTTAACTAACTTAAGATATGGGCTCTTCCCTTTCCATATCACATATGAAGTGGTAGGCAACTGATTTGATTCGAACCCTATTCAATAGGTATGCAGCTTCTCAAGTGCATAACACCCTAAAGGAAACAGGTAACTCAGTATTACTCATCATAGAGCACACCTTATCATATAGGGTGTGATTGCTCCGCCCCGATATACCAACGTGCTGTGGTGTATACGGAGGAGTAATGCCGAGAGAGAATCTCATTCTCCTTTAGAATAATCCAGGATTTTCGTGCTCAAGTATTCTCCTCCTTGATCACATCAAAGGACATAATACTTATACCCGTATGTTAGTTCTCTACTTCTAACTTATATTCTTTGAATATCTCAAAAGGTTCGGACTTGTGTTTCAACAGGAACATATGTCTGAATCTTGAGAGATTATCAGAGAATGTAATGAAGTACAAAGAACCAGTCCTGGCATGTGTAGACAGGGGACCTCACATACATCAACATGTATCATCCCAAGAGTTTACTAACTCTTTCTCTGTTTCCAGTAAACGGAGCTATGGTCATCTTATCTTTGTGACATGACTGGCGAGTTTCACAAGATGTAAATTCAAACTGATTTAAATATGCATCTAAATGTAACTCAGCTAGTCGGGTCGCATTGATATGATCTAGTCAACAATACCTCAAGAAGGATTCGTTCATTTCTGAACTCTTCCTCTTGTGTGTGTTCCGTATACTAAGAACTGTAGTTTGATTTAGAACATTAATGCTTTTAGATAACGTGCCTGAACCGATCAACTTTTGATATAGGAAATGTTCAAAACATTATCCAACAATACAAAATTATATCCTTTCTTTACTAACAAAGAGAGTGATATGATTTGGTATATCAGGTTCGGTATCTAACAACATTCGTTCAGAATCAATGTATTGGTAATACAGGGTGACAGTGACCGACAGACTTGGCTGCAACTCTTGCCCCGTTTTCTGCCTTCTGAAACTTATCACCCGTTCTCAGTTCTCTACCTATCTGTAGCCCTATGTAACAGATTACATATCTGGGATCCTGATCTGGTATCACATACCCAGGACGTAGAGGATACTGAGAAACAGTTCTGTGTAACGAACAAACCCGAAGATGATGCATCAGCATGCACTCTCTTCGTTTGGGCGGCACGGGAATTCTGGTAATCCCCAATTTCCTGCTCTGTCTTATAACAATTATAAGTTGGAGCGGGACCAACGTTCCCCAGCTCAGTATAACAAGCGGGTTCGGTCAATAATCCGTATTATTATCTTGATTAAGGCGTGATATGGTCGCTACCTAGAGAGAGAGAGAAGAAAACACTCAGCGTGCGCTCTGTCAAGAATAGATTGGTTATTATTTTATCTAATCAGGATGGCTCCCACTGCTTTTTATCAAATCTTCCTTCAAACCCTAAAAGGAAAGACTAGCCGGGATTAATTACACACTACAAGTTCGCCAATCTTTCAGCCAGGCCAGTGTCGGTACTTTGAGGGAGGTCCCCCGTGCTTTCGCACGAACCTAATTAATGTAAACCTCGTTTTCCCAGAGGCGTAACCCCGTTGACACCTTTCTAGACACCTACTTGATCGGCTAATTGTAATGTATAAAACTCTCCCAGGAGTAACACTTACTCGCAGCGGGTATCGGGATCCAACTATCTCATAGAAGGTATGCAATCTCATTGCAAATTTCAACACTTGAAATTCCCGATAATGTTTTGCCCCTAGCTCGCTATGACCTTGACGGAGGCCAAACAATCCATAGTCCGCTAGTCAAGTTCAACCCGTCATTTCCTGATTGAATTAAACCCACCCGCACGACCCTTGACGGAGGCCAAACAACGCCGTACGAATACCCTAATCCAATCGCATCATATGCTAGCAGATAAGCACTAGTTAGCTACCGTACACTACGCCTTGACGGAGGCCAAACAACCGCAGCACGAATACTAACTAGTACGTATCTGAAATGACGGAGGGCTACGACAGGTTTTTCTGAAAACCTATTGCGTAATGAACTTGATATCGTTGTAGGATCGAATGAATTTTGAAATGGAGTGTTTTTTAGGCTTTTCTAGTTTTGCTAAAGGAGTCACTCCCGGTGAAGGGATCGTCGGTCCTTTCCTCGTCGAATGAGGTGCGGGATATATCATATATATCACTGTGCAAAGCAAAAACTCTTAAAAGCAATCAAAAACAAACCGAGGGTTGTAGCATCTGCCAGTTATTGCTAAAGGAGTCACTCCCGGTGAAGGGATCTCGGTCCTTTCCTCATCGAATAAGGTGCAGGATATATCGCATATACCGCTGTGCAAAGCAAGAACTGTAGCTACCTGTTTTATTTTGAAATTCGATTCTACAACATCTTAGGTTTCTTTTATTTCATTAATCACATTAATGAAGTCCCATCATTTAAGTACCTAAACATCACAGATAGATATGACGTACACTTATGCCATCCGCATTCGCCTCGATGTCCCCTCGTGCACCGTTAGGTTAGGTAACTAACGGCAGAGCAGGGCAGGGCTAGCGCGGGTGTAAAACATAAGTAACGTCTATATAATATATCATATATACTATATACTATATCCATCACAGAAACATCACATGATCTCATCACAGATATCGCAGCAGAAGAAACATATGAAATATTGGATATACTAGGACGTCCGTGTTTTCAATACGAGCCAGTATAAAACACGGATTCCACGGTCGTGATGAATAGCCAAACCCACACCCCTAGACCCCTACGAGAGCGGCAAGCAACCCTACCAATTCTAGAGTTAGGAGACCCAGACTCGACTCCTCGAGTTGGTCTCCCACTGGACTCCAGAACCCGGTTACTTGTGCCCTCCTCCTTGGGTCTATCCTAGTGCAGAAAAGTAAATAATATACAACAGGTGACAACTCCCGCAACCTGGAAGCGCCCCAATAAAAGAATATTACATACAAGTTTTTACATGAATGAAAATGAAAAACACTCATCTCACATAAAAACCCCCGGCTATTCAAACACGACGATCCAATATAACATATCCAGCAACACATAACATCACATGTCATCAACGTAAGTAAATATGTCCATCCCAATTGTCGTTGACATATAGCAACGAAACCGGCGATATCACATATTACACTTACGGTCACAGAAAAGAAAGTGTAAAACTACAACAGTTGGAATCCGCAACCATCTCAGACATCGCATGCCTGACCAAATGAATTCTTTAGACATCGCATGCCTAACAATTATAAACCCCGCATTTTAGTCTCAAAATCGAAAACTCTTTTCAATATCAAGTCGGGCAATTCAACAGGATTCCCGACAGCCTGATCGAATGCTCGTCGCAAACTTTAGTAGGCGGCCGCACCCCCGATACCGTCGACTAAGTGCACCAAGGCGGAACACCGCTACCGCGAGCACCCGAACGGATGCTTTCGGCGACGGGGTTCTCCTACAGTCACTTGGTCGGGGCTATGGAATGAGGCTGTCTATTAAGTTTACCCGGCGAGTATCCGCGTACGCTACGTGATTGCGACGGACTTTTGATCACATCAAAATTCCGTGGCAACCGATCAAGTGAGACTAAACAGCTATGTTTATAACATTCATTTAGTTATCATATAACTCATTGTGAATTCCAATTATTGTATCCCATTCCAGATAAACAGAAAATGTTAAACTTTCCGATCGAACAATCGAACACCCAAGTTTTCCCGAAACAGATCAACACATGAAACAAGTCTAACAACAGTCCGTTCGTGCCTCAGTACCAACGATCCAGCCGTAGAAGGGTCAAGCCAACGCCTCACATGTGGCACGCCGTACTGCCCCAAACCCGAAGGTTCAAAGGGCAGTTCAAGACGGTCACATAATCGAGTTAAGGTTTGTGTCTTCTAGAGGGACCATCGCGTTACTTGCACTACTTAGAACATCGTCAAACTACGGAAAAATCCAACACTTGGAAATTTCCCGACAGGGGAAAAGTTGGGTATTTATATCCGGTCGAACTTTTTAACATATCCTAAAATTTATCCGGAAAGCCACACAGACAAAATTTGATAGCCCGATCGAAACACCGAATTCCCAAAACAACTGCAGAAATTTCAACTCTTGAAAAATTATTAAAAATTCCCAGAAACACCAGCACAGTACAATAAGAATTACTGTAGAAAACAAGCTGCGCAAAACGACAAAATGGCCGCGCTTGCGCCGCACGAGCCAGGCTCGTGCCGCGGAAGAGCGGCGCACTGTTGGAGTTAGGCAGCCGAATTTCACAGAATTTCTTATAATTGCCTGCTGATTTTTCTGAACATTTTTAATATTGAAAAATCCCTGTTTTTAAAAAATGTACATAGAGCAACTTTGAATCGGGGTTTCGGGTTCGTTCGGACTTCAATTTCCGTCTGGACGTCGCCTAAGGCTCTAGCTAGGCTCTGATACCACTGCAGGGTTCCTAGGCACTCTAGTGAGGTCTCCCAAGCCATCAACCATGGCAATTTCAAAAATTATGGTGCCTACAAACCCTAAAGTACGGATCGATAACTAGATGTCTAGGCGAACAAGAACTAGTTAACAGTTAACTATATAAAATACGGAAATACAACCTTTGTAGATCCGGTGCTCCACCTCCATAGCTCCGCAACGAGGTCCTCTCCGCAGTCCAAATCGAATCTGGGCTCTAGGATCGGCTTCGTCGGAGAATGGGCAAGCTAGGTCGTCGATGTCCATGCCGAAGATGATCTACGTCGAAGCATCGATGAATCAAGCTCCACCTTCACCAAGTCATGAAACTTGTGAAGGAAACACACTCTACTACTTGGCAAGAGGTAGAGGATGAAGAAATAGGAAGTGTGTAGACTTTAGAATTGGATTTCTCACTCATTTCCAACAATCACCATTGATGGACTTCAAGCTTCTTCACTTGAAGAATGAAGAAGAAGAAGGAAAAAGGTTATGATAAGTTAAAAGAAAAATGAAAAGAAAATGAATTCTTATCATAATTCTAACTATGGTAAAGTGTAGAGAGTTAACCAAGGTTAGTTGTATGGTTAGGGTTAAGAATGAGATAAGAATGGTGGACTTAGGTCAAAGCTTCATGAAGTTTCAACTAAACAACAAAAGATGCCACCATTCTTTTCTCATTTTCTTTTCTCACTTTCTTTTATTCATTTATCAAAAAGAATAAATGAATAATTAAGAAAATAAAACCCTAAACATAAACACAACCATGGTTCAAACTTTACACTTAACCAAAGTGTTATGCATCATCAAACATGATACAATCAAGTGCACAAAAACATATCGCATATGCAATGCGCACGAACCAAGTGAGAAAATCCGTCTAAAGTGAACCGATACTAGTTAATGCAAAGTAATATATCAAATATATAATTATACATTAAATCATTAAATCAACATTTGATTCAATGATCCGGTCATGCGCACATAACCGACTGGTATCTAATATATCGGCTTATCGAATCAACGCTTGAATCGATAACTAGGTTATATCGCATACAACCTTTCGATATATTTATCGCGAGAATAGAATACGGTATCACATACACGCATTATTCTCGGTCCCGCACATATCTCATATGCGCTCCTATTTCGTTTCGCTTGAGCCAGGAAACCTCTGTGTAGGACTCTAAAGACTCGTCAATACGCCGGCAGCGGATGATGATCATATCAAGCATCCACAAGCCGCAAGCGGTCTGCTAAACGTAACGGCCACCCGGGTATTGAGCGATCTGAAGATCGACGAGCAAGCCCGCTCACACTCCAGTGAATCCGACCAGTAACACTACCGTACAGTCCAGTCTGATCGTCTGATATGTCGCATATCTCGCCTAGGGGTGGTAAACGTCAGACCCCAATAGCTCAATAAGTCGTGTCGATATGAGGCTCATAACGGGTCGAGAAACTACTGGTAACACTTACCAGCAATTCTCTGAGCAGCCCTGGCCAGGGACTTCCTGTTATAGCCGATCGAACACAGTGCAACATCAACCCCCATATACCGGGAGAGACGAATCCCCTCCTATCGCTCATTGCCTCCATGTGACTCGGGACTGTACCCAAAAACCACCGTTTTGCACGCCCTCTTGGACGTGGTAAGATGGAAATCAAAGCACAGTGGGAACCACACAAGACTCTATGACGATCTCGGGTCAACAGACTACTCTGTACCAGTGTCACCAGAGAACTGCCATCTGACGTGAGGTATAATACCATCTGGGAGTTCTCGGCGAGTCCGTCCAGTGTACCCAGTCTCTACTGAGCACCCGTATATCTCCTCTGATGTCAAACACCGATGGATATGGGATCATCCATCGCCCATCTGTATGGGTCGAGAAGGTACACGCTAGTCTACTCTGGTATATCGATGCCCCGTCTCGATACACCCACGACTAGGGACTTTGAAGGATGTACTTATAGACTACCATGTCCCCACTAGTATGATCCGCATCATAGTCCAAGTAGTCAAGTACAGATCCTAAGGGCTTTACCAACATGTAACAGAGAGACAATCAGCATACACGTTAAGGTAAAGTTCAACCAGATAGCATACTATCATGTCGAGCAAGAAAGTCCTCCCTATATATGTCCCAGCATCCACTACAATATACATCCTATGTATAGTAATGGCCTCTAGGGCATACATATAACTAACAATTACGCTAGCCGAACATTAAATGAGGCCCAATTGAATTACACAACAAAAGAAAAAGAATTTTTATCCATTGTGTTTGCACTTGAAAAATTCCGGCCTTATTTAATCGGCTCTCCCGTGATTGTTTACACTGACCATTCAGCTCTTCGCCACCTTTTTGCGAAGAAGGATGCTAAATCGCGGCTTATACGTTGGATCCTCCTACTACAATAGTTTGACCTTGTTATAAGGGACAAAAGAGAATATGAAAACGTAGTTACCGACCACCTTTCACGACTTCCTTCTTCGCCCACACTTGACATTCCTATTAAAGACGTTTTTCCCGATGAGCAACTTTTAACCGTGTCATGCAAACCTTGGTTCGCTGATATAGTAAACTATTTGGCCACAAGACTGATACCTAAAGATTGGTCGAAACAGGACAAACTCTGGTTCCTATCCCATGTAAAACATTTTTACTGGGATGAACCGTATCTCTTTAAATACTGTTCTGACTAAATCATTCGTCGGTGTGTCCCCGAAAACGAGTTTAAGAGTGTGCTTTCTTTTTTCCACGATCAAGCGTGTGGCGGGCATTTTGGCCCCAAGAAGACAGCAGAAAAGATCTTGCAGTGTGGCTTCTACTGGCCACGACTTTTTAAAGATGCATACGAATACTGCAAGACATGCTCCCGGTGTCAACACTTAGGCCGGATATCGTGGAGGAATGAAATGCCGCTCCAACCAATTTTGGTTGTGGATATTTTTGATGTTTGGGGAATAGACTTCATGGGACCATTTCCTAATTCCTTTGGGAATATGTATATTCTTTTGGCTGTTGACTATGTGTCAAAATGGGTCGAGGTTGTGCCTAGCCGAATGAATGATAACAAGCTTGTCGTTCGATTTCTTAAAGAAAATATCTTTTTCGGTTTGGGCACCCTCGAGCGATTATAAGTGATAATAGATCTCACTTCTGTAATAGGATTTTTGAGTCCTTAATGCGCAAATATTTCATTACTCACAAATTGTCAATACCATACCATCTCTAAACTTATGGGCAAGCCGAGATTTCGAATCGGCAGATTAAACAAATCTTGGAGAAAACGGTTTCTTAAAACCGTAAAGATTGGTCACACAAACTAATTGATGCACTATGGGCATTCCGCACTGCTTACAAGACCGATCTTGGAATGTCTCCATACTGGCTTGTTTATGGGAAGGCTTGCCACCTCCCAGTTTAAATTGAGCACAAGGCATTTTGGGCGACTAAAGAGTTGAATTTATCAATGGGAGATACGGGCGGCAATAGAAGGCTGCAATTGAATGAACTAGATGAGCTGCGGGATGAGGCCTACGAAAATGTGGTAATTGTTAAAAACCGAATGAAGGTGTTCCATGACAAACACCTTATGCGCAAAACTTTTAAACCTGGTCAACAGGTTTTGCTCTATGACACTCGGTTACACTTTCATCCCGGCAAGCTCAAATCTAGGTGGAAAGGGCCGTTTTTAGTACGCACCGTATATCCGCATGGTGTGGTGGACCTAGAAAACCCGGAGGACGATACTTTATTTAAAGTAAACGTACATCGACTCAAACCATTCCTCACTGCGGACCCGTCGGAAGAGCTCCTGTTTTTGCAGGAGCCGATTTACACTGACTGATCTTCCTCCATTTTACCCCCAAGTTTTCGATCATCTTGCCAAAACTTTGTTTCAAACAAGTTTGGGGGTATGTATCATTTGTAAATATATAAATACAAAATAACATAAAAAATATTTTAAAATTGAAAATAATTTTTTTTTGGGTATTTTTGTAAATTTACAGATTAAATAAAATAAAATTTTTATTTGCAAATTATTTCCTCTGTTTAGAGGGGTTTATTTGCAAATTTCCATCACTCTCCCCCTATATAAAGACCTCGACCTCTCTCTCTGATCTCAACCCTAAAAAAGAATCCCTCAGAAACCCCTCCCGCCGCGCTTCCTCCGCCTCCTGACGTCTTCGCCCCCTGATTTTTTCAGGGGAGGTTCGATCTTTCAAAACCCATCTCTGTTTTTATATTTCTAGATCTGTAGAACACCTGATGGAACACAGCATACAACTTGAACGCGATTTTTCGCAAGTATTTTCACACGAGGTGTACGGTAGTTATTTTGCGAACGAAATAACGCGTAGGTGTTGGAACTTTCTGATTTATAATCACCCTAACGCTTATGCATTGCCAGAATTAGTCACTCATTTTTACGAGTGTATGGAGGATGGGTGTCTCACCCAATTCGGGTTTATAAAATTGTTATGGGATGATAGGGAAATTATCATCAATAAGGATATTATACACGAAGTCATACTAATCCCTCGCATACCCGCACATGACCAACCTTTACAATTTGAGGATTACATGCTCTTGATGGTCAACGATTGCTCAAGGGTGCCGCGGAAGGGTATCCAAGCGAGAACCCTTTTCGCAAATGTCTTAACTGTGTGCCGATGGGCACAAAATAATATTTTCGGTAGCTCTCACAACACTACATTTTTTACACCCTCATTGCATATTCTCCATACCCTTATGATAAGAAACCCCCGTTTCGACATGTGCACAGTTTTGCTAAACTCCATAGGTGCAGGCAAACGAGCCGCAAATTACCCTTGTCCAATGCTTGTTACACAACTTTGTCGATATTTCCTCTCCGTGGAGGAATTCGAATTTTACATGCATGGAGGCATACCTGTCAGGCCTCTTATTGAGGGCGTTTCTACGTCCTATTCTCGATTGACAAATGTATGGTCGAGGACCGAACCGGTGGAGCATGTGCCCGCCCGCACACCTAGCTCTAGCTCGACCGCGAGCGAAGGAGAAATGACCCCTCTAAAACATGCACATTTGATGCGGAGAGCTGTAAGGGGTATAGAGGAGTTGAGGGCGACATCGAGGGAGCACGACCGACGGTTGACTGAGGTTGAGCAGGGGATTCAAACCCTGCTAGGTAGAGCTGAGCGTTCACGTTCACGCTCAAGAGCACGGCGTAGAGCCGAGCAATGAGGGCACTGCTTTGGATAAGTTTGGGGGAGTTGGTGGTTGTAAATAGTTATCTTTTGCATTGCATACTTTTTAAATTTTTGTACATATTTTTTTCTTTTTTTTGCATGTTTAAATTCTGCATTGCATCCTTATATAAAAATCATAAAAATCGAAAAAAATTGAAAATAAAAAAATATAGAAAAATATAAAAATCAAATAAAAACTAAAAATTTGAAAAATTATAAAAAATTAAAACATTCAATTTTGGCCATAATTGACTTGAGTTTGACAAAAAGGTTAACTAATTAGGAACAACTAGATCTTAGACTTGGTAAATTAAAAACCCTATAAATAACCTTTCTTGAAATTTAACGGTAGAAAGTATATGTTTTTGTAGTTTATTTAGAAATGGGCAAATTTCGAGTTCACTTCTTGGGCTAAGTTAAAACAAGGAAAAAGTATTGATATTTTTATTAAAGTATAACTCTGAAAAATAATTCATAAGCTTAAGTCTAAATTCTGAAAATATATACCCTACAACTTGCACAAACACGAATCTTGAAACTTGGAATAGTAGAGGATACCTTGAAATGCTCTTGTCTAAAATCCTTAGTATGAAGGAAAATAAAATTATAAGTGTGAATAAAGAGATATAAAAAAAATGAACACTGGTTTTGTAATTACTTATGGCTGTGTAAAATAAAAAAAATATAGCAGGTGTGCTTTATCACCTAGTGCCTTAGACCAACTGATTTGGGAGTCACTGCTAAAAGCCTTAGGTATTATAAGACGAGAAATTACGCCTTAATGCGCAAACACATTTTGTAATCGGTCGTTAGTACCTCAAGAAATATTAATGGTCGCATAAAGGATGTGTGAGCAATTTCATCTAAAAATTCACCAACTAAAAGTACTTTGGATGATGGACAAGAGTATAAGAGCTTGAATTGAATTTCTAAGTGTATGGATGATACATACACACACGTAGGGGTATATGATTGGGGTTTGGATGAGAGATAGGAATGAAAAATAGGACTTATATTTTCAGTAGAGATGATAAAAATTCCTAAGTTAAGATGGAACCTTAAAAGGAAAACACAAAAGATGCTGAAAGCTAAATAAATTTACAGAACATATACAATCTTAAGTTAAATAATAAGGAAGCGTGAAAAATACAGGTTAATAATTTCCGAGTAGAAGATAATAGAGTTTCTTGTTAGAAAATCTAATTGAAAAAATGAAAGTCAATAGGCCAAGTTGATAGGATTTTGTGGGTAGTATCCGCTGAAAAGCCTCAGGAGACAACACTCCTCCTACTAGGGATACCTAGACATTTAACGGCTTGTTGCACGAGCTCAGTGCAATCGCGTTTCCCTGCGAATGTGAGATTAGGTCTTTTTCGAGAATAAAATTAGTTTTTGCTCGAGGACGAGCAAAAGAAAAGTTTGGGGGTATTTGTTCATATCATAATTTTGCATTATTATATTCACCATTCTTATTCATTTTACAAATAAACATGTGCTTTTGATCCATGTCTGCTAAATAGTTGCAGATTACAGGTTCTCGGAACAATACAGTGAAAATGATAAAAAAAAAAGACACTACAAAAGTGAGACTACGATCAACAAATAGAAGAATCTTTATCATGCCGCCTACAGTTTGAGAAACAAACGAAGATCAGCAAACAGCTCGATTTCACAATGCACGAAGGCAGCACATGATTCAAGACTTCAATACGAACCAAACGGCAAAAGTCCACAAATTTCTGCACTGTGGAAATCTGGAAGAAACTAGAAGACATTCTGAGAAACCAAGTGAAGAAGACAGAAGAAAAATGCAACATGAAGCAACCCTGAAGAATCTAGCAAGAGAGCCCACAAGATGGCCGCAGAACTGCGACCAAACATGCCTTCTTGCCGTGGTTCCACGGTCATATAGTGCACGTGCAATGCACGTGTCGGTGCACGTACAGTGCACGTGTCGGTGCACGTGTGTCGGTGGGTGTCGGTGCTTTGACTCGGTCTTTGGGGTTATTTTTGTAATTCTAGATATGGATCTGACGTAAACCCTAGGATTTCTATTATCTATAAATAGGAACCCTACAGCTCTTTTTGGAGCGTGCCTCTTTTTGGGTGCCTCTTTTAATTTCTAGATCTTAGATTTTCAATTCCTTGTAATTGTCAAAGAGTGCATCAATGAAGAAGTAAGTTTTTTTCTTGAATTTTTTATCTAGCAATTTTATTTCTCTACCGTAGTTATAAATTTTTTATCTGCCGTAGTTATAAATTTTTTATCTGCCGTAGTTAATTAAAAGAAAAACATAAAAATGAATTCGTTTATCAATTCCCTAATGAGTGAGTAGTTCCTTACTTGTTAGGGTTAGGTTTGGGGAAGGTTTGAGAGATGGAAATCTCTCACCCCTTTCTTGCCCGTAATATATTTTAAAGTAGAACTCTATTCCTACATACACACACCGCTCACTACGGCACCCTATCCTACGAGGTAGCGGTGATACCATAGTTAAAGACCGATTCTGTATGATTTCCATGGAGGTTAGGGTAAGAGATAAGAAATGACGGACAAGGACCAAGAGGAAAAACCTAGTTTCTTCCCGATCGTGCTAATCCCCTTTGTTAACTATTACCTTAACACCTAAAAAGTTCTTAATTAGGGCATAGAAAGCGGTGAGAATAATTGATTTTCCAAACTAACCTAATCTTAACCCTAGCAAGCTTTTTAAAAACTTTTATCTCATTCTTAGATCTTAAAGTAAAACCCAAAATCTCTTGGATTTAACTCGTTAAAACATAAAGAAAAGGAATCCATCTCCCTGTGGACCGACCCGTACTTAACCGGCTAGCTACCAAGCGACACCGTTATTGATTGCGGTTAATTCTTTGATTTCAAAATGCACGCACGCAAAATCTTTCATCAATCAGGAGGCCAACGAGGAAGTGAACAACAAGAACAAGAAGGACTAGTTTCTTGAGGTATAATCATCTATCATAGTAGTTTAGCACTTCTAGATAGTTGCTAGTTAGGGTTTAGCAAAGATCCGTAAAGTTATTCGATATTACCTTGAACAAAATGATTGTTTTATCTATTCCGCCTTCCCGCATCTTGTGGGGTGTGTAACGTAGACTTACAGTGGTATCAGAGCCTAGCTAAACCATAACTAACATGTTAGAAAAGTCTTTAGAAATTCGATCGCAAAATAATCCCGAAAATACGAAGTTTTCACCTAGTTTCTGCCGATTTTAAATTGGGGTCTAAAAATTTTTCAGGGACCCTTAAAAATACAAGCAGGTTTTTTTAAGAATTGTGAAGAAATTTGGGATCGTGACTCGTCCAAACCACCGCGGAACCGCGGCCGATCTGAGCGATCCGCCGTGGATCTGCGGCCGAGTTGACACCGAGTCAACCTAAATTTGCTCAGTTATTCTTCTGTGTTGATGTTGTGTTTTCAGAGGATGTTTTGTTTCTGTTCAGGTTTTATGTGCACAGAGAATTGTTTGGAGTAGATTCATATATGTTGCTTGATCGAATTCAAAGAACTTTGGCTAACTGGATTATATCTGTGTTGTGTTTAATGTGTTCGTAAACCTTCCCTAATTGCTAGTATGTCGGTTAGCAGGGGGTTGCACATTTCTGTAATGGTTATTTTATGTTTCTGAATATGAACTTGTTGGATTGTCATGAATGGATAGCCGGGGATGTGAGACGAGTGTTTCTTTCATTCAAATGTAAATTGTAATTTGTTGTAATATTCTTTTGCGGGGCACATCCGGGTTGAGGTTGTAGCCACCGTTGTATTATTTCATTTACTGTTTTCTGCTCCTAGGATAGACCCAAGGTGGGGTGCACAAACTACCGGGTATTTTGAAATGCTTAGTGGCCTACTTACGTCGTTGAGGGAGACCGGTTCACTTCGGGTACTTGACGGGTAGTTTGCCGTACCCATAGGGGTCTAGGGTGGGGTTTGGCTATTCATCGCGACTGTGTAATCCGTATTTCATTGCAGGCTCAAAGGGAATGCGGATTCCTAGAATATCCAATATGTTCATCTGTGATCTGGAATGACTATTATTGCGTCTGACAAATGTACAATATCTATATATGATATCTAGTAGGCGTCGCTTATGTTTTGCATCCGCGCTAGCCCAGTCCCAGCTCTATCGTTAGTTAAGTAACCTAACAGGTGAATGACGGGGCCCAGTAGCGAATGCGGATGGCATAAGCGGACGTTGTATTTTCGTTGTTTTCTGCAATGATAGGTTAATTGATAGGACGCATTATTTTAATGCAAAGAAAATAAACCAAAGTTGAATCGTTGGAATAGTTTAAAAGAAGCCACTCGGTTATTTTAAAAGAGCAGAATTTTTTAATTGCGGAGTTTTAACCACTCCTTTTAAAAAGCTATCAGGTTCCTTCGGTTATATCAAGTTCACTACGTTCACGGTTTTGCCAGAACCAGTCGTAGCCCTCCGTCATTTCATATGAATTTCCAGTAGTATTCAAGCTATGTTTGTTTGGCCCTTAGTCAGGACATAGTGATTGGTAGCTGCTGGGGTGTTCACATGTAGCATAGATAGATGCGTTGGTTTGGGGCAGTCGTATTACTTTGTTGGCCCTTAGTCAAGAGTATATACGGGTGGGTTAAAATAAACCTGGATAATGACGGGTAGAACTTGACATGTGACTTATGATTTGTTGGCCCTAAGTCAAGGTCATAAGAGCATAGGGCAAAAATCCATATCGGGAGTTTCTAAAGAAACTGAAACTTGCTAGAGTTGCATACCATTTGGAGTGTGATAATTTTGGTATGATTCCTTCAGCTTTATCACACGATGATATTTGGATCCCGATCCTACTGTGAGTATATGCTACTCATCAGGAGATTCATTCACTTAACGATCAATGCTATAAACCAAGTAGGTGTCGAGAAAGGTGTCAGCGAGGCTACGCCCCCAGGGAAAAGAGGTTATTTAATTAAGGAATTTCACGAAAGCGTCGTAAAACCTCCCTCGAAGTACCGACACTTTCCTGGCTGAACGGTTAAGCAAGTATTGTACGGTGAGATCAGTACTGACTAATTCTTCTTTTATGGTTTGAGGAAGGATTCGAAAAACAGTGGGAGCCATCCAGTTTAGATAAACTGAAAACCAATCTAAACTTGCAAGAGTATCATGCTAAAGTGTTTTCTTCTCTCTCTTAACTGCAGCGACCTTATGACCATGACTAGGTTACATCTAGATAACAAGTTGACTGAATCTGACTTTTATGACTGGCAAAGGTCTGTCCAGATGTCCATTGCCTATGACAAGCTAGACCACCCTATTACTACTGAAGCCCCCGTCGTCCCAGGTCTAGTTCCCACCGTCGTGGATATGAATATCCGTTAGACAAGGGAAAAGGACAGTGCGAGTGCCAAGTGCCTCGTGTTTGCTTCAGTAGATGGTGTATACCAAAAGCAGCACGAGATGATGGACTTAGTTTCCATCTTCCTCCATAACAAAGATTTATATGAAGAGCAATCTCGTATCGCAAGATATGAGACCTCGAACAAATTGCTTCAAGCGAAGTTGGCTGTTGGGTCATCTGTAGGGGACGGCGTCCTTACGATGCCTAGCTATATTGATGAGCTTACGGACCTGGAGACCACGTTGTGAAACGGGTCATATGCTCACTTATTTCCATAGTCCCTACCCTCTACTTACACCCTGAAAGAAACCAGGAAGACACCCGCTCTGCTTAATAGGGGACCTTTTTCTTCTACATCAAGGGCGAAAGCAAAGGGTGAAAAGAAGAAGACCTCCATAAAGCCGATATACGGTATCAGTGAAGTAGAAGAAAAGGGAAGAGCAAAAGTTTCGGGACTTGGTGTAGGGAAGGAGGGATATTCCTATTGTTATGGAAAGGGGCATTGGCAGAAAGATTGCAGGGCTTTGGAAGCTAGTAGCCAGGATTCGAAGCATGTTGTGGTTTCGGCCTCAGGTGTGTTTGTAATTGAGAACTGTTTGTCAATTAACTCTACTTCCTGGGTACTAGATACCGGAGCAGGATCTCATATCTGCAATTCATTATATGCTTTGAGAAACTGTAGAGTTATTATGGTAGGTGATTTGTCTCTCAGAGTTGCGAACGGAATGAGCATGGACGCTGAATCCGTGGGAGAATATCGCCTAGGTTTGACAAGTGGGCAGATATTGATTCTACGTAACTATTTGTATGTACCTAGTTTGACTTGTAATATCATATCAGTGTCCTCACTTTTGAGAGAGGGATATGATTTTACATTCGTAAGCGATGTAGTAAACATCCACCTAAATCAAGTTCTGATTGGGTCCGGTACATTAGATGACGGTATATACGTATTAAATCAGGCTCAGGTTTTCAATGTCCAGAACACACTTAAAAGAAAGTCTCCGGAAATAAATCAGGCTTTCTTATGGCATTGTAGACTAGGTCACATCAATGAAATACGGTTGACTAAGTTACATAGAGAAGGATATTTGAATCCGTTCAAATATTAATCTTATGCTACTTGTGAATCTTGTCTCATGGGAAAGATGACAAAGACTCCGTTTACTGGACACGGAGTAAGAGCGAGCGAGCTCTTGGGACTCGTACACAGTGACGTGTACGGTCCAATGTCTATACATGCAAGAGGTGGTTATTCCTACTTCATTACTTTTACGGATGATTTCTCTAGGTATGGACATATCTTCTTGATGAAGCATAAATCCGAGGCCTTTGAGAAATTCCGAGGATACAAGAATGAAGTGGAAAAACAGACAGGCAAAAGTATCAAGACACTGAGATCTGATCGAGGTGGTGAATACTTAAGTGCCGAGTTCCTGGGATACTTAAAAGAGAATGGAATTCTTTCTTAGCTTACTCCTCCATACACACCACAACACAATGGTGTATCGGAAAAGCAGAATCGAACCCTATTGGATATGGTTCGTTCCATGATGAGTAAGGCTGAGTTACCGCGATCTTTCTGGGGTTATGCACTAGAATCAGCTGCATATCTTTTGAACCAGGTTCCAACCAAGACTCTGCCTACCACACCATATAAGATGTGGAGTGGGAAGAAACCATGTCTTAAACACTTTAGGACATGGGGATGTCCAGCTTTTGTTAAAAATCAGAATGCGGACAAGCTCGAGGCACGCTCAGTGCAGTGTAAGTTTGTGGGATATCCAAAGAACTCCAAAGGGTATTATTTCTATTATGCAGAGGAACAAAAGGTTTTTGTTTCTCGTCATGCCTACTTCTTGGAAGCTGAATTTTTAGAAAATCAGAAAGGTATGAGCGCAATAGAACTGGAAGAAATTCCAGAACCACAAGCTGTTACTGAAAGTATGGTAGAACCAGAAGTTTCAGAAGAAAGGGACATCCCAGCGCCTATCCGCAGAAGTAGAAGGAAGTCTCATCCGCCCGAGAGATACTACGGTTTTCTCATAGACGAGGATCAAGAGGATTGTAAGTGCACGGCGGCGCCCCGGCCGTCAAACCGACGGCCAAGTGCGGAAACGGTGATAAACTTTAATTTTGCGAACTTTGCAAACCGGCACCACCGCGCACTAAACCCCGGATCGGGCCATTAAACTAGATCTAGCTAACAACAAGACGGGTTAGAGATATACCGACTGATCCGAGTCCTCCGGTCTTCATCTCCACTCCGATCTCCTCGCGAAAACTCCGGTCGTCGCCTCTTCGCCGGAAGGGGACCACATCGGCTGTATCTTTTACGGGCTCCCACCTCAATACCGAGGCAACTCGGGCACGAAGCTGGCTAGTCGACGTGCCCAAGATTTGTTGTAGAATGTGTAGTATAGTTGTCTCTTTGGGGTTTAGGATGGTTGCCATGATGGAGGAATTTATGCACAATGATTTTCATGAAGGCTTGAAGAAAAATGGAGCAAGCCATCAAAATCAAAGCTCTCTCATTCTCATTACAAGAAGTGGCCGGCCTCTGTTGGAGCTCACTCAAAAAAATAAGAAATGAAGCAAGCCATCACAGAATGAATGAATGTAGGAATTAATACCAAAAAGGAATGAAGAATTCCTTCACTGCACACAAAAAGGAGGGGGTCCACCAAAATAAATCAAGAAGGATAATTTTCACACAATTAAACATCTCTCCCTCTCTCCTCACAAGATATGGCCGGCCCCCTCACACCACTCAAACAGTGGCCGGCCCCACCACAAAACCCATACTCTTTCATGTCAAATTAATGCATCATGGAGCAAAGATGCAATCATATTAAATTAATCCTTTTGCAATAAACCCCATTCCACAAAATGTTAATTGCAAACTTGCAATTAACACCCTCCAACGAAAAGTCCGACCGGGAAGGAAAAAGAGAAAACCGGCCGGAACGGAATGCAAACTGGCAACCCCAGAAAACTGGTCCCATAAAAAATTACAGGAAAACCCCGATACTGTGCATACACACCCGCATTTGTATTCCGTCCGGATACAAATGCAAAGAGACAAAACTACATTATCAAATACTAAGATCCGGCTTAAGCCAAAGCCGGCTAGTAAAAACCGTCCGATCACGATCTGTGCAATACCGCACGTATCTGATCGAACCCTGCCATATCTCCATACGGCCTCTACAGCGTTTCGCCCGAAAGCTGAGTAACTGAAAGTGTGGTGGACTCTAAAGACTCGTCAATACTATGGCTGTGGATTTAACCACTAGCACGTCAGAGGTATAAGCCAATACGTAACGGGCCACCAGCTATTGACCAAAAGGGACGTCGATGAGCGAACTCATCCTGACACCCTACTGAGCCTGTCAGTGACAATATCCGTACAGTCCGGTCCGTTCGTCTATGAGCATCGCATGTCGGGCCTAGGGGGTGGGTAAAAGTCAGACCCCCAAAAGCGGTACAAGTCGTGTCGGAGTGTAGCCCAGAACACCCTGAGATACTACCGGAATACCTACCAGTAAATCTCCTGCCTTGGCCAAGGACTTCGTGTAATGGCTCTCCTAGACACAGCGCGACCTCACCCCCAATACCGGGAGAGACGACCCCCCGAAGATCCGCTCACTGCCTCCATGTGGCTCGGGACTGTACCCAACTAAAACCTGTTTGCACGACTCCTTTAAGCCGTGGTAGGGTAGTAATCAAAGTACAGTGGGAACTCACACGAGACAAATGACGATCCCCAGGTCGATGAACTAACCTGTACACATGTCACCTGGGAACTGCTATCTGATATCAGGTATAAGACCAACTAGCATGTTCCCGGCGAGTCCTGTCCGGTGTACTCATAACCTAATGAGCACCTGTATACATCTTAGGTGAACCAACTGACACCAGTGGCTTGTGAGACCGGCCACCGCCCCTCGTCGGGGTCTCGACTGTATACACTAGTCTACTCTGGAGAATCGATGCCCTGTCTCGAAACTCCCACGACTAGGGACCTTTTAAGGATGTGCTTATAGACTCCAGCTCTCACTTATATGATCGCCCTCATACTGCCGGCAGTCAAGCAAGAATCCTAGGGGCTCCATCAACGTGCAATAGCGACCTGTCAGGTCACTTAAAGCAGTACACGATGATAAAGGTAAACCAGATAGCATACTATCATCTCGAGTAAGACTGTCCTACCGGGATAGGTCCTCCCTCAATCATTGCAATCACGTGCCTGTGATCCAATAATCGACTCTGAGGGCACTATCTCCAACAATCTCCCACTTGCACTCAAGGCTAATTATTGCGATGTCGCATACTCACAGCCCGTGTGATACCGAACATCCAACTCCTCTACTAGTCAGTCTCACAAAGCCTGTTTGCGAAACTCTTGCGATCGAGAAATAGCCTCAGTGAGTGGATCCGCCTAGATGTTTCTTTTTATGTCTCTCTATATCTCAAGTTCGTGGAGAAAGCCATCTCCCGAAATGAGCAATACCTGTCTTAGAATGTCTGGATGCCTGATGGGACCTAGCTCATAAATGAACTCCAAATCCAAACTTCTTGGACTGTATCGTCAACTGAACTTAATCAGTATCCAGCGCCATGCCACCCTCAGTATTGCCTTGGACCACCTGTCCAAAATACTGCCCCTCGTCAGAGGGAAAACTATAACTCTGACAACCTCCCTGTCGTCCAGGTCACCTTGGAAGCCTGGAATGATAACTGCCTCCCGAATGAGGCTGTCGTTATCATATCCTTAGAACATCCACTTATGTTCCAAAACTGCTTCCGACTGTTCCTCCAGGATTGGATCAATATCAACTTATTGCATCTAGTGCAAGAACAACATCTGGTGTGGTACTTGACATCTCATGATTGACTCAATTGCCTAAGCAAGTGATCTGCCAATCATGCACATCCCGCTCTACTTTAGTCTATAAGACACCTTTAGAGAGGGTGACTCCATTACCTGTAGGTACACTACCGTGCCAGGAGTCGTCTATTCTAAATACTCTTAGAATGCTGTCAAAGTACCCTGATTGGGAAACCACCCAAATCTAGATCTAAAACCATAGATCTAGTAACCAGTATGTCTGATATTGTGTCCAAGTCCTTTGTGGAGAAATTACTGTGTGACGACCAAAGTATAACCGATCGTAGTATAGGAATGTCACTTCCTACTTTGTGTATGTCATCCAAATACCAGGATATCACACCCTACTACCTTCTTAACAGATCCATCCCCTATTCTGATGACGTCAAACCTATGACTGTCACATCAGAAATAGATGATCTATCTCCGCTATATCTGCTTTAGTCTATAAATAGACATAAGCCTGATATCCACCAATTCTTCCACTGCTCCCACTGACTACGACAACCCTCTGGCAGAGTCATATACACGTACACTTCTGAAGCTAGTTCAGAACGACGCTATACTCATCCTCCTGCCAGGTCTCGCAGCCTGGAACAACAGCAATGGCAAGTGTGGGTAAATAAGAACTTCCCTGTCACCGTCCTTGAGGCTACCGGAGTACCTCTCGGGTGCCTGAAGTTACCCACCTTATCTGCGGAGTGGCCAATGGAATGTCAAATCAGATTGAATCTTTAGGTTCCTTATCAAATCTTCAGTAATCGTTTGCGGTTCTGGAATCACTTCCAGTTCTACCATACTCCCACTACTGTTTTTGAAAAAATCCATTTTTATTAAAAACTGTGGCGAGTTTAGAACAATATTTCTATTGATCTGCCAGATGGTAGAAAGTCAACCCTCGTCATAGCCTGGGTCAACCCACAAACAGCCATTACAGAAACGTGCCTTGAGTTATCCAGAGTCTGGTTTTAATCATAAGCCGGACAACTCCCCGTACCTTAACAATGTTAAGATATGAGCTGTACTATATCCAATATCGAACCAGAGGCACTGATTTAATTGAACCAGATTCAAATCATGCAGCTATCTCCAGTGCATGTCAACTAAATGGGAGGAGGCCGATCAGCGTTACTCAACTTAGGAATGCTTCCAATTATGAGTAACCTGAAAGAGAAGCAAATCAACTGAATACCATACACAAGTATCTACATCTTCGATCACCTTGAAGAATCCCGATACTTGCTACACCTGATTCTCTACTCTATTCAAATACCTATAACTCCTCAAAATTTAGACCCTGTGTGTTCTACGAAACACATGTCTAAGAACTAGAGAAGTTAAAAGTAAACAGAATATAGTATGAGGACCAACCCCTCTGTCCTAATGGACACTGGACAACATACAATACTCTGTATAAGTCCGCTGAGTCTAATAACTCTTTCACTGTGCGTTGTAGGTTGAAAACTGTACTTATGGTTAAGAAGAATTACACCGCTGTTTAATGCTCCTTACCTAACCATCCACTGATATAGGTAAATGTCATCGACATAATATCAAAAGGTATATCTCACTCTATGAAAATAGACGTACAGATATATCAATTTGAAATTGGTGCATAAAAGCGGATATTCAAAACCAAATATTTGCCGACCGGCAAACAGCCCAGGTGATTTCCTCAAATATCACCGATTACAACGAATCCCGATATAATGAGGATGATCACCCAATTCCCAATAACTTACTCCCACTCATCATCTGTAAAACCATACAGATGTGAGAATCAAACCTGGTAAATACATACCCTGGAGCAAGTGTCTAATCGGAAAATCAGTTTTCTTTTAACAATACACAGTTGAACTGAAGCATTGAAATGTTTCGATGGGGTATTCTGGTATTCCTAGTAATGCCTCTACCATTATTCAGATTCACAACTATAACCGTATAATTCTTTGCCACCTCTCCAAATCCCTTTATATGTCTTTAGTCATTACCTTCTGCACATCCCTTTAGGCCAATTGGTTTTCTTCCTTCCCTACCGTTCGGCACCAGCCTATGGTTTGGAAGAAGACTATCCAATAAGCATAATGGGTGTACTGTCCTAGTCCTAGGAGCACTCGCAACGCGAGAGAAGGTGAAAATAAAAGACAACCGAATAAACCTTATTCCTATTTCTCCTGGACCAGAATCCATCCCCGAACTGGAACAAGTTCCTTTCGAGTTCGTATATAACCATACGATGGATTATCCAATAAACTGTGGATCTTCGTAGTGATACGGAGTGTCCTGGAGAGATACAAAGGTGATTTAGGATTGGCAAAGGAATACTTGGTTTGGTCGTGAATAGCAGTCGCAATTTACTTTGCCCTCTTACTAATCCCTTGCTTTGTCTTAATCTTAATACCTTCTGCACACCATCGTTATGCTAATTGGTTTTCTTCATTCCCCACTGTTCGGCACCAGCCTAAGGTTTGGAAGAAGACTATCGAATTTGCGTAATAGGTGTACTATCTCCTAAACCAAGGAGTACTCGCAACCTGAGAGAAGGTAAAAAGGAAAAGACGACTGAATAATCCTATCCGTTTTCTCCAGAACCGGAAACCATCCTCGAATAAATTCCTTCGAGTTCGTATCTAACCATACGATGGTTTTGTCCAATGGAAGTGGACGTTCGTAGTAATACGGGGTGTCCTGGAGAAAAAGGGTAAAAGTAGGAGTGGCAATGAGGTCTGCAACTCTGACAATCCAACAGCCAGTGTTAAGAAGGTTCGGTCAACTTGGTCACTGAGTCATAGTCTTAGGGTCGGGTCAATGGTCGCTGCCAGAGAGAGAGAAAAGAAACACTCAGCGTGCACTCTAACCTAGATCAGAATGGTTACCAATTTATCTAATCTGGAAACCTCCCACTGTACCTCAAACTCTCCTCCAAACCTAAAAGAAGAAATAGTCGGGGTCACCCGAGGAGTAAACCAACTCATCAGTGGGAATCGGGATCCAACTCTCATCGCATGATAACGTGACGTAATCCGCTCACGTCATCACACTCCAGAAGGTATGCGCATATCTGGCAAGTTTCAGTTCTTTTGAAACTCCCGACGTGATTTCGGCCCCATGCTCTTATGACCTTGACGAAGGTCCACAAATCATAAGTCACATGTCAAGTTCCACCCGTCATTGTCCAGGTTAATTTGAACCCACCCGTACAAACCCTTGACGAAGGTCAACAAGGCTATACGACTGTCCCAAACCAACACATCTATTTATGCAGCAGAAAGGTAACAAGCAGCTACCATACACTATGCCTTGACGAAGGTCAACAAACATAGCATGAATACTACGTGCTACCCGTCTGAAACGATGGAGGGCTACGAATGGTTTCTGGCGAAAACCTTTAACGTAATGAACTTGATATCGTTGAAGGAACTGATAGCTTTTTAGAAAATATAGTGACGAAAACCTTTACTAAAGAGGTCACTCCCGGTGAAGGGATCTCGGCTCTTTCCCCGTAGAATGAGGTGCAGGATATTCCAAACGAATACCACGATGCAAAGCAAAAGTAATCGGCTATAGTGAAGTTAATGCCCTGACGCAAACTTCTGTCCAAGGGGTCACTCCCGGTGAAGGGATCCCGGCCCTTGCCTCGTCGACTGAGGAGCAGGATATTCCAAATGAATACCACGATGCAAAACAAAAGTGAAAGTCCTTGTAATAACAGCTTTTTGAAAAGTGTTCCAACAACATCAGATTAGGTTTGTTTTAACTTGCATTGATCCGAATCAATGCAGTCCCATCAATTGATCACACTACAAAGAACGAAAATATACTGACGTACGTATATGCCATCCGCATTCGCCACTGGGTCCCGTCATCACCCGTTAGGTTAGCTAACTAACGGCAGAGCGGGGACTGGACTAGCGTGGATGAAAAACATATACAACATCTACTAATATATATACCAATATATAGTATTTCGCTCAAGGCGTGAATAAAATGCAACATCACAGAAATGTACAGCATCACAGAACAATACAGATATCTGGGATCCCCGGGTTTCACAGAGCTACTACTGAAACCCGACGTTCCCCTGGTCGTGTGGATAGCCTGTGCAATGAAATCCTAGACCCTTACGGGCGCGGCAAGTCACCCGCCAAAACCTGAAGCGAGGCAGCCCCTTTCAGCACCGTGAATGGACCACCCAGCACTTCACGGAATCCGGTAACTTGGGCACCCCTCCTGGGTCAACTAGTACCCCCTACGAGTGCGGCGAATAGCCCGCCAATTCCAGACTGAAGCCCCCTCCGTCCCAATGCCATGAGATGCGGGCTTGTTGCCTTCTAGAACCCGGCTATCCGTGCACCCCTCCGCGGGGTAACCCTAGTACAGAAAGTAAAATATACATACAACGGGTACATCGACCGCAACCAGGTCGTGCCCCAAAAGAATAATACAAACAGGCAGTGACGGCAGTCCACATGTCGGACGCTCGCCCTGCAATATCAAATGCACATAATACAACAGAAACTGCACTAGCATTGCATCCAGGCTATCCCCCACGACCGATCCGCAACAACACAGCAAAACACAGAACATCAACGTGAAAGTCACGTTCGCAAATCCGTCTAACCGGGCTATAGCAGTTAGACCGGATTTACCGATCGAGTGACATTCACGGTCACAGATATAATGTAAATACTGTGAAAAATGTGTTTAAAATATCCGATCGATCAAAAAATTAACAAGTGGGCCCCCAAGCAATACTGTAGCAGTCACAGAAAATCTGGGCCCAAATTCAATATCCCGAAACCCCCAAAATAAGCCCACAAGCCCACTGGAAAAATACGAGGCAGTGAAGACACTAGAGTGCGGCGGAACCGCGGTCCAAGGGGGGGTTTGGCCGCAGTTCCGCGCTCAAGTCGTCGACTGAAAATGTCGAATTTTTACAGAGGTCTTATAATATCCAGTACATCAATATTTTACAACCTGAAAAATTTTTAGAGACCCAAAAATTTCAACAGAAACTGATGTGAACTAAAATTGTAGATTTTGGAATTTTGGTCGATCGGAAATGCAAAACACATCAAACGAAGCTAGACGAAGTTAATGGCGAGGCTCTGATACCACTGTAAGTGCACGGCGGCGCCCCGGCCGTCAAACCGACGGCCAAGTGCGGAAACGGTGATAAACTTTAATTTTGCGAACTTTGCAAACCGGCACCACCGCGCACTAAACCCCGGATCGGGCCATTAAACTAGATCTAGCTAACAACAAGACGGGTTAGAGATATACCGACTGATCCGAGTCCTCCGGTCTTCATCTCCACTCCGATCTCCTCGCGAAAACTCCGGTCGTCGCCTCTTCGCCGGAAGGGGACCACATCGGCTGTATCTTTTACGGGCTCCCACCTCAATACCGAGGCAACTCGGGCACGAAGCTGGCTAGTCGACGTGCCCAAGATTTGCTGTAGAATGTGTAGTATAGTTGTCTCTTTGGGGTTTAGGATGGTTGCCATGATGGAGGAATTTGTGCACAATGATTTTCATGAAGGCTTGAAGAAAAATGGAGCAAGCCATCAAAATCAAAGCTCTCTCATTCTCATTACAAGAAGTGGCCGGCCTCTGTTGGAGCTCACTCAAAAAAATAAGAAATGAAGCAAGCCATCACAGAATGAATGAATGTAGGAATTAATACCAAAAAGGAATGAAGAATTCCTTCACTGCACACAAAAAGGAGGGGGTCCACCAAAATAAATCAAGAAGGATAATTTTCACACAATTAAACATCTCTCCCTCTCTCCTCACAGGATATGGCCGGCCCCCTCACACCACTCAAACAGTGGCCGGACCCACCACAAAACCCATACTCTTTCATGTCAAATTAATGCATCATGGAGCAAAGATGCAATCATATTAAATTAATCCTTTTGCAATAAACCCCATTCCACAAAATGTTAATTGCAAACTTGCAATTAACACCCTCCAACGAAAAGTCCGACCGGGAAGGAAAAAGAGAAAACCGGCCGGAACGGAATTCAAACTGGCAACCCCAGAAAATTGGTCCCATAAAAAATTACAGGAAAACCCCGATACTATGCATACACACCCGCATTTGTATTCCGTCCGGATACAAATGCAAAGAGACAAAACTACATTATCAAATACTAAGATCCGGCTTAAGCCAAAGCCGGCTAGTAAAAACCGTCCGATCACGATCCGTGCAATACCGCACGTATCTGATCGAACCCTGCCATATCTCCATACGGCCTCTACAGCGTTTCGCCCGAAAGCTGAGTAACTGAAAGTGTGGTGCTCTAAAGACTCGTCAATACTATGGCTGTGGATTTAACCACTAGCACGTCAGAGGTATAAGCCAATACGTAACGGGCCACCAGCTATTGACCAAAAGGGACGTCGATGAGCGAACTCATCCTGACACCCTACTGAGCCTGTCAGTGACAATATCCGTACAGTCCGGTCCGTTCGTCTATGAGCATCGCATGTCGGGCCTAGGGGGTGGGTAAAAGTCAGACCCCCAAAAGCGGTACAAGTCGTGTCGGAGTGTAGCCCAGAACACCCTGAGATACTACCGGAATACCTACCAGTAAATCTCCTGCCTTGGCCAAGGACTTCGTGTAATGGCTCTCCTAGACACAGTGCGACCTCACCCCCAATACCGGGAGAGACGACCCCCCGAAGATCCGCTCACTGCCTCCATATGGCTCGGGACTGTACCCAACTAAAACCTGTTTGCACGACTCCTTTGAGCCGTGGTAGGGTAGTAATCAAAGTACAGTGGGAACTCACACGAGACAAATGACGATCCCCAGGTCGATGAACTAACCTGTACACATGTCACCTGGGAACTGCTATCAGACATCAGGTATAAGACCAACTAGCATGTTCCCGGCGAGTCCTGTCCGGTGTACTCATAACCCAATGAGCACCTGTATACATCTTAGGTGAACCAACTGACACCAGTGGCTTGTGAGACCGGCCACCGCCCCTCGTCGGGGTCTCGACTGTATACACTAGTCTACTCTGGAGAATCGATGCCCTGTCTCGAAACTCCCACGACTAGGGACCTTTTAAGGATGTGCTTATAGACTCCAGCTCTCACTTATATGATCGCCCTCATACTGCCGGCAGTCAAGCAAGAATCCTAGGGGCTCTATCAACGTGCAATAGCGACCTGTCAGGTCACCTAAAGCAGTACACGATGATAAAGGTAAACCAGATAGCATACTATCACCTCGAGTAAGAGTGTCCTACCGGGATAGGTCCTCCCTCAATCATTGCAATCACGTGCCTGTGATCCAATAATCGACTCTGAGGGCACTATCTGCAACAAGGATTGCATCATTGATAATGATGACCCTACTAGCTTCCAGCAAGCCATTCAGAGTGGTCACTCAGTAAGATGGCTGGATGCAATGAGGACCGAAATGGAGACCATGTACACTAACAAAGTATGGACTTTGGACATTGCTCTAGATGGGATAAAACCCGTAGGATGCAAATGGATCTTCAGAAAGAAGATTGGTGTAGATGGACATGTTGAAACCTATAAGGCTAGACTTGTTGCAAAGGGTTTTCGTCAAAGACCTGGTTTGGACTATGACGAAACATTTTCTCCAGTGGCTATGCTCAAATCCATTCGGGTCCTTCTTACCATTGCTGCCTTCTATGATTGTGAGATCTGGCAGATGGATGTAAAGACAGCTTTTCTAAATGGAAATTTGGAAGAGTGCGTCTATATGGATCAGCCAGAGAGATTCATATAGAGTGGGAGAAGCGGTAAAGTGTGCAAATTGATTAAGTCCATTTATGGACTAAAGCAAGCATCGCGGAGTTGGAACATCTGTTTTGATGATACTGTTAAAGAATTTGACTTTATCAAGAATCTAGATGAACCATGCATATACAGTAAGATTGTAGGGAGAGCTGTAGTATTCCTTGTCTTGTACGTGGATGACATTCTCCTAATAGGAAATGATATTCCTATACTACAATCAGTCAAAAGATTCTTGTCACAGAAGTTCTCCATGAAGGACCTGGGTGATGCCGCCTATATTCTGGGGATCCAGATCTATCGTGATAGGTCAAAAAGGATGTTGGGATTTTCGCAGTCAAGGTACATAGACACCATATTGAAAAGATTCAGTATGGAAGATTCTAAGTGCAGTAACCTACCGGCTTGTCACGGAATCACCCTCTTCAAAGAGATGTCTCCCAAGACTGATTTGGAAAGGGCTCGCATGTCGATTATACCCTACGTTTCTGCTGTGGGCTCTATAATGTATGCGATGTTATATACCAGACCAGATGTAGCATACGAATTGAGCGTTGTAAGCCGGTATCAAGCAAACCCATGGGAGAAGCACTGGATAGCAGTAAAGAACATTCTCAAGTACTTGAGAGGGACTAAGGAGATGTTCTTGGTGTATGGCGGAAAGGACCTCCAGATCGAGGCCTTTGCTGACTCCAGCTTCCAGAGTGACACAGATGACTCCAAGTCCATGTCGGGTTATGTCTTTACCCTCAATGGAGGGGCGGTCTGTTGGAAGAGTTCCAAGCAGGACACCGTTGCTGACTCAACAATGGAAGCAGAGTACATAGCTGCTTGCGATGCCACAAAAGAAGCTGTCTGGATGAAGAAGTTCCTATCAGAACTTCAGGTGGTTCCTACCAGTGTTGATCTAATACCTCTGTATTGCGACAACAATGGCGCTATAGCTTTAGCGAAGGTGTTGGAGATAGTGCCCTCAAAGTCAATTATTGGATCGTAGGCACGTGATTGCAATGATTGAGGAAGGACCTATACCGATATGACAGTCTTGCTCGAGATGATAGTTTGCTATCTGGTTTGTCTTTATCATCGTATACATGCTTTAGTTCACTATTGCATGATGATAGAGCCCATAGGCATCTTGCTTGACTGCCAGCAGTATGATGGCTATCATATACGTGGGAGCTGGGGTCTGTAAGCACATCCTTAAAAGTGTCCCTAGTCGTGGGAGTTTCGAGATAGGGCATCGATACTCCAGAGTAGACTAGTGTATACAGTCGAGACCCCGACGAGGGGCGGTGGCCGGTCTCACAAGCCACTGGTGTCAGTTGGATCGCCTAAGATGTATACAGGTGCTCATTAGGTTATGAGTACACCGGACAGGACTCGCCGGGAACATGCTAGTTGGTATTATACATATCGTCAGATAGCAGTTCCCTGGTGACATGTGTACAGGTTAGTTTGTCGACCTGAGATCGTCATTTGTCACATGTGAGTTCCCACTGTGCTTTGATTCCTACCCTACCACGCTCAAAGGAGTTGTGCAAACAGGTATTTTTTGGGTACAGTCCCGAGCCACATGGAGGCAGTAAGCGGATCGTCGGGGATTTGTCTCTCCCAGTATTGGGGGTTGATGTTGCGCAGTGCACGGGTGGCCATCACTAGAAATCCTTGGCCAAGGTAGTGGAGAATTACTGATTTGGATCAGTAGTTTCTCAGCTGGTGATGGAGTTCATACCGACACGATTTATCGCGTTATTAGAAGTCTGACTTTATCCACCCCCTAGACTCGATATGCGATACTCTTTAGACGAACGGACCGGACTGTATATACATTGTCACTGTTAGACTCAGTAGGGTTCATAGATGAGTTCGCTCGTCCGCTTCCCTTTCGATCAATATATAGGCAACCGTTACGTACTGCTTGTACCTCTGACGTGCTAGTGGTTATACCCAGTGCCAGTGTATTGATGAGTCATTAGAGTCCCCCACAGACACTTTCCCGAGTTCGGGCGAAACGTTGTAGAGGCCGTATGGTTTTATGGCAGGTTTGGAAAATGCACGTGCGTTTTCGCACGTGTCGTTTTTCGGGCAGATAATACTGGTCGGCTTTGGTTTAAGCCGGATCCGAGTATTATACTGTGTAGATATAATATCTTTGTCTCAGATGCATTTGTATTCGGTCCTAATAAAAATGTGGGTATGTTTATACTGATACGGGGTTATCCTGAAATTCGTTTCAGGATCACTTTTGGAAGTTGCCAGTTTCCAGTTTTCTATCAGCCGTATTTGACATTCAATTAAATACGGATTTATCTTTTCTTTGGATAAGTGTAGAAGCTTCTAGAAGGTGGTGACTAGGTTCATGCATCTTGGTGAGTCATTAGTTCATTGATTATTACATTAAATGCTTTTGTGACTAGGTTTAAGTTCATTGGTTAACATTTAATGTATTCATACAAGGTGTATAATGACTCATCCTCTTCATCATTGTTATGGTCACCACTTGAAGCTCCTACACTCACCCTCTCCTTGCTATAAGTGGCCGGCCCCTTCTTCAAGGGTCATGGGGGATTCATTTTTTGAGAAAAAGATACAAGAAATTTAGTGTATGGAAATTTCATAGCCCAATTTCCATTTACCCGATTCCAATTGGCAACTTCATTAACCGTTCGTCCATAGCCTTGGACGTAACGAGACAAAGTGTTCTACTCATTCTCTACAACAATCTTGGTCATCTCTTTTACCAAACTTGATGATCGAGTTGCCTCGGTTCAGAGGCGGGAGCCCGTTTAAAGATCCGTCGACGTGGTGCCACCTGGACGACGAGACTGGAGTTTCAGAAAATCGAAGCCGCCGCAACAAAGCGTGGGATGATGGTTGAAGACCGAAGGACTCAGATCATTCGGTATAACGTTTCTACCCATTTGTAATTTGTTAGTTTAGCTTTAATGGCAGATCCGGGTTATAGTACGCGATAGCGCCAGTTTGTAAAAAGTTTTTGTTCCGCATTTGGCGTCTGTTAGACGGCCGGGGCGCTACCGTGGACTTACAGTGGTATCAGAGCCTCACCATTAAGCTATACTAACTTGTGCTAACGCGTTTAAAACATCGATCGAACCGAATTTCTAAAAACTGCAATTTCTATGATCTGAGTTTCTGTCGATTTTTAAATCAGTCTAAAAATTATTTTACATATCACAGAAGACTAAGCAGGGTTTTTTAAGCTAACTGGCAAATTTTGAGCACGTGATCCCACGTGACCGCCGCGGATCCACGGTCAAACCTAGGGTTTGACCGCGGAACCGCGGCAGTACTGTGGGAACAGTGCGTCAAAATTCTCCAGTAGGCTTTTCTGTAGAAATTGTGGTTTATGGTACTGTTCATTTGGGCCCAGATTTTATTACTGTACACCAGATGTACGTGGGGCCCACTTCGAGAAGTTTTGTCGATCGAAATTTTAAACTTGTTAGTTACAGTATTTACATTATATCTCCGACCGGGAATGTCATTTGATCGGTAAACCGCGTCTAATTGCTATAGTTCTTTTAGACGGGTTTGCGAACGTGACATTCGCGTTGATGTTCTGTGTTGTGCTGTGATGTTGCGGATATCTCGTGGTGGATAGCAGTGTGCAATGGTAGTGCAGTTTGAATTTATTTGTACATTTGATATTGCGGGGCGAGCGTCCAACATGTGGACTGCCATCACTGCCTGTTTTTATAATATTCTTTTTGGGGCACGACCGGGTAAAGGTCGATGTACCCGTTGTATATATTTTTATTTCTGTACTAGGTTTATCCCGCGACGGAGTGCACGGATAGCTGGGTTCTGGAGGGCAACAGGTCCGTATCTCATTGCTTTGAGAGGCAAAGGGACCTCACTTTAGAATTGGCAGACTATTCGCCGCACTCGTAGGGGTACAGGTTGGCCCAAGGAGGGATACTCAATTTACCAGATTCCGTGAAGTGCCGGGTGTTCCATTCACTATGCTGTGGGGGACTACCTCGCTTCAGGTTTTGGCGGGTAACTTGCCGCACCCGTAGGGGTCTAGGTTTCATTGCACAGGCTATCCACACGACCAGGGGAACGTCGGGTTTCAATAGCGGCTCTGTGAAACCCGGGGATCCCAGATTATCTGTATTGTTCTGTGATGCTTATTACTTTTCTGTAATGTTGTATATTATCACGCCTTGAGCAATTATTGTATATTGGTATATATACTATTAGATGTTGTACATGTTTTACACCCGCGCTAGTCCAGCCCTGATCTGTCGTTAGTTAAGTAACCTAACGGGTGATGACGGGACCCATTGGCGAATGCGGATGGCATTTACGTACATTATATTTTCGTTCTTTTCTGGTGTGATTAATTGATGGGAATGCGTTGATTCTTATCAATGCAAGTAAAACAAACCTATATTTGATGTTGTTGGAACAAATTTCAAAAGGTGTTATTACAAAGACGTTTCTTTTTGTTTTGTATAGTGATATTCAGTTTAGAATATCCTGCACCTCATTCGACGAGGCAAGGGCCGAGATCCCTTCACCGGGAGTGACCCCTTGGGCAGAAGTTTACGTCAGGGTAATAACTTCAATATAGTCGATTACAAGTTGCTTTGCATCGCGGTATTCAGTTGGAATATCCTGCACCTCATTCCATGAGGAAAGAGCCGAGATCCCTTCACCGGGAGTGACCTCTTTAGCAAAACGTTTTCGCCACTATATTTTTATAAAAAGCTATCAGGTTCCTTCAACGAGATCAAGTTCATTACGTTAAAGGTTTTTCGCCAAAAACCAGCCGTAGCCCTCCGTCATTTCTTAGGGATTGTCAGTAGTATTCAAGCTATGTTTGTTGGCCAAAGTCAAGGCATAGTGTTTGGTAGTTGCTGAACATTCATCTGTTGCATAGATAGATGCGTTGGTTTGGGACAGTCGTTCTTCCTTGTTGGCCAAAGTCAAGGGCATGTGCGGGTGGGTTCAAATTAACATGGATAATGACGGGTAGAACTTGACATGTGACTTATGATTTGTTGGCCAAAGTCAAGGTCATAAGAGCATGAGGCAAAAATTACATCGGGAGTTTCAAACATATAAGAAACTTGCCAGGCATGCGCATACCTTCTGGAGTGTGATAATTTGAGTGGCTTCCATCAAGTTATCATGCGATGATAGTTGGATCCCGATTCTCACTGATGAGTTGGTTTACTCCTCGAGTGATCCCGACTAATTCTTCTTTCATGTTTGGAGGAGAATTTGAGATTACAGTGGGAGGTTTCCTGATTAGATAAAGTGATAACCATTCTGATCTAGGTTAGAGTGCACGCAGAGTGTTTCTTTTCTCTCTCTCTTTGGCAGTGATTTTTGATCGACCCTAGACTATGACTCAGTGACCAAGTTGACCGAACCTTCTTAAAATACTGGCGTTTGGATTGTCTGAGTTGCATAAGACATTGCCGCTCCTTCTTTTACCCTTTGTATCTCTCAGGACACCACGTATTACTACGGACATCCACTTCCATTGGATAGATCCATCGTATGGTTATATATGAACTCGAAGGGATTTCTTTGAGGATGGATCCAGGTTCAGGAGAAATAGAATTAGTTTATTCAGTTGTCTTTTATTATCACCTTCTCTCAGGATTGCGAGGGCTCTTTAGTTTAGGAGAGTACACCTATTACGCTTATTGGATAGTCTTATTCCAAACCATAGGCAGGTGCCGAAAGGTAGGGAATGAAGAAAACCAATTAGCCTAAGTAGGGTGTACAGAAGGTAATATGTAAAGACAAAATAAAGGGATTAGAAAGAGGGCAAAGTAAATTGCGACTGCTATCATTCACGACCAAACCACGTACTTCATTGCCACTCCTATTTCACCTTTGCTTTTTTCCCAGTTCGGGAGAAATAGAATAAGGTATTATTCAGTTGTCTTTTATCATCATCTTCTCTCAAGTTACGAGTACTCCTAGAAGTAGGAAAGTACACCTATTATGCTTACTGGATAGTCTTCTTCCAGACCATAGGCTGGTGCCGAACGGTAGGGAAGGAAGAAAACCATTTAGCCTAACGATGGTGTACAGAAGGTAACGACTAAAGACAAATAAAGGGATTTGGAGAGATAGCAAATGAAATATACGGTTAAAGTCATGAATTGGATTATGGAAGAGGCATTACTAGATACCAGGATACCCCTACGAAACATTTTCATGTTTCAGTTACACTGTATATTGTTAATTGTAAACTGATTTCCCGATTACATACTTACTCCAGGGTATGTATTTACCAGGTTTCATTCACATATCTGTATGGTTTTACAGATGATGAGTAGGAGTAAGTTATTGGGAATTTGGTGATCATCCTCATTATATCGGAATTCGTTGTAATTGGTGATAATTTAGGAAATCACCTGGGTACAGTTTTCAACCTACGATGCACAGGTTTTGAGTTATTCAACTCAGCGGACTTACAGAGTATTATATGTTGTCCAGTGTCCATCAGGACAAAGGGGTAGGTCCTCATACTATGTTCTGTTTACTTGTGACTTCTCTAGTTTTTAGACAAGTGTTTCGTAGAAATACAAAGTCTAAGTTTTGAGAAGTTGTGGGTATAAGAATAAAGTAGAGAACCAGGTGTCACAAGTATCGGGATTCTTTAAAGAGATTGAAGATACAGATTCTTGTGATTGGTATTCAGATGATAGTAATGATTTTTGAGAAACTCGTTTCTCTTTCAGGTTACTCATAATTGGATGGATTCCTAAGTTGAGTAATGCTGATTAGCCTTTTTCCATTAAGTTGTTATGCACTGGAGACAGCTGCATGATTTGAATCTGGTTCCAATTAAATTAGTGTCTCTGTTTCTATATTGGATATAGAATGGTTCAGATCTTAATGATGTTAAGATACGGGGAGTTGTCCATCTTATGCTTAAAACCAGACACTAGATAACTCAAGGCACGTTTCTGTAATGGCAGTTTGTGGGTTGACCCTGGCTTTGACGAGGGTTGACTTTCTACCATCTGGAAGATCAATAGTGATATTGTTCTTGACTCGTCACAGTTTTAGTAAAAAGGATTTTTTCAGAAAACAGTAGTGGGAGTATGGTAGAACTGGAAGCAATTCCAGAACCACAAATGATTACGGAAAATTTAATAGGACCTATATATTCAATCATGTTTGACATTCCAATAGCCACTCCGCAGATATGGTGGGTAACCTCAGACACCCGAGAGGTACTCCGGTAGCCTCAAGGATGGTGACAGAGAGATTCTTGTTTACCCAGACCTGACACTACTGTTGTTCAAGATTATGAGACCTGGCAGGAGGATAAGTATAGCGTCGTTCTAAACTAGCTTTAGAAGTGTTCGTATATATTATTCTGCCAGAGGGTTGTCGTAGTCAGTGGGAGCAGCGGAAGCATAGTGGGCAAGTAGCTTATGTGTATTTATAGACTTAAGCAGTTATAGCGGAGATAGATCATCTAATTTTTGATGTTACAGTCATAGGTTTGACTTCATCAGAATAGGGGATGGATCTGTTAAGAAGGTAGTAGGGTGTGATATCCTGGTTTTTGGATGATATACACAGAGTAGGAAGTAAAATTCCTATACTACGATCGGTTGTACTGTGGTCGTCACACAGTTTTTTCACCATAAAGGATATGGATATAATATCAGACTTTCTGGTTTCTAGATCTATGGTTTTAGATCTTGATTTGGGTAGTTTCCCAATGTGGGTACTTTGACAATATTCTAAAGGTATTTAGAATAAATGACTCCTGGCATGGTGGTGTACCTATAGGTGATGGAGTCACCCTCTCCAAAGGTGTCTTACAGACTAAAGGGGAGAGGGGTGTGCATGATTGGCAGATCACTTGCTTAGGCAATTGAGTCAATAGTGAGATGTCAAGTACCACACCAGATGTTGTTTTTGCACTAGATGCAATAAGTTTATATTAATCCAATCCTGAAGAAACATAAGGAAGCAGTTTTAGAACATAAGTGAATGTTCTACGGAATTGATGACGGTAGCCTCCTTCGGGAGATGCTTATCATTCCAGGCTTCAGAAGTGACATGGATGACAGAGTGATTGTCAGAGTTATAGTTTTCCGTATGATAAGGGACAGTATTATGGACAGGTGGTCCAAGAGGATACTGTGGGAGGTATGGTGCTGGATACTGATTAGGTTCATTGATCGATACAGTCTAAGAAGTTTGGATTTGGAGTTCATTTATGAACTAGGTCCCATCAGATATTCAGACATATTCTAAGACAGGTATTACTCGATTCGGGAGATGGCTTTCTTCGTGAATTTGAGATTAAGAGAGACATAGAAAGAAACATCAGGGCGGATCCACTCACTGAGGCTATTTCTCGAACACAAGATTTTTACAAACTAGCTTTGTGAAACTGATTAGTAGAGGAGTTGGATGTTCGGTATCACATGGGCTGTGAGTATGCGACATCGCAATAATTAGCCTTAAGTGCAAGTGGGAGATTGTTGGAGATAGTGCCCTCAAAGTCAATTATTGGATCGCAGGCATGTGATTGCAATGATTGAGGAAGGACCTATACCGATATGACAGTCTTGCTCGAGATGATAGTTTGCTATCTGGTTTGTCTTTATCATCGTATACATGCTTTAGTTCACTATTGCATGATGATATAGCCTATAAGATTCTTGCTTGACTGCTAGCAGTATGATGGCGATCATATACATGGGAGCTGGGGTCTGTAAGCACATCCTTAAAAGTGTCCCTAGTCGTGGGAGTTTCGAGACAGGGCATCGATACTCCAGAGTAGACTAGTGTATACAGTCAAGACCCCAACGAGGGGCGGTGACTGATCTCATAAGCCACTGGTGTTAGTTGGATCACCTAAGATGTATACAGGTGCTCATTAGGTTATGAGTACACCGGACAGGACTCGCCGGGAATATGCTAGTTGGTATTATACATATCGTCAGATAGCAGTTCCCTGGTGACATGTGTACAGGTTAGTTTGTCGACCTGAGATCGTCATTTGTCTTGTATGAGTTCCCACTGTGCTTTGATTCCTACCCTACCACGCTCAAAGGAGTTGTGCAAACAGGTATTTTTTGGGTACAGTCCCGAGCCACATGGAGGCAGTGAGCGGATCGTCGGGGATTCGTCTCTCCCGGTATTGGGGGTTGATATCGCGCAGTGCACGGGTGGCCATCACTAGAAATCCTTGGCCAAGGTAGTGGAGAATTACTGATTTGGATCAGTAGTTTCTCAGGTGGTGATGGGCTTCATACCGACACGATTTATCGCATTATTAGGGGTTTGACTTTATCCACCCTCTAGACTCGATGTACGATACTCTTTAGACGAACGGACCGGACTGTATATACAATATCACTGTTAGACTCAGTAGGGTTCATAGATGAGTTCGCTCGTCAACTTCCCTTTCGATCAATACATAGGCAACCGTTACGTATAGCTTGTACCTCTGACATGCTAGTGGTTATACCCAGTGCCAGTGTGTTGATGAGTCATTAGAGTCCCCCACAGACACTTTCCCAAGTTCGGGCGAAACGTTGTAGAGACCGTATGGTTTTATGGCAGGGTTCGGAAAATGCACGTGCGTTTTCGCACGTGTCGTTTTTCGGGCAGATAATACTGGCCGGCTTTGGTTTAAGCCGGATCCGAGTATTATACTGTGTAGATATAATATCTTTGTCTTAGATGCATTTGTATTCGGTCCTAATACAAATGCGGGTATGTTTATACTGATACGGGGTTATTCTGAAATTCGTTTCAGGATCACTTTTGGAAGTTGCCAGTTTCCAGTTTTCTATCGGCCGTATTTGACATTCGGTTAAATGCGGATTTATCTTTTGTTTGGATAAGTGTAGAAGCTTCTAGAAGGTGGTGACTAGGTTCATGCATCTTGGTGAGTCATTAATGCATTGATTATTGCATTAAATGCTTTTGTGACTAGGTTTAAGTTCATTGGTTAACATTTAATGTATTCATACAAGGTGTATAATGACTCAACCTCTTCATCATTGTTATGGTCACCACTTGAAGCTCCTACACTCACACTCTCCTTGCTATAAGTGGCCGGCCCCTTCTTCAAGGGTCATGGGGGATTCATTTTTTGAGAAAAAGATATAAGAAATTTAGTGTATGGAAATTTCATTGCCCAATTTCCATTTACCCGATTCCAATTGGCAATTTCATTAACCATTCGTCCATAACCTTGGACGTAACGAGACAAAGTGTTCTACTCATTCTCTACATCAATCTTGTCGTCTCTTTTAGCAAACTTGACGATCGAGTTGTCTCGGTTCAGAGGCGGGAGCCCGTTTAAAGATCATTCGACGTGGTGCCACCTGGACGACGAGACTGGAGTTTCAGAAGATCGAAGCCGCCGCAACAAAGCGTGGGATGATGGTTGAAGACCGAAGGACTCGGATCATTCGGTATAATGTTTCTACCCATTTGTAATTTGTTAGTTTAGCTTTAATGGCAGATCCGGGTTATAGTACGCGATAGCACCAGTTTGTAAAAAGTTTTTGTTCCGCATTTGGCGTCTGTTAGACGGCTGGGGCGCTACCGTGGACTTACAGAAGGAACCCATGTCCCATTAGAAGTCCAGACACAGCTTAAGACGGTATCACCTGATCAGGGAGATCGTAGATCGCCGGGAGATCGAGGTGAAGAGAGTAGATACGGAGAATAACACTACTGATCCATTCACTAAAGCCATTCCTTAGACGCAGTTCGAGAGGCTATTCGAGATGATAGGTCTGCGATATGCCAGTACATGGCCCTAGTGCAAGTGGGAGATTGTTAGTGTTTATGCCCTAGAGGCCATTACTGTATCATACTAGTTTGTATATTACTTAATGGTGTAAGTCCACGTTACCCGTCGCCGGTTCTTTGGGGTTGCGGAAATAGTGAAAAACGATTTTTACGGTGGGGGTAACATGGACTCTAGAAAATGATCTTTGTTAAACAAACTATCTAACAACCTAACTAAGAGTTTAGATACTATGTTAGGGGTTATACCTAAACTTGAACTCCTTCTCTTCGACTCCTTGTGGTGGTCGGATCGGCCTCACCTCGTCGTCTCCTTGCGCCGAAGATGGATCCACCCGAAAGCTTCTACCTTTAGCTCCAATCTCAATCTAGAGGAAACTAAAATCCTTGGTTTGCTAGACTTTGGACTTTAGGATGAGTAGAGAAGTGTTTTAGGGTTCTATCTCCAAGGCAAATGGTTCTCAACACATGAGAGATTTTTGCCTTGAGCTAGAGGAAGAGGAGAGCTTTCATGAGAGAGAATGCAAATGATAGAATGAGCAAGCCTTTTTCCACCCATGCTCTCATAACACAAAATAATCATAACAATAACAATAATTAAGTATCTTGTGATGGTTCATGTCAATGGCTTTATCATTTCATGCATTTAATGCATTTTGTGAATAAACAAGCAAGCAAAGGTCAATGCCATGAAATGATAGCCATTGTCATGATGATGGTCAACAAGTCCAACCTAGTCAACTGGTCAACAAAGTCAACAAGTCAACAAAGTCAACCTTTCAACCCAACCATGGCACAATAATACTTAATTAATATTATTATTAATCATATTTCTAATTCTCATTAGGGTTTAGTAAAAGTCAACAGTCAACAACCCTAATGAGAATCCTCTGCCTCCGTCTCTGTCAACTGTGCATACACACCCGCATCCGTGTTCCATGGAACACGAATACAAACGAGATAAAACCAATCCCAAAACGTATACTAGGATCTGGCTTAAACCAAAGCTCGCTAGTAATAACTGTCCGGACACTAAACGTGCACAAGTGCGCGGATGTAAACAAACCCTGTCGCAAAACCATGCGACCTCTACTCTTTTACCTAAAGGCGAATAGCTCTCTGTGTGGGACTCTAAAGAATCGACACTACACTGGCAGTGGGTTTAACCACAGACCGCAAGCGGCACTAGCTGTGCGTAACGGCCCCCAGGTAGATGCCGATAAGAAGACTGACGAGGTGAACTCATCCGAACTCCTACTAAGCCTGAATGTGACAGTCTCCGTACAGTCCGGTCTGTTCGTCTGAGAATATCGCATGGCGGGCCTAGGGGGCGGTAAACGTCAGTCCCCTAATAGCGGTACAAGTCGTGTCGGAGTGTAGCCCAGAACACCCTGAGATAACACAGGAAACCTACCAGTGTATCTCGCTTGCCCTGGCCAGGGACGACTGGGTGTAATGGCTCTCCTTGACACAGCGCGATATCAACTCCCAATACCGGGAGAGACGAATCCTGTCTAACCGTCACTGCCTCCAAGTGCTTCGGGAGTGCACCCAACAACTACCTGTTTGCACGATTCCTTTGAGCCGTGGTAGGGTAGTAATCAAAGTGTTAGTTGTATGTATCCCCTAGAGGCCAGTATTGTGCAGATGATGTATATTATAATGGTTGCTTGGACATATATAGAGAGGACTTTCTTGCTCGATATGATAGTATGCTATCTGGTTGCTCTTTATCTTAACATGTATACTTGTCTCTTGATAGTGTCTTATTGTTACATATTGGTAAAGCCCTTAGGATGTGTACTTGACTACCTGGACTATGATGCGGATCATACTAGTGGGGACATGATAGTCCATAAGTACATCCTTCAAGGTCCCTAGTCGTGGGTGTATCAAGACGGGGCATCGATATACCAGAGTAGACTAGCGTATACGCTTCTCGACGCATGAGATGGGCGATGGATGATCCCATATCCATTGGTGTTTGACATCAGAGATGGTATACGGGTGCTCAGTGGAGACTGGGTACACTGGACGGACTCGCCAAGAACTCCCAGATGGTATTATACCTCACGTCAGATGGCAGTTCCCTGGTGACACTTGTGCAGGTTAGTCTGTAGACCCGAGATCGTCATAGAGTCTTGTGTGATTCCCACTGTGCTTTGATTTCCACCTTACCACGTCCATGAGGGCATGCAAAACGGTGGTTTTTGGGTACAGTCCCGAGTCACAAGGAGGCAATGAGCGATCGGAGGGGTTTCGTCTCTCCCTGTATTGGGGGTTGATGTTGCGCTGTGCTCGATTGGCCGTAACAGGGAAGTCCCTAGCCAGGGCTGAGTTAGAAATTTATTGGTAAGTGTTACCAGTAGTTTCTCAACCCGTTATGAGCCTCACATCGGCACGACATATCGGTTATTGGGGTCTGACGTTTACCACCCTTAGACTTGATATGCGACATATCAGACGAGGAGACCGGACTGTACGGGAAGTGTTACCGGCAGGCTTTTACAGAAGTTGGAGCGGGCTTGCTTACTGATCTTCTAATCGCTCAATACCCGGGTAGCCGTTACGTCCAGCTAGTACCGCTGACGGCTTGTGGGTGCGTGATGTGATCATCACCTACTGCCGGCATATTGACGAGCCTTTAGAGTCCTACATAGAGGTTTTACTGGCTCAGGCAAAACGAAATAGGGGCGCATATGTAATATGTGCGGGACCGAGAATAATGCGTGTATGTGATACCGTATTCTATTCTCGCGACTTTATGTATCGGCCGGTTATATATGATATAGCCGGGTTATCGAATCAAGTGTTGATTCGATAAGTCGATACATTGGATGTTAGTCGGTTATATGTGATATGACTGGATTATTAAGTCAAGTGTTGATTTAATAATTTATTGTATAATTGTATATTTGTTATACTAGTTTACATTAACTAACACATGTTCACTTTGGGTTTTTTCTCTCACATGTACACAACTTTACTATATATAAGATATATATTAAAATGTGTTATCTTTTTGTATCATGGTTGATGATACATCATCCATGGGTGTATGAGACTTACACTATGATAATTTTTAGTTTGGGTTTTAATATTTAAAGTAATTACAAAATCAAGTGGAGGATTAGAAAATGCATGAAGCTTGTGGAAGCTTGTGGATGCATTGACTAATTCCACTTGAGTTTGTTTTTACTATGGATATTTATTAACCTAACCATAACAATTAGCCATGGGTTAAGTCTCTACATGAGTTAGTATATGATACTCACTCACCATGGTTAGCTCAAACACTTGATCATTATCCTCTTCTCTTTCTTTTGTTTATCTTCTTCTTGGTTCAAAAAGAAAAAGGGCTTGCTAGGGTTTGATCAAAAGTGAGAATCATTGTGAGAAATAAAATTCCAAAGAGAACCCACTTCTTATTTCTCCATCCTCTACTAGATTAGCACTTTAGTTTAGGGTGTTTGCTTCACTAATTCTCTAGTTAGTGAAGTAGTAGCTTGAGTCGGTATTCTCTCGACGTAGATCATCTTCGCCCTCGGAGACTTCAAGCAAGGACGTGTCTTTCGCCTCGTGAAGCCATGAAAGAGCCCGGGAGAACCATGATCGCAGTGAAGGGACTACGACAAGGAGCCTTAGTAGTGAAGGACCGATCTACAAAGGTTGTATTTCGCATACCTATAGTCGTAAAGTTGTTTACTTGCTATTTTATTCGCCTAGTCTCTAGTATACGATCTTGCTTAGGGTTGTTCGGCACATAAAAATTTAATTTTGGCATGGTCGATACCTTGTAGAGCCTTGTTAGTATGCCTAGTAACCCTACAGTGGTATCAGAGCCTAGCTAGAGCATTAGGCGATGTGTTAACAAAGTTAAAACCCCGATCGAACCCTAAAACGTCAAAGTTAACCCCCTCTCCGGACATTTTTTCAAAACTGTGATTTTTCTGAATTAAAAATACCTAAAAAATTCAGCAGGATTTCTAAGAATTACGGTGCAAATTTGATGACGTAAGCAGTACGGACAGCTGCGGTTCCGTGGCAATACCCTGCTTGTGCCGCGGAACCGCGGCCGTACAGTGATATTGGGCTTTTCTATTTGTGCAGTAATGTTCACTTCTGTTATTGGATCTTTATGGGTATTTTTAATTTGACTCAAGTGTTGAGTATTCAGGGGTTTATTTTGTATTCGTTGATTAGATCGGGAATTTTAAATTCGTTATTGTTATTCCGGATAATTTAGAAAGTACTAAAATGTTCGAACGGATATCATTAACACAATTTTTCCCGGCACGAAAAACATTCAAGTGTTGAATTTTTCTCGGGTTTAAATCTTTCGGAAAAACGTGCATGTGACGTGATGGACCCTTTAGAAGACAACAAACCTTAACTCGATTATGTGAGCGTCTTGAACTGCCTTTTGAATCTTAGGGTTTGGGGCAGTACGGCGTGCCACATGTGAGGCGTTGGCTTGACCCTTCTACGGCTGGACCGTTGCTACTGTGACGTATTTTCGAATTTTTGAACTCCGCTCAAGTGTTGAGCTATTATGGAAATCTTGGGTATTTGATTATTCGATCGGAAAGTTTAATACTGTCTATTTATCTGGAATGTGATACAATATGTGGAATTCATACAGTTAGGCATGAAATGCGAAATATGTGATATTTCGGATTTACGATGTCTAAAGAGATTGTGGATTCCAAATGTTGTAGTTTTACACTTTCTTTTCTGCGACCGTAAGTGTAATATGTGATATCGCCAGTTTCGTTGCTATATGCCAACGACAATTGGGATGCGCATATTTACTTACGTTGATGACATGTGATGTTATGTGTTGTTGGATATGTTATATTGGATCGTCGCGTTCTGAATAGCCGGGGGTTTTATGTGAGATGAGAGTTTTTATTTTCATTCATGTAAAATTAAATGTATGTAATATTCTTTTATTGGGGCACTTCAGGGTTGAGGTTGATGTCACCATTTGTATATTATTTACTTTTCCGCACTAGGATAGACCTAAGGAGGAGAGCACAAGTAACCGGGTTCTGGAGTCCAGTGGGAGACCAACTCGAGGAGTCGAGTCTGGGTCTCCTAACTCTAGAATTGGAAGGGTTTCTTGCCGCTCTCGTAGGGGTCTAGGGGTGTGGGTTTGGCTATTCATCGCGACCGTGGAATCCATGTTTTATAGAGGCTCAAAATAAAACACGGACGTCCTAGTATATCCAATGTTTCATATGTTTCTTCTGCTGTGATATCTGTGATGTGATCATTTGATGTACTGTGATAAATACAGTATATAGTATATATGATATATTATATAAACGTTACTTATGTTTTACACCCGCGCTAGCCCTGCCCGGCTCTGCCGTTAGTTACCTAACCTAACGGTGCACGAGGGGACATCGAGGCGAATGTGGATGGCATAAGTGTACGTCGTATTTATCTGTGATGTTTAGGTGACTTAAATAATGAGAGTTCATTAATGTGATTAATGAAAGAAAAGAAACCTAAAAGATGTTGTAGAATCAAATTTTCAAATAAAAAGGTAGCTACAGTTTTGCTTTGGATAGCGGTATATATGATATACCTTGCACCTTATTCGATGGGGAAAGTGCCGAGATCCCTTCACCGGGAGTGACCTCTTTAGCAAAATTGGCAGATGCTACAATACTCGGTTTGACTTTTGACTGCTTTTGGAGTTTTGATTTGCATAGCGATATATATGATATATCCTGCACCTTATTCGATGAGGAAAGAGCCGAGATCCCTTCACCGGGAGTGACCTCTTTAGCAAAACTAATGAAAGCCTCAAAATCACTCCATTTCAAAATTTCACTCGATTCTACAACGATATCAAGTTTATTATGCAATAGGTTTTCAGAAAAACCTGTCGTAGCCCTCCGTCATTCCAGATAAGTCCTACTTAGTATTCGTGCTACGTTTGTTGGCCTGCGTCAAAGTGTAATGTGCGGTAGCTAACTAGTATTTATCTTCTTATGCATATGATGTAGATTGGATTAGGGTAGTCGTACGACTTTGTTGGCCTATGTCAAGTGTCGTACGGGTGGGTTTAATTCAATCAAGAAATGACGGGTTGAACTTGACTAGCGCACTATGGTTTGTTGGCCCGCGTCAAGGTCATGGGACGCTAGGGGCAAAATATTATCGGGAATTTCAAGTGTTGAGATTTGCAATGAGATTGCATACCTTCTATGAGATAGTTGGATCCCGATACCAACTGCGAGTAATTGTTACTCCTGGGAGAGTTTTACACAGGATAATTAGCCGATCAAGTAGGTGTCTAGAAAGGTGTCAATGGGGTTACGTCTCTGGGAAAACGAGGTTTACTTTAATTAGGTCCGTGCGAAAGCACGGGGAACCTCCCTCAAAGTACCGACACTGGCCTGGCTGAAAGATTGGCGAAATTGTAGGGTGTAATTAATCCCGGCTAGTCTTTCCTTTTAGGGTTTGAAGGAAGATTTGATAAAAATAGTGGGAGCCATCCTGATTAGATAAAATAATAACCAATCTGATCTTGCAAGAGCATACGCTAAAGTGTTTTCTTCTTTCTCTCTCCAGGTAGAGACCATATCATGCCTTAATCAAGATAATAATATGGATGTATTGACCGAACCCGCATGTTATACAGTGCTGGGGAACGTTGGTTCCGTTCTTTCTTATAAGAGTTATAGGACTGAACAGGATATAGGGGAATACCAGGATTCCCATGCCACCCGAATGAAGAAAGTACATGTTGATGCATTTTCTTCGGGTGTGTTCGTTACTGAGAACTGTTTCTCCATTTGCTTTACGTCATGGGTATTAGATACCGGGTCAGGATCCCATATATGTAATCAGTTACATGGGCTTAGGAAAGGTAGAGAACTTGGAGAATGTGATAAAGACATAAGGGTTTGAAATGGTGCAATTGTTGCAGCTAAAACCGTCAGGGAATATCACCTTGTATTGCCAACTGGTAATACATTGGTTCTGAACGAATGCTATTACATGCCGAACCTGATATGCAATATTATATCGATTTCTTTACTGAGTAAAGAGGGATATAATTTTCTATTACAGGATAATGTTATGAACATTTTCCGTAAACAAAAGTTGGTTGGATCAGGCACGTTGTGCAATGGCATTTATGTTCTAAATCAATCAACAGTTCTGAGCATAACAAACACACACAAGAGGAAGAGTTCAGAACTGAACGAATCCTTCTTGTGGCATTGTAGACTGGGCCACATCAATGCGACACGGCTAGCTAAGTTGTATAAGGATGGATATTTAAATCCGTTTGAATTTTCATCTTATGATACTTGCTAGTCATGTCTCAAAGGAAAGATGACCAAAACTCCGTTTACGGGACACGGAGAGAGAGTTACAGAACTCTTGGGACTGATACATAGTGATGTATACGGCCCCATGTCTACATATGCCAGGAATGGTTCTGCGTACTTCATTACATTCACTGACGATCTCTCTAGATTCGGATATGTGTTCCTGATGAAACACAAATTAGAAGCTTTTGAGAAATTTAGAGAATATAAACAAAACGGAAAAAGTATTAAAATCCTTCGATCTGATCGAGGAAGTGAATACTTGAGCAATGAATTCCTGGACTTCCTAAAAGAGAATGGGATTCTCTCTCAGCTGACTCCTCCATATACACCACAGCACAACGGTGTATCGGAACGGAGGAACCGCACCCTATTAGATATGGTGCGCTCTATGATGAGCACAGCTGAGTTACCTATTTCCTTCTGGGGGTATGCACTGAAAACAGCTGCAGACCTATTGAATATGGTTCCCACCAAATCTGTGCCAACCACTCCATATGAGATATGGAAAGGAAAGAGACCATGTCTTAATTATGTTAAGATATGGGGTTGTCCGGCCTATGTAAAAACACAAAATCCGGACAAACTCGCGGCAAGGTCCATTCTGTGTAAGTTTATTGGATATCCCAAACATTCGCGCGGGTATATCTTCTACCACACCGAAGAACAAAAGGTGTTTGTTTCTCGACATGCCACCTTTTTAGAAAAGGAATTTCTTGAAAAAGAGATTAGTGGCAAGGAGGTAGAACTGGAAGAGGTTCCAGCAATACAGACCACAACAGAAGATTTGGTAGAACCAGAGGATTCGGTAGTTCCCGATGAACCCCAGCCACTCCGCCGATCTAGTAGGGTTCCTCACCCACCTGAGAGATACTACAGTTTTCTCATGGATGGTGGGAGAGAGGATTGTATCATGGTTGATGATGACACAACTAGTTTCGAGCAGGCCATAATGAGTGGGGACTCAGTGAAATGGCTGTATGCAATGCGGTCCGAGATGGAATCCATGCACACCAACAAAGTATGGACTTTGGAAGTTGCTCCTAAAGGGGTAAAACCCATTGGGAGCAAGTGAATCTTCAAGAAAAAACTTGGTGTAGATGGGAAAGTGGAGACTTTCAAAGCTAGACTTATTGCAAAGGGTTTTCGTCAAAGACCAGGTGTGGACTACGACGAAACCTTTTCTCCAGTGGCTATGCTTAAATCCATCAGGATCATGCTTGCCATCGCTGCATATCATGATTACGAAATCTGGCAAATGGATGTTAAGACCGCCTTTCTAAACGGTGATTTAGAAGAGTGCGTGTACATGACTCAGCCAGAGGGCTTCGTAGATAGTGGGAGCAGCGGGAAGGTATGCAAGCTGCTTAAATCCATTTATGGATTAAGGCAAGTATCGCGGAGTTGGAACATCTGCTTTGACGTCGTTATCAAAGAGTTTGATTTCGTCAGAAACGTAGATGAACCTTGTATCTACAAGAAGGTGGCAGAGTGTAAGGTTGTCTTCCTCGTATTGTACGTGGAAGACATACTCTTGATAGGAAATGACAATCCTATGCTGCAATCGGTCAAGCTCTTCTTATCACAAAGATTCTCAATGAAAGATCTTGGTGATGCCTCCTGTATATTGGGAATTATGATCTATAGAGATAGATCTAAAAGGATATTGGGATTGTTCCAATCCAGGTACATTGACACCATACTAAAGAGGTTTAGTATGGAAGAGTCCAAACGTGGGTTTTTACCCACGATCTCAGGGCTCGCTCTCTCCAAAGAGATGTCTCCCAAGTCTGATTTGGAGAGGGCTCGCATGCAAGGGATACCCTATGCTTCGGCAGTAGGCTCTATCTTGTATGTGAGGCTATGTACCAGACCTGATGTAGCATACTCACTAAGTGTAGTGAGTAGGTATCAAGCTGATCCTGGAGAGAGTCACTGGACAGCTATGAAGAGCATTCTCAAGTACTTGCGAAGGACTAAGGAGATGCTCTTGGTGTATGGTAACGGAGAACTCCAAGTGGAGTCCTTTACCGATTCGAGCTTCCAGAGTGATAAGGACGACTCTAAGTCGCAGTCGGGATTTGTTTTTACCCTTTACGGAGGGGCGGTTAGCTGGAAGAGTTCCAAGCAGGAAACCGTGGCAGACTAGACAATGGAGGCTGAATACATCGCCGCCAACGATGCTACCAAAGAGGCTGTCTGGATCAAGAAGTTCATTACTGAACTTGGAGTGGTTCCGTCCATTGAGCATCCAATACCTTTGTGTTGCGATAACAATGGAGCGGTGGCTTTAGCCAAGGAACCCAGGTCCCATTAGCGATCCAGGAATATTCTGAGGCGGTATCACCTGATCCGGGAGATAGTTGATCGCCGGGAGATCAAGGTCAGGAGGGTTGACACGAAGAACAACACAGCGGATCCACTCACGAAGGCCATTCCCCAGATACAGTTTGAGAGACTCTTCGGGATGCTCGGTATACGATACTACAGCAGCTGGCCCTAGTGCAAATGGGAGATTGTTAGTTGTATGTATGTCCTAGAGGCCAGTATTGTACATATGATGTATATTATATTGGATGCTTGGACATATATAGAGAGGACTTTCTTGCTCGATATGATAGTATGCTATCTGGTTGCTCTTTATCTTAACATGTATACTTGTCTCTTGATACTGTCTTATAGTTACATATTGGTAAAGCCCTTAGGATGTGTACTTGACTACCTGAACTATGATGCGGATCATACTAGTGGGGATATGGTAGTCCATAAGTACATCCTTTAAGGTCCCTAGTCATGGGTGTATCGAGACGGGGCATCGATATACGAGAGTAAACTAGCGTATACACTTCTCGACCCATGAGATGGGCGATGGATGATCCCATATCCATTGGTGTTTGACATCAGAGATGGTATACGGGTGCTCAGTAGAGACTGGGTACACTGGACGGACTCGCCGAGAACTCCCAGATGGTATTATACCTCACGTCAGATGGCAGTTCTCTGGTGACACTTGTGCAGGTTAGTCTGTAGACCCGAGATCGTCATAGAGTCTTGTGTGATTACCACTGTGTTTTGATTTCCACCTTACCATGTCCATGAGGGCGTGCAAAATGGTGGTTTTTGGGTACAGTCCCGAGTCACATGGAGGCAATGAGTGATAGGAGGGGTTTCGTCTCCCCCGGTATTGGGGGTTGATGTTGCGCTGTGCTCGATTAGCCGTAACAGGGAAGTCCCTGGCCAGGGCTGTGTTAGAGATTTAATGGTAAATGTTATCAGTAGTTTCTCGACCCGTTATGAGCCTCACATCGGCACGACTTATCGGTTATTGGGGTCTGACGTTTACCACCCCTAGACTTGATATGCGACATATCGGATGAGGAGACCGGACTGTACGGGAAGTACTACCGGCAGGCTTTTACAGGAGTTGGAGCGGGCTTGCTTGCTGATCTTCTGATCGCTCAATACCCGGGTAGCCGTTACGTCCAGTTAGTACCGCTGACGGCTTGTGGGTGCGTGATGTGATCATCACCTACTGCCGGCGTATTGACGAGTCTTTAGAGTCCTACATAGAGGTTTTACTGGCTCAGGCAAAACGAAATAGGGGCGCATATGTGATATGTGCGGGTCCGAGAATAATGCGTGTATGTGATATCGTATTCTATTCTCGCGACTTTATGTATCGGTCGGTTATATATGATATAACCGGGTTATCGAATCAAGTGTTGATTCAATAAGTCGATACATTGGATATTAGTCGGTTATATGTGATATGACCGGATTATTAAGTCAAGTGTTGATTTAATAATTTATTGTATAATTGTATATTTGTTATACTAGTTTACATTAACTAACACATGTTCACTTAGGGTTTTTTCTCTCACATGTACACAACTTTACTATATATATGATATATATTAAAATGTGTTATCTTTTTGTATCATGGTTGATGATACATCATCCATGGGTGTATGAGACTTACACTATGCCAATTTTTCGTTTGGGTTTTAATATTTAAAGTAATTACAAAATCAATTGGAGGATTAGAAAATGCATCGAAGCTTGTGGATGCATTGACTAATTCCACTTGATTTTGTTTTTACTATGGATATTTATTAACCCAACCATAACAATTAGCCATGGGTTAAGTCTCTACATGAGTTAGTATATGATACTCACTCACCATGGTTAGCTCACACACTTGATCATTATCCTCTTCTCTTTCTTTTGTTCATCTTCTTCTTGGTTCAAAAAGAAAAAAAGGGCTTGCTAGGGTTTGATCAAAAGTGAGAAATAAAATTCCAAAGAGAACCCACTTCCTATTTCTCCATCCTCTACTAGATTAGCACTTTATTTTAGAGTGTTTGCTTCACTAATTCTCTAGTTAGTGAAGTAGTAGCTTGAGTCGGTATTCCCTCGACGTAGATCATCTTCGGCCTCGGAGACTTCAAGCAAGGACGTGTTTTTCGCCTCGTGAAGCCATGAAAGAGCCCGGAAGAACCATGATCGCAGCGAAGGGACTACGAAAAGGAGCCTTAGAAGTGAAGGACCGATCTACAAAGGTTGTATTTCGCATACCCTTAGTCGTAAAGTTGTTTACTTGCTATTTTATTCGCCTAATCTCTAGAATACGATCTTGCTTAGGGTTGTTCGGCACATAAAAATTTAATTTTGGCATGGTCGATGCCTTGTAGAGCCTTGTTAGTGTGCCTAGTAATCCTACACAAAGTACAGTGGGAACACACTCGAGGCGAAGTGACAGTGTCAAGTCAGCGGACTAAGCTGTACTCATGTCACCTGGGAACTGATAACTGACGATAGGTATAGTACTAACCAATCAGTTCCCGACGAGTCCTGTCCAGTGTACTCATAACCTAACGATTACCCGTATACTATCTCAAGTACGACGTACTGACGGCTGTGGGACAGGCCGTCTCCCCTGCTGGGATGAGAAGCGCATACGCTAGTCTACTCCGGAGTATCGATGCCCTGTCTCGATAGTCCTTCGACTAGGGACCTGTATAAGGATGTGCTTGTGGATTACCCATCCCCCATGAGTGTGACTGCCATCACAACGCTGGCAATCAAGCAAAGATCCTAAGGGCTCCACTAATGTGTATAGGTGATATACTAAAAGAAACACATGTACACATTAAAGTAGAAACAAACCAAGTAGCATACAACCATTTTGAGCAAGATTGTCTATACAATGGTGAATATCCCAAGCTTCCATTAAGTAATATACAAACTAGTATGATATAGTAATGGTCTCTAGGGCATATACACTAACAATCTCCCACTTGCACTATGGCCATGTACTGGCGTATCGAAGACCTATCATCTCGATCAGCCGCTCAAACTGAGTCTGGGTATGGCCTTCGTGAATGGATCAACAGTGTTATCTTCCGTAGCAACCCTCCGAACCTCGATCTCCTGGCGATCCACGATCTCCCTGATCAGGTGATACCGCCTCAAGATGTGTCTGGACTTCTGATGGGACCTGGGTTCCTTCGCTAAAGCTATAGCCCCGTTGTTGTCGCAATACAGAGGTATTGGATCAACAATGGACGGAACCACCTGAAGTTCTGTCAAGAACTTCCTCATACAGACGGCTTCTTTTGCGGCATCAGCAGCAGCGATATATTCCGCTTCCATCGTCGAGTCAGCAACGGTTTCCTGTTTGGAACTCTTCCAACACACCGCCCTTCCATTGAGGGTAAAGAAAAAACCCGACATGGAGTTGGAATCATCCTTGTCACTCTGGAAGCTGGAGTCAGCAAAGGCCTCGATCTGGAGGTCTTTTCCGCTATACACCAAGAACATCTCCTTAGTCCTTCTCAGGTACTTGAGAATGTTCTTTACCGCTATCCAGTGCTTCTCCCCAGGGTTTGATTGATACCGGCTTACCACACTCAGTGCATAAGCTACATCCGGTCTGGTACACAACATCACATACATTATAGAGCCTACTGCAGAAGCGTAGGGTATAGTAGACATGCGATCACTTTCCAAATCAGTCTTGGGAGACATCTCTTTGGAGAGGGTGATCCCGTGACAAGCCGGTAGATTAGCGCGCTTGGAATCTTCCATACTGAATCTTTTCAGTATGGTGTCGATGTACCTGGACTGTGAAAGTCCTAATATCCTCTTGGATCTATCACGATAGATCCGGATCCCCAGAATGTAAGAGGCATCACCCAGGTCTTTCATGGAGAACCTGTGTGACAAGAACCCTTTGACAGATTGTAGCATAGGAATGTCATTTCCTATCAAGAGAATGTCATCCATGTATAAAACGAGGAATATGACAGTTCTTGCTACAAATTTACTATAGATGCATGGTTCATCTGGATTTTTGATAAAGCCAAAATCTTTGACCGTCTCATCAAAATAGATGTTCCAACTCCGCAATGCCTGCTTTAGTCCATAGATGGACTTAAGCAACTTGCACACCTTTCCGCTGCTCCCACTCTGAATGAAACCTTCTGGCTGGTCCATATAGACACACTCCTCTAAATTTTCATTTAGAAAAGCGGTCTTTACGTCCATCTGCCAAATCTCATAATCGTCGAAGGCAGCAATGGCAAGAAGGATCCGAATGGATTTCAGCATAGCCACTGGAGAAAAGGTTTCGTCATAGTCCAAACCAGGTCTTTGACGAAAACCGTTTGCAACAAGTTTAGCCTTATAGGTCTCGACCTGTCCATCTACACCAATCTTCTTCTTGAAGATCCACTTGCATCCTACGGGTTTTACCCCATCTGTAGCAATGTCCAAAGTCCATACTTTATTGGTGTACATGGACTCCATTTCGGTCCGCATTGCATCCAGCCATTTTACCGAGTCAACGCTCTGAATGGCCTGCTGGAAGCTAGTAGGCTCATCACTATCAATGATGCAATCCTCTCTATCCCCGTCTATGAGAAAACCATAGTATCTCTCCGGTGGATGAGACTGCCTACTACTCCTGCGGAGCGGCGTAGGAATGTCATGTTCTTTCGAACCCTCTGGTTCTTCTAAGATTTCAGTAATAGCTCATTGTTCTGGAATTTCTTCCAATTCTATTGTGCTCCCACTTATCTGATTTTCCAAAAATTCAGTTTCCAAGAAGCAGGCATGACGAGAAACAAAAACCTTTTGTTCCTCTTCGCAATAGAAGAAATATCCCTTGGAGTTCTTTGGATATCCCACAAACTTGCACTGTACTGAGCGTGCCTCGAGTTTGTCCGCATGCTTCTTTTAGACAAAAACTGGACATCCCCATGTCTTAATGTGCTTAAGATAGGGTTTCTTCCCATACCACATCTGATATGGTGTGGTAGGCACAGTCTTAGTTGGAACTCGGTTCAAAAGATATGCAGCTGATTCTAGTGCATATCCCCAGAATGATCGCGGTAACTCAGCGATACTCATCATGGAATGTACCATATCCAATAGGGTCCGGTTCCGTCTCTCTGATACACCGTTATGTTGCGGAGTGTATGGTGGAGTAAGCTGAGAGAGAATTCCATTCTCTTTTAGGTAATCCAGGAAATCGGCACTCAAGTATTCACCACCTCGATCAGATCTTAGTGTCTTGATACTTTTGCCGGTTTGTTTTTCTACTTCATTCTTATATTCCTGGAATTTTCCAAAGGCTTCGGATTTATGTTTTATTAAGAAGACATATCCGTACCTTGAAAAGTCATCCGTAAAAGTAATGAAGTAAGAATAACCGCTTCGCGCATGTGTAGACATAGGACCGCACACGTCGTTGTGTACGAGTCCCAAGAGCTCGCTCGCTCTTACTCCGTGTCCAGTGAACGGAGTCTTTGTCATCTTTCCTTTGAGACAGGATTGACAAGTTGCATATGAATGATATTCGAACGGATCCAAATATCCTTCTGTATGTAACTTAGTCAACCTTCTCTCATTGATGTGACCCATTCTACAATGCCATAGGAAAGCCTGATTTGTTTCCGGAGACATCCTTTTGTGTGTATTCTGGACATTGAAAATCTGTGGTTAGTTTAATACGTATATACCATTGCTTAATGTACCTGACCCAATCAAAACTTGATTAAGGTGAATGTTTACAACATTGCTTACAAATGCAAATTCATAACCTTCTTTAGATAATAAAGATACAGATATGATATTACAAGTTGAATTGGGTACAAAATAACAATCACGCAAAACCAAAACATATCCATCTGGCATTCCCAAGTGATAGTCCTCCACGGACTCAGCATCCATGCTAGCTCCGTTTGCAACTCTGAGGGTCATATCACCTGGCTTCAAAACCCTACGCTTTCTCAGTGCCTGTAAAGAATTACAGATATGAGATCCGGATCTGGTATCCAATACCCAGGAAGTAGAGTTTGTTGATAGACAGTTTTCAATAACATACACACCTGAAGCCGAAGCCGCAACTTGCTTCGGATCCTGGTTCTTGACCTTCCAAGCCCTGCAATCCTTTTTCCAGTGTCCTTTCTTATGACAATAGAAGCACTCTTCCTTTCCCACAAGCTGCCACACTATCTTTGTTGCCTTTGCTTTTCCCTTCGTTTCCACTTTACTAACACCGCCCCTTGGTTTGGCGGGGGCTTTCTTCTTCTTTCCCTTGGCTTTCGCCTTGGACTTAGAAAAGGAAGATCCTCCTACAAACAAAGTGGATGTTTCCCTACCTTTCTGTAGGGTGCCCTCTGCACTCCTTAGCATGCTGAGGAGCTCCGGAAGTTCAACTTCTTTTCCTTGCAAGTTGAAGTTCAGGATAAACTGGGCGTAAGTGGAAGGAAGGGACTGGAGAATCAAGTCCGTATAGAGCTCGTTCTCTAACGTGGTTCCAAGGTCCGTGAGCTCTTCAATGAAGCCAATCATCTTAAGCACGTGTTCCGCTACCGATGATCCGATGGCCAATCTCGCCGAAAACGACTTTTTCGAGACTTCGTATCTGGCGATACGGGATTGCTCCCCATACAAATCCTTAGTATGGAGAAATATGGATTCTAGGTCTATATTCTCGTGCCTCCTCTGATGTTCATTGTCCATAGAGGCAAGCACGAGGCACTTGGCTTTCGCGCAATCGATCTCCTAGGTCTTACGGATTTCCTTATCCGTGACGCTGGAGGTGGGACCTGGGACAGGGGGAGCTTTGGTGGTAAGGAGATACCCTAGCTTGTCGTAAGTGATTGCCATTTTGACATTCCTGAGATAATCTTTGTAGTTTGACCCTGTCAGTATATTTTTATCTAGAAGTAACTTAAATCCGGTCATGACGATTGGTCGCTGTAATTAGGAGAGAGAAAAGAAACACTCGGTATGATGCTCTTGCAAGTTTAGAGTGGTTTTTAATTTGTCTAAACAGGATGGCTCTCACTGTTTCTCGAATCCTTCCTCAAACCAAAAATGAAGAATTAGTCGGGATCAATCTCACCGTACAATACTTGCTTAACCATTCAGCCAGGCCAATGTCGGTACTTCGAGGGAGGTTTTCCAACGCTTTCGCGAAGTTCCTTAATTAAATAACCTCTTTTCCCTCGGGGCGTAGCCCCTCTAACACCTTTCTAGACACCTACTTTGTTTATAGCATTGATCGTTAGGTGAGAAATTTCCCGAGAAGTAGCATATACTCACAGTAGGATCGAGATCCAAATATCATCGTGTGATAAAACTGAAGGAATCCTACCAGAATCATCACACTCCAAATGGTATGCAGCGCTAGCAAGTTTCTGGTTCTTTAGAAACTCCCGATGTGGATTTTTGCCCCATGCTCTTATAACCTTGACTTTGGCCAACAAATCATAAGTCACATGTCAAGTTCTACCCGTCATTCTCCAGGTTAATTTGAACCCACCCATACCTACCCTTGACTTTGGCCAACAAGGCAGTACGACTGTCCCAAACCAATGCATCTATCTATACTGCACATGAATACCCAATAGCTACCAATCACTATGCCTTGACTTTGGCCAACAAACATAGCTTGAATACTATTGACTATCCATGTGAAATGACGGAGGGCTACGAATGGTTTTGGCAAAACCGTGAACGTAGTGAACTTGATATAATCGATGGAACGAGATAGCTTTTAAAGGGAGTGGTTCAAGCTCCGCGTTTAAAAGTTGGTTTTTGAAAAGAACCGAGTAGTTTTGAAAGTGTTCCAACGACTTTACTTTGGTTTATTTTCTTGCATTAATTTTAATGCGCCCATCATTTAATCCTACCATTGCAGAAAACAACGAAAATTTGACGTACGCTTATACCATCCGCATTCGCCACGGGGCCCCGTCATTACCCGTTAGGTTACTTAACTAACGACAGAGCGGGGGCTGGACTAGCGCAGATGCAAAACATAAGGAACGCCTAAATAGATATCATATATAGATATATACATTCGTCAGATGCAATGATAGCCATTCCAGATCATAGATGAACACATTGGATATACTAGGAATCCGCATTCCGTACGAGCCTGTAACGAAAAGCAGATTACACGGTCGCGATGAATAGCCAATACCCCACCCTTGACCCCTACGGGTGCGACAAACTACCCGCCAAATACCCGAAGTGAAGCAACCTCCCTCAACAACGTGAGTAGGCCACTCAGCACTTCGAGGTACCCGGTAGTTTTTGCACCCCCTCCTTGGTTCTATCCTACGAGCAAAAACAGTAAAAAGAAATTATACAACAGCGGCTACAACCTCATCCCGGATGTGCGGCCATACAAACAATATTACATCAATTTACATATTACATGAATTGAAAGATAAAGAAAACTCTCATCTCACAACCCCCCGGCTATTCATCCGCGACAATCCAATGAATTCATATACACATACCATCAACATTAAAGATCACAGATATGTATAACCCCCACTAATCGACGTATAGCCATTAGCAGACGTTCAATACATATATCACATCACAGATATAACCCGTTAGCTAAAGTCTTTAGAAGTTCGATCAAAATACGGATTTTTAACCACCCCAAAAACAAATTTTGCTTTCTGGAAAATCTGGGCAGAAAAATCATATTCCAAAAATCCCAAAACACCCCAATAAATACACTGCAGCAAAACCGATCCACGACCGAGTCAACTCGGCCGCGGATCCGCGACAAGAAGCTCTTCTTGCCGCGTTTCCGCGGTGAGTTGGTCGGTTCAGTGGATCGTTTTTCTGCACTGTTCACTAAAAACCCTGAGCCGATTTTTGGTATATGTAAAAAAAATTTTACAGCAGTTTAAAAATCGACAGAAAGTTTAAGTCTCGGGCATGTTTTATGACTTTTTCTCCGATCGAACTTCTAGTTACTTTGCTAACATGTTAGATAGTGTTTAACTAGGCTCTGATACCACTCTAAGTCCACGTTACCCGTCCCCGGTTCTTTGGGGTTGCGGAAATGGTGAAAAACGATTTTTACGGTGGGGGTAACATGGACTCTAGAAAAGGATCTTTGTTAAAAAAACTATATAACAACCTAACTAAGAGTTTAGCTATTATGTTAGGGGTTATACCTAAACTTGAACTCCTTCTCTTCGACTCCTTATGGTAGTCGGATCGGCCTCACCTCGTCGTCTCCTTGCGCCGAAGATGGATCCACCCGAAAGCTTTTACCTTTGGCTCCAACCTCAATCTAGAGGAAACTAAAATCCTTGGCTTGCTAGACCTTGGACTTTAGGATGAGTAGAGAAGTGTTTTAGGGTTTTATCTCCAAGGCAAATGGTTCTCAACACATGAGAGATTTTTGCCTTGAGCTAGAGGATGAGGGAGAGCAAGAGGAAGAGGAGAGCTTTCTTGAGAGAGAATGCAAATGATAGAATGAGCAAGCCTTTTTCCACCCATGCTCTCATAACAAAAAATAATCATAACAATAACAATAATTAAGCATCTTGTGATGGTTCATGTCAATGGCTTTATCATTTCATGCATTTAATGCATTTTATGAACAAACAAGCAAACAAAGGTCAATGCCATGAAATGATAGCCATTGTCATGATGATGGTCAACAAGTCCAACCTAGTCAACCGGTCAACAAAGTCAACAGGTCAACAAAGTCAACAAAATCAACCTTTCAACTCAACCATGGCACAATAATACTTAATTAATATTATTATTAATCATATTTCTAATTCTCATTAGGGTTTACCAAAAGTCAACAGTCAACAACCCTAATGAGAATCCTCTACCTCTGTCTATATCAACTGTGCATACACATCCGTATCCGTATTCCGTGGAACACGAATACAAACGAGATAAAACCAATCCCAAAACATATACTAGGATCTGGCTTAAACCAAAGCCCGCTAGTAATAACTGTCCGGACACTAAACGTGCACAAGTCCGCGGATATGACCGAACCCAGCCGCAAAACCATGCGACCTCTACTCTTTTGCCTAAAGGAGAATAGCTCTCTGTGTGGGACTCTAAAGACTCGACACTACGCTGGCAGTGGGTTTAACCACAGACCGCAAGCGGCACTAGCTGTGCGTAACGGCCCCCAGGTAGATGCCGATAAGAAGACTGACGAGGTGAACTCATCCGAACTCCTACTGAGCCTGAATGTGACAGTCTCCATACAGTCCGGTCTGTTCGTCTGAGAATATCACATGGCGGGCCTAGGGGGGCGGTAAACATCAGTCCCTTAATAGCAGTACAAGTCGTGTCGGAGTGTAGCCCAAAACACCCTGAGATAACACTGGAAACCTACCAGTGTATCTCGCTTGCCCTGGCCAGGGACGACTGTGTGTAATGGCTCTCCTTGACACAGCGCGATATCAACTCCCAATACCGGGAGAGATGAATCCTGTCTAACCGTCACTGCCTCCAAGTGCTTCGGGTCTGCACCAAACTACTTGCTGTTTGCACGACTCCTTTGAGCTGTGGTAGGGTAGTAATCAAAGTATAGTGGGAACACCCTCGAGGTGAAGTGACAGTGTCAAGTCAGCGGACTAAGCTGTACTCATATCACCGGGGAACTGATAACTGACGATAGGTATAGTACCAACCAATCAGTTCCCGACGAGTCCTGTCCAGTGTATTCGTAACCTAACGAGCACCCGTATACTATCTCAAGTACGACGTACTGACGGCTGTGGGACAGACCGTCTCCCCTGCTGGGATGAGAAGCGCATACGCTAGTCTACTCCGGAGTATCGATGCCCTGTCTCGATAGTCCTACGACTAGGGACCTGTATAAGGATATGCTTGTGGATTACCCAGCCCTCACGAGTGTGACTGCCATCACAATGCTGGTAATCAAGCAAAGATCCTAAGGGCTCCACTAATGTGTATAGGTGATATACTAAAAGAAACACATGTACACATTAAAGTAGAAACAAACCAAGTAGCATACTACCATTTTGAGCAAGATTGTCTATACAATGGTGAATATTCCAAGCTTCCATTAAGTAATATACAAACTAATATGATACAGTAATGGCCTCTAGGGCATATACACTAACAAATGGATGCTTGGGATATTCACAGTTATATTGACAGTCTTGCTAAAAATGGCAGTATGCTACTAGGTTTGTTTCTAGTTTAATATGTGCATGTGTTTCTTTTAACATATCGCTTATACATATTAGTACAGCCCTTAGGATCTTTGCTTGATTACCAGCGTTGTGATAGCAGTTACACTAGTGGAGGCTGGGTAGTCTACAAGCACATCCTTTTTCACGTCCCTTGTCGTAGGATTATCGAGACAGGGCATCGATACTCCGGAGTAGACTAGTATAAGCTTCTCATCCCAGCAGGGGAGATAGTCTGTCCCACAGCCATCAGTACGTCGTACTGGAGATAGTATGCAGGTGCTCGTTGGGTTACGGGTACACCGAACAGGACTCACAGGGAAATGTTGGTTGGTATTATACCCGTCGTCAGTTAACAGTTCCCAGGTGACATGAGTACAGCATAGTCCATAGACTTGACACTGCTACTTCACCTCGAGTGTGTTCCCACTATTCTTAGATTTCTACCCTACCACGGTTTAAAGGAGTCGTGCAAACAGGTAGCAGTTGGGTGCTGTCCCGAAGCACTTAGAGGCAGTGGCGGTTAGATAGGATTCGTCTCTCCCGATATTGGGAGTTGATATCGCGCTGTGTTTGGAAAGCCATTACGCAAAGTCCCTGGCCAGGGCAAGCGAGATTTACTGGTAGGTTTTCCAGTAGCTTCTCAAGGTGTAATGGGCTTCACTCCAACACGACTTATACCGCTTTTAGGGGACTGACGCTTGCCGCCCCCTAGGCCCGATATGCGATAATCTTAGACGAACAGACCGAACTGTATGGAGATTGTCACATCAGGCTCAGTAGGAGTTCGGATGGGTTTCCTCATCGGCCGTCTTATCGACTTCTACCTGAGGACCGTTATGTACAGCTAGTACCGCTTGCGGCCTGTAGTTAAACCCACTGCCAGCGTAGTGTCGAGTCTTTAGAGTCCCACACAGAGGGTTTCCCTGCTTCAGGCAAAACGATATAGAGGTCGTATGGTTTTACGACAGGGTTCGGACATATACGTGTACTTATGCACGTATAATGTTCGGACAGATTATACTGGCGGGCTTTAGTTTAAGCCAGATTCTAGTATTGGATTATTCGATTTATGCAGTCTCAGTATATCCGTGTTTTTCGTAAATACGGATGGGAGGGGCATTCTCGTAATTACTCGAGAAGCTTCTAGAAGAAAGGTGACTCATTTAGTTTTAATTCATTTATGAATTAAACTAAATGAGGTGGAGAGATTATGTGTTATTTGCATTAAATGATATAATGACTCATGAGATGATTCATCCTTATGTATTAAATGAAGCATGGTTGTAATTATCTCATATGATTTATTAGATAATTATCATGCTTCATGATATATACAAATAAGTTATTATTTTCATTTCATTCTCACATACACACTCTCTCTCCTCAAGCTCTCCTCTTCTTCAACCTAACCCTAATCCTCTCATGTATTGAGATCCCAAGGGTTAGGAAGACTAATAGATCCTTACTCCACTTCTATATCTTCTAGGTCAGTTGGATTAGCAATCCTAGCCACTTAGTTATCTTAAGTTAGAGGTTAAAGCTTGAAGGAGGAACTCTCGGTTGGATCTTCTATTACATCGAGGAGGCCGACGAGGAGGTGAACAACAAGAACAAGAAGGACTAGTTTCTTGAGGTATAATCATCTATTATAGTAGTTTAGCACTTCTAGATAGTTGTTAGTTAGGGTTTAGCAAAGATCCGTAAAGTTAGTCGATGTTACTTTCAACAAAATGATTGTTTTACCTATTCCGCCTACCCGCATCTAGTGGGGTGTGTAACGTCGACTTACACACATATCACATATGTTCTCCTCCATTTCGCATGAACCAGGAAACCTCTGTGTAGGATTATAAAGACTCATCAATACGCTGGAAGTAGGAGATGATCATATCAAACACCCACAAGCCGCAAGCGGTCTGCTAAACATAACGGCCACCCGGGTATTGAGCGATCAGAAGAACAACGAGCAAGCCTGCTCATACTCCTGTGAATCCAATCGGTAGCACTACCGTATAGTCCGGTCTCTTCGTCTGATATGTCACATATCACAGCCTGGGGGTGGTATAACGTCAGATCCCAATAGCCTGATAAGTCATGCCGATGCAAGGTCCATAACGGTTCGAGAAACTACTGGTAACACTTACCGGTAAATCTCAGCAACCCTGGCCAGGGATTTCCTATTATGGCCAATCGAGTATAGCGCAACATCAACTCCCAATACCGGGAGAGATGAAACCCCTCCTATTGCTCATTGCCTCCATATGACTCGGGACTATACCCAAAAACCACCTTTTTACACGATCTTTTGACCGTGGTATGGTGGAAATTAAAGCACATTGGGAATCACACAAGACTCTATGACGATCTCGGATCTACAGACTAACCTGTACCAGTGTCACCTGAGAACTGCTATCCGACGATAGGTATAATACCATCTAGGAGTTCTCGGCGAGTCCGTTCAGTGTACCTAGTCTCCACTGAGCACCCGTATACCTTCACTGATGTCAAACACCAATGGATATGGGATCATCCATCGCCCATCATATGGGTTGAGAAGCGCATACGCTAGTCTACTTTGGAGTGTCGATGCCCTGTCTCGATACTCCCATGACTAGGAACATCTTGAAGGATGTACTTACCGACTTCCCTGTCCCCACTAGTATGATCTGCATCATAATCCTGGTAGTCAAGTGCTCATCCTAAGGGCTTTATCAACATGTAATAGAGAGACAATAAGTGTACATGTTAAGATAAAGTGCAACCAGATAGCATACTATCATATCGAGCAAGAAAGTCCTCCCTATATATGTCCAAGCATCCACTATAATATACATCGTATGTATAGTAATGGCCTCTAGGGTATACATATAACTAACAATACTAATGGATGTGGGACAGACTATCTCCCCAGCTGGGATGAGAAGTGTATACACTAGTCTACTCCGGTGTATCGATACCCCGTCTTGATAATCCTGTGACTAGGCACCTGTATAAGGATGTGCTTATAGACTACCCAGCCCCTACTAATAAACAAATATAAGGCCCATGCCATAACCTATGCTCCCATTTACACCTCATTTTTCTATTTTCCAAAAATAGAAATTCATACCATGCTTCATATATATATATCATATATATTAATATATATATATATATATATATATATTATGAAGAATAATTAGTGAGCTGATGATATTAGTTAAAATATAATTATATCAAATATAATATATATCACATTATTAAATCAACACTTTATTTAATAATCCAATTATATCACATATGACCGACTAATATCATTTATCGTTGTATCACATTATCAAATCAACATTTGATTCGATAATCTAGTTATATCATATATAACCTAACTTGATAACAGATAACTGTCAGATTACAATATGGTATCACATACTCGTATTTAATCCGGCCCTCACATATATCACATATGTGCCCTACTTCATTTCGCTTGAACCAGGAAACTTCTGTGTAAGACACTAAAGATTCGTCAATACGCCAGCAGTAGGTGATGATCACATCAGTAATCCACAAGCCGTCAACGGTACTAGCTGGACGTAATTGCTACCCGGATATTGAGCGATATGAAGATCAACAAACAAGCTTGTCCATACTCTCCATGAAGCCTATCAGTAACATTACCGTACAGTCCGGGCTCTTCGTCTGATATGTCGCATATCATGTCTAGGGGTGGTAAACGTCAGACCCCAGTAACGTGATAAGTCATGCAGATGTCTGGCCTATAACAGTTTAAGAAACTACCGATAACTCTTATCAGTAAATCTCAGCTGCAGCCCTAACCAGAGACTTCCAGTTATAGACAATCGAGCATAACACAACATCAACCCTCAATACCGGGAAAGACGAAACCCCTCTTATGTATGCCCTAGAGGCCATTACTATACATAGGATGTATATTGTAGTGGATGCTGGGACTATATAGGGAGGACTTTCTCGCTCGACATGATAGTATGCTATCTGGTTGAACTTTACCTTAACGTGTATACTGATTGTCTCTCTGTTACATGTTGGTAAAGCCCTTAGGATCTGTACTTGACTACCTGGACTATGATGCGGACCATACTAGTGGGGACATGGTAGTCTATAAGTACATCCTTCAAAGTCCCTAGTCGAGGGTGTATCGAGACGGGACATCGATATACCAGAGTCGACTAGCGTATACCTTCTCGACCCATACAGATGGGCGATGGATGATCCCATATCCATCGGTGTTTGACATCAGAGATGATATACGGGTGCTCAGTAGAGACTGGGTACACTGGACGGACTCGCCGAGAACTCCCAGATGGTATTATACCTCACGTCAGATGGCAGTTCTCTGGTGACACTGGTACAGAGTAGTCTGTTGACCCGAGATCGTCATAGAGTCTTGTGTGGTTCCCACTGTGCTTTGATTTCCATCTTACCACGTCCAAGAGGGCGTGCAAAACGGTGGTTTTTGGGTACAGTCCCGAGTCACATGGAGGCAATGAGCGATAGGAGGGGAGTCGTCTCTCCCGGTATATGGGGGTTGATGTTGCGCTGTATTCGATTGGCTATAACAGGAAATCCCTGGCCAGGGTTGCTGAGATTTACTGGTAAGTGTTACCAGTAGTTTCTCGAACAGTTATAGACCTCATATCGACACGACTTATTGAGCTATTGGGGTCTGACGTTTACCACCCCTAGGCGAGATATGCGACATATCAGACGATCAGACCGGACTGTACGGTAGTGTTACTGGTCGGATTCACTGGAGTGTGAGCGGGCTTGCTCGTCGATCTTCAGATCGCTCAATACCCGGGTGGCCGTTACGTTTAGCAGACCGCTTGCGGCTTGTGGATGTTTGATATGATCATCATCCGCTGCCGGCGTATTGACGAGTCTTTAGAGTCCTACACAGAGGTTTCTTGGCTCAAGCGAAACGAAATAGGAGTGCATATGAGATATGTGCGGGACCGAGAATAATGCGTGTATGTGATACCGTATTATATTCTCGCGATAAATATATCGAATGGTTGTATGCGATATAACCTAGTTATCGATTCAAGCGTTGATTCGATAAGCCGATATATTAGATACCAGTCGGTTATGTGCGCATGACCGGATCATTGAATCAAGTGTTGATTTAATGATTTAATGTATAATTATATATTTGATATATTACTTTGCGTTAACTAGTATCGGTTCACTTTAGACGGATTTTCTCACTCGGATGTGCGCATTGTATATGCGATATACTTTTGTGCACTTGCTTGTATCATGTTTGATGATACATGTCATGCTAGGGTTCAAGTGTAAAGATTAAACCTTGGTTAATGAAATAGTTTAGGGTTTCCTTTTTGTTATTCATTTATCTATTTATTTATCCTTTTTATTTTTGATAAATGAATAAATGAAAATGAGAAAAGAATGGTGGCTTCTTTTGTTCTTTAGTTGAAGCTTCATGAAGCTTTGTTCAAGTCAACCATACTTATCTCATCCTTAACCCTAACCATTCCCACTAACCATGATTCATTCTCTACACTTAACTCTAGTTAATATTATGATAAGAATTCATTTTCTTTTCATTTTCTATTAACTTATCATAATGTTTTTCTTCTTCTTCTTCATGCTTCAAGTGAAGAAGCTTGAAGTCCATCAATGGTGATTGATGCATATGAGTGAGAAATCCAATTCTAAAGTCTACCCACTTCCTATTTCTTCATCCTCTACCTCTTGCCAAGTAGTAGAGTGTGTTTCCTTCACAAGATTTTAGGGTTTGGTGAAGGTGGAGCTTGATTCATCGATGCCTCGACGTAGATCATCTTCGGCATGGACATCGACGACCTAGCTTGCCCATTCTCCGACGAAGCCGACTCTAGAGCCCGGATTTGATTTGGACAGCGGAGACGACATCGTTGCGGAGCCGTGGAGGTGGAGCACCGGATCTACAAAGGTTGTATTTCCGTATTCTCTTTAGCTAAGTTGTTAGCTAGCTTTCTTTTCGCCTAGACATCTAGTTATACGATCCGTTGTTTAGGGTTTGTAGGCACCATAATTTTTTAAATTGCCATGGTTGATGGCTTGAGAGACCTTACTAGAGTGCCTAGGAACCCTGCAGTGGTATCAGAGCCTAGCTAGAGCCTTAGGCGATGTCCAGACGGAAATTGAAGTCCGAACGAACCCGGAACTCCAAATCAAATATGCTCTCTGTACTTTTTTCAAAACAGTGCATTTTTCCACATTAAAAATATTCAGAAAAACATGCAGGAAAATATAAGATTAACTGTGCAACCCGTAGCCCTAACTCCATTAAATCGCCGCGCTTCCGCGGCACGAGCATGGCTCGTGCGGCGGAAGGGCGGCCGTTTTGTCGTCTTCTGTGGTTTGGTTTGCACAGTAACTCCTATTTAGTTGTGCTGAGTTCTCTGGATATTTTTAAAAATTTATTCAAGTGTTGAATAATCTGGAATGTTTTGGAGCTTCGATGTTTCGATCGGGGTATCAAATTTTGTCTGTGTGGCTTTCCGGATAAATTTTAGAATATGTTAAAAAGTTCGACCGGATACAATACCCAACTTTTCCCCTGTCGGGAAATTTCCAAGTGTTGGATTTTTCCACAGTTTGACGACGTTCTAAGTAGTGCAAGTAACGCGATGGTCCCTCTAGAAGACACAAACCTTAACTCGATTATGTGACCGTCTTGAACTGCCCTTTGAACCTTCGGGTTTGGGGCAGTACGGCGTGCCACATGTGAGGCGTTGGCTTGACCCTTCTACGGCTGGATCGTTGGTACTGAGGCACGAACGGAATGTTGTTAGACTTGTTTCATGTGTTGATCTGTTTCGGGAAAACTTGGGTGTTCGATTGTTCGATCGAAAAGTTTAACATTTTCTGTTTATCTGGAATGGGATACAATAATTGGAATTCACAAGTAGTTATGTGATAACTAAATGAATGTTATAAACACAGCAGTTTAGTCTCACTTGATCGGTTGCCACGGAATTTTGATGTGATCAAAAGTCCGTCGCAATCACGTAGCGTACGCGGATACTCGCCGGGTAAACTTAATAGACAGCCTCACTCCATAGCCCCGACCAAGTGACTGTAGGAGAACCCCGTCGCCGAAAGCATCCGTTCGGGTGCTCGCGGTAGCGGTGTTCCGCCTTGGTGCACTTCGTCGTCGGTATCAGGGGTGCAGCCGTCTACTGAAGTTTGCGACGAGCATTCGATCAGGATGTCGGGAATCTTGTTGAATTGCCCGACTTGATATTGAAAAGAGTTTTCGATTTTGAGACTAAAATGCGGGGTTTATAATTGTTAGGCATGCGATGTCTAAGTAATTCATTTGGTCAGGCATGCGATGTCTGAGGTGGTTGCGGATTCCAACTGTTGTAGTTTTACGCTTTCTTTTCTGTGACCGTAAGTGTAATATGTGATATCGCCGGTTTCGTTGTTATATGTCAACGACAATTGGGATGGACATATTTACTTACGTTGATGACATGTGATGTTATGTGTTGCTGGATATGTTATATTGGATCGTCGTGTTTGAATAGCCGGGGGTTTTTATGTGAGATGAGTGTTTTTCATTTTCATTCATGTAAAAACTTGTATGTAATATTCTTTTATTGGGGCGCTTCCAGGTTGCGGGAGTTGTCACCTGTTGTATATTATTTACTTTTCCGCACTAGGATAGACCCAAGGAGGAGGGCACAAGTAACCGGGTTCTGGAGTCCAGTGGGAGACCAACTCAAGGAGTCGAGTCCGGGTCTCCTAACTCCAGAATTGGTAGGGTTGCTTGCCGCTCTCGTAGGGGTCTAGGGGTGTGGGTTTGGCTATTCATCACGACCGTGGAATCCGTGTTTTATACTGGCTCGTATTGAAAACACGGACGTCCTAGTATATCCAATATTTCATATATTTCTTCTGCTGCGATATCTGTGATGAGATCATGTGATGTTTCTGTGATGGATATAGTATATAGTATATATGATATATTATATAGACGTTACTTATGTTTTACACCCGCGCTAGCCCTGCCCTGCTCTGCCGTTAGTTACCTAACCTAACGGTGCATGAGGGGACATCGAGGCGAATACGGATGGCATAAGTGTACGTCATATCTATCTGTGATGTTTAGGTACTTAAATGATGGGACTTCATTAATGTGATTAATGAAATAAAAAGAAACCTAAGATGTTGTAGAATCGAATTTCAAAAATAAAACAGGTAGCTACAGTTCTTGCTTTGCACAGCGATATATATGATATATCCCGCACCTCATTCGACGAGGAAAGGACCGAGATCCCTTCACCGGGAGTGACTCCTTTAGCAATAACTGGCAGATGCTACACCCTCGGTTTGTCTTTTGATTGCTTTTAAGAGTTTTTGCTTTGCACAGTGATATATATGATATATCCCGCACCTCATTCGACGAGGAAAGGACCGACGATCCCTTCACCGGGAGTGACTCCTTTAGCAAAACTAGAAAAGCCTCAAAAACACTCCATTTCAAAATTCATTCGATCCTACAACGATATCAAGTTCATTACGCAATAGGTTTTCAGAAAAACCTGTCGTAGCCCTCCGTCATTTCAGATACGTACTAGTTAGTATTCGTGCTGCGGTTGTTTGGCCTCCGTCAAGGCGTAGTGTACGGTAGCTAACTAGTGCTTATCTGCTAGCATATGATGCGATTGGATTAGGGTATTCGTACGGCGTTGTTTGGCCTCCGTCAAGGGTCGTGCGGGTGGGTTTAATTCAATCAGGAAATGACGGGTTGAACTTGACTAGCGGACTATGGGTTGTTTGGCCTCCGTCAAGGTCATAGCGAGCTAGGGGCAAAACATTATCGGGAATTTCAAGTGTTGAAATTTGCAATGAGATTGCATACCTTCTATGAGATAGTTGGATCCCGATACCCGCTGCGAGTAAGTGTTACTCCTGGGAGAGTTTTATACATTACAATTAGCCGATCAAGTAGGTGTCTAGAAAGGTGTCAACGGGGTTACGCCTCTGGGAAAACGAGGTTTACATTAATTAGGTTCGTGCGAAAGCACGGGGGACCTCCCTCAAAGTACCGACACTGGCCTGGCTGAAAGATTGGCGAACTTGTAGTGTGTAATTAATCCCGGCTAGTCTTTCCTTTTAGGGTTTGAAGGAAGATTTGATAAAAAGCAGTGGGAGCCATCCTGATTAGATAAAATAATAACTAATCTATTCTTGACAGAGCGCACGCTGAGTATTTTCTTCTCTCTCTCTCCTGGTAGCGACCATATCACGCCTTAATCAAGATAATAATACGGAATATTGACCGAACCCGCTTGTTATACTGAGCTGGGGAACGTTGGTCCCGCTCCAACTTATAAATGTTATAAGACAGAGCAGGAAATTAGGGATTACCAGAATTCCCGTGCCGCCCAAACGAAGAGAGTGCATGCTGATGCATCATCTTCGGGTGTGTTCGTTATATAGAACTGTTTCTCAGTATCCTTTACGTCCTGGGTATATGATACCGGATCAGGATCCCAGATATGTAATATGTTACATAGGGCTACAGAAAGATAAAGAACTGAGAACGGGTGATAAGTTTCATGAGGCAGAAAACGGGGCAAGAGTTGCAGCCAAGTCTGTCGGTCACTGTCACCCTGTATTACCGATACATTGATTCTGAACGAATGTTGTTAGATACCGAACCTGATATACAAAATCATATCAGTCTCTTTATTAGTAAAGAAAGGATATAATTTTGTATTGTTGGATAATGTTTTGAACATTTCCTATATCAAAAGTTGATCGGTTCAGGCACGTTATCTAAAAGCATTAATGTTCTAAATCAAACTATAGTTCTTAGTATACGGAACACACACAAGAGGAAAAGTTCAGAAATGAACGAATCCTTCTTAAGGCATTGTAGACTAGGTCATATCTATGCGACCCGACTGGCTGAAGTTACATAAAGATGCATATTTAAATCAGTTTGAATTTACATCTTATGAAACTCGCTAGTCATGTCACAAAGATAAGATGACCATAGCTCTGTTTATTGGAAACAGAGAAAGAGTTAGTGAACTCTTGGGATGATACATGTTGATGTATGTTAGGTCCCCTGTCTACAAATGCCAGGACTGGTTCTTTGTACTTCATTACGTTCTCTGATGATCTTTCGAGTTTCAGACCTATGTTCCTGTTGAAACACAAGTCCGAACCTTTTGAGATATTCACAGAATATAAGTTAGAAGTAGAGAACCAAAATACGGGTATAAGTATTATGTCCTTGATGTGATCAAGGAGGAGAATACTTGAGCACGGAATTCCTGGATTATTCTAAAGGAGAATGAGATTCTCTCTCAGCATTACTCCTCCGAATACACCATAGCACGATGGTATATCGGGGCGGAGCAATCACACCCTATATGATATGGTGTGCTCTATGATGAGTACTACTGAGTTACCTATTTCCTTTAGGGAGTTATGCACTTGAGAAGCTGCATACCTATTGAATAAGGTTCAAATCAAATCAGTTGCCTACCACTTCATATGTGATATGATAAGGGAAGAGCCCATCTCTTAAGTTAGTTAAGATTTAGGGTTGTCTGGCCTATGTCTAAAAGCAAAATCCGGACAAGCTCGAGGCAAGGTCTGTTATGTAGAACTGGAAAGGTTCCAGCTATACTAAATACAACAGATGATTTGATAAAACCAAAGGATTCAGTAGATACCAACGAACCTCAGCCTCTCCGCCGATCTAGTAGGGTTCCTCACCCACCTGAGAGATACTTCGGTTTCTCTATGACAGTGGGAGCGAGGATTACATCATGAGATGATGACCCAACTAGTTTCGAACTGGCCATCGAGAGTAAGACTCCGTAAGAATGGCTGGATGTTTAGTGATCTTAGATGGAATCCTTATACACCAGCAAAGTATGGACTTTGGCTGCTAGATCTGAAGGGTTAAATCCCCATCAGGAGCAAGTATATCTTGAGAAGATTACTTGGTGTAGATGGAAAAGTTGAGACTTTCAAAGCTAGACTTGTTAAAGCTTTTCGTCATCGACCAGGCATGGATCATGATGAAACCTTTTCAAGTAGCTATGCTTAAGTCCATCCAGATCCTACTTGCCACGGCTACATACCATGACTGCGATATCTGGTTGGGTGTCTTGACTGCTTTTCTAAATGATGATTTAGAGAGCGTCTATAAGTACGCAGCCAGAGGGCTTCGTAGACAGTGGGAGCAGCGGAAACGTGTGCAAGATGCTCTATAGGATAAAGCAGGCATCGCGGAGTTGGAACGTCTGTTTTGATGAAGTAGTCAAAGAGTTTGACATCATCAAAATGGTAGATGAACCTTGTATAAACAAAAAGGTAGTAGGGAGTATGGTGACGATCCTCGTAGAGTACGTGGATGACATACTCTTGATAGGGAAGGAGTTTCCTATGCTATGCTCGATCAATCTCCGCTTATCACAATGATTCTCCACTTAGGATCAAAGTGATACCTACTAAATCCTGGATTTTGGATCTATGAGATAGATCTAAATGGATGTTAGGATACTCACTAGATGTAGTGAGACGGTATCAACCGATCCTGGGAAGAATCACTGGAATTGTTCCAGGGTGATAAAAACGACTGAGTGTCAGTCACAGGCATTGTCTTTACCCTCAGTAAAGGGACGGTATGTTGGAAGAGTTCCAAGCTAGATACCGTGACATACTAGACGATAAAGGCAGGATACATCGCTACTTAAGATGCTACCAAAAAGGTTGTTTGGATGTATAATGGTTCATGAGATGAACTATGTTCCTCCCGTTGTGTGACAATGGAGTTGTGGCTTATCCCGAGGAACGCTGGTCCCATCAGTGATCCAGACTTATTCTAAGGCAGCATCGCCTGATCATGGAGATGGTTGATCTCCAGGGTGATCGAGGTTTGGAGAGTAGATTCTGAGGACAACACAGCGGATCCACTCACAAAGGCCTGTTCCCAGAGAGAGATTTTTAAGGGATGGTTGAGTATGAGATACTGCAACCACTGCTACAGATGGCCCTAGTGCAAGTGGGAGATTGTTAGTTATATGTATGCCCTAGAGGCCATTACTATACATAGGATGTATATTGTAGTGGATGCTGGGACGTATATAGGGAGGACTTTCTCGCTCGACATGATAGTATGCTATCTGGTTGAACTTTACCTTAACGTGTATACTGATTGTCTCTCTGTTACATGTTGGTAAAGCCCTTAGGATCTGTACTTGACTACCTGGACTATGATGCGGATTATACTAGTGGGGACATGGTAGTCTATAAGTACATCCTTCAAAGTCCCTAGTCGAGGGTGTATCGAGACGGGGCATCGATATACCAGAGTAGACTAGCGTATACCTTCTCGACCCATACAGATGGGCGATGGATGATCCCATATCCATCGGTGTTTGACATCAGAGATGATATACGGGTGCTCAGTAGAGACTGGGTACACTGGACGGACTCGCCGAGAACTCCCAGATGGTATTATACCTCACGTCAGATGGCAGTTCTCTGGTGACACTGGTACAGAGTAGTCTGTTGACCCGAGATCGTCATAGAGTCTTGTGTGGTTCCCACTGTGCTTTGATTTCCATCTTACCACGTCCAAGAGGGCGTGCAAAATGGTGGTTTTTGGGTACAGTCCCGAGTCACATGGAGGCAATGAGCGATAGGAGGGGAGTCGTCTCTCCCGGTATATGGGGGTTGATGTTGCGCTGTGTTCGATTGGCTATAACAGGAAATCCCTGGCCAGGGTTGCTGAGATTTACTGGTAAGTGTTACCAGTAGTTTCTCGAACAGTTATAGACCTCATATCGACACGACTTATTGAGCTATTGGGGTCTGACGTTTACCACCCCTAGGCGAGATATGCGACATATCAGACGATCAGACCGGACTGTACGGTAGTGTTACTGGTCGGATTCACTGGAGTGTGAGCGGGCTTGCTCGTCGATCTTCAGATCGCTCAATACCCGGGTGGCCGTTACGTTTAGCAGACCGCTTGCGGCTTGTGGATGTTTGATATGATCATCATCCGCTGCCGGCGTATTGACGAGTCTTTAGAGTCCTACACAGAGGTTTCTTGGCTCAAGCGAAACGAAATAGGAGTGCATATGAGATATGTGCGGGACCGAGAATAATGCGTGTATGTGATACCGTATTATATTCTCGCGATAAATATATCGAATGGTTGTATGCGATATAACCTAGTTATCGATTCAAGCGTTGATTCGATAAGCCGATATATTAGATACCAGTCGGTTATGTGCGCATGACCGGATCATTGAATCAAGTGTTGATTTAATGATTTAATGTATAATTATATATTTGATATATTACTTTGCGTTAACTAGTATCGGTTCACTTTAGACGGATTTTCTCACTCGGATGTGCGCATTGTATATGCGATATACTTTTGTGCACTTGCTTGTATCATGTTTGATGATACATGTCATGCTAGGGTTCAAGTGTAAAGATTAAACCTTGGTTAATGAAATAGTTTAGGGTTTCCTTTTTGTTATTCATTTATCTATTTATTTATCCTTTTTATTTTTGATAAATGAATAAATGAAAATGAGAAAAGAATGGTGGCTTCTTTTGTTCTTTAGTTGAAGCTTCATGAAGCTTTGTTCAAGTCAACCATACTTATCTCATCCTTAACCCTAACCATTCCCACTAACCATGATTCATTCTCTACACTTAACTCTAGTTAATATTATGATAAGAATTCATTTTCTTTTCATTTTCTATTAACTTATCATAATGTTTTTCTTCTTCTTCTTCATGCTTCAAGTGAAGAAGCTTGAAGTCCATCAATGGTGATTGAAGCATATGAGTGAGAAATCCAATTCTAAAGTCTACCCACTTCCTATTTCTTCATCCTCTACCTCTTGCCAAGTAGTAGAGTGTGTTTCCTTCACAAGATTTTAGGGTTTGGTGAAGGTGGAGCTTGATTCATCGATGCCTCGACGTAGATCATCTTCGGCATGGACATCGACGACCTAGCTTGCCCATTCTCCGACGAAGCCGACTCTAGAGCCCGGATTTGATTTGGACAGCGGAGACGACATCGTTGCGGAGCCGTGGAGGTGGAGCACCGGATCTACAAAGGTTGTATTTCCGTATTCTCTTTAGCTAAGTTGTTAGCTAGCTTTCTTTTCGCCTAGACATCTAGTTATACGATCCGTTGTTTAGGGTTTGTAGGCACCATAATTTTTTAAATTGCCATGGTTGATGGCTTGAGAGACCTCACTAGAGTGCCTAGGAACCCTGCAGCCTCCATGTGACTCGGGACTGTACCCAAAATCCACCTGTTTTCACGTCTCCTTCGAGCATGGTATGGAGGAAATCAAAGCATAGTGGGAGCCACACAAGACACTATGACGATCTCGGGTCTACAGACTAACCTATACCAGTGTCACCAGAGGACTGCAATCTGACGATAGGTATACTACCAACTAGGAGTCGTCGGCGAGTCTTGTTCGGTGTACCCATTCTCCAATGAGCACCTGTGTACAATCTTTAATGTCACACACCAATGGTTGTGGGATCAACCATCGTCCTCTAAGGGATAAGAAACGTACACACTAGTCTACTCTGGAATATCGATACCCTCTGTGTCGATATCCCCTCGACTAGGAACTTTTTAAAGGATGTACTTTTGGACCACCCTGGCCCCACTAGTATGATCTCATCATAATCCTGATAGTCAAGTACATATCCTAAGGGCTTTATCAACATGTGAGAGAAAGACAGTAAAGAATACCGGTCAACATGTTAAGATAAAGAGTAACCAGATAGCATAATATCATGTCGAGCAAGAAAGTACTCTATATATATATCCAAGATACCATTATAATATACATCAATGTACAATAATGGCCTCTAGGGCATACATATTCCTAACAGGAAGAGTTCCAAGCAAGATACCGTAGCAGACTCGACGATGGAGGCTAAATACATTGCTGCCAATGGTACTGCCAAAGAATCTGTCTGGATGAAGAAATTCATAGCTGAACTTGGTGAGGTTCCATCCATTGAGCATCCACTACCTTTGTATTGTGATAACAATAGAGTTGTGGCTTTGGCCAAGGAACCCCGGTCCCATTAGTGATCCATTCATATTCTTAGGCGGTATCACCTGATCAGGGAGATTGTAGATCGCCGGAAGATCGAGGTCAGGAGAGTTGACACGAAGGATAACACAATGGATCCACTTACGAAGGCCCTCCCACAGATGCAATTCGAGAGACTTTTTGTGATGTTGGGTATGAGATACTACAACAACTGGCCTTAGTGCAAGTGGGAGATTGTTAGGAATATGTATGTCCTAGAGGCCATTATTATATGATATAGTGGATGCTTGGACATATATATAGAGGACTTTCTTGCTCGACATGATAGTATGCTATTTGGCTGCCTTTATCTTAACATGTTCACTGGTATTATTATGCTGTCTCTCATATACATGTTGATAAAGCCCTTAGGATGTTGGCTTGACTACCAGGACTATGATGTGGATCATACTACTAGGACCTGGGTAATCTACAAGAACATCCTTCAATTGTTCCTACTCTAGGTAATATCGAGACAGGGCATCGATATTCCAGAGTATACTAGTGTGTATGTTTCTTGACCCTGTTGGGGCGATGGTTGATCCCATAACCATTGGTGTTTGACATCAAAGATTGTACACAAGTGCTCATTAGAGAATAGGTACACTGAACAGGAGTCGTCGAGAACTCCTATATGGTACTATATCATCGTCAGATAGCAGTTCTCTGGTGACACTTGTACAGGTTAGTCTGTAGACCCGAGATCATCATAGAGTCTTGTGTGGTTCCCACCGTGCTTTGATTTCCTCCCTACTACGGCTCAAAGGAGTCATGCAAACAGGTGGATTTTGGGTACAGTCCCGAGTCACATGGAGGCAATGAGCGATAGGAGGGGTTTCGTCTCTCCCGGTATAGAGAGTTGATGTTGCGCTATGCTCGATTGGCTATAACAGGAAGTCCCTGGCCTGGGCTGTTAATGAGATTTACTGGTAAGTGTTATCAGTAGTTTCTCGTACCGTTATAGGCCATACATCGGCATGACATATCAAGTTATCGGGGTCTGACGATTCCACCCCCATACTCGATATGCGACATATCAGGCGAAGAGACAGGACTGTACAGTAAGTGTTTCCTATAAGCTTCATGGGAGTTTGGACAAGCTTGCTTGTTAATCTTCTAATCGCTCAATACCCGGGTAGCCGTTACGTCCAGCTAGTACCGCTGATGACTTATGGGTGACTGATCTGATCATCCCCCACTGCTGGCGTATTGACGAGTCTTCAGAGTCCCACACAGAAGTTTGCTAGTTCAAGCAAAACGAAGTAGGGCACATATGCTGATTTGTACGGGGGGGGGCTGATTAAATATGAGTATGTGATACCGTATTCTAATCTGGCGGCTATTTGTTATTGGTTAGGTTATATGTGATATAACCGGATTATCGAATCAAGTGTTGATTTGATAATGTGATATACAGATAAATGATACTAGTCGGTTATATGTGATATAACCGGATTATTAAATCAAGTGTTGATTTAATAATATGATATATATTTATATTTGATATAATTATATATTAACTAATATTATAGATCACTAATTATTTACTTATATATATATATATATGTGTGTGTGTATATATATATATATTATATAAAGCATGGTTGGTTTTTCTATTTTGTGAAAATAGAAATGAGGTGGAAAAGAGGAGACATTTTGAGGAATGGGTTGAAGCATAGCTTGATGAATATTTTATTCATCTTACTTCACTATTGAAGCATGGCTTCATTTTATTATTGAGGAATATTGATGCTTCAATAAGTATGAGTTTGTAAAAAGCAATTCTTGACTTGCATTTTCAACACCAATTCATTATTCTTCACATGAGTCGTGAGCTCATTTGCTCTCTAGCTCTCTCCATCTTCTTCACCTCCATCTCCAAGCTCAATCCCTCACATGAGTTGTGAACCCTTGAGCTTGTGAAAAACTTAGTGAGCAAACAACACCCTTATTTCACTATCCTACACTAGATTAGCATTTTAGTGTAGTGTGTTTACTTCACTAGAGAGTTTAGTGAAGAGGTAGCTTGGATTAGTGGAGCTTCGGGTGGATCATCTTCGGTACGAAGATCGCAAAGGAAGCTCGATCCAACTTCAAGTGGAGCCTAATAGAGTCGTGTGGACTACTACACGGAGTTTTTGAAGAGAAGGACACGGTCTACAAAGGTTGTAGCCTCTTTCTCTTAGTGTAAAGTTTTGTTATATCATGTTAAACCCTAATCATCTAGTTTAGATTCTAGGTTAGTGTTAATTAGTACCCCAAATTTTTTTAAAATAGCATGCTTGATGCTAGTAAAACCCAGTGGTGGTGCTAACAAACACTTTCAGCATGGCTATCTAGTAGAGTTATCCGGCGAGTGTTTGCGTACTATACGCGATTGCGACGGAGTTTTGATCCGAATCAAAACTCTATGGTAATCGATCTATAGAGACTAAATTGCTAGATTTACAATTAGCAAACTAGTTTTCACAAAACTAATTAAATGTGGATTCCATATATTGTATCACATGTTGGAGATAGTGCCCTCAGAGTAAATTATTGGATCGCAGGTACGTGATTGCAATAATTGCGGAGGACCTATACTGGTAGGACAGTCTTACTCGAGATGATAGTATGCTATTTGGTTTGCCTTTATCAGTCGTTTACATGTTCAGGTGACTGATTACATGTTACACTTTGATAAAGCCCTTAGGATCTTGCTTTATTACCAACAGTATGATGGCGATCATATACGTGAGAGTTGGGTAGTTTATATGCATATCCTTAATTATCGTCCCTAGTCGTGGGAGTTTCGAGACAGGGCATCGATACTCCGGAGTAGACTAGTGTATACAGTCGAGACCCCGACGAGGGGCGGTGGCCGGTCTCACAAGCCACTGGTGTCAGTTGGATCACCTAAGATGTATACAGGTGCTCATTGGGTTATGAGTACACCGGACAGGACTCGCCGGGAATTTGCTAGTTGGTACTGTACATATCATCAGATAGCAGTTCCCTGGTGACATGTGTACAGGTTAGTTCATCGACCTGAGGTCGTCATTTGTCTCGTGTGAGTTCCCACTGTGCTTTGATTTCTACCCTACCACGGCTCAAAGGAGTCGTGCAAACAGGTAGTTTTTGGGTACAGTCCCGAGCCATATGGAGGCACGTGAGCGGATCGGCAGGGGATTCGTCTCTCCCGGTATTGGGGGCGAGATCGTGCTGTGTCTAGGAGAGCCATTACACATAGCCCACGGCCGTGGCCAGAGATTTACTGGTAGGTACTCCAGTAGTATCTCAGGGTGTTATTGGGCTTCACTCCGACACGACTTATACTGCTATTGGGGGTCTGACGTTACTAGCCCCCTAGGCAGATATGCGATACTCATAGACGAACGGACCGGACTGTATATACATTGTCACTGTTAGGCTCAGTAGGGTTTCTGGATGAGTTCGCTCATCAGCCTCCCTTGAAGTCAGTCCATGGGCAGCCGTTACGCATAGCTAGTTCCGCTGACGGTTTATGGTTAAACCCACTGCCAGGGTACTGACGAGTCATTAGAGTCCCCCACAGACAGTTTCCCAAGTTCGGGCTAAACGTTGTATAGGCCGTATGGTTTTATGGCAGGGTTCGAAAAATGCACGTGCGTTTACGCACGTGTCAGTTTTCGGGCAGATGTTACTGGTCGGCTTTGGTTTAAGCCGGATCCGAGTATTATATTGAGTAGATATAATATCTTTGTCTCAGTTGCATTTGTATTCGGTTATAATACAAATGCGGGTATATTTATACAGTTACGGGGTTATCCTAAAAGTCGTTTCAGGATCACTTTTGGAAGTTGCCGGTTTCCAGTTTTCTATCAGCCGTCTTTTAACATTCGGTTAAAGACGGATTTATCTTTTCTTGAGATGAGTGTGGAAGGTTCTAGAAGCATCTAGAAGGTAGTGACAAGGCTTATGACTCACTTGTTCCTTATTGGTTGCTTTTGGTGTGTTCACACTTTGTGTTCACACTTGAGATATTTTCTTGTGTTCACACTTGATATTTTTTCTTGTGGTCACCCTCTTCTCTCCTACACTCACCCCCCCATTCCTATATATGGCCGACCCCTTCCCCCTCTCTCTCTCTCACTCTCACTTGATGTTTTATTTGGTAAAAAGATTATGATAGATTTTGGGGTGTATGGAATTTCACAGCTCATTTCATTCCATCACCCGATTCGAGTGGCAACTTCATTAACCGTTCATCCATAGCTTTGGACGGAACGAGACAAAATATTCTACTCATTCTCTACATCAATCTTGGTCGTCTCTTTTAGCAAACTTGACGACCGAGTTGCCTCGAGTCAGAGGCGGGAGCCCGTTTAAAGAATCGTCGACGTGGTGCCACCTGGACGAGCAGATCGGAGATCGAAAAGATCGGAGCAGCCGCAACGGAGCGTGGGATGATGGTTAAAGAACGAAGGACTCGGATCGTTCGGTATAACCTTTCTACACTCTTTACAGTTTGTTAGTTTAGCAATAATGGCAGATCCGGGTTAAAGTATACGATAGTGCCAGTTAAAAAGTTTTAGTTCCGCATTTGGCGTCTGTAGACGGCCGGGGCGCTACCGTAGACTTACAGTGGTATCATAGCCTCACCATTTTGCTATACTAACTTGTGCTAACGCGTTTAAAATATCGATCGAACCGGAAATCAAAAACTGCAAATTTCAAGTTCACAGTTTCTGTAGATTTTAAATGATGTCCTAAAATTATTCTACATATCTCAGAAAACGATGCAGGGTTTTATAAGAACACCGTACAAAATTGAGCTCATGAATCGACAAGACTGCCGCGGAATCGCGGCCAAACCCATGGTTTGGCCGCGCATCCGCGGCCGTTCTGAGTGATCATGCCCCCAAACTTGCACAGTGTATTCTTCTCTGGAAATTGGGGTTTTTGGTATATATCTTTTGGGCCCAGATTTTGTTACTGTTCACCAGTTGTTCATGGGGCCCACTTTGTGATATTTAGTCGATCGAAATTAAAACATGTTACTTTACAGTACTTGCATTATATCTCCGACCGGGAATGTCATTTGATCGGTAAACCGCGTCTGATTGCTATAGTTCTTTTAGACGGGTTTGCGAACGTGACATTCGCGTTGATGTTCTGTGTTGTGCTGTGATGTTGCGGATTTGTCGTGGTGGATAGCAGTGTGCAATGGTAGTGCAGTTTGGATTTATTTGTACATTTGATATTGCGGGGCGAGCGTCTAACATGTGGACTGCCGTCACTGCCTGTTGTATAATATTCTTTTGGGGCACGACCAGGTTGCGGTCGATGTACCTGTTGTACTATTTTTCATTACTGTACTAGGTTTTTCCCCGCGACGGAGTGCACGGATAGCCGGGTTCTGGAGGGCAACGGGTCCGCATCTCATGGCTTTGAGAGGCAGAGGGGCCTCACTCTAGAATCGGCAGACTATTCGCCGCACTCGTAGGGGGTACAGGTTGACCCAAGGAGGGGTGCCCAAGATTACCGGATTCCGTGAAGTGCTGGGTGGTCCATTCACTTTGCTGTAGGGGGCTGCCTCGCTTCAGGTTTTGGCGGGTAACTTGCCGCACCCGTAGGGGTCTAGGTTTCATTGCACAGGCTATCCACACGACAGGGGAACATCGGGTTTCAGCAGCGGCTCTGCGAAACTCGGGGATCCCAGATTATCTGTATTGTTTTGTGATGCTTATTACTTTTCTGTAATGTTGCATATTATCACGCCTGGAGCGATTATTGTATATTGGTTTATATACTATTAGATGTTATATATGTTTTACACCCGCGCTAGTCCAGTCCCCGCTCTGTCGTTAGTTAAGTAACCTAACGGATGATGACGGGACCCAGTGACGAATGCGGATGGCATATACGTACATTTTATTTTCGTTCTTTTCTGGTGTGATTGATTGATGGGACTGCGTTGATTCTGATCAATGCAAAGTAAAGCAAACCTGTTTACAGTTGTTGGAACAAATTTAAAAGGTGTTATTGCAAAGACGTTTCCTTTTGTTATGCATAGCGGTATTCAGTGGAATATCTTGCACCTCATTCGACGGGGCAAGGGCCGATATCCCTTCACCGGGACTGACCCCTTGGGCAGAAGTTTGCGTCAGGGTAATAACTTTACTATAGTCGATTACGAGTTGCTTTTCATCGCAGTATTCAGTGGAATATCCTGCACCTCATTCCACGAGGAAAGAGCCGAGATCCCTTCACCGGGAATGACCTCTTTAGCAAAAGGTTTTCGCCACTATATTTTAAAAAGCTATCAGGTTCCTTCAGCGATATCAAGTTCACTACGTTAAAGGTTTTTCGCCAAAAACCAGCCGTAGCCCTCCGTCACTTCTTTTGGGTATTCAGTAGTATTCAAGCTATGTATTTTGACCTAACGCCAAGGCATAGTGTTTTGGTAGCTGCTGGGTATTCAATTGTTGCATAAATAGATGAGTTGGTTTGGGACAGCCGTTCTGCCATTTTGACCTAACGCTAAGGGCATGTGCGGGTGGGTTCAAATTAACAAGATAGTGACGGGTAGAACTTGGCATGTGACTTATGACATTTTGACCTAACGCCAAGGTTATAAGAGCTTGGGGCAAAAATCTTATCGGGAGTTTCTAAAGAAACTGAAACTTGCCAAGTATGCGCATACCTTCTGGAGTATGAGTAACGTGGATGCATTCCATCACGTTATCATGCGATGAGAGTTGGATCCCGATTCCCACTAATGAGTTGGTTTACTCTTTGGATGATCCCGATTGATTCTTCTTTCAGGTTTGGAGGAGAATTTGACAGGACAGTGGGAGGTTTCCGGATTAGATAAAGTGATAACCATTCTGATCTAGGTTAGAGTGCACACAGAGTGTTTCTTTTCTCTCTCTCTTTGGCAGCGACCTTTGACTGACCCTAGACTATGACTCAGTGACCAAATTTGACCGAACCTTCTTAAAATACTGGCTTTTGGATTGTCTATGTTGCATAAGTCATTGCCACTCCTTCTTTTACCCTTTGAATTTCTCAGAACACCCGTATTACTACGGATATCCACTTCTATTGGATAGATCCATCGTATGGTTATATACGAACTCGAAGGGACTTCTTCGAGGATGGATCCATGTTCAGGAGAAATAGAATTGGTTTATTCAGTTGTCTTTTATTATCACCTTCTCTCAGGTTGCGAGGGCTCCTTGGTTTAGGAGAGTACACCTATTACGCTTATTGGATAGTCTTATTCCAAACCATAGGCAGGTACCGAAAGGTAGGGAATGAAGAAAACCAATTAGCCTAAGTAGGATGTACAGAAGGTAATATGTAAAGACAAAATTGTTAGTGTATATGCCCTAGAGGCCATTACTGTATCATACTAGTTTGTATATTACTTAATGGATGCTTGGGATATTCACCTTGTATATACAGTCTTGCTCAAAATAGTAGTATGCTACTTGGTTTGTTTCTACTTCAATGTGTACATGTGTTTATTTTAGTATATCGCCTATACACATTAGTGGAGCCCTTAGGATCTTTGCTTGATTACCAGCGATGTGATGGCAGTCACACTAGTGGGGCTGGGTAATCTATAAGCACATCCTTATGCAGGTCCCTGGTCACAGGACTATCGAGACAAGGCATCGATACTCCGGAGTAGACTAGCGCATGCGCTTCTCATCCCAGTGTGGGAGACGGCCTGTCCCACAGCCGTCAGTACGTCGTACTTGAGATAGTATGCGGGTGCTCGTTAGGTTACGGGTACACTGGAAAGGACTCGTCGGGAACTGACTAGTTGGTATTATGCCTATCGTCAGTTATCAGTTCCCAGGTGACATGAGTACAGCTTAGTCCGCTGACTTGACACTGTCACTTCGCCACGAGTGTGTTCCCACTGTACTTTGATCACTACCCTACCACGGCTCAAAGGAGTCTTGCAAACAGGTAGTGGTTGGGTGCAGTCCCGAAGCACTTGGAGGCAGTGACGGTTAGACAGGATTCGTCTCTCCCGGTATTGGGGGTTGACATCACGCTGTGTCTAGGAGAGCCATTACACGAGTAGTCCCTGGCCAGGGCAAACGAGATATACTGGTAGGCTTCCAGTGTTATCTCAGGGTGTTTTGGGCTTCGCTCCGGCACGACTTGTACCGCTATTGGGGGACTGACGTTTACCGCCCCCTAGGCCCGCCATGCGATGTATCAGACGAACAGACCGGACTGTACGGAGAATGTCACATTCAGGCTCAGTAGGAGTTCAGATGGGTTTCGCCTCGTCGGTCTTCTTGTCGGCACTACCTGGGGACCGTTACGCACAGCTAGTGCCGCTTGCGGTCTGTGGTTAAACCCACTGCCAGCGTAGTGTCGAGTCTTTAGAGTCCCACACAGAAAGCTTTTCGCCTTTAGGCAAAAGAGTAGAGGTCGCATGGTTTTGCGACAGGTCGCATGGTTTTGCGATAGGGTTCGGTCACGTCCGTGCACTTGTGCACGTGCAGTGTCCGGACAGTTTGCACTAGCGGGCTTTGGTTTAAGCCAGATCCTAGTGTACGTATTGGGATTGGATTTATCCAGTTTGCATTCGTGTTCCTCGGAACGCGGATGCGGGTGTGTATGCACAGTTGACGGGGAGACAGAGGCAGCGGATTCTCATTAGGGTTGTTGACAGTTGACCGTTGACTATTGACTTTTTGCTCAACCCTAATGAGAATATGATATATGATTAACAATTATATTAATTAAGTATTATGGTGACATGGTTGTTGACTTTTGTTGACTTTGTTGACTTGTTGACTTTTGTCGACTTGTTGACTTTGTTGACCGGTTGACTAGGCTTGACTAGTTGACCATCATGATAACCATAGCCATCATTTCATGGCAAAGACTTTTGCTTGCTTGCTCATTTGTGCAAAATGAGTGCATGAAATGATATGGTTATGGTTGCTTCAACCATCACATAACACTTGATTTGGTATAATAAGTTATCATTGTTTTGGATTATGAGAGGGTGAAAGACAAAAGAAAGGCTCATTCTCATTTGCTCATTCTCTCTCTTGTTCTTGAGCTCTCTTGCTCTTGCTTTCACCCTCTTCCTCTTGCTCCCTCTCTTGACTCTATGGTTCATATATCTCATGAGTTGAGAATCAAGAACCATAGATAAAATCCCATACAAACTCTTCTCTACTCATTCTAGTTCACAAGGTTTAGCAAACCAAGTGAACTAGTTTCTTCAAAGAACGAAGAAGAAGCCAAAGGTTGGAGCTTTCAGGTGGATCTATCTTCGGCGTAAGGAGACGACGGGAAGAAGCCGATCCGGACCTCCATTGGAGTTTGAAGACGAAGTAGTTCAAGACAAGTAAGGTATAACCCCCTAACCGAGTAGTTAGCAACTCGTAGTTAGGTTGTTAGTTAGATGTTTAACCAAGATCCGGGTTATAAGTCCATGTTACCACCTCTATAAAAATCGTTTTTTATCAAATTCCGCATGCCCGTAAGTACCGGGAGAGGTAGCATGGACTTACAGTGGTATCAGAGCCAGGTTAAACTCTATCTAACATGTTAGCATGTAACTAGAAGATCGATCAAAGAAAAAATCCCGAAATAAACCCCAAAATTCGAACTTTCTGTCGATTTTAAAAGTGCTGGAAAACTTTTTTGAAATACACCAAAAATCGACTCAGGGTTTTCTGAAGAGACTGCAAAAATTTTACACCCTAACTCGATCAAATCGCCGCGGTTCCGCGGCCGAGTTGGCTCGGTCATGGGTTTTCTTTTTTGCAGTTTGCTCATAGGGATATTTTGGGATTTTTGGAATATATATTTTCTGCCCAGATTTTCCAGAACGAAAATTTTATTTTTGGGGTCCCGAAAATCCGTATTTTTGATCGAACTTCTAAAAGAGTTAAGCTAACGGGTTTTTTCTGTAATGTGATATTTGTATTGAACGTCTGCTAATCGCTATATGTCGATTAGTGGGGGTTATACAAATCTGTGATCTGTAATGTTGCTGGAATGTGTATATGAATATGTTGGATTGTCGCGGATGAATAGCCGGGGGTTGTGAGACGAGAGTTTTTCTTTTCTTTCAATTCATGTAAATTTGTAAATTGATGTAATAATTATTTGTATGGCCGCACAACTGGGTCGGGGTTGTAGCCGTCATTGTATAATTTCTTTTTACTGTTTTTGCTCCTAAGATAGACCTATGGAGGGGGTGCACAAACTACCGGGTATGCCGAAGTGCCGAGTGGCCTACTCATGGAGATGAGGGAGGTTGCTTCGCTTCGGGTACTTGGCGGGTAGTTTGCCACGCCCGTAGGGGTCTTGGGTGGGGTATTGGCTATTCACCGCGACCGTGTAATCTGTTTTTCGTTACAGGCTCGTGCGAATTACAGATTCCTAGTATATCCAATGTATTCATCTGTGATCTGAAATGTTTATCATTGCAGTATATCTATATATGATATTATTTAGGCGTTGCTTATGTTTTACAGCCGCGCTAGCCCAGCCCCCGCTCTGTCGTTAGTTAAGTAACTTAACGGGTAATGACGGGGCCTAGTGGCGAATGCGAATGGCATAAGCGTACGTCATATTTTGGTTGTTTTCTGCAATGGTAGGATTAAATGATGGGACGCATTAAAAGAACTAATGCAAGAATATCACGCATTAAAAGAACTAATGCAAGATAATAAACCAAGTTAAAGTCGTTGGAACACTTTCGAAAAACCACTCGGTTCTTTTCAAAACCAACTTTTAAATGCGGAGCTTGAGCCACTCCTTTTAAAAGCTATCTCGTTCCATCGACTATATCAAGTTCACCACGTTCACGGTTTTGCCAAAACCATTCGTAGCCCTCCGTCGTTTCACATGAATAGTCAATAGTATTCAAGCTGTGTTTGTTGGCCAAAGTCAAGGCACAGTGATTGGTAGCTATTGGGTATTCATGTGCAGCATAGATAGATGCGTTGGTTTGGAACAGTCGTACTGCCTTGTTGGCCAAAGTCAAGGGTAGGTGCGGGTGGATTCAAATTAACCTGGAGAATGACGGGTAGAACTTGACATGTGACTTATGATTTGTTGGCCAAAGTCAAGGTCATAAGAGCATGGGGCAAAAATCCACATCGGGAGTTTCATAAGTACTGAAACTTGCTAGATTTGCATACCATTTGGAGTGTGATGATTCTGGTAGGATTCCTTCAGTTTCGTCACGTGATGATATTTGGATCCCGATCCTACTGTGAGTATATGCTACTCCTCGGGAAATTTCTCACTTAACGATCAATGCTATAAACCAAGTTGGTGTCTAGAAAGGTGTTAGCGGGGCTACGCCCCCAGGGAAAAGAGGTTCTTTAATTAAGGAACTTCGCGAAAGCGTTGGAAAACCTCCCTCGAAGTACCGACACTGGCCTGGCTGAACGGTTAAGCAAGTATTGTGCGGTGGGATTGATCCCGACTAATTCTTCCTTTATAGTTTGAGGAGGGATTCGAGAAACAGTGGGAGCCATCCTGTTTAGACAAACTAAAAACCACTCTAAACTTGTAAGAGCATCATGCTGAGTGTTTCTTCTTCTCTCTCCTAATTGCAGCGACCAATCGACATGACTGGACTTAAGTTACTTCTAGATAAAAACATACTGACAGGGCCAAACTACAAAGATTGGCTGAGGAATGTCAAGATGGCAATCACTTACGACAAGCTGGGGTATCTTCTTACCACCAAAGCTCCCCCTGTCCCTGGTCCCACTTCCAGCGTCGCGGATAAGGAAATCCGCAAGACTTGGGAGATTGATAGCGCGAAGGCCAAGTACCTCGTACTTGCCTCGATGGACAACGAACATCAGAGGAGGCACGAGAATATGGACCTTGAATCCATATTTCTCCATACAAAAGAACTGTATGGAGAGCAATCTCGTATCGCAAGATACGAGGCGTCGAAAAAGTTATTTTCGGCAAAGATGGCCGTCGGATCATCAGTAGCCGAGCATGTGCTAAAGATGATCGGCTACATTGAGGAGCTCGCGGACCTAGGGACCACATTGGAGAGTGAGCTCTATACGGACATAGTTCTCCAGTCCCTTCCTTCCACTTACGCCCAGTTTATACTGAACTTCAACTTACAAGAAAAGGAGGTTGAACTTTCAGAGCTCCTCAACATGCTGAGGAGCGCAGAGGGCACCCTACAGAAAAGTAGGGAAACATCCACTTTGTTTGTAGGAGGATCAATTTCTTCTAGGTCCAAGGCGAAAGCCAAGGGAAAGAAGAAGAAAGCCCCCGCCAAACCAAGGGGCGTTGTTAGTAAAGTGGATACGAAGGGAAAAGTTAAAGCAACAAAGAAAGCGGGGAAGCTAGTGGATAAGGAAGAATTCTTCTATTGTCATAAGAAAGGTCACTGGAAGAATGATTGCAGGGCTTGGAAAGCCAGAACACAGGAATTGAAGCAGGTTGCAGCTTCAGCTTCAGGTGTGTATGTTATTGAAAACTGTCTTTCAATAAACTTTACTTCCTGGGTATTGGATACCGGATCAGGATCTCATATCTGTAATTCTTTGCAGGCGTTGAGAAACCGTAGGGTTTTGAAGGCAGGTGACATGACCCTCAGAGTTGCGAACGGAGCTAGCATGGATGCTAAAGCCGTGGGGGACTGTCACCTGGGAATGTCAGATGGACATGTTTTGGTTTTGCGTAATTGCTTTTTTGTACCCAACGCAACTTGTAATATCATTTCTGTATCTTTAGTTTCTAAAGAAGGTTATGAATTTGCGTTTGTAAGTAATGTTGTAAACATTCACCTTAATCAAGTTCTGATTGGGTCAGGTACATTGAGTAATGGTATATACGTATTAAACCAACCACAGATTTTCAATGTCTAGAATACACACAAAAGAAAGTCTCCGGAAATAAATCAGACTTTCTTATGGCATTGTAGACTGGGTCACATCAATGAGAGAAGGTTGACGAAGTTACATACAGAAGGATATTTGAATGCGTTCGAATATCAATCGTATGCCACTTTTCAATCCTGTCTCAAAGGAAAGATGACAAAGACTCCGTTTACTGGACATGGAGTAAGAGCGAGCGAGCTCTTGGGACTCGTACACAGCGACGTGTGCGGTCCAATGTCTACACATGCGCGAAGCGGTTATTCTTACTTCATTACTTTTACGGATGACTTTTCAAGGTACGGTTATGTCTTCTTAATGAAACATAAGTCCGAGGCCTTTGGAAAGTTCCAGGAATATAAGAATGAAGTAGAAAAACAGACCGGCAAAAGTATTAAGATTCTAAGATCGGATCGAGGTGGAGAGTACTTAAGTGCCGAGTTCCTGGACTATTTAAAAGAGAACGGAATTCTCTCTCAGCTTACTCCTCCATACACTCCGCAACATAACGGTGTATCGGAGAGACGGAACCGAACCCTATTAGATATGGTACGGTCCATGATGAGTAACGCTGAGTTACCGCGATCATTCTAGGGGTATGCGCTAGAATCAGCTGCATACCTTTTGAATCGAGTTCCTACTAAGACTGTGCCTACTACACCATATGAGATGTGGTGTGGGAAGAGGCCCCATCTTAATCACATTAAGACATGGGGATGTCCAGCTTTTGTCAAAAAGCAGCATGTGGACAAGCTCGAGGCACACTCAGTACAGTGCAAGTTTGTGGGATATCCAAAGAACTCCAAGGGATATTTCTTCTACTGCGAAGAGGAACAAAAAGTTCTTGTTTCTCGTCATGCCTACTTCTTGAAAACTGAGTTTTTGGAAAACCAGATATGTGGGAGCACAGTAGAACTGGAAGAAATTCCAGAACCACGGACTATTACTGAAAGTTTAGTGGAACCAGAGGGTTCAAAAGAATAGGACATTCCTACGCCGCTCCGCAGGAGTAGTAGGCAGTCTCATCCGCCCGAGAGATACTACGGTTTTCTCATAGACGGGGATAGAGAGGATTGTATCATAGATTATGATGAGCCTACTAGCTTCCAGCAGGCCGTTCAGAGCGTTGACTCAGTGAAATGGCTGGATGCAATGCGGACCGAAATGGAGTCCATGTACACCAACAAAGTATGGACGTTGGACATTGTTCCAGACGGGGTAAAACCCGTAGGATGCAAGTGGATCTTCAAAAGGAAGATTGGTGTAGATGGACAGGTTGAGACCTATAAAGCTAGACTTGTAGCAAAGGGTTTCCGTCAAAGACCTGGCTTGGACTATGACGAAACCTTTTCTCCAGTGGCTATGCTGAAATCCATTCGGATCCTTCTTGCCATTGCTGCCTTCCACGATTATGAGATCTGGCAAATGGACGTAAAGACCGCTTTTCTAAATGGAAGTGTAGAGGAGTGTGTCTATATGGACCAGCCAGAGGGTTTCATTCAGAGTGGGAGCAGCGGAAAGGTGTGCAAATTGCTTAAGTCCATCTATGGACTAAAGCAGGCATCGCGGAGTTGGAACATCTGTTTTGATGAGACGGTCAAGGAATTTGGCTTTATCAAAAATCCTGATGAACTATGCATCTATAGTAGATTTGTAGCGAGAACTGTAGTATTCCTCGTTTTATACGTGGATGACATTCTCTTAATAGGAAATGACATTCCTATGCTACAATCTGTCAAGGGGTTCTTGTCGCACTGGTTCTCCATGAAAGACCTGGGTGATGCCTCATACATCCTGGGGATCCGGATCCATCGTGATAGATCCAAGAGGATATTAGGACTTTCACAGTCCAGGTACATCGACACCATACTGAAAAGATTCAGTATGGAAGATTCCAAGCGCGGTAACCTACCGGCTTGTCACGGGATCACCCTCTCTAAAGAGATGTCTCCCAAGACTGATTTAGAGAGGGATCGCATGTCAATTATACCCTACGCTTCTGCGGTAGGTTCCATAATGTATGCGATGTTGTGTACCAGACCGGATGTAGCTTATGCACTGAGTGTGGTAAGCCGGTATCAGTCAAACCCTGGGGAGAAACACTGGATAGCGGTAAAGAACATTCTCAAGTACCTGAGAAGGACTAAGGAGATGTTCTTGGTGTATGGCGGAAAAGACCTCCAGATTGAGGCCTTTGCTGACTCCAGCTTCCAGAGTGACAAGGATGATTCCAAGTCCATGTCGGGCTTTGTCTTTACCCTCAACGGAGGGGCGGTGTGTTGGAAGAGTTCCAAACAAGAAACCGTTGCAGACTCGACGATGGAAGCGGAATACATCGCTGCATCTGATGCCGCAAAAGAAGCTGTCTGGATGAGGAAGTTCTTGAAAGAACTTCAGGTGGTTCCGTCCATTGTTGATCCAATACCTCTGTATTGCGACAACAACGGGGCTATAGCTTTAGCGAAGGAACCCAGGTCCCATCAGAGATCCAGGCACATCTTGAGGCGGTATCACCTGATCAGGGAGATCTTGGTTCGGAGAGTCGCTTCAGAAGATAACACTGCAGATCCATTCACCAAGGCCCTGCCCCAGACTCAGTTCGAGCGGCTGATCGAGATGATAGGTCTTCGATACGCCAGTACATGGCCTTAGTGCAAGTGGGAGATTGTTAGTGTATATGCCCTAGAGGCCATTACTGTATCATACTAGTTTGTATATTACTTAATGGATGCTTGGGATATTCACCTTGTATATACAGTCTTGCTCAAAATAGTAGTATGCTACTTGGTTTGTTTCTACTTCAATGTGTACATGTGTTTATTTTAGTATATCGCCTATACACATTAGTGGAGCCCTTAGGATCTTTGCTTGATTACCAGCGATGTGATGGCAGTCACACTAGTGGGGCTGGGTAATCTATAAGCACATCCTTATGCAGGTCCTTGGTCGCAGGACTATCGAGACAGGGCATCGATACTCCGGAGTAGACTAGCGCATGCGCTTCTCATCCCAGTGTGGGAGACGGCCTGTCCCACAACCGTCAGTACGTCGTACTTGAGATAGTATGCGGGTGCTCTATAGGTTACGGGTACACTGGACAGGACTCGTCGGGAACTGACTAGTTGGTATTATGCCTATCGTCAGTTATCAGTTCCCAGGTGACATGAGTACAGCTTAGTTCGCTGACTTGACACTGTCACTTCGCCTCGAGTGTGTTCCTACTGTACTTTGATCACTACCCTACCACGGCTCAAAGGAGTCGTGCAAACAGGTAGTGGTTGGGTGCAGTCCCGAAGCACTTGGAGGCAGTGACGGTTAGACAGGATTCGTCTCTCCCGGTATTGGGGGTTGACATCACGCTGTGTCTAGGAGAGCCATTAGACGAGTAGTCCCTGGCCAGGGCAAACGAGATATACTGGTAGGCTTCCAGTGTTATCTCAGGGTGTTTTGGGCTTCGCTCCGGCACGACTTGTACCGCTATTGGGGGACTGACGTTTACCGCCCCCTAGGCCCGCCATGCGATGTATCAGACGAACAGACCGGACTGTACGGAGAATGTCACATTCAGGCTCAGTAGGAGTTCAGATGGGTTTCGCCTCGTCGGTCTTCTTATCGGCACTACCTGGGGACCGTTACGCATAGCTAGTGCCGCTTGCGGTCTGTGGTTAAACCCACTGCCAGCGTAGTGTCGAGTCTTTAGAGTCCCACACAGAAAGCTTTTCTCCTTTAGGCAAAAGAGTAGAGGTCGCATGGTTTTGCGACAGGGTTCGGTCACGTCCGTGCACTTGTGCACGTGCAGTGTCCGGACAGTTTGCACTAGCGGGCTTTGGTTTAAGCCAGATCCTAGTGTACGTATTGGGATTGGATTTATCCAGTTTGCATTCTTGTTCCTCGGAACGCGGATGCGGGTGTGTATGCACAGTTGACGGGGAGACAGAGGCAGCGGATTCTCATTAGGGTTGTTGACAGTTGACCGTTGACTATTGACTTTTTTCTCAACCCTAATGAGAATATGATATATGATTAACAATTATATTAATTAAGTATTATGGTGACATGGTTGTTGACTTTTGTTGACTTTGTTGACTTGTTGATTTTTGTCGACTTGTTGACTTTGTTGACCGGTTGACTAGGCTTGACTAGTTGACCATCATGATAACCATAGCCATCATTTCATGGCAAAGACTTTTGCTTGCTTGCTCATTTGTGCAAAATGAGTGCATGAAATGATATGGTTATGGTTGCTTCAACCATCACATAACACTTGATTTGGTATAATGAGTTATCATTGTTTTGGATTATGAGAGGGTGAAAGACAAAAGAAAGGCTCATTCTCACTTGCTCATTCTCTCTCTTGTTCTTGAGCCCTCTTGCTCTTGCTTTCACCCTCTTCCTCTTGCTCCCTCTCTTGACTCTATGGTTCATATATCTCATGAGTTGAGAATCAAGAACCATAGATAAAATCCCATACAAACTCTTCTCTACTCATTCTAGTTCACAAGGTTTAGCAAACCAAGTGAACTAGTTTCTTCAAAGAACGAAGAAGGAGCCAAAGGTTGGAGCTTTCAGGTGGATCTATCTTCGGCGTAAGGAGACGACGGGAAGAAGCCGATCCGGACCTCCATTGGAGTTTGAAGATGAAGGAGTTCAAGACAAGCAAGATATAACCTCCTAACCGAGTAGTTAGCAACTCGTAGTTAGGTTGTTAGTTAGATGTTTAACCAAGATCCGGGTTATAAGTCCATGTTACCACCTCTATAAAAATCGTTTTTTATCAAATTCCGCATGCCCGTAAGTACCGGGAGAGGTAGCATGGACTTACAAAAATAAAGGGATTAGAAAGAGGGCAACGTAAATTGCGACTGTTATCATTCACGACCAAACCGCGTACTTCATCGCCACTCCTATTTCACCTTTAAAAGAATAAGGTATTATTCAGTTGACTTTTATCATCACCATCTCTCAAGATATGAGTACTCCTTGGTTTAGGAGGGTACACCTATTATGCTTACTGGATAGTCTTCTTCCAAACCATAGGCTGGTGCCGAACGGTAGGGAAGGAAGAAAACCATTTAGCCTAACAATGGTGTACAGAAGGTAACGACTAAAGACAAATAAAGGGATTTGGAGAGAAGGAAAAGAAATATACGGTTATAATCTTGAATTGTATTATGGAAGAGGCATTGCTATGAATACCAGGTTACCCCTACGAAACATTTTCATGTTTCAGTGAATTGTTAAAAGAAAACTGTTTTCCCAATTAGATACTTACTCCAAGGGTATGTATTTACCAGGTTTCATTCTCATATCTGTATGGTTTTACAGATGATGAGAGGGAGTAAGTTATTGGGAATTAGGTGAACATCCTCATTATATCGGAATTCGTTGTAATTGGTGATATTTGAGGAAATCGCCAGGGTACAGTTTTCAACCTACGACGCACAGGTTTTGAGTTGTTTAACTCAGCGGATTTATACAGAGTATTGTATGTTGTCCAAGTGTCCATCAGGACAAAGGGGTAGGTCCTCGTACTATGTTCTGTTTACTTATGACTTCTCTAATTTTTAGACAATTGTTTCGTAGAAATACAAGGTCTAAGTTTTGAGAAGTTGTGGGTATAAGAATAAAGCAGAGAACCAGGTGTCACAAGTATCGGGATTCTTCAAAGAGATCGAAGATGTAGATTCTTGTGATTGGTATTCAGATGATAGTAATGATTTTGAGAAACTTATTTCTCTTTCAGGTTACTCATAGTTGGAAGGATTCCTTGGTTGAGTAAAGCTGATTAGCCTCTTTCCATTAAGGTGATATGCACTGGAGACAGCTGCATGATTTGAATCTGGTTCCAATTAAATAAAGTGCCAAAGTTTCTATATTGGATATAGAATAGTTCGTACCTTAAAAGATGTTAAGGTACGGGGAGTTGTCCAGCTTATGCTTAAAACCAGACTGTGGACAACTCAGGGTACGTTTCTGTAATGGCTGTTTGTGGGTTGACCCTGGCTATGACGAGGGTTGATATTCTACCATTTGAAAGATCAATAGTGATATTGTTCTTGACTCGCCACAGTTTTAATAAAATGGATCTTTTTCAGAAAACAGTAGTGGGAGTATGGTAGAACTGGAAGTGATTCCAGAACCGCGAATGATTACGGAAAATTTAATAGGACCTATATATTCAATCAGGTTTGACATTCCATTAGCCACTCCGCAGATATGGTGGGTAACCTTAGACACCCGAGAGGTACTTCGGTAGCCTCAAGGACGGTGACAGGGAGGTTCTTATCTACCCAGACTTGACACTACTGTTGTTCCAGACTATGAGACCAGGCAGGAGGATAAGTATAGCGTCGTTCTAAACTAGCTTTAGAAGTGCACGTGTATATTATTCTGCCAGAGGGTTGTCGTAGTCAATGGGAGCAGCGGAAGCATAGTGGGCAAGTAGCTTATGTCTATTTATAGACTAGAGCAGTTATAGCGGAGATAGATCATCTAATTTTGATGTGACAGTCATGGGTTTGACTTCATCAGAATAGGGGATGGATCTGTTAAGAAGGTAATAGGGTGTGATGTCATGGTATCTGGATGACATACACAGAGTAGGAAGTAAAATTCCTATACTACGATCGGTTGTACTTTGGTCGTCACACAGTTGTTTCTCCAGACAGGATATAGATATAATATTTGACATTCTGGTTTCTGGATCTATGGTTTTAGATCTGGATTTGGGTAGTTTCCCAATGTGGGTACTTGACAGTATTCTAATGGTTTTTAGAATAAGATGACTCATAGCATGGTGGTTTACCTGCAGGTGATAGAGTCACCCTCTCTAAAGATGTCTTACAGACTAAAGAGGAGAGGGATGTGCATGATTGGCAGATCACTTGCTTAGGCAACTGAGTCAATCATGAGATGTCAAGTACCACACCAGATGTTGTTTTTGCACTAGATGCAATAAGTTTGTATTAATCCAATCCTGGAGAAACATAAGGAAGCAGCTTTAGAACATAAGTACATGTTCTGCGGATTTGATGACGGCAGCCTCCTTTGGGAGACGGTTATCATTCCAGGCTTCAAAGGTGACATGGTTGACAGAGTGATTGTCAGAGTTATAGTTTTTCCCTCTGACGAGGGACAGTATTATGGACAGGTGGTCTAAGAGGATACTGTGGGAGGCATGATGCCGGATACTGATTAGGTTCAGTGATCGATACAGTCTACGAAGTTTGGATTTGGAGTTCATTTATGAACTAGGTCCCATCAGAAATCCAGACATATTCTAAGACAGGTATTACTCAATTCGGGAGATGGCTTTCTCCGCGAACTTGAGATTAAGAGAGATATTGAAAGAAACATTTAGGCGGATCCACTCGCTGATGCTATTTCTCGAACACAATAGTTTTACAAACGGGCTTTATGAAACTGATTAGTAGAGGAGTTGGATTTCGGTTTCATACGGGCTGTGAGTAGTCGACATCGCAATAATTAGCCTTAAGTGCAAGTGGGAGATTGTTGGAGATAGTGCCCTCGGAGTAAATTATTGGATCGCAGGTACGTGATTGCAATGATTGCGGAGGACCTATACCGGTAGGACAGTCTTACTCGAGATGATAGGATGCTATCTGGTTTGCCTTTATCAGTCGTATACATGTCCAGGTGACTGATTACATGTTACACTTTGATAAAGCCCTTAGGATCTTGCTTTACTACCAACAGTATGATGGCGATCATATACGTGAGAGTTGGGTAGTTTATATGCATATCCTTAATTATGGTCCCTAGTCGTGGGAGTTTCGAGACAGGGCATCGATACTCCGGAGTAGACTAGTGTATATAGTCGAGACCCCGACGAGGGGCGGTGGCCGGTCTCATAAGCCACTGGTGTCAGTTGGATCACTTAAGATGTATACAGGTGCTCATTGGGTTATGAGTACACCGGACAGGACTCGCCGGGAATCTGCTAGTTGGTATTATACATATCGTCAGATAGCAGTTCCCTGGTGACATGTGTATAGGTTAGTTCATCGACCTGAGGTCGTCATTTGTCTCGTGTGAGTTCCCACTGTGCTTTGATTTCTACCCTACCACGGCTCAAAGGATTCGTGCAAACAGGTAGTTTTTGGGTACAGTCCCGAGCCATATGGAGGCACGTGAGCGGATCGGCAGGGGATTCGTCTCTCCCGATATTGGGGGCGAGATCGTGCTGTGTCTAGGAGAGCCATTACACATAGCCCACGGCCGTGGCCGGAGATTTACTGGTAGGTACTCCAGTAGTATCTCAGGGTGTTATTGGGCTTCACTCCGACACGACTTATACTGCTATTGGGGGTCTGACGTTACTAGCCCCCTAGGCGGATATGCGATACTCATAGACGAACGGACCGGACTGTATATACATTGTCTCTGTTAGGCTCAGTAGGGTTTCTGGATGAATTCGCTCATCAGCCTCCCTTGTGGTCAGTCCATGGGCAGCCGTTACGCATAGCTAGTGCCGCTGACGGTTTGTGGTTAAAACCACTGCCAGGGTACTGATGAGTCATTAGAGTCCCCCACAGACAGTTTCCCAAGTTCGGGCAAAACGTTGTAGAGGCCGTATGGTTTTATGGAAGGGTTCGAAAAATGCACGTGCGTTTACGCACATGTCAGTTTTCGGGCAGATGTTAGTGGTCGGCTTTGGTTTAAGCCGGATCCGAGTATTATATTGAGTAGATATAATATCTTTGTCTCAGTTGCATTTGTATTCGGTTATAATACAAATGCGGGTATATTTATACAGTTACGGGGTTATCCTAAAAGTCGTTTCAGGATCACTTTTGGAAGTTGCTAGTTTCCTGTTTTCTATCAGCCGTCTTTTAACATTCGGTTAAAGACGGATTTATCTTTTCTTGAGATGAGTGTGGAAGGTTCTAGAAGCATCTAGAAGGTGGTGACAAGGCTTATAACTCACTTGTTCCTTATTGGTTGCTTTTGGTGTGTTCACACTTTGTGTTCACACTTGAGATATTTTCTTGTGTTCACACTTGATATTTTTTCTTGTGGTCACCCTCTTCTCTCCTACACTCACCCCTCCATTCCTATATATGGCCGGCCCCTTCCCCCTCTCTCTCTCACTCTCACTTGATGTTTCATTTGGTAAAAAGATTATGATAGATTTTGGGGTGTATGGAATTTCACAGCTCATTTCATTCCATCACCCGATTCGAGTGGCAACTTCATTAACCGTTCGTCCATAGCTTTGGACGGAACGAGACAAAGTCTTCTACTCATTCTCTACATCAATCTTGGTCATCTCTTTTAGCAAACTTGACGACCGAGTTGCCTCGAGTCAGAGGCGGGAGCCCGTTTAAAGAATCGTCGACGTGGTGCCACCTGGACGAGCAGATCGGAGATCGAAGAGATCGGAGCAGCCGCAACGGAGCGTGGGATGATGGTTAAAGAACGAAGGACTCGGATCGTTCGGTATAACCTTTCTACACTCTTTACAGTTTGTTAGTTTAGCAATAATGGCAGATCCGGGTTAAAGTATACGATAGCGCTAGTTAAAAAGTTTCAGTTCCGCATTTGGCGTCTGTAGACGGCCGGGGCGCTACCGTAAACTTACATCACATATCAAACTTAAACCCAAAACGATATTAAAACACGACTACGAAACACTCTGAATAGCCCTAATAGAAAAGTTAACATCACATGCAAACTGGTCTAAACAAACATTACATGAAACCCTACACCAAAGCATACAGAACATCAAAAAAATTTCGAAACCAAAAATGGACAGGGGGCCGGCCAGGCCGGTTTTTTTAGAGGATTTTGCCGGGTCATTTTTGGAGTTTTGGCCTCGAAAATCTCTGGTTATCTAGTTACATCACATGTAACATTCTGCACTTGTTTAAAAAAAATTTAGAGACCATTTAAAATTCGATAAAAACTATGGTTTTCGGGTTACAGTTTCGGAGTTGTTTCGGTTTCGTGATTCTACAAACATAGTGTTGGATGTAGTGCCCTCAAAGTCAATTATTGGATCGCAGGCATGTGATTGCAATGATTGAGGAGGACCTATACCGGTAGGACAGTCTTACTCAAGATGATAGTATGCTATCTAGTTTGTCTTTATCATCGTGTACAGTTTTAGGTGACATGATCACTATTACACGTTGATAGAGCCCTTAGGATTTTTTCTTGACTACCAGCAGTATGATGGCGATCATATACGTGAGAGTTGGGTAGTCCATAAGCACATCCTTAAAAGTGGTCCCTAGTCGTGGGAGTTTCAAGACAGGGTATCGATACTCCGGAGTAGACTAGTGTATATAGTCGAGACCCCGACGAGGGGCGGTAGCCGGTCTCAAAGGCCATTGGTGTCAGTTGGTTCACCTAAGATGTATACAGGTGCTCATTGGGTTATGAGTGCACCGGACAGGACTCGCCGGGTACCTGCTAGTTGGTATTATACCTAGCGTCAGATAGCAGTTTCCTGGTGACATGTGTACAGGTTAGTTCATCGACCTGAGGTCGTCATTTGTCTAGTGTGAGTTCCCGCTGTGCTTAGATTACTATCCTACCACGGCTCAAAGGAGTCATGCAAACAGGTTTTAGTTGGGTACAGTCCCGAGCCTCATAGAGGCAGTGAGCAGATCGGCAGGGGATTCGTCTCTCCTGGTATTGGGGATGAGATCGTGCTTTGTCTTGGAAAGCCATTACACTAAGTCCTTGGCCAAGGCAGGTGAGAATTACTGGTAGGTATTCAATAGTTTCTCCGGGTGTTCAGGGCTACCCTCCGATACGACTTATACCGCTATTGGTGGTCTGACGTTACCAGCCCCCTAGGCCCGATATGCGATGCTCATAGACGAACGGACCGGACTGTACGGATATTGTCACTGATAGGCTCAGTAGCGTTTCTAGATGAGTTCGCTCATCAGCCTCCCTTGTGGTCAGTACATGGGCAGCCGTTACGCACAGCTAGTGCCGCTGACGTGCTAATGGTTAAACCCACTGTCAGAGTATTGACGAGTCTTTAGAGTCCCCCACAGATAGTTTCCCAACTTTGGACGAAACGTTGTAGAGGCTGTATGGTTTTATGGCAGGGTTCGAACATGCACATGCACTTGTGCACGTGTCATGGTTCGGACAGATAATACTAGTGGACTTTGGTTTAAGCCGAATTCTAGTATTATATTGTGTAGGGATATTTTCTTCTCATTGCATTTTATATTCGGTCGGAATACAAATGCGGGTATGTATATACAGTTGTGGGGTAATCCTATAATTCGTTACGGGATCAATTTTGAAGTTGCCAGTTTTTCTCCTCCCGATTAAACATTAGTTTTAATGTTTAATTATTGCTTCTTGTGAGCGTATCTTTTTGTCCACATTTTCCTTCATGCTTTTCTTTCATGGACGAAATCATCTTGGTGAGGTGGAACTTGAGGGTGAGTCATTGGGTGAGCCATTTGCTTTCATTTGTTAGTCATGGTTTAAAGATGAGGTGTTATTTGTGACTCATGCTTTCATTTAAAGCTAAAGATATTTTCTTTTGATATTTGTGATGATATTTGTTTATGATCACCCCTTGAATGCTTATGATCACCCCTCTCCATTCTATTCCCTTCTTGGTGTGGCCGGCCCCACAAAATGAATGGTCAGTGAGCATTAATCTAATTTTGGCCAAGCCATTTTTTTGGTGGTGGAAAATTTGTTCCATGTATTTTTCATAGCTCAATTCATTCACAACTCAAAAGGAAACTTCATTAACCCTTCACCCAATTGCTTGAGTGCCTTGAGACAAAATATTCTACACACTCTCTACATCAATCTTGAACATGTCGGCTAGCAAACTTCATGTCCGAGTTGCCTCGGTTTAGAGGCGGGAGCCCGTATAAAGATCCGTTGACGTGGTGCCACCTCGACGAGGAGATAGGAGATCGGAGATGCCGCGAGGAGCGTGGGATGATGGCTAAAGACCGAAGGACACGGATCGATCGGTATAACCATTCTATCATTTTACAGTTTGCTAGTTTATGTTAATGGCATGATCCGGGTTACAGTCTATGTTAGCGCCAGTTTATGAAAAAGTTTTTATTCTGCGTTTGGCCTCAAATTATTGGCCGGGGAGCTACCGTAGCCTTACATGGTATCAGAGCCATGCCATTGACCTTTACTAGCTTGTTCTAACATGTTTAAAATATCGATCGAACGAAATTTCCAAAACCGCAATTTCTAAGTTAAAGTTTCTGTCGAAATTTTTTGTCGTATAAAAAATTATTTTGAATATGTCAGAAAATCGAGAAGGCTTTTCTAAGACTGCAGAAGAATTTTGGTAGACCGATCCCACAAAACCGCCGTGGAACCGCCGCGGAACCCATGGGTTTGCCGCGGTTCCGTTGCCGTTTTGGGGCTTCAGTGCACCATTTTTTTCTGGGTGTCTTTCTTGTGGAATTGTGGTTTCTGGAATATTTTGTTTGGGCCCAGATTTGTTTACTGGATTTGTACTTGGCGCCCATTTCGGGAAGTTTTGTCGATCGGAATTTTAAATGTGTTAGTTTACAGTACTTATATTATATCTGCGACCGTGAATGCCATTTGAGCGGTATAATTCGTCTAATTGCTATAGTACTTTTAGACGGGTTTGCGAACGTGACATTCACGTTGATGTTCTGTTTTGTGCTGTGATGTTTCGGATTTGTCGTGGTGGATGTTTGTGTGCAATGGTAGTGCAGTTTGGATTTATTTGTACATTTGATATTGCGGGGCAAGCATCCAACATGTGGACTGCGGTCGCTGCCTGTTTGTATATTATTCTTTTGGGGCACGACCGGGTTGAGGTCGATATACCCGTTGTACATATTTTCATTTCTGTACTAGGTTTACCCCGCGACGGGGTGTATGGATAGCCGTGTTCTGGAGGGCAATGGGTCCGCATCTCATGGCTTTGAGAGGCAGGGGGCTTCACTCTAGAATTGGTAGGCTATTCGCCGCACTCGTACGGGGTAAAGGTTGACCCAAGATGGGGTGCTCAAGTTACCGGATTCCGTGAAGTGCCGGGTGGTTCATTCACTTTGCTGAAGGGGGCTGCCTCGCTTCAAGTTTTGGCGGGTAACTTGCCGCACTCGTAGGGGTCTAGGTTTCATTGCACAGGCTATCGACACGACCAGGGGAATGTCGGGTTTCAGTAGCGGCTCTGTGAAACCCGGGGATCCCAGATTATCTGTATTGTTCTGTGATGCTTATTACTTTTCTGCAATGTTACATTTATCATGCCTGGAGCGATTATTGTATATTGGTATATATACTAGTAGATGTTGTATATGTTTTGCACCCGTGCTAGTCTAGTCCCCGCTCTGTCGTTAGTTAAGTAACCTTACGGGTGATGACGGGACCCAGTGACAAATGCGGATGGCATATACGTACATTTTATTTTCCTTCTTTTCTGGTGTGATTAATTGATGGGACTGCGTTGATTTTGATCAATGCAAAGGAAAACAAACCTGTTTGACATTGTTGGAACAGTTTTCAAAAAGTGTTATTACAAGGACGTATTCTTTTGTTTTGCACAGTGGTATTCAGTTGGAATATCATGCACCTCATTCGATGAGGTAACGGCCGAGATCCCTTCACCGGGAGTGACCCCTTGGGCAGAAGTTTGCGTCAGGGTAATAACTTCACTATAGTCGATTACTTGTTACTTTGCATCGCGGTATTCAGTTGGAATATCATGTACCTCATTCCATGAGGAAAGAGCCGACATCCCTTCACCGGGAGTGACCTCTTTAGCAAAGGTTTTCACCACTATATTTTTGTAAAAAGCTATCAGGTTCCTTCAGCGATATCAAGTTCGTTACGTTAAAGGTTTTTCGCCAAAAACCAGCCATAGCCCTCCGTCATTTCAGTTGGGTATTTAGTAGTATTCAAGCTATGTATTTTGACCAACGCCAAGGCATAGTGTTTGGTAGCTGTTGGGTATTCATCTGTTGCATAGATAGATGAGTTGGTTTGGGACAGTCGTACTACCATTTGGCCAACGTCAGGGTATGTACGGGTGGGTTCAAATTAACAAGATAATGATGGGTAGAACTTGACATGTGACTTATGACATTTTGGCCAACGTTAAGGTCATAAGAGCATGGGGCAAAAATCCATATCGGGAGTTTCTAAAGAAACTGAAACTTTTCAGGCATGCGCATACCTTCTGGAGTGTGGTAACGTGAGTGGATTCCTTCACGTTATCATGCGATGAGAGTTGGATCCCGATTCCCACTGATGAGTTGGTTTACTCTTCGGGTGATCCCGACTAATTCTTCTTTAAGATTTGGAGGAGAATTTGACGACACAGTGGGAGATTTCCTGATTAGATAAAATGATAACCATTCTGATCTAGGTTAGAGTGCACGCAGAGTGTTTTTTTCTCTCTCTTTGGCAGCGACCATTGACCGACCCTAGACTATGACTCAGTGACCAAGTTGAATTGGATTATTGAAGAGGCATTACTACGAATACCCGGATACCCCTTCGAAACATTTTCATGCTTAAGTTTCACTGTGCATTATTAATATAAAACTGATTTCCCAATTAGACACTTGCTCCAGGGTATGTATTTACCAGGTATGATTCTCACATCTGTATGGTTTTACAGATGATGAGTGGGAGTAACTTATTGGGAATTAGGTGATCATCCTCATTATATCGGAATTCATTGTAATTGGTGATATTTGAGGAAATCGCTTGGGTTTTTGCCTGACGGCAAGTATTTGGTTTTTAATATCCGTTGTTATGCACCAATTTCAAATTGATATATCTGTACGTTTATTTTCTTAAAGTGAGATATAACTTTTGAAATTATGTCTGTGACATTTACCTATATCAGTTGACGATTGGGTAAGGAGTATTGAACAACGGAGTAGTTCTTAACCATAAGTATAGTTTTCAACCTACGATGCACAGGTTTTGAGTTATTCAACTCAGCGGACTTATACAGAGTATTGTATGTTGTCCAGTGTCCATTAGGACAAAGGGGTTGGTCCTCGTACTATGTTCTGTTTACTTGTGACTTCTCTAGTTTTTAGATAAGTGTTTTATAGAAATACAAGGTCTAGCTTTTGAGAAGTTATAGGTAAAAGAATAAAGTAGAGAACCAGGCGTTACAAGTATCGGGATTCTTCAAGGTGATCGAAGATGTAGATACTTGTGATTGGTATTCAGTTGATAGTAATGGTTTTGAGAAACTTGTTTCTCTTTCGGGTTACTCATAATTGGATGCATTCCTAAGTTGAGTAATGTTGATCGGCCTCTCTCCATTTTGTTGACATGCACTAGAGACAGCTGCATGATTTGAATCTGGTTCCAATTAAATTAGTGCTAAAGTTTCTATATCGGATATAGAGTGGTTCGTATCTTAACAATGTTAAGGTACGGGGAGTTGTCCGGCTTATGCATAAAACCAGACTTTAGATAACTCAAGGCACGTTTCTGTAATGGCAGTTTGTGGGTTGACCCGGGCTATGACGAGGGTTGATTTTCTACCATTTGGAAGATCAATAGTGATATTGTTCTTGACTCGCCACAGTTTTAGTAAAATGGATTTTTTTAGAAAACAGTAGTGGGAGTATGGTAGAACTGGAAGTGATTCCAGAACCGCAAACGATTACTGAAAATTTAATAGGACCTAAAGATCAGGTTTGACATTCCATTAGCCACTCCGCAGATATGGTTGGTAACCTCAGACACCCGAGAGGTACTCCGGTATCCTCAAAGACGGTGACAGGGAGGTTCTTGTTTACTCAGACTTGCCACTACTGCTGTTCCAGACTATGAGACCCGGCAGGAGGATGGGTATAGCGTCTTTCTAAACTAGCTTTAGAAGTGCACGTGTATATGACTCTGCCAGAGGGTTCTCGTGGTTAGTGGGAGCAGCGGAAGCATAGCGGGCAAGTAGCTTATGTCTATTTATAGACTAAAGCAGATATAGCGGAGAGAGATCATCTATTTTTTGATGTGACAGTCATAGGCTTTTACTTCATCAGAATAGGGGATGGATCAGTTAAGAAAGTTGTAGGGTGTGATGTCCTAGTATATGGATGACATGCACTTTGTAGGAAGTGAGATTCCTATACTATGATCAGTTATACTGTGGTTTTCACACAGTTGTTTCTCCATATAGGATATGGATTTAATATCAGACATTCCGGTTACTAGATCTATGGTTTTAGATCTAGATTTGGGTAGTTTCCTAAATTGGGTACTTAGACAGTATTCTAAAAAGTATTTTAGAATGGACGATTCCTGGCATGGTGGTGTACCTGCAGGTGATGGAGTCTCCCTCTCTAAAGGTGTCTTACAGACTAAAGGGGAGAGGGATGTGCATGATTGGCATATCACTTGCTTAGGCAATTGAGTCTATCATGAGATGTCAAGTTCCACACCAGATGTTGTTTTTGCACTAGATGCAATAAGTTTATATTAATCCAATCCTGGAGAAACATACGGAAGCAGTTTTAGAATATAAGTAGATGTTCTTGGGATTTGATAACGGCAGCCTCCTTTGGGAGACGGTTATCATTCCAGGCTTCCAAGGTGACATGGATGACAGAGTGACTGTCAGAGTTATAGTTTTCCCTTCGACGAAGGGGGCAGTATTATAGACAGGTGGGTTCAGTTGACGAAACAGTCTAAGAAGTTTAGATTTGGAGTTCATTTATGAACTAGGTCCCATCAGATATCCAGACATATTCTAAGACAGGTATTACTTAATTCGGGAGATGGCTTTCTCCGCGAACTTGAGATTAAGAGAGACATAGAAAGAAACATTAGGGCGGATCCACTCACTGAGGCTATTTCTCGAACACAAGAGTTTTACAAACGAGCTTTGCGAAACTGATTAGTAGAGGAGTTGTGTGTTCGGTATCACACAGGCTGTGAGTATGCGACACCATAATAATTAGCCTTAAGTGCAAGTGGGAGATTGTAGGATGTAGTGCCCTCAAAGTCAATTATTGGATCACAGGCATGTGATTGCAATGATTGAGGAGGACCTATACCTGTAGGACGGTCTTACTCAAGATGATAGTATGCTATCTGGTTTGTCTTTATTATCATGTATATGTTTAGGTGACATGATCACTATTATAGGTTGATAGAGCCCTTAGGATTATTTCTTGACTGCCAACATTATGATGGCGATCATATACGTGAGAGTTGGGTAGTCCATAAGCACATCCTTAAAAGTGGTCCCTAGTCGTGGGAGTTTCGAGACAGGGCATCAATACTCCGGAGTAGACTAGTGTATACAGTCGAGACCCTGACGAGAGGCGGTGGCCGGTCTCACAAGCCATTTGTGTCAGTTGGTTCACTTAAGATGTATACAGGTGCTTATTGGGTTATGAGTGCAACGGACAGGACTCGCCGGGAACCTGCTAGTTGGTATTATACTTAGCGTCAGATAGCAGTTCCCTGGTGACATGTGTATAGGTTAGTTCATTGACTTGAGGTCGTCATTTGTCTCGTTTGAGTTCCTACTGTGCTTAGATTACTAACCTACCACGACTCAAAGGAGTCGTGCAAACAGGTTTTAGTTGGGTACAGTCCCGAGCCTCATAGAGGCAGTGAGCGGATCGGCAGGGGATTTGTCTCTCCCAGTATTGGGGGTGAGATCGCGCTGTGTCTAGGAAAGCCATTACACCAAGTCCATGGCCAAGGCAAGTGAGAATTACTGGCAGGTATTCTAGTAGTTTCTCAGGGTGTTCAGGGCTACCCTCCGACACGACTTATACCGCTATTAGGGGTCTGACGTTACCAGCCCTTTAGGCCCGATATGCGATGCTCATAGACGAGCGCACCGGACTGTGCGGATATTGTTACTGATAGGGTCAGTAGGGTTTCTAGATGAGTTCACTCATCATCCTCCCTTATGGTCAGTACATGGGCAGCCATTACGCACAGCTAGTGCTACTGACGTGCTTGTGGTTAAACCCACTGCTAGAGTATTGACGAGTCTTTAGAGTCCCCCACAGATAGTTTCCCAACTTCGGGCGAAACGTTGTAGAGGCTGTATGGTTTTATGGTAGGGTTCGAACATGCACGTGCACTTATGCACGTGGCATGGTTCGGACAGATAATACTATTGGGCTTTGGTTTAAGCCGAATTCTAGTATTATATTGTATAGGGATATTTTCGTCTCATTGTATATTGTATTCGGTCGGAATACAAATGCGGGTATGTATATACAGTTGTGGGATAATCCTGTAATTCGTTACGGGATCACTTTTGAAGTTGCCAGTTTTTCTCCACCCGATTAAACATTAGTTTTAATGTTTAATTATTGCTTCTTGTGAGTGTATCTTTTTGGCCACATTTTCCTTCATGCTTTTCATTCATGGCCGAAATCATCTTGGTGAGGTGGAACTTGAGGGTGAGTCATTGGGTGAGTCATTTTCTTTCATTTATTAGTCATGGTTTAAAGATGTGGTGTTATTTGTGACTCATGCTTTCATTTAAAGCTAAAGATATTTGCTTTTGATATTTGTTTATGATCACCCCTTGAATACTTATGATCACCCCCCCTCCATTCTATTCCCTTCTTGGTGTGGCCGGCCCCGCAAAATGAATGGACAGTGAGCATTTTTCTGATTTTGGCCGAGCCATTTTTTTGGTGGTGGAAAATTTGTTCCATGTATTTTTCATAGCTCAATTCATTCACAACTCAAAAGGCAACTTCGTTAACCCTTCACCCAATTGCTTGGGTGCCTTGAGACAAAATATTCTACACACTCTCTACATCAATCTTGGACATGTCGGCTAGCAAACTTCATGTCCGAGTTGCCATGGTTTAGAGGCGGGAGCCAGTATAAGGATCCGTTGACGTGGTGCCACCTCGACGAGGAGACAGGAGATCGGAGATCCCGCGAGGAGCGTGGGATGATGGCTAAAGACCGAAGGACACAGATCGATCGGTATACCCATTCTATCATTTTACAGTTTGCTAGTTTATTTTAATGGCACTATCCGGGTTACAGTCTATGTTAGCGCCAGTTTATGAAAAAGTTTTATTCCGCGTTTGGCCTCAAATTATTGGCCGGGGCGCTACCGTAGACTTACATATCGTATAATCTACTAGCTTAGCTATAATACCATGAAATTCTAGCTTAGCACCACCTCTAGATTTTACTAAACATCAAGCATGCTATTTTAGAAAATTTGGGTTGCTATCCTAGACTAACCTAGAATCTAAACTAGATGATTAAGGTTTAAGCTGTGATATCATAAACATTACACTAAGAAATGAAGGCAAGAACTTTTGTAGACCGTGTCCTTCTCTTCAAAAGCTCTGTGTAGTAGTCCACGCGACTCCACTAGGCTCCACTTGAATTTGGATCGAGCTTCCTACATGACCTTCGTGCTGAAGAAGATCCACCTGAAGCTCGCTAATCTAAGTTATCTCTTCACTAAACTTACTTTAGTGAAGGAAACACAATACACCTAAGTGCGAATCAAGTGTGGGATGGTGAAGTAGGGGTGTTAAGTTCACTAGGGTTCTCACAAGCCCTAGGTTTCACAACTTATGTGAGTGTTAGGGCTTGGAGGTAGGAGGAGAAAGATGAAGAGAGCTAGAGAACAAAAATGAGCTCAAGTGAGGAAAATGAACAACTTAAGAATGCAAGTGAAGAATGGCTTGATCAAATACCTCACTTATTAAAGCATCGAATAAACCAAATTGTTTATTCCAACCATGCTTCAATAGTGAATCCAAATGATTAAATAAATATAAATGCCATGCTTTATCTCATTCCTCAAATATCTCCTAATATTCCACCTCATTTTCTATTTTCATAAAATAGAATATCATCCATACTTCATATATATATATATATATATATATCAAATATATATATATATCAAATATATATATTAAGAAAATAATTAGTGAGCTAAATATTAGTTAATATATAATTATATCAAATATAATATATATCAAATTATTAAATCAACACTTTATTTAATAATCCGGTTATATCACATATAACCTACTAATATCATTTATCAGTATATCACATTATCAAATCAACACTTGATTCAATAATCTGGTTATATCTGATATAACCTAACCGATAACATATAACCGCCAGATTAAAATATGGTATCACATACATGTATTTAACCAGGCCCTCCGCACATATTTGTTGGCTATAGTGTCCTCAAGTCAATTATTGGATCGTAGGCACATGATTGCTATGATTGAGGGAGGACCTATACCAGTTGAACAGTCTTATTCGCGATGATACACTACTAGAAATAAGGGTTGCCCCTACGGATTTATCCGTAGGGGCAACCCACTGCCCCTACCGATACTACCGTAGGGGCAAAAAATTCATCTGTAGGTGCAAAGGCCGTAGGTGCAAGTTGAAGCCCTGAACTTGCCCCTACGGTCAAAAACTTTCCCCTACGAAGTTCTATGTTGGTACATTTGCACCTACGGATTAGGGCGTAAGGGAAAAAAAGTTATTTTATTTACGGTTATTTTAATTATACTAAATGTACCTACGGACATATCCGTAGGGCCAAGTAGTATCCCCTACGGATATATTCGTAGGTACTTATCCGTAGGGGCAAAATATCAGGATTCCTGATATTTTTCCCCTACGGATATATCCGTAGGGGTCTTTTGTCAGTCCCTACGAATATATCCATAGGGGCAAGACCAACCCCCCTGACACTGAGATCAGGAGGGAAATATCAGTTACTGCTGATATTTTGCCCCTACGGATTAATCCGAAGGGGCAACATGTGTACCTACGGATTAATCCGTAGGTACACATTTTCTATTTTTTTTTAAAAAAAGGGCTGCCTTATTTTTTCTCGCCCTGTGCACAATAATATATGTATCAATAAAATATAAAATTAATCATCACACAACATATATCACAGTATTCATAATCACATCTCACGCATATAATATACAAAAGAAACCCAAATACTGAATATGATATAAATATAAACCAATATCAATATCAATATCGTTTCAAAATGTAGTACAATATGTATGATATAAATAAATACATGTTTAAAAAAATAAGAACCAAAAAGCTACCCTAGCTCGGTCCAGCTCCACCTCTGAATAACGATAGAATAACGCGCGCCTGCTCCTCGGTCAATAAACCTTGCAAATCGGCGCGAGCGGGAGTCTGAGCGTCCTGTGGAGCTGGCGATGTGGTCTGCGCAGCCGCCGTTAAGGGAGTCGCTTGCGGAGCCGCGGCTGTGGGAGTCTGAGCGGGCGGTGGAGCTATAGGAGCTGTCTGCGGAACCGCAGCAGATGTAGTGGCTTGCGGAGCCGCAGCCGAAGGAGATGCATGCCTCTGCCCCTGTCGTGTCTGGACCAAACGTGTGTAAGAAGCGTGTAAGAACTATGTATTACTCGAATTAGTATCATTATTAAGTTATTTTGAAATCCCATTTGGATATCTAGTTTGGATAACCGTTGTTTATTTTAATTACATATGTATGTATGATTAATCAAACCTAAGTCTAAAACTAAATAAGCTCAAGCTACGTACTAATTATGGATATGTTGATATGTATAATATGACATGATATTTTACTATAAAGTAGTATACATACCTGCATCTCCTTCAACTCCTCAACGGTGGCCCTCAAGCTCTCCAGTTCCTGCTGGACACGTCGCTCACTGGAGACGGAGGAAGTAACCGCCAGGGTGGAGTCCAACCTCATATGGGCCCTGCTAGGGCCTAGTCCCCGGCCTCTCTCCTAACCTCCGTGGTGCCCTCCGTATGCGGCGTCCAGAACTGGGGTCAGCAACCTCGGATCGTTCTGTCCGGTAAAATCGATCCCCGAGGCCTCGGCCTGCTCAACCACCCGCTCCTACACCCATATTAAGCAGTAAAGTATAAGTATAAAATTTAAACTTGAAGCTTCCAAAACTAAAATTTCAAATATGGGTAGAATAAATATTTAACACTTACGCAATACTCCTGGGTAGCGACGTCGGGATATCGAAGCTCGTCCGTGGCGGGATCTGTCGAGGTGCCGTGGACGGCAAGATATGCGGACAGCACGCTCGGTGTACCACCTTACGCCACGGTCCGAGCTGTCTGCAATATTAGAAAATAACTCTTAATATTAGAAATATTAGAAAATAACTCTTAATATTGCAGAATTTCAGAAAGGTCGGTCTATTGTAATTTACCGATAACTCCATGGCTCGAGTAATATTCCTCGAGCCACCTGTGTAAGTGGGGCGACCCCTCTTCGCCGACTTCCTGTTCTCTGTATTTTGAGTGGCATGTTTCTGCACAACGCATTAACATTTAGTTTTCTAATTAAGGAACACAAAGAAATAAATTATATCATAAACAATGAATTACATTTAAAATACATACCTCTTTGCGTTGGGAGTCGAAATAATCTCACAATAGAGGCTATGCTCTACGTCGACTCTCGCAAACGCCGGAGTAGATAGGAGGGCTGCTCTCTCTGCCTCGGGGGTCACCATCCACAGGGAGTAGCAGTCGGCCTTCAGCTCATTCCTGTTGTATCGGACCTTGGTCTGCATGTTCTTCATCAGGCCATTGTACAGAGCATGAAGGTCGAGCACCCTCCCAGGGTGATCAGGGTCGGCTACAGGCTGAAAATCGTAATCCAACTGAAAATACAAAAAAACCATTGTTATTAGATTGCAAGTGTTAATAATAAATATATTGGATAAATCAAATGAAAATAGGCTGTTAATACGTACCCGAGCCTGATCAAAGAAGAGGGCGAATGAGCGCCGGTGCTGCTCGTCCCACTCAACGTGAAGTGGATAGTTCTTCACGAGCCGGCTCTCATCTCCCATATACCGGCCGAACCTCTCAGCATGAGGACCGGTATAGCGATAGTCAAGGGTAAAATGGAGGGGGAATGGTGCCTCCCCCCTAGCTCTGTCAGGCCTCAGCCTATGGGACTGATTCGGGCCTCAAGTCCCCCTCTGGGGATGGGGAGGCCCTGCGTCTGGCACGAAATATCAAGACAATCAATATTAAGACAAAGTTGTATTAAGAAATCAAGCTTAAGCGAAAATTGAAGTGTGATATATTGTCACGACCCGAAAGAGCACGTGACTGGCCCTTGAACCATATGAAGTCTATAGGACTCCATCTGATCCAAGTAAGCCAAAAGCCCAGAAATCTAAAACCATTTTTAAGAATAAGTAAAGAACTGGTTTAAAGAAGTGAAGAAAACATGATTGAAATCAAGGTTTTTAAATAACTAAGCCGAATATGTATTTTAAAAACAGTACAGTCTTTTCTAAAAATTTCGGCAGAGTTTCTTTTGTAAAACTGGCCCCGAATGGGGTACAACAAAGATAACAATATATATATATGCAATGATAAAGGCATCCCCAAGCGGGAGCTAGCTCTTCGTCAATTGACGGTCACAACCACACATGCAACAATGATATGATATACAACGCCAAGTGGCGAGGATCAAATCCAAAAGAAAGCTCAAAGCAACAAGAAAAACGCAATACTACTAAGCGCGACTCTAAGGTCGAATAATACATCACTAAGTCTAGGTCTGAAACAATATACAAGTTTTGGTTGATGGAAATTCTAGATACAATGAATAAAATAAATACAATGGCGGTTCTTGATGCGAAAGAATCCACCTACCAAAAGTAAATCACCCGCAAGAAAGTAGTGTGCCAGAAATGCCGCAATAGAACCTGTACGGCAGAACCTGCAAGAACTGTGACACAACGGGGGTGAGTTGCCAACTCGTGAATAGAAATATCTACAAGCAGAAACCGAATGCAGGACATAATCCTAAGTCAACGATCAGTAATATAACCACAAGAATACATCTGATGTATGATAAGGTGGCAAGGTAACACCTAAGTGTGTATGTAGTGCCAGGTACTCAGGTAATAACATGTCATCAGTATAAGGTATGTCTGCATGAAGTAAATATGATGAAGTATCAATGATATCAATACACATATATTAGCATCCCATACCACTAATATTGGTGTAAGGGTATATATAACAGCGCCCTCATACCCTGTTATATATACAAATGAAGTATGATAAGTGTAAATCCAGTCTGTATATGGTCCATGTCTGTATATGATCTATGTCTGTATATGATCTATGTCTGTATATACGTGGAACCCATCCACCCGTCACCCAATGACAATAAGCATCATGTACGCAATATGAGGATATAAACAAATCATGGAAAAACATCATGAAACCCGTGCCTAGCATCGACACGTAAATCCTCGTCCATATAGGGCTCCGTCTGCGGTATCGGCCCTCGGCCCCCGGCAGTACGGGTCAACCCATGTCCATCTCTGGGCTCCGTCTGCGGTATCGGCCCTCGGCCCCGGCAGTACGGGTCAGCCCATATCCATCTCTCAACTCCGGTTGGTATCCTCTAGATATCCGCCGAGCTCAAATACAATCACCGGTAGGTAGTAGTCCCTCTGCCGGGCTCACCGTCTACTACACAGCGAAACCGTTCTCGCCCAGGGGTACCATACCGGGTCCACCATGTACCCGTAATCGGCCTCAACCGCCTCCTCGATTCGGGTTTTCATATATCACTCTAGCACCGAGAAAACACATGGTGGACGCACCGAAATATCATATCAAGGGAACCGGGTTTTTAAATGATTACATATTTGAAATAGCCACGGTTCCCAAATCCAGAAGTCACATATAATCCAAACCAAAATGTAAGTCAATGATCCGATATGATATGTGCGTCAAATATAAATATCATGTCAAGTTACATAAAGGTGAGCTATACCATAATGATCCGATGTGATATATGCATCAAGTATGAGTAGCATGTCAAGTCACATATAGATGAGCTACAATATGATGATCAGATGTGATATAAGCATCGAGTATGAGTAGCATGTCAAGTCACATATAGATGAGCTACAATATGATGATCAGATGTGATATAAGCATCGAGTATGAGTAGCATGTCAAGTCACATATAGATGAGCTACAATATGATGATCAGATGTGATATAAGCATCGAGTATGAGTAGCATGTCAAGTCACATATAGATGAGCTACAATATGATGATCAGATGTGATATAAGCATCGAGTATGAGTAGCATGTCAAGTCACATATAGATGAGCTACAATATGATGATCCGATGTGATATAAGCATCAAGTATGAGTAGCATGTCAAGATCATATATGTTTGTGTACAGATATATGTGTACAATATGCCATGCGGAAATCCTATCATGAATGCGGCGGTACTACAGTGTAGTGGCATGGCAATTATCGATGATGAAGTGTATGAGCCGGCAAATAGTGTACGTGGAACATACGCATCATCGATAATGGTGCTGGTGTCCTAACAGCATGATATCAGTATAGCATTAACATATGCAGGCAATATGAATAGCATGAATATGCGGAAGTCAAATAATCAACACTACAGTGAACAAATTACATCAATAGTTATAAGTCTTGCAGTGATGCCTTTTGAAATAAGACGAATCAGGGTTTTTGTAAAATAAGGGATGTGAAGTTTTTAAGAAAAGATACGCCTTTTAAGTATTCGCAGAATCCCTTTGTTTGTCTTTTAAGATACCCCTGATTCATAGCTTTTGAAATAGGTATGCCTCGGTCTAGTCTAACATCTACTATGCAAACTACAGATCTAAGTATCAAGTAAATCAGGAGGGGTATGGAAACCACCTAAATCTGAGTCGATATATATATAGATATAATAGTCGGTGATCCCGCCTCAATAGTATCGCGTACGATACAGTATATCATATGACATCCTCAAGTCATGAGCGCGGATCTATCATCAATATCGGCTCGTGCGGTAAATCTTCGTACGGCATCCCAATAGCTGGGTACGGGTCAGTATCACATTTCTCTCATCAAATATCAGGTATCACTATCATCATATCATATAAGCTGGGGTACTGATCTAAATCTAGTACAACTGATACCATCTATAAGATATGAATGCGGGGGTAAACACACATCCCAAGCCCGCAAGAATCACATGTCATATCCCAAATAGGAATCCTATCAAATCACCGATCTTGCGGCACAAGGCCCAATATCGTCGACTCATCACTAATGTCGTCCAATATCATCAACGAAGTGCAAGTATAAGGAACATACAAGTGTAGGCGTGTGGGTGCAATTCTATCCTAGGGCTCGCAACTAGGAACTACGCTAGTTACTTCTACCCCTAACTACCCATATCACACCATAATTAACATATATATACACTACATAGTATATTAACTACGGACTGCGGGGGTGCTATACGCCATCCACCCGACTTCCCCCAGTAGATATAATCTACTCACCTTGCGTCTCCATCTTTCGATGTCACCACGCGTTTGCTTGTCGTCCCGTAGTCTTCATAGGGTACCTACACATCAACATATCGTATATGCGCATTAAAACCAGATTAAAGCTAAAACGGCACACGAAGTCCAAAATGATACGATAAGGGGCCTATAGGTGAGAACCTATGGCACGCCTTCAAAACCATCAATGAATCCTCTATATCGTCGTATAAACGCCAAATAGTCGAGGCAAAACACAATTCACAATTGCAGAATCAAAAATACGGAATACGGAAACACGAATCCAAAATAGCAACTTAGGATATATGTCCCAGATTTCAACCTTGGTCACTTTATACAAATCTATATATACCAGGGGTCTAACATAAACATGTAGGAGCTACAGAACCAATAAGAGCCAAGAAGGTGGGACCCAGGCCGCAAATTGCGGCCAATTGGGAGAAATTGGCGGCCGTACGGATGAGTTGGGGGCTAGGGTTTGGGGTGTTGGTTCAATGGTGCCTGCACATCTCACTGTCCACTCAATATTCTTTTAGGGTGTCTCAGGTGATAGCAGATTCTATATATCCTGCACAGATTTCACACATTCCCCGGTATCGGTTTCTAAAATCCGTATTCTGTTTCTAGCTTCAGGTTTTGGGTTCCAATTCATACACTAGGGTGTTGGTATAACCTTAACTGAGCTTAATTTCCCAATACAACACAAGTTTCCTCAAACCCTAACTTGGTTATCCTCAAGTCCATAATATCGCACATTATCGATTCAAAACTAAACATGGGGTAAAGGGAATGCTATAACTAAGCTAATGGTTCAGAAAAATACCTCATTTGGCAACTCAAGAATTTTCTTGAGTTGCCCCTAGTGGCCAAAATCCTTGCTTCTTTAGCTCCATGTGTAGATCTAGGGGTTGTGCACAATTTTAATGAAATGGGTGTGAGGTTTTGTGTATGTTTTTGAGATGAAAAGGGAGGATTTAGTGGAGGGGAGAAAGGGGGCAGTAGCAGCAGCAGCAGCTCAAGTATGAGGGAGGGAAGATGAAGGAAAATGGCTAAGGGTTAATGGTCAAATGCAACCCATACCCCTCTCTCACCAACCCCATTCTTTATTCCTTTTCTTTTTCTTTTTCTTTTTTTCCCCTTTTCTTTTAATTCCAAAACCCTTCTCACAAGAATAGTGATCCCAAAATAACATGAAGAAATGCACAAGTGTGATAAAAGATGATATGCGCCAGTTTTGCAAAAAAAGTCAAAAAGTCCGATTAGCGATTTTTAATCGCGATTAGCACTAAATTAGTGTCAAACTAATCACAAAAACTTAAAAATGTCCTAATTCACTAATTTACCCTATTTTAGAATTTTCCAAAATTTTTCATAGTTTTTCTAACATTTTTCCTATTTATTTGCATTTAATTATAGATTTAATATTAAAATAATCAATAAAATAATATTAAATTATAAAAATTCCCAAAATTAATATTTTATACTTTTGAAAATGTTACAATCTACCCCCCTTAAAGAAATTCGGTCCCCGAATTTAAATTTAAACCCCCAATACTAAAGCAATTTCAGTAATAATCCAATTTGTCGGGGTTCCGAAAACATCAATATATAGAGAATATCATAAAATGTACTGCTCTACTAGAAATCAATCCCCAAAAATGCATATTATAAGAATATCCTATGCGTCTGGTGCGCAAGGAATCAAAATCCATATATGTGTCAAACAGGTGTACAAAACAATATCTAGGTGCAACTGGTGTGCACGAAATATCTATCGTAGGCAACGTGTGTGCCGGACAGCAAAAGCAGGTGCATGTGACATGCATGAAGAATCCCGATTCAGTGCATCTGGTGTGCACCAGAATCGTATACCAAAACACTAGAGGTGCATGAAAACTATGCTGGAAGTATAAATCGAATCACTGCATAAGATAGGCGTGAAATCACAATCAATACCTCGAATGTAATAGCTATGCGCAAAATATAAATATCCAGTGGGTGCATGAAACAAATATCATGAAACTCAGTCATCAAAACTAAATCATGCAAACAGAACTCCCAAAATACCGAAATCCAAAATGACGGATACGTGATCATCGAATCACAAAATTACAAATCATAAATACCGTCATCGGTAGTTCCTCCTTCAGGGTCGAGAAGGAGTCAGTGCATCCACTGCTAGCAGCGCAGGATATCTACTTGCCTCTTGCTCACGGTCTGGCGTCCTCTGACTCTGGGTCCTTACTTTCCTTGCGGATTTCCTATCTCGCAGTCAATCGGCTCATCGGCCCTGTCAGGTGTGCTAATGGGAACGATTCCGTTCTGGCACTTCTCTGGTCACCTCTCGGTCAATCTTCACGACCACTCGTAAGGCAGCATATCACTGGCGTCGGCCTCTGGCTTTCTGAATGCACGTCACACATCTGATCCTGGGTGCAAACATCATTGCAGCGATGTCCGGGAAGGAATCCTGCTCAAGGTCTCTTCCGATCTCGCCTATGCCGAACCGTACAGAGGCTGGCTCTCCTGCATAACCTCTTCTCGCTCAAAAGACATCCGTGTCCTCAGCACAATATTTCTCAGAAACTGGTCACATCCCAACGTCTCTGTAAGCAAATCAGGTCTCTAGTCTCAACGGGAAGCAATGACAGCTCGTCAGTGTCTCACACGAACCTCTTGTTCCACTTGTCCCCATCGTCGTCCACTATGACGTCACGCCAAGCTACTATGCACTGCACTGTTCTCGGCCACGGTCAATCTGAAGTCTCTCGCACGGACTCAAAATCGCGTATTCTGTAGCTTCATCATTCTGTAGAAGATGTCAGGCCGAACAGATCCTCGGGAACACGTCCCAACCATCGGAGGAGTACTCATCACCCGTCCGTCCTTGATCAATTCGCAACGTATCTGGGTAAGCCCCTTTATCCGAACCTGGTCAACTACCTCGTCGACCATGCCGAACTCTGTCCTGCTGGTGTGCGCAATACGACCACTCCCGGGTCTAGGTCTTCTCGTATCGTACTCCAGAAAGGTCCTGTCGAGGTTCCTTTCTTAAATCTCATCCTGCCGAAATGCCCGGAAGTCATCATCCAATGCTGAAGCTAAAGCTTATTCCGGAATGGCTGCATACTCATCGCGCTTCTTTCTGGAAGATATATCTATATACCACGCCTCTGGGTGCGTATAACATCTCTGATGTCAGTGGAGTGGGACGTCATCTCGTCGAAATCTCATACGAACTCTTTTCTTCACTCTGCTCAAATGTCGACTGATTCGGACTTATCTTATCGTGGCTACACGAACTGCGCTCCGACGGCTACGCTCGCATCTGGAGTCTCCCAAGCAGTGTCCCATCACGATATCCGAAAGATGTCGAACCATCCGATCGACTCGTCAGATCCTCATAATCCCCCAAGAGCTCACATCTCGGGTACAGTTTAATAGTATCGAGTACATGCCACAGCGTCGGTGGTCCAGCCGTAGAAGGGCAAACCCAAGCCTCACTAATGGTGCCGCGGAACTGCCGCAAACCCTAAGGTTCAAAGGCTTTCACACGGTCATTAAGTCGAGTTAGGGTTTCATTCTTCTAGAGGGTCCATAGAATCACCTGCATGTCTTTCCGTATACTTTAAACTTAGAAAATGGGCTCCTGACATTCGATCGTCTCTATCGACTCTCAACGAACCTGCGTGAAGTCGTCTCTAGCTGGAAACAATCTATCTGATGACCTCGCATCGGTAACCGAACGAACCACATGTCCTAGTCATTTATCCTCAGGTGACTAGCGACTCACTATCACGTCTCCAAGAACATGCTCATGCTGCAGTAGCTCCAACCATCTGGGCGATATCTCATCATTTGCAGCAGCAACTGGCTCATTCGCCTGTACGCCGAACATCGCCTCAATCCTCCAGGAAGGCAATACATAGGCGGTCATCTCTGAATCGGTCTGCTCTAGATCTGAGTAAGACTCTTCACACTGGAAATCTTCAACTCAACTGGGCACGCTCTGGCGCAAAATCGGACGAATCACCTTCGTCTCTCAATCGGGTAGACTAGCTATCACCTGTCTCATATCTGCCTGAAAGCTACGGCAATCTCAGCTCGTAAGCTTCGGAAGCGACATCCTGTCAATCTCAGCAATAGCTGGTCCATCCGTCTGCACGGTAGGCGACATCACAATCTCTGAGGTATGCTGTACATCAACAGTCCCCGCTCAACTGGCAGCTCTAACAATGGCCCGATCATCCGGTGCAAGACCAAGCACTCGCCTCCACTAGAGGTCACAATCACCAACACTAACTCGAGACGTTCCCATGTCACCAGAAAACACAATGGTCGGCCCTCGTACCAAACGAGCTCACACCGGCCGTAACCCTAGCAGCAGCCCAAACTGCGCTCAAACATGGTGACAGGAACCTCAATCGAGTATTAAGGAGAGCACATCAATGGCAAGAAAGAGAACAACAGATCCAGAGTGGATACATGATCATAGGAAGGAACAGCATCAATGAAGGTATGATCATGAAACTAATAGAATCGGGGATCTCAAACGGATGTATAATCCAGGATATGAAGAGAATCACTGATCTCGAAAGTATGTACATCCTAAGGTTCCTTAAGCGGAGTGGCATGTCGTAAGTATGCCGCGGAACATACCAACGGTACGTCACTCTACTTTAGTCACCTATTCCATTAACCAAGGGTCATCCTAATACGACGAAAGTTCGGGTCTAATACCCCCTCGACCAAGTCTAAGTTCCGTAAGGTCAAGCCTAAGTTCCGTATATATATAACTCCCTAGGCTCCGCATAGTCAAACTTAGACTCGAACCAAGGTCAACCAAGCGCTCTGATACCAACTTTGTCACGACCCGAAAGAGCACGTGACTGGCCCTTGAACCATATGAAGTCTATAGGACTCCATCTGATCCAAGTAAGCCAAAAGCCCAGAAATCTAAAACCATTTTTAAGAATAAGTAAAGAACTGGTTTAAAGAAGTGAAGAAAACATGATTGAAATCAAGGTTTTTAAATAACTAAGCCGAATATGTATTTTAAAAACAGTACAGTCTTTTCTAAAAATTTCGGCAGAGTTTCTTTTGTAAAACTGGCCCCGAATGGGGTACAACAAAGATAACAATATATATATATGCAATGATAAAGGCATCCCCAAGCGGGAGCTAGCTCTTCGTCAATTGACGGTCACAACCACACATGCAACAATGATATGATATACAACGCCAAGTGGCGAGGATCAAATCCAAAAGAAAGCTCAAAGCAACAAGAAAAATGCAATACTACTAAGCGCGACTCTAAGGTCGAATAATACATCACTAAGTCTAGGTCTGAAACAATATACAAGTTTTGGTTGATGGAAATTCTAGATACAATGAATAAAATAAATACAATGGTGGTTCTTGATGCGAAAGAATCCACCTACCAAAAGCAAATCACCCGCAAGAAAGTAGTGTGCCAGAAATGCCGCAATGGAACCTGTACGGCAGAACCTGCAAGAACTGTGGCACAACGGGGGTGAGTTGCCAACTCGTGAATAGAAATATCTACAAGCAGAAACCGAATGCAGGATATAATCCTAAGTCAACGATCAGTAATATAACCACAAGAGTACATCTGATGTATGATAAGGTGGCAAGGTAACACCTAAGTGTGTATGTAGTGCCAGGTACTCAGGTAATAACATGTCATCAGTATAAGGTATGTCTGCATGAAGTAAATATGATGAAGTATCAATGATATCAATACACATATATTAGCGTCCCATACCACTAATATTGATGTAAGGGTATATATAACAGCGCCCTCATACCCTGTTATATATACAAATGAAGTATGATAAGTGTAAATCCAGTCTGTATATGGTCCATGTCTGTATATGATCTATGTCTGTATATGATCTATGTCTGTATATACGTGGAACCCGTCCACCCGTCACCCAATGACAATAAGCATCATGTACGCAATATGAGGATATAAACAAATCATGGAAAAACATCATGAAACCCGTGCCTAGCATCGACACGTAAATCCTCGTCCATATGGGGCTCCGTCTGCGGTATCGGCCCTCGGCCCCCGGCAGTACGGGTCAACCCATGTCCATCTCTGGGCTCCGTCTGCGGTATCGGCCCTCGGCCCCGGCAGTACGGGTCAGCCCATATCCATCTCTCAACTCCGGTCGGTATCCTCTAGATATCCGCCGAGCTCAAATACAATCACCGGTAGGTAGTAGTCCCTCTGCCGGGCTCACCGTCTACTACACAGCGAAACCGTTCTCGCCCCGGGGTACCATACCGGGTCCACCATGTACCCGTAATCGGCCTCAACCGCCTCCTCGATTCGGGTTTTCATATATCACTCTAGCACCGAGAAAACACATGGTGGACGCACCGAAATATCATATCAAGGGAACCGGGTTTTTAAATGATTACATATTTGAAATAGCCACGGTTCCCAAATCCAGAAGTCACATATAATCCAAACCAAAATGTAAGTCAATGATCCAATATGATATGTGCGTCAAATATAAATATCATATCAATTTACATAAAGGTGAGCTATACCATAATGATCCGATGTGATATATGCATCAAGTATGAGTAGCATGTCAAGTCACATATAGATGAGCTACAATATGATGATCAGATATGATATAAGCATCGAGTATGAGTAGCATGTCAAGTCACATATAGATGAGCTACAATATGATGATCAGATGTGATATAAGCATCGAGTATGAGTAGCATGTCAAGTCACATATAGATGAGCTACAATATGATGATCAGATGTGATATAAGCATCGAGTATGAGTAGCATGTCAAGTCACATATAGATGAGCTACAATATGATGATCAGATGTGATATAAGCATCGAGTATGAGTAGCATGTCAAGTCACATATAGATGAGCTACAATATGATGATCCGATGTGATATAAGCATCAAGTATGAGTAGCATGTCAAGATCATATATGTTTGTGTACAGATATATGTGTACAATATGCCATGCGGAAATCCTATCATGAATGCGGCGGTACTACAGTGTAGTGGCATGGCAATTATCGATGATGAAGTGTGTGAGCCGGAAAATAGTGTACGTGAAACATACGCATCATCGATAATGGTGCTGGTGTCCTAACAGCATGATATCAGTATAGCATTAACATATGCAGGCAATATGAATAGCATGAATATGCGGAAGTCAAATAATCAACACTACAGTGAACAATTTACATCAATAGTTATAAGTCTTGCAGTGATGTCTTTTGAAATAAGACGAATCAGGGTTTTTGTAAAATAAGGGATGTGAAGTTTTTAAGAAAAGATACGCCTTTTAAGTATTCGCAGAATCCCTTTGTTTGTCTTTTAAGATACCCCTGATTCATAGCTTTTGAAATAGGTATGCCTCGGTCTAGTCTAACATCTACTATGCAAACTACAGATCTAAGTATCAAGTAAATCAGGAGGGGTATGGAAACCACCTAAATCTGAGTCGATATATATATAGATATAATAATCGGTGATCCCGCCTCAATAGTATCGCGTACGATACAGTATATCATATGACATCCTCAAGTCATGAGCGCGGATCTATCATCAATATCGGCTCGTGCGGTAAATCATCGTACGGCATCCCAATAGCTGGGTACGGGTCAGTATCACATTCCTCTCATCAAATATCAGGTATCACTATCATCATATCATATAAGCTGGGGTACTGATCTAAATCTAGTACAACTGATACCATCTATAAGATATGAATGCGGGGGTAAACACACATCCCAAGCCCGCAGGAATCAAATGTCATATCCCAAATAGGAATCCTATCAAATCACCAATCTTGCGGCACAAGGCCCAATATCGTCGACTCATCACTAATGTCGTCCAATATCATCAACGAAGTGCAAGTATAAGGAACATACAAGTGTAGGCGTGTGGGTGCAATTCTATCCTAGGGCTCGCAACTAGGAACTACGCTAGTTACTTCTACCCCTAACTACCCATATCACACCATAATTAACATATATATACACTACATAGTATATTAACTACGGACTGCGGGGGTGCTATACGCCATCCACCCGACTTCCCCCAGTAGATATAATCTACTCACCTTGCGTCTCCATCTTTCGATGTCACCACGCGTTTGCTCGTCGTCCCGTAGTCTTCATAGGGTACCTACACATCAAAATATCGTATATGCGCATTAAAACCAGATTAAAGCTAAAACGGCACACGAAGTCCAAAATGATACGATAAGGGGCCTATAGGTGAGAACCTATGGCACGCCTTCAAAACCATCAATGAATCCTCTATATCGTCGTATAAACGCCAAATAGTCGAGGCAAAACACAATTCACAATTGCAGAATCAAAAATACGGAATACGGAAACACGAATCCAAAATAGCAACTTAGGATATATGTCCCAGATTTCAACCTAGGTCACTTTATACAAATCTATATATACCAGGGGTCTAACATAAACATGTAGGAGCTACAGAACCAATAAGAGCCAAGAAGGTGGGACCCAGGCCGCAAATTGCGGCCAATTGGGAGAAATTGGCGGCCGTACGGATGAGTTGGGGGCTAGGGTTTGGGGTGTTGGTTCAATGGTGCCTGCACATCTCACTGTCCACTCAATATTCTTTTAGGGTGTCTCAGGTGATAGCAGATTCTATATATCCTGCACAGATTTCACACATTCCCCGGTATCGGTTTCTAAAATCCGTATTCTGTTTCTAGCTTCAGGTTTTGGATTCCAATTCATACACTAGGGTGTTGGTATAACCTTAACTGAGCTTAATTTCCCAATACAACACAAGTTTCCTCAAACCCTAACTTGGTTATCCTCAAGTCCATAATATCGCACATTATCGATTCAAAACTAAACATGGGGTAAAGGGAATGCTATAACTAAGCTAATGGTTCGGAAAAATACCTCATTTGGCAACTCAAGAATTTTCTTGAGTTGCCCCTAGTGGCCAAAATCCTTGCTTCTTTAGCTCCATGTGTAGATCTAGGGGTTGTGCACAATTTTAATGAAATGGGTGTGAGGTTTTGTGTATGTTTTTGAGATGAAAAGGGAGGATTTAGTGGAGGGGAGAAAGGGGGCAGTAGCAGCAGCAGCAGCTCAAGTATGAGGGAGGGAAGATGAAGGAAAATGGCTAAGGGTTAATGGTCAAATGCAACCCATACCCCTCTCTCACCAACCCCATTCTTTATTCCTTTTCTTTTTCTTTTTCTTTTTTCCCCTTTTCTTTTAATTCCAAAACCCTTCTCACAAGAATAGTGATCCCAAAATAACATGAAGAAATGCACAAGTGTGATAAAAGATGATATGCGCAAGTTTTGCACAAAAAGTCAAAAAGTCCGATTAGCGATTTTTAATCGCGATTAGCACTAAATTAGTGTCAAACTAATCACAAAAACTTAAAAATGTCCTAATTCACTAATTTTCCCTATTTTAGAATTTTCCAAAATTTTTCATAGTTTTTCTAACATTTTTCCTATTTATTTGCATTTAATTATAGATTTAATATTAAAATAATCAATAAAATAATATTAAATTATAAAAATTCCCAAAATTAATATTTTATACTTTTGAAAATGTTACATATATACCTTCGGTGACTATCGCACGAGCCTGGGCTCGGGCAGCAGCACGAGCGGGACGATAGTTCCTCCGGTGAGGAACAACCGGGGTCCCGGATGCGGACGCATCCCCTGCAACTAGAAAATAAATATTGACGCTAAATTTTCATGAAGTTCATATTTATTCTATAGAGCATATGTAAAATGAAAAAATATTTTATATTTATTCATACTAACCTGCAGACGATGCGGATGGTATGGAAGCGGCAGGAGTGGCCCCTGCGGAAGATGTGGACGCACCACCGATAATTAGACAATTAAAAATAGATTATATAAGTAATTGCAAAAAGAATGTGTAGATCAATAATATAACGTTCTAAATCAATATGCATGCACTATAGGATATATAAACATACCCGCAGGTGCGGTGGTGTCACCACCTACAACTAGACAATAATAAAAATTGCTAAGTAAGAGCAAAAGGAATGTGTGTATATTTATGATATAGCATTCTAAATCAATATACATGCACTATATGATATATAAACATACCTGGAGGAGCGGGAGTGGCCTCTGTCCCAGATGTGGACGCATCACCAACAACTAGACAATCAAACATTGACAATATAAGTAATTTTGACATAAACAGGCATGAATATATCTGTAATATTACATTCAAAATGGATATGCATGCAGTATAGCTGGAGGTGTGGCAAAATCCACACGGAAGGAAGCATCCGAAGGGGTCTCCGATCTGGGTGAAAGACCGGCCCTCTGAAGCTCCCTACGAAGCTCTCCGGGCGGCAGAACCGCTCTGCCTCTGCCTCTGCCTCTGCCGCGGCTGGAGCTCCTGCCGCCCTTCGCTGCTCCCGACATCGCCATCAAATCTAGATAAACGGTTCGTGGACGCATTAGACAATTATTAAAAGTATTGACTATATATGTATAGAGCGTAAAATGTGAAGTAATAATATAACATTACTGATAACATTTTTCTTTTCGTGGGCGCATTATACATATCTACTTGGATTTCATCATCGATGTCATTTCTCCACGTAACTTCATGATCGGTCGAAGACAACCCGTCCTTCGAAACAGACGGTCGGAGCACTTTAAGCCTTCTCTCTTCTTCGTCCTCATCGCTGTCCTCGTATTCTGGGACATCGTAGACATCTCTGGGTTTCCATCGGCATACAACACTCCACCCCAGATGCTTCAAACACTGTGAGTGGTATACTTGGAACGCTTGGTTCGCAAAGATAAACGGATCTTCATGACAGTAAAATTGAAGTGTGTTCACACTGGTCAATCCATATTCATCTTTCCAAGTCCCAAGATTGCTTCTCCACCTGTCCGTATCGGTTCGCGTATCGTACCAAGTACACTGGAATATATAAAAGGGTTCTGATCGTCCGGGATAGTGGATGCCGAGTATACAATTTAAGTACCCATAATAAATCACACCGTCCGATCCTACCGTCGCAATCCCACTATTCTGAGTGGTTCTAGATGTTTCTAATTCCTTAACTTCGAATTTGTATCCAAGGACACCAAATCCTTTGTAATATGCAACCTCCGTACTAGGAAATTGAGCTAAACATCTTGAATCACTCTCAAATGATGCAGAAAAGTTCGGATCGTGGATCTAACAAAACAAATTTTACGAAAAATACATAACGATACAAGTTTTCATTAAAACTGCTAGCAATAAAATGTTATTCGAATAACTTACATGATCTGTGACCCAATCACAAAAATTATCCTGATGATATTTTCCAATTGTTCTTCATTCCAATCAGGATGCCCCTCACGTACCTCGTTAATATGAATTTTGTTTTCAACAAATAATGGTGACATTAATATTATATCATTTCATACACACACAAACACAGATATAACAATTAATCCAAAAAAACTTACTCTCTAATTTGTTCAAGACATTCGCAATTAAGCAAGATAAATCGGTATATCTTGTTGATAAACATAGTGTCTACCCTCTTATACTCGGCTTTACCATATGGTCCGTCTTGAACTCTTCGTGGTCGGTTAAGCCTTGTCTCAATGTTCTCGTCCAGATAGCGGGAACAAAATATGGTTGCTTCATCAAGAAGATAACCTTGCATGATAGAACCCTCTGGTCGATTTTTTTTGCGTATATACTTCTTAAGAGTGTAGAGGCACCTAATGAAAATATGTTGAATAAATAAATACGGGCATACAGGACAACAATAAATTTTTAAATTGCGCGAAACGAAAAATTACACGTACCTCTCGACGGGATACATCCATCGATATTGTACCGGTCCGGCTAATTTCGCCTCAGTTGCAAGATGAACCGTCAAGTGTATTATGATATCGAAGAATGACGGTGGGAAAATACGCTCAAACTTGCAAAGTATCAACGCAATAGAATTTTCTAGTTTATCCAGCGTCACAACCTCCAGTGTTTTAGCACACAACTCCCTGAAAAAACAACATAGGTCGTTGATTACTAGACCAACCGAGTCGGGGAGAGAAGTCCTGAGGGCTAAGGGAAGAAGTTGCTCCAAGATAACATGGTGATCATGTCTTTTCCGCCCATCGATCTTGCCCTTCACAATTTTTATTTTCTTGCTGAATGATCCTGAGAAACCTGTAGGGACTTTCAAATCATGCAACACCTGCAGGAATCTTTTCTTCTCCGGTTGTGACATATGATAAGCGGCATTGGGAAGTACAAACTTGCCCGGTTTACCCGCTACCGGTCTAGGGTGCAATTCACTTCTTATTCCCCACTCTTGTAGATCCATCCGAGCATTCATGTTGTCTTCAGATTTCCCGTCTTTACAAAGAAGCAAGTTAAGTATGTGCTCTGATACTCCCTTCTCTATATGTATGACGTCCAGACAATGACGCACTGAATTTGTAGACCAGTACAGAAGCTCGAAGAAAATGCTTAACTTGTTCCAATATGGTGGTTTGATCTGTTTCGTCGGATCCATCCCGAAGGTCACGTTATTGTAACCATCCCATTTAGCAATCACGTCCTCTCCGGACAATGGGGATAGAGGTCCAAGAAGCTCCTGATGACCATCAAAGTGAACCGTGTCTAACCTATAGGGGTGGTCTGGAAGCAGGAAACGTCGATGGCCGCAATAACAAACCTTCCTGCTAAAATTCAAGAATTTCGATATTGTGTGTTCATGGCAATGAGGACATGCTTTGTGACCATATACAGACCAACCTGATAGCATTCCATACGCAGGAAAGTCATTAATTGTCCACATTAAAGCCGCACGTAGTATGAAGGTTGTATTTGTGTTTGCATCATATGTCTCTACACCATCAACGAACAAAGATTTCAACTCTTCGATCAGAGGTCGGAGATAGACGTCGATATTGTTTCCCGGTGAGTTTGGTCCGTCGATAAGAAGAGGCATCATAAAGTATGATTGGTCCATAGCCAACCAAGGTGACAGATTATAAACTATCATTACAACGGGCCATGTGCTGTGACTTCAAGCCATATAGTTGAATGGGCAGAAGCCATCAGTAGCCAGTCCGAGCCGGACATTGCGAGGATCACTACTGAATATTGCTTGCCTCCTATCGAAATCCTTCCATGCCGGTGAATCTCTTGGTTGGCTCATTTTTCCATCTTCACTTGGAGGAGCACGGTGATGCCAAATCATTGCCTCGGCTGTTTTCTTGCACCTGAATAGCCTCTGTAGCCTCTGTGTTATGGGAAAGTATCGTGCTATCTTCACAGGTCCTTGACCGGAAGGAATGTCATCTTCGGTACGAATAGATTCACCTAGGGCAGCCTCTACCATATCCTCGATTTCTTCTGATGGAAATAAATTACCGCCTTCTCCTTCTGCCGCATTACCGAATTCTTCTTCTTCTCCTGCCGCATTATCGTGTTCTACTTCTTCTGCCGCAGTACTGCATTCTTCTCCTTCCCCGTGATATTTCCAAGTTGTATAAAGTCTACTAAACCTATGTTTTACAATATGAAGCTCTGTCAATTCTACCTTCTGCCAGTACTTATTGCCACATCTATCGCACGGACAGAGAATCTTCTCTATTATGATCTTATTATGTGCGCGTGCAAATTCAAGAAAAGCAGCAACTCCTGCGACAAACTTAGGTTGCAAACGTTGTTTCCAATCCACATACATCCAGTCCTTAACTCTGACGTATTCATGGGCCATGTTAGACTGTATAACATATAAATTATAGGTTATGCTGACTATATTGAGAAATACAAGAAGGGATAGTTACTGACAAAGGAGAAAATCCGTGTATATGCTTTGTGTGTGCGTTTGTCGTTGAAAATATTAAATTATCGCACGTATGTTAACCGATAGACGGGGACTAAGTGGCGCTTTTAGTTTCATATATGAGTATCGATGAGAATACGAAGCTTTCATATTATCATATAGTGGTTTTAACCCAAACATCTCGAATCGCTCTCTAATTATGCGTTTGTTGTATTCTTGTTGTATGTGTGTGTTCCGGCTGTCGGGGGTAGTCTTCTATCCCATTAAGAATGTATAGAGCGAACACCCATCACTTGTGCTTTCAACCGTTTCGAGTAACCACCTCCCCACTGTTCTCCGAGTACACTGTAATAGAATAGATAATCATTTCAAAGCTATAAAACAACGTTGAAATGAACATCTAATCTATCTTTATACATGGAGAACCAGCGGAAAGATACCGACGAAATATCTCGAAACGGATGAAAACACAAGTGAATGAAGGCATTTGCTTTATACATTCTTAACTTGTCCACACGGGACAAATCTATGGGTTACGATATGATTGAATTTTCTCGTCGCGTAGACTATACGACGGTTGTTAGTATCAAGCTATACCGTCCGATATTTAACAACCTTTGTATAGTTCTATGTCACGACGAGCATCGCACGTATGTTAACCGATAGACGGGGACTAAGTGGCGCTTTTAGTTTCATATATGAGTATCGATGGGAATATGAAGGTTTCATATTATCATATAATGGTTTTAACCCGAACATCTCGAATCGCTCTCTAATTATGCGTTTGTTGTGTATTCTAGTTGTATGTGTGTGTTCCGGCTGTCGGGGGTAGGCTTCTATCCTATTAAGAATGTATAGAGCGAACACCCATCACTTGTGCTTTCAACCGTTTCAAGTAAATTTCGGCAGCACCTTCCCGCTGTTCTCCGAGTACACTGTAATAGAATAGATAATCATTTCAAAGCTGTGAAACAACGTTGAAATGAACATCTAATCTATCTTTGTACACGGAGAACCAGCGGAAAGATACCGACGAAATATCTCGAAACGGATGAAAACACAAGTGAATGAAGGCGTTTGCTTTATACATTCTTAACTTGTCCATACGGGACAAATCTATGGGTTACCATACGATTGAATTTTCTTGTCGCGTAGACTATACGACGGTTGTTAGTATCGAGCTATACCGTCCGATATTTAACAACCTTCGTATAGTTCTATGTCACGACGAGCATCGCACGTATGTTAACCGATAGATGGGGACTAAGTGGCGCTTTTAGTTTCATATATGAGTATCGATGGGAATACGAAGGTTTCATATTATCATATAGTGGTTTTAAGCCGAACATCTCGAATCGCTCTCTAATTATGCGTTTGTTGTGTATTCTTGTTGTATGTGTGTGTTCCGGCTGTCGGGGGTAGGATTCTATCCCATTAAGAATGTATAGAGCGAACACCCATCAATTGTGCTTTCAACCGTTTCGAGTAAATTTCGGCAGCACCTCCCCGCTGTTCTCCGAGTACACTGTAATAGAATAGATAATCATTTCAAAGCTGTGAAACAACGTTGAAATGATCATCTAATCTATCTTTGTACACGGAGAACCAGCGGAAAGGTACCGACGAAATATCTCAAAACGGATGAAAACACAAGTGAATGAAGGCGTTTGCTTTATACATTCTTAACTTGTCCACAAAGGACAAATCTATAGGTTACCATACGATTGAATTTTCTCGTCGCGTAGACTATACGATGGTTGCTAGTATCGAGCTATACTGTCCGATATTTAACAACCTTCGTATAGTTCTATGTCACGACGAGCATCGCACGTATGTTAACTGATAGACGGGGACTAAGTGGCGCTTTTAGTTTCATATATGAGTATCGATGGGAATACGAAGGTTTCATATTATCATCGAGTATCATATATTGGTTTTAACCTGAACATCTCGAATCGCTCTCTAATTATGCGTTTGTTGTGCATTCGTGTTGTATGTGTAACATGATTTTAAACCATTGAGATCAAGATTAATAGAACTGATCATCCTACATTGCAATAGCATTCATCAACCAAAAACTATTATTGCAATGGCATTCATCTATAACAATCAACAATTAAAACTAAAAATGTAGGATACTGATATCATAAAGCGTTATACGCAACATATGAATTCACATGATTGAAACATGCATCAAAAAAACATGTTCATCCAAAAGAAAGGCCACTGTCAACAAATATAGACAAATACGTTATAAAAACAGTAACTAATTAACAAGTTGATTAGCATCTGGATCAAGAAAATGATAGGAAAAACAATTGACTATGATCTATAATGACAAGTCTATTACCATGACTTTCGACTAACAAAGGTGGCTTTTCGTCCTCGGTAGCTTGATAATTGGGATTTCCTGGCGAATAAAAATATGCATATGCCGTTTGACCGGGAACTTCAATAGGAAACTCAATAAGGTCGGGTGTACTGAAGTACGCTTTGAATTTCGCTATATCAGGTGATGAAGCCCAAGCCCTAGCTAGCCCAGCCCCACCCCAACCGAACCCTATCGAAGGTAAAGAACGTCCTTACACTTTCATATTTCTATTAATGATGCAAGTCTCCACCAAGTCAAATTCTTGCAATATCATTACCTATATTTGATTTAATGCTTCAAACCCTTCGAGCATGTGTAAAAACATATTTGTATGCTGTTATGTTGCTATAATGAAAGTTATTTACTGTAATATAAAATTAATATATTGGATTATAAAAATATTGAAAATGTAACTCTACTGATAATTGTCACAAAAGCGCGCTCTTCAAAGAAAATAAATAAATAAAAAAAATAAAGTCTGATACTCAATTACTCAGTTTTTAAATTAAAAAAAAAAAGAAGAAGAAAGAACAAGAAGAAAGAACAAAAAGAAATTCATACATGCATGTTGTCTTCCCATTTTTTCATAAATTAAGCCAACTTTTCTATACATGCTAGTAATTACTGGATACATTCAGGTTAAATGCATAGAGCTAGCCATAATTTCCAGTTAGTGTATATGCCCTAGAGGCCATTACTGTATCATACTGGTTTGTATATTACTTAATAGAAGCTTGGGATATTCACCTTGTATATACAATCTTGCTCAAAATAGTAGTATGCTACTTGGTTTGTTTCTACTTCAATGTGTACATGTGTTTATTTTATCATATCACCTATACGCATTAGTGGAGCCCTTAGGATCTTTGCTTGATTGCCAGCGTTGTGATGGCAGTCACACTAGTGGGGGCTGGATAATCTATAAGCACATCCTTATACAGGTCCCTAGTCGCAGGACTATCGAGACAGGGCATCGATACTCCGGAGTAGACTGGCGCATGCGCTTCTCATCCCAGTGTGGGAGACGGTCTGTCCCACAGCCGTCAGTACGTCGTACTTGAGATAGTATGCTGGTGCTCGTTAGGTTACGAGTACACTGGACAGGACTCGTCGGGAACTGACAAGTTGGTATTATACCTATCGTCAGTTATCAGTTCCCAGGTGGCATGAGTACAGCTTAGTCCGCTGACTTGACACTGGCACTTCGCCTCGAGTGTGTTCCCACTGTATTTTGATTACTACCCTACCACAGCTCAAAGGAGTCGTGCAAACAGGTGGTAGTTGGGTGCAGTCCCGAAGCACTTGGAGACAGTGACGGTTAGACAGGATTCGTCTCTCCCGGTATTGGGGGTTGACATCGCGCTGTGTCTAGGAGAGCCATTACACGAGTAGTCCCTGGCCAGGGCAAGTGAGATATACTGGTGGGCTTCCAGTGTTATCTCAGGGTGTTTTGGGCTTCACTCCGACACGACTTGTACCGCTTTTAGGGGACTGACGTTTACCGCCCCCTTAGGCCCGACATGCGATGTATCAGACGAACAGACCGGACTGTACGGAGACTGTCACATTCAGACTCAGTAGGAGTTCAGATGGGGTTCACCTCGTCAGTCTTCTTATCGGCATCTACCTGGGGACCGTTACGCACAGCTAGTGCCGCTTGCGGTCTGTGGTTAAACCCACTGCCAGTGTAGTGTCGAGTCTTTAGAGTCCCACACAGAGGGCTATTCGCCTCTGGGCAAAACAGAGTAGAGGTCGCATGGTTTTGCGACAGGGTTCGTTCTCATCCGCGCACTTGTGCACGTTTGGAGTCCGGACGGATATTACTAGCAGGCTCTGGTTTGAGCCAGATACTGGTATATGGTTTGGGGTTGATTTTATCTCATAGTATTCATGTTCCTCGGAACAAGAATGCGGGTGTGTATACACAGTTGATTGAGGCGGAGGAAGAGGATTTTCATTAGGGTTTCGGAACGGGTGCGTATGCACAGTTGACAGTCGTCTTTTTCCAAACCCTAATGGATTTATGATATATCAATTAATAATATTAATTAAATGAAATTGTGTCATGGTTGGGTTTAGTTGACTTGTTGACCAAGGTTGACTAGTTGACCATAGTTGAAAGTTTGACCATCATCATTACATATCAAGGATGCTCTTTGATTCTAGCAAAATCATTTAATGTGTGTAATGATAATGGTCATTCCAAACCATCCATCAACTATTTCATTTACATTATTATTATTATTTTGATAATTCATTTGATATTATGTTATGGTTGTAAAAAAGCATTTCATTCTATCATAACACTTCTCTCTCTTCTCTTCTTCTTCCTCCTCCTCTAGTTCATGGAGCTCCCTTCTCATGTGTTGAGAATCCATCTCCTTGAGATAAAAAAAACACCCCAAAGCCACTCTCTACTCACTCTAGGGTTAGAGGTTTAGCAAGCCAAAGATCCTAGTTCACTCAAAGTTCGAGAAAGAGCCCGAAGGTTGAACCCTTAGGTGGATCCATCTTTGACGGAAGAAGGCGACGAGGAAAGCACCATCAACCCCTACAAAGGTTTTAAGAAGAAGGAGTTCAAGTTAGGTATAACCTCTTTTTCGAGTAGCTAACTCTCTTTAGCTTTCTTGCTAGTTTAGTTTAGAAAAGATCCCGACTTTTGTTAGTCCATGTTGCCCCATGCGCTAAAAATTTGATTTTTATACCGTTTCCGCCTCCCCGCAAGAACCGGGGTTGGCAACGTGGACTTACAGTGGTATCAGAGCCTTACTAAACTTAAACTAGCTTAGTAGTGAAGTGTATGGAAGTTCGATCGGAAAAATCGCAAAAACCGGAAAATCAAAACCCTAACTTTCTGTTGAAATTTTTTGTGCTCTAAAAATAAAAAGTTTTACTCCTAAAATAGGCTCAGGGTTTTTTGAAAACACCCACCAAAAACGGTCGCCTGATTCCCTCAAACCACCGCGGTTCCGCGGCGATAGGTATGCATTTGCCGCGGAACCGCCGCCGTTTGGGATCCTCTCGTGATCGGGTTTTGTGCAGTGTTCTTCTGGTAGGGTTTTGGGATTTTTCAGATGGTTTATTTGTGTCCAGGTTTTCCAGAAAAGAAATTTGTTTTTGGGGGCCTATAAATCCGTATTTTTTATCGAACTTCACTACACTTTGACTATAATGGTTATATCTGTGATGTTTATATGTATTGAACGTCGGCTAATCGCTATATGTCGATTAGTCGGGGTTATACATATCTGTGATCTGTGTTTGATGGTGGTTTGTGTATATGAATGCGTTGGACTGTCGCGGGTGAATTAGCCGGGGTGGATGTGAGATGAGTGTTTCTTTTTCTTTCATTCATTGTAAAATGTAAATTGATGTAATATTATTATTTGTATGGCCGCACAACCGGGTCGGGGTTATAGCCGTCATTGTATAATTCTTTTTACTGTTTTTGCTCCTAGGATAGACCCATGGAGGGGTGCACAAACTACCGGGTATCTCGAAGTGCCGAGTGGCCTACTCACGGCGTTGAGGGAGGTTGCTCCACTTCGGGTACTTGGCGGGTAGTTTGCCGCACCGTAGGGATCTTGGGTGGGGTATTGGCTATTCACCGCGACCGTGTAATCCGCTTTTCGTTGCAGGCTCGAAAGGATTGCGGATTCCTAGTATATCCAATGTATTCATCTGTGATCTGTAATGTCTATCATTGCTATATATTTATAACTATTTAGGCGTTGCTTATGTTTTACAGCCGCGCTAGCCCAGCCCCCGCTCTGTCGTTAGTTAAGTAACCTAACGGGTGATGACGGGCCCCATGGCGAATGCGAATGGCATAAGCGTACGTCATATTTTGGTTGTTTTCTGCAATTGTAGGATTAAATGATGGGACGCATTAAAAGAACTAATGCAAGAATATCACGCATTAAAAGAACTAATGCAAGATAATAAACCAAGAAAAAGTCGTTGGAACACTTTCGAAAAACCACTCGGTTCTTTTCAAAACCAACTTTTAAATGCGGAGCTTGAGCCACTCCTTTTTAAAAGCTATCTCGTTCCATCGATCATATCAAGTTCACTACGTTCACGGTTTAGCCAAAACCATTCGTAGCCCTCCGTCGTTTCACATGAATAGTCAATAGTATTCAAGCTGTGTTTGTTGGCCAAAGTCAAGGCATAGTGATTGGTAGCTATTGGGTATTCATGTGCAGCATAGATAGATGCGTTGATTTGGAACAGTCGTACTGCCTTGTTGGCCAAAGTCATGGGTAAGTACGGGTGGATTCAAATTAACCTGGAGAACGACGGGTAGAACTTGACATGTGACTTATGATTTGTTGGCCAAAGTCAAGGTCATAAGAGCATGGGGCAAAAATACACATCGGGAGTTTCATAAGTACTGAAACTTGCTAGATTTGCATACCATTTGGAGTGTGATGATTATGGTAGGATTCCTTCATTTTCGTCACGCAATGATATTTGGATCCCGATCCTACTGTGAGTATATGCTACTCCTCGGGAAATTTCTCACTAAACGATCGATGCTATAAACCTAGTAGGTGTCTAGAAAGGTGTTAGCGGGGCTACGCCCCCAGGGAAAAGAGGTTCTTAAATTAAGGAACTTCGTAAAAGCGTTGGAAAACCTCCCTCGAAGTACCGACACTGGCCTGACTGAACCGTTAAGCAAGTATTGTGCGGTGGGATTGATCCCGGCTAATTCTTCCTTTATGGTTTGAGGAGGGATTCGAGAGACAGTGGGAGCCATCTTGTTTAGACAAACTAAAAACCATTCTAAACTTGCAAGAGCATCGTGCTGAGTGTTTCTTCTCTCTCTCCTAATTGCAGCGACCAATCGACATGACTGGACTTAAGTTACTTCTAGATAAAAACATACTGACAGGGCCAAACTACAAAGATTGGCTCAGGAATGTCAAGATGGCAATCACTTACGACAAGCTGGGGTATCTTCTTACCACCAAAGCTCCCCCCATCCCAGGTCCCACCTCCAGCGTCGCGGATAAGGAAATCCGTAAGACTTGGGAGATTGATTGCGCGAAGGCCAAGTGCCTCGTGCTTGCCTCTATGGACAATGAACATCAGAGGAGGCACGAGAATATGGACCTGGAATCCATATTTATCCATACAAAAGAACTGTATGGAGAGCAGTCTCGTATCGCAAGATACGAAATATCGAAGAAGTTATTTTCGGCAAGATTGGCCGTCGGATCATCGGTAGCGGAACACGTGCTTAAGATGATTGGCTACATTGAGGAGCTCGCAGAACTTGGGACCACGTTGGAGAGTGAGCTCTATACGGACTTGATTCTCCAGTCCCTTCCTTCCACTTACGCCCAGTTTATACTGAACTTCAACTTACAAGAAAAAGAAGTTGAACTTTCAGAACTCCTCAACATGCTGAGGAGCGCAGAGGGCACCCTACAGAAAGGTAGGGAAACACCCATTTTGTTTGCAGGAGGATCTTCTTCTTCTAGGTCCAAGGCGAAAGCCAAGGGAAAGAAGAAGAAAGCCCCCGCCAAACCAAGGGGCGGTGTTAGTAAAGTGGATACGAAGGGAAAGGCAAAGGCAACAAAGATAGCGGGGAAGCTTGTGGGTAAAGAAGAATGCTTCTATTGTCATAAGAGTGAACACTGGAAAAAAGATTGCAGGGCTTGGAAAGCCAGGACACAGGAACTGAAGCAGGTTGCGGCTTCAGCTTCAGGTGTGTATGTTATTGAAAACTGTCTTTCGATAAACTCTACTTCCTGGGTATTGGATACCGGATCAGGATCTCATAGCTGTAATTCTTTGCAGGCGTTGAGAAACCGTAGGTTTTTGAAGGCGGGTGACATGACCCTCAGAGTTGCGAACGAAGCTAGCATGGATGCTAAGGCCGTGGGGGACTATCACCTGGGAATGACAGATGGGCATGTTTTTGTTTTGCGTAATTGTTTTTTTGTACCCAACGCAACTTGTAATATCATTTCTGTATCTTTGGTTTCTAAAGAAGGTTATGAATTTGCGTTTGTAAGTAATGTTGTAAACATTCACCTTAATCAAGTTCTGATTGGGTCAGGTACACTGAGCAATGGTATATACGTATTAAACCAACCACAGATTTTCAATGTCCAGAATACACACAAAAGAAAGTCTCCAGATATTAATCAGACTTTCTTATGGCATTGTAGACTGGGTCACATCAATGAGAGAAGGTTGACTAAGTTAGGTACAGAAGGATATTTGGATCCGTTCGAATATCAATCGTATGCCACTTGTCAATACTGTCTCAAAGGAAAGATGACAAAGACTCCGTTCACTGGACACGGAGTAAGAGCGAGCGAGCTCTTGGGACTTGTACACAGCGACGTGTGCGGTCCAATGTCTACACATGCGCGAAGCAGTTATTCTTACTTCATTACTTTTACGGATGACTTTTCAAGGTACGATTATGTCTTCTTGATGAAGCATAAGTCCGAAGCCTTTGAAAAGTTCCAGGAATATAAGAATGAAGTAGAAAAACAAACCGGCAAAAGTATCAAGATTCTAAGATCGGATCGAGGTGGAGAATACTTAAGTGCCGAGTTCCTGAATTACTTAAAAGAGAATGGAATTCTCTCTCAGCTTACTCCTCCGTACACACCGCAACATAATGGTGTATCGGAGAGACGGAACCGGACCCTATTGGATATGGTACGGTCCATGATGAGTAACGCTGAGTTACCGCGATCATTCTGGGGGTATGCGCTAGAATCAGCTGCATACCTTTTGAACCGAGTTCCCACTAAGACTGTGCCTACCACACCATATGAGATATGGTGTGGAAAGAGGCCCCATCTTAATCACATTAAGACATAGGGATGTCCAGCTTTTGTCAAAAAGCAGCATGCGGACAAACTCGAGGCACGCTCAGTACAGTGCAAGTTCGTGGGATATCCAAAGAACTCCAAGGGATATTTCTTCTACTGCGAAGAGGAACAGAAGATTTTTGTTTCTCGTCATGCCTACTTCTTGGAAACTGAGTTTTTGGAAAACCAGATAAGTGGGAGCACAGTAGAACTGGAAGAAATTCCAGAACCACGAGCTATTACTGAAAGCTTAGAGGAACCAGAGGGTTCAAAAGAACAGGACATTCCTACGCCGCTCCGCAGGAGTAGTAGGCAGTCTCATCCGCCGGAGAGATACTACGGTTTTCTCATAGACGGGGATAGAGAGGATTGCATCATAGATTATGATGAACCTACTAGCTTCCAGCAGGCCGTTTAGAGCGTTGACTCGGTAAAATGGCTGGATGCAATGCGGACCGAAATGGAGTCCATGTACACCAACAAAGTATGGACGTTGGACATTGCTCCAGACGGGGTAAAACCTGTAGGATGCAAGTGGATCTTCAAAAGGAAGATTGGTGCAGATGGAAAGGTTGAGACCTATAAAGCTAGATGGTTGCAAAGGGTTTTCGTCAAAGACCTGGTTTGGACTATGACGAGACCTTTTCTCCGGTAGCTATGCTGAAATCCATTCGGATCCTTTTTGCCATTGCTGCCTTCCACGATTATGAGATTTGGCAGATGGACGTAAAGACCGCTTTTCTAAATGGAAATTTAGAGGACTGTGTCTATATGGACCAGCCAGAGGGTTTCATTCAGAGTGGGAGCAGCGGAAAGGTGTGCAAGTTGCTTAAGTCCATTTATGGACTAAAGCAGGCATCGCGGAGTTGGAACATCTGTTTTGATGAGACGGTCAAGGAATTTGGCTTTATCAAAAATCCAGATGAACCATGCATCTATAGTAGATTTGTAGCGAGAACTGTAGTATTCCTCGTTTTATACGTGGATGACATTCTCTTAATAGGAAATGACATTCCTTTGCTACAATCTGTCAAGGGGTTCTTGTCACACAAGTTCTCCATGAAAGACCTGGGTGATGCCTCATACATCCTGGGGATCCGGATCCATCGTGATAGATCCAAGAGGATATTAGGACTTTCACAGTCCAGGTACATCGACACCATACTGAAAATATTCAGTATGGAAGATTCCAAGCGCGGTAACCTACCGGCTTGTCACGGGATCACCCTCTCTAAAGAGATGTCTCCCAAGACTGATTTAGAGAGGGATCGCATGTCTATTATACCCTACGCTTCTGCGGTAGGCTCTATAATGTATGTGATGTTGTGTACTAGACCGGATGTAGCTTATGCGCTAAGTGTGGTAAGCCGGTATCAGTCAAACCCTGGGGAGAAACACTGGATAGCGGTAAAGAACATTCTCAAGTTCCTGAGAAGGACTAAGGAGATGTTCTTGGTGTATGGCGGAAAAGACCTCCAGATCGAGGCCTTTGCTGACTCCAGCTTCCAGAGTGACAAGGATGATTCCAAGTCCATGTCGGGTTTTGTCTTTACCCTCAATGGAGGGGCGGTGTGTTGGAAGAGTTCCAAACAGGAAACCGTTGCAGACTCGACGATGGAAGCGGAATACATCGCTGCATCTGATGCCGCAAAAGAAGCTGTCTGGATGAGGAAGTTCTTGAAAGAACTTCAGGTGGTTCCGTCCATTGTTGACCCAATACCTCTGTATTGCGACAACAACGGGGCTATAGCTTTAGCGAAGGAACCCAGGTCCCATCAGAGATCCAGACACATCTTGAGGCGGTATCACCTGATCAGAGAGATCGTGGATCGCAAGGAGATCGAGGTTCGGAGGGTTGCTTCAGAAGAAAACACTGCAGATCCATTCACCAAGGCCCTACCCCAGACACAGTTCGAGCGGCTGATCGAGATGATAGGTCTTCGATACGCCAGTACATGGCCTTAGTGCAAGTGGGAGATTGTTAGTGTATATGCCCTAGAGGCCATTACTGTATCATACTGGTTTGTATATTACTTAATGGAAGCTTGGGATATTCACCTTGTATATACAATCTTGCTCAAAATAGTAGTATGCTACTTGGTTTGTTTCTACTTCAATGTGTACATGTGTTTATTTTATCATATCACCTATACGCATTAGTGGAGCCCTTAGGATCTTTGCTTGATTACCAGTGTTGTGATGGCAGTCACACTAGTGGGGGCTGGGTAATCTATAAGCACATCCTTATACAGGTCCCTAGTCGCAGGACTATCGAGACAGGGCATCGATACTCCGGAGTAGACTGGCGCATGCGCTTCTCAACCCAGTGTGGGAGACGGTCTATCCCACAGCCGTCAGTACGTCGTACTTGAGATAGTATGCGGGTGCTCGTTAGGTTACGAGTACACTGGACAGGACTCGTCGGGAACTGACAGGTTGGTATTATACCTATCGTCAGTTATCAGTTCCCAGGTGGCATGAGTACAGCTTAGTCCGCTGACTTGACACTGGCACTTCGTCTCGAGTGTGTTCCCACTGTATTTTGATTACTACCCTACCACGGCTCAAAGGAGTCGTGCAAACAGGTGGTAGTTGGGTGCAGTCCCGAAGCACTTGGAGACAGTGACGGTTAGACAGGATTCGTCTCTCCCGGTATTGGGGGTTGACATCGCGCTGTGTCTAGGAGAGCCATTGCACGAGTAGTCCCTGGCCAGGGCAAGTGAGATATACTGGTGGGCTTCCAGTGTTATCTCAGGGTGTTTTGGGCTTCACTCCGACACGACTTGTACCGCTTTTAGGGGACTGACGTTTACCGCCCCTCTAGGCCCGACATGCGATGTATCAGACGAACAGACCGGACTGTACGGAGACTGTCACATTCAGACTCAGTTGGAGTTCAGATGGGGTTCACCTCGTCAGTCTTCTTATCGGCATCTACCTGGGGACCGTTACGCACAGCTAGTGCCGCTTGCGGTCTATGGTTAAACCCACTGCCAGCGTAGTGTCGAGTCTTTAGAGTCCCACACAGAGGGCTATTCGCCTCTGGGCAAAACAGAGTAGAGGTCGCATGGTTTTGCGACAGGGTTCGTTCTCATCCGCGCACTTGTGCACGTTTGGAGTCCGGACGGATATTACTAGCAAGCAGTGGTTTGAGCCAGATACTGATATATGGTTTGGGGTTGATTTTATCTCATAGTATTCATGTTCCTCGGAACAAGAATGCGGGTGTGTATACACAGTTGATTGAGGCGGAGGAAGAGGATTTTCATTAGGGTTTCGGAACGGGTGCGTATGCACAGTTGACAGTCGTCTTTTTCCAAACCCTAATGGATTTATGATATATCAATTAATAATATTAATTAAATGAAATTGTGTCATGGTTGGGTTTGTTGACTTGTTGACCAAGTTTGACTAGTTGACCATAGTTGAAAGTTTGACCATCATCATTACATATCAAAGATGCTCTTTGATTCTAGCAAAATCAATTAATGTGTGTAATGATAATGGTCATTCCAAACCATCCATCTACTATTTCATTTACATTATTATTATTATTTTGATAATTCATTTGATATTATGTTATGGTTGTAAAAAAGCATTTCATTCTATCATAACACTTCTCTCTCCTCTCTTCTTCTTCCTCCTCCTCTAGTTCAAGGAGCTCCCTTCTCATGTGTTGAGAATCCATCTCCTTGAGATAAAAAAACACCCCAAAGCCACTTTCTACTCACTCTAGGGTTAGAGATTTAGCAAGCCAAAGATCCTAGTTCACTCAAAGTTCGAGAAAGAGCCCGAAGGTTGAACCCTCAGGTGGATCCATCTTTGACAGAAGAAGGCGACGAGGAAAGTACCATCAACCCCTACAAAGGTTTCAAGAAGAAGGAGTTCAAGTTAGGTATAACCTCTTTTCCGAGTAGCTAACTCTCTTTAGATTTCTTGCTAGTTTAGTTTAGAAAAGATCCCGACTTTTGTTAGTCCATGTTGCCCCATGCGCTAAAAATTTGATTTTTATACCGTTTCCGCCTCCCCGCAAGAACCGGGGTTGGCAACGTGGACTTACATTTCCTCTACGGTAAACTTTCATCAATGCAACACTTTAGTTCGCCTAACTAGATCGCCATTCACGAACACAATCTATTTATATGGCATGATTTTATACACTTAATTTTACCACATTTAATGAAAATGAATCATTCATGATATGATACATGTATATACATCGATACCCAACCCCAACCTAACCCTAGCCCCAGCCCCAGCCCAACCCCAGCCCCAGCCTCGCCCCGCCCCAACCTAACCCTAACCCTAGCGCCAGCTAAACCCCAGCCCAACCCTAAGACAAACCCTAACCCCAGCCCCAGCCCCAGCCGCAGCCGAACCCCAACCCTAACCCTAACCCCAACCCCAACCCCAACCCCGACCGCAACCCCTGCCGAACCCCAACCCCGACCACAACCCCAGCCCCAGCCATGAACCCTAGCCCTAAATAATCAAAAATTTCTTTAATTTAGTTGAAGATTTACTAACCTGAATGGCGGTGGCGATGACGAGAACAGTGGTGGCGACGACGAGAACAGGGGTGGCGACGAGAACGGCAGTGGCGACGATGAGAACGGCGGTAGCGATTTGGGGATTTTGTTTCGCGCGCGATCAAGAGAGGGAGAAATAGATAACGGGCGTAGGCGATCGATCTGTGCCTTTATTAAATCGCTATTTAGTTGCCCCTACGGATTTGTCCGTAGGTCCTTGGTTTGCGGCTCCGTAGGGGCAAACACCAAATTAAGAATTAATATTATTATTCTTGAACGTCTTGGCCCGTAGGGGCAACCTTTTAGCCCTACGGATTAATCCGTAGGGCCAACAAAAATCTGCCCCTACGGATTTCAATATCCGTAGGGGCAATCCACTATTTTACTAGTGATAGTATGCTATCTGGTTTGTCTTTATCATCGTGTACATACTTTAGGTGAAATTACAGATCACTATTACATGTTGATAGAGCCTATAGGATTCATGCTTGACTACCAGCAGTATGATGGCAATCATATATGTGAGAGTTGGGTGGTCTATAAACACATCATTAAAGTGTCCCTAGTCTTGGGAATTTCGAGACTGGGCATCGATACTCCAAGAGTAGACTAGTCTATACGGATCGAGACCCCGACAAGGGGCTGTGGCCGGTTTCACAAGCCATTGGTGTCAGTTGGTTCACCTAAGATGTATACAGGTGCTCATTGGGTTATGGGTACACCGGACGGACCCGCCAGGAACATGCTAGTTGGTATTATACCTATTGTCCGATAGCAGTTCCCTGGTGACATGTGTACAGATTAGTCTATCGACCTGAGATCGTCATTTTTCTCATGTGAGTTCCCACTATGCTTTGATTACTACCCTACCACGGCTTAAAGGTGTCGTGCAAACAGGTTTTAGTTAGGTACAGTCCCGAACTACATGGAGGCAGTGAGCGGATCATCAGGAGATTCGTCTCTCCCGGTATTGGGGGTTGATGTCATGGTCTGCACGGATGGCCATCACCAGAAATGCTCGGCCGGGGTAGACGAAAATTACCGATCTAGGATCGATAGTTTCTCAGTTGGTGATAGGTTTCATGCCGACACTAAATGTCAAGTTATTAGGGATCTGACTTTATCCACCCCCTAGACTCGATATGTAATACTCATGGACGAACGGACTGGACTGTACGGATATTGTCACTGTCAGGCTCAGTAGGGTTTCAGGATAAGTTTGCTCGTCGGCCTCCCTTTCGCTCAATACTTGGGTAGACATTACGTACAGCTAGCACCACTGACGTGCTTGTGGTTAAACCCACTGCCAGCGTATTGACGAGTCTTTAGAGTCCCACACAGAGCGTTTCCCTAGTTCAGGCGAAACGTTGTAGAGGCCGTATGGTTTTATGGCAGGGTTCGATTATATACGTGCACTTGTGCACGGATCATGATCGGACGGATAATACTAGTGGGCTTTGGTTTAAGCCGGATCCAAGTATTATATTGTTGGATTATTTTCGTCTCGTTGTATTCATATTTAGTTGGAATACGGATGCGGGTATGTATATACGGATGAGGGGTATTCTTGTAATTCGTTACGAGATTACTTTAGAATATGACATTTTTTTTCTATTAAACATTTAGATTAAATGTTTAATTTTGTGGAAAGTGTGAGTGCAAGTCTTGGCATTGTGCATTGATGCTGAATGTGGCCTTGATGATTCATGGTGACATGGGGGTTGTTTTGTTTTGGCTAAGATATTTGTGTGTGATATTATGGTTATGTGATGGCTGCTCATTTTTTTGAGTGAGGATTTTACTTTAAGTGCCAAAAAATAACACACAAAAAAGCTAAGCCCAAAACAACTCAAGAAAAGAAGCAAACACTTTTTCTTCACTTGCTTTTCTTCTCTTGAGCTCACACTTTTCTTCACATGGCTTCTTCTTCAACCTCCACCCAAACCCTTTCATGAGTTGAGAATCCTTGGGTGTTTTGAGACAAAGTATTAACACACAACTCTACTTCATCTTGGCTATCTAGGTTGGCAAACTAGATACCCGAATTGCTTTGGTTTTGAGGTGGGAGCCCATATTACTAATCCTCGACATGGATCGTCTTCGACGAGGGAGACTGGAGATCAAACTTGATCGAGGAAGCCACGAGGAGCTTGGGACAGAGGTTGAAGACTGAAGGACATGGATCGATCGGTATAACCTCCCAAAACTCTTTTCATTGAACTAGTATACGGTTAATGGTACGATCCGTCGATTAGGGTTCCGTTAGCGCCGGTTTTTAAAGTTTTTTGTTCCGCGTTTGGCCACGGATTGATGGCCGGGGCACTGCCGTAACCCAACATGGTATCAGAGCCAACCTATTAACCGCATACTAGTGTGTTTAGACAATGTTAAAGTATCGAAACCGAAATAACTCCAAATCAACACCAACTAGTAATCTAGTCTCTGTCGAATTTTTCCGAGTCTTCTAAAATTATTTTTGCAACTGCAGAAGACTACATAGGTGACCACTAGAACATACCCCAAATACGAGCCTAATCTAACAAAATTTGGCCGGACAGATTCTAGAAAATTCCAAGGTGGCCGGTTTTGTAGTGGTGTTTGGACTTGAAATTTTAGGTGTGGTTTAGTCTCTGGAATATTGGTTAAGTGGTATTGCTTGTTTAGCCCAGTTTGGATATGGTTTTATCTAGTTGTTTTGGGCTATTCGGGGTTATTTCGAAGTCGATATTTCTAACATTGTTTAAAATTTTCAGTACATGCATTACTATCTGCGACCGTGAATGTCATTAGAGCGGTACAACTTGTTTATTTGCTATAATTCTTTTAGACGGGTTTGCGAACGTGACATTCACGTTGATGTTCTGTGTTGTGCTGTGTTTATTGCGGAATCGTCGTGGTGGATAGCTTGGTTGCAATGATAGTACAGTTTAGTTTTATTTGTATATTTGATATCGTTGAGCGAGCGTCCGACATGTGGACTGCCGTCACTACCTGTTTGTATATTATTTGTTTGGGGCACGACCGGGTTGAGGTCGATGTCACCATTGTACATATTTTCTTTTCTGTATTAGGATTACCCCGCGATGGAGTGCATGGATAGCCGAGTTCTGGAGGGCAACGGGTCCACATCTCATGGCGTTGAGAAGGAAGGGGCTTCACTCTAGAATTGGCGGGTTATTCACCTCACTCGTAGGGGGTATAGGTTAACCCAAGGAGGGATGCTCAAGTTACCAGATTCCGTGAAGTGTTGGGTGGCCCATCCACTTTGATGAAGGGGGTTGCCTTGGTTTTAGTTTTGGCGGGTAACTTGCCGCGCTCGTAGGGGTTTAGGTTTTCATTGCATAGGCTATCCACACGACCAGGGGAACGTATGGTTTCACTTGCGGTTCAAAGGAAACCCGGGGCTCCCAGTTTATCTGTATTGTTCTGTGATGCATATTGCTTATCTGTGATGTTGCATTTATCACGCCTGGAGCGATTATTGTATATTGTTATATATATACTAGTAGATATTGTATATATTTTACACCCGCACTAGTCCATCCCCCGCTCTGTCGTTAGTTAAGTAACCTAACGGGTGATGATGGGGCCTAGTGGCGAATGCGGATGGCATATACGTACATCATATTTTCGTTCTTTTGTGGTGTGATTAATGGATGGGACTGTGTTGATTCTGATCAATGCAAAGAAAACAAACCTATTCGATGTTGTTGGAAAATTTTTCAAAAAGCTGTTATTACAAGGATGTTTTCTTTTGTTTTGCACAGCGATATTCGGTTATGAATATCCAGCAACACATTCCACGAGGCAAGAGCCGAGATCTCTTCACCAGGAGTGACCTCTTGGGCAGAAGTTTGCGTCAGGGTAATAACTTCACTATAGTCGATTACTTTTTGATTTGCATCGAGATATTCAGTTGGAATATCCTGCACCTTATTCGACGAGGAAAGAGTCGAGATCCCTTCACCGGGAGTGACCTCTTTAGCAAAGGTTTTTGCCACTATATATTTATAAAAAGCTATCCAGTTCCTTCAACGATATCAAGTTCGTTATGTTAAAAGTTTATCGCCAAAAACCATTTGTAGCCCTCCGTCATTTCAGACGGGTAGCACTTAGTATTCATGCTATGTTTATTGGCCTTCGTCATGGCATAGTGTATGGTAGCTTCTTGTTACCTTTCTGTTGCATAGATAGATGCGTTGGTTTGGGAAAGTCATACTACTATTTTGGCCTTCGTCAAGGGTATGTACGGGTGGGTTCAAATTAACCTGGACAATGACGGGTAGAACTTGACAAGTGACTTATGATATGTTGGCCTTCGTCAAGGTCATAAGAGCATGGGGTAGAAATCACATCGGGAGTTTCAAACATACTGGAAACTTGCCAGACATGTGCATACCTTCTGAAGTGTGATAACTTGAGTGGATTCCATTAGGTTATCATGCGATGATAGTTGGATCCCGATTCCCACTGATGAGTTGGTTTACTCCTCGGGTGATTTTAGATGATCCCGACTAATTCTTCTTTCAGGTTTGGAGGAGAAATTGTGGATACAGTGGGAGACATCCTGATTAGATAAAGTGATTGACCATTCTGATCTAGGTTAGAGTGCACGCTGAGTGTTTCTTTTCTCTCTCTCTCTCTTTGGCAGCGACAATGTCTCGACCCTAGACTAGAACTCATAAACAATGTTAACCGAACCTTCTTAAAACACATTGGTTTTTAGATTGTCAGAGTTGCATACTTCATTGCCACTCCTACTTTTACCCTTTGCATTTCTCCGAAACATTCTGTATCACTACGAAGATCCACATTTATTGGATATGACCATCGTATAGTTACATACGAACTCGAAGAAACTTGTTTCAGATTCGAGAATGGTTTCCGGTTCTGGAGAAAATGAATATGACTATTCGGTTGTCTTTTCCTTTTGCCTTCTCTCAGGTTGTGACGGCTCCAAGGATTAGGAGAGGGTACACCTATTGTGCTTATTGGATAGTCTTCTTCCAGACCATACGCAGGTGCCGAAAGGTGGGGAAAGAAGAAAACCAATTAGTCTTAGTGTGGTGTACAGAAGGTAATAAATAAAGACAAATAAAGGGATTAGAAAGAGGGCAAAGTAAATTGCGACTGCTATTATTTACGACCAAACCGCGTATTTCATCGCCACTCCTACTTCACCTTTGATTTTTTCCAGAACACCCCGTATCACTACGAAGATCCATATTTATTGGATAATCCATCGTATAGTTATATACAAACTCAAATGAACTTGTTCCAGTTCGAGGATAGATTCTGGTTCAGGAGAAATAGAATAAGGTTTATTCAGTTGTCTTTTATATTTACCTTCTCTCAGGTTGCGAGTACTCCTTGGATTAGGAGAGTACACCTATTACACTTATTGGATAGTCTTCTTCCAAACCATAGGCTGGTGCCAAACGGTAAGGAAGGAAGAAAACCATTTAGCTTAAGGGTGGTGTACATAAGGTAATGAGTAAAGACAAATAAAGGGATTTGGAGAGATGGCAAGGAAATATACGTTTACAGTAATGAATCTGGATAATGGAAGAGGCATACTAAAAATACCCGGATACCCCTTCGAAACATTTTCATGTTTCAGTTTCACTGTGCATTGTTAATTGAAAACTGATTTCCCAATTAGATCCTTACTCCAGGGTATGTATTTAGTAGGTTTGATTCTCACATCTGTATGGTTTTATAGATAATGAGTGGGAGTAAGTTATTGGGAATTAGGTGATTATATCCTTTTTATATCAGAATTCGTTGTAATTGGTGATATTTGAGGAAATCACCTAGGGTTTTGCCTGACGACAAATATTTGGTTTTAAATATCCGTTGTTATGCACCAATTTCAAACTGATATATCTATACGTTTATTTAATAAAGTGAGATATAACTTTTTTAAATTATGTCCATAACATTTACCTGTATCAGTTGATGATTGGGTAAGGAGCATTAAACAGCTGTGTAATTCTTTTAAACCATAGTACAGTTTTCAACCTACGACGCACAGGGTTTGAGTTATTGAACTCAGAGGACTTATACAAAGTATTGGATGTTGTCCAGTATCCATTAGGACAGTGGGGTTAGTACTCGTACTATATTCTGTTTACTTGTGACTTCTCCAGTTTTAGACAAGTATTTCGTAGAAATACAAGGTCCAAGTTTTGAGAAGTTATAGGTATAAGAATAAAGTAGAGAACCAAGTGTTGCAAGTATCGGGATACTTCAAGGTGATCCAAGATATAGATACTTGTGTTTGGTATTCAGTTGATAGTAATGGTTTTGAGAACTTGCTTCTCTTTCAGATTACTCATATCTGGATGCACTCTTAGTTGAGTAATATTGATCGACCTCTTTCCATTTAATTCACATGCACTGGAGACAGCTGTATGATTTGAATCTGGTTCCAATTAAATCATTGCTTCTGTTTCTATATTGTATATAGAACGGTTCATATCTTAACGATGTTAAGGTATATGGAGTTGTTCAGCTTATGCTTAAAACCAAACTCTTGATAACTCAAGGCACATTTCTGTAATGGTAGTTTGTGGGTTATCCCGGGCTATGACGAGTGTTAACTTTCTACTATCTGGAAGATTAATAGTGATATTGTTCTTGAATTGCCACAGTTTTAGTAAAATGGACTTTTTCAGAAAACAGTAGTGGGAGTATGGTAGAACTGGAAATGATTCCAGACCACAAACGATTACTGAAAATTTAATAGAACCTAAAGATTCAATCGGATTTGACATTCCATTAGCCACTCCGCGATATGGTGGGTAACCTCAGCAACCCGAGAGGTACTTCGGTATCCTCAAAGATGGCGACAGGGAGGTTCTTGTTTACCCAGACTTTCCATTACTACTGTTTTAGACTATGAGACCCGGCATGAGGATGAGTATAGCGTCGTTCTAAACTAGTTTTAGAAGTGCACGTGTATATGACTCTGCCAGAGGGTTGTTGTAGTCAGTGAGAGCAGCATTAGCATAGTGGAAAAGTAGCTTGTGTCTATTTATAGACTAAAGCAGATATAGCGGAGATAGATCATATATTTTTGATGTGACAGTCATAGGCTTTGACTTCATCAGAATAGGAGATGGATCTGGTAAAATGGTAGTAGGGTATGATGTTCTGCTATTTGGATGACATACACTTTGTAGGAAGTGAAATTCCTATACTACAATCGGTTATACTGTGGTTGTCACACAGTGGTTTCTCCATATAGGATATGGATATTATATAAGGCATTCTGGTAACTAGATCTATGGTTTTAGATCTAGATTTGGGTAGTTTCCCAATCTGGGTACTCAGACAGTATTTTAAAGGTGTTTTAGAATGGACGACTTCTGGCATGGTGGTGAACCTGCAGGTGATGGAGTCACCCTCTCTGAAGGTGTCTTAAAGACTAAAGGGGAGAGGGATGTGCATGATTGGCATATCACTTGCTTAGGCAATTAGTCAATCATGAGATGCCAAGTACCACACCAGATGTTGTTTTTGCACTAGATGCGATAATTTTTTATATTAATCCAGTCCTGGAGAAACGTTCGGGAGCAGTTTATGAACATAAGTGGATATTCTAGGGATTTGGTAACGACAGCCTCCTTCGGGAGACGGTTATCATTCCAGGCTTCCAAGGTGGCCTGGATAACAGAGTGACTGTCAGATTTATAGTTTTTCCTCTTGTTGGCTATAGTGCCCTCAAGTCAATTATTGAATCGCAGGCACGTGATTGTGATGATTGAGTGAGGACCTATACCGGTAGAACAGTCTTACTCGAGATGATATTATGCTATCTGGTTTGTCTTTATCATCATGTACTGCATTAGGTGACCTTACAGATCACTATTACATATTGATAGAGCCCATAGGATTCTTGCTTGACTACCGGCATTATGATGGCGATCATATACGTAGGAGCTGGGTGGTCTATAGGTACATCCTTTAATGTCTTTAGTCGTGGGAGTTTCGTGAATGGGCATCGATACTCCAGAGTAGACTAGTGTATACTGATAGAGACCCCGACAAGGGGCGGTGGCCGGTGTCACAAGCCAGTGGTGTCAGTTTGTTCACCTAAGATAGTATACATGTGCTCTTTGGGTTATGAGTACACCAGACGGACTCGCCGGGAACATGCTAGTTGGTATTATACCTATTGTCAGATAGCAGTTCCCAGGTGACATGTGTACAGGTTAGTCTGTCGACCTGAGATCGTCATTTGTCTCGTGTGAGTTCCCAATGTGCTTTGATTACTACCCTACCACGGTTCAAAGGAGTCGTGCAAACAGCTTTTAGTTGGGTACAGTCCCGAGCCATATGGAGGCAGTGAGCGGATCGTCAGGGATTCGTCTCTCCCGGTATTAGGGGTTGATGTCGCGCAGTGTACGGGTGGCCATCACCAGAAATCCTTGGCCAAAGTAGTCAAGAATTACTGATCTAAGATCGGTAGTTTCTCAGGTAGTGATGGGTTTCATACCGACACGAATTATCACGTTATTAGGGGTCTGACTATATCCGCCCCTAGACTCGATATGCGATACTCTTAGATGAACAGACCGGACTGTATAGAGTGGAGATCGTCACTGTCAGGCTCAGTAGGGGTACGGATGAGTTTGCTCGTCGGCCTTCCTTTCGTTCAATACCTAGGTAGCCGTTACGTACAGCTAGTGCCGCTAACGTGCTTGTGGTTAAACCCGCCGCTAGTGTATTTACGAGTTTTTAGAGTCCAATACAGAGGGTTTTCATGGTTCAGGCGATATGGTGTAGATGACGTATGTTGGTACATACAGGTGTCCGATTAAATATGTGTACAGGCCGCACAGACTTTAATCGGACAGTTGATAATACTAGCGGCTTAGGATTAAGCCGGATTATTAAATCATGTTTTGATTTAATAATTTATATATGTATTCTAGTATTATTGTTCACTATTCATTTTCACTCTTGGCTATTCGTATTTTTGTACGAATACGCGTATATGTATTTCGCTACATGTATCGGGAAGTATTCCGTATTTATACGGAATAGCTTCTAGAAGATGGCCACCTCATTATTGATTTTCTTTTCAGAAAATCATTTTGGAAATGAAGTGGAGGGGTGAGTTGGCATGAGCATGGGTAATGGCATGTAGAGAGGTATGGCATGGATTTGTTTAATGGAAATTGATGAGATATTTTTCCATGGTTGAATTATTGTGGACATTATTCTTTAATGCCATGCCATCTATTATTGACTTGATTCATCCTTCACTTGACTTCTTGACTTGCTTCATGGCTCCATTCTCTTTCTCGCTTGGAGACATAGCCATTTTCTTCCATAGTTTCTCATGCCACTTGTATCCTTACCTTCTTCATCTTCTTGAGTTGCTCCTTTGAGCATTTGTGATGAGAGAAAATCGTAGTGTATTAATCCTACATATCCACTCTCCGTTGTTAGCGACCTTAGAGCGTCGGTTGCCTCGCTTAGCGAGGTTGAAGCTTGCGCTGTTTTCCTCGGATGGATCATCGTAGATGGAGGAAGAATAGCAACCAAATTTGATCCGCGGCCACTAGGAGCTTGGGACGATAGTTGATGACCCGAAGGACATGGTTCATTCAGTATAACCATCTAACTCCTTTTTATATGCTTGCTAGTTTAGGGTTTAGGGAAGATCCGGGCATCGGGTTGTGGTAGCGCCAGTTTAAAAAAATTTTGTTCCCTATTTGGCCACGGTTTGATGGCTGGGGCGCTGCTATAACCTAACATGGTATCAGAGACAACCCTTAAACCCTTAGCTAGCTTGTTTAGATGATATTAAAGTGTCGAAACCGAAACAACTCCGAAACAAAACCATGCAGATTCCAGTCTCTGTCGTTTTTTCAGAGTCTTCAAATTTTTTTTTTAAACAATTGCAGAAGACTACTTGAGTGACCACTAGAACACACCACAATGATGAGCCCAAACCGTCGGATTTGACCCGGTGAGATTGCTTAAAAAATGGGTGTCGCCAATTTTTTAAGTGAGTTCGGACTTCGTATTTTTGGTGTGTACCGGTCTCTGGAATATTGGTTTAGTGGTACTGTTTGTTTTGCCCAGTTTGGATATTATGTTATCTTTTGTTCAGGGGCAATTCGGGGTGCTTCGAAGTCGATATTTTAACACTGTTTAAATGATTACAGTACATACATTACTATCTGCGACCATGAATATCATTAGAGCGGTACAACTCATCTAATTGCTATATGTTCTTTTAGAAGAGTTTGCGAACGTGACATTCACGTTGATGTTCTGTGTTGTGCTGTGTTGTGGTTGGATCGTCGTGGTGGATAGCTTGGGTGCAATGGTAGTACGGTTTGAATTCATTTGTACATTTGATATTGCGGGGCGAGCGTCCGACATGTGGACTGCCGTCACTGCCAGTTTGTATATTATTTGTTTGGGGCACGACCGGGTTGAGGTCCATGTCACCCTTGTACATATTATTTTCTTTTCAGTACTAGGTGGAGTGCACGAATAGCCGGGTTCTAGTGGGCAACGGGCCTGCATCTCATGGCATTGAGACAGAGGGGGCCTCACTCTAGAATTGGCGGTGTTACTGGATGTTGCACACTCTCACAACACTTGTGAGGAGGCGGAAGCGATAAACCAAAAATTGCTTTCATTCAAAACCCACATAAACCAAGATCTTGTACTTAAACCTTAACTAGCAAAACTATCTAGAGATCTAATCTACTAAGATAGTGTTATACCTAATGAACCGATCCTTCGGGTCTTCGTTTGGATGCGACACCTAAGCTCCTTGATGGTTGCAAAGAGCTCGATCTCCGGCCACCTCAAGATCCAAGACGATCCACCCCCTTCGGGTCTTCGTTTGGATGTGACTCCTAGGTTCCTTGATGGTTGCAAAGAGCTCGATCACCGGCCACCTCAAGATCCAAGACGATCCACCCGAGAGCTATCCAACAAGCTACAAACTCTTCACAAGATTTTAACTAAGAGATCAAGATTGCTAGAAGTGATCACTTAGATGATGTAGAGATCAAGTAATGGATTATATTTGTCCCTTGACCTATGATTCACAACTCATGTGAAGGTTTAGGTTAAGAGATAGAGGAAGAAGAGAATTAGGAGAAAGAATGTGTATGTGATGAATGAATGAAAAATGAAGCATAACAAAAGTTATGGCTCAAAACAGCAATTGAAGCATGCATTATTTTTTCACAAAAAATAATGCACCATGCCTCAATATTAAACCCAAATGAATATAAAATGATTTGAACCATGCTTTCAACCATGCTAAGACTTTCCCCAAATTCTACCTCATCATTTCCATTTTCTCAAAATGAAAATCCATTTATAAGGTGTCTCCTTCTAGAATGTATTCTTGTACAATTACAAGAATACCCCTCACCGTATACCGTATAAGTATACCCGTATTCGAATTCCGAAAAATACGAATACAAATAATCCAATAATATAATACCGGTATCCGTCTTAAACCAAAGCCTACCAGTATTATCCTTCCGATCATTATTCCGGTAAAATTTACACGAACATGATCGAAACCCTACCGTAATAACTTACGGCCTCTACATCTTTTTCCTGAACCAGGGAAATGTCTCTATGGGACTCTAAAGACTCGTCAATACACTGGCAGTGGGTTTAGCCACAAGCACATCAGCGGCACTAGCTGTGCGTAACGGCTATCCAGGTACATGACGAAAAGGTGGCCGACGAGCGAACTCATCACAACCCTAATAAGCCTATAAGCAACACTTACCATACAGTCCGGTCTCTTCGTCTGATACGTCACATATGAAGTCTAGGGGTGGTAAATGTCAGACCCCAGTAACTTTATAAGTCATGCTGATTTACGGCCTATAATGGTTCGAGAAACTATTGATAACAATTATCGGTAAATCTTGAGAACCCTGGTCAGGGATTTGCTGTTATGGCCGATCAAGCATAGCGCGACATCAACTCCATATACCGGGAGAGACGAAACCCCTCCTATCGCTCACTGTCTCCATGCGATTCGGGACTGTACCCAAAATCGACCGGTTTGCACGCCTCAGTAGAGCCGTGGTAGGGAGGAAATCAAAGCACAGTTGGAATCACACAAGACACTATGACGATCTCTGGTCTACAGACAAACCTGTACAAGTGTTACCAGAGAAATGCTATCTGACAATAGGTATATATACCAGCTAGGAATTCTCGGCGAGTCCTATTCGGTGTACCCATTCTCCAATAAGCACCTGTGTACAATCTTTGATGTCAAACACCAATGGTTGTGGGATCAACCATCGCTCCTAGGCTCAAGAAACGTACACACTAGTCTACTATGGTAATATCGATGCCCTATCTCGATATACCCATGACTAGGAACAATTAAAAGATATGCTTATAGACTGCCCAAGCCCCACTAGTATGATCTTCATCATAATCCCGGTAGTCAAGCATAATCCTAAGGGCTTCATCAACATGTATATAAAGATATGAAATACAACACATCACACATTAAGATGAAGATAAATCGGATAACATACTATCATTTCGAGCAAATATTGTTTCTGTACATATATATGCCTAGCATCCTATACAATACAGACCTCTAGAGCATACATATCTAACAATCTCCCACTTGCACTGAGGCCTGTAGTCGATGCAATAAGTACCCACTGTCTACACTAGAACTAGTTACCGGCATACCGCATGCCCAACAGCTCGAACAGTTTCTCAAACTAGACTTGAGGGATGGCCTTGGTGAATGGATCTGCTGTGTTGTCTTTCGTGTCTACTCTCCATACCTCGATATCCTAGCGATCCACTATCTCCTTGATGAGGTGATACCGACTCAAGATATGTCTGGATTTCTGATGGGGCCTCGGTTCCTTTGCCAAAGCCATGGCTTCGTTGTTATCGCTATACAGAGGTATTGGATTAGCAATGGATGGAACCACCTGAAGTTCAGAAATGAACTTTCTCATCCAGACTGCCTCTTTTGCGGTATCATTAGCAGCAATATACTCAGCTTCCATCATGGAGTCAGCGACAGTATCTTGCTTGGAACTCTTCCAACATACCGCCTCTCCATTTTGGGTAAATACAAACCCTGAGATGGACTTACTATCATCCTTGTCGCTCTAGAAGCTGGAGTCGGTAAAGCCCTCCATTTGGAGATCTCCGTTACTATACAGCAAGAACATTTCTTTAGTTCTTCTCAAGTACTTCAGAATGTTCTTCACAGCAGTCCAATTTTTCTCCCCTGGATTGGATTGATTCCTGCTTACTGCACTTAGTGCATAAGCAACATCTGGGCAAGTACACAACATCGCATACATTAGGTATAATGCTCATGCGAGCCCTCTCCTCATCAGTCGTTGGAGACATCTCTTTGGAGAGGGTGATCCCGTGACAAGCGGGTAAATTACCTCACTTGGAATCTTCCATACTAAACCTCTTTAGTATGGTGTCAATGTATCTCGATTGGGACAATCCCAATAATTTCTCAGATTTATCTCTATAGATCTTAATCCCCACAATGTACGAGGCATCACCCAGGCCTTTCATGGAGAACCTCTGCGATAAGAATAGTTTGACCGATTGTATCATAGGAACGTCATTTCCTATCAAGACAATGTCGTCCACGTACAATACGAGGAATGTAACAGTACTCTCTACAATTCTTTTATAAATACATGGTTCATCTATATTTTTGATAAAACCAAACTCTTTGATTGTATCATCAAAGCAGATGTTCCAACTCCGTGATGCCTGCTTTAATCCATATATGGATTTAAGCAACCAACATGCTTTTCCGCTTCTCCCACTATCAATGAAGCCTTCTAGCTGATCCATAAAAACGCATTCTTCTAAATCACCATTTAGAAATGCCGTTTCAACATCCATCTGCCAGATCTCATAATCATAGTGAACAGCTATAGCAAGAAGGATTCGAATGGATTTGAGCATTGCGACTGGTGAAAAGGTTTCATCATAGTCCAAGCCTGGTCTTTGACGAAATCCTTTTGCTACCAGTCTAGCTTTATAGGTCTCCACCTGACCATCCACACCAATCTTTCTCTTAAAGATCTATTTACACCCTATGGGTTTCACTCCAGAAGGTGCAACCTCCAAAGTCCATACTTTGTTGGTGTGCATGGATTCCATTTCGAATCTCACGGCATCCAGCCACTTCACCGAGTCACCACTCGTGATAACTTGCTGAAAACTAGTAGGATCATCATCATCCATGATGCAATCTTCTCTATCACCATCAATTAGAAAACCGTAGTATCTATCAGGTGGGAGAGAAGTCCTACTAGATCTACAGAGTGGCTAAGGTTCGTCAGGTTCTGTTGAAACCTCAAGTTCAACCAAATCATCGGTAATTGTTTGTGTATCTGCAATTTCTTCCAGTTCTACCGCATTACCAACAGTATCATTTGTAAAAAATTCATTTTCTAAAAATGTGGCATACTGAGAAACAAACACCCTTTGTTCCTCCTTGTGGTAGAAAAGATATCCATACGAGTGTTTTGTATATTCCACAAATTTACACAAAACCGATCGTGTCTCGAGTTTGTCTGGATTCTGGTTTTTCACAAAAACCGGACAACCCCATATCCTAACTCTTTTAAGAGATGGTCTCTTCCCATACCATATCTCATATGGAGTGGTAGATACGGTTTTGGTCGGATCCCTATTTAATAGATAAATCGCAGGATCTAATGCGTGCCCCCAGAATGATATTGGTAACTCAGCATCACTCATCATAGATCGTACCATATCTAATAGGGCATGATTTCTCTATTCCGACACACCGTTGTGCTGTGGTGTGTACGAAGGAGTGAGCTGAGAGAGAATCCCATTCTCTTTTAGGAAATCTAGAAACTCTGAGCTTAGATACTCACCTCCTCGATCTGATTGAAGTTTCTTGATACTCAAGACTGTTTGTTTTTCTACTTTAGATTTATACTCCTTGAATTTTTCGAAGGCTTCGGACTTATGTTTCAACAAGAACATGTGCCCGAATCTCGAGAAATCATCAATGAAAGTTATGAAGTGCGAAAAACCACCTCTCGCATGTGCAGACATTAGTCTACATACATCACTATGTATGAGGCCTAAGAGTTTAGTAGCTCTCTCTCCGTGTCCAGTAAACGGAGTTTTGGTCATTTTACCTTTGATATAAGACTGGCAAGTCGCATAAGATTTATATTCAAATGGGTTTAAATATCCATATTTATGTAGCTTGGTTAGTCTTGTCTCATTAATATGACCAAGTCTATAATGCCAAATGAAAGCTTCATTTATGTCTGAAACCTTTCTTTTGTTTGTGTGTTGTATATTGAAAACTGTGTGCTGGTTTAGGACGTATAACCCGTTATTTAATGTACCAGACCCAATCAACTCTTGATAAGGTTAATGTTCATAACATTAGATTGTAATACAAAATTATATCCAGCATTGTCCAACAACGATACAGATATAATATTACATAACATCGAAAGTACAAAATAACATGGGTTCAAAACCAATATACAACCCGACGGCAAACCAAGGTGATACTCTCCTACTGCTGTAACATGTACTGAGCAACCATTCCCAACCCGTAGAGTGTAATCAGCTTTCTTTAAAAAACCTGCTATTTCTCAGCCCCTGCATACAATTGCAGATGTGAGATCCTAACCCGGTATCTAATACCCAGGAAGCAGAGTTAATTGAAAAACCGTTTTCTGTTACAAACACAAATGAAGTGGAAGCATCACCATGCTTCTTCTTCTTGAGGCCGGCCAGATATCCAACGCAGTTTCTCTTCCAGTGCCCAGTCTGGTGGCAGTGGAAGCATTCCCCTCGTCCTGTCGTAGCAGCCCCTATCTTGTCCTTTCCCGGTGCCTTTTTCACTCCGCCTCTTGGCTTGATGGGATTCTTCTTCTTCTTTCCCTTGGCCTTGGATTTCGGGACGGAGGAGGAAGATGGCCCAGCAATTAGAGCGGGAGTTTTTGCTACCTTTAGCATTCTCTCTGCACTCCTTAACATATTGAAGAGTTCTGGTAAGGACTTCTCCATGTTGTACATGTTGAAATTTACAATGAACTGAGTAAAGGCAGCGGGAAAGGACTGTAAAACAATATCAATATATTGTTCATTCTCCATGGCCTAACCCAGGTCCTCTAGATCTTCGATAAGTCCAATCATCTTTAATACATGGTCACCTACAGACGTGCCAGCAGCCATACGCATCTGAAACAACTTTCCAGATGTCTCGTATCGGAGAGTACGAAATTGCTCTCCATACAACTCCTTTGTATGGAAAAAGATAGTTTGTACATCCATCTTCTCGTGCTGCTTCTGATGTTCATTGTTCATAGAAGCAAGCGCGAGGCAGTTGGCTGTTGCGCAGTATATATCCTATGTCTTGTGGATTTCTTTATCTGCAACTGAAGAATCAGGGCTTGGGCTAGGAAGGGCTGGAATAGTCTGTACGTATCCGACCTTATCATAGGTCAGGGAAATATTTACATTCCTTAGCCAATCTTTATAATTCGGTCCCGTGGGTTTATTCTTTTCTAATAAAAGCTTAAGTCCCGTCATAAGTATCTGCCATTAGGAGAGAGAAAAGAAGACACTCAGCGATTGCTCTTGCATAATTAGATTGGTTATTAATCTTATCTAATCGATGTCTCCCACTTCTTTTTATCAAATTTTCCTTCAAACCTTAAAAAGAAAACTAGCCAGAATTAATTGCAATCTACAAGTTCGATAATCGGTCGGCCAGGCCAGTGTCGGTACTCCGGGGGAGGTTCCCCGTGCTTTCACACGGACCTAATTAAAATGAACCTAGTTTTCTTATAGGCGTAACCCCGTTGACACCTTTCTATACACCTACTGGATTAGCTAATTGTAAAGTGAAAAACTCTCCCGGGAGTAACTTTTACTTACAGTGGGATCGGGATCCAACTATCATATAGAAGGTATGAAATCTCATTGCAAATTTCATCTCTTGAAATTCCCGATATGATTTTTACCCCTAGTGTCTTATGACCTTAACTATGGTCAACAAATCATAAGCACTAGTCAAGTTCTACCCGCCATTTCGTGATTGATTTAGACCCACCCGCATGACCCTTAACTATGGTCAACAAAGTCATATGAATGTCCTAATTGATCACATCAAATGCTTTGTAGGAATACATCACTTAGTTACCGTTCACCACGCCTTAACTATAGTCAACAAACGTGGTACGAATACTAAGTACTCTGCTTCTTAAAATGGCGGAGGGCAACGGATGGTTTTTATTAAAAACCCTTAACGTTTTGAACTTGATGGCGTTGTAGAATCTAGTGAAACGAGTGGTTTAAGCTCCCGTTTTAAAAGTCGAATGGTTTTGTAGTATCTTTCTAATTTCGCTAAAGAGGTTCTCCCGGTGAAAGGATCGGCTCTTTCCTCATCGAATGAGGTGCTGGATATTCATGAATACCACGATGCAAAGCAAAAGTTAGATCAACTATAAAAACAATCGAGTTCATTGTAACATTTGCTAGTTTCGCTAAAGGGGTCACTTCCGGTGAAGGGATCTCGGCCCTTTCCTCATCGAATGAGGTGCTGGATATTTATCAAGGAATACCACTATGCAAAGCAAAAACTAGAGTTACCCATTTTAAACAGTTTGATTCTACAACATCTTTAGGTTTCTTTTTCTTAACATTAATCACATTAATGTTGTCCCATCATTTACGTTTCCTAAACATCACAGAAAAGAAACAAAAATAGAATGTACGCTTATGCCATCCGCATTCGCCATGGGGCTCCGTCATGCACCGTTAGGTTACTTAACTAACGGCAGAGCGGGGGGATGGACTAGCACGGGTGCAAAACATAAGCAACGTTTATTATATATCTCATATATAAATAGCCATTCATCGCACGCATTTATAAAGATTCCAGATCACAGATGATACATTGAATATACTAGGAATTCCGTACATCATTTAAACCCTTAATGAAAGACGGTTTCCACGGTCTTGATGAAATAGCCAAACCCCACCCTAGACCCCTATGGGTGCGACAAACTACCCGCCAAATTCCCGAAGTGAAGCATCCTCCCTCAACAAAGTGAGTAGGCTACTTGGCACTTCGAGAACCCGATAGTTTGTGCACCCCACCTTGGGTTTATCCTAGGAGCAAAAACAGTAAAAAGAAAATATACAACGGTGGCTACAATCTCAACCCGGATGTGCCCCACTAAATAATATTACATTTCTTTTTACAAATTACATGAATGAAAGAAAAACGCTCTTCTCACATCCCCGGCCATTCATCACGACGATCTAACATATTCATATACACATACCATCGCATGATACCAATACCGATGTGTGCAACCCTAACTAATCGACATATAACAATTAGTCGACATTTCCATAACACACATATACATCACTAAGCTTGTAAAGTAACCGCAACATTATAATTTCGCATGAGATTAGCAAACTAAACCATTTTCCAACTCTTGAAAAAATCCACTGAGCAACCTTTTAAAAACCGATCTTTTGAGCCAATCCGAGAGTCGAAACGAACTCGAAACCCGCCCGAACTTCGCGGAGGTGAAGAACAACATATTAATGTTCGAATGGGGCACCCCCGAGGGCCACAGGGGGGTACCCACCCCCGAGGGCCACCTCGAGGTGGCCCCATGGGGTTAGCAGACCCGAGAGCACCCTGTTGGGGTGCTCTCGGGTCACCCACCCCCATGGCCACCCTGAGGTGGTCTTGGGGTGTGGGTACAGCCTTTGGTCCCCGCAGGGTATCCCCGGGGTGCGTGCGCTCCACTTCACGGCTTCTCGGTCCAAACTGTGAGCCCGCGGGGTGTGCAAACATCTCAAAAGTTCGATTTTCAAAACTATTTTTTCGGCAGTTTTTGCATGATGAAAAACAGCGGAATTATAACGTTGCTACAAGCTATTTAAGGTTTAAGATAGGCTCTGATACCATGTTAGTGGATGTTGCACACTCTCACAACACTTGTGAGGAGGCGGAAGCGACAAACAAATAATTTCTTGCATGCAACACCCACATAAACCAAGATTTTGTGCTTAAACCTTAACTAGAAAAACTATCTAGAGATCTAATCTACTAAGATAGTGTTATACCTAATGAACCGGTCCTTCAGGTCTTCGTTTGGATGTGACTCCTAGGCTCCTTGATGGTTGCAAAGAGCTCGATCTCCGGCCATCTCAACATCCAAGACGATCCACCCCCTTCGGGTCTTCGTTTGGATGCGACTCTTAGGCTCCTTGATGGTTGCAAAGAGCTCGATCTCTGGCCACCTCAAGATCCAAGACGATCCACCCAAGAGCTATCGATCAAGCTACAAACTCTTCACAAGAGTTTAACTAAAAGATCAAGATTGCTAGAAGTGATCACTTAGATGATGTGGAGATCAAGTAATGGATTATATTTGTCCCTTGACCTATGATTCACAACTCATGTGAAGGTTTAGGTCAAGAGGTAGAGGAAGGAGAGAATTAGGAGAGAGAATGTGTATGTGATGAATGAATGAAAAATGAAGCATAACAAAAGATATGGCTCAAAACAATAATTGAAGCATGCATTATTTTTTCATAAAAAATAATGCACCATGCCTCAAAAGTAAACCCAAATGAATATAAAATGGTTTGAGCCATGCCTTTAACCATGCTAAGACTTTCTCCAAATTCTACCTCGTCATTTCCATTTTCTCAAAATGAAAATCCATTTATGAGGTGTCTCCTTTTAGAATGTATTCTTGTACAATTACAAGAATACCCCTTACCGTATACCGTATAAGTATATCCGTATTTGAATTCCGAAAAATACGAATACAAATAATCCAATAATATAATACCGGTATCCGGCTTAAACCAAAGCCTAACAGTATTATCCTTCCGATCATTATTCCTGTAACACTTACACGAACATGATCGAAACCCTGCCGTAACAACTTACGGCCTCTACATCCTTTGCCTGAACCAGTGAACTCTCTGTGTGGGACTCTAAAGACTCGTTAGTACACTGGCAGTGGGTTTAACCACAAGCACGTCAGCGGCACTAGCTGTGCATAACGGCTACCTAGGTACATGAAGAAAAGGTGGCCAACGAGCGAACTCATCACAACCCTAACGAGCCTGTAAGCAACACTTACCGTACAGTTCGGTCTCTTCGTCTGATACGTCACATATGAAGTATAGGGGTAGTAAATGTCAGACCCCAGTATCTTTATAAGTCATACTGATTCACGGCCTATAACGGTTCGAGAAACTACTGATAATAGTTATCAGTAAATCTCGAGAACCCTGGCCAGGGATTTGCTGTTATGGCCAATCAAGCATAGCGCGACATCAACTCCCTATACCGGGAAAGACGAAACCCCTCCTATCGCTCACTGTCTCCATGCGATTCGGGACTGTACCCAAAATCCACCTGTTTGTACGACTCAGTAGAGCTGTGGTAGGGAGGAACTCAAAGCACAGTGGGAATCACACATGACACTATGACGATCTCGGGTCTACAGACTAACCTGTACAATTTTCACCAGAGAACTGCTATCTGACAATAGGTATATATACCAGCTAGGAGTTCTCGGCGAGTCTTGTTCAGTGTACCCATTCTCCAATGAGCACCTGTGTACATTCTTTGATGTCAAACACCAATGGTTATGTGATCAACCATCGCCCCCAAGGTCAAGAAATGTACACACTAGTCTACTCTGATAATATCGATGCCCTGTCTCGATATACCCACGACTAGGAACAATTAAAGGATATGCTTATAGACTGCCCAGGCCCCACTAGTATGATCTTCATCATAATCCCGGTAGTCAAGCATAATCCTAAGGAATTCATCAACATGTATATAAAGATATGAAATACAACACATCGCACGTTAAGATGAAGATAAACCAGATAGCATACTATCATTTCGAGCAAAGATTGTTTCTGTACATATACATGCCTAGCATCGTATACAATACAGGCCTCTAGGGCATACATATCTAACAGGCGGGCTATTCGCCGCACTCGTAGGATAGGAGGTACAGGTTGACCCACGGAGGGGTGCTCAAGTTACCGGATTCCATGAAGTGCCGGGTGGCCCATTTGTTAGTTACATGTATGACCTAGAGGCCATTATTGTACATAGGATGTATATTATAGTGGATGCTAGGACAACATAGGGAGGGCTTTCTTGCTCAACATGATAGTATGCTATCTGGTTGCTCTTTATCTTAACATGTACACTGAGTCTCTATGTTACATGTTGAAAAGCCCTTAGGATGAGTACATGACTACCAGGATTATGATGCAGATCATACTAGTGGGGACAGATTAGTCGGTAAGTACATCCTTCAAATGTTTCTAGTCATACGTGTATCGAGACAGGGCATCGATATACCAGAGTAGAATAGCGTGTAGCTTCTCGACACATGAAGATGGGCGATGGATGATCCTATATCCATTGGTGTTTGACATCAGAGATGGTATACGGGTGCTCAGTGGAGACTGGGTACACTGAACGGACTCACCAAGAACTCCTAGATGGTATTATACCTATCGTCATATAGCTGTTCTCTTATGACACTTGTACAGGTTAGTCTGTAGACCCGAGATCGTCATAGAGTCTTGTATGATTCCTACTGTGCTTTGATTTCCACCTTACCGCATTCAATAGAACATGCAAAACGGTGGCTTTTGGGTATAGTCCTGAATCACATGGAGGCAATGAGCGATAGGAGGGGTTTCATCTCTCCCGGTATTGGGAGTTGATGTTGCGCTGTGCTCGATTGGCTATAACAGGAAGTCCTGGCGAGGGCTGCTTCAAAGATATACTGGTAAGGGTTATTAGTAGTTTCTCGACCCGTTATGAGCCTCACATCGGCACGACTTATCGAGTTACTGGGGTCTGACGTTTACCACCCCTAGACGAGATATGCGACATATCAGGCGAAGAGACCGGACTATACGATAGTGTTACTGATTAGATTCATAGAAGTATGAGCAGGCTTGCTTGTTGATCATCTGATCGCTCAATACCCGGGTGGTCGTTACGTTTGGCAGACCGCTTGCGGCTTGTGGGTGTTTGATATGATCATCACCTACTGCCGGCGTATTGACGAGTCTTTAGAGTCGTACACAGAGCTTTCCTAGCTCAAGCAAAACGGAGTAGGAGCACATATATGATATGTGCGGGACCAAGATTAATGCGCGTATGTGATATCGCATTCCATTCTCGCGATATGTAACATTGGTCGGTTATATGTGATATAGCTCGGTTATCGAATCAAGTGTTGAGTCGATAAGTTGTTGCATTTGATATTAGTCGGTTATATGTGATATAGCCGAATTATTAAGTCAAGTGTTGATTTAATAATTTAATGTATAATTATATATTTGATATATTAAGTTACATTAACTAATACTTTCTCACTTATGATTTCTTTTCTCACTTGATGTGCATATTGTATATATGTGATATATATATTTATGTACATGTTTGTGTCATGCTTAATGATACATGCAACTTGGGTGTGTGTGTGACTTACACCATGCTAGAGATAATCCTAGGGTTTTTAATTATTTATGTAATTCAAAATAATTGGAAATTGTCATGGCATGAAGTTTGTAGAAGCTTGTTGTTTGCATTGACTAAGTCCACAAGTTTTGTTTTGCCTAAGATATTTATTAACCCAACCAATAATCCTAGCCATGGTTATGTCTCTACAAGGGTTAGTATATGATACTAACTCACCCATGGTTGCCATTCACTACTTGATTTTTCCATGAGAGTTTTCTTCTTCTTCTTTCTCAAAGCTTTCTAGCTTCAAAGGAGATGATGGAAAATTAGTGAGAAAATTAATTCTAAAGTGAGAAAAATTCCTACTTCATCATTCTCTACTACTAGCCATTTAGTTTAGGGTGTTTGCTTCACTAATTCTACAATTAGTGAAGAGGTAGCTTGGATTAGTGTCTCCTCGACGTAGATCATCTTTGGCCTCGAAGACTTCGATGCAAGCTTGTTCATTTCTTCTTGGGAGCCTCTCTAGAGTTCGGAAGTACATGATCGCAGCGAAGGGACTACTACACGGAGCTATTGAAGTGAACGACCGGTCTATAAAGGTTGTATTCCTTGTTCACTTCTTATGCAAAGTTGTTTGCATTCAATTTGTCGCATTTTCTAGTATACGATTCTAGGTTAGAGTTAGCTAGTACGGCTAAAATTTTAATTTGGCATGGAAGATGCTTCCCGAAACCTTGCTGCCGTGCTAGGCAACCTTGCAGTGGTATCAGAGCTACTAGGCATTGGATGTCAACCTAAAGGGGATTCTCACCATGTGACAGTGTGACGAAGCATAGGTTCTTACCCCCAGGGTGTCCCGAGACCGGAAGGTGTTCCAGCGGGTTGTAGTCCTCGCGAGGGGGCATGCGTAAAAAGTAGCTGCTGAGGACCCCGTTGGTGCCACGGCGACCCCATTGCATGGGGTGGCCGCCTGAACTGCAGTGGTATCAGAGCCATGCTAGAAAATTAGACGGATTTTGTTTTGATTATGAAACCGAAACTACTCCGAAACTTGCAACACAAAACCCTAGTTTCTGTCGATTTTAAAAAGTTCTCTAAAATTTTTTTAAACAACTGCAGAATGTTGTATGAGATGCAACATGAACACACAAGAAAATTTAGCCACCCTCGCCGGAATCTGGCCGGACACTTTGCAAGAAAATCCGGCCATCTCGGCCAGTTTAAGGTCTTTTGGGTTAAATCTTTGGGTGTGTTACAGGTTCTGGGTTTTGGTGTTTCATGTGTTGTTTTTTTTTTTTTAAGTTTGCATGTGATGTGATCTTACAGTATAGGCAATTCGGAGTGTTTCGTATTCGTAATTCTAACTTGTTTCGGGTATGCGCATGTTGTCTAGGCGAAGTTAAAAAGTTCGATCGAATGTCAAAAACCTATTTTTCTAAGTTTAACGTATTCGGAAAATTATGCAAGTAATTCTGTGAACCCTCTAGAAGAATAAAACCCTAACTCGACATAATGACCATGGAAACGCTTTCGAACCTTAGGGTTTGCGGCAGTTTCGTGGTGCCATTAATGAGGCTTGGGTCTGCCCTTCTACGGCTAGTTCATAGGTACCGTAGCATGTTCTGGGTATTATTGAACTGTGCTCAAGTGTCGAGCTCTCGGGAAATTGTGGGACTTTGATGAATCGATCGAAAAGTTTAACGTCGTCCGAATATCATTTGATGGGATACAATATTTGGAATCCACAAAAGTAGTTATGAGCTAACTAGTTTGAATTTTATAAATCTAGCAGTTTAGTCTCATTTGATTGGTTGCCACGGGATTTTGATGTGATCAGAAGTCCGTCGCAATTACATAGTGTAGGCCGATACTCGCCGGGTAACGTTATCAGATAGCTACACCCCATAGCCCAGACCAAGTGTGTAGGGTTCCTAGGCACACTAATGAGGTCTTCCAAGGCATCAACCATGCCAATTTCAAATTTTTCCGGTGCCGAGAAACCCTAATGCGATCGTTAACTAGAGTTTTAGGCGAAACTACAAGCTAGTTAACAACTTAACTAAGAGTGAACCGAAAATACAACCTTTGTAGATCCGGTCCTCCACCTCCATAGCTCCGCGTTGACGTCCCTCCGCTGCGATCATCGGATCCCAGACTCTAGTAATGGTTTCGTCGAAGAAATGATCGGGCAAGATCGTCGACTTCGATGCCGAAGATGATCTACGTCGATGCGACTCTAACTCGAGCTCCAACTTCACCAAGTCATGAAACTTGTGAAGAAAACACCCTATACTACATGGCAAGTGGTAGAGGATGAAGAAATAGGAAGTGGGTTCACTTTGGATTTGGATTTCTCACTTGACATTTTTGTAGAAAGCTTTTCTTTCTTCATCAAGAAGAAGAAGAATAAAGAAAATGAAAAATGAATTAACTTAAAAAGAAAATCAAGTGACCCTTATCATATTGCAACCATGGTTAAGTGTAGAGAATAGACCATGGTTAAGGTAAATGGTTAGGGTTAAGGTATAAAACAAAATGGTAAGACTTTTTCAAAGGAGCTAGAAAAATCATGAAGCTTCTTGCACAAAACAAAGAAAGGCACTACCATTTTATTTTTGCCAAAAATGAATAAACAAAATAAATGAGTAAATCAAAATCCTAACCATTTATCTAAACATGGTGTATAGCATACACACACCCAAGTTTGCATGTATCATCAAACATGATACAATCTAGTACACAAAACTATATCATATATATAGAATGTGCACATCAAGTGAGAAAATCCATCTTAAGTGAACAAATACTAGTTAATGTAAAGTAATATATCAAATATATAATTATACATCAAATCATTAAATCAACACTTGATTTAATGATCCGGTCATATCGCATATAACCGACTAATATCAAGTGTATCAATGTATCGAATCAACACTTGATTCGGTAACCCGGCTATATCACATATAACCTGCCGATGATACAAATCGCGAGTATAGAATCCAGTATCACATACTGGTGTTATTCTCGGTCCCGCACATATCTCATATGCGCTCCTATTTCATTTCGCTTGAGCCAGGAAACCTCTGTGTAGGACTCTAAAGACTCGTCAATACGCCGGCAGCAGGTGATGATCATATCAAACACCCACAAGCCGCAAGCGGTCTGCTAAACGTAACGGCCACCCGGGTATTGAGCGATCGGAATATCGATGAGCAAGCCCGCTCATACTCCTGTGAATCCAACCAGTAACACTTACCGTACAGTCCGGTCTGTTCGTCTGATATGTCGCATATCTTGCCTAGGGGTGGTAAACGTCAGACCCCAATAGCTCGATAAGTCGTGTCGATATGAGCTCTATAACAGTTCGAGAAACTACTGGTAACACTTACCAGTAAATCTCAGCAACCCTGGCCAGGGATTTCCGGTTATAGCCAATCGAACACAGTGTAACATCAAATCCCTATACCGGGAGAGACGAATCCCCTCCTATCGCTCATTGGCTCCATATGATTCGGGACTGTACCCAAAAACCACCGTTTTGCACGCCCTCTTGGATGTGGTAAGGTGGAAATCAAAGCACAGTGGGAATCACACAAGTCTCTATGACGATCCCGGGTCAACAGACTACTCTGTACCAGTGTCACAAGAGAACTGCCATCTGACGTAAGGTATAATACCATCTGGGAATTCTCGGCGAGTCCGTCCAGTGTACCCAGTCTCCACTGAGCACCCGTATATCATCTCTGATGTCAAACACTAATGGATATGGGATCATCCATCGCCCATCTGTATGGGTCGAGAAGGTATACGCTAGTCTACTTTGGTATATCGATGCCCCGTCTCGATACACCCACGACTAGGGACCTTGAAGAATGTACTTATGGACTACCATGTCCCCACTAGTATGATCCGCATCATAGTTCAGGTAGTCAAGTACACATCCTAAGGGCTTTACCAACATGTAACAGAGAGACAATCATTGTACACGTTAAGGTAAAGAGTAACCAGATAGCATACTATCATGTCGAGTAAGAAAGTCCTCCCTATATATGTCCAAGCATCCACTACAATATACATCCTATGTATACTAATGGCCTCTAGGGCATACATATAACTAACAATCTCCCACTTGCACTAGGGCCATCTGATAGCAGTGGTTGTAGCATCTCATACTCAACCATCCTATAATAGTCTCTCTCTGGGAAAAGGCCTTTGTGAGTGGATCCGCCGTGTTGTCCTCTGAGTCTGTTCTCCTAACCTCGATCCCTTGGAGATCAACCATCTCCATGATCAGGTGATACTGCCTTAGAATATGTCTGGATCACTGATGGGACGGACGTTCCTTGGCATAAGCCACAACTCCATTGTCACACAATGGGAGGAACTAAGTTCACCTCATGAACAATTATACATCCAGACTGCCTCTTTGGTAGCATCTTAAGTAGCGATGTATCCAGCCTTTATCGTCTAGTATGCCACGGTATCTAGCTTGGAACTCTTCCAACATACCGTCCCTTTACTGAGGGTAAAGACAATGCCTGTGACTGACATTCAGTCGTCTTTATCACCCTGGAACCTTTCCAGTGATTCTCCCCAGGATCGATTGATACCATCTCACTACAACTAGTGAGTATCCTAATCAACCAATTAGATCTATCTCATAGATCCAAAACATAGGATTTAGTAGGTATCACTTTGATCCTATATGGATAATCCTTGTGATAAGCGGAGATTGACCGAGCGTAGCATAGGAAACTCCTTCCCTATCATGAGTATGTCATCCACGTACTCTACGAGGATCACCACCATACTCCCTACTACCTTTTTGTATATACAAGGTTCATCTACCATTTTGATGATGTCAAACTCTTTGACTAACTCATCAAAATAGATGTTCCAACTCCGCGATGCCTGCTTCATCACATAAAACATCTTGCACACGTTTCCGCTGCTCCCACTGTCTACGAGGCCCTCTGGCTGTGTACTTATAGACGCACTCTTCTAAAACATCATTTAGAAAAGCAGTCATGATACCCAACCACCAGATATCGTAGTCATGGTATGTAGCCGTGGCAAGTAGGATCTGGATGGACTTAAGCATAGCTACTGGAAAAAGGTTTCATCATTATCCACGCCTGGTCAATGACGAAAACCTTTAACAAGTCCAGCTTTGAAAGTCTTAACTTTTCCATCTACACCAAGTAATCTTCTCAAGATATACTTGCTCCTGATGGGAATTTAACCCTTCAGATATAGAAACCAAAGTCCATACTTTGTTGGTGTACATGGATTCCATCTCAGATCGCTAAGCATCCAGCCATTCTTACAGACTCCCTACTCCCGATGGCCTGCTCGAAACTAGTTGGGTCATCATCTCATGGTGCAATCCTCGCTCCCACTGTCATAGAGAAACCGAAGTATCTCTCACGTGGGTGAGGCACCCTGCTAGATCGGTGGAGAGGCTGAGGTTCGTTGGTTACTATTGAATCCTTTGGTTCTGTCAAATCATCTGCTGCAGTTTTTATAGCTGAAACCTTTCCAGTTCTACATAACAGACCTGGCCTCGAGCTTGTCCGGATTTTGCTTTTAGACATAGGCCGGAGAACCCTAAATCTTAACTAGCTTAAGACATGGGCTCTTCCCATACCATATCTCATATGGAGTGGTAGGCTGTGATCTGATTCGAACCCTATTCAATAGGTATGCAGCTTCTCAAGCGCATAACTCCCAAAAGGAAACAGGTAACTCAGTAGTACTCATCATAGAGTGCACCATATCGAATAGGGTGCAATTGCTCCGCTCCGATATACCATCGTGCTATGGTGTATACGGAGGAGTAATGCTGAGAGAGAATCTAATTTCCTTTAGAATAGTCCAGGAATTCCATGCTCAAGTATTCTCCTCCCTGATCGCATCAAAGGACATAATACTTATACCCTCATTTTGGTTATCTACTTCTAACTTATATTCCGTGAATATCTCAAAAGGTTCGGATTTGTGTTTCAACAGGAACATATGTCTGAATCTTGAGAGATTATCAGAGAATGTAATGAAGTAAAAAGAACCGGTCCTGGTATGTGTAGACAGGGGACCTTTATACATCAACATGTATCAGTCCCAAGAGTTTACTAACTCTTTCTCTGTTTCCAATAAACAGAGCTATGGTCATCTTATCTCTGTGACATGACTGGCGAGTTTCACAAGATGTAAATTCAAAATGATTTAAATATGCATCTATATGTAACTTCAGCTAGTCGGGTCGCATTGATATGACCTAGTCTACAATACCTCAAGAAGGATTCGTTCATTATTGAACTCTTCCTCTTGTGTGTGTTCTGTATACTAAGAACTGTAATTTGATTTAAAACATCAATGCTTTTAGATAACGTGCCTGAACCGATCAACTTTTGATATAGGAAATGTTCAAAACATTATCCAACAATACAAAATTTTATCATTTCTTTACAAATAAAGAGACTGATATGATTTTGTATATCAGGTTCGGTATCTAATCACATTCGTTCAGAATCAATGTATTTGGAATACAGGGTGACAGTGACCAAAAAACTTGGCTGCAACGCTTGCCCCGTTTTCTGTCTCATGAAACTTATCACCCGTTCTCAGTTCTTTACCTATCTGTAGCCCATGTAATAAATTACATATGCGGGATCCTGATCCGGTATCTCATATCCAGGACGTAAAGAATACTGAGAAACAGTTCTGTATAATGAACTCACCCGAAGATGATGCATCAGTATACACTTTCTTCGTTTGGGCGGCACGGGAATTCTGGTAATCCCCAATTTCCTGCTCTGTCTTATAACAATTATAAGTTGGAGCGGGACCAACATTCCCTAGCTCAGTATAACAAGCGGGTTCGGTCAATACATCCGTATTATTATCTGGATTAAGGCGTGATATGGTCGCTACCTGGAGAGAGAGAGAAGAAAACACTCAGCGTGCGCTCTTGCAAGATCAGATTGGTTATTATTTTATCTAATCATGATGGCTCCCACTGTTTTTATCAAATCTTCCTTCAAACCGTAAAAGGAAAGACTAGCCGGGATTAATTACACACTACAAGTTCGCCAATCTTTCAGCTAGGCCAGTGTCGGTACTTTGAGGGAGGTCCCCCTTACTTTTGCACGAACCTAATTAATGTAAACCTCATTTTCCCAGAGGCGTAACCTCGTTAACACCTTTCTAGACACCTACTTGATCGGCTAATTATAATGTGTAAAACTCTCCCAGGAGTAACTCTTACTTGCAGTGGGTATCGGGATCCAAATATCTCATAGAAGGTATGCAATCTCATTGCAAATTTCAACACTTGAAATTCCCGATAATTTTGCCCCTAGCGTCCTATGACCTTGACGCAGGCCAACAAACCATAGTGCGCTAGTCAAGTTCAACCCGTCATTTCCTGATTGAATTAAACCCACCCGCACGACCCTTGATGCAGGCCAACAAAGTCGCACGACTACCATAATCCAATCTGCATCATATGCATAAGCAGATAAATACTAGTTAGCTACCGCACACTACGCCTTGATGCAGGCCAACAAACGTAGCACGAATACTAACTACCATTTATCTGAAATGACGGAGGGCTACGACAGGTTTTTCTGAAAACCTATTGCGTAATGAACTTGATATCGTTGTAGAATCAAATGATTTTAAAATGGAGGGGTTTTAAGCTTTTCTAGTTTTGCTAAAGGGGTCACTCCCGGTGAAGGGATCGTCGGCCCTTTCCTCATCGAATGAGATGCGGGATATATCATATATATCACTGTGCAAAGCAAAACTCTTAAAAGCAATCAAAAGACAAACCGAGTGTGTAGCATCTGCCAGTTATTGCTAAAGGAGTCACTCCTGGTGAAGGGATCTCGGTCCATTCCTTATCGAATAAGGTGCAGGATATATCATATATACCGTTGTGCAAAGCAAGAACTGTAGCTACCTTAATTTTTGAAATTCGATTCCACAACATCTTTAGGTTTCTTTTTCTTTCATTAATCATATTAATGAAGTCCCATCATTTAAGTCACCTAAACATCACAGATAAATACGACGTACACTTATGCCATCCGCATTCGCCTCGATGTCCCCTCGTGCACCGTTAGGTTAGGTGACTAACGGCAGAGCGGGGCAGGGCTAGCGCGGGTGTAAAACATAAGTAACGCCTATATAATATATCATATATACTATATATAGTATTCATCACAGAACATCACATGGTCACATCACAGATATCGCAACAGAAGAATCATATGAAATATTGGATATACTAGGACGTCCGTGTTTTTAATACGAGCCAGTATAAAACACGGATTCCACGGTCGCGATGAATAGCCAAACCCACACCCCTAGACCCCTACGAGAGCGGCAAGCAACCCTACCAATTCTAGAGTTAGGAGACCTGGACTCGACTCCTCGAGTTGGTCTCCCACTGGACTCCAGAACCCGGTTACTTGTGCCCTCCTCCTTGGGTCTATCCTAGTGCAGAAAAGTAAATAATATACAAAAGGTGACATCTTCCACAACCTGGAAGTTCCCCAATAAAAGAATATTACATACAAGTTTTTACATGAATGAAAAATGAAAAAAACACTCATCTCACATAAACCCCCCTCCCGGCTATTCAAACACGACGATCCAATATAACATATCCAGCAACACATAAAAACACATGTCATCAACGTAAGTAAACATGCGTATTCCAATTGTCGTTGACATATAGCAACGAAACCGGCGATATCACATATTACACTTACGGTCGCAGAAAAGAAAGTGTAAAACTACAACAGTTGGAATCCGCAACTTCTTTAGACATCGCATGCCTAACCAAATGAATTCCTTAGACATCACATGCCTAACAATTATAAACCTCGCATTTTAGTCTCTATATCGAAATCACTTTTCAATATCAAGTCGGGCAATTCAACAGGATTCCCGGCATTCAGATCGAATGCTCGTCGCAAACTTTATTAGGCGGCCGCACCCCCGATGCCGTCGACGAAGTGCACCAAGGCGGAACACCGCTGCCGCGAGCACCCGAACGGATGCTTTCGGCGACGGGGTTCTCCTACAGTCACTTAGTCGGGGCTATGGGGCGTGGCTGTCTATTAAGTTTACCCGGCGAATATCCGCGTACGCTACGTGATTGCAACGGACTTTTGATCACATCAAAATTCCGTGAAAACCGATCAAGTGAGACTAAAGTGCTAGATTTATAACATTCATTCAGTTATCTCATAACTACTTGTGAATTCCAATTATTGTATCCCATTCCAGATAAATAGAAAATGTTAAACTTTTCGATCGAACATTCAAACATCCAAGTTTTCCCGAAACAGCTCAACAAATGAAATAGGTTTAAAAACATCCAGTTCATGCCTCAGTACCAACGGTCCAGGCGTAGAAGGGTCAAGCCAACGCCTCACATGTGGCACGCCGTACTGCCCCAAACCCGAAGGTTCAAAGGGCAGTTCAAGACGGTCGCATAATCGAGTTAAGGTTTGTTGTCTTCTAGAGGGTCCATCGCGTTAGTTGCACTACTTTGAACGTCTTTAAACCACGGAAAAATCCAACACTTGGAAATTTCCCGACAGGGGAAAATGTGGGTATTTATATCCGGTCGAACCTTTTAACATATTCAATAATTATCCGGAAAACACATAGACAAGATTAGACAATCCGATCGAATCCATGAGTTCCCAAAACAACCCCAGAAAACTCAACTGTTGAGTAAAATATAAAAATTCCTAGAAGACTCAGCACTTCCAGACAAGAATTACTATGCAAGCCACGTGGCCTAACTCACCAATATAGCCGTGGAACCACCGCGAATGCTGGGGTGGGGCCGCGGTTCCACGGCGGTTTAGTCGAGTTAGGGTCACGTGCTTCACAGTAACTCATACAATTTCCTGCTGAATTTTTTGGATATTTTTAATTTGGAAAAATCCACTTTTTCAGAAAAAGTCCAGAGAGGGTTAAAAGTTAGGGTTTCGGGGTTCAATCGGATTTCTAATATCGTCTACGCATCGCCTAAGGCTCTAGCTAGGCTCTGATACCACTGTAGGGTTCCTAGGCACACTAATGAGGTCTCACAAGGCATCAACCATGCCAATTTCAAATTTTTCCGGTGCCGAGAAACCCTAATGTGATCGTTAACTAGAGTTTTAGGCGAAACTACAAGCTAGTTAACAACTTAACTAAGAGTGAACCGAAAATACAACCTTTGTAGATCCGATCCTCCACCTCCATAGCTCCGCGTTGACGTCCCTCCGCTGCGATCATCGGATCCCGGACTCTAGTAAGGGTTTCGTCGAAGAAATGATCGGGCTAGATCGTCGACTTCGATGCCGAAGATAATCTACGTCGAGGCGACTCTAACTCGAGCTCCAACTTCACCAAGTCATGAAACTTGTGAAGAAAACACCCTATACTACATGTCAAGTGGTAGAGGATGAAGAAATAGGAAGTGGGTTCACTTTGGATTTGGATTTCTCACTTGATATCATCACTTGACATTTTTGTAGAAAGCTTTTCTTTCTTCATCAAGAAGAAGAAGAAGAAAGAAAATGAAAAATGAATTAACTTAAAAAGAAAATCAAGTGACCCTTATCATATTGCAACCATGGTTAAGTGTAGAGAATAGACCATGGTTAAGGTAAATGGTTAGGGTTAAGGTATAAAACAAAATGGTAAGACTTTTTCAAAAGAGCTAGAAAAATCATGAAGCTTCTTGCACAAAACAAAGAAAGCCACTACCATTTTATTTTTGCCAAAAATGAATAAACAAAATAAATGAGTAAATCAAAACCCTAACCATTTATCTAAACATGGTGTATAGCATACACACACCAAAGTTTGCATGTATCATCAAACATGATACAATCTAGTGCACAAAACTATATCATATATATATAATGTGCACATCAAGTGAGAAAATCCATCTTAAGTTAACAAATACTAGTTAATCTAAAGTAATATATCAAATATATAATTATACATCAAATCATTAAATCAACACTTGATTTAATGATCCGGTCATATCGCATATAACCGACTAATATCAACTGTATCAATGTATCGAATCAACACTTGATTCGGTAACCCGGCTATATCACATATAACCTGCCGATGATACAAATCGCGAGAATAGAATCCAGTATCACATACTGGTGTTATTCTCGGTCCCGCACATATCTCATATGCGCTCCCTTTCCTTTCGCTTGAGCCAGGAAACCTCTGTGTAGGACTCTAAAGACTCGTCAATAGGCCGGCAGCAGGTGATGATCATATCAAACACCCACAAGCCGCAAGCGGTCTGCTAAACGTAACGGCCACCCGGGTATTGAGCGATCAGAAGATCGACGAGCAATCCCGCTCATACTCCTGTGAATCCAACCAGTAACACTTACCGTACAGTCCGGTCTGTTCGTCTGATATGTCACATATCTTGCCTAGGGGTGGTAAACGTCAGACCCCAATAGCTCGATAAGTCGTGTCGATATGAGGTCTATAACAGTTCGAAAAACTACTGGTAACACTTACCAGTAAATCTCAGCAACCCTGGCCAGGGATTTCCGGTTATAGCCAATCGAACACAGTGCAACATCAACTCCCTATACCGGGAGAGACGAATCCACTCCTATCGCTCATTGCCTCCATGTGATTCGGGACTGTACCCAAAAACTAATTGTTAGTTATATGTATGCCCTAGAGGCTATTACTATACATGGGATGTATATTGTAGTGGATGCTTGGACATATAAGGGGGGACTTTCTTGCTCGACATGATAGTATGCTATCTGATTGCTCTTTACCTTAACGTATACAATGATTGTCTCTCTGTTACATGTTGGTAAAGCCCTTAGGATGTGTACTTGACTACCTGGACTATGATGCGGATCATACTAGTGGAGACATGGTAGTCCATAAGTACATTCTTCAAGGTCCCTAGTCGTGGGTGTATCGAGATGGGGCATCGATATACCAGAGTAGACTAGCGTATACCTTCTCGACCCATACAGATAGGCGATGGATGATCCCATATCCATTGGTGTTTGACATCAGAGATGATATACGGGTGCTCAATGGAGACTGGGTACACTGGACGGACTCGCCGAGAACTCCCAGATGGTATTATACCTAACTTTTAACCCTCTCAGGACTTTTTCTGAAAAAGTGGATTTTTCCAAATTAAAAATATCCAAAAAATTCAGTAGGTTATGGGCCCACCACGCTTCCCATGTGGCACTCCGTACTGCCCCAAACCCGAAGGTTCAAAGGGTAGTTCAAGACGGTCACATAATCTACAAAGTGACTGTAGGAGAACCCCGTCGCTAAAAGAATCCGTTCGGGTGCTCGCGGCCGCGGTGTTCCACCTTAGTGCACTTCGTCGACGGCTTCGGGGGGTGCGGCCGTCTACTAATGTTTCCAACGAGAATTCGATCAGGATGACTGGAATCTTGTTGAATTGCCTGACTTGATATTAAAAGGTGTTTTCGATATTAAAAGGTGTTTTCAATATCGAGACTAAAATGCGGGGTTTATAATTGTTAGGCATGCGATGTCTAAGGAATTCAACTGGTTAGACATGAAATCTGGAATATGAGATATTTCGGGTTTATGATGTCTAAGGTGGTCGCAGATTCCAATTGTTATAGTTTTCACTTTCTTTTCTGCGACCGTAAGTGTAATATGTGGGTTATCGCCGGTTTCGTTGCTATATGTCAATGACAATTGGGATACGCATATTTACATACGTTGATAACATGTGATGTTTAGGTAACTTATATGATGGGACATTTATTAATGAGATTAATGAAACTAAAAGAAACCTAAAGATGTTGTGGAAACTTGTTTAAAAACCGGTAACTCTAGTTTTTACTTTGCATAGCGGTATTCCTTGTAGAACATCCAGCACCCTATTCGGTAAGGAAAGAGCCGAGATCCCTTCACCGGGAGTGACCTCTTTAGCGAAACTAGCAGATGCTACAACCCACTCGATTTGTCTTTTGATTGCTTCTATAGTTTTTGCTTTGTATAGTAGTATTTGTGAAATATCCTGCACCTTATTCGATAAGGAAAGAGGAGAGATCCCTTCACCGGGAGTGACTTTTTTGGTAAAACTAGTAAAAGCCTCAAAAACACTCATTTTCAAAATCACTCGATTCTACGACGATATCATGTTCATTACGCAAAAAGTTTTCTTAAAAACCTGTCGTAGACCTCCGTCATTTCAGATAAGTACTAGTTAGTATTCGTGCTATGTTTGTTGACTATATTAAGGCGTAGTGTGAGGTAGCTAATTAGTGCCTATCTGCTTAAGCATGAGATGCGATTGGATTAGGGTAGTCTTTATACTTTGTTGACTATGTTAAGGGTCGTGCGGGTGGGTTTAATTCAATCAGGAAATGACGAGTTGAACTTGGCTAGCGCTTATGATTTGTTGACCTTATTAAGGTCATAAGTTGCTAGGGACAAAATATTATCGGGAATTTCAAGTGTTGAAATTTGCAATGAGATTGCATACCTTCTATGAGATAGTTGGATCCCGATACCCACTGCGGGTAAGAGTTACTCCTGTGAGAGTTTTGCACTTTACAATTAGCCGATCAAGTAGGTGTCTAGAAAGGTGTTAACGTGGTTACGCCCTTGGGAAAATAAGGTTTATTTTAATTAGGTCCGTGCGGAAGCACGGAGAACCTCCCTCAAAGTACCAACACTGGCCTGGCCGAAAGATTGGCGAACTTATATGGTGTAATTAATCCCGGCTAGTCTTACCTTTTAAGGTTTGAAGGAAGATTTGACTAAAACAGTAGGAGCCATCCTGATTAGATAAAATAATAACCAATCTAATCTTGGAAGAGCATACGCTGAGTGTTTTCTTCTCTCTCTCTTTCCAGGTAGCGACCATGTCATGCTTTAATCAAGATAATAATATGGATGTATTAACCGAACCTACTTGTTATACTGAGCTGGGGAACGTTGGTCCCGCTCCAACTTATAATTGTTATAAGACCGGGCATGATATAAGGGAACACTAGGATTCCTGTGCCACCCAAACGAAGAAAGTGCATGTTGATGCATTTTCTTCAGGTGTGTTCATTGCAGAGAACTGTTTCTCAGTTTCCTTTACGTCCTGGGTATGAGATACTCGATCAGGATCCCACATATGTAATCTGTTACATGAGCTACAGATAGGTAGAAAACTGAGACTGGGTGATAAGTTTTAAGAGTTAGAAAAGGTGCAATTGTTGCAGCCAAGATGTTGGCAGTTATCACCCTGCATTACCAAATACATTGATTCTGAATGAATGTTATTAGATACCGAACCTGATATGCAACATTATATCAGTCTCTTTATTAAGTAAAAAAGGATATAATTTTGTATTGTTGGATAATGTTTTGAACATTTCCTATATCAAGAGTTGATCGGTTCAGGCACATTATCTAAATGGCATATACGTTCTAAATCAAACTACAGTTCTTAACATACAGAACACACATAAGAGGAAGAGTTCAGAAATGAACGAATCCTTCTTGAGACATTGTAGACTAGGTCATATCAATGCGACCCGACTAGCCAAGTTATATAAAGATGCATATTTAAATCATTTTGAATTTGCATCTTGTGAAACTTTCTAGTCATGTCACAAAGATAAGATGACCATAGCTCCGTTTATTGGAAACAGAGAAAGAGTTAGTGAACTCTTAGGATTGATACATGATGATGTATGTAGGTCCCCTGTCTACACATGCCAGGAATGGTTCTTTGTACTACATTACATTCACTGATGATCACTCAAGATTCAGACATATGTTCTTGTTGAAACACAAGTCTGAACCTTTTGAGAAATTCAAAAAATATAAGTTAGAAGTAGAGAACTAAAATGGGTATAAGTATTATGTCCTTTGATGTGATCAGGGAGGAGAATACTTGAGCACAAAATTCCTGGACTATTCTAAAGGAGAATAAGATTCTCTCTCAGCATTACTCCTCCGTATACACCACAGCACGTTGGTGTTTCGGGACGGAGCAATCGCACCTTATTAGATATGGTGCGCTCTATGATGAGTACTACTGAATTGCCTATTTCCTTTTGAGGGTTATGCACTTGAGAAGCTGTATACCTATTGAATTGGGTTCCAACCAAATCAGGTGCCTACCACTCCATATGCGATATGGTATGGGAAGAGCCCATCTCTTAAGTAAGTTAAGATTTGGGGTTGTCCGGCCTATGTCAAAAGAATGATCCGGACAAGCTCGAGACAAGTTCAGTTATGTGGAAGTTTGTTGGATATCCAAAGCATTCGCTAGGGAATATCTTCTACCACACCGAGGAACAAAAGGTGTTTTATTTCTCGGCATGCCACCTTTAAGAAAAGGAATTTATTTTGGAAACAAATTTGTGGTCATGAGGTAGAACTGGAAGGAGTTCCAGCTATACAAACTGCAGCTGATGATTTGGTAGAACAGAAGGATTCAATAGTTCCCAACGAACCTCAGCCTCTCTGCCGATCTAGTAGGGTTCCTCATCCACTTGAGAGATACTTCGGTTTTCTCTATGACAGTGAGAGTGAGGATTGCATCATGAGATGATGATCCAACTAGTTTCGAGTAGGCCATCAAGAGTGGGGACTCTATGAGAATGGCTGGATGCTATGCGATCTGAGATGGAATCCATATACACCAACAAAGTATGGACTTTGGTTGCTATATCTGAAGGTTTAAATCCCCATCAGGAGCAAATATATCTTGAGAAGATTACTTGGTGTATATGGAAAAGTTGAGACTTTCAAAGCTAAGGCTTGTTGCAAAAGGTTCTCGTCATCGACCAGGTGTGGATAATGATGAAACCTTTTCTAGTGCCTATGCTTAAGTCTATCCGGATCCTACTTTCTATTACTACATACCATGACTACGATATTTGGCGGTTGGGTGTCATGACTGCTTTTCTAAATAGTGATTTAGAAGAGAGCGTGTAAAAGTACACGGCCATATGGCTTCGTAGACAGTAGGAGCAGCGGAAACGTGTGCAAGTTGCTTTATGAGTTAAAGAAAGTATCACGGAGTTGGAACGTCTGTTTTGATATGGTAATCAAAGAGTTTGACTTCATCAAAATAGCATATGTGCCTTGTATATACAAAAAGGTTGTAGAGTGTAAGGTAGTCTTCCTCATAATGTACGTAGAAGACATACTCTTGATAGGAAAGGAGTTTCCTATGCCACACTCGGTCAATCTCCTCTTATCACAAGGATTCTCCATAGAGCATCAAGGTGATACCTCCTAAATCCTGGGTTTTGGATCTATGAGATAGAACTAAGAGGATGTTAAGATTCTCACTAGGTTAAGTGAGATGGTATCAATCGATCCTGGGGAGAATCACTGGATAGCTTCCAGGATGGTAAGGTCAACTGAATGTCAGTCACAGGTATTGCCTTTACCTTCAGAGGAAGGACGGTATGTTGGAAGAGTTCCAAACTAGACACCGTGGCAAACTAGACGATAAAGGCTGGATACATTGCTACCAAGGATACTACCAAAGAGGTAGTCTGGGTGTATATAAGTTCATTAGATGAACTTCGTTCCTACCATTGTGTGACAATGGAGTTGTGGTTTATGCCTAGGAACCCCCGTCCCATCAGTGATCCAGACATATTCTGAGGTAGTATCACATGATCGTGGAGATGGTTGATCTCCAGGGAGATCGAGGTTAGGACTGTAGACACAAAGGACAACAGGGCGGATCCACTTACAAAAACTATTCCCAAGAAAGACTTTTATGCGATGGTTGAGTATGAGATACTTCAACCACTGCTGATTGTTGGGTATTGGATACTAAAACATATGACCCTAGTGCAAGTGGGAGATCGTTAGTTATATGTATGCCCTAGAGGCCATTATTGTACATATGATGTATATTATAGTAGATACTTGGATATACATAGGGAGGACTTTTTTGCTCAACATGATAGTATGCTATCTGGTTGCTCTTTATCTTAACATGTACACTGATTGTCTCTATGTTACATATTGATAAAGCCCTTAGGATGAGTACTTGACTACCAGGATTATGATGCAGATCATACTAGTGAGGAGATAGTACTCGGTAAGTACATCCTTCAAATATTCCTAGTTGTAGGTGTATCGAGACAAGGTATCGATATACCAGAGTAGACTAGCGTATAGCTTCTCGACCCATGAAGATGGGCGATGGATGATCCCATATCCATTGGTGTTTGACATCAAAGATGGTATACGGGTGCTCAGTGGAGACTGGGTACACTGAAAGGACTCGCTGAGAACTCCTAGATGGTATTATACCTATCGTCATATAGCAGTTCTCTGGTGACACTGGTACAGGTTAGTCTGTAGACCCGAAATCGTCATGGAGTCTTGTGTGATTCCTACTGTGCTTTGATTTCCACCTTACCACATTCAAGAGGACGTGCAAAACGGTGTCTTTTAGGTACAGTCCCGAATCACATGGTGGCAATGAGCGATAGGAGGGGTTTCGTCTCTCCCGGTATTGGGAGTTGATGTTGCGCTGTGCTCGATTGACTAAAACAGGAAGTCCCTGGACAGGGATGCTTCAGAGATATACTGGTAAGTGTTATCAGTAGTTTCTCGACCCGTTATGAGCCTCACATCGGCATGACTTTGTTAGTTATATGTATGCCCTAGAGGCCATTGCTATACATATGATATATATTGCAGTGGATGCTGGGACATATATAGGGAGGACTTTCTTGCTCGACATGATAGTATGCTATCTGGTTACTCTTTACCTTAACGTGTACACTGATTGACTCTCTGTTACATGTTGGTAAAGCCTTTAGGATGTGTACTTGACTACCTGGACTATGATGCGGATCATACTAGTGGGAACATGGTAGTCCATAAGTACATCCTTCAAAGTCCCTAGTCGTGGGTATATCGAGACGGGGCATCGATATACCAGAGTAGACTAGCGTATACCTTCTCGACCCATACAGATGGGCGATGGATGATCCCATATCCATTGGTGTTTGACATCAGAGATGATATACGGGTGCTCAGTGGAGACTGGGTACACTGGACGGACTCGCCGAGAACTCCCAGATGGTATTATACCTTACGTCAGAGGCAGTTCTCTGGTGACACTGGTACAGAGTAGTCTGTTGACCCGAGATTGTCATAGAGTCTTGTGTGGTTCCCACTGTGCTTTGATTTCCATCTTACGATGTCCAAGAGGGCGTGCAAAACGGTGGTTTTTGGGTACGGTCCCGAGTCACATGGAGGCAATGAGCGATAGGAGGGGATTCGTCTCTCCCGGTATAGGGGGTTGATGTTGCGCTGTGTTCGATTGGCTATAACCGGAAATCCCTGGCCAGGGTTGCTGAGATTTACTGGTAAGTGTTACCAGTAGTTTCTCGAATTGTTATAGACCTCATATCGACACGACTTATCGAGCTATTGGGGTTTGACGTTTACCACCCCTAGGCGAGATATGCGACAGATCAGACGATCAGACCGGACTGTACGGTAAGTGTTACTGGTTGGATTTACAGGAGTGTGAGCGGGCTTGCTCGTCGATCTTCTGATCGATCAATACCCGGGTGGCCGTTACGTTTAGCAGACCGCTTGCGGCTTGTGGGTGCTTGATATGATCATCACCTGCTACCGGCGTATTGACGAGTCTTTAGAGTCCTACACAGAGGTTTCCTGGCTGAAGCGAAACGAAATAGGAGCGCATATGAGATATGTGCGGGACCGAGAATAATGCGTGTATGTGATACCGTATTCCATTCTCGCGATGAATGTATCGAATGGTTGTATGCGATATAACCTAGTTATCGAATCAAGGATTGATTCGATAAGCCGATACATTGGATACTAGTCGGTTGTGTGCGACATGACCGGATCATTGAATCAAGTGTTGATTTAATGATTTAATGCATAATTATATATTTGATATATTACTTTGCATTAACTAGAATTGGTTCACTTTAAATGGATTTTCTCACTTGTTTGTACAAGTTGTATATGTGATATACTTTTTGTGCAAATTATTGTATCATGTTTGATGATACATGTTTTCTTGGTTAAGTGTAAAGAATTAAACCATGGTTAAACTTATGATTAGGGTTTTGTTTTCTTTTTCATTTATTTCTCTATTTATTCTTTTTGGAAAAATAATAAGCATAAAGGAAAATGGTGGCTTAATTTGTTTTCTAGTTAAAGCTTCATGAAGCTTTGACCAAGTGACCATTTTGTCTCCATGTTTAACCCTAACCATTCCCATTAACCATGATTTATTCTCTACACTTGACCATGGTTGAGACATGATAAGTATTCTTATTATTTTCTTTTTACAAAAATACTTATCATATCATTATCTTCATCTTCTTCTTCTTCTTCACATGAAGAAGCTTGCTTCATCAATGGTGATTGATGAAAAAGAGTGAGAAATCCAATTCTAAAGTGAACCCACTTCCTATTTCTTCATCCTCTACCTCTTGCCAAGTAGTAGAGTGTGTTTTCTTCACAAGTTTCATGACTTGGTGAAGTTGGAGCTTGATCTAGCGATGCCTCGACGCAGATCATCTTCGGCATCGTCGTCGATGACCTAGCCCGCTTTTTCTCCGATGAAGCCGACGCTAGAGCCCAAGATCCGATTTGTACAGTGAGGAGACATCATCGCGGAGCCATGGAGGTGGAGCACCGGATCTACAAAGGTTGTATTTCCGTTCTTGTAGTTAAGTTGTTAACTAGTTTCATTTATCGCCTAGACTTCTAGTTAACGATCCTTATTAGGGTTTCTCGGCACCCGTAAAATTTGAAATTGGCATGGTTGATGCCTTGTGAGACCTCCTTAGTGTGCCTAGGAACCCTACAGTGGTATCAGAGCCTAGCTAGAGCCTTAGGCGATGCGTAGACGACGTTTGAAACCCGATTGAACATCGAAACCCTAAAGCAATATGCTCTCTGGACTTTTTCTAAAAACTGGGTTTTTTCCAGATTAAAAATTCCTAAAAAATTCAGCCGGGAATTCTAAGAATTACGGCGCAAAATTTAGCTCATGATTCCTTTAAAGTGCGGCGGAACCGCGGCATAAGCAAGGCTTATGCGGCGGTTCCGCGGCCTTATTATCACATTGCCCCATAATTTTTGCACAGTAATTCCTCTTTTCTGGTGCTGGATTTTCTGGGAAATTTTAATATTTATTCAAGAGTTGAATTTTCTGGGGTTGTTTTGGGGATTCGATGATTCGATCGGATTATCAGATTTTGTCTATGTGGATTCCGGATAATTTTTGAATATGTTAAAAAGTTCAACCGGATATAAATACCCACTTTTTCCCCTGTCGGAAAATTTCCAAGTGTTGGATTTTTCCGAGGTTTAAAGACGTTCTAAGTAGTGCAAGTAACGCGATGGTCCATCTAGAAGACAACAAACCTTAACTCGATTATGTGACCGTCTTGAACTGCCCTTTGAACCTTAGGGTTTGGGGCAGTACGGCGTGCCACATGTGAGGCGTTGGCTTGACCCTTCTACGGCTGGACCGTTGGTACTGAGGCACGAACTGAATGTTTTTAGACTTTTTTCATGTGTTGAGCTGTATCGGGAAAACTTGGGTGTTCGAATGTTCGATCGGAAAGTTTAACATTTCTATTTATCCGGAATGTGATACCATAATTGTAATTCACAAGTAGTTATGAGATAACTGAATGAATGTTATAAACATAGCACTTTAGTCTCACTTGATCGGCTGCCACGGAATTTTGATGTGATCAAAAGTCCGTCGCAATCACGTAGTCTACGCGAATACTCGCCGGGTAAACTTAATAGACAGCTACACCCCTTAGCCCCGACCAAGTGACTGTAGGAGAACCCCGTCGCCGAAAGCATCCGTCCGGGTGCTCGCGGCAGCGGTGTTCCGCCGTGGTGCACTTCGTCGACGGCGTCGGGGGTGCGGCCGCCTACTAAAGTTTTGTGACGAGCATTCGATCAGGATTTCGGGAATCTTGTTGAATTGCCCGAATTGATATTGAAAAGAGTTTTCGATAATGAGACTAAAATGCGGGGTTTATAATTGTTAGGCATGTGATGTCTAAGGAATTCATTTGATTAGGCATGCGATGTCTATGGAGGTTGCGGATTCCAACTGTTGTTGTTTTACACTTTCTTTTCTGTGACCGTAAGTGTAATATGTGATATCGCCGGTTTCGTTGCTATATGTCAACGACAATTGGGATGGGCATATTTACTTACGTTGATGACATATGATGTTATGTGTTGCTGGATATGTTATATTGGATCGTCGTGTTTGAATAGCCGGGGGGTTTTTATGTGAGATGAGTGTTTTTCATTTTCATTCATGTAAAAACTTGTATGTAATATTCTTTTATTGGGGCACTTCCAGGTTGCGAAAGATATCACCTTTTGTATATTATTTTCTTTTCCGCACTAGGTTAGACCCAAGGAGGGGAGCACAAGTAACCGGGTTCTGGGGTCCAGTGGGAGACCAACTCGAGGAGTCGAGTCCGGGTCTCCTAACTCCAGAATTGGTAGGGTTGCTTGCCGCTCTCGTAGGGGTCTAGGGGTGTGGGATTGGCTATTCATCACGACCATGGAATCCGTGTTTTATACTGGCTCGTATTGAAAGCACGGACGTCCTAGTATATCCAATATTTCATATGTTTCTTCTGCTGCGATATCTGTGATGTGATCATGTGATATGTTCTGTGATGGATACTGTATATAGTATATATGATATATTATATAGATGTTACTTATGTTTTACACCCGCGCTAGCCCTGCCCCGCTCTGCCGTTAGTTACCTAACCTAACGGTGCACGAGGGGACATCGAGGCGAATGCGGATGGCATTAGTGTACGTCGTATTTATCTGTGATGTTTAGGTAACTTAATTGATGGGACTTCATTAATGTGATTAATGAAATAAAAGAAACCTAAGATGTTGTAGAATCGAATTTCAAAATAAAACAGGTAGCTACAGTTCTTGCTTTGCACAGCGGTATATGTGATATATCCTGCACCTTATTCGATGAGGAAAGGACCGAGATCCCTTCACAGGGAGTGACTCCTTTAGCTATAACTGGCCGATGCTACAACCCTCGGTTTGTCTTTTGATTGCTTTTAAGAGTTTCTGCTTTGCACAGTGATATATATGATATATCCCGCACCTCATTCGACGAGGAAAGGACCAACGATCCCTTCACCGGGAGTGACTCCTTTAGCAAAACTAGAAAAGCCTCAAAAGCACTCCATTTTAAAAAAAAATCATTTGATTCTACAACGATATCAAGTTCATTACGCAATAGGTTTTCAGAAAAACCTGTCGTAGCCCTCCGTCATTTCAGATAAGTACTAGTTAGTATTCGTGCTGCGGTTGTTTGGCATGCGTCAAGGCGTAGTGTACGGTAGCTAACTAGTGCTTATCTGCTAGCATACGATGCGATTGGATTAGGGTATTCGTACGGCGTTGTTTGGCATGTGTCAAGGGTCGTGCGGGTGGGTTTAATTCAATCAAGAAATGTACGGGTTGAACTTGACTAGCGGACTATGGGTTGTTTGGCATGCGTCAAGGTCATAGCACACTAGGGGCAAAATATTATCGGGAATTTCAAGTGTTGAAATTTGCAATGAGATTGCATACCTTCTATGAGATAGTTGGATCCCGATAGCCACTGCGAGTAAGAGTTACTCTTGGGAGAGTTTTACACATTACAATTAGCCGATCAAGTAGGTGTCTAGAAAGGTGTTAACGAGGTTACGCCTCTGGAAAACGAGGTTTACATTAATTAGGTTCGTGCGAAAGCACGGGGGACCTCCCTCAAAGTACCGACACTGGCCTGGCTGAAAGATTGGCGAACTTGTAGTGTATAATTTGTTAGTTATATGTATGCCCTAGAGGCCATTATTGTACATTGGATGTATATTGTAGTGGATGCTGGGACATATATAGGGAGGACTTTCTTGCTCGACATGATAGTATGCTATCTGGTTGCTCTTTACCTTAACGTGTACACTGATTGTCTCTCTGTTACATGTTGGTAAAGCCCCTAGGATGTGTGCTTGACTACCTGGACTATGATGAGGATCATACTAGTGGGGACATGGTAGTCCATAAGTACATCCTTGAAAGTCCCTAGTCGTGGGTGTATCGAGATGGGGCATCGATATACCAGAGTAGACTAGCGTATACCTTCTCGACCCATACAGATGGGCGATGGATGATCCCATATCCATTGGTGTTTGACATCGGAGATGATATACGGGTGCTCAGTAAAGACTGGGTACACTGGACGGACTCGCCGAGAACTCCCAGATGGTATTATACCTCACGTCAGATGGCAGTTCTCTGGTGACACTGGTACAGAGTAGTCTGTTGACCCGAGATCGTCATAGAGTCTTGTGTGGTTCCCACTGTGCTTTGATTTCCATCTTACCACGTCCAAGAGGGCGTGCAAAACGGTGGTTTTTGGGTACAGTCCCGAGTCACATGGAGGCAATGAGCGATAGGAGGGGATTCGTCTCTCCCGGTATAGGGAGTTGATGTTGCGCTGTGTTCGATTGGCTATAACAGGAAATCCCTGGCCAGGGTTGCTGAAATTTACTGGTAAGTGTTACCAGTAGTTTCTCGAATTGTTATAGACCTCATATCGACACGACTTATCGAGCTATTGGGGTCTGACGTTTACCACCCCTAGGCGAGATATGCGACATATCAGACGATCAGACCGGACTGTACGGTAGTGTTACTGGTTGGATTCACTGGAGTGTGAGCGGGCTTGCTTGTCGATCTTCAGATCGCTCAATACCCGGGTGGCCGTTACGTTTAGCAGACCGCTTGCGGCTTGTGGGTGTTTGATATGATCATCGCCTGCTGCCGGCGTATTGACGAGTCTTTAGAGTCCTACACAGAGGTTTCCTGGCTCAAGCGAAACGAAATAGGAGCGCATATGAGATATGTGCGGCACCGAGAATATTGCGTGTATGTGATACCGTATTCTATTCTCGCGATGAATGTATCGAATGGTTATATGCGATATAACCTAGTTATCGAATCGAGGGTTGATTCGATAAGCCGATACATTGGATACTAGTCGGTTATATGCGATATAACCGAATCGTTAAATCAAGTGTTGATTTAATGATTTAATGTATAATTATATATTTGATATATCACTTTACATTAACTAGTATTGGTTTACTTTAAATGGATTTTCTCACTTGGATTGTGCACATTGTATATGTGATATATTTTTGTGCACTTGTATGTATCATGTTTGATGATGCATGCTAACTTGTGTTTTGTGTAAAATTTAAACCATGGTTATGTAATGGTTAGGGTTTTCATTTTCATATCTATTTATTCATTTATTTATTTATTTTCTTTTTGGAAAATGAAAAGAAAAATGGTGGCTTTATTTGGATATATGTTGAAGCTTCATGAAGCTTTGACTTAGTCACCATTTTTGTCTTCATACCTAACCTAACCATTCACTTAACCTTAGTTTAGTCTCTACACTTTACCATGGTTGCATTATGATAAGTATTCAATTTATTTTCTATTTTGAATTAACTTATCATAATTCTTTCTTCATCTTCTTCTTCTTCTTCACATGAAGAAGCTTGACTTCATCAATGGTGGATTGATGAAACAAGTGAGAAATCCAATTCTAAAGTCTACCCACTTCCTATTTCTTCATCCTCTACCTTTTGCCAAGTAGTAGAGTGTGTTTTCTTCACAAGTTTCATCACTTGGTGAAGTTGGAGCTTGATCTAGCGATGCCTCGACGTAGATCATCTTCGGCACGAAGCCGACGACCTTGCCCGCTCTTTCTCCGATGAAGCCGACGCTAGAGCCCGGGACTTGCATTTGGACAGCGGAGAGGACTTCATCTCGGAGCCATGGAGGTGGAGTACCGGATCTACAAAGGTTGTATTTCCGTACTCTTAGTTAAGTGTTAACTAGTTTGCTTTTCGCCTAGACATCTAGCCAACGATCCGTATTCTAGGGTTTCTCGGCACCGTAATTTTTAAAATTGGCATGGTTGATGCCTTGTGAGACCTCACTTGGGTGCCTAGGAAACCTACAGTGGTAACAGAGCCTAGCTAGAGCCTTAGGCGAAGTCCAGACGGAATTTGAAATCCGAACAAACCCCGAAACCCTAATCCGACCCACTCTCTGGACATTTTTGAAATATCTGGATTTTTCTGAATTAAAAATTACTAAAAAATTCAGCAGGGAAAAATAAGAATTACGGTGCAAAATATTTTTGGTGAACAGTGAAGAGTGCGGCGGAACCGCGGCAGAAGCCTGGCTTCTGCGGCGGTTCCGCGGCATTAATGTGACGTCAGCCCTAAATAGATGCACAGTAATTCCTGATAAATTGTGCTGAGTTTTCTGGGAATTTTTAAAATTTATTCATGAGTTGAATATTTTGGGGTGTTTTGGGGATTCGATTGTTCGATCGGATTATCAGATTTTGTCTGTGTGGCTTTCCAGATAAATTTTAGAATATGTTAAAAAGTTCGACCGGATATAAATACCCACCTTTTCCCCTGTCGGGAAATTTCCATGTGTTGGATTTTTCCGTAGTTTAACGACGTTCCAAGTAGTGCAAGTAACGCGATGGTCCCTCTAGAAGACAACAAACCTTTACTCGATTATGTGACCGTCTTGAACTGCCTTTTGAACCTTCGGGTTTGGGGCAGTACGGCGTGCCACATGTGAGGCGTTGGCTTGACCCTTCTACGGCTGGACCGTTGGTACTGAGGCACGAACTGAATGTTGTTAGACTTATTTCATGTGTTGAGCTGTATCGGGAAAACTTGGGTGTTTGACTGTTCGATCGAAAAGTTTAACATTTTCTATTTATCTGGAATGGGATACAATAATTGGAATTCACAAGAGTTATGAGATAACTAAATGAATGTTATAAACATAGCAGTTTAGTCTCACTTGATCGGTTGCCACGGAATTTTGATGTGATCAAAAGTCCGTCGCAATCACGTAGCGTACGCGGATACTCGCCGGGTAAACTTATTAGACAGCTACATCCCTTAGCCCCGACCAAGTGACTGTAGGAGAACCCCGTCGCCGAAAGCATCCGTTCGGGTGCTCCCGGTAGCGGTGTTCCGCCTTGGTGACTTCGTCGACGGTATCAGGGGGTGCGGCCGTCTACTGAAGTTTGCGACGAGCATTCGATCAGGATGTCTGGAATCTTGTTGAATTGCCCGACTTTATATTAAAAAGTGTTTTCGATTTGGAGACTGAAATGCGGGGTTTATAATTGTTAGGCATGTGATGTCTAAGAAATTCATTTGGTCAGGCATGCGATGTCTGAGGTGGTTGCGGATTCCAACTGTTGTAGTTTTACACTTTCTTTTCTGTGACCGTAAGTGTAATATGTGATATCGCCGGTTTCGTTGCTATATGTCAACGACAATTGGGATGCGCATATTTACTTACGTTGATGACATGTGATGTTATGTGTTGCTGGATATGTTATATTGGATCGTCGTGTTTGAATAGCCGGGGGGTTTTATGTGAGATGAGTGTTTTTCATTTTCATTCATGTAAAAACTTGTATTTAATATTCTTTTATTGGGGCACTTCCAGGTTGCGGAAGTTGTCACCGTTTGTATATTATTTACTTTTCCGCACTAGGATAGACCCAAGGAGGAGGGCACAAGTAATCGGGTTTTGGGGTCCAGTGGGAGACCAACTCGAGGAGTCGAGTCCGGGTCTCCTAACTCTAGAATTGGTAGGGTTGCTTGCCGCTCTCGTAGGGGTCTAGGGGTGTGGGTTTGGCTATTCATCACGACCGTGGAATCCGTGTTTTATACTGGCTCGTGTTGAAAACACGGACGTCCTAGTATATCCAATATTTCATATGATTCTTCTGCTGCGATATCTGTGATGTGATCATGTGATGTTCTGTGATAGATACTGTATATAGTATATATGATATATTATATAGGCGTTACTTATGTTTTACATCCGCGCTAGCCCTGCCCCGCTCTGCCGTTAGTTACCTAACCTAACGGTGCACGAGGGGACATCGAGGCGAATGCGGATGGCATAAGTGTACGTCGTATTTATCTGTGATGTTTAGGTACTTTAAATGATGGGACTTCATTAATATGATTAATGAAAAAAAGAAACCTAAGATGTTGTGGAATCGAATTTCAAAATAAAACAGGTAGCTACAGTTCTTGCTTTGCACAGCGGTATATATGATATATCCTGCACCTTATTCGATGAGGAAAGGACCGAGATCCCTTCACCGGGAGTGACTCCTTTAGCAATAACTGGCAGATGCTACACACTCGGTTTGTCTTTTGATTGCTTTTAAGAGTTTTTGCTTTGCACAGTGATATATATGATATATCCCGCACCTCATTCGACGAGGAAAGGACCGACGATCCCTTCACCGGGAGTGACTCCTTTAGCAAAACTAGAAAAGCCTAAAAAACACTCCATTTCAAAATTCATTCGATCCTACAACGATATCAAGTTCATTACGCAATAGGTTTTCAGAAAAACCTGTCGTAGCCCTCCGTCATTTCAGATAAGTTGTATATAGTATTCGTGCTGCATTTGTTGGCTTTCGTCAAGGTGCAGTGTGCGGTAGCTATATGCTGCTTATCTGCTAGCATACGATGCGATTGGATTAGGGTAGTCGTGCGGCTTTGTTGGCTTTCGTCAAGGGTCGTGCGGGTGGGTTTAATTCGATCAAGAAATGTACGGGTTGAACTTGACTAGCGGGCTATGGTTTGTTGGCTTTCGTCAAGGTCATAGCACGTTAGGGGCAAAATATTATCGGGAATTTCAGGTGTTGAAATTTGCAATGAGATTGCATACCTTCTATGAGATAGTTGGATCCCGATACCCGCTGCGAGTAAGTGTTACTCCTGGGAGAGTTTTATACATTACAATTAGCCGATCAAGTAGGTGTCTAGAAAGGTGTCAACGGGGTTACGCCTCTGGGAAAACGAGGTTTACATTAATTAGGTTCGTGCGAAAGCACGGGGGACCTCCCTCAAAGTACCGACACTGGCCTGGTTGAAAGATTGGCGAACTTGTAGTGTGTAATTAATCCCGGCTAGTCTTTCCTTTTAGGGTTTGAAGGAAGATTTGATAAAAAGCAGTGGGAGCCATCCTGATTAGATAAAATAATAACCAATCTATTCTTGACAGAGCGCACGCTGAGTGTTTTCTTCTCTCTCTCTCCAGGTAGCGACCATATCACGCCTTAATCAAGATAATAATACGGAATATTGACCGAACCCGCTTGTTATACTGAGCTGGGGAACGTTGGTCCCGCTCCAACTTATAATTGTTATAAGACAGAGCAGGAAATTGGGGAATACCAGATTTCCCGTGCCGCCCAAACGAAGAGAGTGCATGCTGATGCATCATCTTCGGGTGTGTTCGTTGCAAAGAACTGTTTCTCTGTATCCTCTACGTCCTGGGTATGTGATACCAGATCAGGATCCCAGATATGTAATCTGTTACATAGGGCTACAGATAGGTAGAGAACTGAGAACGGGTGATAAGTTTCATGAGGCAGAAAATGGTGCAAGAGTTGCAGCCAAGTCTGTTGGTCACTGTCACCCTGTATTACAATACATTGATTCTGAACGAATGTCATTAGATACCGAACCTGATATACAAAATCATATCAGTCTCTTTATTAGTAAAGAAACGATAAAATTTTGTATTGTTGGATAATGTTTTGAACATTTCCTATATCAAAAGTTGATCGGTTCAGGCACGTTATCTAAAAGCATTGATGTTCTAAATCAAACTACAGTTCTTAGTATACGGATCACACACAAGAGGAAGAGTTCAGAAATGAACGAATTCTTCTTGAGGCATTGTAGACTAGGTCAGATCAATGTGACCCGACTAGCTAGAGTTACATAAAGATGCATATTTAAATCAGTTTGAATTTACATCTTGTGAAACTCGCCAGTCATGTCACAGAGATAAGATGACCATAGCTTTGTTTACTGGAAACAGAGAAAGAGTTAGTGAACTCTTGGGATGATACATGTTGATGTATGTTAGGTCCCCTGTCTACATATGCCAGGACTGGTTCTTTGTACTTCGTTACATTCTCTAATAATCTCTCAAGATTCAGACATATGTTCCTGTTGAAACACAAGTCTGGACCTTTTGAGATATTCACAGAATATAAGTTAGAAGTAGAGAACCAATGAGGGTACAAGTATTATGTCCTTTGATGAGATCAAGGAGGAGAATACTTTAGCACGGAATTCCTGGATTATTCTAAAGGAGAATGAGATTCTCTCTCAGCATTACTCCTCCGTATACACCATTGCACGATGGTATGTCGGGGCGGAGCAGATACACCCTATCTGATATGGTGTGCTCTATGATGAGTACTACTGAGTTACCTATTTCCTTTTTCGGAGTTATGCACTTAAGAAGCTGCATACCTATTGAATAGGGTTCCAATCAAATCAGTTGCCTACCGTTTCATATGTGATATGGAATGGGAAGAACCCATGTCTTAAGTTAGTTAAGATTTAGGGTTGTCCGGCCTATGTCTAAAAACAAAATCCGGACAAGCTCGAGGCAAGGTCTGTAATGTAGAACTGGAAATGTTCCAGCTATACAGACTGCAGCTGATGATTTGATAGAACCAAAGGATTCAGTAGAATCCAACGAACCTCAGCCTCTCCGCCGATCTAGTACGGTTCCTCACCCACCTGAGAGATACTTCTGTTTCTCTATGACAGTGGGAGCGAGAATTGCATCATGAGATGATGACCTAACTAGTTTCGAGCTGGCCATCAGGAGTGGGACTCTGTAAGAATGGCTGGATGCTTAGCGATCTGAGATGGAATCCTTATACACCAACAAAGTATGGACTTTGGTTGCTATATCTGAAGGGTTAAATCCCCATCAGGAGTAAGTATATCTTGAGAAGATTACTTGGTGTACATGGAAAAGTTGAGACTTTCAAAGCTAGACTTGTTAAAGGTTCTCGTCATCGACCAGGCGTGGATAATGATGAAACCTTTTCTAGTACCTATGCTTAAGTCCATCCAGATCCTACTTGCTACGGCTGCATACCATGACTACGATATCTGGTGGTTGGGTGTTATGACTGCTTTTCTAAATGATGTTTTGGAAGAGAACGTCTATAAGTACACAGCCAGAGGGCTTCGTAAACAGTGGGAGCAGCGGAAACGTGTGCAAGATGTTTTATAGGATAAAGCAGGTATCGCGGAGTTGGAACATCTGTTTTGATGGATAAGTCAAAGAAGTTGACATCATCAAAATGGTAGATGAACCTTGTATAAACAAAAAGGTAGTAGAGACTATGGTGACGATCCTCGTAGAGTACGTGGATGACATACTCTTGATAGGGAAGGAGTTTCCTATGCTATGCTCGATCAATCTCCGTTTATCACAATGATTCTCCATATAGGATCAAAATGATACCTCCTAAATCCTGGATTTTGGATCTATGAGATAGACCTAATTGGATGTTAGGATTCTCACTAGTTGTAGTGAGATGGTATCAACCGATCCTGGGGAGAATCGCTGGAAGGGTTCCAGTGTGATAAAGACGACTGAATGTCAGTCGCAGGTATTGTCTTTACCCTCAGTAAAGGGACGGTATGTTGGAAGAGTTCCAAGCTAGATACTGTGGCATACTAGACGATAAAGGCTGGATACATCGCTACTTAAGATGCTACCAAAAGATGATGTTTGGGTGTATATTGGTTCATGAGATGAATTATGTTCCTCCCATTGTGTGACAATGGAGTTGTGGCTTATGCCAAGGAACGCAGGTCCCATCAGTGATCCAGACATATTCTAAGGCAGTATCACCTGATCATGGAGATAGTTGATCTCCAGGGTGATCGAGGTTTGGAGAGTGGACTCAGAGGACAACACAGCGGATCCACTCACAAAGGCCTGTTCCCAGAGAGAGACTTTTATGGGATGGTTGAGTATGAGATACTACAACCACTGCTACAGATGGCCCTAGTGCAAGTGGGAGATTGTTAGTTATATGTATGCCCTAGAGGCCATTACTGTACATTGGATGTATATTGTAGTGGATGCTGGGACATGTATAGGGAGGACTTTCTTGCTCGACATGATAGTATGCTATCTGGTTGCTCTTTACCTTAACGTGTACACTGATTGTCTCTCTGTTACATGTTGATAAAGCCCCTAGGATGTGTGCTTGACTACCTGGACTATGATGCGGATCATACTAGTGGGGACATGGTAGTCCATAAGTACATCCTTGAAAGTCCCTAGTCGTGGGTGTATCGAGATGGGGCATCGATATACCAGAGTAGACTAGCGTATACATTCTCGACCCATACAGATGGGCGATGGATGATCCCATATCCATTGGTGTTTGACATCGGAGATGATATACGGGTGCTCAGTAGAGACTGGGTACACTGGACGGACTCGCCGAGAACTCCCAGATGGTATTATACCTCACGTCAGATGGCAGTTCTCTGGTGACACTGGTACAGAGTAGTCTGTTGACCCGAGATCGTCATAGAGTCTTGTGTGGTTCCCACTGTGCTTTGATTTCCATCTTACCACGTCCAAGAGGGCGTGCAAAACGGTGGTTTTTGGGTACAGTCCCGAGTCACATGGAGGCAATGAGCGATAGGAGGGGATTTGTCTCTCCCGGTATAGGGAGTTGATGTTGCGCTGTGTTCGATTGGCTATAACAGGAAATCCCTGGCCAGGGTTGCTGAGATTTACTGGTAAGTGTTACCAGTAGTTTCTCGAATTGTTATAGACCTCATATCGACACGACTTATCGAGCTATTGGGGTCTGACGTTTACCACCCCTAGGCGAGATATGCGACATATCAGACGATCAGACCGGACTGTACGGTAGTGTTACTGGTTGGATTCACTGGAGTGTGAGCGGGCTTGCTCGTCGATCTTCAGATCGCTCAATACCCGGGTGGCCGTTACGTTTAGCAGACCGCTTGCGGCTTGTGGGTGTTTGATATGATCATCGCCTGCTGCCGGCGTATTGACGAGTCTTTAGAGTCCTACACAGAGGTTTCCTGGCTCAAGCGAAACGAAATAGGAGCGCATATAAGATATGTGCGGGACCGAGAATAATGCATGTATGTGATACCGTATTCTATTCTCGCGATGAATGTATCGAATGGTTATATGCGATATAACCTAGTTATCGAATCGAGGGTTGATTCGATAAGCCGATACATTGGATACTAGTCGGTTATATGCGATATAACCGGATCGTTAAATCAAGTGTTGATTTAATGATTTAATGTATAATTATATATTTGATATATCACTTTACATTAACTTGTATTGGTTTACTTAAAATGGATTTTCTCACTTGGATTGTGCACATTGTATATGTGATATATTTTTGTGCACTTGTATGTATCATGTTTGATGATGCATGCTAACTTGTGTTTTGTGTAAAGTTTAAACTATGATTATGTAATGGTTAGGGTTTTCATTTTCATATCTATTTATTCATTTATTTATTTATTTTCTTTTTGGAAAATGAAAAGAAAAATGGTGGCTTTATTTGGATATATGTTGAAGCTTCATGAAGCTTTGACTTAGTCACCATTTTTGTCTTCATACCTAACCTAACCATTCACTTAACCTTAGTTTAGTCTCTACACTTTACCATGGTTGCATTATGATAAGTATTCAATTTATTTTCTATTTTGAATTAACTTATCATAATTCTTTCTTCATCTTCTTCTTCTTCTTCACATGAAGAAGCTTGACTTCATCAATGGTGGATTGATGAAACAAGTGAGAAATCCAATTCTAAAGTCTACCCACTTCCTATTTCTTCATCCTCTACCTCTTGCCAATTAGTAGAGTGTGTTTTCTTCACAAGTTTCATCACTTGGTGAAGTTGGAGCTTGATCTAGCGATGCCTCGACGTAGATCATCTTCGGCACGAAGCCGACGACCTTGCCCGCTCTTTCTCCGATGAAGCCGACGCTAGAGCCCGGGACTTGCATTTGGACAGCGGAGAGGACTTCATCTCGGAGCCGTGGAGGTGGAGTACCGGATCTACAAAGGTTGTATTTCCGTACTCTTAGTTAAGTGTTAACTAGTTTGCTTTTCTCCTAGACATCTAGCCAACGATCCGTATTCTAGGGTTTCTCGGCACCGTAATTTTTAAAATTGGCATGGTTGATGCCTTGTGAGACCTCACTTGGGTGCCCAGGAAACCTACATAATTAATCCCGGCTAGTCTTTCCTTTTAGGGTTTGAAGGAAGATTTGATAAAAACAGTGGGAGCCATCCTGATTAGATAAAATAATAACCAATCTATTCTTGCAAGAGCGCACGCTGAGTGTTTTCTTCTCTCTCTCTCCAGGTAGCGACCATATCACGCCTTAATCAAGATAATAATACGGAATATTGACCGAACCTGCTTGTTATACTGAGCTGGGAAACGTTGGTCCCGCTCCAACTTATAATTGTTATAAGACAGAGCAGGAAATTGGGGATTACCAGAATTCCCGTGCCGCCCAAACGAAGAGAGTGCATGCTGATGCATCATCTTCGGGTGTGTTCGTTACAAAGAACTGTTTCTCTGTATCCTCTACGTCCTGGGTATGTGATACCAGATCAGGATCCCAGATATGTAATCTGTTACATAGGGCTACAGCTAGGTAGAGAACTGAGAACGGGTGATAAGTTTCATGAGACAGAAAACGGGGTAAGTGTTGCAGCCAAGTCTGTTGGTCACTGTCACCATGTATTATCAGTACATTGATTCTGAACGAATGTTATTAGATACCGAACCTGATATACAAAATCATATCAGTCTCTTTAGAAGTAAAGAAATGATAAAATTTTGTATTGATGGATAATGTTTTGAACATTTCCTATATCAAAAGTTGATCGGTTCAGGCACGTTATCTAAAAGCATTAATGTTCTAAATCAAACCACAGTTCTTTAGTATACTGAACACACACAAGAGGAAGAGTTCAGAAATGAACGAATCCTTCTTGAGGCATTGTAGATTAGGTCATATCAATGCGATCCGACTGGCTGAAGTTACATTTTAGATGCATATTTAAATCAGTTTGAATTTACATCTTATGAAACTTGCCAGTCATGTCACAGAGATAAGATGACCATAGCCCTGTTTATTGGAAACAGAGAAAGAGTTAGTGAACTCTTGGGATGATACATGTTGATGTATGTAGGTCCCCTGTCTACACATGCCAAGACCGGTTCTTTGTACTTCATTACATTCTCTGATAATCTCTCGAGATTCAGATCTATGTTCTTGTTGAAACACAAGTCCGAACCTTTTGAGATATTCACGGAATATAAGTTAGAAGTACAGAACCAAAATACGGGTATAAGTATTATGTCCTTTGATGTGATCGAGGAGGAGAATACTTGAGCACGGAAATCCTAGACTATTCTAAAGAAGAATGAGATTCTCTCTCAGCATTACTTCTCCGAATACACCATAGCACGATGGTATATCGGGGCGGAGCAATCACACCCTATATGATAAGGTGTGCTCTATGATGAGTACTACTGAGTTGCCTATTTCCTTTTGGGAGTTATGCACTTATGAAATTGTATACCTATTGAATTAGGTTCAAATCAGTTGCCTACCACTTCATATGTGATATGGAAAGGGAAGAGCCCATATCTTAAGCTAGTTAAGATTGGGGGTTGACCGGCCTATGTCTAAAAGCATAATCCGGACAAGCTCGAGGCAAGGTCTGTTATGTACAACTGGAAAGGTTCCAGCCATACAAACAACAGCTGATGATTTGATAGAACCAAAGGATACAGTAGAAACCAACGAACCTCAGCCTATCTGCCGATCTAGTAGGGTTCCTCACCTACCTGAGAGATACTTCGGTTACTCTATGACAGTGGGAGCGAGGATTGCATCATGAGATGATGACCCAACTAGTTTCGAGCAGGCCATCGAGAGTAGGGACTCTGTAAGAATGGCTGGATGCTTAGCGATCTGAGATGGAATCCATGTACACCAACAAAGTATGGACTTTGGTTGCTATATCTGAAGGGTTAAATCCCCATCAGGAGCAAGTAAATCTTGAGAAGATTACTTGGTGTAGATGGAAAAGTTGAGACTTTCAAAGCTAGACTTGTTAAAGCTTTTCGTCATCGACCAGGCGTGGATAATGATGAAACCTTTTCAAGTGGCTATGCTTAAGTCCATCCAGATCCTACTTGCCACGGCTACATACCATGACTACGATATCTGGCGGTTGGGTGCCATGACAGCTTTTCTAAATGATGTTTTAGAAGAGAACGTCTATAAGTACACAGCCAGAGGGCTTCGTAGACAGTGGGAGCAGCGGAAACGTGTACAAGATGCTTTATAGGATAAAGCAGGCATCGCGGAGTTGGAACATCTGTTTTGATGAGATAGTCAAAGAGTTTGACATCATCAAAATGGTAGATGAACCTTGTATAAACAAAAAGGTAGTAGGGAGTATGGTGGTGATCCTCGTAGAGTACGTGGATGACATACTCTTGATAAGGAAAGGAGTTTCCTATGCTACGATCGATCAATCTCCGCTTATCACAATGATTCTCCATATAGGATCAAAATGATAACTCCTAAATCCTGAGTTTTGGATCTATGAGATAGATTTAATTGGATGTTAGGATTCTCACTAGTTGTAGTGAGATGGTATCAATCGATCCTGAGGAGAATCACTGGAAGGGTTCCAGGGTGATAAGGACGACTGAAAGTCAGTCACAGGCATTGACTTTACCCTCAGTAAAGGGACGGTATGTTGGAAGAGTTCCAAGCTAGATACCGTGACATACTAGACGATAAAGGCAGGATACATCGCTACTAAAGATGCTACCAAAGAGGCTGTTTGGTTGTATATTGGTTCATGAGATGAACTAGGTTCCTACCATTGTGTGACAATGGAGTTATGGCTTGTGCCAAGGAACGCAGGTCCCATCAGTGATCCAGACATATTCTAAGGCAGTATCACCTGATCATGGAGATGGTTGATCTCCAAGGAGATCGAGGTTTGGAGAGCAGACTCAGAGGACAACACAGCGGATCCACTCACAAAGTCCTGTTCCCAGAGAGAGATTTTTATGGGATGGTTGAGTATGAGATACTACAACCACTGCTATCAGATGGCCCTAGTGCAAGTGGGAGATTGTTAGTTATATGTATGCCCTAGAGGCCATTGCTATACATATGATATATATTGTAGTGGATGCTGGGACATATATAGGGAGGACTTTCTTGCTCGACATGATAGTATGCTATCTGGTTACTCTTTACCTTAACGTGTATACTGATTGTCTCTCTGTTACATGTTGGTAAAGCCCTTAGGATGTGTACTTGACTACCTAAACTATGATGCGGATCATTCTAGTGGGAACATGGTAGTCCATAAGTACATCCTTCAAAGTCCCTAGTCGTGGGTATATCGAGACGGGGCATCGATATACCAGAGTAGACTAGCGTATACCTTCTCGACCCATACAGATGGGTGATGGATGATCCCATATCCATTGGTGTTTGACATCAGAGATGATATACGGGTGCTCAGTGGAGACTGGGTACACTGGACGGACTCGCCGAGAACTCCCAGATGGTATTATACCTTATGTCAGATGGCAGTTCTCTGGTGACACTTGTACAGAGTAGTCTGTTGACCCGAGATCGTCATAGAGTCTTGTGTGGTTCCCACTGTGCTTTGATTTCCATCTTACCACGTCCAAGAGGGCGTGCAAAACGGTGGTTTTTGGGTACAGTCCCGAGTCGCATGGAGGCAATGAGCGATAGGAGGGGATTCGTCTCTCCCGGTATAGGGGGTTGATGTTGCGCTGTGTTCGATTGGCTATAACCGGAAATCCCTGGCCAGGGTTGCTGAGATTTACTGGTAAGTGTTACCAGTAGTTTCTCGAAGTGTTATAGACCTCATATTGACACGACTTATCGAGCTATTGGGGTCTGACGTTTACCACCCCTAGGCGAGATATGCGACAGATCAGACGATCAGACCGGACTGTACGGTAAGTGTTACTGGTTGGATTCACAGGAGTGTGAGCGGGCTTGTGTAAGTGCACGGCGGCGCCCCGGCCGTCAATCCGACGGCCAAATGCGGAAACGGTGATAAACTTTAATTTTTGCGGACTTAGCAAACCGGCACCACCGCGCACTAAACATCCGGATCGTAACCATTAACAAGTCTAAGCTACTAACAAGAAAGGGAAGAGAAGTATACCGAGAGATCCGAGTCCTCCGGTCTTCTCGTCATCGTCCCGATCTCTCGCGGAAAGTCTTGCCTCCACATCGTCGCCTCCTCGCCGGAAGGGCACCACATCGCCTGCGTCTTTTACGGGCTCCCGCCTCAATACCGAGGCAACTCGGGCATGAAGCCGGCAACTCGACATGCTCAAGATATGCTGTAGAATGTAGTGTAGAAGATGCTTGTCTCTTTGGGGTTATGTTGTTGCCATTGAGGATGATGGAGGAAACAAGGATTAGAAAAATGGTGCTTGCATTTTTCTAGCATGAAAATGAGATCAAGAAAGAAACTCTCAAGAATGAAGCTCTCTTCTTCTTCTTTTTTCAACCATGAAAAACTTATCTCTAAATAAATGGTGGAGGAAAGAATGTATATCAAACAAGAGGGAGGTGAGTGTAGGAGAGCATGAAGGGTGACCATATCCTAAACCTCATCATCACAACCTCACATCAACTCTAATCCTTTCTCATCAACTTACAACTCACTTCAAATCATAATAAAGCATGAAAAGAAAAGATGCTATCATGATAAATACATATGCAAGAAAATCCTCCACAAAGTGTAATTTGCAAAACTGCAAATTACCCCCTCCATCGGAAAAGTCCGGCCGGGAAAGAACAAAGGAAAACCGGCCGGAACGGAATGCAAATTGGCAACTCCAGAAAACTGGTCCCGTAATAAATTACAGGAAAACCCCATACTGTGCATACACACCCGCATCTGTATTCCGTCCGGATACAAATGCAATGAGACAAAATCTACACTGTACTAAACTAGGATCCGGCTTAAACTAAAGCCGGCTAGTAAAATCCGTCCGATCCTGATCCGTGCAATACCGCACGTATCTGATCGAACCCTGCCATATATCCATATGGCCTCTAGTACAAACCGTCCGATCCTGATCCGTGCAATACCGCACGTATCTGATCGGACCCTGCCATATCTCCATACGGCCTCTACAGCGTTTCGCCCGAAAGCTTGAGTAACTGAAAGTGTGGTGGACTCTAAATACTCGTCAATACTATGGCTGTGGATTTAACCACCAGCACGTCAGAGGTATAAGCCAATACGTGACGGGCCACCAGCTATTGACCAAAAGGGACGTCGATGAGCGAACTCATCCTGACACCCTACTGAGCCTGTCAGTGACAATATCCGTACAGTCCGGTCCGTTCGTCTATGAGCATCGCATGTCGGGCCTAGGGGGTTGGTAAAAGTCAGACCCCCAAAAGCGGTACAAGTCATGTCGGAGTGTAGCCCAGAACACCCTGAGATACTACTGGAATACCTACCAGTAAATCTCCTGCCTTGGCCAAGGACTTCGTGTAATGGCTCTCCTAGACACAGCGCGACCTCACCCCCAATACCGGGAGAGACGAACCCCCAAAGATCCGCTCACTGCCTCCATGTGGCTCGGGACTGTACCCAACTAAAACTTGTTTGCACGACTCCTTTGAGCCATGGTAGGGTAGTAATCAAAGCACAGTGGGAACTCACACGAGACAAATGACGATCCCCAGGTCGATGAACTAACCTGTACACATGTCACCTGGGAACTGCTATCTGACGTCAGGTATAAGACCAACTAGCATGTTCCCGGCGAGTCCTGTCCGGTGTACTCATAACCCAATGAGCACCTATATACATCTTAGGTGAACCAACTGACACCAGTGGCTTGTGAGACCGGCCACCGCCCCTCGTCGGGGTCTCGACTGTATACACTAGTCTACTCTGGAGTATCGATGCCCTGTCTCGAAACTCCCACGACTAGGGACCTTTTAAGGATGTGCTTATAGACTACTAGCTCCCACGTATATGATCGCCCTCATACTGCCGGTAGTCAAGCAAGAATCCTAGGGGCTCTATCAACGTGCAATAGCGACCTGTCAGGTCACCTAAAGCAGTACACGATGATAAAGGTAAACCAGATAGCATACTATCATCTCGAGTAAGACTGTCCTACCGGGATAGGTCCTCCCTCAATCATTGCAATCACGTGCCTGTGATCCAATAATTGACTCTGAGGGCACTATCTCCAACAATCTCCCACTTGCACTCAAGGCTAATTATTGCGATGTCGCATACTCACAGCCCGTGTGATACCGAACACCCAACTCCTCTACTAGTCAGTCGCACAAAGCCTGTTTGCGAAACTATTGCGTTCGGGGAATAGCCTCAGTGAGTGGATCCGCCTAGATGTTTCTTTCTATGTCTCTCTATATCTCAAGTTCGCGGAGAAAGCCATCTCCCGAAATGAGCAATACCTGTCTTAGAGTGTCTGGATGTCTGATGGGACCGAGCTCATAAATGAACTCCAAATCCAAACTTCTTAGACTGTATCGTCAACTGAACTTAATCAGTATCCTGCGCCATGCCTCCCTCAGTATTGCCTTGGACCACCTGTCCAGAATACTGCCCCTCGTCAGAAGGAAAACTATAACTCTGACAACCTCCTTGTCGTCTAGGTCACCTTGGAAGCCTGGAATGATAACTGTCCCCCGAATGAGGCCGTCGTTATCATATCCCTAGAACATCCACTTATGTTCTAAAACTGCTTCCGACTGTTTCTCTAGGATTGGGTCAATGTCAACTTATTGCATCTAGTGCAAGAACAACATCTGGTGTGGTACTTGACATCTCATGATTGACTCAATTGCCTAAGCAAGTGATCTGCCAATCATGCACATCCCTCTCTACTTTAGTCTATAAGACACCTTTAGAGAGGGTGACTCCATCACCTGCAGGTACACTACCGTGCCAGGAGTCATCCATTCTAAATACTCTTAGAATGCTGTCAAAGTACCCTCATTGGGAAACCACCCAAATCTAGATCTAAAACCATAGATCTAGTAACCAGTATGTCAGATATAATGACCAAGTCCTTTGTGGAGAAACCACCGTGTGACGACCAAAGTATAACCGATCGTAGTATAGGAATATCACTTCCTACTCTGTGTATGTCATCCAAATACCAGGATATCACACCCTACTACCTTCTCAACAGATCCATCCCCTATTCTGATGAAGTCAAACCTATGACTGTCACATCAGAAATAGATGATCTATCTCCGCTACATCTGCTTTAGTCTATAAATAGACATGAGCCTGATATCCACCAATGCTTCCGCTGCTCCCACTGACTACGACAACCCTCTGGCAGAGTCATATAGACGTGCACTTCTAAAGCTAGTTTAGAACGACGCTATACTCATCCTCCTGCCGGGTCTCGCAGCCTGGAACAACAACAATGGCAAGTGTGGGTAAACAAGAACTTCCCTGTCACCGTCCTTGAGGCTACCGGAGTACCTCTCGGGTGCCTGAAGTTACCCACCTTATCTGCGGGGTGGCCAATGAAATGTCAAATCAGATTGAATCTTTAGGTTCCTTATCAAATCTTCAGTAATCGTTTGCGGTTCTGGAATCACTTCTAGTTCTACCATACTCCCACTACTGTTTTTGAAAAAATCCATTTTTAATAAAACTGTGGCGAGTCCAGAACAATATTTCTATTGATCTGCCAGATGGTAGAAAATCAACCCTCGTCATAGCCTGGGTCAACCCACAAACAGCCATTACAGAAACGTGACTTGAGCTGTCCAGTGTCTGGTTTTAATCATAAGCCGGACAACTCCCCGTACCTTAACAACGTTAAGATATGAACTGTTCTATATCCAATATAGAACCAGAGGCACTGAATTAATTGAACCAGATTCAAATCATGCAGCTATCTCCAGTGCATGTCAACTAAATGGATGGAGGCCGATCAGCGTTACTCAACTTAGGAATGCTTCCAATTATGAGTAACCTGAAAAGAGAAGCAATTTCTCTTTATCTTTACCATCAACTGAATACCATACACAAGTATCTACATCTTCGATCACTTTGAAGAATCCCGATACTTGCTACACTTGGTTCTCTACTATATTCAAATACCTATAACTCCTCAAAACTTAGACCCTGTGTTTCTACGAAACACATGTCTAAGAACTAGAGAAGTTAAAAGTAAACAGAATATAGTATGAGGACCAACCCCTCTGTCCTAATGGACACTGGACAACATACAATACTCTGTATAAGTCCGCCGAGTCTAACAACTCTTTCACTGTGTGTCGTAGGTTGAATACTGTACTTATGGTTAAGAAGAATTACACCGCTGTTTAATGCTCCTTACCTAACCATCCACTGATATAGGTAAATGTCATCGACATAATATCAAAAGGTATATCTCACTCTATGAAAATAGACGTACAGATATATCAATTTGAAATTGGTGCACAACAGTGGATATTCAAAACCAAATATTTGCCGACCGGCAAACAGCCCAGGTGATCTCCTCAAATATCACCGATTACAACGAATCCCGATATAATGAGGATGATCACCCAATTCCCAATAACTTACTCCCTCTCATCATCTGTAAAACCATACAGATGTGAGAATCAAACCTGGTAAATACATACCCTGGAGCAAGTGTCTAATCGGGAAATCAGTTTTCTTTTAACAGTACACAGTGAAACTGAAACATTGAAATGTTTCGTTGGGGTATCCCGGTATTCCTAGTAATGCCTCTACCATTATCCAGATTCACAACTATAACCGTATAATTCTTTGCCACCTCTCCAAATCCTTTTATATGTCTTTAGTCGTTACCTTCTGTACACCCCTTAGGCCAAATGGTTTTCTTCCTTCCCTACCGTTCGGCACCAGCCTATGGTTTGGAAGAAGACTATCCAATAAGCATAAAGGGTGTAATGTCCTAATCCTAGGAGCATTCGCAATGCGAGAGAAGGTGAGGATAAAAGACACCTGAATAAACCTTATTCCTATTTCTCCTGAACCAGAATCCATCCCCGAACTGGAACAAGTTCCTTTCGAGTTCGTATATAACCATACGATGGAGTATCCAAATAAACTGTGGATCTTCGTAGTGATACGGAGTGTCCTGGAGAAATACAAAGGTGATTTAGGATTGGCGAAGAAATACTTGGTTTGGTCGTGAATACCAGTCGCAATTTACTTTGCCCTCTTACTAATCCCTTGCTTTGTCTTAATCTTAATACCTTCTGCACACCGTTTAGGCTGATTGGTCTTCTTCATTCCACACTGTTCGGCACCAGCCTAAAGTTTGGAAGAAGACTATCCAATTTGCGTAATAGGTGTACTATCTCCTAAACTAAGGAGTACTCGCAACCTGAGAGAAGGTAAAAAGGAAAAGACAACTGAATAATACTATCCGTTTTCTCCAGAACCGGAAACCATCCTCGAATTCCTTCGAGTTCGTATCTAACCATACGATGGCTTTGTCCAATGGAAGTGGACGTTCGCAGTAATACGGGGTGTCCTGGAGAAAAGGGTAAAAGTAGGAGTGGCAATGAGGTCTGCAACTCTGACAATCCAAAAGCCAGTGTTAAGAAGGTTCGGTCAACTTGGTCACTGAGTCATAGTCTTAGGGTCGGGTCAATGGTCGCTGCCAGAGAGAGAGAGAAAAGAAACACTCAGCGTGCACTCTAACCTAGATCAGAACGGTTATCCCTTTATCTAATCTGGAAACCTCCCACTGTACCTCAAATTCTCCTCCAAACCTGAAAGAAGAATTAGTCGGGGATACCCGAGGAGTAAACTAACTCATCAGTGGGAATCGGGATCCAACTCTCATCGCATGATAACGTGACGTAATCCGCTCACGTCATCACACTCCAGAAGGTATGTGCATGTCTGGCAAGTTTCAGTTCTTTTGAAACTCCCGATGTGGATTTTTACCCCATGCTCTTATGACCTTGACTAAGGCCAACAAATCATAAGTCACATGTCAAGTTCTACCCGTCATTGTCCAGGTTGATTTGAACCCACCCGTACAAGCCCTTGACTAGGGCCAACAAGGCTATACGACTGTCCCAAACCAACGCATCTATCTATGCAACATATGAATACCCAATAGCTACCAAACACTGTGCCTTGACTAAGGCCAACAAACACAGCTTGAATACTATTGACTACCCATATGAAACGACGGAGGGCTACGAATGGTTTCTGGCGAAAACCTTTAACGTAATGAACTTGATATCGTTGAAGGAACGGATAGCTTTTTAGAAAATATCGTGACGAAAACCTTTACTAAAGAGGTCACTCCCGGTGAAGGGATCTCGGCTCTTTCCCCGTAGAATGGGGTGCTGGATATTCATAACAGAATATCACTGTGCAAAGCAAAAGTAATCGGCTATAGTGAAGTTAATGCCCTGACGCAAACTTCTGTCCAAGGGGTCACTCCCGGTGAAGGGATCTCGTCCTTTGCCTCGTCGACTGAGGAGCAGGATATTCCAAATGAATACCACGACGCAAAACAAAAGTGAACATCCTTGCAATAACAGCTTTTTGAAAAGTGTTCCAACAACATCAGATTAGGTTTGTTTAACTTGCATTGATCCGAATCAATGCAGTCCCATCAATTGATCACACCACAAAGAACGAAAATATACTGACGTACGTATATGCCATCCGCATTCGCCACTGGGTCCCGTCATCACCCGTTAGGTTAGCTAACTAACGGCAGAGCGGGGACTGGACTAGCGCGGATGAAAAACATATACAACATCTACTAATATATATACCAATATATAGTATTTCGCTCAAGGCGTGAATAAAATGCAACATCACAGAAATGTACCGCATCACAGAACAATACAGATATCTGGGATCCCCGGGTTTCACAGAGCCACTACTGAAACCCGACGTTCCCCTGGTCGTGTGGATAGCCTGTGCAATGTAAACCTATACCCCCTACGAGTGCGGCGAATAGCCAGCCAATCCTGGAGTGAAGCCCCCTCCGTCCCAATGCCATGAGATGCGGGCTTGTTGCCTTCTAGAACCCGGCTATCCGTGCACCCCTCCGCGGGGTAATCCTAGTACAGAAAGTAAAATATACATACAACGGGTACATCGACCGCAACCTGGTCGTGCCCCAAAAGAATAATACAAACAGGCAGTGACGGCAGTCCACATGTTGGACGCTCGCCCCGCAATATCAAATGTACATAATACAACCGCACTGTACTAGCATTGCATCCAGGCTATCCCCACCGACCTATCCGCAACATCACAGCATAAACATAGAACATCAACGTGAAAGTCACGTTCGCAAATCCGTCTAACCGGGCTATAGCAGTTAGACGGGATTTACCGATCGAGTGACATTCACGGTCGCAGATATAATGTAAATACTGTGAAAAATGTGTTTAAAATATCCGATCGATCAAAAATTAACAAGTGGGCCCCCCAATCAAAACTGTAGCACTCACAGAAAACCTAGGCCCAATTTTAATATTCCAAAACCCATATTTTAAGCCCAGAAAGCCTCTGAAAAAAATTGGTGAAGTGATCTCCACAGTGTGCGGCGGAAGAGCGGCGGAATGGGGGTATATGCGGCGGTTCCGCGCTCCCACTGTGGATTCACTTCATCGAAATTTTACAGAGTTCTTAGATTTTCCAGTACATCAATATTTTACAACCTGAAAAAATTTTCGAGACCAAAATATTTCAACAGAAACTGATGCTAACAAAAATGTAGATTTTGGAGTTTTGGTCGATCGGAAATGCAAAAACACATCAAATGAAGCTAGACGAAGTTAATGGCGAGGCTCTGATACCACTGTAAGTGCACGGCGGCGCCCCGGCCGTCAATCCGACGGCCAAATGCGGAAACGGTGATAAACTTTAATTTTTGCGGACTTAGCAAACCGGCACCACCGCGCACTAAACATCCGGATCGTAACCATTAACAAGTCTAAGCTACTAACAAGAAAGGGAAGAGAAGTATACCGAGAGATCCGAGTCCTCCGGTCTTCTCGTCATCGTCCCGATCTCTCGCGGAAAGTCTTGCCTCCACATTGTCGCCTCCTCGCCGGAAGGGCACCACATCGCCTGCGTCTTTTACGGGCTCCCGCCTCAATACCGAGGCAACTCGGGCATGAAGCCGGCAACTCGACATGCTCAAGATATGCTGTAGAATGTAGTGTAGAAGATGCTTGTCTCTTTGGGGTTATGTTGTTGCCATTGAGGATGATGGAGGAAACAAGGATTAGAAAAATGGTGCTTGCATTTTTCTAGCATGAAAATGAGATCAAGAAAGAAACTCTCAAGAATGAAGCTCTCTTCTTCTTCTTTTTTCAACCATGAAAAACTTATCATCTCTAAATAAATGGTGGAGGAAAGAATGTATATCAAACAAGAGGGAGGTGAGTGTAGGAGATCATGAAGGGTGACCATATCCTAAACCTCATCATCACAACCTCACATCAACTCTAATCCTTTCTCATCAACTTACAACTCACTTCAAATCATAATAAAGCATGAAAAGAAAAGATGCTATCATGATAAATACATAAGCAAGAAAATCCTCCACAAAGTGTAATTTGCAAAACTGCAAATTACCCCCTCCATCGGAAAAGTCCGGCCTGGAAAGAACAAAGGAAAACCGGCCGGAACGGAATGCAAACTGGCAACTCCAGAAAACTGGTCCCGTAATAAATTACAGGAAAACCCCATAATGTGCATACACACCCGCATCTGTATTCCGTCCGGATACAAATGCAATGAGACAAAATCTACACTGTACTAAACTAGGATCCGGCTTAAACTAAAGCCGGCTAGTAAAATCCGTCCGATCCTGATCCGTGCAATACCGCACGTATCTGATCGAACCCTGCCATATATCTATACGGCCTCTAGTACAAACCGTCCGATCCTGATCCGTGCAATACCGCACGTATCTGATCGGACCCTGCCATATCTCCATACGGCCTCTACAGCGTTTCGCCCGAAAGCTTGAGTAACTGAAAGTGTGGTGGACTCTAAAGACTCGTCAATACTATGGCTGTGGATTTAACCACCAGCACGTCAGAGGTATAAGCCAATACGTGACGGGCCACCAGCTATTGACCAAAAGGGCGTCGATGAGCGAACTCATCCTGACACCCTACTGAGCCTGTCAGTGACAATATCCGTACAGTCCGGTCCGTTCGTCTATGAGCATCGCATGTCGGGCCTAGGGGGTTGGTAAAAGTCAGACCCCCAAAAGCGGTACAAGTCGTGTCGGAGTGTAGCCCAGAACACCCTGAGATACTACTGGAATACCTACCAGTAAATCTCCTGCCTTGGCCAAGGACTTCGTGTAATGGCTCTCCTAGACACAGCGCGACCTCACCCCCAATACCGGGAGAGACAAACCCCCGAAGATCCGCTCACTGCCTCCATGTGGCTCGGGACTGTACCCAACTAAAACCTGTTTGCACGACTCCTTTGAGCCGTGGTAGGGTAGTAATCAAAGCACAGTGGAAACTCACACGAGACAAATGAAGATCCCCAGGTCGATGAACTAACCTGTACACATGTCACCTGGGAACTGCTATCTGACGTCAGGTATAAGACCAACTAGCATGTTCCCGGCGAGTCCTGTCCGGTGTACTCATAACCCAATGAGCACCTGTATACATCTTAGGTGAACCAACTGACACCAGTGGCTTGTGAGACCGGCCACCGCCCCTCGTCGGGGTCTCGACTGTATACACTAGTCTACTCTGGAGTATCGATGCCCTGTCTCGAAACTCCCACGACTAGGGACCTTTTAAGGATGTGCTTATAGACTACTAGCTCCCATGTATATGATCGCCCTCATACTGCCGGTAGTCAAGCAAGAATCCTAGGGGCTCTATCAACGTGCAATAGCGACCTGTCAGGTCACCTAAAGCAGTACACGATGATAAAGGTAAACCAGATAGCATACTATCATCTCGAGTAAGACTGTCCTACCGGGATAGGTCCTCCCTCAATCATTGCAATCACGTGCCTGTGATCCAATGATTGACTCTGAAGGCACTATCTCCAACAGCTTGCTCGTCGATCTTCTGATCGCTCAATACCTGGGTGGCCGTTACGTTTAGCAGACCGCTTGCGGCTTGTGGGTGCTTGATATGATCATCACCTGCTACCGGCGTATTGACGAGTCTTTAGAGTCCTACACAGAGGTTTCCTGGCTCAAGCGAAACGAAATAGGAGCGCATATGAGATATGTGCGGGACCGAGAATAATGCGTGTATGTGATACCGTATTCCATTCTCGCGATGAATGTATCGAATGGTTGTATGCGATATAACCTAGTTATCGAATCAAGGATTGATTCGATAAGCCGATACATTGGATACTAGTCGGTTGTGTGCGACATGACCGGATCATTGAATCAAGTGTTAATTTAATGATTTAATGCATAATTATATATTTGATATATTACTTTGCATTAACTAGTATTGGTTCACTTTAAATGGATTTTCTCACTTGTTTGTACAAGTTGTATATGTGATATACTTTTTGTGCAAATTATTATATCATGTTTGATGATACACGTTTGCTTGGTTAAGTGTAAAGAATTAAACCATGGTTAAACTTATGATTAGGGTTTTGTTTTCTTTTTCATTTATTTCTCTATTTATTCTTTTTGGAAAAATAATAAGCATAAAGGAAAATGGTGGCTTAATTTGTTTTCTAGTTAAAGCTTCATGAAGCTTTGACCAAGTGACCATTTTGTCTCCATGCTTAACCCTAACCATTCCCATTAACCATGATTTATTCTCTACACTTGACCATGGTTGAGACATGATAAGTATTCTTATTATTTTCTTTTTACAAAAATACTTATCATATCATTATCTTCACATGAAGAAGCTTGCTTCATCAATGGTGATTGATGAAAAAGAGTGAGAAATCCAATTCTAAAGTGAACCCACTTCCTATTTCTTCATCCTCTACCTCTTGCCAAGTAGTAGAGTGTGTTTTCTTCACAAGTTTCATGACTTGGTGAAGTTGGAGTTTGATCTAGCGATGCCTCGACGTAGATCATCTTCGGCATCGTCGTCGATGACCTATCCCGCTTTTTCTCCAATGAAGCCGACGCTAGAGCCCAAGATCCGATTTGTACAGCGAGGAGACATCATCGCGGAGCCATGGAGGTGGAGCACCGGATCTACAAAGGTTGTATTTCCGTTCTTGTAGTTAAGTTGTTAACTAGTTTCATTTATCGCCTAGACTTCTAGTTAACGATCCGTATTAGGGTTTCTCGGCACCCGTAAAATTTGAAATTGGTATGGTTGATACCTTGTGAGACCTCCTTAGTGTGCCTAGGAACCCTACAGACTTATCAAGTTACTGGGGTCTGACGTTTACCACCCCTAGACGAGATATGTGGCATATCAGACGAAGAGACCGGACTGTACGGTAGTGTTACTGATTGGATTCGCAGGAGTATGAGCAGGCTTGCTTGTTGATCTTCTGATTGCTCAATATCCGGGTGGCTGTTACGTTTGACAAACCGCTTACGGCTTGTGGGTGTTTGATATGATCATCACCTACTGTCGGCGTATTGACGAGTCTTTAGAGTCCTACACAGAAGTTTCCTGGCTCAAGCGAAACGGAGTAGGAGCACATATATGATATGTGCGGGACCGAGATTAATGTGTGTATGTGATACCGCATTCCATTCTCACGATATGTAACATCGGTCGGTTATGTATGATATAGCCGGGTTATCGAATCAAGTGTTGATTCGATAAATTGTTGTATTTGATATTAGTAGGTTATATGTGATATAGCCGGATTATTAAGTCAAGTGTTGATTTAATAATTTAATGTATAATTATATATTTGATACATTATGTTACATTAACTAATACTTGCTCACTTATGATTTCTTTTCTCACTTGATGTGCATATTGTATATATGTGATATATATATTTATTTGTGTACATGTTTGTGTCATGCTTGATGATACATGCAACTTGGGTGTGTGTGTAACTTACGCCATGCTAGAGATAATCCTAGGGTTTTTAATTATTTAAGTAATTCAAAATTTTTGGAAATTGTCATGGCATGAAGCTTGTAGAAGCTTGTTGTTTGCATTGACTAAGTCCACAAGTTTTGTTTTGCCTAAGATATTTATTAACCCAACCAATTATCCTATCCATTGTTATGTCTCTACAAGGGTTAGTATAAGATACTAACTCACCCATGGTTGCCATTCACTACTTGATTTTTCCATGAGAGTTTTCTTCTTCTTCTTCCTCAAAGCTTTCTAGATTCAATGGAGATGATGGAAAATGAGTGAGAAAATTATTTCTAAAGTGAGCAAAATTCCTACTTCATCATCCTCTACTACAAGCCATTTAGTTTAGGGTGTTTGCTTCACTAATTCTACAATTAGTGAAGAGGTAGCTTTGGTTAGTGTCTCCTCGACGTAGATCATCTTCGGCCTCGAAGACTTCGATGCAAGCTTTTTCATTTCTTCATGGGTGCCTCTCTAGAGTCCGGGAGTTCATGATCGCAGCGAAGGGACTACTATACGAAACTATTGAAGTGAAGGACCGGTCTATAAAGGTTGTATTCCTTGTTCACTTCTTATGCAAAGTTGTTTGCATTCGATTCCTCACATTTTCTAGTATTCGATTCTAGGTTAGGGTTAGCTAGTACGGCTAAAATTTTAATTTGGTATGGAAGATGCCTCCCGAAAACTTGCTGCCGTGCTAAGCAACCCTGCACCATTCACTTTGAAGAAGGGTGTTGCCTCACTTCTGGTTTTGGCTGGTGACTTGCCGTGCTCGTAGGGGTATAGGTTTTCATTGCACAGGCTATCCATATGACCGGGGAACGTCGGGTTTCATTTGCGGCTCAAAGGAAAGCCGGGGCTCCTAGATTATCCGTTTGTTCTGTGGTGCTTATCGCTATTCTGTGATGTTGCTTATATCATGCCTGGGACGAATGTTATACACACACACACACACACACACTAGTAGATATTGTATATGTTTTGCACCAGCGCTAGTCCAACCCCTGCCCTGTCGTTAGTTAAGTAACCTAACTGGTGATGACGGGGCCCAGTGGCGAATGCGGATGGCATATACGTACATTTTATTTTTATTGTTTTTTGGTGTGATTAATTGATGGGACTGCGTTGATTCTGATCAATGTAAGGAAAACAGACCTATATGATGTTGTTTGTGAAGGGTTCCGGCAGCGCCCCGGCCGTCGAAACGTGGCCAAAATGCGGAACAAAAATTTTCTAAACTGGCTCTACTGCTACCCGATTTATGGATCAACCTTAAATCCTAAACTAGCAAGCTAACTAAAAGTTAGAAAGGTTAGACCGAGTTGATCCGTGTCCTTCGGTCTTCATTCCAAGCTCCTAGTGATCCATTGACGATGTTTGGTTGTCGGTCTTCCTCCATCTCCAATGATCCACCCGAGAGAAACGGTGCAAGCTCCAACCTCATCGAACGGGGTAACCGACGCTCCAACATCGCTAGAGATGGAGAGTGGGGGTGTATGAAAGTGTCACTACATTTTTCCCTCAACATCTATGCTCATGGGAGCAACCTGTTAGGTCCACGTTACCTCTCCCGGTACTTGCGGGGTTGCGGAAACGGTAAATCAAAATTTTTCTAAACTTTGTAACATGGACCGTAAAAGCCGGATCTTTGCTAAACTAAACTAGCATTCTTGCAAAGAAGAGTTAACCACTCGGCAAAGTGGTTATACCTCAACTTGAACTCCTTCACTTCTAGTTGTTGTTCTTCTTTGATGTTCTTCTCTTCTTGTTGTTCTTCTCATTGCTTGCTCAATGGTTGATCCGGACTTCGGTCACCTCCGCGGCCTCCTTGAGTCGAAGACGATCCACCCGAGAGATGTACACCGAGCTCCACCTCAAGCCGAGGTAACTAGGGCAAGGAGATTGCTAATCTAGAAGCCCTAGGTTGTGTAGAGAGGATGTATGGATGTGTTTGTCAAGTAGAATCCTTTTTCTCTCAACACAGGAGATCAAAGGAGAAATCAAGAGGAGGAAGAAGGAGGAGATTTTCTAGCAACCATGGAGCTTCTCATTTCAAGAGAGAGAATGAGAATGAGCAAAAATGAAAAGCTTAACCAAGAGAAAAGCTAACCATGGTTGCAATAATGCACAAACATTATCATTACAAATCCAATCAAGATAAAGGTGATGGCTACAAATGACATGACCATTATCATAACTAAATAAAAAGAAAACCAAAGAATACTTTAGATCTTCTAAGAAGATCCAAGTCAACTTTGGTCAAATGGTCAACAAAGTCAAGATGGTCAAATGGTCAATGTAATTAGCCATAACAAAATTATCAATGAAAGGATTAGTAAATAATGTCCCCGGCTCATTTATGGTTTTGACCAAACGAACTGTCGAAACCCTAATGAGTCCGCCTCAAAATGGTTTTGACCGAATCAACTGTCAAAACCCTAATGAGCCTGCCACATAGTGGTTTTGGCCGAACCAACTGCCAAAACCCTAATGAGGCACCTCCTCCTTCATCGCTCCAGAAAACTGTGCATACACACCTGCATCCGTATTCCGTAGAATGCGGATGCGCAGAAGACAAAACAGATCCATCCGTGCAATACTAGGATCTGGCTTAAACCAAAGCCCACTAGTACTGCCTGCCCGAACATCATACGCACACAAGTGTACGTAAGTGATCGCAGCCCTGCCGTAAAACCATACGGCCTCTACACGTTTCGCTCAGTGCAGGGAAACTCTCTGTGTGGGACTCTAAAGACTCGACTCTACGCTGGCAGTGGGTTTAACCACAGACCGCAAGCGGCACTAGCTGTACGTAACGGTCCCCAGGTAGATGTCGATAAGAAGGCCGATGAGGTAAACCCATCCGAACTCCTACTGAGTCTGTATGTGACAATCTCCGTACAGTCCGGTCTGTTCGTCTGATACATCGCATGTCGGGCCTAGGGGGGGCGGCAAGTGTCAGACCCCTAATAGCGGTACAAGTCGTGTCGGAGTGAAGCCCAGAACACCCTGAGATAACACTGGAACCTACCAGTATATCTCGCTTGCCCTGGCCAGGGACTACTTGTGTAATGGCTCTCCTAGACACAGCGCGATGTCAACCCCCAATACCGGGAGAGACGAATCCTGTCTAACCGTCACTGCCTCCAAGTGCTTCGGGACTGCTCCCAACTACTACCTGTTTGCACGACTCAGTAGAGCCGTGGTAGGGTAGTAATCAAAGAACAGTGGGAACACACTCGAGGCGAAGTGACAGTGTCAAGTCAGCGGACTAAGCTGTACTCATGTCACCTGGGAACTGATAACTGACGATAGGTATAATACCAACCATCAGTCCCCGACGAGTCCTGTCCAGTGTACTCGTAACCCAACGAGCACCCGCATACTATCTCAAGTACGACGTACCGACGGCTGTGGGACAGACCGTCTCCCATGCTGGGATAAGAAGCGCATACGCTAGTCTACTACGGAGTATCGATGCCCTATCTCGGTACTCCCACGACTAGGGACGTGTATAAGGATGTGCTTGTAGATTACCCAGCCCCCACGAGTGTGATCGCCATCACAACGCCAGTAATCAAGCAAAGATCCTAAGGGCTCTACTAATGCGTATAGGTGATATAATAAATAAACACACATGTACACATTAAAGCAGAGGCAAACCAAGTAGCATACTACTATATTGAGCAAGATTGTCTGTACAACTGTGAATATCCCAAGCTTCCATCAAGTAATATACATACTAGTATGATACAGCAATGGCCTCTAGGGCATATACACTAACAATCTCCCACTTGCACTAAGGCCATGTACTGGCGTATCGAAGACCTATCATCTCGATCAGCCGCTCGAACTGAGTCTGGGGTAAGGCCTTCGTGAATGGGTCCGCAGTGTTGTCCTTTGTGTCCACTCTCCGCACCTCGATCTCCTGTCGATCAATGATCTCCCTGATCAGGTGATACCGCCTTAAGATGTGCCTGGATTTCTGATGGGACCTTGGTTCCTTCGCTAAAGCTATAGCCCCATTGTTATCGCAATACAAAGGTATTGGGTCAACAATGGACGGAACCACCTGAAGTTCACTAATGAACTTCTTAATCCAGACCGCCTCTTTTGCGGCATCGCTTGCAGCAATGTATTCAGCCTCCATCGTCGAGTCTGCGACGGTATCCTGCTTGGAACTCCTCCAACATACCGCCCCTCCTTTGAGGGTAAACACAAAACCCGAGACAGACTTGCTGTCATCTTTGTCACTCTGAAAGCTTGAATCGGTAAAGGATTCGACCCTGAGGTCTCCATTACCGTAAACCAGGAACATCTCCTTAGTCCTTCTCAGGTACTTGAGAATGTTATTCACTGCTGTCCAGTGGTCCTCCCCTGGGTCTGACTGATACCGGATTACCGTGCTCAACGCGTAAGCTACATCTGGTCTTGTACATAGCATCGCATACATTATAGATCCTACCGCCGAAGCGTAGGGTATAGTGCTCATGCGAACCCTCTCCTCGTCAGTCTTAGGAGACATCTTCTTGGAGAGGGTAATTCCGTGCAATGCGGGTATGTTACCGCGCTTGGAACCCTCCATACTAAATCTCTTTAGTACGGTCTCTATGTACCTGGACTGCGAAAGTCCCAATAGTCTCTTGGATCTATCTCTATAGATCTTGATCCCCAGAATGTACGAGGCATCTCCCAGGTCCTTCATGGAGAACCTTTGTGACAAAAACAGCTTGACCGATTGTAGCATAGGAATGTCATTTCCTATCAAAAGAATGTCGTCCACGTACAAGACTAAGAATACGACAGTTCGTCCTACAATCTTCTTATATACACAGGGTTCATCTTCGTTCTTGATGAAATCAAATTCCTTGATTGCCTCATCAAAACAGATGTTCCAGCTCCGCGATGCCTGCTTTAATCTATAAATGGATTTAAGCAACTTGCACACCCTTCCGCTGCTCCCACTGTCTACGAAACCTTCTGGTTGATCCATGTAAACGCACTCTTCCAAACAACCGTTTAGGAAAGCCGTTTTAACATCCATCTGCCAGATTTCATAGTCATGGAAGGCAGCAATGGCAAGTAGGATCCGAATGGATTTGAGCATAGCCACCGGAGAAAAAGTCTCGTCATAGTCCAAACCAGGTCTTTGACGAAAACCTTTTGCAACGAGTCTAGCTTTATAGGTTTCCACCTGCCCATCTACACCAAGTTTCCTTTTGTAGATCCATTTGCATCCAACGGGTTTTACCCCAGGTGGAGCAATATCCAAGGTCCACACTTTATTGGTGTACATGGACTCCATTTCGGATTGCATTGCTTCCTGCCACTTATCAGAGTCCCTACTGATAATGGCCTGCCTGAAACTGGTAGGGTCATCTTCTTCCAAGATGCAATCCTCTCGATCCCCGTCAATGAGAAAACCGTAGTATCTCTCGGGCGGATGAGAAATCCTACCAGATCTGCGGAGTGGCTGGGGTTCTTCTGGGGTTATTGAATTCTGAGGTTCTGTCAAATTTTCAGTTTCATTTTGTGGTCGCTGAATTTCTTCCAGTTCTACCGAACTCCCACTTGTTTCTTTTGCAAGAAATTGCCACTCTAAAAAGGTGGCGTGGCGAGATACAAACACCTTCTGTTCCTCGGTGTGGTAGAACAGATATCCTGCGGAGTTCTTAGGATATCCCACAAATTTACATAGAACTGAACGTGCCTGAAGTTTGTCCGGATTTTGTACTTTTACATAGGCCGGACAACCCCATATCTTAATGCCTTTAAGATACGGCTTCTTACCATTCCATATCTCGAACGGTGTCTTAGGCACAGATTTAGACGGAACATCGTTCAATAGGTACGCCGCTGTCTGAAGCGCATGTCCCCAAAATGAAAGAGGCAACTCAGCACTACTCATCATGGAGCGAACCATATCCAATAGGGTACGATTCCTCCGCTCTGAAACACCGTTGTGCTGTGGCGTATAAGGAGGAGTAAGCTGAGAGAGAATACCATTCTCTTTTAAGTAATCTAGGAATTCCGTGCTTAAGTACTCCCCTCCCCTGTCAGACCGGAGGATCTTGATACTTTTGCCAATCTGGTTCTCTACTTCCTTTCTGAATTCCTTGAATTTCTCAAAAGCTTCAGATTTGTGTTTCATCAGATACACATATCCGAACCTAGAGAGATCGTCAGTGAATGTGATGAAGTATGAGAACCCACCCCTTGCATGTATAGACATCGGACCACACACATCACTGTGTATGAGTCCCAAGAGCTCTCTTGCTCTTTCTCCATGTCCGGTGAACGGAGATTTGGTCATCTTTCCTTTTAGACAAGACTGACAAGTTTCATAAGATGAAAACTCGAACGCATTCAAGAGTCCATCTTTATGCAACTTACTCAGTCTTTTCTCTCCAATATGACCAAGTCTACAATGCCACAAGTAGGATTCATTCGTATCTGAATTCTTCCTCTTGCGTGTGTTATGTATATTGAGAACTGTATTCTGATTTAGAACGTAGATACCATTAAACAGTGTACCCTCTGCAACCAGTACCTTATCAAGGTAAATGTTCATGATATTCTTTTCAAGAACAAACTTATATCTATCTTTATCGAGTAAAGAAACTGATATGATGTTGCAAGCCATGGAGGGTACATAGTAGCAATCGTTCAAAATCATAGTCTTGCCATTTGGCAATACTAGGTGATATTCACCGACGGCTGCCGCATTAACTTGTGCTCCGTTCGCTACTCTGAGCGACATATCACCCGGTGCAACTTTCCTACTTTTTCTCAGTCCTTGCAATAAATTACAGATATGAGATCCTGATCCGGTATCAAGTACCCAGGAGGTAGGGCTGACCGTAAAACAGTTCTCAATTACGAGAACACCTGAAGTAGACGCAAAACCATGCTTCTTCTTCAACTGGGTATCCTGGAAATCCAAACTTTCCTCTTTCCCATTCTCATACTTATGACTGTTGTCACAAGTTAGAGCTGAACCAACTTTCCCCAGTCCCGAATAAGAATTCGGTTCGGTCAAGCGATACATTTTATTATCTTGATTAGGGCGTGAAAAGGTTGCTGCCTGGAGAGAGAGAAAAGAAACACTCAGCGTATGCTCTTGCAAGATTAGATTGGTTTATTAATTTATCTAACCAGGATGTCTCCCACTGTTTCCTCAAATTCTTCTTAAAACCCTTTTAAAAGAAGAACTAGCCGGGTTTTAATTCACGTCACAATACTTGCTTAACCTTTCAGCCAGGCTAGTGTCGGTACTTCGAGGGAGGTTTTCCAACGCTTTCGCGAAGTTCCTTAATTAAAGAACCTCTTTTCCCTGGGGGCGTAGCCCCGCTAACACCTTTCTAGACACCTACTAGGTTTATAGCATTGATCGTTAAGTGAAATAATCTCCCGAGAGTAAACCAACTCATCAGTGGGATCGGGAACCAACTGTCATTGTGTGATACCTAGATGGAATCCACTCTAGTCACCACACTCCAGAAGGTATGCTAAATCTGCAAGTTTCAGTTCTTTTGAAACTCCCGATGTGGTTTTTGCCCCTAGGATCCAAGTGACCTTGACTGAGCCAAAATGTCAAAAGATCCTAGTCAAGTTCAACCCGTCATTATCTTGACTGCATTAGACCCACCCGTACGAGTCCTTGACTGAGCCAAAATGACCGTACGACTGTCCTAACCAACCACTTTGTATCCTGCGGAAAAATATTACATAGCTACCGTTCACTACGCCTCGGCTGAGCACGAAATACGTAGCACGAATACTAAGCAATATTAATCCGAAACGACGGAGGGCTACGACTGGGTTTTGGAGAAAACCCGTTAACGTAATGAACTTGATTTCGTTGAAGGAACGTGATACACCTTTTTGAAAATTATAGTGGCGAAAACTTTTTGCTAAAGAGGTCACTCCCGGTGAAGGGATCTCGGCTCTTTCCTCGTCGAATGAGGTGCAGGATATTCCAAACTGAATACCTCGATGCAAAGCAAGAATGATCGACTATAGTGAAGTTATTACCCTGACGCAAATTTTTGTCCAAGGGGTCACTCCCGATGAAGGGATCTCGGCCCTTGCCTCGTCGACTGAGGTGCTGGGCATTCATAACCGAATACCTCGATGCAAAACAAAAATGAACGTCCTTGCAATAACAGCTTTTTGAAAAAATTGTTCCAACGTCTTTTAAGTTTATTTTCTTGCATTAGTTCTTTTAATGCGTCCCATCATTTAATCCTACCATTGCAGAAAACAACCAAAATATGACGTACGCTTATGCCATTCGCATTCGCCACGGGGTCCCGTCATCACCCGTTAGGTTACTTAACTAACGACAGAGCGGGGGCTGGGCTAGCGCGGCTGTAAAACATAAGCAACGCCTAAATAGAAAGCAATGATAGACATTACAGATCACAGATGAACACTTTGGATATACTAGGAACCCGCGATTCGTTCGAGCCTGCAACGAAAAACGGATTACACGGTCGCGATGAATAGCCAAAACCCCACCCAAGACCCCTACGGGTGCGGCAAACTACCCGCCAAGTACCCGAAGCGAAGCAACCTCCCTCAATGCCATGAGTAGGCCACTCGGCACTTCGAGCTACCCGGTAGTTTGTGCACCCCCTCCATGGGTCTATCCTAGGAGCAAAAACAGTAAAAAGAATTATACAATGACGGCTACAACCCCGACCCGGTTGTGCGGCCAAACAAATAATATTACATCAATTTACAATTTTGTTACATGAATGAAAGAAAAAGAAACTCTCATCTCACATCCACCCCGGCTATTCATCCGCGACAATCCAACGAGTTCATATCCACAAACCATCAAGAACAATCACAGATCACAGATATTTATAACCCCAACTAATCGACATATAGCGATTAGCCGACGTTCAATACATAAGAACATCACAGATATAACCTTTATAGTCAAAGTATATTGAAGTTCGGAAAAATACGGAATTATAGGCCCCCAAAAACAAATTTCTATTCTGGAAAATCTGGGCACATATAATATATCTGAAAAATCCTAAAACCATGTCAGAAACACACTGCACCAAAATCGATGCAGTAACTCACCAAGTTGGCCGCGGAAGCGCGGCGCTTTGGTTGAGTCGCTGCATCGTTTTTGGTGGTTTTCTTATAAAAACCCTGAGATGATTTTTGGGATATAACAAATTTTGTTTTGACCAGAAAAAGTTTTAACAGAAACTCAGATTTTTACAACTTGGTTTTTTTTCGATTTTTCCGTTTCGAACTTCGATACACTTTACTACCAAGCTAGTTTATGTTTAGTTAGGCTCTGAAACCACTGTTAGGTCCACGTTACCTCTCCCGGTACTTGCGGGGTTGCGGAAACGGTAAATCAAAATTTTTCTAAACTTTGTAACATGGACCGTAAAAGCCGGATCTTTGCTAAACTAAACTAGCATTCTTGCAAAGAAGAGTTAACCACTCGGCAAAGTGGTTATACCTCAACTTGAACTCCTTCACTTCTAGTTGTTGTTCTTCTTTGATGTTCTTCTCTTCTTGTTGTTCTTCTCATTGCTTGCTCAATGGTTGATCCGGACTTCGGTCACCTCCGCGGCCTCCTTGAGTCGAAGACGATCCACCCGAGAGATGTACACCGAGCTCCACCTCAAGCCGAGGTAACTAGGGCAAGGAGATTGCTAATCTAGAAGCCCTAGGTTGTGTAGAGAGGATGTATGGATGTGTTTGTCAAGTAGAATCCTTTTTCTCTCAACACATGAGATCAAAGGAGAAATCAAGAGGAGGAAGAAGGAGGAGATTTTCTAGCAACCATGGAGCTTCTCATTTCAAGAGAGAGAATGAGAATGAGCAAAAATGAAAAGCTTAACCAAGAGAAAAGCTAACCATGGTTGCAATAATGCACAAACATTATCATTACAAATCCAATCAAGATAAAGGTGATGGCTACAAATGACATGACCATTATCATAACTAAATAAAAAGAAAACCAAAGAATACTTTAGATCTTCTAAGAAGATCCAAGTCAACTTTGGTCAAATGGTCAACAAAGTCAAGATGGTCAAATGGTCAATGTAATTAGCCATAACAAAATTATCAATGAAAGGATTAGTAAATAATGTCCCCGGCTCATTTATGGTTTTGACCAAACGAACTGTCGAAACCCTAATGAGTCCGCCTCAAAATGGTTTTGACCGAATCAACTGTCAAAACCCTAATGAGCCTGCCACATAGTGGTTTTGGCCGAACCAACTGCCAAAACCCTAATGAGGCACCTCCTCCTTCATCGCTCCAGAAAACTGTGCATACACACCTGCATCCGTATTCCGTAGAATGCGGATGCGCAGAAGACAAAACAGATCCATCCGTGCAATACTAGGATATGGCTTAAACCAAAGCCCACTAGTACTGCCTGCCCGAACATCATACGCACACAAGTGTACGTAAGTGATCGCAGCCCTGCCGTAAAACCATACGGCCTTTACACGTTTCGCTCAGTGCAGGGAAACTCTCTGTATGGGACTCTAAAGACTCGACTCTACGCTGGCAGTGGGTTTAACCACAGACCGCAAGCGGCACTAGCTGTACGTAACGGTCCCCAGGTAGATGTCGATAAGAAGGCCGATGAGGTAAACCCATCCGAACTCCTACTGAGTCTGTATGTGACAATCTCCGTACAGTCCGGTCTGTTCGTCTGATACATCGCATGTCGGGCCTAGGGGGGCGGCAAGTGTCAGACCCCTAATAGCGGTACAAGTCGTGTCGGAGTGAAGCCCAGAACACCCTGAGATAACACTGGAACCTACCAGTATATCTCGCTTGCCCTGGCCAGGGACTACTTGTGTAATGGCTCTCCTAGACACAGCGCGATGTCAACCCCCAATACCGGGAGAGACGAATCCTGTCTAACCGTCACTGCCTCCAAGTGCTTCGGGACTGCTCCCAACTACTACCTGTTTGCACGACTCAGTAGAGCCGTGGTAGGGTAGTAATCAAAGAACAGTGGGAACACACTCGAGGCGAAGTGACAGTGTCAAGTCAGCGGACTAAGCTGTACTCATGTCACCTGGGAACTGATAACTGACGATAGGTATAATACCAACCATCAGTCCCCGACGAGTCCTGTCCAGTGTACTCGTAACCCAACGAGCACCCGCATACTATCTCAAGTACGACGTACCGACGGCTGTGGGACAGACCGTCTCCCATGCTGGGATGAGAAGCGCATACGCTAGTCTACTCTGGAGTATCGATGCCCTATCTCGGTACCCCCACGACTAGGGACGTGTATAAGGATGTGCTTGTAGATTACCCAGCCCCCACGAGTGTGATCGCCATCACAACGCCGGTAATCAAGCAAAGATCCTAAGGGCTCTACTAATGCGTATAGGTGATATAATAAATAAACACACATGTACACATTAAAGCAGAGGCAAACCAAGTAGCATACTACTATATTGAGCAAGATTGTCTGTACAACTGTGAATATCCCAAGCTTCCATCAAGTAATATACATACTAGTATGATACAGTAATGGCCTCTAGGGCATATACACTAACACAACCAAAGAAGAAGATGAAGGAGGTGATGGTTTTTTGGCATGAGCTAGAATGGCTAAGTATATTTTTGTATGAATGAGAGAGAGGGAGTAATGCAATGATCAATCAAATGAAATGAGCCCCCTTCAAAATTATGGCCGTCCCCCCCTCTCTCCTCCACACAAAAATATCATTTTCTTTTTCCAACATTTTGCATTAAACAAATGAGACCATACCATGTTACATACACAAACCCATGCCACAAATCACATCACCTTTTCCACCTCATTAATAAAAACAAATGATATTCCAAAATGGAAAATCATATAAATGAGGTGGCATCTTCTTCTAGAAGCTATTCCGTACAAAATACGGAATACTTCCCGGTACATATACCGAAATACATATACGTGTATTCGTACTAAAATACGAATAGCCGAGAGAGAAAACGAATAGTGAAAAATAATACTAGAATACATATTTATAAATACATATGTAAAATATTAAATCAAAACTTGATTTAATAATCTGGCTTAATCCTAAGCCACCAGTATTATCGACCGTCCGATTAAAGTCTGCACAGCATGCACATATTTAATCGGACACCTGTATGTACCAACATACGTCATGTACACCATATCGTCTGAACCGTGAAAACCCTCTGTGTGGGACACTAAAGACTCGTCAATACGCTGGCAGTGGGTTTAACCACAAGCACGTCAGCGGCACTAGCTGTACGTAACGGCTACCCATGTATTGAGCGAAAAGGGAGGCCGACGAGCAAACTCATCCTGAACCCCTACTGAGCCTGTCAGTGACAATATCCGTACAGTCCGGTCTGTTTGTCTAAGAGTATCGCATATCGAGTATAGGGGGTGGATAAAGTCAGACCTCCAACAACGCGATATTTAGTGTCGGTATGAAACCCATCACCACCTGAGAAACTATCGATCCTGGATCGATAATTCTCGTCCACCGTGGCCACGGGTTTATGGTGATGGCCATCCGTACACAACGTGACATCAACCCCTAATACTGGGAGAGACGAATCCCCGACGATCCGATCACTGCCTCCATGTGGCTCGGGACTGTACCCAACTAAAACCTGTTTGCACGACTCCTTTGAGCCGTGGTAGTATACTAATCAAAGCACAGTAGGAACTCACACGAGACAAATGACGATCTCAGGTCGACAGACTAACCTGTACACATGTCACCTGGGAACTGCTATCTGACAATAGGTATAATACCAACTAGCAGGTTCCCGGCGAGACCGTCCAGTGTACTCATAACCCAATGAGCACCTGTATACTATCTTAGGTGAACAAACTAACACCAATGGCTTGTGAGACCTGGCCACCGCCCCTCGTCGGGGTCTCGATCAGTATACACTAGTCTACACTGGAGAATCGATGCCCAGTCTCGATACTCCTATGACTAGGGACATTTAAGGATGTGCTTATAGACCCCAGCTCCCACATATGTGATCGCCATCACAATGCTGGCAGTCAAGCAAGAATCCTATGGGCTCTATCAATACGTACATGATGATAAAGACAAACCAGATAGCATGCTATCATCTTGAGTAAGACTGTTTTATCGGTATAGGTCCTTACTAAATCAACATAATCATAAGTCCACGACTATGATAATTGCCTTGAGGGCACTATAGCCAACAATCTCCCATTTGCACTTAAGGCCAATTATTGCGATGTCGCATACTCACAACCCGTGTGATACCGAACACCCAACTCCTCTACTGATCAGTTTCGCAAAGCCCGTTTGCAAAAATGATTGCGTTCGAGAAATAGCCTCAGTTAGTGGATCCGCTCCAATGTTTCTTTTTGTATCTCTCTTAATCTCAAGTTCGCGGAGAAAACTATCTCCCGAAATGAGCAATACTTGTCTTAGAATTTGTCTGTATATCTGATGGGACCCAGTTCACAAACGGACTCCAAATCCAGCAAGCCTCCTAACTGTATCATCTACTGAATTTAATCAGTAACATGCGCCATGCCTTCCTCAGTATCCGCTTGGACCACCTGTCCAACATACTGTCCCTCAAAAGAGGGAAAAACTATAACTCTGACAGTCACTCTGTCATCCAGGTCACCTTGGAAGCTTGAAATGATAACCGTCTCCTGAAAGAGGCTGCCGTTACCATATCCCAAGAACATTCACTTATGTTCCTAAGCTGCTTCCCAATGTTTCTCCAGGATTGGATTAATATATGTTTATTACAGCCAGTGCAAAAACAATATCTGGTGTGGTACTTGACATTTCATGATTAACTCAATTGCCTAAGTAAGTGATATGCTAATCATGTAGAACCCTCTCCCTTTTAGTCTGTAAGACACCTTTAGAGTGGTTGACTCCATCACCTGCAGGTAAACCACCATGCCATGAGTCATCCATTAAGGTCAACGTATCCAGATTAGGATACTTCCCAAATCTAGATCTAAAGCCATAGATCTAGTAACTAGAAAACCTGATATTATATCCATATCCTATGTGAAGAAACAACTGTATGATAACCAAAGTACAACCGATCGTAGTATAGGAATATCTCTTCCTATCAAGTGCATGTCATTCCAATACCTGGACATCACTCTCTACTACCTTCTTACCAGATTCATCTCCCATTTTGATGAGGTCATAGACCTATGACTGTCACATCAAAAATAGATGATCTATTTCCGCTATATCTTCTATAGTCTATAAATAGACATAAGCCACTTGCCTACTATGCTTCCGCTGCTCCCACTGACCACAACAACCCTCTGGCAGAGTCATATATACGTACACTTCTAAAGCTAGTTTAGAACGACGCTATACTCTTCCTCCTGTCGGGTCTTATAGCCTAGAACAACAGCAATGGCAAGTCTGGGTAAACAAGAACCTCCCTGTCACCGTCCTTGAGAAGATCGAATTACCTCTCGGGTGCCTATGGTCACCCACCAAATCTGCGGAGTAGCTAATGGAATGTCGAAACTAATTGAATCCTTAGGTTCTATTAAATCTTCAGTGATCATTTGTGGTTCTGGAATCACTTGCAGTTCTACCATACTCCCTGATTAGTCGTAAATATTGCATATTTAACACGGCAATTTCCCTATCTTCTGCATTCATTTAGAAGTGTTCGGTATTCATATTTCACATATTAGCAAAACTGTCGCAAAATATCAGATTGCATGTATAAGACTATAAAACCGACACTATAAAGGAAATTGACCGCATTTCATGGCATCGCATCATCTCTATATTGCGCAACACTTGTTTTAAGATCTGTGCAGGAAAATCCAGAAGAAAGGCCAAAATCTATACGGTACCGATCAAATATTACGCCAACTCAATGATTTCAATTCTGGTATCAATACAAAGGGGAAGGTACAAATCAACACATCAGATAAAGCTACAAATACTATTCCAAGACCACAGAAGAAGCCCCAAGTGCCAAGGAGCCATCATGGCCGCGGAACCGTGGCCGGAGCCTGCTTGCGCCGCGGTTCCGCGGCCGTCTTGCCACTTCATCCACCAATTTTTGCTGCACAATGCTTCATTCAGGGCCCACATTTAGCTCATGTACTTCAAGCTCCAGAAGACTCCAGAGGTTTCTGCCAGATCAGCAAGCTTTGGGATCAACACTAAACTAGTCTATCATTCTAGAAACTTCTCCTTAAACCCTAGCTTAAACCCTAAGCTAAGCCTAACAAACTCCTTCTAGAAGTCTCAACAAACTTTTGGAGGGAATTGTAAATTCAAACCTAGACCTAGGGTTTGGGAGATCTATAAATAAGACCCTAGGCTCACTTGTAAAAGGACCCCCGAATTTTAGATCGTCTCTTGGAATTCCATTCATTCAATAGATCCATTCACTCTCTTTCTTCATCTTCTTCCACAAGTCTAGTGAGAAGGCTTGTATGAAACCCTAACCCTAATTCCAATCAAAAGCCAAGATCCCGAGTACCATCAAGCAAGAAACCTTGCAACCTTTTATGAGCCGAGCCGATCTTCAACAGAGCAAGTGGTCCAAGCCGATCCGCGACTCACGGAGCCGAGCGACGCCAATTCAACAATTTAGTTCTTCCTCTTGTAGTTCTTGAACAACTGTAATCAAATTGTTGATATAAATAAAAGGTGATATTCTTTTATCTTGTTTTCTTTAAATTCTTGCATCATTATATCTTTTCAATTCTTGAATGCTTTCTGTGTGATGATGTTTGAGTAATACTCCGCACGTCGAGGAGTCGAGACGATCAATAGAATGATGATGTAACATATCTTAAATCGATTCTTGAGTCCTACGAGTTTTGTAAACCCTAGCAAGTTCTAGAATCGACGACCCAATTCGTTGCGATGCTTTCTTGATTGATATCGCTCGAGATTGGGGAGTTACGATCGTTTCTTGAAATTGCTAGAGGCTAGAATGTGAATGATATCTACGAAAGAACAAGGGTTAAACGATGAAACCCTAGTTTCATCAAGAAAGCCCTAACTCTCGTCGATGATCATCGATCTAGTATCAATCCTTCGAAGGACAAGAACACGAAATATTTAGATTACATCACGTCTATAGATCCGATCGATTCCTACGAGCCTCATTTAGATTCTTGACATTTGGTTGGAAATATCATCGAAACACCGATTCTTGATTTGTTTATCAGTTTCTTGATTCTTGATTAAACATCGTGACACCTGAATCAATCGATAAATTCTTGAATCATGTTTTCTTTTCCTTTCGATTAACTTTTCAATTCAAACAAATTAAATACAGAAACGAATCGCACAATCCCTGTGGACGATCCGCACTCACTTACAATCTACAACCGACACCGTAATTGATTGCGGTCAAATATAATTCTTTGATTGTGAATCTTATTCAATATTACCGACACATAGAAACTTATTCTCTTTATTCGATTTGCACAAACAAGAACTTCTTTTCAATCAAATGAAACCGTTATCAAGGATCATTTGAGTTGATTTACTTACACAGTCTCGAATTTTACGAACGAATCAAAATGGCGCCGTTGCCGGGGATCGCGCGCTAATTCGTTTCATATTATAATTTGAATTGAAAGAATTATTCCATTGATTTTTTGAGATCAAAATTCGTGCAAACCCTAAACGATTTGTTGTGGTTCATTGCAAGGAAATCTTGAGCTATTTGGAAATTGAAGAAAATTTTTGGAAAATACCAGAGAGTTGAGGGAGTCTACAGAAGCTCCCTGGAAAATTTTGGGTCAGTGACCTCATCAAGAGACTGCGGAAGCGCGGCATTTGAAGCCTATTGCGGTGGAACCGCGGCCCTTTTGAGGGTTCTCTGTGCAATTTTTCTTCAGGTAATTTCTTATCTTCTCCTCTCTCCTCTTTTTAGCTCCAACTAACAAATTTCTGCAGGATTCTTTGCAAATAATCGCAGCGCCGCAAAATCAAAATTAAATTTGTGCGTGATTTTGTTTCTTAGTTGTTTGCATTCTAAATACGGATATTAAGGGGCACGGCCAAATCCAAATTAGGTGGGGATTTCATTACCCTTCCTAGGCCCCGAAAACCACAAAACTTGCATCCGCATTGACCCACATTAACTAAAAAATATCTAGAGATGACTCTAAGGACCGTCGCGCTCAATTAGGACAAGAGAAGGCCGTGGGTAATTCATTGCTTATCCGCGTTTTCTTGTGGTGCCTAAGGCGGGTGTGTCTAAGGCTAGTGGTTTTTAATTAGGCCCACTACTTACGTAGTGGAGTACCTTCCCACTTACCTGGCACTTATCCGGTCACAGGGGAACAAAGAGGCAGTGGAGGATTCTATCCTGCGACTTGTCTTTTGGCAGTTAGGAGCGGTCTAGAGCCGGACCTAGGTGACCACTAGATTCTAGGGTTTTTTGTGTGTTGCATTTGTTGTGTCGCATCATTTTTTCAAAAATCCGTCCCTTTTTCAAAGCAAACATCGCATTCATTCATTTACCTCTAATTATAAGCCAACGCTGCCACTTGTACTAACCCATTTTTAGTGCAAGATAGGCTGGACACGAGATTCTAGTGCCCGTTTAGTCCGCGTACCTCCTATCGACTCCGAAGTCGATATTTCTCCATTTACCTTTTCTTTACCCAGTACCACACCCACACCGATGGATCCGAATCCTTCGAACTTCTTTAACCTTAATCTGCCGCCGTCCGTTGTTGCGTAGAATCCACCCCGCATCTCTCTCTAGGAGAGGTGCTACCCTATTCGAGGTCCTTTTTCGACCTGCTTATCCACACCACCAGCCAATGGGGATAACTTTGAGATTAAGCCCCAGTACATCAATTTTTTACCCAAAGTCCACGGACTCGAGTCTGAGGACGCTTACGTTTTCATTAACAAATTTGAAAACGTATGCGCAATGATGGGTACATCATAACTTTCAGTGGATGCGATGCGTCTACGACTTCTTCCATTTACATTGTGCGATATAACCGAGAAGTGGCTATATAACACTACTGCACACTCTATTACGAATTGGGAAGAATCCGTCGCTGCATTCCTTAAGAAATTTTACCCAATCCAAAAGACAGCTCGAATTCGTAGCGAACTGAATCAATTTGCCCAGCTCCCTACTGAACCATTCTTTAAATGCTTTGAACGTTTCAAGGATCTATTGGTTCAGTGTCCTCATCACGGCATCCCGAGATGGGAATTGTGCCGAATCATTTATGAGGGCATTAACCCAAACACTAAATAGAGCCTTGAAAACATGTGTCAAGGTACTTTTATGACTAAGGATGATGGGGAAGCTTGGAAGTGTTTAGAAGAGTTCGCTGAAAAATGACTACAGTGGCAGAGTGGAACCTAACCATTGAATAGGGGTGGCGTACACCAAATAGATGTGTCCATAGGTGTTCGAGCTGAAATGGCAGCAATACAAAAGAAGCTCGACGCTATGGAACACAAATTTGCAGCAGCCTCCCTAAACCTAATGTCGCTCCCCAAAACTGTTTGTGGGTGCTGTTCTGATCCGTCTCATTTAATGGAAGAATGTCCATTAAACTCTGCGTTTCAAGGTCACGAGCATTCTAATGCCGCATTTCAAAGACCTCGAAACGATCCATATTCTTTCACGTACAACCAGGGTTGGAGGAATCACCCGAATTTTGCTTGGAACCAAAACCAATCTCAAAACACGATTCCAAACACGAATAATTTTCAAAGGGCTCTTCCTCCACCACAACAGCAACCCCTTCAACTCACTCAGCACCCCTATCAGTCACAAAATTTCCAAAATCAGGTCAACACTCCTACACAGTCTAATCCTATAACCTGTTCTGACGAATTCTCTCAATTCACTCAAACCATGAAATCACTTTTGTCCAATTTCATAGAGGTTTCGGCTGAGGTTAGATCTTCCGTCGGTGAGATAAAGAAAAACTCAGCGTCCCAAGCTGAGAGTATCAGAACGATGGAAGCTGAAATCGCACGCCTTAAAGCCGAAATGAGTGCGAGAGAAAAAGGGAAACTTCCCTCTCAACCCCTACAGAATCCTGGGCATTACAATGTAAATGCCATCACAACGTTGAGATCGGGAAGAGTACTGAATAATCATGTCGGGGAAGGTATTGATGATACTGAAAATCATATCAACACCCCGGCTGAGACCTTTCCACACACACACACTTCTCCTTCTGATCCTTTTTCTTCTACCATACCATCTTCTCGCGAGCCTACTCTCCATTTCCCACTAGGCGACACCTCAGTATAGCCCTTCTAGTTCTCCACAGATGGTCCCCACACCTCTTTTGGGACCTCGTCTACCCCCTCTTTCTTCTCCTGTGATGGACCCTGCGCTTATTGCGAAAGCTCCTTACCTGAACCGGTTAAGGGGTAATAGAACGAGTCCTCATATGGAGAAAATTATGGAAATGTTCAAACAGGTTACCATCAATATCCCTCTCCTAAATGCAATTCAACAAGTCCCCGCATATGCGAAAATTCTTAAGGACTTGTGCACTAGGAAGAGGAAGACTCAAGTGCCGAAGAAGGTCTTTATGGCTAATAATATCAGCACTGCTTTTATTCTCCAGCTACCAAAGAAACGAAAGGACCCAGGATGTCCTACAATATCGATTTCTATTGGGGGTAAAAACATAAATCGTGCTCTTTTAGACCTTGGCGCAAGTGTTAACCTACTTCCATATTCTGTCTATGAGCAATTAGGGATTGGAGAGCTAAAACCTGCTCACTGCACTCTCCAAATGGCAGACCGTTCAATCACCAAACTAAGGGGTGAATTAGAGGATGTGTTGATAAAGGTCGGGGAATTTGTTTTCCCTGTAGACTTCATTGTGCTCGACACACGTCCTGTAGCAAACCCCCGGGGCCAAATTCCGGTGATTCTGGGTCGTCCTTTCCTTGCCACTTCCAACGCTGTTATAAACTGTAGAAACGGTTCAATGAACTTATCATTTGGAAATATGACCATTGAACTAAATATCTATAAAGTTGGAAGTCAGCCATCAGAACCCTCTGCTCATATTTTAGATGTGTGCTCTGTCCATGAGATCGCTCCCGATAGTTGTGGAGCTGAGGATCTTTGCTTTCTAGATCACGACGACATTGCCACATCTCTGCTTGATCTTACACATGATCTTAGTGAGGACACTTTTCCTACACTTGAGTCCTGCACTCCAGACTTTACTCCAGCCGAGTCTGTATCTTTCACAGGCTCTGAGCTTCTTTGTAATTCCAAAAATCACTCGATGATCCTACCTTCTATTATTTCTCCGCCTGAATTAGATCTCAAAATTTTACCTTCTCATCTTAAATATGCTTATTTAGGTGAGAATGAGTCTTTACCGGTTATCATTTCCGCTTCTCCTGCATCAGAGCAAGAGAATGCACTTTTATCGGTATTAAAATCTAATAAAGAGGCGTTCGGTTGGAGTATGGCGGACATAAAAGGGATTAGTCCCTTGATAGTTGAACATCATATACATGTGATGGATGATGCCAGACCAACCCGAGAACCACAGAGATGGTTAAATCCCGTCATGAAGGAAGCGGTGATGAAAGAGATCGTCAAATGCCTAGATAATGGTATTATATACCCCATCTCCGATAGCCAGTGGGTGAGTCCTATACATGTCGTTCCTAAGAAATCCGGCATCACTGTTATAACCAATGAGGCAAATGAGTTGATTCAGACACGCGCCCAAACTGGGTGGCGTGTATGTATTGATTATAGAAAACTCAATGCTGCCACGAGGAAAGACCACTTTCCTCTACCATTCATTGATCAGATGCTGGAACGCTTAGCGGGACGAGAGTATTATTGTTTTATGGACGGATACTCAGGCTATAATCAGGTCCCCATCGCCAAAAAGGATCAAGATAAAAGCACTTTTACTTATCCTTTTTGTACCTTTGCTTACAGTCGCATGCCCTTTAGGTTATGCAATACTCCCGCTACCTTTCAGCGGTGTATGATGGGGATATTCTCTGATATGGTAGAGAATTTTCTGGAGATCTTTATGGACGATTTCTCGATTTTTAGAGACTCTTTTTCTGATTGCCTATCGAATCTTGACGCTGTTCTTACTCGTTGCAAAGAGAAGAACTTGACATTGAACTGGGAAAAATGCTATTTTATGGTCCAAGAAGGAATTGTACTTGGACATGTCATTTCACAGAAAGGCATTGAGATTGACAGAGCTAAGATAGATGTCATTCAAAACCTCCCTCATCCCAAAAGCGTCAAAAATATTCGATCTTTCCTTGGCCATGCGGGCTTTTATAGGAGATTCATTAAGGACTTTAGCAAAATTGCTAGACCTTTAACTCTTCTCCTGGCCAAGGATACGACCTTCCATTTTGACTCGGACTGCGAGACAGCTTTCGACTCACTTAAACACTTACTCACTTCAGCCCCCGTGTTATCATCACCAAACTGGGACTACCCCTTTGAGCTGATGTGTGACGCATCCGACTTTGCAGTAGGTGCAGTCTTAGGACTGCACATTGAAAAGATGCCACACGTAATCTACTATGCAAGTAAGACCCTGAACGATGCGCAAATCAATTATACAACCACAGAAAAAGAACTTTTAGCGGTTGTATTTGGATTAGAAAAATTCAGGCCTTACTTAATTGGCTCTCCTATAGTTGTGTATACTGACCATTCCGCTTTAAAACATCTTCTGGCAAAGAAAGATGCAAAAGGTCGACTAATACATTGGATCCTTCTGTTACAAGAATTCGATCTTGTTATCAAAGATAAGAAAGGATGTGAAAACGTAGTAGCCGACCATCTTTCACGCATCATTTCTTCCCCTGTGACTTTGCCGATCAATGATTCTTTCCCTGATGAACAACTCTTGAATGTATCCACTGAACCATGGTTCAGGGATATTGTGAACGATCTTGTCACGGGACTTATACCGAGCGATTGGTCAAAACAGGAAAAATACCGTTTTCTATCCCAAGTAAAACACTTTTACCAGGATGATCTATATTTGTTTAAGTATTGTCCTGATCAGATCATTCGCCGATGTGTCCCAAAAGAAGACTTCAAGAGTGTTCTTTCTTTTTGTCATGATCAGGCCTGTGGGGGTCACTTTGGTCCTAAAAAGACAGCGGAAAAGGTTTTGCAATGTGGATTTTATTGGCCGACCTTATTCAAGGACGCATTTGAGTATTGCAAAACCTGTACACAATGTCAGTATACAGGTAGAATCTCCCAGAGGAATTAAATGCCTCAGCAACCCATTCTGGTTGTTGAAATATTCGATGTTTGGGGCATTGATTTTATGGGTCCTTTTCCCAACTCCTTTGGGAATTTGTACATACTGCTGGCGGTTGATTATGTCTCAAAGTGGGTAGAAGCCATTCCATGTCGCACTAATGACAAGAAAGTTGTCATTAAGTTCTTAAAAGAGAATATCTTCTCGCGATTTGGACACCCACGCGCTATCATTAGCGATAATGGGACACATTTCTGCAACAGGTCTTTCGAGACTCTGATGCGAAAATACGCAATCAACCACCGACTTTCTACACCCTATCATCCCCAAACAAGCGGGCAGGCTGAAATCTCAAACAGACAAATCAAACTTATCCTGGAGAAAACTGTTGCTAAAAATAGAAAAGACTGGTCGAACAAACTGAAGGATGCTCTTTGGGCATTCTGAACTGCATATAAGACCGACCTAGGGATGTCTCCATATAGGATAGTGTTTGGGAAAGCATGTCATTTACCCGTCGAGATAGAACATAAAGCATTATGGGCTATTAAAGAAATAAATTTTGATCTAAACCTTGCTTGCAAATTTCGGAAGTTGCAACTTAATGAGCTAAGCGAACTCCGCGATGAAGCTTATGATAACGCTGTGAAAGGTTCCTAGGCACCCTATAGTGGTCTCACAAGGTATCGAACATGCCAATTTAAAATTTTTGGTGCCGAGAAACCCTAGACTACGGATCTTAAACTAGATGTTTAGGCGAAATAGAAAGCTAGTTAACACTTAACTACTAGGATACGGAAATTACAACCTTTGTAGATCCGGATATCCACCTCCACGGCTCCGCAACGAAGTCTTCTCGCTGTCCATCTTGAAGCTTGGACTCTCGTGACGGCTTCATCGGAGAAACGTGCGGAATAGGTCGTCGGCTTTGTGTCAAAGACGATCTACGTCGAGGTTGCACAAACTCAAGCTCCGACTTCACAAACTTGTGGAACTTGTGAAGTAAACACCCAAAACAACTTGGCAAGAGGTAGAGGGTGAAGAAATAGGAGGTGGGTTCACTTTAGAATTGGATTTATCTCACTAGATCTCAAGTTGCCATTGTTGTGGCAAGCTTGAAGAAGAAGAAGAAGATGAGCTCAAGAAAAGAATATGATAAGTCTTCTTATAAAATAAATTTAAATCAAATACTTATCATAACTTGAACTAGGGTTAAGTGTAGAGAATTAACCATGGTCACTTGGATGGGTTAAGGTTAAGCATGAAGATAAGGATGGTTAGCAAAGTCAAAGCTTCATGAAGCTTCAATATAAAACAAATAAAGCCACCATTCTTATCTTAATCCATTTCAAATAAATAAATAAACAAATAAATAAATAAATGAATATGCAAAACCCTAATTATCAAATTAACCATGGATTAATTCTATAAACTTAACTATATGATCAAGTATCATCAAACATGATACAAAGTAGTGCACTAAAGCATATCACATATACAATGTGCATCAAGTGAGAAAAATCCGTTTAAAGTGAACCAATACTAGTTAATGCAATGCAATATATCAAATATATAATTATGCATTAAATCATTAAATCAACATTTGATTCAATGATCCGGTCATGTCGCACATGACCGACTAGAATGTAATGTATCGATTTATCGAATCAATGATTCGATAACTAGGTCATATCGAATATAACCAATCGAAACATATATCACGAGAATGAAATGCAGTATCACATACACGCATTATTCTCGGTCCCGCACATATCTCATATGCGCTCCTATTTCGTTTCGCTTGAGCCAGGAAACCTCTGTGTAGGACTCTAAAGACTCGTCAATACGCCGGTAGCAGATGATGATCATATCAAGCACCCACAAGCCGCAAGCGGTCTGCTAAACGTAACGGCCACCCGGGTATTGAGCGATCAGAAGATCGACGAGCTAGCCCGCTCACACTCCTGCGAATCCGACCAGTAACACTTACCATACAGTCCGGTCTCTTCGTCTGATATATCGCATATCAAGTCTAGGGGTGGTATACGTCAGACCCCAATAACCCGATAAGTCGTGCCGATGTGAGGCTCGTAATGGGTCGAGAAACTACTGGTAACACTTACCAGCAAATCTCTGATCAGCCCTGGCCAGGGACTTCCCTGTTACGGCCAATCGAGCACAGCGCAACATCAACCCCCAATACCGGGAGAGACGAAACCCCTCCTTATCGCTCATTGCCTCCATGTGACTCGGGACTGTGCCCAAAGACCACCGTTTTGCACGCCCTCATGGACGTGGTAAGGTGGAGATCAAAGCACAGTGGGAATCACACAAGACTCTATGACGATCTCGGGTCTACAGACTAACCTGTATAAGTGTCACCTGAGAACTGCCATCTGACGTGAGGTATAATACCATCTGGGAGTTCTCGGCGAGTCCGTCCAGTGTACTCAGTCTCCACTGAGCACCCGTATACCATCTCTGATGTCAAACACCAATGGATATGGGATCATCCATCGCCCATCACATGGGTCGAGAAGCGTATACGCTAGTCTACTCTGGTATATCGATGCCCCGTCTCGATACACCCACGACTAGGGACCTTGAAGGATGTACTTATGGACTACCATGTCCCCACTAGTATGATCTGCATCATAGTCCAGGTAGTCAAGTACAAATCCGAAGGGCTTTACCAACATGTAACTATAAGACAGTATAAAGAGACTAGTGTACATGTTAAGATAAATAGCAACCAGATAACATACTATCATGTCGAGCAAGAAAGTCATCTCTATATATGTCCAAGCATCCAATATAATATACATAATCTGTACAATACTGGCCTCTAGGGCATACATACAACTAACAATCTCCCACTTGCACTAGGGCCAGCTGCTGTAGTATCTCATACCGAGCATCCCGAAGAGTTTCTCAAACTGTATCTGGGGAATGGCCTTCGTGAGTGGATCCGCCGTGTTGTTCTTCGTGTCAACCCTCCTGACCTCGATCTCCCGGCGATCAACTATCTCCCGGATCAGATGATACCGCCTCAGAATATGCCTGGACCGCTGATGGGACCTTGGTTCCTTGGCCAAAGCCACCGCTCCATTGTTATCGCAATACAAAGGTATTGGACGCTCAATGGATGGAACCACTCCAAGTTCAGTAATGAACTTCTTGATCCAGACAGCTTCTTTAGCAGCATCGTTGGCAGCGATGTATTCAGCCTCCATCGTCGTGTCTGCCACGGTTTCCTGCTTGGAACTCTTCCAGCTAACCGCCCCTCCGTAAAGGGTAAAGACAAAACCCGACTGCGACTTAGAGTCGTCCTTATCACTCTGGAAGCTCGAATCGGTAAAGAACTCCACTTGGAGTTCTCCGTTACCATACACCAAGAACATATCTCTAGTCCTCGCAAGTACTTGAGAATGCTCTTCACAGCTGTCCAGTGACTCTCTCCAGGATCAGCTTGATACCTGCTCACTACACTTAGTGAGTATGCTACATCGGGTCTGGTACATAGCATCGCATACATGATAGAGCCTACTGCCGAAGCATAGGGTATCCCTTGCATGCGAGCTCTCTCCAAATCAGTCTTGGGAGACATCTCTTTGGAGAGAGTGACTCCAGAGATCGTGGGTAAGTTACCACGCTTGGACTCTTCCATACTAAACCTCTTTAGTATGGTGTCAATGTACCTGGATTGGGACAATCCCAAAATCCGTTTGGATCTATCTCTATAGATCCTGATCCCCAATATGCAGGAGGCATCACCAAGATCTTTCATTGAGAATCTTTGTGATAAGAAGAGCTTGACCGATTGCAGCATAGGAATATCATTTCCTATCAAGAGTATGTCGTCCACGTACAATACGAGGAAGACAACCTTACTCTCTGCCACCTTTTTGTAGATACAAGGTTCATCTGGATTTTTGACGAAATCAAACTCTTTGATAACGACGTCAAAGCAGATGTTCCAACTCCGCGATGCTTGCTTTAATCCATAAATGGATTTAAGCAGCTTGCACACCTTCCCGCTGCTCCCACTGTCTACGAAGCCCTCTGGCTGAGTCATGTACACGCACTCTTCTAAATCACCATTTAGAAAGGCGGTCTTAACATCCATTTGCCAGATTTCGTAATCATGATAAGCAGCGATGGCAAGCATGATCCGGATGGATTTAAGCATAGCCACTGGAGAAAAGGTCTCGTCATAGTCCACACCTGGTCTTTGACGAAAACCCTTTGCTACAAGTCTAGCTTTGAAAGTCTCCACTTTCCCATCTACACCAAGTTTCTTCTTGAAGATCCACTTGCTCCCAATGGGTTTTACTCCTTCAGGAGCAACTTCCAAAGTCCATACTTTGTTGGTGTACATGGATTCCATCTCGGACCGCATAGCATCCAGCCATTTCACTGAGTCACCACTCGTGATGGCCTGCTCGAAACTAGTCGGGTCATCATCCTCCATGATGCAATCCTCGCTTCCACCATCCATGAGAAAACCGTAGTATCTCTCAGGTTGGCGAGGAACCCTACTAGATCGGCGGAGAGGCTGAGGTTCATTGGGAGCTACTGAATCCTCTGGTTCCACTAAATCTTCAGTTATAGTTTGTGTTTCTGAAACTTCTTCCAGTTCTACCTCAGAGCCACTAATCTCTTTTGCAAGAAATTCCTTTTCTAAAAAGGTGGCATGTTGAGCAACAAACACCTTTTGTTGTTCACTGTGGTAGAATAGATATCCATACGAATTGCTTGGATATCCTACAAACTTACAAAGAACTGATCGTGCCTCGAGTTTGTCCGGGTTTTGCTTTTTAACATAAGCCGGACAACCCCATATCTTAACTCTTTTAAGAGATGGTCTCTTTCCATTCCATATCTCATATGGAGTGGTAGGCACAGATTTAGTTGGAACTCTATTCAATAGGTATATGGCTGTCTCCAGCGCATATCCCCAGAAGGAAATAGGTAACTCAGCTGTGCTCATCATAGAGCGCACCATATCTAATAGGGTGCGGTTCCTCCGTTCTGATACACCGTTGTGCTGTGGTGTATATGGAGGAGTCAGCTGAGAGAGAATCCCATTCTCTTTTAGGAAGTCCAGGAATTCATTGCTTAAGTATTCACCTCCTCGATCAGATCGAAGGATTTTAATACTTTTTCCGGTTTGGTTCTCAACTTCTTGTTTATATTCCCTAAATTTCTCAAAAGCTTCTGATTTGTGTTTCATCAGGAACACATATCCGAATCTAGAGAGATCGTCAGTGAATGTAATGAAGTACGAAGAACCATCCCTGGCATGTGTAGACATGGGACCGCATACATCACTATGTATCAGTCCTAAGAGTTCGGTAACTCTTTCTCCGTGTCCCGTAAACGGAGTCTTGGTCATCTTGCCTTTGAGACATGACTGGCAAGTGTCATAAGATGAAAACTCAAACGGATTTAAATATCCATCCTTATGCAACTTAGCTAGTCGTGTCGCATTGATGTGACCCAGTCTACAATGCCACAAGAAGGATTCATTGAGTTCACAACTCTTCCTCTTGTGTGTGTTTGTTATGCTCAGAACTGTTGATTGATTTAGAACATAAATACCATTGCACAACGTGCCTGATCCAACCAACTTTTGGTTAAGGAAAATGTTCATAACACTGTCCTGTAATACAAAATTATATCCCTCTTTACTTAATAAAGAAACTGATATAATGTTGCATATCAGGTTCGGCATGTAATAGCATTCGTTCAGAACCAATGTATTACCGGTTGGTAATACAAGGTGATATTCCCCGACAGTCTTGGCTGCAACAATTGCACCATTTCCAACTCTTATGTCTTTATCACCTTCTCCAAGTTCTCTACCTTTCCTAAGCCCATGTAACTGATTACATATATGGGATCCTGACCCGGTATCCAATACCCAGGACGTAGAGCAAATGGAGAAACAGTTCTCAGTAACGAACACACCCGAAGAAAATGCATCAACATGTACTTTCTTCATTCGGGTGGCATGGGAATCCTGGCATTCCCCTATATCCTGTTCATTCCTATAACTCTTATAAGAAAGAACGGAACCAACGTTCCCCAGCACAGTATAACATGCGGGTTCGGTCAATACATCCATATTATTATCTTTATTAAGGCATGAAATGGTCGCTACCTGGAGAGAGAGAGAAGAAAACACTTTAGCGTATGCTCGTGCAAGATCAGATTGGTTATTATCTTATCTAATCAGGATGGCTCCCACTGCTTTTTATCAAATCTTCCTCCAAACCCTAAAAGGAAAGACTAGCCGGGATTAATTACACACTACAAGTTCGCCAATCTTTCAGCCAGGCCAGTGTCGGTACTTTGAGGGAGGTCCCCCGTGCTTTCGCACGAACCTAATTACTGTAAACCTCGTTTTCCCAGAGGCGTAACCTCGTTAACACCTTTCTAGACACCTACTTGATCGGCTAATTGTAATGTATAAAACTCTCCCAGGAGTAACTCTTACTCGCAGTGGGTATCGGGATCCAACTATCTCATAGAAGGTATGCAATCTCATTGCAAATTTCAACACTTGAAATTCCCGATAATCTTTTGCCCCTAGCAACTTATGACCTTGGCTAAGGTCAACAAATCATAAGCGCTAGTCAAGTTCAACCCGTCATTTCCTGATTGAATTAAACCCACCCGTACAACCCTTGGCTAAGGTCAACAAAGTCGCACGACTACCCTAACTCAATCACATCTCATGTTTTAGCAGATAAATACTAATTAGCTACCGTACACCACGCCTTGGCTAAGGTCAACAAACGCAGCACGAATACTAACTAGTCTTTATCTGAAATGACGGAGGGCTACGCAGGTTTTTCTGAAAACCATGAGCGTAATGAACTTGATATCGTTGTAGAATCAAAATGAAGTTTTGAAATGGAGTGATTTTGAGGCTTTTCTAGTTTTGCTAAAGGAGTCACTCCCGGTGAAGGGATCTCGGTCCTTTCCTCGTCGAATGAGATGCGAGGTATATCATATATACCGCTATGCAAAGCAAAAACTGTAGCTACCTGTTTTATTTTAAAATTCGATTCTACAACATCTTAGGTTTCTTATCTTTCATTAATCACATTAATGAAGTCCCATCATTTAAATACCTAAACATCACAGATAGATATGACGTACACTTATGCCATCCGCATTCGCCACGATGTCCCCTCATGCACCGTTAGGTTAGGTAACTAACGACAGAGCAGGGCAGGGCTAGCGCGGGTGTAAAACATAAGTAATGTCTATATAATATATCATATATACTATATACTATATCCATCACAGAATCACAACACAGATATCGCAGAAGAATAATCATATGAAATATTGGATATACTAGGACGTCCGTGTTTTCAATACGAGCCAGTATAAAACACGGATTCCACGGTCGTGATGAATAGCCAATCCCACACCCCTAGACCCCTACGAGAGCGGCAAGCAACCCTGCCAATTCTAGGGTTAGGAGACCCGGACTCGACTTCTCGAGTTGGTCTCCCACTGGACCCCAGAACCCGGTTACTTGTGCTCCCCTCCTTGGGTCTATCCTAGTGCAGAAAAGTAAATAATATACAAAGGGTGACAACTTCCGCTACCTGGAAGTGCCCCAAATAAAAGAATATTACATACAAGTTTTTACATGAATGAAAATGAAAAACACTCATCTCACATAAAAACCCCCGGCTATTCAAATACGACAATCCAATATAACATATCCAGCAACACATAACATCACATGTCATCAACGTAAGTAAGTATGCATACCCCAATTGTCGTTGACGTATAGCAACGAAACCGGTGATATAAACATACTACACTTACGGTCACAGAAAAGAAAGTGTAAAACTACAACAATTGGAATCCGCAACTACTTTAGACATCACATGCCTAACAGTTATAAACCCCGCATTTTAGTCTCATTATCGAAAACTCTTTTCAATATCATATGGGACTAAATTGCTAGATTTATAACATTCATCCAGTTATCTCATAACTGTTTGTGAATTCCAATTATTGTATCCAATTCCGGATAAATAGAATATATTAAACTTTCCGATCGAACATTCGAACACCCAAGTTTTCCCGACACCGATCAACACATGAAATAGGTTCAAAAACATTCACTTCATGCCTCAGTACCAACGGTCCAGCCGTAGAAGGGTCAAGCCAACGCCTCACATGTGGCACGCCGTACTGCCCCAAACCCGAAGGTTCAAAGGGCAGTTCAAGACGGTCACATAATCGAGTTAAGGTTTGTTGTCTTCTAGAGGGACCATCACGTTACTTGCACTACTCAGAACGTCTTTTAACCACAGAAAAATCCAACACTTGGAATTATTCCGGCAGGGGAAAACCTGGTTATTTATATCCGGTCGAACTCTTTAACATATTCTACAGTTATCTGGAAAAACACTTAGACAAAGTTTGATATTCCGATCGAATCGTCGATTCCCAATATAACCCCAGAGCACTCAACCCATAAATCAATTTAAAAATACCCAGAAAACTCACCAGAATTTATCAGGTATTACTGTGCAAAGAATTGGGCCTGACGTCACTATCTGACCGCGGAACAGCGGCAGAAGCCATGCTTCTGCCGCGTTTCCGCGGCTCATTGAACTGTTCATGGGAAACGTTTTACACAGTAATTCTTAGAATTCTTTGGTGAATTTTTTAAGCATTTTAAATATCAAAAATTCACAGATTTCATGAAATGTCCAGAGAGCTCTTGGGCATCGGGGTTTCGGGTTCGTTCGGACTTCAAACTCCGTTTAGACTTCGCCTAAGGCTCTAGCTAGGCTCTGATACCAGTGAAAGGTTCCTAGGCATCCTATAGTGGTCTCACAAGGCATCGAACATGCCAATTTAAAATTTTTGGTGCCGAGAAACCCTAGACTACGGATCTTAAACTAGATGTTTAGGCGAAATAGAAAGCTAGTTAACACTTAACTACTAGGATACGGAAATTACAACCTTTGTTGATCCGGATATCCACCTCCACGGCTCCGCAACGAAGTCTTCTCGCTGTCCATCTTGAAGCTTGGACTCTCGTGACGGCTTCATCGGAGAAACATGCGGAATAGGTCGTCGGCTTTGTGTCAAAGACGATCTACGTCGAGGTTGCACAAACTCAAGCTCCGACTTCACAAACTTGTGGAACTTGTGAAGTAAACACCCAAAACAACTTGGCAAGAGGTAGAGGGTGAAGAAATAGGAGGTGGGTTCACTTTAGAATTGGATTTATCTCACTAGATCTCAATTTGCCATTGTTGTGGCAAGCTTGAAGAAGAAGAAGAAGATGAGCTCAAGAAAAGAATATGATAAGTCTTCTTATAAAATAAATTTAAAACAAATACTTATCATAACTTGAACTAGGGTTAAGTGTAGAGAATTAACCATGGTCACTTGGATGGGTTAGGGTTAAGCATGAAGATAAGGATGGTTAGCAAAGTCAAAGCTTCATGAAGCTTCAATATAAAACAAATAAAGCCACCATTCTTATCTTAATCCATTTCAAATAAATAAATAAACAAATAAATAAATAAATGAATATGCAAAACCCTAATTATCAAATTAACCATGGATTAATTCTATAAACTTAACTATATGATCAAGTATCATCAAACATGATACAAAGTAGTGCACTAAAGCATATCACATATACAATGTGCATCAAGTGAGAAAAATCCGTTTAAAGTGAACCAATACTAGTTAATGCAATGCAATATATCAAATATATAATTATGCATTAAATCATTAAATCAACATTTGATTCAATGATCCGGTCATGTCGCACATGACCGACTAGAATGTAATGTATCGATTTATCGAATCAATGATTCGATAACTAGGTCATATCGAATATAACCAATCGAAACATATATCACGAGAATGAAATGCAGTATCACATACACGCATTATTCTCGGTCCCGCACATATCTCATATGCGCTCCTATTTCGTTTCGCTTGAGCCAGGAAACCTCTGTGTAGGACTCTAAAGACTCGTCAATACGCCGGTAGCAGATGATGATCATATCAAGCACCCACAAGCCGCAAGCGGTCTGCTAAACGTAACGGCCACCCGGGTATTGAGCGATCAGAAGATCGACGAGCTAGCCCGCTCACACTCCTGCGAATCCGACCAGTAACACTTACCATACAGTCCGGTCTCTTCGTCTGATATGTCGCATATCAAGTCTAGGGGTGGTATACGTCAGACACCAATAACCCGATAAGTCGTGCCGATGTGAGGCTCGTAACGGGTCGAGAAACTACTGGTAACACTTACCAGCAAATCTCTGATCAGCCCTGGCCAGGGACTTCCCTGTTACGGCCAATCGAGCACAGCGCAACATCAACCCCCAATACCGGGAGAGACGAAACCCCTCCTTATCGCTCATTGCCTCCATGTGACTCGGGACTGTGCCCAAAGACCACCGTTTTGCACGCCCTCATGGACGTGGTAAGGTGGAGATCAAAGCACAGTGGGAATCACACAAGACTCTATGACGATCTCGGGTCTACAGACTAACCTGTACAAGTGTCACCTGAGAACTGCCATCTGACGTGAGGTATAATACCATCTGGGAGTTCTCGGCGAGTCCGTCCAGTGTACTCAGTCTCCACTGCGCACCCGTATACCTTCTCTGATGTCAAACACCAATGGATATGGGATCATCCATCGCCCATCACATGGGTCGAGAAGCGTATACGCTAGTCTACTCTGGTATATCGATGCCCCGTCTCGATACACCCACGACTAGGGACCTTGAAGGATGTACTTATGGACTACCATGTCCCCACTAGTATGATCTGCATCATAGTCCAGGTAGTCAAGTACAAATCCTAAGGGCTTTACCAACATGTAACTATAAGACAGTATAAAGAGACTAGTGTACATGTTAAGATAAATAGCAACCAGATAGCATACTATCATGTCGAGCAAGAAAGTCATCTCTATATATGTCCAAGCATCCAATATAATATACATAATCTGTACAATACTGGCCTCTAGGGCATACATACAACTAACACGCTGTAATCATAAAGAATAGGACTAAGCTTTTTCACGATAAAAACATTTTGAGGAAAATATTTTCACCTGGTCAACAAGTCCTTCTTTATGATTCACGATTACACCTTCACGCGGGTAAGCTCCGATCTCGATGGAAGGGACCTTTTATCGTGCGGTCTGTATACCCGCACGGGGCAGTAGAAGTAGAAAATGTTAAAAACGGCACATTTTTCAAAATGAATGGACATAGACTAAAGCCGTATTTTTCCACTGACCCCACGGAGGAGCTCTTGTTCTTACAAGAGCCAGTTTATTTGGATTAAAATTCCTCCGTCTCACCTTCATGTCCAGTATATCACTGCATCATCTTTTTGAATGAAGGTGAGTGAAAAGAGTAAGTTTGGGGGAATTTCTTCACTTATATGTTTTGCCCCCACTAATAATTCCTCCCAGACTTACAGGTTTTATAGATATAGCTGTTGACAACAGTGAGGACACTGTTGAAAACAAGTTTGGGGGAGGTTTGTGCTTATTTTTTTTGCATCATTTGCATATCATCTGCATAAGCACAAATCATTTCTTTTAAAAATCTATAAAAATTTAAAAAAATTTCAAAACCCACAAAAATTTAAAAAAAATTCAAATATAAAAATAATTTTAATATTTACACTTTTTTGTACATAAATAAGATAATGAAAGTTTAGATAGTGAACAATTACATCCATGAGATTAGAAAAATTTATGAAAACTAAGAAAATTAGAAGTTTTCTTATACGAACTAGTAATAAGTAGTTATGAGCCGTTGTCCCAAGGGTTAGTAAGATGAAGGACGTCACTAATCTGAGGATAAAAATAAGTCTGAAAAATAGTCTCTATTCTAGAAGCCAAACATTTTGAACGTTGCTACCCTGCTATTCGCACTTACACACGTCTTAAAGCCTGGGATAGTAGAGGATACCTTGAAATGCTCTTGTCTTAAAGCCGATGTATGAAGGAATAAAAAGAAAAAAAAATGAATAAAATATAAAGTGGTGAGAAAAATGGACACTGGTTTTGTTATCGCCGAGGGCAATAAAAAAATATATAGCGAGGGTGCCTCTTCACCTAGTGCCCTAAGGCCAACTGGTCTGGGAGTCACTGATATGCCTGAGGTGGTGCAAGACGAGGAAAATACACCAAATAAGCAAGCACATGAGTAATCGGTCGGTTAGTACCTCAAGAAGTATTAACGGTCGCATGAAAGTGTGTGAGCAAATTCAGCTAAATATTCATTAATTAAAAAGTACTGAGGCTGATGGGCAAGAGTATGATAGCTTCAATTGAATTCTCCGGATGTAGAGATGTCCTTTACACACACGCAGGGTGATATGATCGATGTTTGGAAGAAAGATAGGAATGAAAAATAAGATGATGTTTTATTGAGGGAGGACGTGATTTCTGACATCTTTTCATGACCATGAAGATAGGGCTCATGACAACCGAAAAGCTAGCTTAGTTGGAAACCCTAATTTTCAAAGTCTTTCTTTTACAATTCTTTTCTTTAAATGTAATATTCATGATCTTTCTTTTATTATTGGATTTTGTGGGTGCAATCTGCTGAAAACCCTCAGGAGACAACACTCCTCCTACTAGGGACACCTACAGGTTTAAAGGCTTGTTGCACGTGCTCAGTGCAATCGTGTTGCCTACGAAAGTGTGCTAGTTAGTTGTTCTCTTTCTCTATTTTCTCCTTCTCTTTTTAATAAAACAGTTAGCTCGAGACGATCGAAATTAAGTTTGGGGAAATTTGATTAGTCGTAAATATTGCATATTTAACACGGCAATTTCTCTATCTTCTGCATTCATTTAGAAGTGTTCGGCATTCATATTTCACATATTAGCAAAACTGTCGCAAAATATCAGATTGCATGTATAAGACTATAAAACCGACACTATAAAGGAAATTGACCGCATTTCATGGCATTGCATCATCTCTATATTACGCAACACTTGTTTTAAGATCTGTGCAGGAAAATCCAGAAGAAATGCCAAAATCTATACGGTACCGATCAAATATTACGCCAACTCAATGATTTCAATTCTGGTATCAATACAAAGGGGAAGGTACAAATCAACACATCAGATAAAGCTACAAATACTATTCCAAGACCACAGAAGAAGCCCCAAGTGCCAAGGAGCCATCATGGCCGCGGAACCGCGGCCGGAGCCTGCTTGCGCCGCGGTTCCGCGGCCGTCTTGCCACTTCATCCACCAATTTTTGCTGCACAATGCTTCATTCAGGGCCCACATTTAGCTCATGTACTTCAAGTTCCAGAAGACTCCAGAGGTTTCTGCCAGATCAGCAAGCTTTGGGATCAACACTGAACTAGCCTATCATTCTAGAAACTTCTCCTTAAACCCTAGCTTAAACCCTAAGCTAAGCCTAACAAACTCCTTCTAGAAGCCTCAACAAACTTTTGGAGGGAATTGTAAATTCAAACCTAGACCTAGGGTTTGGGAGATCTATAAATAAGACCCTAGGCTCACTTGTAAAAGGACCCCCGAATTTTAGATCATCTCTTGGAATTCCATTCATTCAATAGATCCATTCACTCTCTTTCTTCATCTTCTTCCACAAGTCTAGTGAGAAGGCTTGTATGAAACCCTAACCCTAATTCCAATCAAAATCTAAGATCCCGAGTACCCATCAACCAAGAAGCCTTGCAACCTTTTATGAGCCGAGCCGATCTTCAACAGAGCAAGTGGTCCAAGCCGATCCACGACTCACGGAGCCGAGCGACGCCAATTCAACAATTTAGTTCTTCCTCTTGTAGTTCTTGAGCGACTGTAATCAAATTGTTGATATAAATAAAAGGTGATATTCTTTTATCTTGTTTTCTTTAAATTCTTGCATCATGATATCTTTTCAATTCTTGAATGCTTTCTATGTGATGATGTTTGAGTACTACTCCGCTCGTCGAGGAGTCGAGACGATCAATAGAATGATGATGTAACATATCTTAAATCGATTCTTGAGTCCTACGAGTTTTGTAAACCCTAGCAAGTTCAAGAATCGACGACCAATTCATTGCGATGCTTTCTTGATTGATATCGCTCGAGATTGGGGAGTTACGATCGTTTCTTGAAATTGCTAGAGGCTAGAAAGTGAATGATATCTACGAAAGAACAAGGGTTAAACGATGAAACCCTAGTTTTATCAAGAAAGCCCTAACTCTCGTCGATGATGATAGATCTAGTATCAATCCTTCGAAGGACAAGAACACGAAATCTTTAGATTACATCACGTCTATAGATCCGATCGATTCCTACGAGCCTTATTTAGATTCTTGACATTTGGTTGGAAATATCATCGAAACACCGATTCTTGATTTGTTTATCAGTTTCTTGATTCTTGATTAAACATCGTGACACTTGAATCAATCGATAAATTCTTGAATCATGTTTTCTTTTCCTTTCGATTAACTTTTCAATTCAAACAAATTAAATACAGAAACGAATCGCACAATCCCTGTGGACGATCCGCACTCACTTACAATCTACAACCGACACCGTAATTGATTGCGGTCAAATATAATTCTTTGATTGTGAATATTATTCAATATTACCGACACATAGAAACTTATTCGCTTTATTCGATTTACACAAGCAAGAACTTCTTTTCAATCAAATGAAACCGTTATCAGGGATCATTTGAGTTGATTTACTTACACAGTCTCGAATTTTACGGACAATCACTCCCACTTATGTTTTTCTGAAAAAAATCCATTTTACTAAAACTGTGGCGAGTCAAGAACAAAATAAATACTGATCTTCCTGATGGTATAAACTTAACCCTCGTCAAAGCCCGGGATAATCCACAAACAGCCATTACTGAAACGTGCCATGAGTTTATCCGGATTCTGGTTTTAAGCATCAGCCGGACAACTCCCTATACCTTAACATCGTTAAGATATAAATTGATTCTATATATATCTAATATAGAAACAAAAGCACTAATCTAATTTGAAACCAGATTCAAAATCATGCAGCTGTCTCCAATGCATATCAACCAAATGGAAAGAGGACAATCAGCATTACTCATCTAGAAGTGCATCCATATATGAGTAACCCGAAAGAGAAGCAAGTTCTCAAAACCATTACTATCAGTGGAATACCAAACATAAGTATCTACATCTTCGACTTCATCGATGAATCCCGATACTTACAATAAATGGTTCTCTACTTATTCTTATACCTATAACTTCTTACTATCTGGACTTTGCATTTCAACGAAATACTTGTCCAGAACTGGAGAAGTCACAAGTAAACAGAATATAGTACAAGTACCAACCCCATTGTCCTAACGGACACTGGAAACACACAATACTTTGTATAAGTCCCCTGAGTCCAATAACTCAAACTCTGTGCGTCGTAGGTTGAAAAACTGTAGTAAGGTTAAGAAGAATTACACCGCTGTTGGATGCACCTTACCTAATCACCAACCGATATAGGTAAATGTCACAGACATAATATCAAAAAGTTATATCTCACTTTATAAAATAAATGTACAGATATATCAGTTTGAAATTGGTGCATAACAACGGATATTCAAAACCAAATATTTGTTGTCCGGCAAAAACCAGATGATTTCCTTAAATGTCACCAATTACAACAAATTCCGATATAATGAGGATCTAATCACCCAATTCCCAATATCTTACTTCCACTCACCATCTGTAATAACATACAGATGTGAAAAACTGATCTGGTAAATACATACCCAGGAGTTAGATTCCAATTGGGAAAATAGTTTTCAATTAACATTGCACATTGAAACTGAAACATGAAAATGTTTCAAAAGGGGTTTAACTGGTATTCCTAGTAACGCCTCTTCCACTAACCTGATTCACGACAATAACCATATACTTACCTGCCCTCACTGCAATCCCTTTATTATATCTTTTACTTATTACCTTCTGTACACCTCTTTTACGCTAATTGGTTTTCTTCATTCCCTACCTTTCGGCACCAGCCTAAGGTTTGGAAGAAGACTATCCAATAAGCGTAATAGGTGTACTCTCCTAATCCTAGGAGCCCTCGCAACCTGAGAGAAGGTAAAGAGAAAAGACATCTGAATAATCCTATCCAATTTCTCTTGAACCGGAAACCATCCCCGAATCTGGAACGAATTCCTTCGAGTTCGTATGTAACTATACGATAGCATATCCAATGGAAGTGGATATCCGTAGTGATACGGAGTGTTCTAGAGAAAAGAAAAGTGGATGTAGGAGTGGTAGGGGTATACACGGTCTTTGTCATGAATGATGGTGATCGCAATTTCGTTTGTCATTATTCTAATCCCTTTATATGTCTTTACTTATTACCTTCTGTACACCACAGTTAAGCTTGTTGGTTTTCTTCCTTCCCTGCCGTTCGACACCTGCCTATGGTTTGGAGGAAGACTATCCAACAAGCTCAATAGGTGTACCCTCTTCTAATCCTGGGAGCCCTCACAACCTGAGAGAAGGTAAAGAGAAAAGGCAACCGAACAATCCTATTCAATCTCTCCAGAACCAGAATCCATCCTCGAAAAAGTTTCTTCAAGTTCGTATGTAACAATACGATGGATTTATCCAATGGAAGTGGATATTCGTAATAATACAGGGTGTTCTGGAGAAATGCAAAGGTGATATAGAAGTGGCATTGATGTATGCGACACTGTGACATTCCAAAAGTCAAAGTGTTTTAAGAAGGTTTGGTCAACTTGGTTTCATGAGTTTTAGTCAAAGGTCGGGTCATAGTCGCAGCCAGAGAGAAAGAGAGAAGAAACACTCAGCGTGCACTCTAACCTAGATCAGAATGGTTAATCAATTTATCTAATCTGGATGGCTCCCACTGTTTCCTCGAATTCTCCTCCAAACCTAAAAGGAGAATTAGTCGGAATCACCCGAGGAGTAATCCTACTCATCAGTAGGAATCGGGATCCAATTATTATCGCATGATAACTTGATGGAAGCCACTCAAGTCACCACACACCAGAAGGTATGCGCATGCCTGGCAAGTTTCCTGTATGTTTGAAACTCCCGATGTGATTTTTACCCCTAGGACCCAAGTGACCTTGACTAAAGATCAAAATGTCAAAAGGTCCTAGTCAAGTTCTACCCGTCATTATCTTGACTGCATTAGACCCACCCGTATGTACCTTGACTAAAAATCAAAATGATCGTACGATTGCCCTGACCAATCGCATTATCTCTGCAACAGAAAAGCACTACATAGCTTCCGAACACTAGGCCTCGGCTAATGTAGGACATACGCAGCACGAATACTAAGCAATACTAGTCTGAAATGACGGAGGACTACGGCTGGTTTTTGGCGAAAAACCTTTAACGTAATGAACTTGATAACGTTGAAGGAATCCAAGTGGTTTTTATAAATATATAGTGGCGAAAACTTTTGCTAAAAAGGTCACTCCCGGTGAAGGGATCTCGGCTCTTTCCCCGTCGAATGGGGTGCAGGATATCCCAAACTGAATACCACGATGCAAAAATAATCGACTATAGTGAAGTTATTACGTTGACGCAAACTTTTACCTAAGAGGTCACTCCTGATGAAGGGATCTCGGCCCTTGCCTCGTCGAATGAGGTGCTGGATATTCATAACCGAATACCACTGTGCAAAGAAAAAGAGGACGTCTGTAATGTCAGTTTTTTAAAAACATGGTTCCAACAACATCATAAATAGGTTTGTTTTATCCTTGCATTGATAAGAATCAATGCAGTCCCATCAATTAATCACACCAGAAAAGAACGAAAATTGAATGTACGTATATGCCATCCGCATTCGCCACTGGGTCCCGTCATCACCCGTTTGGTTATTTAACTAACGACAGAGCGGGGACTGGGCTAGCGCGAGTGCGAAACATATACAACATCTACTAATATATATATATATATATATATATATATAACAATTGTCCCAGGCATGATATAAAGCAATATCATAGAAACATCACAGAAACAACACAGAATGGTGGATAATCTGGAGCCCTGGGTTTCACTTGAGCCGCAAGTGAGACCCGACGTTCCCTGTCGTGTGGATAGCATGTGCAATGAAACCTATACCCCTACGAGTGCGGCGAATAGCCCGCTAATTCTAGAGTATGGTCCCCTCCATCCCAATGCCATGAGATGCGGACCAGTTGTCCTCTAGAATCCGGCTATTCGTGCACCCCACCGTAGGGTAATCCTAGTACAGAAAAGAAATTAATATACAAGGGTGACATCGACCTCAGCACGGTCGTGCCCCAAAAGAATAATATACAAAATGGCAGTGACGGCAGTCCACATGTCGGACGCTCGCCCCGCATTATCAAATGTACAAATAAAATAAACTGTACTAACATTGCACCATAGGTATCCACCACGACGATCCAACCAACATCACAGCACAACACAGAACATCAACGTGAATGTCACGTTCGCAAACCCGTCAAAAAGACATATAGCAGTTAGACGGGTTTACCGATCAAATGACTTTCACAGTCGCAGAATATAATGTATGTACTGTCAAACGCACGCTTAAAATATCGATCGACTAAATTCTAAATTGGCCCCAATAGCAAAACAACACTTCACTGAAACCTGGGCCAAAACAGAATAACAAAAAAATCACAATTCCAAGTCTCTGAGCTACTGTGAAAATTTGAAGGCCCGTCACCAATAAATGGCCGTGGATCCGCCGCCAATAGGGGGTTGTGCGGCGGTTCCACGGCGCTTTGGAGGTGTCAGGGTCTCAAATTTTTTCTGTACCCATAAAATCGCCTGCACGGATTTTTAAGCTACTTTAAAATATTTTTTGAACACTTTTGAAAAACGGCAGAGAACAGAAAAATGGAAACGTGATTTTGGAAATTCCGTTGATCGATCTTTCAAGCACGTTTAAACAAACTAGTAAGGGGTTTAAAGGGTGGCTCTGATACCATGAAGGGTTCCGACAGCGCCCCGGCCGTCGAAACGCGGCCAAAATGCGAAACAAAAATTTTCTAAACAGGCGCTACCGCTACCCGATTTACGGATCGACCTTAAACCCTAAACTAGCAAGCTAACTAAGAGTTAGAAAGGTTATACCGAGTTGATCCGTGTCCTTCGTTTTTCATTCCAAGCTCCTAGTGATCCATTGACGATGTTTGGTTGCCGGTCTTCCTCCATCTCCGATGATCCACCCGAGGGAAACGGCGCAAGCTCCAACCTCATCGAATGAGGTAACCGACGCTCCAACGTCGCTAGCGATGGAGAGTGGAGGTGTATGAAAGTGTCACTACATTTTTCCTTCAACATCTATGCTCATGGGAGCAACCAAAGAAGAAGATGAAGGAGGTGATGGTTTTTTGGCTTGAGCTAGAATAGCTAAGTATATTTTTGTATGAATGAGAGAGAGGGAGTAATGCAATGATCAATCAAATGAAATGAGCCCCCTTCAAAATTATGGCCCCCCCCTCTCTCCTCCACACAAAAATATCATTTTCTTTCTCCAACATTTTGCATTAAACAAATGAGACCATACCATGCTACATGCACAAACCCATGCCACAAATCACATCACCTTTTCCACCTCATTAATAAAAACAAATGATTTTCCAAAATGGAAAATGATATAAATGAGGTGGCAACTTCTTCTAGAAGCTATTCCGTACAAAATACGGAATACTTTCCGATACATGTACCGAAATACATATACGCGTATTCGTAGCAAAATACGAATAGCCGAGAGAGAAAATGAATAGTGAACAATAATACTAGAATACGTATTTATAAATACATATGTAAAATATTAAATCAAAACTTGATTTAATAATCTGGCTTAATCCTAAGCCGCTAGTATTATCAACCGTCCGATTAAAGTTTGCGCAGCATGCACATATGTAATCGGACACCTGTATGTACCAACATACGTCATGTAAACCATATCGCCTTAACCGTGAAAACCCTCTGTGTGTGACTCTAAACACTCATCAATACCCTGGCAGTGGGCTTAACCACAAGCGCGTCAGCGGCACTAGCTGTACGTAACAGCTACCCAGGTATTGAGCGAAAAGGGTGGCCGACGAGAAAACTCATCCTGAACCCCTACTGAGCCTGTCACTGACAATATCCGTACAGTCCGGTCTATTCGTCTAAGAGAATCGCATATCGAGTCTAGGGGGGTGGATAAAGTCAGACCCTCAACAACGCGATATTTAGTGTCGGTATGAAACCCATCACCACCTGAGAAACTATCGATCCTGGATCGATAATTCTCGTCCACCGTGGCCACGGATTTATGGTGATGGCCATCCGTACACAACGCGACATCAACCCCCAATACCGAGAGAGATGAATCCCTGACGATCCGATCACTGCCTCCTTGTGGCTCGGGACTGTACCCAACTAAAACCTGTTTGCATGACTCCTTTGAGCCATGGTAGGGTAGTAATCAAAGCACGATGGGAACTCATACGAGACAAATGACGATCTCAGATCGACAGACTAACCTGTGCACATGTCACCTGGGAACTGCTATCTGACAATAGGTATAATACCAACTAGCAGGTTCCCGGCGAGTCCGTCCAGTTTACTCATAACCCAATGAGCACCTGTATACTATCTTAGGTGAACAAACTAACACCAATGGCTTGTGAGACCTGGGCACCGCCCCTCGTTGGGGTCTCGATCAGTATACACTAGTCTGCACTGAAGTATCGATGCCCGGTCTCGATACTCCTACGACTAGGGACATTTAGAGATGTGCTTATAGACCCCCCAGCTCCCACATATGTGATCGCCATCACAATGCTGGCAGTCAAGCAAGAATCCTATGGGCTCTATCAACACGTACATGATGATAAAGACAAACCAGATAGCATACTATCATCTTGAGTAAGACTGTTTTATCGGTATAGGTCCTCACTCGATCATCATAATCACAAGTCCGCGACTATGATAATTGCCTTGAGGGCACTATAGCCAACAGTTGGAACCAAGTTTTTAAAAACAGACATTACAGACATTTTCTTTTGCTTTGCACAGTGGTATTCGATTGGGAATATCCTGCACCTCATTCGACGAGGCAAGGGCCGGGATCCTTTCATCGGGAGTGACCCCTTGGGTATAAGTTTGCGTCATCGTAATAACTTCACTATAGTCTATTCTTTTGCTTTGCATCATGGTATTCGATTGGGAATATCCTGCACCTCGTTCGATGAGGAAAGAGCCGAGATCGTTTCACCGGGAGTGACCTCTTTAGCAATAGTTTGCGCTACTATATTTTTGAAAAACCACTTGGATTCCTTCAACGATATCAAGTTCATTACGTTAAAGGTTTTTTGCCAAATACCTGCCATAGCCCTCCATCATTTCAGATTAGTATTTCTTAGTATTCGTGTTGCATTTGTTGACCTCGTCAAGGCGTAGTATGCGGTAGCTCTATAATACTTTTCTGTCGTATGGATATATGGATTAGTTAGGACAGTCGTTCGACCTTGTTGACCTCGTCAAGGGTCGGTACGGGTAGGTCTAATGCAATCAAGATAGTGACGGGTTGAACTTGACTAGAACCCTTTGACTTGTTGACCTCGTCAAGGTCACTTGGATCCTATGAGTAATGTCACGACCCGAAATTGGCACATGATGGCCCTAATACTACGCAACGTCTGCAGGCGTAACGTAGTAAAAGAAAGCCAAAACCCAGAAATCTAAACCATCAAAAGTAATAAGAAATAATAGCATTTTCAAACCCTTTGAAATCTCAACCCGAATTCTTTAAAAGTCCAACTTATTTCCTTTAAAATTTTGACAGCACTTCCTTTGTAAAACAAGCCCCCAAAATGGGTACAACATAAATATAAAGTAAAGCATCCCCAACGGGAGAAAATCCATGCCAAAAGGCGGAAAACAACCACCACAACAAATATACGACGCTGTAGCGAAGAAAAAGACGATATAAATAAAACTGCATAAAAACCTCCAAGTCACAAAATAATATACAATATCGTCCTCACATCAAGTCTCTAAATCATACAAGATAATGGTAGATGGAGAGTACATGTTACAACGAATACACAACAAGCAACATTGGATAACCGCAAAACCTACCTAAGCAAAACTGCACACTATCAGGCGAAGCGGTATCCGCAGCAAAGATGATACGATGGATGAAAATAGCCCTGCCTCTGACTATCCTGAGGAACACCTGCAAAACACTGTGGCACAACGGGGGTGAGTTGCCAACTCGTGAATAGTAAAATAACATATGCAGGTAATCGCGAGTATGTACGTACAGCGCGAATCTAACATAAGCATCTAATAGCCATGAATGGTCATATGTAATGCAAAAATCATGAAAAGTACACTAGCAGGTACAATTAATACATGAAACAATAATATGACGATATATATGTAACAGTCATGTAAGGTGCTCTATCAGATACTACAAGTATATGAAGTAATGATATGACAATCGGTATGCAATAATTCTGCAATAATGATATGAAAAGGTATATATACAACAGTCATGAAAGGTACTCTAACAGGTACAACTAACACATGAAGCAGTGCATATAATTAAATATGAAGTATGAGATGAAACATGTCATTTCCACGGAATCCTGATATCGTGGTAGGATCAAAATCCATCAAGACAATCCAAATCCCAATTTCCTCAAATCAGCCCCCAAATTGGCTATCATATCAAGTAAGTCTCACATATCCTTAATGTACAATATCAAGTAAATCTCATATATCCCGAATGTACAATATCAAGTATATCTCGTATATCCTGAATGTACAATATCAAGTAAATCTCATATATCCCGAATGTACAATATCAAGTATATCCCGTATATCCTGAATGTACAACATCGAGTAGATCTCACATATCCCGTATGTACAATATCAAGTATATCTCGTACATCCTGTGTGTTTTCATGAATAAATATGATGAAGTATGTAAATCAATATGTATACATATATATTAGCGTCCCACTCCACTAATATATATATATATATATACTTAGGAGTAAAATATCAAGAAAACAATGTGTCAAGCATTGACACAGAAAGGCTGATCTATCAGGTGCTGTCACCAAGACTGGCCCCCTGATAGGTACGTATCATACGCTATACCGAAAGCTCGAGTTCCTAGCTCTGACCCTTGCCTCTTGACGTATCCATATGCACATGACTCCCGTCGGTATCCCCATGATAACTGCCGAGTCATTGGTAATGTCACCGGAAAGTATGATTCCCCTACTAACTCATCTCCTCACTGAGATTCTTGCCCAAGGGTACCTCCGGGCCCCACCATGTACCCGCACACGGATCCCTCCTTTTCTCGCGTGGGGTAGATATATATCCGACCGATAAATCTCATGGTGGCTGCTGAAATATCATATCAAGGGAAACCGGATTTTTCAAATAATGCATAATTTCATGAAACTCCCACGGTCCCCAAATCCAGAAAACATCATGAAAAATCCATATCTCAATACGAAAATCCATGAATATAATATACGCATCATAAATCTGAAATGCGAGCATACAAAGGAAAAGCCGCAATTAACTGCAACAAGTTAATATAATATCATGCGGTTCCTAATCTCTCCAATTCTAAATGACATCAAGTAAAGGTAAACATGTAGTTATAACCAGGTATATGTGTAAACATATGGTATAGCAGGTATATGTATCTATCTATGAGTAATGATGTAATATACCCCCTGGGTTTAAGTGAAGTATGTGTGCAAGGTATACCTATAGCTATGTCACGAAGTCTGTATGTACCTATCGCTAATGGTACAATACTCTATAGGTATACAGGTAACTAGCATGTAAGTATGTCATGGCATATGTGTAAACATGTAGGTATACAGGTATGCTATAAGTCATATGCATAAAGAAATATGAATCAATGTCTCAATGTCCCTAACCAGACAATATCATTTCTATATATGGGTTGTGCGTGACATGGCAATTATTGACGGTGTGTGTGGCATACAATCAGTGCTCGTGCAACATGAGCCGTCAATAATAGTGCAGTGTCCTAAGGATACTAGTCCAAGCACAACAATTTACTAAGCAGTAGGGTAAATGCGCAATTCTAAATATGATATAGAATATGCGACAAGTTAAGTCATTTCTAGCCCAGACGCATAACGCCATGCGGGCGATTCCCCTGTAGATGTTAAATCTACTCACCAACGCTCCGGGCTAAGTGAAGCCAACCACTTGTTTTCCCCTTGTAGCAGTGTCTGAAGTCCCCGCCTGCGAACCTACAACATTCAAACAATAAAGAAAGTATATAGTAATAATAGACCCAAAACACGCACAAACTACATTTAACCGACGCAACAACACAAAACATACTTTCTAGCGTTCGTATTGTGGCTAACGTGCATAGCGACACGACGAAAACAACCTAAGAGCAAAAAAACACACAAAGTGCACGATCCATGTCGTATAATGTATCGCGCGGACACAAAACACTAGATTATAGGAAAATGATCCAAGATTTTCCATACTGCAATTACTAAAAAAGTAAACAATACCAAACACCCCTAAACCACAGCAGACAACTACCCACAAAAACCAAACCCTGGCAGCTCCCCCCATAGCCGGCGTCGCCGGAATTTCGCCTTGAGTCGCCGACCATGGCCGGTGGGGTGGTACTCGTGTCTCAGGTGGTGCTCCAGGTTCACTAGTATATCACTAAAAAAGCTTGTTTGGTCAAACACTAAAAATCTCAGATCACAGCAGATCACAGAGACTCAAAAAGGACATTGAAAAATTCGATATTGCACAAATCGATATCTAACGTGTTCTAAATAATAACCAACGAGCTACTCAATATAAAAACTCTAAATTAACAGATTAAGGGTTATACCTAACAATCCTTGCTCCCAAAATCCAAGCTTTCCTAGCTCTAAGTGATCAAGAAGCAAAAACCAAGACTTGTTGTATTTTTGTGATATATTTGGAATTTTGGAGAATTATTGATTTGGAATAGTTGAAAATGGAAAAGAAAAGGTCAAGAGGAGAATGAAGGAGGAGGGATTCGGCCAAGGGGAGGAGGTGAGGAAATTGTGTAGGGTTTTCAAGGAAATTCCTTGCAATAAATGCAATTTAATGCAAATGCATGCACAAGCCACCTCTTTCCTTTATTCTTTTTCTTTTCTTTTAACACTAATTCTAAAACCCATACAAATATCTGGATACTAAGTGAGGGTTGAATTAACTCAAACTTAATTGTTGAAAAGATCACTGAGAGAAATTTCCCCAAAATGAGAATACCGCATTAAAATAATATTAAAATTGGGAAAAATTCTAATTGAACCAAAACATCCCATATACCCCCAAAGCTTGCGCACTAGCTTTATTTTAGCTAAACTAGGTGCTAGCAAGTCTATATGGTCATTTGATCACAGTCGGTTTAAAACAGAAATACCGACAATTTTACCCTAAAACGGAAAAATTCACATAACGATTTTCTAAAACGTTACAATCTCCCCCCTTAAAAAAATTCATCCCCGAATTTAAAATTTTCACTAAGCGTACCTTCAAAGAAAAGAGTATAAAACTCCCAAATCTCGCTCGCAGCCTCCTAAGTGATCACCTCACTATACGGCTACGTCCAAGAAAACTCTCCACATATGGCAAGACCCTTGATCGAAATTTCTCCACCTGCCGAGCCACTAACACAAATGGCTGCCGGTGAACGAAAAGATCGCGTCAAAGCTAATGGTCTGATGCTGAATCATGTGAGAAAGGTCATGAAGGTATTTGCAAAGTATCGACACAAGGAATACGGGGTGAAAACTCAAAAATCTGGGTGGAAGTGCCAATTTAAAGGCAAGGAAACTAACTCGGTAAAAGGACCTAAAATCCAGGGCTAAGCTCCCCAAAACTCAACATGTCATTCATCGAAAAATCCGTAGGAATATATGATCTCCCAATGCGAACTCAAGCCTGCGACCACCATGGTCGGCATAAGACCTTTGTCCACACAGGACTGTCATCATCCTGACCTGAACTAACTGGATCATTTCCGAAGTCTCTAGACTAGATGAGGTCCAAAAATCCTAATCTCGCAGAGTCAGAAAAACAGACTGGAGATCGACACCTCCTAACTATAAGTCCATGCTACCTCTCCCGGTACTTACGGGCTTGCGGAAATGATGAAAAACTTTTTTTTCTAGAGGTGGTAACATGGACTCAAACCGGATCTTTGTTAAACTATCCATCTAACAACCTAACTAGGAGTTGTTAACTACTCGGTTAGGGGGTTATACCTTTCTTGAACTCCTTCGTCTTCAACTCTTGATGGTGTACGGATCGGCTTCACCCCGTCGTCTCCTTGCGCCGAAGATCGATCCACCCGAAAGCTTCTACCTTTGGCTTCTTCTTCGAACTTTGAAGAAACTAGTTCACTCGGTTTGCTAAACCTTGTGAGCTAGAGTGAGTAGAGGATTGTGTTGGGATTTATCTCTATGGTTCTTGCTTCTCAACACATGAGAAAAGTGAACCATAGACTAGAGAGAGAGCAAGAGAAAGAAGGAGAGAGCTCAAGAGAATGAGAGAGCTCAAGCAAGAGAGAGAAAGCAAAATAAAGAATAAGTAACCCTTTTCTCATCCACCCTCTCATAATCCAAAACCATCATAACAAATAATAGTAATCAAGTATTGTGTGATGGTCTAAGTCAAAATGGTTATATCATTTCATGCACTCATTTTGCATAAATAAACAAGCAAGCAAAAATCTTTGCCATGGAATGATAGCCATTGTCATGATGATGGTCAACTAGTCCAACCTAGTCAACCGGTCAACAAAGTCAACAAGTCAACAAAGTCAACCCCTCAACAACCATGTCACTATAATACTTAATTAATATTATTGTTAATCATATATCTTATTCTCATTAGGGTTTAGTCAAAAGTCAATAGTCAACAGTCAACAACCCCAATGAGAATCCTCTGCCTCTGTCTCTCTGTCAACTGTGCATACACACCCGCATCCGCGTTCCGAGGAACACGAATGCAAACGAGATAAAACCAATCCCAAAACGTACACTAGGATCTGGATTAAACTAAAGCCCGCTAGTGTTAACTGTCCGGACACCAAACATGCACAAGTGCACAGATGTGACCGAACCCTGTCGCAAAACCATGCGACCCATCGCAAAACCATGTGATCTCTACTCTTTTGCCTAAAGGCGAATAGCTTTCTGTGTGGGACTCTAAAGACTCGACACACTACGCTGGCAGTGGGTTTAACCACAGACAGCAAGCGGCACTAGCTGTGCGTAACGGTCCCCATGTAGACGCCGACAAGAAGACTGACGAGGTGAAACCCATCTGAACTCCTACTGAGCCCGAATGTGACAATCTCCATACAGTCCGGTCTGTTCGTCTGATACATCGCATGGCGGGCCTAGGGGCGGTAAACGTCAGTCCCCTAATAGCGGTACAAGTCGTGTCGGAGTGAAGCCCAGAACACCCTGAGATAACACTGGAAACCTACCAGTATATCTCGCTTGCCCTGGCCAGGGACTACTCGTGTAATGGCTCTCCTAGACACAGCGCGATGTCAACCCCCAATACCGGGAGAGACGAATCCTGTCTAACCGTCACTGCCTCCAAGTGCTTCGGGACTGCACCCAAAAACTACCTGTTTGCATGACTCTTTTGAGCCGTGGTAGGGTAGTAATCAAAGTACAGTGGGATCACACTCGAGGCGAAGTGACAGTGTTAATCAGCAGACTAAGTTGTACTCATGTCACCTGGGAACTGATAACTGACGATAGGTATAGTACCAACCAACAGTTCCCGACGAGTCATGTCCAGTGTACTCGTAATCTAACGAGCACCCGCATACTATCTCAAGTACGACGTACTGATGGCTGTGGGACAGACCGTCTCCCACACATGGATGAGAAGCGCATACGCTAGTCTACTCCGGAGTATCGATGCCCTGTCTCGATAGTCCTGCAACTAGGGACCTGCATAAGGATGTTCTTATAGATTACCCAGCCCCCACGAGTGTGACTGCCATCACAACGCCGGTAATCAAGCAAAGATCCTAAGGGCTCCACTAATGTGTACAGGTGATATGCTAAAATAAACACATGTACACAGTAAAGCAGAAACAAACCAAGTAGCATACTACTATATTGAGCAAGATTGTCAATACAAGGTGAATATCCCAAGCTTCCATCAAGTAATATACATACTAGTATGATACAGTAATGGCCTCTAGGGCATATACACTAACAATCTCCCACTTGCACTAAGGCCATGTAGTGGCGTCTCGAAGACCTATCATCTCGATCAGCCGCTCGAACTGAGTCTGGGGTAAGGCCTTTATAAGTGGATCAGCAGTGTTATCTTCTGTAGAAACTCTCCGAACCTCGATCTCCTGGCGACCCACGATCTCCCTGATCAGGTGATACCGCCTCAAGATGTGTCTGGACTTCTGATGGGACCTGGGTTCCTTCGCTAAAGCTATAGCCCCGTTGTTGTCATAATACAGAGGTATTAGATCAACAATGGATGGAACCACCTGAAGTTCAGTTAAGAACTTCCTTATCCAGACGGCTTCTTTTGCAGCATCTGCAGCAGCGATATATTCCGCTTCCATCGTCGAGTCAGCAACGGTTTCCTGTTTGGAACTCTTCCAACACACCGCCCCTCCATTGAGGGTAAAGACATAACCCGACAAGGACTTGGAATCATCCTTGTCACTCTGGAAGCTGGAGTCAGCAAAGGCCTCGATCTGGAGGTCTTTTCCGCCATACACCAAGAACATCTCCTTAGTCATTCTCAGGTACTTGAGAATGTTCTTTACCGCTATCCAGTGTTTCTCCCCAGGGTTTGACAGATACCGGCTTACCACACTCGGTGCATAAGCTACATCTGGTCTGGTACACAACATCGCATACATTATAGAGCCTACCGCAGAAGCGTAAGGTATAATAGACATGCGATCCCTTTCCAAATCAGTCTTGGGAGACATCTCTTTGGAGAGGGTGATCCCGTGACAAGCCGGTAGATTACCGCGCTTGGAATCTTCCATACTGAATCTTTTCAGTATGGTGTCGATGTACCTGGACTATGAAAGTCCCAGTATCCTCTTGGATCTGTCACGATAGATCCGGATCCCCAGAATGTATGTGGCATCACCCAGGTCTTTCATGGAGAACCTGTATGACAAGAACCCTTTGACAGATTGTAGCATAGGAATGTCATTTCCTATTAAGAGAATGTCATCTACGTATAAAACGAGGAATACTACAGTTCTCTCTACAAATCTACTATAGATGCATGGTTCATCTGGATTTTTGATAAAGCCAAATTCTTTGACCGTCTCATCAAAACAGATGTTCCAACTCCGCGATGCCTGCTTTAGTCCATAGATGGACTTAAGCAACTTGCACACCATTCCGCTGCTCCCACTCTGAATGAAACCTTCTGGCTGGTCCATATAAACACGCTCCTCTAAATTTCCATTTAGAAAAGCGGTCTTTACGTCCATCTGCCAAATCTCATAATCGTGGAAGGCAGCAATGGCAAGAAGGATCCGAATGGATTTCAGCATAGCTACTGGAGAAAAGGTCTCGTCATAGTCCAAACCAGGTCTTTGACGAAAACCCTTTGCAACCAGTCTAGCTTTATAGGTCTCAACTTGTCCATCTACACCAATCTTCCTTTTGAAGATCCACTTGCATCCTACGGGTTTTACCCCGTCTGGAGCAACGTCCAATGTCCATACTTTGTTGGTGTACATGGACCCCATTTCGGTCCGCATTGCATCCAGCCATTTTACCGAGTCAACGCTCTGAATGGCCTGCTGGAAGCTAGTCGGCTCATCATAATCTATGATGCAATCTTCTCTATCCCCGTCTATGAGAAAACCGTAGTATCTCTCGGGCGGATGAGACTGCCTACTACTCCTGCGGAGCGGCGTAGGAATGTCATGATCTTTCGAACCCTCTGGTTCTACTAAGCTTTCAGTAATAGCTTGTGGTTCTGGAATTTCTTCCAGTTCTATTGCGCTCCCACTTATCTGATTTTCCAAAAACTCAGTTTCCAAGAAGTGGGCATGACGAGAAACATAAATCTTTTGTTCCTCTTCGCAATAGAAGAAATATCCCTTGGAGTTCTTTGGATATCCCACAAACTTGCACTGTACTGAGCGTGCCTCGAGTTTGTCCGCATGCTGCTTTTTGACAAAAGCTGAACATCCCCATGTCTTAATGTGATTAAGATAGGGTCTCTTCCCACACCACATCTGATATGGTGTAGTAGGCACAGTCTTAGTAGAAACTCGGTTCAAAAGGTATGCAGCTGATTCTAGTGCATATCCCCAGAATGATCGCGGTAACTCAGCGTTACTCATCATGGACCGTACCATATCCAATAGGGTGCGGTTCCGTCTCTCCGATACACTGTTATGTTGCGGGGTATATGGAGGAGTAAGCTGAGAGAGAATTCCATTCTCTTTTAAGTAATCCAGGAACTCGGCACTCAAGTATTCACCACCTCGATCCGATCTTAGTGTCTTGATACTTTTGCCGGTTTGTTTTTCTACTTCATTCTTATATTCCTGGAATTTTCCAAAGGCTTCGGATTTATGTTTCATTAAAAAGACATAACCGTACCTTAAAAACTCATCCGTAAAAGTAATGAAGTAAGAATAACCGCTTCGCGCATGTGTAGACATTGGACCGCACACGTCGCTGTGTACGAGTCCCAAGAGCTCGCTCGCTCTTACTCCGTGTCCAGTGAACGGAGTCTTTGTCATCTTTCCTTTGAGACAGGATTGACAAGTGGCATACGATTGATATTCGAACGGATCCAAATATCCTTCGGTATGTAACTTCGTCAACCTTCTCTCATTGATGTGACCCAGTCTACAATGCCATAAGAAAGTCTGATTTATTTTTGGAGACTTTCTTTTGTGTGTATTCTGGACATTGAAAATCTGTGGCTGGTTTAGTACGTATATACCATTGCTTAATGTACCTGACCCAATCATAACTTGATTAATGTGAATGTTTACAACATTACTTACAAACGCAAATTCATAACCTTCTTTAGAAACCAAAGATACAGAAATGATATTACAAGTTGCGTTGGGTACAAAAAAGCAATTACGTAAAACCAAAACATGTCCATCTGACATTCCCAGGTGATAGTCCCCCACGGCCTTAGCATCCATGCAAGCTCCGTTTGCAACTTTGAGGGTCATATCACCTGCCTTCAAAATCCTATGGTTTCTCAACGCCTGCAAAGAATTACAGATATGAGATCCTGATCCGGTATCCAATACCCAGGAAGTAGAGTTTATTGATAGACAGTTTTCAATAACATACACATCTGAAGCTGAAACCGCAACTTACTTCAGATCCTGTGTTCTGGCTTTCCAAGCCCTGCAATCTTTCTTCCAGTGCCCACTCTTATGACAGAAAAAGCACTCTTCCTTTCCTATAAGCTTCCCCGCTTTCTTTGCTGCTTTTGCCTTTCCCTTCGTATCCACTTTACTAACACCGCCCCTTGGTTTGGCGGGGGTTTTCTTCTTCTTTCCCTTGGCTTTCGCCTTGGACCTAGAAGAGGAAGATCCTCCTACAAACAAAGTGGATGTTTCCCTACCTTTCTGTAGGGTGCCCTCTGCACTCCTCAGCATGTTGAGGTGCTCTAAAAGTTCAACTTCCTTTTCTTACAAGTTGAAATTCAGGATGAACTGGGCGTAAGTGGAAGGAAGGGACTGAAGAATCAAGTCCGTATAGAGCTCATTCTCCAACGTGGTCCCAAGGTCCGCGAGCTCCTCTATTAAGCCAATCATTTTAAGCACGTGTTTCGCTACCGATGATCCGACGGCCAACTTTGCCGAAAATAGCTTTTTCGACACTTCGTATCTTGCGATACGAGATTGCTCTCCATACAGTTCTTTTGTATGGAGAAATATGGATTCGAGGTCCATATTCTCGTGCCTCCTCTGATGTTCGTTGTCCATAGAGGCAAGCACGAGGCACTTAGCCTTCGCGCAATCGATTTCCCAGGTCTTACGGATTTCCCTATCCGCAACGCTGGTTTTGGGACCTGGGACAGGGAGAGCTTTGGTGGTAAGGAGATACCCCAACTTGTCATAAGTGATTGCCATTTTGACATTCCTGAGCCAATCTTTGTATTTTGGCCCTGTCAGTATGTTTTTATCTAGTAATAACTTAAGTCCGGTCATGATGTTTGGTCGCTGCAATTAGGAGAGAGAGAAGAAACACTTTAGCATGATGCTCTTGCAAGTTAAGAGTGGTTTTTAATTTGTCTAAACAGGATGGCTCCCACTGTCTCTCGAATCCCTCCTCAAACCAAAAAGGAAGAATTAGTCAGGATCAATCTCACCGTACAATTCTTGCTTAACCGTTCGGCCAGGATGGTGTTGGTACTTCGAGGGAGGTTTTCCAACGCTTTCACGAAGTTCCTTAATTACATAACCTCTTTTCCCTGTGGGCGTAGCTTCGCTAACACCTTTCTAGACACCTACTTGGTTTATAGCATTGATCGTTAAGTGAGAAATTTCCCGAGGAGTAGCATATACTCACAGTAGGATCGGGATCCAAATAGCATTGCGTGACAAAACTGAAGGAATCCTACCAGAATCATCACACTCCAAATGGTATGCAGCGCTAGCAAGTTTCAGTTCTTTTGAAACTCCCGATGTGGATTTTTGCCCCATGCTCTTATGACCTTGACTTTGGCCAACAAATCATAAGTCACATGTCAAGTTCTATCCGTCATTCTCCAGGTTAATTTGAGCCTACCCGCACATACCCTTGACTTTGGCCAACAAGGTAGAACGACTGCCCCAAACCAACACATCTATCTATGCTGCACATGAATACCCAATAGCTACCAATCACTATGCCTTGACTTTGGCTAACAAACATAGCTTGAATACTATTGACCATCCATATGAAACGACGGAGGGCTACGAATGGTTTTGGCGAAACCGTGAACGTAGTGAACTTGATATAATCGATGGAACGAGACAGCTTTTAAAAGGAGTGGCTCAAGCTCCGCATTTAAAAGTTGGTTTTGAAAAGAACCGAGTGGTTTTGAAAGTTTTCCAACGACTTTTACTTGGTTTATTTTCTTGCATTAGTTCTTTTAATGTGTCCCATCATTTAATCCTACCATTGCAGAAAACAACCAAAATATGACGTACGCTTATGCCATTCGCATTCGCCACGGGGTCCCGTCATTACCCGTTAGGTTACTTAACTAACAACAGAGCGGGGGCTGGGCTACCGCGGATGAAAAACATAAGCAACGCCTAAATAATATCATATATAGATATATTGCAATGATAGCCATTTCAGATCTCAGATGAACACATTGGATATACTAGGAATCCGCAATTCGTACGAGCCTGTAACGAAAAACAGATTAAACGGTCGCGGTGAATAGCCAATACCCCACCCAAGACCCCTACAGGTGCGGCAAACTACCCGCCAAATATCCGAAGTGGAGCAACCTCCCTCAACGACGTGAATAGGCCACTCGGCATTTCGAGATACCCGGTAGTTTGTGCACCCCCTCCATGGGTCTATCCTAGGAGCAAAAACAGTAAAAAGAAATTATACAATGACGGTTACAACCCCGACCCGGTTGTGCGGCCATACAAATAATATTACATCAACTTACAAATTTACATGAATTGAAAGAAAAGAAAACTCTCGTCTCACAACCCCCCGGCTATTCACCCGCGACAATCCAATGAATTCATATACATATACCAACAACATTACAGATCACAGATTTGTATAACCCCCACTAATCGACATATAGCGATTAGCAGACGTTCAATACAAATAACACATCACAGATATATACCCGTCAGCTTAAGTCTTTAGAAGTTCGATCAAAATACGGATTTTTAGGCCGCAAACACAAATTTTTCTTTCTGGAAAATCTGGGCAGAAAAAACATATTTTAAAAATCCCAAAACAAACCCAGAAAAACACTGCAGGAAACCATTTCAAAGACCGAGTGAACTCAGCCCCGGAACCGCGGGGGGAGCATGCTCCCGCCGCGTTTCCGCGGCGCTTTGACCGATTCAATGGACGAAATTTCTTGGGTGTTTTAACAAAAGCCCGAGCCGATTTTTCGTGTATGATTTATTAATTTTTTGGACAGAAAAAAATTCGGCAGAAACTTAATTTTCCGGGTTCGTTTCGCGACTTTTTCTCCGATCGAACTTCAACTTACTTTGCTAACATGTTAGATAGTGTTTAACTAGGCTCTGATACCACTGTAAGTCTATGCTACCTCTCCCGGTACTTACGGGCTTGCGGAAATTATGAAAAACTTTTTTTTCGAGAGGTGGTAACATGGACTCAAACCGGATCTTTATTAAACTATCTATCTAACAACCTAACTAGGAGTTGTTAACTACTCGGTTAGGGGGTTATACCTTTCTTGAACTCCTTCGTCTTCAACTCTTGATGGTGTACGGATCGGCTTCACCCCATCATCTCCTTGCGCCGAAGATCGATCCACCCGAAAGCTTCTACCTTTGGCTTCTTCTTCGAACTTTGAAGAAAATAGTTCACTCGGTTTACTAAACCTTGTGAACTAGAGTGAGTAGAGGATTGTGTTGGGATTTATCTCTATGGTTCTTGCTTCTCAACACATGAGACAAGTGAACCATAGACTAAAGAGAGAGCAAGAGGAAGAGGGAGAGAGCTCAAGAGAATGAGAGAGCTCAAGCAAGAGAGAGAAAGCAAAATAAAGAATGAGTAACCCTTTTCTCATCGACCCTCTCATAATCCAAAACCATCATAACAAATAATAGTAATCAAGTATTGTGTGATGGTTTAAGTCAAAATGGCTATATCATGTTAGTTGTATGTATGCCCTAGAGGCCATTACTGTACATAGGATGTATATTGTAGTGGATGCTGGGACATATATAGGGAGGACTTTCTTGCTCGACATGATAGTATGCTATCTGGTTGCTCTTTACCTTAACGTGTATACTGATTGTCTCTCTGTTACATGTTAGTAAAGCCCTTAGGATCTGTACTTGACTACCTGGACTATGATGCGGATCATACTAGTGGGGACTTGGTAGTCCATAAGTACATCCTTCACTGTCCCTAGTCGTGGGTGTATTGAGACGGGGCATCGATATACCAGAGTAGACTAGCGTATACCTTCTTGACCCATACAGATGGGCGATGGATGATCCCATATCCATCGGTGTTTGACATCAGAGATGATATACGGGTGCTCAGTAGAGACTGGGTACACTGGACGGACTCGCCGAGAACTCCCAGATGGTATTATACCTCACGTCAGATGGCAGTTCTCTGGTGACACTGGTACAGAGTAGTCTGTTGACCCGAGATCGTCATAGAGTCTTATGTGGTTCCCACTGTGCTTTGATTTCCATCTTACCACGTCCAAGAGGGCGTGCAAAACGGTGGTTTTTGGGTACAGTCCCGAGTCACATGGAGGCAATGAGCGATAGGAGGGGATTCGTCTCTCCCGGTATAGGGAGTTGATGTTGTGCTGTGTTCGATTGGCTATAACAGGAAATCCCTGGCCAGGGTTGCTGAGATTTACTGGTAAGTGTTACCAGTAGTTTCTCGAACAGTTATAGACCTCATATCGACACGACTTATTGAGCTATTGGGGTCTGACGTTTACCACCCCTAGGCGAGATATGCGACATATCAGACGATCAGACCGGACTGTACGGTAGTGTTACTGGTCGGATTCACTGGAGTGTGAGCGGGCTTGCTCGTCGATCTTCAGATCGCTCAATACCCGGGTGGCCGTTACGTTTAGCAGACCGCTTGCGGCTTGTGGGTGTTTTGATATGATCATCATCTGCTGCCGGCGTATTGACGAGTCTTTAGAGTCCTACACAGAGGTTTCCTGGCTCAAGCGAAACGAAATAGGAGCGCATATGAGATATGTGCGGGACCGAGAATAATGCGCGTATGTGATACCGTATTCTATTCTCGCGATAAATGTATCGAATGGTTGTATGCGATATAACCTAGTTATCGATTCAAGCGTTGATTCGATAAGCCGATATATTGTATACTAGTCGGTTGTGTGCGACATAACCGGATCATTGAATCAAGTGTTGATTTAATGATTTAATGCATATTTATATATTTGATATATTACTTTGCATCAACTAGTATCGGTTTACTTAAGATGGATTTTCTCACTCGGATGGGCGCATTGTATATGCGATATACTTTTGTGCACTTGATTGTATCATGTTTGATGATACATGTCATGCTAGGGTTCAAGTGTAAAGATTAAACCTTGGTTAATGAAATGGTTAGGGTTTATTATTTATTATTCATTTATCTTATTTAATTATCCTTTTTATTTTTGATAAATGAATAAAAGAAAAGAGAAAAGAATGGTGGCTAATTTTGTTCTTTAGTTGAAGCTTCATGAAGCTTTGTTCAAGTCAACCATTCTTATCTCATCCTTAACCCTAACCATTCCCACTAACCATGATTCATTCTCTACACTTGACTCTAGTTAAAATTATGATAAGAATTCATTTTTCTTTTCTTATTCTTTGAACTTATCATAATACTAGCTTCTTCTTCTTCATCTTCTTCATTGAAGAAAACCATTCTTCATCAATGGTGATTGATGAAAACAAGTGAGAAATCCAATTCTAAAGTATACCCACTTCCTATTTCTTCATCCTCTACCTCTTGCCAAGTAGTAGAGTGTGTTTCCTTCACAAGATTTTAGGGTTTGGTGAAGGAGGAGCTTGATCTAGCGATGCCTCGACGTAGATCATCTTCGGCATGGACATCGACGACCTAGCTTGCCCATTCTCCGACGAAGTCGACTCTAGAGCCCGGATTTGATTTGGACAGCGGAGATGACCTCGTTGCGGAGCCGTGGAGGTGGATATCCGGATCTACAAAGGTTGTAATTTCCGTATCTCTTTAGTTAACTGTTAACTAGTTCTTGTTCGCCTAGAAATCTAGCATACGATCCGTAGTCTAGGGTTTGTAGGCACCATAATTTTTGAAATTGCCATGGTTGATGGCTTTGGAGACCTCACTAGTGTGCCTAGGAACCCTGCAGTGGTATCAGAGCCTAGCTAGAGCCTTAGGCGAAGCGTAGACGGAGTTTGAAGTCCGATCGAACCGAAACCCAAACCTTAGAATGCTCTCTGTACATTTTTGAAATTCGTGGATTTTTGAGAATTAAAAATATGCAGAAAAATCAGCAGGTAAATCTAAGAATTACGATGCAAAAATTACCTAATGATCCCTCAAAAGTGCGGCGGAACCGCGGCATTATCGTGCTAATGCGGCCCTTCCGCCGCCGTTTTGTCTTATTAGGCACTCAATTTTGCACATTAACTCCTATTTTTCAGTGTTAGTTTTCCTGGGAATTTGTAATCTGAAATCAAGAGTTGAGTATTTTGGGTTGTATTGGGAGTTCATACATTCGATCGGATTGTCAAACTTTGTCTATGTGTCGTTCCGGATAAATTTTAGAATATGTTAAAAAGTTCGACCGGATATAAATACCCAATTTTTTCCCTGTCGGGAAATTTCCAAGTGTTGGATTTTCCGTAGTTTAACGATGTTTAAAGTAGTGCAAGTAACGCGATGGTCCCTCTAGAAGACAACAAACCTTAACTCGATTATGTGACCGTCTTGAACTGCCCTTTGAACCTTCGGGTTTGGGGCAGTACGGCGTGCCACATGTGAGGCGTTGGCTTGACCCTTCTACGGCTGGACCGTTGGTACTGAGGTACGAACTGAATGTTGTTAGACTTATTTCATGTGTTGAGCTGTATCGGGAAAACTTGGGTGTTAGATTGTTCGATCGAAAAGTTTAACATTTTCTGTTTATCTGGAATGGGATACAATAATTGGAATTCACAAAAGTTATGTGATAACTGAATGAATGTTATAAACGTAGCAGTTTAGTCTCACTTGATCGGTTGCCACGGAATTTTGATGTGATCAAAAGTCCGTCGCAATCACGTAGCGTACGCGGATACTCGCCGGGTAAACTTAATAGACAGCCTCACTCCATAGCCCCGACCAAGTGACTTTAGGAGAACCCCGTCGCCGAAAGCATCCGACCGGGTGCTCGCGGTAGCGGTGTTCCGCCTTGGTGCACTTCGTCGACGGTATCGGGGGTGCGGCCGTCTACTGAAGTTTGCGACGAGTATTCGATCAGACTATCGGGAATCTTGTTTAATTGCCCGACTCGATATTGAAAAGTGTTTTCGATAATGAGACTAAAATGCGGGGTTTATAATTGTTAGGCATGTGATGTCTAAGGAATTCATTTGGTCAGGCATGCGATGTCTGAGATGGTTGCGGATTCCAACTGTTGTAGTTTTACACTTTCTTTTCTGTGACCGTAAGTGTAATATGTGATATCGCCGGTTTCGTTGCTATATGTCAACGACAATTGGGATGCGCATATTTACTTACGTTGATGACATGTGATGTTATGTGTTGCTGGATATGTTATATTGGATCGTCGTGTTTGAATAGCCGGGGGTTTTTATGTGAGATGAGTGTTTTTCATTTTCATTCATGTAAAAACTTGTATGTAATATTCTTTTATTGGGGCACTTCCAGGTTGCGGAAGTAGTCACCGTTTGTATATTATTTACTTTTCCGCACTAGGATAGACCCAAGGAGGAGGGCACAAGTAACCGGGTTCTGGAGTCCAGTGGGAGACCAACTCGAGGAGTCGGGTCCGGGCCTCCTAACTCCAGAATTGGTAGGGTTGCTTGCCGCTCTCGTAGGGGTCTAGGGGTGTGGGTTTGGCTATTCATCACGACCGTGGAATCCGTGTTTTATACTGGCTCGTATTGAAAACACGGACGTCCTAGTATATCCAATATTTCATATGATTCTTCTGCTGCGATATCTGTGATGAGATCATGTGATGTTTCTGTGATGGATATAGTATATAGTATATATGATATATTATATAGACGTTACTTATGTTTTACACCCGCGCTAGCCCTGCCCTGCTCTGCCGTTAGTTACCTAACCTAACGGTGCACGAGGGGATATCGAGGCGAATGCGGATGGCATAAGTGTACGTCATATCTATCTGTGATGTTTAGGTACTTAAATGATGGGACTTCATTAATGTGATTAATGAAATAAAAGAAACCTAAGATATTGTAGAATCGAATTTCAAAATAAAACAGGTAGCTACAGTTCTTGCTTTGCACAGAGGTATATGTGATATATCCTGCACCTTATTCGATGAGGAAAGGACCGAGATCCCTTCACCGGGAGTGACTCCTTTAGCAATAACTGGCAGATGCTACAACCCTCGGTTTGTTTTTGATTGCTTTTAAGAGTTTTTGCTTTGCACAGTGATATATATGATATATCCCGCACCTCATTCGACGAGGAAAGGACCGACGATCCCTTCACCGGGAGTGACTCCTTTAGCAAAACTAGAAAAGCCTCAAAAGCATTCCATTTTTAAAATTCATTCGATCCTACAACGATATCAAGTTCATTACGCAATAGGTTTTCAGAAAAACCTGTCGTAGCCCTCCGTCATTTCAGATAAGTTGTATATAGTATTCGTGCTGCATTTGTTGGCTTTCGTCAAGGTGCAGTGTGCGGTAGCTATATGCTGCTTATCTGCTAGCATACGATGCGATTGGATTAGGGTAGTCGTGCGGCTTTGTTGGCTTTCGTCAAGGGTCGTGCGGGTGGGTTTAATTCGATCAAGAAATGTACGGGTTGAACTTGACTAGCGGGCTATGGTTTGTTGGCTTTCGTCAAGGTCATAGCACGTTAGGGGCAGAATATTATCGGGAATTTCAAGTGTTGAAATTTGCAATGAGATTGCATACCTTCTATGAGATAGTTGGATCCCGATACCCGCTGCGAGTAAGAGTTACTCCTGGGAGAGTTTTATACATTACAATTAGCCGATCAAGTAGGTGTCTAGAAAGGTGTTAACGAGGTTACGCCTCTGGGAAAACGAGGTTTACATTAATTAGGTTCGTGCGAAAGCACGGGGGACCTCCCTCAAAGTACCGACACTGGCCTGGCTGAAAGATTGGCGAACTTGTAGTGTGTAATTAATCCCGGCTAGTCTTTCCTTTTAGGGTTTGAAGGAAGATTTGATAAAAAGCAGTGGGAGCCATCCTGATTAGATAAAATAATAACCAATCTATTCTTGACAGAGCGCACGCTGAGTGTTTTCTTCTCTCTCTCTCCTGGTAGCGACCATATCACGCCTTAATCAAGATAATAATACGGATTATTGACCGAACCCGCTTGTTATACTGAGCTGGGGAACGTTGGTCCCGCTCCAACTTATAATTGTTATAAGACAGAGCAGGAAATTGGGGAATACCAGATTTCCCGTGTCGCCCAAACGAAGAAAGTGCATGCTGATGCATCATCTTCGGGTGTGTTCATTATACAGAACTGTTTCTCAGTATCCTTTACGTCCTGGGTATGTGATACCAGATCAGGATCCCAGATATGTAATCTGTTACATAGGGCTACAGATAGGTAGAGAACTGAGAACGGGTGATAAGTTTCATGAGGCAGAAAACGGGGCAAATGTTGCAGCCAAGTCTGTCGGTCACTGTCACCCTGTATTACAATACATTGATTCTGAACGAATGTTATTAGATACCGAACCTGATATACAAAATCATATCTGTCTCTTTATTAGTAAAGAAACGATATAATTTTGTATTGTTGGATAATGTTTTGAACATTTCCTATATCAAAAGTTGATCGATTCAGGCACGTTATCTAAAAGCATTAATGTTCTAAATCAAACTACAGTTCTTTAGTATACAGAACATACACAAGAGGAAGAGTTCAGAAATGAACGAATCCTTCTTGAGGTATTGTAGACTAGGTCATATCAATGCGACCCGACTGGCTGAGTTACATTTAGATGCATATTTAAATCAGTTTGAATTTACATCTTGTGAAACTCGCCAGTCATGTCACAAAGATAAGATGACCACAGCTCCGTTTACTGGAAACAGAGAAAGAGTTAGTAAACTCTTGGGATGATACATGTTGATGTATGTTAGGTCCCCTGTCTACAAATGCCAGGACTGGTTCTTTGTACTTCATTACGTTCTCTGATGATCTTTCGAGTTTCAGACCTATGTTCCTGTTGAAACACAAGTCCGAACCTTTTGAGATATTCACAGAATATAAGTTAGAAGTAGAGAACCAAAATACGGGTATAAGTATTATGTCCTTTGATGTGATCAAGGAGGAGAATACTTGAGCACGAAAATCCTGGATTATTCTAAAGGAGAATGAGATTCTCTCTCGGCATTACTCCTCCGTATACACCACAGCACGTTGGTATATCGGGACGGAGCAATCACACCCTATATGATAAGGTGTGCTCTATGATGAGTAATACTGAGTTACCTGTTTCCTTTAGGGAGTTATGCACTTGAGAAGCTGCATACCTATTGAATAGGGTTCGAATCAAATCAGTTGCCTACCACTCCATATGAGATATGGAAAGGGAAGAGCCCATGTCTTAAGCCAGTTAAGATTTGGATTTGTCCGGCCTATGTCTAAAAGCAAAATCCGGACAAGCTTGAGGCAAGGTCAGTTATGTACAACTGGAAAGGTTCCAGCTATACAAACTACAGCTGATGATTTGATAGAACCAAAGTATTTAGTAGAAACCAACGAACCTCAGCCTCTCCGCCGATCTAGTAGGGTTCCTCACCCACCAGAGAGATACTTCAGTTTCTCTATGACAGTGGGAGCGAGGATTGCATCATGAGATGATGACCCAACTAGCTTCGAGCTGGCCATCAGGAGTGTGACTCTGTAAGAATGGCTGGATGTTTAGCGATCTGAGATGGAATCCTTATACACCAACAAAGTATGGACTTTGGTTGCTATATCTGAAGGGTTAAATCCCCATCAGGAGCAAGTATATCTTGAGAAGATTACTTGGTGTAGATGGAAAAGTTGAGACTTTCAAAGCTAGACTTGTTAAAAGTTTGCATCATTGACCAGGTACGGATAATGATGAAACATTTTCAAGTAGCTATGCTTAAGTCCATCCAGATCCTACTTGTCACGGCTACATACCATGACTACGATATCTGGTGGTTGGGTGTCATGACTGCTTTTCTAAATGATGTTTTAGAAGAGTGTGTCTATAAGTACACAGCCAGAGGGCTTCGTAGACAGTGGGAGCAGCGGAAACGTGTGCAAGATGTTTTATATGATAAAGCAGGCATCGCGGAGTTGGAACATCTGTTTTGATGAAGCGGTCAAAGAGTTTGACATCATCAAAATGGTAGATGAACCTTGTATATACAAAAAGGCAGTAGGGAGTATGGTGACGATCCTCGTAGAGTACGTGGATGACATACTCTTGATAAGAAAGGAGTTTCTTATGCTACGCTCGATCAATCTCCGGTTATCACAAAGATTCTCCATATAGGATTAAAGTGATACCTACTAAATCCTGGATTTTGGATCTATGAGATAGATTTAATTGGATGTTAGGATTCTCACTAGTTGTAGTGAGATGGTATCAATTCGATCCTGGGGAGAATCGCTGGAAGGGTTCCAGGGTGATAAAGACGACTGGGTGTCAGTCACAGGCATTGTCTTTACCCTCAGTAAAGGGACGGTGTGCTGGAAGAGTTCCAAGCTGGATACCGTGACATACTAGACGATAAAGGCAGGATACATCGCTACTTAAGATGCTACCAAAGAGGCTGTTTGGGTGTATATTGGTTCATGAGATGAACTACGTTCCAACCATTGTGAGACAATGGAGTTGTGGCTTATGCCAAGGAACGTCCGTCCCATCAGTGATCCAGACATATTCTAAGGCAGTATCACTTGATCATGGAGATGGTTGATCTCCAGGGAGATCGAGGTTAGGAGAGTAGACTCAGAGGACAACACAGCGGATCCACTCATAAAGGCCTGTTCCCAGAGAGAGACTTTTATGGGATGGTTGAGTATGAGATACTGCAACCACTGCTACAGATGGCCCTAGTGCAAGTGGGAGATTGTTAGTTGTATGTATGCCCTAGAGGCCATTACTGTACATAGGATGTATATTGTAGTGGATGCTGGGACATATATAGGGAGGACTTTCTTGCTCGACATGATAGTATGCTATCTGGTTGCTCTTTACCTTAACGTGTATACTGATTGTCTCTCTGTTACATGTTGGTAAAGCCCTTAGGATCTGTACTTGACTACCTGGACTATGATGCGGATCATACTAGTGGGGACTTGGTAGTCCATAAGTACATCCTTCACTGTCCCTAGTCGTGGGTGTATTGAGACGGGGCATCGATATACCAGAGTAGACTAGCGTATACCTTCTTGACCCATACAGATGGGCGATGGATGATCCCATATCCATCGGTGTTTGACATCAGAGATGATATACGGGTGCTCAGTAGAGACTGGGTACACTGGACGGACTCGCCGAGAACTCCCAGATGGTATTATACCTCACGTCAGATGGCAGTTCTCTGGTGACACTGGTACAGAGTAGTCTGTTGACCCGAGATCGTCATAGAGTCTTATGTGGTTCCCACTGTGCTTTGATTTCCATCTTACCACGTCCAAGAGGGCGTGCAAAACGGTGGTTTTTGGGTACAGTCCCGAGTCACATGGAGGCAATGAGCGATAGGAGGGGATTCGTCTCTCCCGGTATAGGGAGTTGATGTTGTGCTGTGTTCGATTGGCTATAACAGGAAATCCCTGGCCAGGGTTGCTGAGATTTACTGGTAAGTGTTACCAGTAGTTTCTCGAACAGTTATAGACCTCATATCGACACGACTTATTGAGCTATTGGGGTCTGACGTTTACCACCCCTAGGCGAGATATGCGACATATCAGACGATCAGACCGGACTGTACGGTAGTGTTACTGGTCGGATTCACTGGAGTGTGAGCGGGCTTGCTCGTCGATCTTCAGATCGCTCAATACCCGGGTGGCCGTTACGTTTAGCAGACCGCTTGCGGCTTGTGAGTGTTTTGATATGATCATCATCTGCTGCCGGCGTATTGACGAGTCTTTAGAGTCCTACACAGAGGTTTCCTGGCTCAAGCGAAACGAAATAGGAGCGCATATGAGATATGTGCGGGACCGAGAATAATGCGTGTATGTGATACCGTATTCTATTCTCGCGATAAATGTATCGAATGGTTGTATGCGATATAACCTAGTTATCGATTCAAGCGTTGATTCGATAAGCCGATATATTGTATACTAGTCGGTTGTGTGCGACATAACTGGATCATTGAATCAAGTGTTGATTTAATGATTTAATGCATATTTATATATTTGATATATTACTTTGCATCAACTAGTATCGGTTTACTTAAGATGGATTTTCTCACTCGGATGGGCGCATTGTATATGCGATATACTTTTGTGCACTTGATTGTATCATGTTTGATGATACATGTCATGCTAGGGTTCAAGTGTAAAGATTAAACCTTGGTTAATGAAATGGTTAGGGTTTATTATTTATTATTCATTTATCTTATTTAATTATCCTTTTTATTTTTGATAAATGAATAAAAGAAAAGAGAAAAGAATGGTGGCTAATTTTGTTCTTTAGTTGAAGCTTCATGAAGCTTTGTTCAAGTCAACCATTCTTATCTCATCCTTAACCCTAACCATTCCCACTAACCATGATTCATTCTCTACACTTGACTCTAGTTAAAATTATGATAAGAATTCATTTTTCTTTTCTTATTCTTTGAACTTATCATAATACTAGCTTCTTCTTCTTCATCTTCTTCATTGAAGAAAACCATTCTTCATCAATGGTGATTGATGAAAACAAGTGAGAAATCCAATTCTAAAGTATACCCACTTCCTATTTCTTCATCCTCTACCTCTTGCCAAGTAGTAGAGTGTGTTTCCTTCACAAGATTTTAGGGTTTGGTGAAGGAGGAGCTTGATCTAGCGATGCCTCGACGTAGATCATCTTCGGCATGGACATCGACGACCTAGCTTGCCCATTCTCCGACGAAGTCGACTCTAGAGCCCGGATTTGATTTGGACAGCGGAGATGACCTCGTTGCGGAGCCGTGGAGGTGGATATCCGGATCTACAAAGGTTGTAATTTCCGTATCTCTTTAGTTAACTGTTAACTAGTTCTTGTTCGCCTAGAAATCTAGCATACGATCCGTAGTCTAGGGTTTGTAGGCACCATAATTTTTGAAATTGCCATGGTTGATGGCTTTGGAGACCTCACTAGTGTGCCTAGGAACCCTGCAGTGGTATCAGAGCCTAGCTAGAGCCTTAGGCGAAGCGTAGACGGAGTTTGAAGTCCGATCGAACCGAAACCCAAACCTTAGAATGCTCTCTGTACATTTTTGAAATTCGTGGATTTTTGAGAATTAAAAATATGCAGAAAAATCAGCAGGTAAATCTAAGAATTACGATGCAAAAATTACCTAATGATCCCTCAAAAGTGCGGCGGAACCGCGGCATTATCGTGCTAATGCGGCCCTTCCGCCGCCGTTTTGTCTTATTAGGCAGAATAATGCGTGTATATGATACCGTATTTCCTTCTCGCGATGAATGTATCAATTGGTTGTATGCGATATAACCTAGTTATCGAATCGAAGATTGATTCGATAAGCCGATACATTGGATACTAGTCGGTTATATGCGATATGACCGGATCGTTAAATCAAGTGTTGATTTAATGATTTAATGTATAATTATATATTTGATATATTACTTTGCATTAACTAGTATTGGTTCACTTTATATGGATTTTCTCACTTGGATTGTGCACATTGTATATGTGATATACATTTGTACATTTGATTGTATCATGTTTGATGATACATGATTGTTTAAGTGTATGTTAAGATTAAACCATGGTTATGTGATGGTTAGGGTTATGATTTTATTTGCTTACTCATTTATTTATTTATTTTGGATTAATAAAGAGAGAAGAAAACAAAATGGTTGCATTGATTCATGAAGTTTCTTGAAGCTTCATTCAACTTTGACCATTTTATCTTCATCTCCTTAACCTAACCATTCACTAACCCTAGTCTATTCTCTACACCTAACTATGGTTGGAATTATGATAAGGATTCATTTTTCTTTTGATTTTAATTATCTTATCATAATACTAGCTTCTTCTTCTTCATCTTCTTCATTGAAGAAAACCTTTCTTCATCAATGGTGATTGATGAAAATGAGTGAGAAATCCAATTCTAAAGTCTACCCACTTCCTATTTCTTCATCCTCTACCTCTTGCCAAGTAGTAGAGTGTGTTTCCTTCACAAGTTTTCTAGACTTGGTGAAGTTGGAGCTTGATCTAGCGATGCCTCAACGTAGATCATCTTCGGCACGTCGTCGATGACCTAGCCCGCTCTTTCTCCTATAAATCCGGCGCTAGAGCTCGGGATTTGATTTGGACAGCGGAGAGGACCTCATCACGGAGCCGTGGAGGTGGAGGACCGGATCTACAAAGGTTGTATTTCCGTATTCTTATAGTTAAGTGTTAACTAGTTTGCTTTGTCGCCTAAACATCTAGCCAACAATCCGTATTAGGATTTCTCGGCACCGTTAAATTTTGAAATTGGCATGGTTGATGCCTTGTGAGACCTCTTGAGAGTGCCTAGGAACCCTACAGTGGTATCAGAGCCTAGCTAGAGACTTAGGCGAAGTCTAGACGGTATTTGAAACCCGAACGAACCCGAAACCCAACTCAAAAATAGCTCTCTGTCCTTTTTTCAAAAACTGGGATTTTTCCAAATTAAAAATTGCTAAAAATTTCAGCAGGGAAATATAAGAATTACGGCGCAAAAAGTTTCCAATGAACAGTATAGTTTGCGGCGGAACCGCGGCATAAGCATGGCTTATGCGGCGGTTCCGCGGCCTGTTGATGACGTAATCCTCCACTGTTTGCACAGTAACTCTTATTAAATTATGCTGGATTTTCTGGGAATTTTTAATAAAAATTCAAGAGTTGAATTTTCTGGGTTGTTTTGGGGATTCGAATGTTCGATCGAATTATCAGATTTTGTCTATGTGGCTTTCCGGATAAATTTTAGAATATGTTAAAAAGTTCGACCGGATATAAATACCCAATTTTTCCCCTGTCGGGAAATTTCCAAGTGTTGGATTTTCCATAGTTTAACGACGTTCTAAGTAGTGCAAGTAACGCGATGGTCCCTCTAGAAGACAACAAACCTTAACTCGATTATGTGACCGTCTTGAACTGCCCTTTGAACCTTCGGGTTTGGGGCAGTACGGCGTGCCACATGTGAGGCGTTGGCTTGACCCTTCTACGGCTGGACCGTTGGTACTGAGGCACGAACTGAATGTTGTTAGACTTGTTTCATGTGTTGATCTGTATCGGGAAAACTTGGGTGTTTGACTGTTCGATCGAAAAGTTTAACATTTTCTATTTATCTGGAATGTGATACAATAATTGGAATTCACAAGAAGTTATGAGATAACTGAATGAATGTTATAAACATAGCAGTTTAGTCTCACTTGATCGGTTGCCACGGAATTTTGATGTGATCAAAATTCCGTCGCAATCACGTAGCGTACGCGGATACTCGCCGGGTAAACTTAATAGACAGCCTCACTCCATAGCCCCGACCAAGTGACTGTAGGAGAACCCCGTCACCGAAAGCATCCGTCCGGGTGCTCGCGGTAGCGGTGTTCCGCCTTGGTACACTTCGTCGACGGCATCGGGGGTGCAGCCGTCTACTGAAGTTTGCGACGAGCATTCGATCAGGATGTCGGGAATCTTGTTGAATTGCCCGACTTGATATTGAAAAGAGTTTTCGATTTTGAGACTAAAATGCGGGGTTTATAATTGTTAGGCATGCGATGTCTAAGAAATTCATTTGGTCAGGCATGCGATGTCTGAGATGGTTGCGGATTCCAACTGTTCTAGTTTTACACTTTCTTTTCTGTGACCGTAAGTGTAATATGTGATATCGCCGGTTTCGTTGCTATATGTCAACGACAATTAGGATGCGCATATTTACTTACGTTGATGACATGTGATGTTATGTGTTGCTGGATATGTTATATTGGATCGTCGTGTTTGAATAGCCGGGGGTTTTTATGTGAGATGAGTGTTTTTCATTTTCATTCATGTAAAAATCTGTATGTAATATTCTTTTATTTGGGGCACTTCCAGGTTGCGGAAGTTGTCACCCTTTGTATATTATTTACTTTTCCGCACTAGGATAGACCCAAGGAGGAGGGCATAAGTAACCGGGTTCTGGAGTCCAGTGGGAGACCAACTCGAGGAGTCGAGTTCGGGTCTCCTAACTCTAGAATTGGTAGGGTTGCTTGCCGCTCTCGTAGGGGTCTAGGGGTGTGGGTTTGGCTATTCATCGCGACCGTGGAATCCGTGTTTTATACTGGCTCATATTGAAAACACGGACGTCCTAGTATATCCAATATTTCATATGATTCTTCTGCTGCGATATCTGTGATGTGATCATGTGATGTTCTGTGATAGATACAGTATATAGTATATATGATATATTATATAGACGTTACTTATGTTTTACACCCGCGCTAGCCCTGCCCCGCTCTGCCGTTAGTTACCTAACCTAACGGTGCACGAGCGGACATCGAGGCGAATGCGGATGGCATAAGTGTACGTCGTATTTATCTGTGATGTTTAGGTACTTAAATGATAGGACTTCATTAATGTGATTAATGAAATAAAAGAAACCTAAGATGTTGTAGAATCGAATTTCAAAATAAAACAGGTAGCTAAAGTTCTTTCTTTGCACAGCGGTATATATGATATATCCTGCACCTTATTCGATAAGGAAAGGACCGAGATCCCTTCACCGGGAGTGACTCCTTTAGCAATAACTGGCAGATGCTACACAGTCGGTTTGTCTTTTGATTGCTTTTAAGAGTTTTTGCTTTGCACAGTGATATATGTGATATATCCCGCACCTCATTCGACGAGGAAAGGACCGACGATCCCTTCACCGGGAGTGACTCCTTTAGCAAAACTAGAAAAGCCTCAAAAACACTCCATTTCAAAATTCATTCGATCCTACAACGATATCAAGTTCATTACGCAATAGGTTTTCAGAAAAACCTGTCGTAGCCCTCCGTCATTTCAGATAAGTGGTAGTTAGTATTCGTGCTACGTTTGTTGGCCTGCGTCAAGGCGTAGTGTGCGGTAGCTAACTAGTATTTATCTGCTTATGCATATGATGCAGATTGGATTAGGGTAGTCGTGCGACTTTGTTGGCCTGCGTCAAGGGTCGTGCGGGTGGGTTTAATTCAATCAGGAAATGACGGGTTGAACTTGACTAGCGCACTATGGTTTGTTGGCCTGCGTCAAGGTCATAGGACGCTAGGGGCAAAATTATCGGGAATTTCAAGTGTTGAAATTTGCAATGAGATTGCATACCTTCTATGAGATAGTTGGATCCCGATACCCGCTGCGAGTAAGAGTTACTCCTGGGAGAGTTTAACACATTACAATTAGCCGATCAAGTAGGTGTCTAGAAAGGTGTTAACGAGGTTATGCCTCTGGGAAAACGAGGTTTACATTAATTAGGTTCGTGCGAAAGAACGGGGGACCTCCCTCAAAGTACCGACACTGGCCTGGCTGAAAGATTGGCGAACTTGTAGTGTGTAATTAATCCCGGCTAGTCTTTCCTTTTTGGGTTTGAAGGAAGATTTGATAAAAAGCAGTGAGAGCCATCCTGATTAGATAAAATAATAACCAATCTATTCTTGCAGAGTGCACGCTGAGTGTTTTCTTCTCTCTCTCTCCAGGTAGCGACCATATCACGCTTTAATCAAGATAATAAAACGGAATATTGACCGAACCCGCTTGTTATACTGAGCTGGGGAACGTTGGTCCCGCTCCAACTTATAATTGTTATAAGACAGAGCAGGAAATTGGGGATTACCAGAATTCCCGTGCCGCCCAAACGAAGAGAGTGCATGCTAATGCATCATCTTCGGGTGTGTTCATTATACAGAACTGTTTCTCAGTATCCTTTACGTCCTGGGTATGTGATACCAGATCAGGATCCCAGATATGTAATATGTTACATAGGGCTACAGAAAGGTAGAGGACTGAGAACGGGTGATAAGTTTCATGAGGCAGAAAACGGGGCAAGAGTTGCAGCCAAGTCTGTTGGTCACTGTCACCCTGTATTACAAATACATTGATTCTGAACGAATGTTATTAGATACCGAACCTGATATACAAAATCATATCAGTCTCTTTATCAGTAAAGAAATGATAAAATTTTGTATTGTTGGATAATGTTTTGAACATTTCCTATATCAAAAGTTGATCGGTTCAGGCACGTTATCTAAAAGCATTGATGTTCTAAATCAAACTGCAGTTCTAAGTATATGGAACACACACAAGTGGAAGAGTTCAGAATTGAACGATTCCTTCTTGAGGTATTATAGACTAGGTCAGATCAATGTGACCCGACTAGCTTGAGTTACATAAAGATGCATATTTAAATTAGTTTGAATTTACATCTTGTGAAACTCGCCAGTCATGTCACAAAGATAAGATGACCATAGCCCTGTTTATTGGAAATAGAGAAAGAGTTAATGAACTCTTGGGACTGATACATGATGATGTATGTAATGTCCCCTGTCTATACATGCCAGGACTGGTTCTTTATACTTCATTACATTCTCTGATGATCTTTCGAGATTCAGACCTATGTTCCCGTTGAAACACAAGTCCGAACCTTTTGAGATATTCACAGAATATAAGTTAGAAGTAGAGAACCAAAATGAGGGTATAAGTATTATGTCCTTTAATGAGATCAAGGAGGAGAATACTTGAGCACGGAATTCCTGAACTATTCTAAAGGAGAATGAGATTCTCTCTCGGCATTACTCCTCCGGATACACCATAACACGATGGTATATCGGGACGGAGCAATCACACCCTATATGATATGGTGTGCTCTATGATGAGTACTACTGAGTTACCTTTTTCCTATTGGGTGTTATGCACTTAAGAAATTGAATACCTATTGAATAGGGTTCGAATCAAATCAGATGCCTACCACTTCATATGTGATATGGAAAGGGAAGAGCCCATGTCTTAAGCTAGTTAAGATTTGGGGTTGTCCGGCCTTTGTCCAAAAGCAAAATCCGGACAAGCTCAAGGCAAGGTCTGTTATGTAGAACTGGAAATGTTCCAGCTATACAGACTGCAACTGATGATTTGATAGAACCAAAGGATTCAGTAGATTCCAACGAACCTCAGCCTCTCCGCCGATCTAGTAGGGTTCCTCACCCACCTGAGAGACACTTCTGTTTCTCTATGACAGTGGGAGCGAGGATTGCAGCATGAGATGATGACCCAACTAGTTTCGACCTGGCCATCAGGAGTAGGACTCTGTGAGAATGGATGGATGTTTATCGATCTGAGATGGAATCCTTATACACCAACAAAGTATGGACTTTGGTTTCTATATCTGAAGGGTTAAATTCCCATCAGGAGCAAGTATATCTTGAGAAGATTACTTGGTGTACATGGAAAAGTTGAGACTTTCAAAGCTAGACTTGTTAAAAGTTTGCATCATTGACCAGGTATGGATAATGATGAAACCTTTTCAAGTAGCTATGCTTAAGTCCATCCAGATCCTACTTACCACGGCTACATACCATGACTACGATATCTGGTGGTTGGGTGTCATGACTGCTTTTCTAAATGATATTTTGGAAGAGAGCGTCTATAAGTACACAGCCAGAGGGCTTCGTAGACAGTGGGAGCAGCGGAAACGTGTGCAAGATGCTTTATTTGATAAAGCAGGCATCGCGGAGTTGGAACATCTGTTTTGATGAATTAGTCAAAGAGTTTGACATCATCAAAATGGTAGATGAACCTTGTATAAACAAAAAGGTAGTAGGGAGTATGGTAGTGATCCTCGTAGAGTACGTGGATGACATACTCTTGATAAGAAAAGAGTTTCTTATGCTACGCTCGGTCAATCACCGCTTATCACTAGGATTCTCCATATAGGATCAAAATGATACCTCCTAAATCCTGAGTTTTCATCTATGAGATAGATGTAGTTGGATGTTAGGATACTCACTAGATGTAGTAAGATGGTATTAATCGATCCTGAGGAGAATTACTGGAAGGGTTCCAGGGTGATAAAAACGACTGAATGTCAGTCACAGGCATTGTCTTTACCCTCAGTAAAGGGACGGTATGTTGGAAGAGTTTGAATTAGGGGCTCGGGTCTTGGTGGTAGCTTCCTAGGTGCCTGCACGACTCACTGTCAGCTCAATTTTATTTTAGGGGTCTCGGGGTGATAGCAGATTCCTAAGTACACTCCCAGATTTCATAACTTTTCCGATATCGGTTTCTAAATCCGTATTTTGGGTTTCAAGTCTCTGTTTTGGGTCATAATTCAAGCACTAGGGTGCTGGGGTGACCCCTACTGATCTCAATTTCACAATACAACTCTCAATTCCCTCAAACCCTAACTAGGTTTTCTTTAAGTCCACAATCACACACAATATCGGTTCTAAACTTGCATGGCGGTATAAGAAATGCTAAAACTCAACTAATGATCCAGAAATTTACCTCATTTGCAACTCAAGAAAATTCTTGAGTTGCCTCTAGTGGCCAAAATCCTAGCTTCCTTGGTCCAAAGTGTAGAGCTCGAGCTCGTGCACACTTTTAATGAAATGAGAGTGGCGTTTTGGTGTTGTTTTCATGGTGATTTGAGGCTTGAAGAGGGGAAGAAAGAGGGGGAGCTGCAGCAGCAGAAGAGGGAGAGGAGTGGGAGAGAAAATGAAGGAGAAAATGAAAGGGAGACTAAGTCAAGAGACCCCTCACCTCACTCTCTCACTCACCCACCTACTACCCCATTATTCTAATTCAAATTCTTTTCATTTCTTTTTCTAAAACCTTCTCACTCAAATAGTAAACCCAAAGTAAAGCCATGGTAATAAAAATGTAACACAAGTGTAGAAAAAGATATGTGCATGTTTCCACAAAATACCAAAATCCGATTAGCGATTTTTAATCGCGATTAGCACTAAATTAGTGTCAAACTAATCGCAAAAACTTAAAAATGGCATAATCCCATAAAATACCCTATTTTGGAATTTTCCATAATTTTTCCAAAATTTTCCCCATTTATTTGTATTTAATTATACCAGAATATTAAAATATTCATTAAAATAATATTAAATTATAAATATTCCCAAAAATAATATTTTATTATTTTGAAACATTACAATCTACACTCCGTAAAGAAATTCGGTCTCCGAATTTAAATTTAAACCCCCAAATACTAAAGCATTTCAATACCAATTCCAAGTCGTCGGGGCTCCGAATCATCAATACATAAAACATCATAGCGCAATGCATGCGCATGAGTACTGAGCAGATAACTCAAAAGGAAAACTCCATCAAGCATCCCGCAATCATCGGAGTTATGGTAAAGACACAAATATCAAATCCAATACAAAACCAATATGATATAGATCAGAACTATACATGTAGACATCCAATCTATACATGTGAATAACTGATGTAAATGCATGCTAAATCTTTTTAAGTCGCTGTGCGATGCACGTAACACTGCACAGTGGCGGACGTTTTTCATAAGAAAATAACTATATATGTATATATCTTTTGTTTAATAGGTACGTTCCGCCATTTTGAAAACAATTTAGATGGGTTTCCTTGTTTTTAAAACGTTTCGTGTCATATCGGACACGTAGGTATATATACGGAGACTATAGCTCGCTCTTTGGAAATCCCTTCGATGACTATCAATGCATGCAAAATATATCCAGGTACTGTCCTTTGACTAGTCCTGCTCAGTACAAATCGAATATCAAATATAATAAAAATGTACTGCTCCAAAAGGAATAAATCCCAAAATGCACATAACACCACCCTGTGCGTCTGGTGCGCACGGAAATCAAAATCCATATATGTGCCATACAGGTGCACAAAACAACATCTAGGTGCATCAGGTGTGCACGAAGTATCTGTCATAGGCAACGTGTGTGCCTGACATCCAAATCAGGTGCATCTGACATGCACGAAGAATCTCGATTTAGTACATCTGGTGTGCACCAAGATCGTATCTCAAAACATGCGCAAAATTCCAAATCGGTGCATCCATCGTGCACGAATGAAAACTAAATCCTGCTTACTCAACATGCACGGAATCACGAAATCCAATAGCAAACGCCGAACATGCGTAAGTCCAGTCAAAAGCACGGAGTGCAAGAATCAACATCAATATCAGAATCAAAATCGACATATCGAATGACATTAAATCGAAGTCAGGTGCAACCGTAGTGCACAAAATATAAATCCGGTGCAACAAAGGCACGAAATATAAATCTGATGCGATAAACGCAAGAAACATAAAACTGGTGCGACAAATGCATGAAGTATAGAACTGGTGCATCCCATGCACAAATATCAAGCAATAACTCAAATGCGTAAGCAGCAACACCAAGTGTACCCAGGTATAAAGAAAATCATAAACGTGTGCAACTGCGTGCACAAAACACATATCAATGCACTACAAGCACATATAAGCTATACCGAGTGCAAAATCAAATCGTGTGCGTAACATATGCACAACATCAAATCAACCGTATGAAATCCATGAAGTCATAAGCAGGTGCAGCCAAGGCACGAAACGATATACAATGCGACTTAATCAAAATCAAGTGTACCGGGATGGAAAATCTCACAACCGTGTGCATAAGCGGGCACAAATCAAATCAAAACAATAAAACTACATGAAAACTATGCTGGAAGCGTAAATCAAATCACCGGCATAAAACAGGCATGAAATCACAATCAATACCTCAAGAGCAATAACTATGCACAAGGTATAAATACCCAGTAGGTGCAACCATGGTGCAAGAAAACAAATACCATGAAACTCAATCATCAAAACTAAATCATGCGAATAGGTCGCCCAAAATACCGAAATCCAAAGTAACGGATACGTGATAGTCAAATCACAAGTCATAAATACCGCCGTCGGTATATCCTCCTTCGAAATCGAGAAGGTGCCGGTACATCCAATGCTAGCGGCGCAAGATATCTACTTGCCTCTTACTCGCGGCTGGCGTCCTCTACCTCTGGTTCCTTATCTTCCCTGTGGATTACCAATCTCGCAATCCATCGGCTCATCGGCCCAGTCAGGTGTGCTAACAGGAACGATTCCGTTCTGGCACTTTTCTAGTCATCTCTCGGTCAATCCTCACGACCGCTCGTAAAGCAGCACATCTCTGGCGCCGACCTCTGGTACTCTGAATGCACATCACACATCGGCTCCTGGTTCAAATCTTATTGCAGCAGTGTACTGGAAGGAATCCTGCTCAAGGTCTCCGCTGATCTCGCCTAAGCCAAACTGTAAGGAGGCTGGTACTCTGGCGTAATCTTTCCTCGCTCTGTGGACATCTGCGCCCTTAGTACAGCATCTACTCGAAGGCTGGTCGCATCCCTGCGCCTCTGTATGCATATCCGACCTTTAACCTTAACGGGGTGTAATAACAGCTCGTCTGCATCTCGCACGAACTTCTTGTCCCGCTTGTCTGTATCATCGTCCATTTCGACGTCGCGTCTTTATCTGCACACTGCAATGTCCTCGGCTACGGTCCACCCGAAGTCTCTCACACAGACTCGAAATCACGAACTCGGTATCTTCATTACTTAGTAGAAGATATCTGGCCGAACATGTCCTCAGCGTGCATATCGCATCTCTGATGTCAGCGGAGTGGAACGTCATCTCGTCGAAATCTCATGCGAACTCTTTACTCCACTCTGCTTCAATATCGACTGATCCGGACTCATCTCATCGTGGCTACACAGACTGCGCTCCAACGGCTATGCTCGTATCTGGAGTCTCCCAAGCAGTGTCCCATCACATTATATCCGAATGATGTTGAATCGTCCGATCAACTCGTCAGAACCTCATAATCCCCCAAGAGCTCAACACCTTGGGTACAGTTTAATAGTATCAAGTACATACCACAGCATCGGTGGTCCAGCCATAGAAGGGCAAACCCAAGCCTCACTAATGGCGCCGCGGAATTGCCGCAAACCCTAAGGTTCAAAGGCTTTCACACGGTCATTATGTCGAGTTAGGGTTTCATTCTTCTAGAGGGTCCATAGAATCGCTTGCATGTCTTTCCGAATACTTTAAACTGGGAAAATGGGTTCCTGACATTCGATCGTCTCAATCGACTCTTAACGAATCTGCGTGAAGTCGCCTCTAGCTGGAATCAATCCATCTGGTAACCTCGTATCGGGATAAGCGAACGAACCACATGTCCTAGTCATTAATCCTCGGTGACTAGCGACTCACCGTCATATTTCTAAGTAGATGCTTATGCTGCAGTAGCTCCAATCATCTGGGCGATATCTCATCATTCGCAGCAACAACTGGCTCATTCGTCCATACGCTGAACAGCGCCTCAATCATCATGAATAAGCGATATATCAATGGTCATCACATCCTGGCTGGCCTCTATCAGTGGCTCAATCCTCTGGTACCGATCAGCACATCCGGGAAATCCCGTAAAAGCGATCAGTCCAACGCTCATGGCGCGAAAACGCAATAAGACGACGCCTCAATATGCAATCGTATGTCTCTGGGATCACGCCCTGGTCAGTCCTCATCCACGACGAGCTCATGCTGACGCAACTCGAGCCGTAGCTCACTCTGCTCGTGTAATCGTAGCAGCAAAACCACAACCAATCTCGATAAGGGTAGATCATAGGAAGGAATATAATACTGTGCAAGGAAATGTACATCCTAAGGTTTCTTAAGCGGAGTGGCGTGTCGTAAGTATGCCGCGGAACATACGTACGGTACGTCCCTCTACTCAAGCTACCTACTCCATCAACCAAGGGTCATCCTATGCGACGAAAGTTCGGGTATAATATCCCGTCGACTAAGTCTAAGTTCCGTAAGGTCAAGCCTAAGTTCCGTATATAGATAACGCCCTAGGCTCCACATAGTCAAACTTAGACTCGAACCAAGGTTAACCTAGCGCTCTAATACCAACTTTGTCACGACCCGAAAGAGCACGTGACTAGCCCTTGAACCATATGAAGTCTATAGGAACCCATCTGATCCAAGTAAGCCAAAAGCCCAGAAATGTAAAACCATTTAAAGAGTAAATAAGGAAAACTGGTTGAAGAAGTAAAGAAATCATGTTTCGAAAATCAAAGTTTTTAAATAACTAAGCCGAATATGCATTTTTAAAATGTGTAACCTTTCCTGAAAATTTCGGCAGAGTTTCCTTTGTAAAAACTGGCCCCGAATGGGGTACAACAAGAATAACATATATGAAATGATAAAAGGCATCCCCAAGCGGGAGCTAGCTCTTCGTCAATCGACGGTCACAACCACGCAAGCAATAATAATATACAACGCCAAAGGGCGAGGATCAAAACCCAAAAAAAGAACTCAAAACAGCCAGAAAACTGTAATACTACAAGCGCGACTCTAAGGTCGAAATAATACAACACTGTCTCTAAGTCTGAAACAATATACAAGTTTTGGTTGACGAAATTTCTAGATACAATGAATAATACAGGAACAATGGCGGTTCTGATACAAGAGAACCCACCTACCACAGCAAGTCACCCGTATGGAAGCAGTGTGCCAGAAAAGCCGCTATGAAATCTGTACGGCAAAAACCTGCAAAAACTGTGGCACAACGGAGATGAGTTGCCAACTCGTGAATAGAAATATCTACAAGCAGAGATCGAATGTATGACCCATCCTAGGTCAATACGATCAGATGTATATAAACCTCAAATATGAATAAGTCGGAAGCATGCTAAACTGGCAATGTAATCTCTATACATGAGTATAGTGCCAAGTGCTCGTGCCAGTGCCTCAGGTAATAGCATATCATAAATATGAGGTAAAATCAGTGTAATTAAATCTGCATGTACGTGGATCCAGTCCACTCGTCGCCCAATGACAATAACCATCATGCATGTAAATATCATCAGCATATGCATGGAAATATGAGGATATAAACCACCTGTGTCCCTCACGACACGTCAAAATCATGGAACCGGAGTGTCCAGCATCGACACTCGAAAACATCATGAAAACTGTGCGCAGCATCGGCACGAAAATCCTCATATAACGGGCTCCGTCAGTCCGGACCAGCCCACGGGCTCCATCTGCGGAATCGGCCCTTGGCCCCAGCTGTACGCCCATACCCATCTATCGACTCTGGTCGGTATCCTCCGGATAACCGCCAGGTCCAACCAATCACCGGTAGGTACTCGCCCACCTCCAGGCTCAATCAGCAAAGTCCTTCGATCATCTTGCCGAGGGGAACCATACCGGGTCCACCATGTACCCGCAATCGGCTCGTCCGCTCCTCGAATCGGGTTTCATATGTCGCTCCCAGCACCGAGAAAACACATGGTGGACGCACTGAAATATCATATCAAGGGTAACCGGGTTTTTAAAGCAATGACATATTCTCTTTTGAAATACCCACGGTTCCCGAAATCCAGAAATATCATGGAAACAACATACCTCAAAGCGTATCATCAGAAAGCATGATGTAGGCGACATGTAAAGGAAATGTAAGCATATCATTATGTCATGCAAGAATCATATACTGAATGCAACAGTACTATAGTATAGTGACATGGCAATTATCGATGATGAAGTGTGTGAGCCGGCAAACAAGTGTACGTGGAACATACGCATCATCGGTAATGGTGCTGGTGTCCTAACAGCATGACTATAATATATCAACAACACAAGCGATGCAATGCAAATAGTATGAATATGCGGAAATCGAATAATCAACGCAACAGTAAAGAGCCTGCCTCAATAAATATATCATGCAGCCTTGCCTTTTGAAATAAGACGAATCAGGGTTTTTGGTAAAATAAGGGCTACGGTGTTTTAAGAAAAGATGTGTCGTTTTGAAAATATCCGTAGAATCCCTTTTTGCCTATCTTTAAAAATATAACCGATTCGCTAGTTTTGAAATAGGTATGACTTGGGTCTAGTCTACGCCTACTATGCGAACTACGGACCCAACTATCAAGTCAATCGGGAAGGATATGAAAACCACCTAAATCTGAGTCAATATCACATCTCAAATACGAACTCTGTCATATCGCCGAATCTCACGGCCTCAATCAAACCTCATTGACTCATCTCAATCTCACGTATCATCCTCAATCCCGTATAAGAACACATAGTCCCATACCCATGTGTAGATATACACACCTCCATATGCGCACAGATGAATGAAAGAATGTATGCAAGTATATGTGTACGTGTATGTGTGAGTGCACCCCCTACTCTAGGGTTACGCACTATACAACACCAATACATCCTTATCATCAATAATTCCATTATCACCATCAAATAATCCGAACAACACATAATAAATATATGTTTGTATACGTATTCGTATACATCACCACGGACTACGGGGGTGCTATACGCCTTCCACCCGACTTCTCCCCGTAGATATAAATCTACTCACTTGGTCTTCGCTTGCCGAAATCGATGACGCCGCGCTTCTTGGCCTCGGAATCCTTGTGAGGGTACCTATAATAATAAACAGTCGTAATACGTATTAAAATCTGTCATGACCCGAAAGTACGGAACGTGACTGGCACTTAGATTACGAGACGTCTAAAGGCGTAACGTAACCTAAGTCAGCCAAAGCCCAGAAAAACCTAAACCAAAATCAAAAGAGAGTGAAGGAAAACCTTTAATAAAAACGGTTTTTAAATCAATTAAGTTGCATAGAATCCCTTTTTAAAAAAAACATTAAAAAAATTCCCGAAAATTTCGGCAGAGTCTCCCCTGTATTTTCTATCCCCCAAAAATGGGTACAACAATATATATATAACCTGTAATCATAAATAACATCTCCAAGCGGGAGCTAGCTCTTCGCCCAAGGCGGATCACAACCACATGCAATATAATAACAATATCAAGAAAAGAACATAAAAGAAACGAAAAATATCAGAAAACACAATGCCGGCTCAAGTGAGCTCGACCCAAAAAAAACCACAAATATACAAATCTCTCGGTCTCATCACTAGGTCGCATATACAATATAAAGTGGTAGATGGAGAATACTAGATACAATGATAAAGCAACAAGAAATAAAGTGTGCTCGCAACCCACCTACGGGCGATGTCGCGAGTCTGAGCAAATTGAGCTGATGATAAGATAACCCGCCGCTACAAGACTGACGGGTCCGACCTGCAAGACACTGTGGCACAACGGGGGTGAGTTGCCAGCTCGTGAGTAAATATAACATCTAATAAGGCAATCGTATGAATGCACGCAATGCACCACAATATGCATGTCCATATGTGATATAATATCTCTAGTATGCATGCACAGGTATGCAATGTCATTATTAAGTCTTTAAGTGTTTTAAATGCTAAGGTTATTGAATTCTTAACTTTAGAACATGAATATCTGTATAATAGCTAAATACCATCAAGAAATCATCTGAAAACCCGTGTCAAGCATCGACACCAAATAGGAATCATATCTATCTCAATATCGGGCTCCGTCAGTCCGGATCGGCCCAAATCATAAATCTCACGACAACGGTCGGTATCCTCCGGATATCAGCCGCGCCAGACATCACCGGTAGGTAGTCTTCCCCTGCCAGGCTCATCGTCTACAACTCGATCTTCTTGCCCCGGGGTACCATACCAGCCCACCATGTACCCGAGACGGTTCATCCACTCCTCGAATCGGGTCTCCAAATCCAACAGAAAACATGAAAACTCATGGTGGACGACACATACATCATGAGAAAACCGCAACTTTGTTTTGAAAATGATAAATATAAGGTTTTGTTAAATTGTTGCGGTTTTCCCCAAAAATCCAGAAATCGCAGCAATACTGAAATCCTCAAGAAAATCATAATGTCCACATGTTATATATGATAAATGTCTATGATATCAATGCATACGATGTGAATTTTGCTAGAAATCTATGTAAATATGATGATGATGCGAGGTATACGTATGCTATGCAACTTCATATATCAAGTATGAATGCAAGTGGCGATATTATGATAAACAGGTTCTATAGTGCACGTGGCATGGCAATTACCAAAGGCGTGTGTGTCACATGAATGGTGCGTGTGCAACAGATGCCAATGGTAATGGTGTTCGTGTCCTACAAAGTGATATCGCATAAGTATAGATGAATGTCCATGCAATCTAATATACTGTTCGCTATAAGGATATGCAGTGTACATGAATGGATAAGCTAGCTAACAATATAATCTTGCAAAAAGTTGGGTAATCCTAACTAGAGGGAGCGCATCGCGCCATCCAGATGATTCCCCCATAGATGAATACATCTACTCACTGAAATCCCCGCTAATCTGATCCGACCACCGCCTGGCCTTTTCGCGCCATGTCCGATGTTTCCCCGACCGATCCTATATTTTCACAACACCAAGCATAAGATTACGTAACCTAAAACGATGCAAGTCACATTATACAAATATCGACGCTCTCGAATTAAACATAGCATGCACTCGGTGCGCGGAAAAACGCACGAAAATCGCTAACCTTTAACTAGAATCGTCATTTCGGGGAAATCGACAAAACTACAACCCGACTAGACGAAACCCCACGTTCGCACACTCTAATAGTCCTATAATTATATCGCTAACATAACGCAATTTGATCGCATTCTAATTTTCGTAAAAATCTAGCAAGCAATTTTCTAGCCGATTCGATACAAACATCGAAATCTAATCGATTTAGCGAGCATATCATTACACAATTAACCACTCTAATCAATTAGATAACCAAAACCCTAACTTAATTCTAACAACCATGTTTCAAACCCTAGTTCAACATCAAAACCCATTCTTGATTTTCATGAACAATAATTTACAACTAAATTAATACTTCAAAATTAAATTCTAGCATATATAAACTACAAGTTAGCAACTAGTTTAGGATTTTACCTTACAAGTGGAAACCTAGCATGATCAAGTCACCAAGAAAGCCTCCTTTCATCATGTTTTTTAACTAATTTGGGTTGAAGAGAGAATGGATTAGGGTTTTGGTTTGAATGGGTTAATGAATTTGTTGATTTTTTATGGATTTTTGCATGAAAATGAAGCAAAAAGAAATGAGAAGTGAGCGGATTTTCTGCAGTGAGCTCGGCCAGCAGGTGAGGGAGGGAGTTGTGGAGAAATTTGGAGAAGTTTCTAGGTCAATAAACATCATATGTTATCATTTAATGCTTTCACATCAACAATTTACAAAAAAAACCTCATTTTACATCATTTTTCCATTAAATTTCCCACCCTAAAACTAAAAGTTTGCAAGACATGATATAATTTTATTAACACCATATTTTAGCTTATAAAGATTCCTAATTATGAAATTTACCTAATTAAATTTGTATTTATCCCTAATTTAATGTATTTAAAAAGGCTTAAAATAATAAAAAAATAATTAATTACGAATTTTTTTTTTATTTAACTAGAAAATTATAAGTGACATTTTAGTGACAAAATTATAGTAATATCTTATCTAAATTTTGTATAATTAGGTCTACAATGAAAAATACCTATTTTGACTTTTTACGGAAAAAGCCGAAAAATTAGCCGATTACCGAAAAACTGCCTAAACGATTTTCGAAGGGTTACAATCTTCCCCCCTTAAAGAAATTCAGTCCCCGAATTTAGAATTTAACTACGCGTACCTTCAAAAAGATGGGGATATCTCTTCGTCATCTCGACCTCGGTCTCCCAGGTGACCTCCTCGCAGTTCGGGCCACGCCAAAGGACCTTGACAGACGGTATCACCTTCGACCTCAATTTCTTCACCTGCCGATCCAAAATGACCACCGGCTGCTCGGTGAAAGAAAGATCACGCTCTAGCTGGATCGTCTGGTGCCGAATCGCCTGGGAAGGATCATGAAGGTACTTGCGGAGCATCGAGACATAGAATACGGGGTGAACATCGGGGAAGCTGGGCGGAAGAGCTAACCGATAAGCGACTGGACCAACACGCTCTAGGATCTCGAAAGGACCAACATATCTAGGACTCAGCTTCCCTTTCCGCCCAAATCTCATCACACCTTTCATCGGAGAGACCTTCAGGAAAACATGATCGCCAACAGCGAACTCGAGCCGGCGACGGCGCCTGTCAGCATAAGATTTCTGCCTGCTCTATGCCGCTCTCATCCTGTCCCGAATCAGCTGTATCTTCTCGGTTGTCTCCTGTACGATCTGAAGCCCCAAAATACTGCTCTCCCTAAGCTCTGTCCAACATACAGGCGATCGACATCTCCTCCCATATAAAGCCTCGAAAGGTGCCATCTGAATCGTCTCCTGGAAGCTATTATTGTAGGAAAACTCAATCAAAGGCAAATGACGATCCCACCTACCACCGAAATTTAAAACACAAGCTCTGAGCATGTCCTCAAGAGTCTGAATAGTACGCTCCGACTGACCGTCAGTCTGCGGATGAAAGGCTGTGCTAAAACTCAATCGGGTGCCCAAAGCTTCCTGGAGTTTCTGCCACAATCGGCTGGTAAACTGGGTGCCACGGTCGGACACGATGCAAGTCGGAACGCCATGCAGTCGCACAATCTCATCAATATAGACCTGGGCGTACTGAGAAAATCCAAAAGTGGTCTTCACTGGCAGAAAGTGAGCCGCTTTCGTCAGTCGATCCACAATCACCCAAATAGAGTCATACCCTCGACTAGTCCTGGGTAGACCCACAATGAAGTCCATGGAGACCTGCTCCCACTTCCACTCAGGTATGGGCAAAGGCTGTAACTCGCCGGCTGGCCTCTGGTGCTCGGCCTTGACTTGCTGACAAGTCAGGCATCTCGACACAAAGTCTGTAATATCCTTCTTCATCCCGTCCCACCAGTAAACTTCTCTCAAATCACGGTACATCTTGGTGGAACCTGGATGCACACTGTATACGGATCTATGTGCCTCCTCGAGAATATCACGCCTCAGTCCCTCTGAATCTGGCACACACAGTCGAGTCCCAAATCGAAGTATCCCCTGATCATCAATCACGAACTCAGAAACTCTGCCCTGCCGAATCTGCTCAATAATCTCTAATGTACGGGCATCGCCGGACTGTGCCTCGTGGATACGGTCAAGTAACTGTGGGCGTGCTCTGAAATGGGCCAGCTGTCCCCCCGTAGGAGTAAACTCGAACTGCACTCTGCTGTCACATAACACCTGCCAATCCGCCGTCGACTGCATATGTACTGCGCTCAAACAAGATAAGCTACCAGCGGGCCTCCTACTCAAAGCATCTGCCACCACATTCGCCTTGCCCGGATGGTATAAAATCTCGCAGTCATAATCCTTCACCAACTCCATCCATCGGCGCTGTCTCAGGTTCAGATCTCGCTGCTGGAAAATATACTTCAAACTCTTGTGGTCAGTGAATATCTGGCACGACTCACCGTATAGGTAATGTCTCCAGATATTAAGTGCAAATACCACTGCAGCCATCTCTAAATCATGGGTGGGGTAGTTCTGCTCGTGTTTCCTCAGCTGCCGAGAAGCATACGTGATAACTCTGTCGTGCTGCATCAACACACATCCCAGCCCCACTCGAGAAGCATCACAATATACCACGAACCCGCCTGATCCTGAAGGCAATGCTAACACTGGTGCAGTAGTCAGACGAGTCTTCAACTGCTGGAAACTATCCTCACATGCCTAGGTCCAATCAAAAGGAACCCCCTTCCGGGTCAACCCGGTCAATGGTGCAGCAATGCGGGAGAAATCCTGGACAAAACGTCGATAATAGCCGGCCAGACCTAGAAAACTGCGAACCTCTGTAACTGATACTGGTCTAGGCCAACGCTGAACTGCCTCGATCTTCTTCGGGTCCACACAAATACCGTCTCTCGTCACCACATGACCCAAGAAATCGACACTATCTAGCCAGAAAGCGCACCTGGAGAATTTGGCGAACAGCTGATGCTCCCTCAAAGTCTGCAATGTGATACGTAAGTGCTGCTCATGCTCCTCCCGGCTCCGAGAATAAACCAAGATGTCGTCAATGAACACAATAATGAACTGATCGAGATACGACCTGAATACACGGTTCATCAAATCCATAAATGCTGCCGGGGCATTAGTGAGCCCGAACGACATCACCAAGAACTCATAATGACCATAACGAGTATGGAAAGCGGTCTTCGGAATATCCTCCTTCCGAACCCGCAACTGGTGATAACCTGACCGGAAATCAACCTTCGAGAAGAACCCTGCACCCTGGAGCTGATCAAATAAGTCATCAATGCGGGGTAGGGGATACCTGTTCCGCACAGTAACCCGGTTCAGCTGACGATAATCAATGCATAAACGCATACTTCCGTTCTTCTTCTTAACAAACAGGACGGGAGCACCCCAAGGTGACACACTCGGTCGGATAAGCCCTTTGTCCAGCAAGTCCTGTAACTGATCCTTTAGCTCTCTCAGCTCCGCCGGGGCCATCTGATAAGGCGGTATAGAGATAGGCCCCGTGCCAGGGATCAAGTCAATACAGAACTCAATCTCGTGCTCTGGTAGCAAACCAGGCAGCTCGTCAAGGAACACATCAGGGAACTCTCTCACAATAGGGACCTGGTCCAAAGGAACCTCTGTGGAGCTAGTATCACAAACATAGGCTAAGAATCCCTGACACCCTTTTCTCAAGAGCTGAACAGCACGAAGAGAAGAAATCAAGCTGGAAAGGGTAGCGCTACGATCTCCCTGAATAACAAGAACCGGCTCACCAGGAAAACTGAATCTGACTGCCTTTTCACGGCAGTCCACGGATGCATAACAGGTGGCAAGCCAGTCCATACCAAGAAGAACGTCAAAGTCTAGCATATCGAGGAGAATCAAATCAACTGAAGAATCTCTCTCCCCGATACGAACGGAACATGATCGGTACACAAAACGGGCAACAAAAGACTCGCCTACCGGTGTAATAACGACAAGCGGCTGATCTAACGGAGAAGACTCTAAGCCCAACCTCGGTGCAAAATACGTGGAAACATAGGAATGTGTGGAGCCTGGATCAAATAATACCCGTGCATCAAAAGAACATACTGGCAGAGTACCTGTCACGACGGCATTGGATGCCTGTACATCCTGAGGAGTCAACGCGAACACTCGGGCCTGTCCACCACTAATAGCTGGCTGTGCTCTGCCTCTACCTCTACCTCGGCCTCTGCCTCTGCCTCTGTCGCCTCGTCCTCTCGGAACTGGACCGCCACGCCCACGGCCTCTAGAAGCATCTGACTGACGTGAAGCATCATCAGGAGTAGGAAGTAAAGCTCTCTGAGAAGGTGGTGAGGGTGGTAAAGTCACATGCGGGACTGTCGCCGCACCCGGACGTCCCATGGTACAGTCTCTGACACAGTGGTACTGACTCCCACATCGAAAACATCCTGGAGACGACTGCTGGGTCTGTGGATATGAACCAAATAACTGACCTCGTCTCAATCCTCTGCCTCCACCATCTCCCGGAAATAATCTATCACGGTGTCTACCCATCTGCCGCTGAGCTGGCGTATCAGTACGGATCCTCTTCGGCCCAGAAGCGACCGGAGTCTCAGAAATACGCTCCTCCAAAAGTAAGGCTGCATCCATCGCGGCTGCGTATGTATCAAACTACTAGGTGCCGATGGCAAGGAATAGCTGTGTATCAAGCCCTCGTACAAACCTCTTTATTCTCTTCTCTTCTGTGTCGACTAGGTACGGAGCATATCGAGACAACTGGGTAAACTGTATATCATACTCCGACACTGTCATCCCAGGAGTCTTGCGTAAAGACTCAAAACTACGGGCTCGAGCATCTCGGACACTCTCCGGAAGAAAACGGGCAAGAAATGCAGATATAAACTAATCCCAGGTCATAGAAGGCAGACCTGCAGCTCGGCCTCTCTCTACTGAATCGTACCATGTCTGGGCAAGACCCTCCAGACGAAAACTCGCAAACTCCACCAATCTATCATCAGAACACCTCAACGAACGGCAAATCCGGGCCATCCTATCAAGAAATTCCTGTGGGTCCTCTGTCGCATCTGTACCGGTAAAAGCTGGAGGTCTCAATCTCATGAACTCCTGTAGTGAAACAGGGATAGTCTCCGTAGTAGCAGCAGGAGTGACCATCTGTGCAGCAGGTACGATCGTGGTCTGTGCGGTAGAAGGAACGTCCTCGGATCTCTGTGCCCGGCTGGACTCAACTAAAGATCCCATCATCTGCCGCAACTCTTGTATGCCAGCCTCTAATCTGGCAATACGGTCAGGATAAGGCGGATCAGTATGACCCTGAGGGTTAGGCGAATCCTGACGCTCAATCCTCGCCTCAGACAGGCCCGCCCGAATCTCATCCCTAGCGGCAGCCCGCTGAACTCTCGTAGTCTTTGGCGGCATCGAAGCTGGAATAAGAAACAGGACTGATAAGGACATTGCAATTGAATCAAGGAATGCAAGGAATCAAGAAAGGAAATACAAGCAATTATGTCCTAAGGTTACTTAGGCGGAGTACCGTATCCTAAGTATGCCGTGGATCATACCCACGGTACGCCACTCTGCTTAAGTCACCTACCCCATCTACCAAGGTCGTCCTACACTCAGAAAGGTAAAACCTACGCTCTGATACCAACTTTGTCACGACCCGAAAGTACGGAACGTGACTGGCACTTAGATTACGAGACGTCTAAAGGCGTAACGTAACCTAAGTCAGCCAAAGCCCAGAAAAACCTAAACCAAAATCAAAAGAGAGTGAAGGAAAACCTTTAATAAAAACGGTTTTTAAATCAATTAAGTTGCATAGAATCCCTTTTTAAAAAAAACATCAAAAAAATTCCCGAAAATTTCGGCAGAGTCTCCCCTGTATTTTCTATCCCCCCAAAATGGGTACAACAATATATATATAACCTGTAATCATAAATGGCATCTCCAAGCGGGAGCTAGCTCTTCGCCCAAGGCGGATCACAACCACATGCAATATAATAACAATATCAAGAAAAGAACATAAAAGAAATGAAAAATATCAGAAAACACAATGCCGGCTCAAGTGAGCTCGACCCAAAAGAAACCACAAATATACAAATCTCTCGGTCTCATCACTAGGTCGCATATACAATATAAAGTGGTAGATGGAGAATACTAGATACAATGATAAAGCAACAAGAAATAATGTGTGCTCGAAACCCACCTACGGGCGATGTCGCGAGTCTGAGCAAAATGAGCTGATGATAAGATAACCCGCCGCTACAAGACTGACGGGTCCGACCTGCAAGACACTGTGGCACAACGGGGGTGAGTTGCCAGCTCGTGAGTAAATATAACATCTAATAAGGCAATTGTAAGAATGCACGCAATGCACCACAACATGCATGTCCATATGTGATATAATATCTCTAGTATGCATGCACAGGTATGCAATGTCATTATTAAGTCTTTAAGTGTTTTAAATGCTAAGGGTATTGAATTCTTAACTTTAGAACATGAATATCTGTATAATAGCTAAATACCATCAAGAAATTATCTGAAAACCCGTGTCAAGCATCGACACCAAATAGGAATCATATCTGTCTCAATATCGGGCTCCGTCAGTCCGGATCGGCCCATATCATAAATCTCACGACAACGGTCGGTATCCTCCGGATATCCGCCGCGCCAGACATCACCGGTAGGTAGTCTTCCCCTGCCAGGCTCATCGTCTACAACTCGATCTTCTTGCCCCGGGGTACCATACCGGGCCCACCATGTACCCGAGACGGTTCATCCACTCCTCGAATCGGGTCTCGAAATTCAACAGAAAACATGAAAACTCATGGTGGACGACACATACATCACGAGAAAATCGCAACTTTGTTTTGAAAATGATAAATATAAGGTTTTGTTAAATTCTTGCGGTTTTCCCCAAAAATCCAGAAATCGCAGCAATACTGAAATCCTCAAGAAATTCATAATGTCCACATGTTATATATGATAAATGTCTATGATATCAATGCATACGATGTGAATTTTGCTAGAAATCTATGTAAATATGATGATGATGCGAGGTATACGTATGCTATGCAACTTCATATATCAAGTATGAATGCAAGTGGCGATATTATGATAAACAGGTTCTATAGTGCACGTGGCATGGCAATTACCAAAGGCGTGTGTGTCACATGAATGGTGCGTGTGCAACAGATGCCAATGGTAATGGTGTTCGTGTCCTACAAAGTGATATCGCATAAGTATAGATGAATGTCCATGTAATCTAATATACTGTTCGCTATAAGGATATGCAGTGTACATGAATGGATAAGCTAGCTAACAATATAATCTTGCAAAAAGTAGGGTAATCCTAACTAGGGGGAGCGCATCGCGCCATCCAGACGATTCCCCCATAGATGAATACATCTACTCACTGAAATCCCCGCTAATCCGATCCGACCACCGCATGGCCTTTTCGCGCCGTGTCCGATGTTTTCCCGACCGATCCTATATTTGCACAACACCAAGCATAAGATTACGTAACCTAAAACGGTGCAAGTCACATTATACAAATATCGACGCTCTCAAATTAAACATAGCATGCACTCGGTGCGTGGAAAAACGCACGAAAATGGCTAACCTTTAACTAGAATCGTCATTTCGGGGAAATCGACAAAACTACAACCCGACTAGACGAAACCCCGCGTTCGCACACTCTAATAGTCCTATACGAAGCTAATTATATCGCTAACATAACGCAATTTGATCGCATTCTAATTTTCGTAAAAATCTAGCAAGCAATTTTCTAGCCGATTCGATACAAACATCGAAATCTAATCGATTTAGCGAGCATATCATTACACAATTAACCACTCTAATCAATTAGATAACCAAAACCCTAACTTAATTCTAACAACCATGTTTCAAACCCTAGTTCAACATCAAAACCCATTCTTGATTTTCATGAACAATAATTTACAACTAAATTAATACTTCAAAATTAAATTCTAGCATATATAAACTACAAGTTAGCAACTAGTTTAGGATTTTACCTTACAAGTGGAAACCTAGCATGATCAAGTCACCAAGAAAGCCTCCTTTCATCATGTTTTTTAACTAATTTGGGTTGAAGAGAGAATGGATTAGGGTTTTGGTTTGAATGGGTTAATGAATTTGTTGATTTTTTATGGATTTTTGCATGAAAATGAAGCAAAAAGAAATGAGAAGTGAGCGGATTTTCTGCAGTGAGCTCGGCCAGCAGGTGAGGGAGGGAGTTGTGGAGAAATTTGGAGAAGTTTCTAGGTCAATAAACATCATATGTTATCATTTAATGCTTTCACATCAACAATTTACAAAAAAAACCTCATTTTACATCATTTTTCCATTAAATTTCCCACCCTAAAACCAAAAGTTTGCAAGACATGATATAATTTTATTAACACCATATTGTAGCTTATAAAGATTCCTAATTATGAAATTTACCTAATTAAATTTGTATTTATCCCTAATTTAATGTATTTAAAAAGGCTTAAAATAATAAAAAAATAATTAATTACGAATTTTTTTTATTTAACTAGAAAATTATAAGTGACATTTTAGTGACAAAATTATAGTAATATCTTATCTAAATTTTGTATAATTAGGTCTACAATGAAAAATACCTATTTTGACTTTTTACAGAAAAAGCCGAAAAATTAGCCGATTACCGAAAAACCGCCTAAACGATTTTCGAAGGGTTACAAAATCGATGCAGAAAACCGACACAGCGCACAGTGTGCTCATAGGTTGAAACCTATGGCCTAAACATGCAAATCAATCAACCAATCCCTGTTGTCGATGTACGAACACCCGACAACCAAATACAAATTTAAATATCAAGAAAGTGTATTTTAAAATACGGAAAACATCGCCTAAAACACACCAAAATGCTCCCAGATTTTCCCCAGGTGACAATTAGCCAAAACTGCATATAGGAGGGGTCTAGTTTAGTGCAAAATGAGCCCTGGAACAAAACTGGAACAATTCTACCCTATTCTGGCCGCAAATTGCGGCCAGAATGATTAAATCTGCGGCCATGGGTTTGAATTAGGGGCTCGGGTCTTGGTGGTAGCTTCCTAGGTGCCTGCACGACTCACTGTCAGCTCAATTTTATTTTAGGGGTCTCGGGGTGATAGCAGATTCCTAAGTACACTCCCAGATTTCATAACTTTTCCGATATCGGTTTCTAAATCCGTATTTTGGGTTTCAAGTCTCTTTTTTGGGTCATAATTCAAGCACTAGGGTGCTGGGGTGGCCTCTACTGATCTTAATTTCACAATACAACTCTCAATTCCCTCAAACCCTAACCAGGTTTTCTTTTAGTCCACAATCACACACAATATCGGTTCTAAACTTGCATGGGGGTATAAGAAATGCTAAAACTCAACTAATGATCCAGAAATTTACCTCATTTGCAACTCAAGAAAATTCTTGAGTTGCCTCTAGTGGCCAAAATCCTAGCTTCCTTGGTCCAAAGTGTAGATCTCGAGCTCGTGCACACTTTTAATGAAATGAGAGTGGCGTTTTGGTGTTGTTTTCATGGTGATTTGAGGCTTGAAGAGGGGAAGAAAGAGGGGGAGCTGCAGCAGCAGAAGAGGGAGAGGAGTGGGAGAGAAAATGAAGGAGAAAATGAAAGGGAGACTAAGTCAAGAGACCCCTCACCTCACTCTCTCACACACCCACCTACTACCCCATTATTCTAATTCAAATTCTTTTCTTTTCTTTTTCTAAAACCTTCTCACTCAAATAGTAAATCCATGGTAATAAAAGTGTAACACAAGTGTAGAAAAAGATATGTGCATGTTTCCACAAAATGCCAAAATCCGATTAGCGATTTTTAATCGCGATTAGCACTAAATTAGCGTCAAACTAATCACAAAAACTTAAAAATGGCATAATCCCATAAAATACCCTATTTTGGAATTTTCCATAATTTTTCCAAAATTTTCCCTATTTATTTGTATTTAATTATACGAGAATATTAATATATTCATTAAAATAATATTAAATTATAAAAATTCCCAAAAATAATATTTTATTATTTTGAAACGTTACAAACCTGTTTGCACGACTCCTTTGAGCTGTGGTATGGTAGTAATCAAAGCACAGTGGGAACTCATATGAGACAAATGACGATCTCAGGTCGATGAACTAACCTGTACACATGTCACCAGGGAACTGCTATCCAACGTCAGGTATAATACCAACTAGCTTATTCCCGGCGAGTCCTATCCGGTGTACTCATAATCCAATGAGCACATGTATACATCTTAGGTGAACCAACTGACACCAATGGCTTGTGAGAATGGTCACCGCCCCTCGTCGGGGTCTCGACTGTATACACTAGTCTACTAATAGAGTATCGATGCCCAGTCTCGAAACTCCCACGACTAGGAACCTTTTAAGGATGTGCTTATAGACCCCAGCTCCTACGTATATGATCGCCATCATACTGCTGGTCATCAAGCAAGAATCCTAAGGGCTCTATCAGCGTGCAATAGCGACCTGTAAGGTCACCTAAAGCAGTACACGATGATAGAGACAAACCAGATAGTATACAAACCTCTCGAGTAAGACTATCCTACCGGTATAGGTCCTCCCTCAATCTTTGCAATCACGTGCATGTGATCCAATAATTGACTCTGAGGGCACTATATCCAACAATCTCCCACTTGCACTCAAGGCTAATTATTGCGATGTCGCATACTCACAGCCCGTGTGATACCGAACACCCAACTCCTCTACTAATCAGTCTCACAAAGCTCGTTTGCGAAACTATTGCGTTCGAGAAATAGCCCCAGCTAGTGGATTCGCCCTGATGTTTCTTTCTATGTCTCTCTTTATCTCAAGTTCGTGGAGAAAAGCATCTCCCGAAATGAGCAATACCTGTCTTAGAATATGTCTGGATATCTGATGGGACCTAGTTCATAAATAAACTCCAAATCCAAACTTCTTAGACTGTATTGTCAACTGAAACCAATCAGTATCCACTTGGACCACCTATCCAAAATACTGCCCCTCGTCAGAGGGAAAACTATAACTCTGACAACCACACTGTCATCCAGGTCACCTTGGAAGCCTGGAATGATAACTGTCTCCTAAAAGAGGTTGTTGTTATCATATCCCTAGAACATCCACTTATGTTCTAAAACTGCTTCCGAATGTTTCTCTAGGATTGGATAAATATCAACTTATTACATCTACTGTAAAAACAACATCTGGTGTGGTACTTGGCATCTCATGATTGACTCAATTGCCTAAGCAAGTGATCTGCCAATCATGTTCATCCCTCTCCCTTTTAGTCTGTAAGACACCTTTAGAGAGGGTGACTCCATCACCTGCAGGCACACTACCATGCCCGGAGTCGTCCATTCTAAATACCTTTAGAATGCTGTCTAAGTACCCTGATTGGGAAACTACCAAAATCTAGATCTAAAACCATAGATCTAGTAACCAGAATATCTCATATAATATCCATATCCTTTGTGGAGAAACCACTGCGTGACAACCAAAGTATAACCGATCGTAGTATAGGAACTTCACTTCCTACTCTGTGTATGTCATCCAAATACCAGGACATCACACCCTACTACCTTCTTAACAGATCCATCCCCTATTCTGATGAAGTCAAACTTATGACTGTCACATCAGAAATAGATGATCAATCTCCGCTATATCTGCTTTAGTCCATAAATAGACATAAGCTGCTTGTCCACTATGCTTCCGCTGCTCCCACTGATTACGACAACCCTCTGGCAGAGCCATATACACGTGCACTTCTAAAGCTAGTTTAAAACGACGCTATACTCATCCTTCTGCCGGGTCTCATAGCCTGGAACAACAGTAATGTCAAGTTTGGGTAAACAAAAACCTCCCTGTCACCGTCTTTGAGCATACCGAAGTACCTTTCGAGTGCCTGAGGTTTCCCACCATATTTGCGGAGTGGCCAATGGAATGTCAATCCAGATTGAATCTTTAGGTCCTATTAAATTTTCAGTAATCGTTTGCGGTTTTGGAATCACTTCCAGTTCTACCATACTCCCACTACTGTTTTCTGAAAAAATCCATTTTTATTAAAACTGTGGTGAGTCAAGAACAATATTACTATTGATCTTCCAGATGGTAGAAAATCAACCCTCGTCATAGCCCGGGTCAACCCACAAACTGCCATTACAGAAACGTGCCTTGAGTTATCCGGAGTCTGGTTTTAAGTATAAGCCGGACAACTCCCCGTACCTTAACAATGTTAAGATATGAACTATTCTATATCCAATATAGAAACAGAGGCACTGATTTAATTTGAACCAGATTCAAATCATGCAGCTGTCTCCAGTGCATGTCAACTAAATGGAGAGAGGACGATCAGCATTACTCAACTTTGGAATGCTTCCAATTATGAGTAACCTGAAAGAGAAGCAAGTTCTCTTAATCATTACTATCAACTGAATACCATACACAAGTATCTACATCTTTGATCAACTTGAAGAATCCTGATACGTGCAACGCCTGGTTCTCTACTTTATTCATATACCTATAACTTCTCAAAACTTAGACCTTGCATTTTTACGAAACACATGTCTAAAAACTAGAGAAGTCATAAGTAAACAGAATATAGTACGAGTACCAACCCCTCTGTCCTCACGGACACTGGACAACATACAATACTCTGTATAAGTCCCTTGAGTCTAATAACTCATTCCTTGTGTGTCGTAGGTTGAAAACTGTACTTATGGTTAAGAAGAATTACACCGTTGTTTAATGCTCCTTACCTAACCATCCACTGATATAGGTAAATGTCATAGACATAATTTCAAAAAGTTATATCTCACTTTATAAAAATAAACGTACAGATATATCAATTTGAAATTGGTGCATTACAACGGATATTCAAAACCAAATATTTGTCGTCCGGCAAACAGCCCAGGCGATTTCCTCAAATATCACCAATTACAACGAATCCCGATATTATGAGGATGATCACCCAATTCCCAATAACTTACTCCCACTCATCATCTGTAAAACCATACAGATGTGAGAATCATACCTGGTAAATACATACCCTGGTGCAAGGACCAATTAGGAAATCAGTTTTCTATTAACAATACACAGTGAAACTGAAACATTGAAATGTTTCGTAGGGGTATCCGGGTATTCCTAGTAATGCCTCTTCCATTTTCCAGATTCACAACTGTAACCGTATATTTGTTTGCCATATCTCCAAATCCCTTTATTTGTCTTTAGTCAATAACTTCTGCACACCATCGTTAGGCTAAATGGTTTTCTTCCTTCCCTACCGTTCGGCACCAGCCTATGATTTGGAAGAAGACTATCCAATAAGCGTAATAGGTGTACTATCCTAATTCTAGGAGCACTCGCAATGCGAGAGAAGGTAAAGATAAAAGACAACTGAATAAAGCTTATTCGTATTTCTCCTGAACCAGAATCCATCCCCGAACTGGAACAAGTTCCTTTCGAGTTCGTATATAACTATATGATGGAGTATCCAATAAACTGTGGATCTTCGTAGTGATACGGAGTGTTCTGGAGAAATACAAAGGTGAAGTAGTAGTGGCGATGAAATACTTGGTTTGGTCGTGAATAGCAGTCGCAATTTACTTTGCCCTCTTACTAATCCATTTATTTGTCTTGACTTATTACCTTCTGTACACCATCATTAGGCTAAATGGTTTTCTTCATTCCCTACCATTCGGCACCTGCCTATGGTTTGGAAGAAGACTATCCAATTAGCATAATAGGTGTACCGTCCTAATCCAAGGAGCACTCGCAACCTGAGAGAAGGTAAAAGGAAAAGACAACTGAATAGTCCTATTCGTTTTCTCCAGAACCGGAAACCATCCTCGAATCTGGAACAAGTTCCTTCGAGTTCTTATATAACCATACGATGGTTTTATCCAATGGAAGTGGATGTTCGTAATAATACGGGGTGTCCTGGAGAAAAGGGTAAGAGTAGGAGTAGTAATGAGGTATGCAACTCTGACAATCCAAAAGCCAGTGTTTGAAGAAGGTTCGGTTAACTAGGTCACTGAGTCATAGTCTAGGGTCGGGCCATGGTCGCTGCCAAAGAGAGAGAAAAGAAACACTCAGCGTGCACTCTAACCTAGATCAGAATGGTTATCACTTTATCCAATCAGGAAACCTCCTACTGTAACCTCAAATTCTCCTCCAAACCTGAAAGAAGAATTAGTCGGGATCACCCGAGGAGTAAACCAACTCATCAGTGGGAATCAGGATCCAACTATCATCGCATGATAACGTGACGGAATCCACTCACGTTATCACACTCAAGAAGGTTTGTGCATATCTGGCAAGTTTCAGTTTCTTTAGAAACTCCCGATGTGATTTTTACCCCTAGGAACCAAGTGACCTTGACTGAGCCAACATATCAAAGGATCCTAGTCAAGTTCAACCCGTCATTATCTTGACCCACCCGCACGAGTCCTTGACTGAGCCAAAATGACCGTACGACTGTCCTAACCAACCATATATCCATAAGACAGAAAAGCATTACTGAGCTACCGCACACTACGCCTCGGCTGAGCACGACATACGTAGCACGAATACTAAGCAATACCAATCTGAAATGGCGGAGGGCTACGACTGGTTTTTGGCGAAAAACCTTTTAACGTAATGAACTTGATATCGTTGAAGGAACCGGATAGCTTTTTATAAAAATGTAGTGGCGAAAACCTTTACTAAAGAGGTCACTCCCGATGAAGGGATCTCGGCTCTTTCCCCGTAGAATGAGGTGCAGGATATTCCAACTGAATACCACGATGCAAAGCAAAAAAGTAATCGACTATAGTGAAGTTATTACCCTGACGCAAACTTCTGTCCAAGGGGTCACTCCCGGTGAAGGGATCTCTGCCCTTGCCTCGTCGACTGAGGTGCTGGATATTCATAACCGAATACCACTGTGCAAAACAAAAGAGAACGTCCTTACAATAACAGCATTTTTTGAAAAATGTTCCAACAACATCAGAATAGGTTTGTTTAGCTTGCATTGATCCGAATCAATGCAGTCCTATCAATTAATCACACCAATAAAGAACGAAAATACGATGTACGTATATGCCATCTGCATTCGCCACTAGGTCCCGTCATCACCCGTTAGGTTACTTAACTAACGACAGAGCGAGGACTGGACTAGCGCGGGTGTAAAACATAAACAACATCTACTAGTATATATATCAATATATAATAATCGCTCATAGCATGATAAAATGCAACATCACAGAAATGTAATAAGCATCACAGAACAATACAGATAATCTGGGATCCCCGGGTTTCATAGAGCCGCTACTGAAACCCGACGTTCCCCTGGTCGTGTGGATAGCCTGTGCAATGAAATCCTAGACCCCTACGGGCGCGTCAAGTTACCCGCCAAAACCTGAAGCGAGGCAGCCCCCTTCAGCAACGTGAATGGACCGCCCAGCACTTCACAGAATCCGGTAACTTGAGCACCCTTCCTTGGGTCAACCTGTACCCCCTACGAGTGCGGTGAATTGCCCGCCAATTCTAGAGTGAAGCCCCCTCCGTCTCAAAGCCATGATATGCGGGCCCGTTGCCCTTTAGAACCCTGCTATCCGTGCACCCCTCCGCGGGGTAATCCTAGTACTGAAAGTACTAATATATATACAACGGGTACATCGACCTCAGCCCGATCGTGCCCCAAAAGAATAATATACAAACAGGCAGTGACAGCAGTCCACATGTCGGACGCTCGCCCCGCAATATCAAATGTACAAATATAACCAAACTGTACTACCATTGCATCCAGGCTATCCACCACGACAAATCTGCAACATCACAGCACAACACAGAATATCAACGTGAATGTCACGTTCGCAAATCCGTCTAAAAGGACTATAGCAATTAGACAGGATTTACCGATCAAATGACATTCACGGTCGCAGATATAATGCAAATACTGTGAACTAACATGTTTAAAATTTTCGATCGACAAAATTTCTCGAAATGGGCTCCAAGCACAATACCCAGTACTCAAACAAATCTAGACCCAAAAATAAAATATCAGAAACCCCATTTCCAAGTCAGAGACCACCTGAAGAAGTTAGGCCATGGTTCCGCGGCGTTCCTGAGGAGTTAATCTACCAAATTTCTTCAGTGCCCATAGAAAACCCTGCCCGATTTTCTGCAATACACCAAATAATTTTTTGACAACAGAAAAATTTCAACAGAAACTGATGGCTTGGAAATGCAGTTTTTGAGAATTTCATTCGATCGAAATTCTAAACACGCTAGAGCAAGCTAGTAAAGATTAATGGCGTGGCTCTGATACCATGTAAGACTACGGTAGTGCCCCGGCCGTCTATCCGAGGCCAAAATGCGGAAAACAAAAACTTTTTCAAGCTAGAAACCGGCGCTATCGTATGATTAAAATCCGGATCGAACCATTAACTTACAACTAGCTATCTAGAGAGAGGGTTGGAAAGCTATACCGATCAATCCGTGTCCTTCGGTCTTTGGCCACCATCCCAAGCTCCCCGCGGCAACTCTGGTCTCTGTCACGACCGGAAAGTACGGAACATGACCGGCACTTAAACTACGAACGTCTCGAGGCGTACGTAATCTAAGTAAACCGAAAACCCAGAAATCCAAACCAAGAAAAGTAGTAGAGTGCAGGAAAAACCAACTTAAAGCAAGTTGTTTCAATAGCATAAGCCGAATTATGCGGTTTTTTAAAAACATAAAAATTTTACGGAAAATTTCGGCAGAGTCTCCTTTGTAAATACTGGCCCCCCAAACGGGATACAACATGAATAGTATACGAAATCAAGAAAAAGGCATCCCCAAGCAGGAGCTAGCTCTTCGTCAATCGACGGTCACAACCACACAAGCAATATAATATACAACGCCAACGACGAGGATCAAAAACTCAAAACCACAAGAAATAGAACGCGTGACTCTAAGGTCGAAAGAAAAACATCACTGGTCTCTAACTCAATAAATACATGTTTGGTTGATGGAACTTCTAGATACAACTGAATAGTAATATACAAGATATAATGATGGATAAGATACAAATAACCCACCTACTAGCAAGCCACCCGGAAAAGGAAACTATGCCCGCAAAGCCGTAAAGAAACCTGTACGGCAAACCTGCAAGAAACTGGGGTACAACGGGGGTGAGTTGCCAACTCGTGAATAGAAAAACATCTACGCACAGAAATCGCATAAATAATGCAATCCTAGGTCAATGATCATAATATATCCTCAAAAATGTATATAACATGCAGCCTATAACAATGGCTAGGGTAAATATCTAACCCGAGTGTAAACTCATGTGCCCGTGTCAGTGCCTCAGGTAGCAATATATCATATGAATGAGGTATGCATGCAAGAAAACAGAATACATGTAAATGAAGAAACTGTTTTCATAAATTAGTGAGATTTCCTTCGTATTTTTAAACTGAGGTATCATAAATGAAATCAGTATCAACAGTGTCTAGCATCGACACAAAACATAAATCTCACTGTCTCGAAATATCAATGTCTCAATCTCAATATCTAGGGCGCCGTCAGTCCAGACCGGCCCCTACCATCCATCTCAAGACCACAACGGTATCCTCCGGATATCCGATGCTTCGGGTAATATCACCGGTAGGTAGTGCTCCCCAGCCAGGCTCAACGTCAACACCACATTCCTCTTGTCCCGGGGTACCATACCGGGCCCACCATGTACCCGAAACGGTTCCTCCCATCCTCGAATCGGGTCTCGAAATCCATCAGCAAACTCATGGTGGACGACTCATACATCATGGGAAAACCGCACTTTTTATTTTAAAAAGGGAGAAAAGGTTTATTTATGTTTTTTTGCGGTTTTCCTCCAAATCCAAGAAATCTCATGAAATCCGAATCCAAGTCATCAATAGCATGTAAACAGTGAATATAGGCATGAGAATCCATGAATACGACACAACAGTGAATAATAACATGCATGAAGTAGTAGGCAATAACTACAATGTCTAACTAGCATATAAGGCAAGTACACTAATATCATGTCTAAACTATTAGCTAACAACCTATGTCAAATGAAATAGTATTTTCTAAAGTGTTCGTGACATGTTAATTACCGATGAAGATGTGTGTGAGCCGGCAAGTAAGTGTACGTGGTACATACGCGTCATCGGTAATGGTGCTGGTGTCCTAACAGCATGATATTAATAATGCAATAAGAAATTATAATATAAGTATGCGATGCGGAGCGAACAGTAAAAATGAGCGGGAGCTGAATACTAGACGCAACTATAACTAATCTGTAATAATCTAATATAAGTCCTACAAATGGTGCCTTTTGAAATAACACGAATCATGGGGTTTTGAAAATAGGGGCTACGGTGTTTTTATGAAAAGATACGTCTTTTGAAATATCCGTAGGATCCCTTGGGCTGTCTTCTAAAATACCCATGATTCGTTAGTTTTTGAAATAGGTAAGAAGTCTAATCTAATCTAACAACCACACTAAACTATACGGCTGAACTAACAAGCTGAACTACAGGTAAGGAAACCGCCTATCATCTGAGTCGATACATATACATACCTGTATATGTATAGTCCGTGATCCCGCCTCAATAATATCATATCCGATACCATATCTATAATCAGGCATCCCAAGTCAAGAGTGCGGATCAATCATCAATATAGCTCGTACGTAAATCCGTCGTACGGCATCCCAAATCTAGGTACGGGTCAATATCATATTCATCACACTATTCATTCGGTATCCTCTTTATCAAAGATCATAGTCTAGGGTACTGACCTATGTCTAGTACAATACTAATATCATCAATATGGTCATGATCTGGCTACTGATCGACAGTCTCGTACAAACTGATATCATCAGCACATCATCATCAAGGGGTATACATCGCCCAATACGGCCTAATATCAATATCCTAGCATATTATGTCTCATATCACGATCATATGTCGACCATTTTATTTATAACACTATTCACCTGTATCGCCGCCCCAAGATCCGCTATGACACCAGGACGTACCTCAAGTACGAATCCTGCTATATCACCAATATCACAACCTCAACACAAATCTCATCGACTCATCTCAATCCCAAGTATCATCCTCAGATCCGTATGTGAACACATAGTCCCATACCCATGTGAACACATAACTATAAAGAATCCCATGAGCACATATAAATAGGAATGTATGCAAGTATGTATGTGTGTATGTGTAGTGCAACACTACCCTAGGGTTCGCAACAATAAAGTAATCCAACACACCAATATCCATCCTAACATCGTTATTAATCCCAAAACATACAATAATTGTTGGTGTGTATACGCATCCGTATACACCACCACGGACTGCGGGGGTGCTATACGCCATCCACCCGACTTCTCCCCGTAGATATAAATCTACTCACCTGGTCCTCGCTTGCCAGTGCCGACACCGCCACGCGCTTGCTTGTCGTCTCGAAGTCCACATGGGGTACCTATATATTATAACGCACCGTATCGCATTAAAACTAAATTCGAAATCGAAACGGCATACGAAAATCAAATCGGCACGCGTATCACGCATAGGTCCAAACATATCGCCTACGCATGCAAGAATAGTCAAACCAACCCTCGATGTCGATGTACAAACGTCAAACCATCGAGAAAAATCCAATCACACTCATTTGCACATTCACGAACACTAATTTTATATAAACTAGGTTAAAACTCACAAAAACCCCAATTTTACTTAAAAAGTCATTTTTCCGAAAATCTAGCAAGCACAATTCGCCGTTTTTGTACAAAACATGACATTTAAATGAATGTAGCGGCCAATATACTTATTAAATATCTTAAATAAGTCATAGAAATAATTTCCGGAATTTAATCTAATTAAATTCCAAAAACCCTAATATTCTAGTTTACAAAGTACCCTTTTTAACAATTTCATAGACAAAAATGCACAAACTACAATTTAGGTTGGATTTCCATGCTCTAAAGCATTAAACTACACTCAATAAAGTTAATAATACGATAAAAACCCTAACCATATTTTTAATCTCCTAAATTTGCATAATTTCCAAAATCCTAGTTTGCAAAAATATCAATTTTAACACTTTTTAATGTAAAATTCACAATTTTACAATTAAACTTGGTTTTGCATATTTTAAATGGTTAAACCACTCATGGAAACCTTAATGATGTGCTAAAAATCCTAACTAGATTTCAATCCCACATTTTTATTTAATTTCCAAAACCTAGTTAGCAATTTAGCATAATTATCACCATTTTTAAACTAACAAATTAGCAACTAGTAACCAAATTAGATTTTGCATTCAATTACATGTTAATCCCCTCATTACAATCATAAGCTAATGATAAAGAACCTAATTTAATTCAAACCCTAGGTTCAATTCAAAATCCCCACTTGAATTTCCAAACATTCAATTAAACCCGCAATTTAACACCTAATTAGACTACATGGAAGTAATTAATCGAAAATTACATTATGGTTTAGGATTTATACCTCAACATGATTGAGATCTAGCATACTAACATAGCCTCCAAATTGAATTCTAAATCCCTAGATCCATGCAATGGTAGCCAAGGAAAAATAGGTAGAAGGTGGATTTTGATTTGGATTTTTGCTTGATTTTTGACAATTTTTTTTCTTGAGGATTTTTTGGAGAAGAGAAGAAATGAGGGAAAGAGAGGGGAGGGGCTGAACAAATCAGCAGTGGTCGGCTAGAGAGGAGGGGGGAGAGGTGAGAGAGTGTGGGTGTTGGTTTGAAAGTCAAAAATAAAATCAAAAGCCCATTCTTATGCATGTATATTATTCTTTCTTTTCTTTTCTTTTGTTTTCTTCTCTTTTCTTTTTGAAGTGGGGTAAAGAGTTTGAGTGGGGCAGCAAGGGTTCAGCCATCATGATGGGGAAATGGGGGTTTGGGTGTGTTTACGGGTGTGGGGTGATGAAAAATGATAAATACAATACCCCAAACATCCCTTTACGCTAAAAAAAAGCCTTTTTTCTTCAATAATTTCTAAACCGTTTTGGCAAATAATTTCGTTCCAAAAATCACATGATAAAATTTTATTTAATGTTTTATGATGCACAAAATTTGTTTCAACTCATTCCAATTTGTAATTTTCCCTAATTAAATGTATTAGTGACGGCTTAAAATAATAATAAAATAATATTTTTTTTCAGAAAATTTAAAATTTCACCAGCGGCTCAATAAACACCAAATAATAGAAATTACATAGCAAGAATATGTATATTTAATTTTTATAATAAGATATTTGTATTTTGGTTTTTTACAGAAAACCCCCTTATTTTACCGATTTTTTCGAAATTTCACCGAAACGATTTTCAAAACGTTACAATCTTCCCCCTTAAAGAAATTCGGTCCCCGAATTTAAATTCAAACTCCCCCAAATACTAAAACATCTAAGAAAACCATCAAGTCGTCGGGGCTCCGAAATTGTAAATACATAAAACAAATCGTAGCGCAGCGCATGCGCTTGAAAAATGAGTATATAACTCAAATCAAAACTCCGTCAAGCATCCCGCAATCATCGGAGTCATGGAGAAGACATCAATGCCAAATCCAAATCAAAAGCAATATGACATAACTCGAAACTATACATGTAAATATCGAATCTATATCTGTAAGTATCTGAAGGAAATGCATGCCAAAAATATATTCAGGTACTGTCCTCTGACTAGTCCTGCTCAGTACGAAAACACATAGCAATATCATAAAAACGTACTGCTCTATACGAAATCAATTCCAAAATATGCACATGAATGCTACGTGCGTCTGGTGCGCACGGAAATCAAAATCCATATACGTGCCATACAAGTGCACAGAAACAAGATCAAAGTGCATCGGGTGTGCACAAAGCATCTGTCGTAGGCAACGTGTGTGCCTGACAGCAAAATCAGGTGCATCTGACATGCACGAAAAATCTCGATATAGTGTATCTGGTGTGCACCAAAATCATATCTCAAAACATGCGCTCGACATGCGCGAAAATCCAAGGCCGGTGCATCTATCATGTATGAAATCATGAAATCCAATATCAAGCGCCGAACATGCGCAAAATCAAATCAGGTGCACAAGGTGCACGAAACAAATATCGAGTATCACAATCGAAATAGAAGTCCAGTGCCTCTAAGTGCACAAAAGGCGTATCACTGCACTGCAAGCATATATAACCTATACAGAGTGCAGGAACCAAATCGTGTGCGTGCATACGCACAAAATCAACTCAAATGTCTAAAACCGTAAAATCACAAACATGTGAAACCAAAGCACGAAAACGATATCAAGAGCAACACTGTGCAAAGATCGTAAATCCTCAATCATCAAAATCAAATCATACGAATAAATCACCCAAAACATCGAAATCAATAATGGCGGAATAGTACCGCTCAAGCGCATCCTCTAAGAATCTCGGGCCAACTGCCACGGTCACTAGTGGGACGTCTCGTCGATGATCATGAACTCTGGCCTGCTGGTGTGCATAACAATGACCACTCCTGGGTCAAGGTCTTTACTGTGAATTACCAATCTCTCGGTCCATCGGCTCATCGGCCCTGTCAGGTGTGCTAACGGGAATGATTCCGTTCTGGCACTTCTCTAGTCATCTCTCGGTCAATCATCGCGACCACTCGTAAGACAGTATATCACTGGCGTCGGCCTCTGGCTCTCTGAATGTACGTGACACATCTGATCCTGGATGCAAGTATCCTTGCAGCAGTGTCCTGGAAGGAATCCTGCTCACGGTCTCTTCAATGTCTCGTCTCTGCCAACTGTCCGGAAGTCATCGTCCTTTCCTATATCTGTATCTTGCTCTGGAACGACTGCATACTCATCGCGACTCCTTTTGGAAGGTAAATCCAAGTACCATGCCTCGGCATGCGCATCGCATCTCTGAGGTCGGTGGAGTGGAACGTCATCTTATCAAGATCTCGTACGCACCGCTTACTCCACTTTTCTCTAAGGTCGACCGCTTCGGACTCGTCTCGTCGTGGCTGCATGGACTGAGCTCCAACGGCTATCCTCGTATCGGGAGTCTCCCAAGAAATGCATCTCACCACCTAGCATCCGAATTAAGTCGAGCCATCCAATCGAGTCGTCAAAACCTCATAATCCCCCAAGAGCTCAACATCTTGGGTACAGTATAATAGTATCGAGTACATACCACAGCATCGGTGGTCCAGCCGTAGAAGGGCAAACCCAAGCCTCACTATTGGCGCCGTAGAACTGCCGCAAACCCGAAGGTTCAAAGGCTTTCACACGGTCATTATGTCGAGTTAGGGTTTCATTCTTTTAGTGGGACCATAGAATTGCCTGCATGTATTTCCGACTACTTTAAACTTGGAATAATAGGTTTCTGACATTCGATCGTCTCTGTCGACTCCCAACGTCTCCACGTGAAATCGTCTCTAGCTGGAATCAATCTATCAGATGACCTCGCATCGGGGTAAGCGAATGAACCACCTGTCCTAGTCATTCATCATCGGGTGACTAGCGACCTTCTATCATCTATTCGTACAACTCGCCCCGCAATAGCTCCAACATATGGGGCGATATCTCGTCGCTCGCAGCAACTACTGGCTCGCTCGTCTGCATGCTGAACAGTGCCTCAATCATCAGGAGTAAGCAACACACCAACGGTCATCAAAATCTGGCCGGCCTCTAACATTGTGTCACGACCCGAAAGTACGGAACATGACCGGCACTTAAACTACGAACGTCTCGAGGCGTACGTAATCTAAGTAAACCGAAAACCCAGAAATCCAAACCAAGAAAAGTAGTAGAGTGCTGGAAAAACCAACTTAAAGCAAGTAATTTCAATAGCATAAGCCGAATTATGCGGTTTTTAAAACATCAAAAATTTACTGAAAATTTCGGCAGAGTCTCCTTTGTAAATACTGGCCCCCAACGGGATACAACATGAATAGTATACGAAATCAAGAAAAAAGGCATCCCCAAGCGGGAGCTAGCTCTTCGTCAATCGACGGTCACAACCACACAAGCAATAAATATACAACGCCAACGGCGAGGATCAAAAACTCAAAAGGGAACTCAAAACCACCAGAAATATAACGAGCGACTCTAAGGTCGAAAGAATAAACAACACTGGTCTCTATCTCAATAGATACATGTTTGGTTGATGGAACTTCTAGATACAACAGAATAATGATATACAAGATATATAATGGGGGTATGATACAAGTAAACCCACCTACTAGCAAATCACCCGAATGAAACTGAGCCCGCAAGCCGTAAGGAAACCTGTACGGCAAATCTGCAAGAAACTGGGGCACAACGGGGGTGAGTTGCCAACTCGTGAATAGAAAAACATCTATGCACAGAAATCGCATAAATAACGCAACCTAGGTCAATGATCATAAAATATCCTCAAATATATGTATAACAGGCAGCCTATGACAATGTCTAGGGTAATATCTAACCCGAGTATAATTTCATGTGCCCGTGTCAGTGCCTCAGGTAGCAATATATCATATGAATGAGGTATGAATGCATGAAAAAGAAAACATGTAAATGAAGAAACTGTTTTCATAAATTAGTGAGATTTCCTTCGTATTTTTAAACTGAGGTATCATAATGAAATCAGTATCAACAGTGTCTAGCATCGACACAAAACATAAATCTCACTGTCTCTAAATATCAATGTCTCAAGCTCAATATCTAGGGCGCCGTCAGTCCGGACCGGCCCCTACCATCCATCTCAAGACCACGACGGTATCCTCCGGATATCCGACGCGTCGGGTAATATCACCGGTAGGTAGTGCTCCCCAGCCAGGCTCAACGTCAACACCACATTCCTCTTGCCCCGGGGTACCATACCGGGCCCACCATGTACCCGTGACGGTTCCTCCACTCCTCGACACGGATCTCCAAAACCACAGCAAACTCATGGTGGGCGACACTTTACATCATTAGAAAACCGCAACATTTTATATTTTAAAAGATCATAAGTTGTAAATTTTGCGGCTTTCCCCGAAATCCAGAAATATCAGAAATCTCAAGAAATCATCACAAGTGCATATGTCAATGATAATGAACTAGGCATGAACAACTGAATAACAGTATGCATGAAGTGGTAGGTAATAACTACAATGTCTAATATGGCATATAAGGGAAGTACACTAATATCGTGTCAAAACTACCAGCTAACAATCTATGTCAAGCAATTATATTCTCTAAAGTGTACGTGACATGGCAATTACCGATGAAGATGTGTGTGAGCCGGCAAGTAGGTGTACGTGGTACATACGCATCATCGGTAATAGTGCTGGTGTCCTAACAGCATGATATCAATAATGGAATATGCAGCAAAATAAATATGCGAGGCAGAGCGAACAGCAATAATGTGCGGGAGCTGAATACTAGACACAACGATAACTAATCTGCAATAATCTAATATAAGTCCTACGAATGGTGCCTTTTGTAATAACACGAATCATGGGGTTTTGAAAATAGGGGCTACGGTGTTTTTATGAAAAGATACGTCGTTTTTTGAAATATCCGTAGATTCCCTTGAGCTGTCTTTAAAAATGCCCACGCTTCGTTAGTTTTTGAAATAAGTAAGGAGTCTAATCTAATATAACAACTACACTAAACTATACGGCTGAACTAACAAGCTGAACTACAGGTAAGGAAACCGCCTATCATCTGAGTCGATACATATACATACCTGTATATGTATAGTCGGTGATCCCGCCTCAATAATATCATATCCGATACCATATCTATAATCAGGCATCCCAAGTCAAGAGTGCGGATCAATCATCAATATAGCTCGTACGTAAATCCGTCGTACGGCATCCCAATCTGGGAACGGTTCAATATCACATTCATCATACTATTCACCTGGTATCCTCTTTATCAAATATCATGATCGGGGTACTGATCTACGTCTAGTACCATACTGATACCGCCTACGTATGCATGGACGTGTGTGAAACACTACGTCAAGGACCCGCTACAACGTCATGTCGTATCTAAGATACGAACCCTGCTATATCACCGATCTCACGGCCTCAAATCAAATCTCATCGACTCAGCTCAATCCCAAGTATCATCCTCAATCCGTACGTGAACACATAGTCCCATACCCATGTGAACACATAACTATAAAGAATCCCATGAGCACATATCAATAGGAATGTATGCAAGTATGTATGTGTGTATGTGTGTGTAACACTACCCTAGGGTTCGCAACACTAAAGTAATCCAACACACCAATATCCATCCTAAGCATTGTTATTAATCCCAAATAACATATAATAATTGTTGGTGTGTATACGCATCCGTATACACCACCACGGACTGCGGGGGTGCTATACGCCATCCACCCGACTTCTCCCCGTAGATATAAATCTACTCACCTGGTCCTCGCTAGCCGGTGCCGACGTCGCCACGCGCTTGCTTGTCGTCTCGAAGTCCACATGGGGGTACCTACATATCATAACGCACCATATCTCATTAAAATCCGACTCATGATCAAAACGACGCACGAATCCCACATAGGTCAAAATCTATGGTTGCTTTCACAAATCAACCCAAAAACCCTCGACGTCGGCGTACAAATGCCAAACCATCGAGAAAAACCCAAATACACTCATTTGCACATTCACGAACACTAATTTTAATATAAACTAGGTTGAAACTCACAAAACCGCCAATTTCACTCAAAAAGTCATTTTTCCGAAAATCTAGCAAGCACAATTCGCCGTTTTTGTACAAAACACGATATTTAAATGAATGTAGCGGCCAATATATTTATTAACTATCTTAAATAAGTCATAAAAACCATTTCTGTAATTTAAACTCATAAATTTGCATAATTTCCAAAATCCTAGTTTGCAAAATATCAAATTTAACACCCTTTAAAGCAAAATTCACAATTCATCAATTAAGCTTCGTTTTGCATGAACCAAAGTCATTAAACAACTCATTATAATAGTTATAATGACATGAACACTTAATTATATTTTAATCTAAGCATTTGACAATTTTTCAAAAACTCTAGTTAGCAAAAACAAAACTTAATTTAGACATTTCCATGCAACAATATGAAATTTAACTACTAAATTACTTTCTACAAATTCTAGGATGGTAAGCTACCCATCACAACCATAATCCCATTACTCCAAACCCTAACTTGAAATCAACCTCATTCTTGAATTTTTCAAACATGCAATTAGAACCAATCTAAAACCTAATTAAACACTTAATAAGCTAACATAAAGCAATTAAACAACAATTTCACTAAAGGGTTAAAATTTATACCTCCCAATTGAGTTCTAGCATGCAAATCCTAGCCTCCAAAAGTAGCTTCCATGCTCCTAGATCCATGCTAGATAGGCAAGAAATAATGGGTAGGAGTTGGATTTGGAAAAAGCTTTGAAATTGTATGGATTTTGAAGCTTTTTCTTGGATTTTTGAAGCAAAATAGTGTGGATTTTTTGGGGGGGGGGGAAAGGGCTGCTGTTGTGGGATCATTTTCGGCCAGAAGTGGGTGAGGGGAGAGAGAGGGAGGTGAGGAAAATGCAAGGGAGGAAAGTCAAGGTCAAGGTAAGGTCAAAGTCTAACTACTTTATCTATTTTCTAATCTTTTCTTTTATTTCTTTTCATTTCTTTTTCCTTTGCAAACCAAGTGGGGAAAAAGTGAGGGCTGCTGAATTTGGCTAAGGGGAGGGGTAAGTGGGGGTGTGTGGGTGTGGGCACGGGTGTGGGGTGATGAAAAATGATAAATACAATACCCCAAACATCCATTTACGCTAAAAAAAAGCCTTTTTTCTTCAATAATTTCTAAACCGTTTTGGCAAATGATTTCGTTCCAAAAACCACATGACAAATTTTTATTTAATGTTTTATGATGTACAAAATTTGTTTCAACTCATTCCAATTTGTAATTTTCCTTAATTAAATGTATTAGTGACGGCTTAAAATAATAATAAAATAATATTTTTTTCAGAAAATTTGAAATTTCACCAGCGGCTCAATAAACACCAAATAATAGCAATTACATAGCTAGAATATGTATATTTAATTTTTATAATAAGATATTTGTATTTTGACTTTTTACAGAAAACCCCCTCATTTTACCGATTTTCCGAAATTTCACCGAAACGATTTTCAAAACGCTACAATCTTCCCCCCTTAAAGAAATTCGGTCCCCGAATTTAAATTCAAACTCCCCCAATTACTAAAACATCTAAAAAAAACCATCAAGTCGTGGGGGCTCCGAAATTGTAAATACATAAAAAAAATCGTAGCGCAGCGCATGCGCTTGAAAAATGAGTATATAACTCAAATCAAAACTCCGTCAAGCATCCCGCGATCATCGGAGTCGTGGAGAAGATATCAATGCCAAATCCAAATCAAAACCAATATGATATAACTCGAAACTATAATGTAAATATCGAATCTATATCTGTAAATATCTGAAAGAAATGCATGCCAAATCTCTTTAAGTCGCTGTGCAACGCGTATAACACTGCACAGTGGCGGACGTCTACCATAAGAAAATAACTATATACATATATACTTTTGTTTGAAATGTACGTTCCGCCGTTTTGGAAACAATTTAGAAGGTTCTCCTTGTTTTAAACATTTCGTGTCATATCAGACACGTAGGTAAATACTGAGGCTATAGCTCGCTTTTTGGAAATCCCTTCAATAACTATCAATGCATGCAAAATGTATTCAGGTACTGTCCTCTGACTAGTCCTGCTCAGTACGAAAACACATAGCAATATCATAAAAACGTACTGCTCTATAAGAAATCAATCCCAAAATATGCACATGAATACTACGTGCGTCTGGTGTGCACGGAAATAAAAATCCATATATATGCCATACATATGCACAGAAACAAGATCTAAGTGCATCGGGTGTGCACAAAGCATCTGTCGTAGGCAACGTGTGTGCCTGACAGCAAAATCAGGTGCATCTGACATGCACGAAAAATCTCGATTTAGTGCATCTGGTGTGCACCAAAATCGCATCTCAAGACATGCGCTCAACATGCGCGAAAATCTAAATCAGGTGCATCCATCGTGCACGAAATCATGAAATCCAATATCAAGCGCCGAACGTGCGCAAAATCACTCAGGTGCACAAGGTGCACAAAACAAATATCGAGTATCACAATCGAAATCGAAGTCCAGTGCATCTAAGTGCACAAAAGGCGTATCACTGCACTGCAAGCATATATAAACTATACAGAGTGCAGGAACCAAATCGTGTGCGTGCATATGCACAAAACCAACTCAACTGTTTAAAACCGTAAAATCACAAACATGTGAAACCAAAGAACGAAACGATATCAAGTGCAACACTGTGCAAAGATCGTAAATCCTCAATCATCAAAATCAAATCATACGGATAAATCACCCAAAACATCGTAATCAATAATGGCGGAATAGTACTGCTCAAGCGCATCCTCTAAGAATCTCGGCAACTGTCGCGGTCACTAGTGGGACGTCTCGTCGATGATCATGAACTCTGTCCTGCTGGCGTGCGTAACCATGACCACTCCGGGGTCAAGGTCTTCACTGTGAATTACCAATCTTTCGGTCCATCGGCTCATCGGCCCTGTCAGGTGTGCTAACGGGGACGATTCCGTTCTGGCACTCCTCTGGTCATCTCTTGGTCAATCATCGCGACCACTCGTAAGACAGCATATCACTGGCGTCGGCCTCTGGCTCTCTGAATGTACGTGACACATCTGATCCTGGGTGCAAGTATCATTGCAGCAGTGTCCTGGAAGGAATCCTGCTCACGGTCTCTTCCATGTCTTGTCTCTGCCAACTGTCCGGAAGTCATTGTCCTTTCCTATATCTGCCTCTTGCTCTAGAACAACTGCATACTCATCGCGACTCCTTCTGGAAGGTAAGTCCAAGTACCATGCCTCGGCATGCGCATCGCCTCTCTGATGTCGGCGGAGTGGAACATCATCTCATCTAGATCTGGTGCGAACCTCTTACTTCACTTTTCTCTAATGTCGTCTGCTTTGGACTCGTCTCGTCGCGGCTGTATGGACTGAGCTCCAACGGCTATCCTCGTATCTGGAGTCTCCCAATAATGCATCTCACCAACTAGCATCCGAATTAAGTCGAGCCATCCGATCGAGTCGTCAAAACCTCATAATCCCCCAAGAGCTCAACCTCTTGGGCACAGTTTAATAGTATCGAGTACATACCACAGCATCGGTGGTCCAGCCGTAGAAGGGCAAACCCAAGCCTCACTAATGGCGCCGCAGAACTGCGACAAACCCAAAGGTTCAAAGGCTTTCATACGGTCATTAAGTCGAGTTAGGGTTTCATTCTTCTAGAGGGACCATAGAATTGCCTGCATGTCTTTCCGACTATCTTAAACTTGGAATAATAGGTTTCTTACATTCGATCGTCTCTGTCGACTCCCAACGTCTCCGCGTGAAGTCGTCTCTAGCTGGAATCAATCTATCTGATGACCTCGCATCGGGATAAGCGAACGAACCACCTGTCCTAGTCATTCATCATCGGGTGACTAGCGACCTTCTATCATCTATTCGTACAACTCGCCCCGCCATAGTCCCAACATATGGGGCGATATCTCGTCGCTCGCAGCAACAACTGGCTCACTCGTCTGCACGCTGAACAGTGCCTCAATCATCAGGAGTAAGCAACACACCAATGGTCATCAAAATCTGGCCGGCCTCTGTCAGTGGCTCAATCCTCTAGTGTCGATCGGCACATCCGAGTAACCTCATAAAGGCGATCCGCCAAACGCTCGCGGCGTGGAAACATAGTAAAAAGACACATCTCTGCAATCGTGTGTCGCCGGAATTTCGCCCTGGTCAGTCCTCGTTCGTGACGAACTTGTGCTGACCGCAACTCTAGCCGTAGCTCTCCCTGCCCGTAACCGTAGCAGCAAAACCAAACTGGTACCGATGAGGCTAGATCAGGAAGGAATATAATACTGAACAAGGAAATGTACATCCTAAGGCTCCTTAAGTGGAGTGGCATGTCGTAAATATGCCGCGGAACATACCAACGGTACGTCACTCTACTTTAGTCACCTATTCCATCAACCAAGGGTCATCCTACGCTCCGAAGGTTAAAACCTAACGCTCTGATACCAACTTTGTCACGACCCGAAAGTACGGAACATGACCGGCACTTAAACTACGAACGTCTCGAGGCGTACGTAATCTAAGTAAACCGAAAACCCAGAAATCCAAACCAAGAAAAGTAGTAGAGTGCAGGAAAAACCAACTTAAAGCAAGTAATTTCAATAGCATAAGCCGAATTATGCGGTTTTTAAAACATCAAAAATTTACTGAAAATTTCGGCAGAGTCTCCTTTGTAAATACTGGCCCCCAACGGGATACAACATGAATAGTATACGAAATCAAGAAAAAAGGCATCCCCAAGCGGGAGCTAGCTCTTCGTCAATCGACGGTCACAACCACACAAGCAATAAATATACAACACCAACGGCGAGGATCAAAAACTCAAAAGGGAACTCAAAACCACCAGAAATATAACGAGCGACTCTAAGGTCGAAAGAATAAACAACACTGGTCTCTATCTCGATAGATACATGTTTGGTTGATGGAACTTCTAGATACAACAGAATAATGATATACAAGATATATAATGGGGGTATGATACAAGTAAACCCACCTACTAGCAAATCACCCGAATGAAACTGAGCCCGCAAGCCGTAAGGAAACCTGTACGGCAAATCTGCAAGAAACTGGGGCACAACGGGGGTGAGTTGCCAACTCGTGAATAGAAAAACATCTATGCACAGAAATCGCATAAATAACGAAACCTAGGTCAATGATCATAAAATATCCTCAAATATATGTATAACAGGCAGCCTATGACAATGTCTAGGGTAATATCTAACCCGAGTATAATTTCATGTGCCCGTGTCAGTGCCTCAGGTAGCAATATATCATATGAATGAGGTATGAATGCATGAAACAGAATACATGTAAATGAAGAAACTGTTTTCATAAATTAGTGAGATTTCCTTCGTATTTTTAAACTGAGGTATCATAATGAAATCAGTATCAACAGTGTCTAGCATCGACACAAAACATAAATCTCACTGTCTCGAAATATCAATGTCTCAAGCTCAATATCTAGGGCGCCGTCAGTCCGGACCGGCCCCTACCATCCATCTCAAGACCACGACGGTATCCTCCGGATATCCGACGCGTCGGGTAATATCACCGGTAGGTAGTGCTCCCCAGCCAGGCTCAACGTCAACACCACATTCCTCTTGCCCTGGGGTACCATACCGGGCCCACCATGTACCCGTGACGGTTCCTCCACTCCTCGACACGGATCTCCAAAACCACAGCAAACTCATGGTGGGCGACACTTTACATCATTAGAAAACCGCAACATTTTATATTTTAAAAGATCATAAGTTGTAAATTTTGCGGCTTTCCCCGAAATCCAGAAATATCAGAAATCTCAAGAAATCATCACAAGTGCATATGTCAATGATAATGAACTAGGCATGAACAACTGAATAACAGTATGCATGAAGTGGTAGGTAATAACTATAATGTCTAATATGGCATATAAGGGAAGTACACTAATATCGTGTCAAAACTACCAGCTAACAGTCTAAGTCAAGCAATTATATTCTCTAAAGTGTACGTGACATGGCAATTACCGATGAAGATGTGTGTGAGCCGGCAAGTAGGTGTACGTGGTACATACGCATCATCGGTAATAGTGCTGGTGTCCTAACAGCATGATATCAATAATGGAATATGCAGCAAAATAAATATGCGAGGCAGAACGAACAGCAATAATGTGCGGGAGCTGAATACTAGACACAACGATAACTAATCTGCAATAATCTAATATAAGTCCTACGAATGGTGCCTTTTGAAATAACACGAATCATGGGGTTTTGAAAATAGGGGCTACTGTGTTTTTATGAAAAGATACGTCGTTTTTTGAAATATCCGTAGATTCCCTTGAGCTGTCTTTAAAAATGCCCACGCTTCGTTAGTTTTTGAAATAAGTAAGGAGTCTAATCTAATCTAACAACTACACTAAACTATACGGCTGAACTAACAAGCTGAACTACAGGTAAGGAAACCGCCTATCATCTGAGTCGATACATATACATACCTGTATATGTATAGTCGGTGATCCCGCCTCAATAATATCATATCCGATACCATATCTATAATCAGGCATCCCAAGTCAAGAGTGAGGATCAATCATCAATATAGCTCGTACGTAAATCCGTCGTACGGCATCCCAATCTGGGAACGGTTCAATATCACATTCATCATACTATTCACCTGGTATCCTCTTTATCAAATATCATGATCGGGGTACTGATCTACGTCTAGTACCATACTGATACCGCCTACGTATGCATGGACGTGTGTGAAACACTACGTCAAGGACCCGCTACAACGTCATGTCGTATCTAAGATACGAACCCTGCTATATCACCGATCTCACGGCCTCAAATCAAATCTCATCGACTCAGCTCAATCCCAAGTATCATCCTCAATCCGTACGTGAACACATAGTCCCATACCCATGTGAACACATAACTTTAAAGAATCCCATGAGCACATATCAATAGGAATGTATGCAAGTATGTATGTGTGTATGTGTGTGTAACACTACCCTAGGGTTCGCAACACTAAAGTAATCCAACACACCAATATCCATCCTAAGCATTGTTATTAATCCCAAATAACATATAATAATTGTTGGTGTGTATACGCATCCGTATACACCACCACGGACTGCGGGGGTGCTATACGCCATCCACCCGACTTCTCCCCGTAGATATAAATCTACTCACCTGGTCCTCGCTAGCCGGTGCCGACGTCGCCACGCGCTTGCTTGTCGTCTCGAAGTCCACATGGGGGTACCTACATATCATAACGCACCATATCTCATTAAAATCCGACTCATGGTCAAAACGACGCACGAATCCCACATAGGTCAAAATCTATGGTTGCTTTCACAAATCAACCCAAAAACCCTCGACGTCGGCGTACAAATGCCAAACCATCGAGAAAAACCCAAATACACTCATTTGCACATTCACGAACACTAATTTTAATATAAACTAGGTTGAAACTCACAAAACCGCCAATTTCACTCAAAAAGTCATTTTTCCGAAAATCTAGCAAGCACAATTCGCCGTTTTTGTACAAAACACGATATTTAAATGAATGTAGCGGCCAATATATTTATTAACTATCTTAAATAAGTCATAAAAACCATTTCCATAATTTAAACTCATAAATTTGCATAATTTCCAAAATCCTAGTTTGCAAAATATCAAATTTAACACCCTTTAAAGCAAAATTCACAATTCATCAATTAAGCTTCGTTTTGCATGAACCAAAGTCATTAAACCACTCATTATAATAGTTATAATGACATGAACACTTAATTATATTTTAATCTAAGCATTTGACAATTTTTCAAAAACTCTAGTTAGCAAAAACAAAACTTAATTAAGACATTTCCATGCAACAATATGAAATTTAACTACTAAATTACTTTCTACAAATTCTAGGATGGTAAGCTACCCATCACAACCATAATCCCATTACTCCAAACCCTAACTTGAAATCAACCTCATTCTTGAATTTTTCAAACATGCAATTAGAACCAATCTAAAACCTAATTAAACACTTAATAAGCTAACATAAAGCAATTAAACAACAATTTCACTAAAGGGTTAAAATTTATACCTCCCAATTGAGTTCTAGCATGCAAATCCTAGCCTCCAAAAGTAGCTTCCATGCTCCTAGATCCATGCTAGATAGGCAAGAAATAATGGGTAGGAGTTGGATTTGGAAAAAGCTTTGAAATTATATGGATTTTGAAGCTTTTTCTTGGATTTTTGAAGCAAAATAGTGTGGATTTTGGGGGGGGGGGGGAAGGACTGCTGTTGTGGGATCATTTTCGGCCAGAAGTGGGTGAGGGGAGAGAGAGGGAGGTAAGGAAAATGCAAGGGAGGAAAGTCAAGGTCAAGGTAAGGTCAAAGTCTAACTACTTTATCTATTTTCTAATCTTTTCTTTTATTTCTTTTCATTTCTTTTTCCTTTGCAAACCAAGTGGGGAAAAAGTGAGGGCTGCTGAATTTGGCTAAGGGGAGGGGTAAGTGGGGGTGTGTGGGTGTGGGCACGGGTGTGGGGTGATGAAAAATGATAAATACAATACCCCAAACATCCATTTACGCTAAAAAAAAGCCTTTTTTCTTCAATAATTTCTAAACCGTTTTGGCAAATGATTTCGTTCCAAAAACCACATGACAAATTTTTATTTAATGTTTTATGATGCACAAAATTTGTTTCAACTCATTCCAATTTGTAATATTCCCTAATTAAATGTATTAGTGACGGCTTAAAATAATAATAAAATAATATTTTTTTCAGAAAATTTGAAATTTCACCAACGGCTCAATAAACACCAAATAATAGCAATTACATAGCTAGAATATGTATATTTAATTTTTATAATAAGATATTTGTATTTTGACTTTTTACAGAAAACCCCCTCATTTTACCGATTTTCCGAAATTTCACCGAAACGATTTTCAAAACGCTACACATTGGCTCAATTCTCTAGTGTCGATCAGCGCCTCCGAGTAACCTCATAAAGGCGATCCGCCAAACACTCGTGGCGCGGAAACACAGAAAAAAGATACATCTCTGCAATCGTGTGTCGCCGGAATTTCGCCCTGGTCAGTCCTCGTTCGTGACGAGCTTGTGCTGACCGCAAATCTAGCCGTAGCTCTCCCTGCCGTAACCGTAGCAGCAAAACCAAACTGGTACCGATGAGGCTAGATCAGGAAGGAATATAATACTGAACAAGGAAATGTACATCCTAAGGCTTCATAAGTGGAGTGGCGTGTCGTAAATATGCCGCGGAACATATCAACGGTACGTCACTCTACTTTAATCACCTATTCCATCAACCAAGGGTCATCCTACGCTCCGAAGGTTAAAACCTAACGCTCTGATACCAACTTTGTCACGACCCGAAAGTACGGAACATGACCGACACTTAAACTACGAACGTCTTGAGGCGTACGTAATCTAAGTAAACCGAAAACCCAGAAATCCAAACCAAGAAAAGTAGTAGAGTGCAGGAAAAACCAACTTAAAGCAAGTTGTTTCAAAAGCATAAGCCGAATTATACGGTTTTTTAAAAACATCAAAAATTTACGGAAAATTTCGGCAGAGTCTCTTTTGTAAATACTGGCCCCCCCAAACGGGATACAACATGAATAGTATACGAAATCAAGAAAAAGGCATCCCCAAGCGGGAGCTAGCTCTTCGTCAATCAACGGTCACAACCACACAAGCAATATAATATAAAACGCCAACGGCGAGGATCAAAAACTCAAAACCACAAGAAATAGAACGCGCGACTCTAAGGTCGAAAGAAAAACATCACTGGTCTCTAACTCAATAAATACATGTTTGGTTGATGGAACTTCTAGATACAACTGAATAGTAATATACAAGATATAATGATGGGTAAGATACAAATAATCCACCTACTAGCAAGCCACTCGGAAAAGGAAACTATACCCGCAAAGCCGTAAAGAGACCTGTACGGCAAACCTGCAAGAAACTGGGGCACAACGGGGGTGAGTTGCCAACTCGTGAATAGAAAAACATCTACGCACAGAAATCGCATAAATAACGCAATCCTAGGTCAATGATCATAATATATCCTCAAAAATGTATATAACATGCAGCCTATAACAATGGCTAGGGTAAATATCTAACCCGAGTGTAAACTCATATGCCCGTGTCAGTGCCTCAGGTAGCAATATATCATATGAATGAGGTATGCATGCAAGAAAACAGAATACATGTAAATGAAGAAACTGTTTTCATAAATTAGTGAGATTTCCTTCGTATTTTTAAACTGAGGTATCATAAATGAAATCAGTATCAACAGTGTCTAGTATCGACACAAAACATAAATCTCACTGTCTCGAAATATCAATGTCTCAATCTCAATATCTAGGACGCCGTCAGTCCAGACCGGCCCCTACCATCCATCTCAAGACCACGACGGTATCCTCCGGATATCCGACACGTCGGGTAATATCACCGGTAGGTAGTGCTCCCTAGCCAGGCTCAACGTCAACACCACATTCCTCTTGCCCCGGGGTACCATACCGGGCCCACCATGTACCCGAAACGGTTCCTCCACTCCTCGAATCGGGTCTCGAAATCCATCAGCAAACTCATGGTGGACGACTCAAATATCATGGGAAAACCACACTTTTTATTTTAAAAAGGGAGAAAAGGTTTATTTATGTTTTTTTGCGGTTTTCCTCCAAATCCAAGAAATCTCATGAAATCCGAATCCAAGTCATCAATAGCATGTAAACAGTGAATATAGGCATGAGAATCCATGAATGCGACACAACAGTGAATAATAACATGCATGAAGTAGTAGGCAATAACTACAATGTCTAACTAGCATATAAGGCTAGTACACTAATATCATGTCTAAACTATTAGCTAACAACCTATGTCAAATGAAATAGTATTTTCTAAAGTGTTCGTGACATGTTAATTACCGATGAAGATGTGTGTGAGCCGGCAAGTAAGTGTACGTGGTACATACGCGTCATCGGTAATGGTGCTGGTGTCCTAACAGCATGATATTAATAATGCAATAAGAAATTATAATATAAGTATGCGATGCGGAGCGAACAGTAAAAATGAGCGGGAGCTGAATACTAGACGCAACTATAACTAATCTGTAATAATCTAATATAAGTCCTACAAATGGTGCCTTTTGAAATAACACGAATCATGGGGTTTTGAAAATAGGGGCTACGGTGTTTTTATGAAAAGATACGTCTTTTGAAATATCCGTAGGATCCCTTGGGCTGTCTTCTAAAATACCCACGATTCGTTAGTTTTTGAAATAGGTAAGAAGTCTAATCTAATCTAACAACTACACTAAACTATACGGCTGAACTAACAAGCTGAACTACAGGTAAGGAAACCGCCTATCATCTGAGTCGATACATATACATACCTGTATATGTATAGTCGGTGATCCCGCCTCAATAATATCATATCCGATACCATATCTATAATCAGGCATCCCAAGTCAAGAGTGCGGATCAATCATCAATATAGCTCGTACGTAAATCCGTCGTACGGCATCCCAAATCTGGGTACGGGTCAATATCATATTCATCACACTATTCATTCGGTATCCTCTTTATCAAAGATCATAGTCTAGGGTACTGACCTATGTCTAGTACAATACTAATATCATCAATATGGTCATGATCTGGCTACTGATCGACAGTCTCGTACAAACTGATATCATCAGCACATCATCATCAAGGGGTATACATCGCCCAATACGGCCTAATATCAATATCCTAGCATATCATGTCTCATATCACGATCATATGTCGACCATTTTATTTATAACACTATTCACCTGTATCGCCGCCCCAAGATCCACTATGACACCAGGACGTACCTCAAGTACGAATCCTGCTATATCACCAATATCACAACCTCAACACAAATCTCATCGACTCATCTCAATCCCAAGTATCATCCTCAGATCCGTATGTGAACACATAGTCCCATACCCATGTGAACACATAACTATAAAGAATCCCATGAGCACATATAAATAGGAATGTATGCAAGTATGTATGTGTGTATGTGTAGTGCAACACTACCCTAGGGTTCGCAACAATAAAGTAATCCAACACACCAATATCCATCCTAACATCGTTATTAATCCCAAAACATACAATAATTGTTGGTGTGTATACGCATCCGTATACACCACCACGGACTGCGGGGGTGCTATACGCCATCCACCCGACTTCTCCCCGTAGATATAAATCTACTCACCTGGTCCTCGCTTGCCAGTGCCGACGCCGCCACGCGCTTGCTTGTCGTCTCGAAGTCCACATGGGGTACCTACATATCATAACGCACCGTATCGCATTAAAACTAAATTCGAAATCGAAACGGCATACGAAAATCAAATCGACACGCGTATCACGCATTGGTCCAAACCTATCGCCTACGCATGCAAGAATAGTTAAACCAACCCTCGATGTCGATGTACAAACGTCAAACCATCGAGAAAAATCCAATCACACTCATTTGCACATTCACGAACACTAATTTTAATATAAACTAGGTTAAAACTCACAAAAACCCCAATTTCACTTAAAAAGTCATTTTTCCGAAAATCTAGCAAGCACAATTCGCCGTTTTTGTACAAAATATGACGTTTAAATGAATGTAGCGGCCAATATACTTATTAAATATCTTAAATAAGTCATAGAAACAATTTCCGGAATTTAATCTCATTAAATTCCAAAAACCCTAATATTTTAGCTTACAAAATACCCTTTTTAACAATTTCATAGACAAAAATGCACAAACTACAATTTAGGTTGGATTTCCATGCTCTAAAGCATTAAACTACACTCAATAAAGTTAATAATACGATAAAAACCCTAACCATATTTTTAATCTCCTAAATTTGCATAATTTCCAAAATCCTAGTTTGCAAAAATATCAATTTTAACACTTTTTAATGTAAAATTCACAATTTTACAATTAAACTTGGTTTTGCATATTTTAAATGGTTAAACCACTCATGGAAACCTTAATGATGTGCTAAAAATCCTAACTAGATTTCAATCCCACATTTTTATTTAATTTCCAAAACCTAATTAGCAATTTAGCATAATTATCACCATTTTTAAACTAACAAATTAGCAACTAGTAACCAAATTAGATTTTGCATTCAATTACATGTTAATCCCCTCATTACAATCATAAGCTAATGATAAAAAACCTAATTTAATTCAAACCCTAGCTTCAATTCAAAATCCCCACTTGAATTTCCTAACATTCAATTAAACCCGCAATTTAACACCTAATTAGACTACATGGAAGTAATTAATCGAAAATTACATTATGGTTTAGGATTTATACCTCAACATGATTGAGATCTAGCATGCTAACATAGCCTCCAAATTGAATTCTAAATCCCTAGATCCATGCAATGGTAGCCAAGGAAAAATGGGTAGGAGGTGGATTTTGATTTGGATTTTTGCTTGATTTTTGACAATTTTTTTTTCTTGAGGATTTTTTGGAGAAGAGAAGAAATGAGGGAAAGAGAGGGGAGGGGCTGAACAAATCAGCAGTGGTCGGCTAGAGAGGAGGGGGGAGAGGTGAGAGAGTGTGGGTGTTGGTTTGAAAGTCAAAAATAAAGTCAAAAGCCCATTCTTATGCATGTATATTATTCTTTCTTTTCTTTTCTTTTGTTTTCTTCTCTTTTCTTTTTGAAGTGGGGTAAAGAGTGGGTGTGGGGCAGCAAGGGTTCAGCCATCATGATGGGGAAATGGGGGTTTGGGTGTGTTTACGGGTGTGGGGTGATGAAAAATGATAAATACAATACCTCAAACATCCATTTACGCTAAAAAAAAGCCTTTTTTCTTCAATAATTTTTAAACCGTTTTGGCAAATAATTTCGTTCCAAAAACCACATGATAAAATTTTATTTAATGTTTTATGATGCACAAAATTTGTTTCAACTCATTCCAATTTGTAATTTTCCCTAATTAAATGTATTAGTGACGGCTTAAAATAATAATAAAATAATATTTTTTTTCAGAAAATTTAAAATTTCACCAGCGGCTCAATAAACACCCAATAATAGCAATTACATAGCTAGAATATGTATATTTAATTTTTATAATAATATATTTGTATTTTGGCTTTTTACATAAAACCCCCTTATTTTACCGATTTTTTCGAAATTTCACCGAAACGATTTTCAAAACGTTACAGTCTCGATCTCCTCGTCGGAAAGGGCACCACATCTACGAGTCTTTTTACGGGCTTCCACTTCATCCGAAGCAACTCGGGCACGAAGTGTGCTAGCCGACGTGTCCTGTTGTAGAGAATGTTTGTGATCACTTTGTCTCTTGCATCCATTGTTTTGGATGGAGGTTAGAGGTGTTGCCATTAATGGAGATTTGAGCTAGAGAAGAAAGAGGAAGAAAAAGGAGTTTTCTCTTTCTTTTCTTTTATGATCTATATGATAAAATGAGAGAGAGTGAGTAGAATAATATGAGAGCTCACTACCTAAGGCAGCCCCCTCTCTCTCTTCTAATCATATCAACACACATCCATCACATAATGTGACACATGCACAAGAAAAAAGACCATGAGTCATCACTTGTGCATGTTCACCATTAATGCTCTAAATGATGATTTTGTGCTCATAATTTCCATTAACAAACATTAATCCAAATGTTTGTAACAATAAAAAAGATACGGCAACATCTAAAGTAAACTCGTGACGGATCACAAGGATACCCCTCACCTGTATATACATACCTACATCCGCATTTCGACTGAATGCGAATGCGATGAGACTAAAGTAATCCAACAAATTTAATACTAGGATCCGACTTAAACCAAAGCCCACTAGTATGATCCGTCCGATCAAGATCCGTGGACTACCGCACGTATAAGATCGAACCCTGCCATATATCATACGGCTTCTACAACGTTTCGCCCGAAACTTGAGAAACTGTCTGTGGGGGACTCTAAAGACTCGTCAATACTTTGGCTATGGATTTAACCACTAGCACGTCATAGATATTAGCCGTACGTAACGAGCTACCAGGTATTGACAAAAAGGGAGGTCAATGAGCGAACTCATCCCGACACCCTACTGAGCCTGTCAGTGACAATATCCGTACAGTCCGGTCCGTTCGTCTATGAGCATCACATGGCGGGCCTAGGGGGTTGGTAAAAGTCAGACCCCCAAAAGCGGTACAAGTCGTGTCGGAGTGTAGCCCAGAACACCCTGAGATACTACTGGAATACCTACCAGTAAATCTCCTGCCTCGGCCGAGGGCTTTGTGTAATGGCTCTCCTAGACACAGCGCGACCTCACCCCCAATACCGGGAGAGATGAACCCCTGCCGATCCGCTCACTGCCTCCATGTGGCTCGGGAATGTACCCAACTAAAACCTGTTTGCACGACTCCTTTGAGCCGTGGTAGGGTAGTAATCAAAGCACGGTGGGAACTCACAAGAGGCAATTGACGATCTCATGTCGATGAACTAACCTGTACACATGTCACCAGGGAACTGCTATCTGACGTTAGGTATAATACCAACTAGCATGTTCCCGACGAGTCCTGTCCGGTGTACTCATAACCCAATGAGCACCTGTATACATCTTAGGTGAACCAACTGACACCAATGGCTTGTGAGACCGGCCACCGCCCTTCGTCGGGGTCTCGACTGTATACACTAGTCTACTAATGGAGTATCGATGCCCAGTCTCGAAAGTCCCACGACTAGGGACCTTTTAAGGATGTGCTTATAGACCCTAGCTCCCACATATATGATTGCCATCATACTGCTGGTCGTCAAGCAAGAATCCTAAGGGCTCTATCAGCGTGCAATAGCGACTTGTAAGGTCACCTAAAGCAGTACACGATGATAGAAACAAACCAGATAGTATACAATCCTCTCGAGTAAGACTGTCCTACCGGTATAGGTCCTCCCTCAATCATTGCAATCACATGCCTGTGATCCAATAATTGACTCTGAGGGCACTATATCCAACAGGGGCGAGAATGGATCGCTGTGCAGTAGACGGTGAGCCTGGCAGAGGGACCACTACCTACCGGTGATTGGTTAGATCTGGCGGTTATCCGGAGGATACTGACTAGAGTTGAGAGATGGATACGGGACGACACGTACTGCCAGGACCGAGGGCCGATTCCGCAGACGGAGCCCGATACTTGAGAATTTGCGTATCGATGCTTGACACGATGATTTGTGATATTTTCGAGTGCCGATGCTAGGCATTCACGATTCCATGAGCTGTACAGGATTTGAGGGCCGATCAGAGTGACGGCGCCTGAGTTTTACTGGGATTTGGGTGCATTGATAGACACCGGTTATTCTTCCACGTTGACCTTCCGTGTAGATGATATTTATTCCCATGCTCAGCATTCATTATTTTGCATCTCATCCTGTAGCAATAGTACCTGATAGAGTACTTTTGCATGATTATTGCATACCCTGCTCACCCTATATAGATGTTATTAGATTGCATTTGCTATGCACAATTATTGTATACCCTGCTTATCATATAGAGATGTTATTAGATCGCACTTGTTGCATGATTATTGCTCATATAGCTCATCATATAGATGTTATCTGTTGGCATAGGTTAGAGTATCGCATCACGTGCATACTCGCGATTACCTTTATATGTTATCTACTACTCACGAGTTGGCAACTCACCCCCGTTGTGCCACAGTGTTTGCAGGTTGCCCCTCAGCTTAGTCGCGGCAGGCAGCTTTCTTGCATCTTTTGATACAGATACCACTGCAGTTGGCGTGTTAGTCCTTTTGGTGATAGGTGGGGTTTTGCGGTATATGTTTATTTTTCCAGTTGTATACACTGTTGTATCTAGTATTCTCCATCTACTTTCATGTATTGACTTAGAGACCAGTTGTGAGGACGATGTATATTATTTTATACTGTGGTGTCGAGCTCGTTGTGAGCCGACTTTATTTATGTAGCTTTATCTTTCATGATATTTGTTTTCACTTATGTTTACTCATTCTTCGCTACGGCGTCGTATATCATTATTGTGGTGACTGTTTCCGTCGTTGAGCGTGATTGCTCCCGTTTGGGATGCTTATTTCTTATTGTACATCATTTTACTCATATATTGTTTTGTACCCGATTTCGGGGCTTGTTTTTACAAAGGAAATGCTGCTAAAATTTTTAAGATAATAACTTGCACTTTAAAGAATTTTACTAAATTACTTAAGCTTTTCCAAACGTTTTAACAAATGTTTCTATTAAATGTTTAAAAACTCAATACTTTTAATGGTTTTGATTTCTGGGTTTCGGCTTACTTAGCCGCGTTACGCCTGTAGACGTTACGTGGTTAAGTGCCGGTCACGGGCCGAACTTTGGGTCGTGACAAGTACGTACGTAGAAGCATATCCTCCTGAGTCGGTATAGCCCACTCTCACAAAACCATCATTCTACGGATGGAATAATGGAGCTAAAGCTCAACCAGTACCCAAGGCTTCCTGAAGTTCCTGCCCCAGACGGCAAGCGAACAGGGTGCCTTCTTCGGATACGACCCATGAAGGAACTCCATGCAACACACAAACTTAACAAAGAACAACTGATCAAACTAAGTATAACCGGACAACAAACACCCGAATGGAGTCACACCCTTACTAAACCTAGGTAAACGCCACAACGAAATTCGTGAAGATCTGCTCCCATTCCCACTTCGGAACGGTTAAAAATTTCAACTCTCCAGCCGGTCTCAGATGCTCAACCCAAGCACACAACAAAACAGACACTTTGAAACGAAACCCGAAACTTCTCTTTACATCCCTGCCAGCCCGTAACTATCTCACAAGTCACGTCAAATGTGGGTGGAACTTGGATGAACATAGAGAGTTGACAGATGTGACTGCTCTAGGATTTCACGTCGCTGCCCAATAGTATCAGGTACACAAACGCGTCCCTAAACTTAGCACACCCTTGTCACAAATCAAGGTCTCCGAATCTTTACCCAACCGAGTATGCTCAAGTATCTCTGACGAACGAGCATCGGCGGGCTATGCCTCACGAGAACGATTAAGGAAAAGTGGTCGAGCGCGGACATGAGTAAGCTGTCCTCTCAGTAGAGGCGAACTTAAGCTGTACTCAACGATCGCACAAGAACTGCAGATCTGCAGAAGACTATCTCAACAATCAAAATCCGCTGCAGGAAGATGTACATTAAGCTCTGGTGGTCCGTGAAAATCTGACACGACCCTCGAACAAGTAGTGTCTCCAAATCTCCCACGCACTACCACCGCGGCCATCTCAAGATCATGAGTGGGATATCCTGCTCGTACTTCCTCCAAATGTAGGGAAGCAAAAGCGATAACTCTATAGTGTCACCTCAGTACACAATCGAGCCCCACTCACGAAACATCACAGTTAAATAACAAAGTCGCCTGAACCAGAAAGTAAAGAAAGAACTGATGCAGTTGTTAACCGAGTCTTCAACTGCTGAAAATCTCAGCATGCATGCCTCAGTCCAAAGAAAAAAATCTCTTTTCCGGTCAGTCCAGTCAACGGTGCAGTACTACACTAGCAATCCTACACGAAACGGCGGTAAAAACCTGCTAAGCCTAAAAATCAACGGACCTCCGTCCGTACACAAGTCTGGGCCAAAGCTGTACGTTCTCGATCTTCCTCAGGACCATACGAAAAAACCGCCTCCCGTAACTACAAGACTTAGGAGTCAATACAAACAAGCCTGATGGAACACACCGAGAATCTAGCAAACTGTTGGGGCTCTCCTAATGTCTGCAAAACAAATTCTCAAGTGTTACTCCTGTTCCTCAAGACATATTGAATAGACCAGAATGTCATCAATGACAAAACAATAACTGGTCGAGGAACGGCCTGAAGAAATCTGGTTCATCAAATCTACGAATGCTGCTAGGGCATTGGTGAGTACAATGACACCACCAAAACACACAAAGCCCGTAGCACGCATAAGGCTGTCTTCGGAATGTCATTACTCCGAACCCGCAACAATGATGACCTGATCCCAAACAAACTTAGAAAATGTTTTGTACTCGGGAGCTGATTGAAGAAATGGTCAATGCGAGGTAAAAGATACCTATCCGCACCGTAAGCCGGTTCAATTGATGATCAATCAATACACATCCTCAACTGCCGTCCTTCTCCTTGACGAACAGAAATAGGAGCTCCCCAAAGAGAATCACTCAGACGCACAAGCCCCCCAACAAACAACTCTGCAGCAGATCCTTAAGCTCCCTAAGCTTCGTCGGCTCATCTGGAACGTCAGAAAACTCTCACACGAAAGAAAACCGGTCAAACAAACCTACTGTGGCTACGGTATCACGAATGAACGCCAAGAATCCTCGACATCTTCTCCTCAAAAGCCGACAAGAGAAAAAGGCCGAATTCAAGCTATGAGAGGCGGCACCACTGTCCTCCCTGCACAACAAGAACTGACTTGCTGGGAAAACAACCCTGACTGTTCTCTCGCGGTAGTCCATAGATGCCTAGCACGTAGCTAACCAATCCGTGCCCAGGAGAACGTCAAATCCAACATCTCTAGAAGGATCTAGTGACGGACGAATCTCTATCTCCTAACCGATTGGCACATGACTGAAATACGTATTGCGTAACTAAAGAATCACTGATAGAAGTTAACACAATTAACGGCTGATCTAGCTAACACGACTCTCCTCGCCCCAAAACTCTGCTACTCCCACGACGGTCATGAAAGCTGTCTCGACGACTAGGCCTCTGTCTCTGGGCTGGTACACCGATTCCCCGATTCCGGAACCCCCAAAGTCTCTGGAATACGTGCCTCGTCAACTAGGGCTGCATCCACCGGTGCTATGTAGGTGACGAAATACTGTGTGCTGATCGCAAGGAACAACTGGGTAACAAGGGTGACAACCTCCTGTCGCTCCGCTCGAATGGCCTCAACGAAAGAACTCATCGTCTGGCGCATGTCCTGCATCTCTGCTACAAGCCTAGCAATACTATCTGTCGAAGACGGATCCGTCTGCTCCTGTGCAACGAGCGCGCCATCCTGGTCAGTCCTTGACCCACCCGAGTCAACTCTGACCTCGGTCCTTGCTGCATCACTCTGAGTCTCCATAGTCGTCGGCGGCAAAAGCTATAAATAGAGATAGGATTCGATATGAACACGGAAATCGAATCACAAGGATATGAATTATCAAGGAAGGAATTTCAACCAATTTGTACTTAGGTCACTTTAGGCAGAGTACCGCATCGTGAGTATGCTGTATACATACACACACTACGTTACTTTGCTTAAGCTACCTACTCCATCATACCAAGGTCATCCTACACTCCGAAAGGTAAAACCTAGCGCTCTGATACCAACTTTATCACGACCCGAAATTGGCACGTGACGGCCCTAATACTACGCAACGTCTACAGGCATAACGTAGTTAAAGAAAGCCAAAACCCAGAAATCTAATCCATCAAAAGTAATAAGAAATAATAGCATTTTCAAACCCTTTGAAATCTCAACCCGAATTCTTTAAAAGTCCAACTTATTTCCTTTAAAATTTTGACAGCACCTCCTTTATAAAACAAGCCCCCAAAATTGGTACAACATAAATATAAAGTAAAGCATCCATAATGGAAGCAAATCCACGCCAAAAGGTGGAAAACAACTACCACAACAGATATACGACGCTGTAGCGAAGAAAAAGACGATATAAATAAAACTGCATAAAAACCTCCAAGTTACAAAATAATATACAATATCGTCCTCACATCAAGTCTCTAAGTCATACAAGATAATGGTAGATGGAAAGTACATGTTACAACGAATACACAACAAGCAACATTGGATAACCACAAAATCTACCTAAGCAAAACTGCACACTGTCAGACGAAGCGGTATCCGCAGCAAAGATGATACGATGGATGAAAATAGCCCTGCCTCTAACTATCCTGAGGAAAACCTGCAAAACACTGTGGCACAACGGGGGTGAGTTGTCCACTCGGGAATAGTAAAATAACATATGCAGGTAATCGCGAGTATGTACGTACAGCGTGAATCTAACATAAGCATCTAATAGCCATGAATGGTCCTATGTAATGCAAAAATCATGAAAAGTACACTAGCAGGTACAATAAATACATGAAACAATAATATGACGATATATATGTAACAGTCATGTAAGGTGCTCTATCAGGTACTATAAGTACATGAAGTAATGATATGACAATCAGTATGCAATAATCCTGCAATAATGATATGAAAAGGTATATATGCAATAGTCATGAAAGATACTCTAACAGGTACAACTAACACATGAAGAAGTGCATATAATTAAATATGAAGTATGGGATGAAACATGTTATTTCCACGGAATCCTGACATCGTGGTAGGACCAAAATCCATCAAGACAATCCAAATCTCAATTTTCTCAAATCAGCCCCCAAATTGGCTATCATATCAAGTAAGTCTCACATATCCTTAATGTACAATATCAAGTAAATCTCATATATCCCGAATGTACAATATCAAGTATATCTCGTATATCCCGAATGTACAACATCAAGTAAATCTCATATATCCCGAATGTACAATATCAAGTATATCTCGTATATCCCGAATGTACAACATCAAGTAGATCTCACATATCCCGTATGTACAATATCAAGAATATCTCATATATCCTGTGTGTTTTCATGAATAAATATGATGAAGTATGTAAATCAATATGTATACATATATATTAGCGTCTCACTCCATTAATATATATATACTTAGGAGTAAAATATCATGAAAACAATGTGTCAAGCATCGACACAGAAAGACTGATCTATCAGGTGATGTCACCAAGACTGGCCCCCTGATAGGTACGTATCATACGCTATACCGAAAGCTCGAGTGCCTAGCTCTGACCCTCGCCTCTCGACGTATCCATACGCACATGACTCTCGTCGGTATCCCCATGATAACCACCGAGTCATTGGTAATGTCACCGGAAAGTATGGCTCCCCTACTAACTCATCTCCTCACTGAGATTCTTGCCCCAGGTACCTCTGGGCCCCACCATGTACCCGCACATGGATCCCTCCTTTCCTCGCGTGGGGTATATTATATCTGAACGGATAAATTTCATGGTGGCTGCTGAAATATCATATCAAGGGAAACCAGGTTTTTCAAATAATGCATAATTTCATGAAACTCCCGTAGTCCCCAAATCCAGAAACATCATGAAAAATCCATATCTCAATGCGAAAATCCATGAATATAATATACGCATCATAAATCTGAAATGCGAGCATACAAAGGAAAAGCCGCAATTAACTGCAACAAGTTAATATAATATCATGCGGTTCCTAATCTCTCCAATTCTAAATGGCATCAAGTAAAGGTAAACATGTAGTTATAACCAGGTATATGTGTAAACATAAGGTATAGCAAGGTATATGTATCTACCTATGAGTAATGATGTAATACCCCCTGGATATAAGTGAAGTATGTGTGCAAGGTATACCTGTAGCTATGTCACGAAGTGTGTATATACCTATCGCTAATGGTACAATACTCTATTGGTATACAGGTAACTAGCATGTAAGTATATCAAGGCATATATGTAAGTATGTAGGTATACAGGTATGCTATAAGTCATATGCATAAAGAAATATGAATCAATGTCTCAATGTCCCTAACCAGACAATATCATTTCTATATGTGGGTTGTGCGTGACATGGCAATTATTGACGGTGTATGTGGCATACAATAAGTGCTCGTGCAACATGAGCCGTCAATAATAGTGCAGTGTCCTAAGGATACTAGTCCAAGTACAACAATTTACTAAGCAGTAGGGTAAATGCGCAATTCTAAATATGACATAGAATATGCGACAAGTTAAGTCATTTCTAGCCCAGATGCATAACGCCATGCGGGCGATTCCCCTGTAAATGTTAAATCTACTCACCAACGCTCCTGGCTAAGTGAAGCCAACCACTTGTTTTCCCCTTGTAGCAGTGTCCGAAGTCCCCGCCTGCGAACCTACAACTTTCAAACAATAAAGCAAGTATATAGTAATAATAGACCCAAAACACGCACAAACTACAGTTAACCGACACAACAACACAAAACATACTCTCAAGCGTTTGTATTGTGGCTAACGTGCGTAGCGACACGACGAAAACAACCAAAGAGCAAAAAAACACACGAAGTGCACGATCCGTGTTGTATAACGTATCGTGAGGACACAAAACACTAGATTATAGGAAAACGATCCCAGATTTTTCATACTGCAATTACTAAAAAAGTAAACGGTACCAAACACCCCTAAACCACAGCAGACAACTACCCACAAAAACCAAACCCTAGCACCTCCCCCCATAGCCAGCGTCGCCGGAATTTCGCCTTGAGTCGCCGGCCATGGCCGGTGGGGTGGTACTCATGTCTTAGGTGGTGCTCCACGGTCACTAGTATATCACTAAAATCTTGTTTGGTCAAACATTAAAAATCTCATATCACAGCAGATCACAGAGACTCAAAAATGACATTTAAAAATACGATATTGTATAAATCGATATCTAACGTGTTCTAAACAATAACCAACGAGCTGCTTAATATAAAAAATCTAAATTAACAGATTAGGGGTTATACCTAACAATCCTTGCTCCCAAGATCCAAGCTTTCCTAGCTCTAAGTGATCAAGAAGAAAAAACCAAAACTTGTTGTATTTTTGTGATATATTTGGAATTTTGGAGAATTATTGATTTGGAATAGTTGAAAATTGAAAAGAAAAGGTCAAGAGCAGAATGAAGGAGGAGGGATTCGGCCAAGGGGAGGAGGTGAGGAAATTGTGTAGGGTTTTCTAGGAAATTCCTTGCAATAAATGCAATTTAATGCAAATGCATGCACAAGCCACCTCTTTCCTTTATTCTTTTTCTTTTCTTTTAACACTAATTCTAAAACCCATACAAATATCTAGATACTAAGTGAGGGTTGAATTAACTCAAACTTAATTGTTGAAAAGATCACTAAGAGAAATTTCCCCAAAATGAGAATACCGCATTAAAATAATATTAAAATTGGGAAAAATTCTAATTGAACCAAAACGTCCCATGTACCCCTAAAGCTTGCACACTAGTTTTATTTTATCTAAACTAGGTGCTGGCAAGTCTATATGGTCGTTTGATCATAGTCGGTTTAAAACAGAAATACCGACAATTTTACCCTAAAACGGAAAAATTCGCATAACGATTTTCTAAAACCTTACAGGTAAAAACCATATCGGGAGTTTCAAACATACAGAAAACTTTCCAGGCATGCGCATACCTTCTGGAGTATAGTGACTTGAGTGGCTTCCCTCAAGTTATCATGCGATGATAGTTGGATCCCGATTCCCACTGATGAGAAGGATTACTCCTCGGGTGATTTTGAACGATCCCGACTAATTCTCCTTTTGGGTTTGCAGGAGAATTCCAGAAAACAGTGGTAGCCATCCTGATTAGATAAAGTGATTAACCATTCTTATCTAGGTTAGAGTGCACGCTGAGTGTTTCTTTTCTCTCTCTCTCTCTGGCAGCGACCATGACTCGACCTTAGACTAAAACTCATGAACCAAGATATCCAAACCTTCTTAAAATACTTTGGTTTTTGGATTGTCATAGTTGCAAATATCATTGCCACTCCTACTTTTACCCTTTGCATTTCTCCGGAACATTCCGTATCACTACGAAGATCCACATTTGTTGGATATGACCATCGTATAGTTACATACGAACTCGAAGAAACTTGTTTCATATTCGAGGATGGTTTCCGGTTCTGGAGAAATAGAATATGACTATTCAATTTTCTTTTCCCTTTACCTTCTCTCAGGTTGCGAGAGCTCCTGGTATTTTAGAGAGTACACCTATTACGCTTACTGGATAGTCTTCTTCCAAACCTTAGACTGGTGCCGAAGGATGGGGAAGGAAGAAAACCAATTAGCCTAAGTGTGGTGTACAGAAAATCATAAGTAAAGATAAATAAAGGGATTAGAAAGAGGGCAAAGTAAAATACGACTGCTATAATTCACGACGAAACTGCGTATATTATCACCACTCCTACTTCACCTTTGCATTTCTCCGGAACATTCCGTATCACTACGAAGATCCACATTTATTGGATACGCCATCGTATAGTTACATACGAACTCGATGGAACTTGTTCCAGTTCGAGGATGGTTTCCAGTTCAGGAGAAATCGAATAGGATTATTCTGGTTTTCTTTAGTTTTTACCTTCTCTCAGGTTGTGAGGGCTCCTAGGATTAGGAGAGTAGACCTATTTTGCTTATTGGATAGTCTTCTTCCAAACCATAGGCTGGTGCCGAAAGGTTGGGAAGGAAGAAAACCGTTTAGCCTAAAAGTGGTGTACAGAAGGTAATAAGTAAAGACAAATAAAGGGATTGGAGAGATGGCAAGGAAATATACGGTTACAGTCATGAATATGGATAGTGGAAGAGGCATTACTAGGAATACCCAGATACTCCTTCGAAACATTTTCATGTTTTAGTTTCACTGTGTGTTGTTAATTGAAAACTGATTTCCCAATTAGATCCTTACTCCAGGATATGTATTTACAACATTTGATTCTCATATCTGTATGGTGTTACAGATGGTGAGTGGGAGTAAGGTATTGGGAATTAGGTTATTATATCCTTATTATATCGGAATTCATTGTAATTGGTGATATTTGAGGAAATCACCTGGGTTTTGCCTGACGGCAAATTTTTGGTTTTGAATATCCGTAGTTATGCACCAGTTTCAAACTGATATATTTGTACATTTATTTTATAAAGTGAGATATAACTTTTTGAAATTATGTCTACGACATTTACCTATATCAGTTGGTGATTGGGTAAGGAGCATTCAACAACGGTGTAATTCTTCTTAACCATAGTACATTTTTCAACCTACGACGCACAGGGTTTGAGTTATTCAACTCAGGGGACTTATACAAAGTATTGTGTGTTGTCCAGTGTCCATTAGAACAAAGGGGTTGGTGCTCGTACTATATTCTGTTTACTTATGACTTCTCCAGTTTTAGACAAGTATTTCGTAGAAATACAAGGTCCAAGTTTTGAGAAGTTATAAGTACAAGAATAAAGTAAAGAACCATATATTGCAAGTATCAGGATTTTTCAAGGTGATTGAAGATGCAGATACTTGTGTTTGGTATTCAGTTAATAGTAATGGTTTTGAGAACTTGCTTCTATTTCAGGTTACTCATATCTGGATGCACACCAAGTTGAGTAATGTTGATCGGCCTCTCTCTATTTAGTTGAAGTGCACCGGAGACAGCTGCATAATTTGAATCTGGATCCAATTAAATCAGTGCCTTTGTTTCTATATTGTATATAGAATGGTTCATATCTTAATGATATTAAGGTATATGGAGTTGTCCGGCTTATACTTAAAACCAGACTCTGGATAACTCAAGGCATATTTCTGTAATGGCAGTTTATAGGTTATCCCGGGCTATAGCGAGGGTTAACTTTCTACCATCTGGAAGATCAATAGTGATATTGTTCTTGACTTGCCATAGCTTTTGTAAAATGGATTCTTTTCAGAAAACATAAGTGGGAGTATGGTAAAACTGGAAGTGATTCCAGATCCATAAACGATTACTGAAAATTTAATCGAAACTAAATATTCAACTTGTTTTTGTTAGTTGTATGTATGCCCTAGAGGCCATTATTGTACATATGATGTATATTATAGTGGATGCTTCGACATATATAGAGAGGACTTTCTTGCTCGATATGATGGTATGCTCTCTGGTTGCTCTTTATCTTAACATGTATACTTGTCTCTTGATACTGTCTTGTGGTTACATGTTGGTAAAGCCCTTAGAATGTGTACTTGACTACCAGGATCATGATGCAGATCATACTAGTGGTGCCATGGTAGTCCATAAGTTCATCCTTTAATGTTCCTAGTCGTGGGTGTATCGAAACAGGGCATCGATATACTAGAGTAGACTAGCGTATACGCTTCTCGACCCATGAGATGGGCGATGGATGATCTCATATCCATTGGTGTTTGACATAAGAGATGGTATACGGGTGCTCAGTTGAGACTGGGTACACCGGACGGACTCGCCGAGAACTCCTAGATGGTATTATACCTGACGTCAGATAGTAGTTCTCTGGTGACACTGGTACAGGTTAGTCTGTAGACCCGAGATCGTCATGGAGTCTTGTGTGATTCCCACTATGCTTTGATTTACACCTTACCACGTTCAAGAGGACGTGCAAAATGGTGGTTTTTGGATACATTCCCGAGTCACATGGAGGCAATGAGCGATAGGAGGGGATTTTGGCTCTCCCGGTATTGGGGGTAGATGTCGTTCTGTGCTCGATTGGCTATAACTGGAAGTCTCTGGCCAGGGCTAATTTAGAGATTTACTGGTAAGTGTTATCAGAAGTTTCTCGATCTGTTATGAGCATCGTATCGGCATGACTTATCGAGTTATTGGGGTCTGACGTTTACCACCCCTATACTTGATATGCGACATCTCAGACGAAGAGACCAGACTGTACGGTAGTGTTACTGACAGGCTTTACAGGAGCTTGTAACGCCTTGAAAAGTCGTTTTGGTATTTTCCCGAAAATCGGTAAATATTTGGTATTTTTCCGTAAATCGTCATTATAATTATTTTCAATATAGGCCTATTTATACCTAATTTGGATAGGTAATTGCTAGTTTTTAGTAGCTAATAAGTTACTTATAAATTTCTGGTCGTTTAAAATTTTTCCCTAATTTACTATTTTTAATATTATTTTAAGCTGTTAAAAATACATTAAATTAGCGATAAATACAAATTTGATGGGCTAATTACATGCTTTAGAACCATGAAAACTAAAATCCAAGTTCTAGTTGTTTATAATCTAAGGAAATTAAAATGTGAATAAAATAAACTAAAACTTGCAATTTTGAGATTGTGGGGGGTCTTTTTGCATGGAACTTTTTTTGTAATCACTCACATTTCCTCATCCCTCATTTGGGCCGAGCCCACTGCTGGAATTCTCACCCCCCAAATATTTCCCTTCAACTCATTTGTATGTGAGGAAATAGAAGTGAAGTGTAGGATTTAAATATGTTAATTTGGAGGTATGATGTACATTGATATGAGAGGGGTTGACTTGGACAATTCCCACAACACCCACACCATTCCCCCATCCTTTCCCTGGCCAAGATTTCTGCAGCCCTCCTCCATTTTTCCCTTCTCATTTTCCTCCAAAAATTTATCATAAATTGCTTCAAAATGCAATTTTTGCCTTACAATTTCAAGCCAATTCTTCATCCAATTCTCCTTGGTTTTTTTTATCTTGAATCTTAGTGCTATGAGGCCATCTTTGGAGGCAAATTCTCTTGCTAGATCTCTAGGAAAGTGAGGTATAATCTTGACCCATTTAAATACTTATGGTTAAATTCCTTGATAAAATTGTTTTAGTGTTAAGTTAAGTGTTAATTTCTAATCTAGTGTTTTTAAAGTGAATGGTTTGAGTTTAAACTAGGGTTTTAGAAAACCATTACTAAGTTAATTAAGTCTATTTTGCTATCTAGTTGTTATACTAACATAATCTAAGAGGTTAACTTGCTTAATGGGCTTCAAATTAGTGTTAATCTAGGTTTTTCAAGTGTGAAATTTGATTGAAATTGCTAGTTTATGAAATTCTAGAAAGGGTTTGTTTATGGAAAATGGGTTTTGAAGCATGGTAAATGGGTTAATTTATTTGTAGTGGCTTTCTAATGGTTTAACTTGGGTGATTATGTTTGATAGTAGTCTTTTGTCGCAAAGCGACGATGTTTGCACCAAATTTGGAATGCTAATGCTTACTAGGTTTTTTTATAAAATTATGTGATGAATTATTTGTGATATCTTGTTGATATTATTGGCATCTCCTACGACTTTTAGGGTATGTGAATGTTAAACTTGGTTTAATCGGGTTTTGTTTTGGCGGTTGGTCCGAAACGACAATTTTAGTTAAGCTTGTAGTGTTTTTCGTGTGTGTTCCGCGCACCTTATGCACGTTGTGCCTAACTCGTTGACGTTGACCCTTTAATTTTGTGACATGCGTCATTTCATGATGTGTAACCTTATATTTTGTTTTGTGCAAATTCCAGGATCGGTCGCGGAGATTTCGGACGCGGCACGAAAAGGGAAAGCGGCGATTGGATCAAGCTAGCTGGGGATTTCCGGTGAGTAGATGTATATATCTACGAGGAGAATCGTTTGGATGGCGTGAGGCGCCCGAAAATTTAGAATTTCTAGTAATACCAGCTTGTTGCATGCAGCTCCTAGTTACCTATTTTACGGCACTGCATGACCTGTATATGCATATTTGTGTTAAATTCATTGTATAAAAACCATTGAAACCATTAAATGAGACATGCGACATAGGAAATAATTGGCTTACTTAATTCATTATATATAATTGTGCAACTTCATCGCATAGGACACTTTCACCATTACCACGGTTTTATGCTGCACGAGCACTATTCATGCGAACACACACGTCTTGGTAATTGCTATACCACAAACACTAGATAACTTGTTTAAACCGGAATTTAGAATAATTTTATCATATAAGACATATAAACCAGTACTAATATAGTAAATTCCGCAATATGAACATGTATAATTGCTAGTCATATGTGTTGGAGATAGTGCCCTCAGAGTCAATTATTAGGTCACAGGTACGTGATTGTAATGATTGAGGGAGGACCTATCCCGGTAGGACAGTCTTACTCGAGATGATAGTATGCTATCTGGTTTACCTTTATCATCGTGTACTGCTTTAGGTGACCTGACACGTCGCTATTACACGTTGATAGAGCCCCTAGGATTCTTGCTTGACCACCAGCAGTATGAGGGCGATCATATAAGTGGGAGCTGGGGGTCTATAAGCTTATCCTTAAAAGGTCCCTAGTCGTGGGAGTTTCGAGACTGGGCATCGATACTCCATTAGTAGACTAGTGTATACAGTCGAGACCCCGACGAGGGGCGGTGGCCGGTCTCACAAGCCACTGGTGTCAGTTGGATCACCTAAGATGTGTACAGGTGCTCATTGGGTTATGAGTACACCGGACAGGACTCGCCGGGAACATGCTAGTTGGTCATATACCAGACGTCAGATGGCAGTTCCCTGGTGACATGTGTGCAGGTTAGTTCATCGACCTGGGGATCGTCATTTGTCTCGTGTGAGTTCCCACTGTACTTTGATTACTACCCTACCACGGCTCAAAGGAGTCGTGCAAACAGGTTTTAGTTGGGTACAGTCCCGAGCCACATGGAGGCAGTGAGCGTATCTTCAGGGGTTCGTCTCTCCCGGTATTGGGGGTGAGGTCGTGCTGTGTCTAGGAGAGCCATTACACAAAGTCCTTGGCCAAGGCAAGGAGATTTACTGGTAGGTATTCCAGTAGTATCTCAGGGTGTTCTGGGCTACACTCCGACACGACTTGTACCGCTTTTGGGGGTCTGACTTTTACCAACCCCCTAGGCCCGCCATGCGATACTCATAGGCGAACGGACCGGACTGTACGGATATTGTCACTGACAAGCTCAGTAGGGTTGTCAGGCTGAGTTCACTCACAGACGTCCCTTTTAGTCAATACTTGGTAGCCCGTTACGTATTGGCTTATACCTCTGACGTGCTAGTGGTTAAATCCAAAACCGAGGTGTTGACGAGTCTTTAGAGTCCCCCACATTCAGTTACTCAGCTTTCGGGCGAAAGGTTGTAGAGGCCGTATGGAGATATGGCAGGGTCCGATCAGATACGTGCGGTATTGCACGGATCAGGATCGGACAGTCTGTACTATAGGCCGTATGGTTATATGGCAGGGTTCGATCAGATACGTGCGGTATTGCACAGATTAGGATCGAACGGATAATACTAGCCGGCTTTGGTATAAGCCGGATCCTAGTATAGTACAGTGTAGATTTTGTCTCATTGCATTTGTATTTCGGTCGGAATACAAATACGGGTGTGTATGCACAGTATCGGGGTTTTCCTGTAATTTATTACGGGACCAGTTTTCTGGAGTTGCCAGTTTGCTTTCCGTTTCGGCCAATTTCCTTTGTTCCGTTCATTGGCCGAAGATTGGTGGAGGAGGGTTTATTTGCATTGTTGCAAATAGGCTTTTTGTGGAGGGGGTCTTTGCTTATTTTGGCATCATGATGGTTTTCATGATGTGAACCATCATTGACTTCTCCTTCTCATGATGGCTTGACTTTTAGTGGGCATGATGGTTGATGATGATGAGGGGTGAGGTTGGTTGAGTGTGGGTTTATTGTTGTGATCATTCCCTTTTTGCATCATAACCATTCCTCTCTCTCTCTCTTGGAGATGATGGTTGCTCCACTCATTTTCTTTGGCACACACTCTCATTCTCACTCTCCTCTCTAGACTTGGCCGGCCACTCTTGATATGGGGCTGTCCAAGAATTTCTCATGGGGATTTTTGTTCATTTCATGTCAGAAAAATCCCCAAGTTCACCTAGAAAAAGTTCATGTTTCATCCCTCCACCAAAAGGCAATTCCTACAACCCCAAAAGTGAGACTTGAGGACTATATATTCTACAGCGAACCTTGGGCACGTCGAGTAGCCGGCTTCGTGCCCGAGTTGCCTCGGCATTGAGGTGGGAGCCCGTAAACAAAGTAGGCGATGTGGTGCACTTCCGGCGACGAGGAGGAGACAGGACTTTCCGCAGGAGATCGGGACCATGACGAGAAGACCGGAGGACTTGGATCGTCGGTATATCTCTATTCCCTTTCTTGTAGTTAGCTAGGACTAGTTAATGGTTCGATCCGGGTATTAGTGCGCGGCGGTTTGCCAGTTTAAGAAAATTTAAAGTTTATCACCGCTTCCGCTTTTGGCCGTCGGATTGACGGCCGGGGCGCCGCCGTGCACTTACAGTGGTATCAGAGCCTCGCCATTAATTTAGTCTAGCTTGGTGTAGTGTGTTTTTTTGTTTCGATCGATCGAATGTTCCAAAACTACATTTTTGTTAGCATCAGTTTTCTGTTGGAAATTTTTGGTGTCAAAAATTTTTTCAGGTTGTAAAATATTGATGTACTGGAAAATCTAAGAGCTCTGTAAAAATTCTACGAAGTAACTCCACAGTGGGAGCGCGGAACCGCCGCGAAAACCCCCTTCCCGCCGCCCTTCCGCCGCACACTGTGGAGATCACTTCACCAATTTTTTACAGAGGCCTTCTGGGCTTAAAATATGGGTTTTGGAATATTAAAATTGGGCCCAGGTTTTCTGTGAGTGCTACAGTTTTGATTGGGGGCCCACTTGTTAATTTTTGATCGATCGGATATTTTAAACACATTTTTCACAGTATTTACATTATATCTGCGACCGTGAATGTCACTTGATCGGTAAATCCGGTCTAACTGCTATAGCCCGGTTAGACGGATTTGCGAACGTGACTTTCACGTTGATGTTTTGTTTTTGCTGTGATGTTGCGGATCGGTCGTGGGGGATAGCCTGGATGCAATGCTAGTACAGTTTTGTTGTATTATGTACATTTGATATTGCGGGGCGAGCGTCCGACATGTGGACTGCCGTCACTGCCTGTTTGTATTATTATTTTGGGGCACGACCTGGTTGCGGTCGATGTACCCGGTATATGTATATTTTATTTTCTGTACTAGGATTGCCCCGCGGAGGGGTGCACGGATAGCCGGATTCTGGAGGGCAACAAGCCCGCATCTCATGGCATTGAGACGGAGGGGGCTTCACTCTAGGATTGGCGGGCTATTCGCCGCACTCGTAAGGGGTACAGGTTGACCCAGGAGGGGTGCCCAAGTTGCCGGATTCCGTGAAGTGCTGGGTGGTCCATTCACGGCGCTGAAGGGGGCTGCCTCGCTTCAGGTTTTGGCGGGTGACTTGCCGCGCCCGTAGGGGTCTAGGATTTCATTGCACAGGCTATCCACACGACCAGTGGAACGTCGGGTTTCAGCGGCTCTGTGAAACCCGGGGATCCCAGATATCTGTATTGTTTCTGTGATGCTGTTCATTCTCTGTGATGTTGCATTTTATTCACGCCTTGAGCGAATCTAATATATTGGTATATATATTAGTAGATGTTGTATATGTTTTGCATCCGCGCTAGTCCAGTCCCCGCTCTGTCGTTAGTAAGCTAACCTAACGGGTAATGACGGGACCCAGTGGCGAATGCGGATGGCATATACGTACATCAGTATATTTTCGTTCTTTTTGGTGTGATCAATTGATGGGACTGCATTGATTCGGATCAATGCAAGTTTAAAAACAAACCTAATCTGATGTTGTTGGAACACTTTTCAAAAAGCTGTTATTGCAAGGACGTTCACTTTTGTTTTGCATCGTGGTATTCAGTTGGAATATCCTGCTCCTCAGTCGACGAGGCAAGGGCCGAGATCCCTTCACCGGGAGTGACCCCTTGGACAGAAGTTTGCGTCAGGGCATTAACTTCACTATAGCCGATTACTTTTGCTTTGCATCGCGGTATTCATTTGGAATATCCTGCACCCCATTCTACGGGGAAAGAGCCGAGATCCCTTCACCGGGAGTGACCTCTTTAGCAACGGTTTTCGTCACTATATTTTTAAAAGCTATCCGTTCCTTCGACGATATCAAGTTCATTACGTTAAAGGTTTTCGCCAGAAACCATTCGTAGCCCTCCGTCGTTTCATATGGGTAGTCAATAGTATTCAAGCTGTGTATGTTGGCCAAAGTCAAGGCACAGTGTTTGGTAGCTGTTGGTTATTCATATGCAGCATAGATAGATGCGTTGGTTTGGAACAGTCGTACTGCCATGTTGGCCAAAGTCAAGGGCATGTACGGGTGGATTCAAATTAACCTGGAGAATGACGGGTAGAACTTGACATGTGACTTATGATATGTTGGCCAAAGTCAAGGTCATAAGAGCATGGGGCAGAAATCACATCGGGAGTTTCAAAAGAACTGAAACTTGCCAGATATGCGCATACCTTCTGGAGTGTGATAGCGTGAGCGGATTCCGTCACGTTATCATGCAATGATAGTTGGATCCCGATTCCCACTGATGAGTTAGTTTACTCCTCGGGTAACCCCGACTAATTCTTCTTTCAGGTTTGGAGGAGAATTTGAGATACAGTGGGAGGTTTCCAGATTAGATAAATTGGTGACCATTCTGATCTAGGTTAGAGTGCACGCTGAGTGTTTTCTTTTCTCTCTCTCTTTGGCAGCGACCATTGACCCGACCCTAAGACTTTGACTCAGTGACCAAGTTGACCGAACCTTCTTAAACACCGGCTTTTGGATTGTCAGAGTTGCAAACCTCATTGCCACTCCTATTTTTACCCTTTTCTCCAGGACACCCCGTTTTACTACGAACGTCCACTTCCATTGGACAAAACCATCGTATGGTTAGATACGAACTCGAAAGAATTTATTCGAGGATGGTTTCCGGTTCTGGAGAAAACGGATAGGATTATTCAGTTGTCTTTTCCTTTTACCCTCTCTCAGATTACGAGTACTCCTTGGTTTAGGGGTAGTACACCTATTACGCAAATTGGATTGTCTTCTTCCAAATCTTAGGCTGGTGCCGACCGGTAGGGAATGAAGAAAACCAATTAGCATAACGATGGTGTGCAGAAGGTATTAAGTTCAGACAAAGCAAGGGATTAGTAAGAGGGCAAAGTAAATTGCAACAGATATTCACGACCAAACCATATATTTCGTTACCACTCCCACATCACCTTTGTATTTCTCCAGGACACTCCGTATCACCACGAAGATCCACAGTTTATTTGGATACTCCATCGTATGGTTATATACGAACTCGAATGGAACTTGTTCCAGTTCGGGGATGGATTCTGGTTCAGGAGAAATAGGAATAAGGTTTATTCGGTTGTCTTTTATCTTCACCCTCTCTCATTGCGAGTGTTCCTAGGATTGGGACAGTACACCCATTATGCTTATTGGATAGTCTTCTTCCAAACCATAGGCTGGTGCCGAACGGTAGGGAAGGAAGAAAACCATTTGGCCTAAAAGGGTGTGCAGAAGGTAAAGACTAAAGACATATGAAGGGATTTGGAGAGGTGGCAAAGAACTATACGGTTACAGTCGTGAATATGGAAGAGGCATTACTAGGAATACCAGAATACCCCATCGGAACATTTCAATGTTTCAGTTTCACTGTGTAATGTTAAAGGAAAACTGATTTCCCGATTAGATACTTACTCCAGGGTATGTATTTACCAGGTACGATTCTCACATCTGTATGGTTTTACAGATGATGAGTGGGAGTAAGTTATTGGGAATTGGGTGATTATCCTCATTATATCGGGATTCGTTGTAATCAGTGATATTTGAGGAAATCACCTGGGCTGTTTGCCGGTCGGCAAATATTTGGTTTTGAATATCCGCAGTTATGCACCAATTTCAAATTGATATATCTGTACGTCTATTTTCATAGAGTGAGATATACCTTTCTGAAATTATGTCTACGACATTTACCTATATCAGTGGATGGTTAGGTAAGGAGCATTAAACAGCGGTGTAATTCTTCTTAACCATAAGTACAGTTTTCAACCTACGACACACAGTGAATGAGTTATCAGACTCAAGGAACTTATACAAAGGATTGTATGTTGTCCAGGGTCCATCAGGACAGAGGGGTTGGTCCTCGTACTATATTCGGTTTACTTATGACTTCTCTAGTTTTTAGACAGGTGTTTCGCGGAAACACAGGGTCCAAATTTTGAGAAGTTATAGGTATTTGAATAGAGTAGAGAACCAGGTATAGCAAGTATCGGGATTCTTCAAAGAGATCGAAGATGTAGGCACTTGTGTATGGTATTCAGTTGATAGTAATGATAAAGAGATTTTGCTTCTCTTTCAGGTTACTCATAATTGGAAGTATTCCTAAGTTGAGTAACGCTGATCGGCCTCCTTCCATTTAGTTGACATGCGCTGGGGACAGCTGCATGATTTGAATCTGGTTCAATTAAATCAGTGCCTCTGTTTCTATATTGGATATAGAACAGTTCATATCTTAACGATGTTAAGGTACGGGGAGTTGTCCGGTTTATGATTAAAACCAGACACTGGACAACTCAAGGCACGTTTCTGTAATGGCTGTTTGTGGGTTGACCCAGGCTATGACGAGGGTTGACTTTCTACCATCTGGATGAACAATAGCGATATTGTTCTAGACTCGCCACAGTTTTATTAAAAATGGATTTTTTCAGAAAACAGTAGTGGGAGTATGGTAGAACTGGAAGTGATTCCAGAACCATAAATGATTGCTGAAGATTTGATAAGGAACCTAAAGATTCAATCTGGATTGACATTCCATTGGCCACTCCGCAGATAAGGTGGGTAACTTCAGGCACCCGAGAGGCACTACGGTAGCCTCAAGGACGGTGACAGGGAAGTTCTTGTTTACCCACAATTGCCATTGCTGTTGTTCCAGGTTACGAGACCCGGCGGGAGGATGAGTATAGCGTCGTTCTAAACCAGTTTTAGAAGTGTACGTCTATATGACTCTGCCAGAGGGTTGTCGTAGTCAGTGGGAGCAGCGGAAGCATTGGTGGACAGGTTGCTTATGTCTATTTATAGACTAGAGCAGATGTAGCGGAGATAGATCATCTATTTCTGACGTAACAGTCATGGGTTTGACTTCATCAGAATAGGGGATGGATCTGTTGAGAAGGTAGTAGGGTGTGATATCCTGGCATTTGGATGATATACACAGAGTAGGAAAAGAAACTCCTACACTACGATCGGTTATACTTTGGTCGTCACACAGTTGTTTCTCCACAAAGGAAATGGATTTTATATCAGACATACTGGTTACTAGATCTATGGTTTTAGATCTAGATTTGGGTGGTTTCCCAATCAGGGTACTTAACAGCATTCTAAGAGTATTTAGGATGGACGACTCCTGGCACGGTAGTGTACTTGCAGGTAATGGAGTCACCCTCTCCAAAGGTGTCTTACAGACTAAAGGGGAGAGGGACGGGCATGATTGACAGATCACTTGCTCAGGCAATTGAGTCAATCGTGAGATGTCAAGTACCACACCAGATGTTGTTCTTGCACTAGATGCAATAAGTTGACATTAATCCAATCCTGGAGAAACAGTCGGAAGCAGTTTTAGAACATAAGTGGATGTTCTAGGGATATGATAACGACAGCCTCATTCAGGAGACAGTTATCATTCCAGGCTTCCAAGGTGACATGGACGACAAGGAGGTTGTCAGAGTTATAGTTTTCCTTCTGATGAGGGGCAGTATTTTGGACAGGTGGTCCAAGGCAATACTGAGGGAGGCAAGGCGCGCAGGATACTGATTAAGTTCAGTTGACGATACAGTCTAAGAAGTTTGGATTTGGAGTTCATTTATGAGCTATGTCCCATCAGACATCCAGACATATTCTGAGACAGGTATTGCTCTTTTCGGGATATGGCTTTCTCCGCGAACTTGAGATATAGAGATACATAGAAAGGAACAACTAAGCGGATCCACTCACTGAGGCTATTCCTCGAACGCAATAGTTCCGCAAACGAGCTTTGTGAGACTGACTAGTAGAGGAGTTGGATGTTCGGTATCACACGGGCTGTGAGTATGCGACATCGCAATAATTAGCCTTGAGTGCAAGTGGGAGATTGTTGGAGATAGTGCCCTCAGAGTCAATTATTAGGTCACAGGTACGTGATTGTAATGATTGAGGGAGGACCTATCCCGGTAGGACAGTCTTACTCGAGATGATAGTATGCTATCTGGTTTACCTTTATCATCGTGTACTGCTTTAGGTGACCTGACACGTCGCTATTACACGTTGATAGAGCCCCTAGGATTCTTGCTTGACCACCAGCAGTATGAGGGCGATCATATAAGTGGGAGCTGGGGGTCTATAAGCTTATCCTTAAAAGGTCCCTAGTCGTGGGAGTTTCGAGACTGGGCATCGATACTCCATTAGTAGACTAGTGTATACAGTCGAGACCCCGACGAGGTGCGGTGGCCGGTCTCACAAGCCACTGGTGTCAGTTGGATCACCTAAGATGTGTACAGGTGCTCATTGGGTTATGAGTACACCGGACAGGACTCGCCGGGAACATGCTAGTTGGTCATATACCAGACGTCAGATGGCAGTTCCCTGGTGACATGTGTGCAGGTTAGTTCATCGACCTGGGGATCGTCATTTGTCTCGTGTGAGTTCCCACTGTACTTTGATTACTACCCTACCACGGCTCAAAGGAGTCGTGCAAACAGGTTTTAGTTGGGTACAGTCCCGAGCCACATGGAGGCAGTGAGTGTATCTTCAGGGGTTCGTCTCTCCCGGTATTGGGGGTGAGGTCGTGCTGTGTCTAGGAGAGCCATTACACAAAGTCCTTGGCCAAGGCAAGGAGATTTACTGGTAGGTATTCCAGTAGTATCTCAGGGTGTTCTGGGCTACACTCCGACACGACTTGTACCGCTTTTGGGGGTCTGACTTTTACCAACCCCCTACGCCCGCCATGCGATACTCATAGACGAACGGACCGGACTGTACGGATATTGTCACTGACAGGCTCAGTAGGGTTGTCAGGCTGAGTTCACTCACAGACGTCCCTTTTAGTCAATACTTGGTAGCCCGTTACGTATTGGCTTATACCTCTGACGTGCTAGTGGTTAAATCCAAAACCGAGGTGTTGACGAGTCTTTAGAGTCCCCCACATTCAGTTACTCAGCTTTCGGGCGAAAGGTTGTAGAGGCCGTATGGAGATATGGCAGGGTCCGATCAGATACGTGCGGTATTGCACGGATCAGGATCGGACAGTCTGTACTATAGGCCGTATGGTTATATGGCAGGGTTCGATCAGATACGTGCGGTATTGCACAGATCAGGATCGAACGGATAATACTAGCCGGCTTTGGTATAAGCCGGATCCTAGTATATTACAGTGTAGATTTTGTCTCATTGCATTTGTATTTCGGTCGGAATACAAATGCGGGTGTGTATGCACAGTATCGGGGTTTTCCTGTAATTTATTACGGGACCAGTTTTCTGGAGTTGCCAGTTTGCTTTCCGTTTCGGCCAATTTCCTTTGTTCCGTTCATTGGCCGAAGATTGGTGGAGGAGGGTTTATTTGCATTGTTGCAAATAGGCTTTTTGTGGAGGGGGTCTTTGCTTATTTTGGCATCATGATGGTTTTCATGATGTGCACCATCATTGACTTCTCCTTCTCATGATGGCTTGACTTTTAGTGGGCATGATGGTTGATGATGATGAGGGGTGAGGTTGGTTGAGTGTGGGTTTATTGTTGTGATCATTCCCTTTTTGCATCATAACCATTCCTCTCTCTCTCTCTTGGAGATGATGGTTGCTCCACTCATTTTCTTTGGCACACACTCTCATTCTCACTCTCCTCTCTAGACTTGGCCGGCCACTCTTGATATGGGGCTGTCCAAAAATTTCTCATGGGGATTTTTGTTCATTTCATGTCAGAAAAATCCCCAAGTTCACCTAGAAAAAGTTCATGTTTCATCCCTCCACCAAAAGGCAATTCCTACAACCCCAAAAGTGAGACTTGAGGACTACATATTCTACAGCGAACCTTGGGCACGTCGAGTAGCCGGCTTCGTGCCCGAGTTGCCTCGGCATTGAGGTGGGAGCCCGTAAACAAAGTAGGCGATGTGGTGCACTTCCGGCGACGAGGAGGAGACAGGACTTTCCGCAGGAGATCGGGACCATGACGAGAAGACCGGAGGACTTGGATCGTCGGTATATCTCTATTCCCTTTCTTGTAGTTAGCTAGGACTAGTTAATGGTTCGATCCGGGTATTAGTGCGCGGCGGTTTGCCAGTTTAAGAAAATTTAAAGTTTATCACCGCTTCCGCTTTTGGCCGTCGGATTGACGGCCGGGACGCCGCCGTGCACTTACAATATGCATGTACCTCATTACATCATTCGGTCATACATAGTCTTTATGTCAAATATTGCAGTCGCACTGTTGATACCATAGGCATTCATCATCATTGACATGTATACTCATGGTACTTTCTTTTGGAGGATTTCAGTATTTGAGATTTATGAGATTTTGGGGAAAAACCGCAAGGATTTAATAAACCTGATATTATTTTAAACATTGAATGTTGCGGTTTTTCTCATGACATGATACATGTGTCGTCCACCATGAGTTTTCTGTTGGTTTTCAAGACCCGTTTCGAGGAGTTGGATGAACCGTCTCGGGTACATGGTGGGCCCGGTAAGGTACCCCGGGGCAAGAAGTTCGAGTAGTAGACGATGAGCCTGGCAGGGGCAGACAACCTACCGGTGATTGTTGGCACGGCGGATATCCAGAGGATACCGACCCTGGCCGTGAGATGTTGAGATATTGATATTTTGAGATGGACCAGCCGGACGACTGGGGCCGAGATGTTGGATACCGATACTTTGGGACACTGAGATATTCATTTGAGGTGCCGATGCTGGGCAAGGATTTCTGTTGATTTCATATGATATTTCCTCAGATATTTCACAGAAATTTTCCTAAGATGAAAATAATGATTTCCTCATATCAGCATATTCAGATCACGTGTTACATTGCATTCATGTCGCATACATGCTAGTACTTCATACCATATCAATATTGTAGAATTGTGACACTTTGCGTACATGCTTACAATAGTCTTTATAGATGATACATATTACTCACGAGTTGGCAACTCACCCCCGTTGTGCCACAGCCTTTTTGCAGGTCCGGTCCTTCAGTACTGTACCGGCGGACGCACTTCCTCCTTTTGCGTGGATTTGAGGATTTTGCTCGTAGGTGGGTTATGTGTTTATTTTGTTTTCCACCTTGTATACTCATTGTATCTAGTGTACTCCATCTACTGTATCATCTACCAGTACTGATGTATATTGACTTAGAGGTGAAACAGTGAGATTTGTGGGCATGTATATTGTTTCTTTGGGTCGCGCTCACTTGAGCCGACATGTTGCTTATTATTCGTGCCTTTTTATGCTTATTTGCACATTGTTTATTTATATTGAGTGGGATTTGAATCCGCCTTGGGGCGAAGAGCTAGCTCCCGCTTGGGGATGCCTTATTTCATGTTATTGATATATTCCTGTTTTGTACCCGTTTGGGGCTAGTATTTATAAAGGAGGCTCTGCCGAAATTTTCGGAAAAATCGATATTTCTTTTAAAAAGCTTGATGTGACTTACTTAATTAAAATCGCTTTCAATAATTGGTTTTCCTTCACTCTACTGCTTATTTGGTTTTGATTTCTGGGCTTTGGCTTACTTAGATTACGTCCGCCTTGAGACGTTCGTAATTTAAGTGCCAGTCACGTTCCGTACCTTTTGGGTCGTGACAAAATTGGTATCAGAGCGATAGGTTTTTCCTTTCTGAGTGTAGGATGACCCTTGGTAGATGGAGTAAGTGACTTAAGCAGGGTAACGTAGCGTGTGTATGTCCGCGGCATACTTGCGATACGGTACTCCGCCTAGGTGACTTTAGGATATACTTGCTTGAAAATTCCTTCTTCAATTCTGTGTATCCTATGATTCTATTGCACTGTTCTTATTATCCTGTTTCCTGTACCAGCCACTATGCCGCCGAAGGCTACGAGAGAGCAGAGGGCTGCCGCCCGAGATGAGATCCGAGCAGGCTCGTCCAAGACAAGGACCGAGCAAGGTGGCGTACCTATGCCTCAGGGACAGACTGATTCGCCTTCCCCCGGCTGCATGGATAGGCTAGTGTCTGGTATGGAAGAGCTACGACGGATGATGGGAGGTATACAGGAGTTACGACAGATGGTGGGATCCTTAGTAGAGGCCATTCGTGCACCGAGATCGGAGGACGTACCTACCGCAGCACAGACTACGATAGTACCTGCTGCCCAGACAGTCGGTCCTACTATTACAGTGGCTATTCCAGTATCACTACAGGATTTCATGAGGTTGAAACCCCCAGTCTTCACAGGCACCGATGCAGCGGAGGATCCGCAGACATTCCTTGACAATTTAGCTAGGATTTGCCGTTCGCTCAGATGTTCCGACGATAGATGGGTGGAGCTTACGAGTTTCCATCTGGAGGGCCATACGCAGACATGGTGGGAGTCAGTCGAGAGAGGTCGAGCTGCAGGTCTACCTCCTATGACTTGGGCCGAGTTCACAGTAGTATTTCTAGCCCGTTTCCTTCCAGAGAGTGTTCGTGACGCTCGAGCTCATAGTTTTGAGGCTTTGATCAAGACTTCAGGGATGACAGTGTCCGAGTATGATATCCAGTTTACTCAGTTGTCCCGGTATGCTCCATACTTGGTTGATACTGAAGAGAAGATGGTAAAGAGGTTTGTGTAGGGACTCAACACACGATTATTTCTTGCCATCGGTGCCCAGCACTTTGACACTTATGCAGCTGTCACTACTACAAATAAGGGTTGCCCCTACGGATTTATCTATAGGGGCAACTCACTGCCCCTACGGACATATGCGTAGGGGCCAAAAAATACCCCGTAGGTGCAAAGGCCACAGGTGCAAGTTGAGGCCCTGAACATGCCCCTACGGGCAAAATATTGCCCCTACGGATATATCTGTAGGTGTTGTTGCCCCTACGGATTACTCCGTAGGGGCAATCAAATCATATATTTTTTATGTTTTTTTGAATATATTATATGTACCTACGGATATACCCGTAGGTCCTTATTATACCCCTACGGATATATCCGTAGGTAATATGCCGTAGGGGAAAAATATCAGGAAACCTGATATTTGGCCCCTACGGATAACTCCGTAGGGGATAGACAGTGGCCCCTACGGACATATCCGTAGAGCCACTCCCAACACCCTGCACTGAGATCAGGGGGGAAAATATCAGGTTTCCTGATAGTTTGCCCCTACGGATATGTCCGTAGGGGCAACATATATACCTACGGCTTAATCCGTAGGTACATATTGTCTGTATTTTTTTTTAAAAAATGGGCTGCTAGATTTTTTCCCGCCCTGTGCACAATACTATATACATCAATCAAATCATATATTGCAGTATTCATAATCACATCTCACGCATATATATAATATACAAAAGAAACCCAAAAACTGAATATGATATAAATACAAACCAATATCAATATCGTTTCAAAATGTAGTACAATGTGATATAAATAAATACATGTTTCAAAAAATAAGAACCAAAAAGCTACCCTAGTTCGGTCCAGCTCCACCTCTGAATAACGTTAGAATAACGCGCGCCTGCTCCTCGGTCAATACACTCTGCAATGCGTCGCGGGCGGTAGTCTGAGCGGCATGTGGAGCTGGCGATGTGGTCTGCGCAGCCGCCGTCGAGGTAGTCGCTTGCGGAGCCGCGGCTGCGGGAGTCTGAGTGGGCGGTGGAGCTACAGGAGCTGTCTGCGGAACCGCAGCCGATGTAGTGGCTTGCGGAGCCGCAGCCGAAGGAGATGCATGTGGAGGCTCGGCCGATCTACCCTGTCGCGTCTGGACATAACGTGTGTAAGAAGCGTGTAAGAACTGTGTATTATTCGAATTCGTATCATTATTAAGTTATTTCGAAACCCGTTTGGATATCTAGTTTGGAAAAGCGTTGTTTATTTTAATTACATATGTATGTATGATTAATCAAACTTAAGTCTAAAACCAAATAAACTCAAGCTACGTACTAATTATGGATATGTTGATATGTATATAATATGAAATGATATTTTACTATAAAGTAGTATACATACCAGCATCTCCTTCAACTCCTGAACGGTGGCCCTCAAGCTATCCAGTTCCTGATGGACATGCCGGTCACTGGAGACGGAGGAAGTAACCGCCGGGGTGGAGTCCAACCTCATATGGGCCCTGCTAGGGCCCAATCCCCGGCCTCTCTCCCAACCTCCGTGGTGCCCTCCGTGTGCGGTGTCCAAAACTGGGGTCAGCAGCCTCGGATCGTTCTGTCCGGTAAAATCGATCCCCGAGGCCTGGGCCTACTCAACCACCCGCTCCTACACCCACATTAAGCAGTAAAGTATAAGTATAAAATTTAAACTTGAACCTTCCAAAACTAAAATTTCAAATTTGGGTAGAAAAAATATTAACACTTACACAGTACTCCTGGATAGCGATGTCGGGATATCGAAGCTCGCCCGTGGCGGGATCTGTCGAGGTGCCGTGGACGACAAGATATGCGGACAGCACGCTCGGTGTACCACCTGACGCCACGGTCCGAGATGTCTGCAATATTAGAAAGTAACTTTTAATATTAGAAATATTAGAGAATAACTCTTAATATTGCAGAATATTAGAGAATAACTCTTAATTTACCGATAACTCCATGGCTCGAGTAATGTTCCTCGAGCCACCTGTATAAGTGGGGCGACCCCTCTTCGCCGACTTCCTGTTCTCCATATTCTGAGCGGCGTGTTTCTGCACAACGCATTAACATTTAGTTTTCTAATTAAGAAACACAAAGAAATAAATTATATCATAAATAATGAATTAAATTTAAAATACATACCTGTTTGCGTTCGGAGTCGAAATAAGCGCACAATAGAGGCCATGTCTCTACGTCGACTCTCGCAAACGCCGGAGTAGATAGGAGGGCCGCTCTCTCTGCCTCGGGGGTCGCTATCCACAGGGAGTAGCAGTCGGCCTTCAGCTCATTCCTGTTGTATCGGACCTTGGCCTGCATGTTCTTCATCAGGCCATTGTACAGAGCATGAAGGTCGAGCACCCTCCCCGGGTGATCAGGATCGGCTACAGGCTGAAAATCGTAATCCAACTGAAAATACAAAGAAAAACATTGTTATTAGATTGCAAGTGTTAATAATAAATATATTGGATAGATCAAATGAAAATATATATTAATACATACCCGAGCCTGATCAAAGAAGAGGGCGAATGAGCGCTGGTGCTGCTCGCCCCACTCAACGTGAAGTGGATAGTTCTTCACGATCCGGCTCTCGTCCCCCAAATACCGGCCGAACCTCTCGGCATGAGGACCGGTATAGCGATAGTCAAGGGTAAAAAATAGGGGGAATGCTGCCTCCCCCCTAGCTCTATCAGGCCTCAGCCTATGGGACTGATTCGGGCCTCGAGTCCCCCTCTGGGGATGGAGAGGCCCTGCGTCTGCACGAAGTATCAAGACAATCAATAATAAGACAAAGTTGTATTAAGAAATCAAGGTTAAACAAAAATTCAAGTGTGATATATACCTCCGGTGACTAGCGCACGAGCCTGGGCCCGAGCAGCAGCACGAGCGGGACGATAGTTCCTCCAGTGAGGAACAACCGGGGTCCCAGACCCGGACGCATCCCCTCCAACTATAAAATAAACATCGACGCTAAATTTCCATGAAGTTCATATTTATTCTATAGAGCATATGTAAAATGAATAAATATTTTAAATTTATTCATACTAACCTGCAGACGATGCGGAGGGTATGGAAGCGGCAGGAGTGGCCCTTGTGGAAGGTGTAGATGCACCACCTATAATTAGACAATTAAAAATAGATTATATAATTAATTGCAAAAAGAATGTGTAGATCAATAATATAACGTTCTAAATCAATATGCATGCACTATAGGATATATAAACATACCCGCAGGTGCGGTGGTGTCACCACCTACAGCTAGACAATAATAAAAATTGCTAAGTAAGAGCAAAAGGAATGTGTGTATTTATGATATAGCATTCTAAATCAATATACATACACTATATGATATATAAACATACCTGGAGGAGCGGGGGTGGCCTCTGTCCCAAATGTAGACGCATCACCAACAACTAGACAATCAAACATTGACAATATAAGTAATTTTGACATAAACATGCATGAATATCTGTAATATTACATTCAAAATGGATATGCGTGCAGTATACCTGGAGGTGTGGCAAAATCCACATGGAAGGAGGCATCAGAAGGGGTCTCCGATCTGGGTGCAAGACCGGCCCTCTGAAGCTCCCTACGGAGCTCTCCGGGCTGCCTCTGCCTCTGCCTCTGCCGCGGATGGATCTCCTGCCGCCCCTCGCTGCTCCCGACATCGTCATCAAATCTAGATAAACGGTTCGTGGACGCATTAGACAATCATTAAAAGTATTGACTATATATGATCTAGAGCGTAAAATGTGAAGTAATAATATAACATTACTGATAACCTTTTTCGTTTCGTGGGCGCATCATACATATCTACTTGGATTTCATCGTCGATGTCATTTCTAACCCACGTAACTTCATGATCGGTCGAAGACAACCAGTCCTTCGAAACAGACGGTCGGAGCACTTTAAGCCTTCTCTCTTCTTCGTCCTCATCGCTGTCCTCGTATACTAGGACATCGTAGACATCTCTAGGTTTCCATCGGCATACAACACTCCACCCCGGATGCTTCAAACACTGTGAGTAGTGTTGAAATGAACATCTAATCTATCTTTGTACATGGAGAACCAGCGGAAAGGTACCGACGAAATATCTCGAAACGGATGAAAACACAAGTGAATGAAGGCGTTTGCTTTATACATTCTTAACTTGTCCACACGGGACAAATCTATGGGTTACCATACGATTGAATTTTCTCGTCGCGTAGACTATACGATGGTTGTTAGTATCGAGCTATACTGTCCGATATTTAACAACTCCGTATAGTTCTAGGTCACGACGAGCATCGCACATATGTTAACCGATAGACGGGGACTAAGTGGCGCTTTTAGTTTCATATATGAGTTTCGATGGGGATATGAAGGTTTCATATTATCATCGAGTATCATATATTGGTTTTAACCCGAACATCTCGAATCGCTCCCTAGTTATGCATTTGTATGTGTGTGTTCCGGCTGTCGGGGGTAGGCTTCTATCCCATTAAGAATGTATAGAGCGAACGCCCATCAATTGTGCTTTCAACCGTTTCGAGTAAATTTCGGCAGCACCTCCCCGCTGTTCTCCGAGTACACTGTAATAGAATAGATAATCATTTCAAAGCTGTGAAACAACGTTGAAATGAACATCTAATCTATCTTTGTACACGGAGAACCAGCGGAAAGGTACCGACGAAATATCTCGAAACGGATGAAAACACAAGTGAATGAAGGCGTTTGCTTTATACATTCTTAACTTGTCCACACGGGACAAATCTATGGGTTACCATACGATTGAATTTTCTCGTCGCGTAGACTATACGACGGTTGTTATTATCGAGCTATACTGTCCGATATTTAACAACCTTCGTATAGTTCTAGGTCACGACGAGCATCGCACGTATGTTAACCGATAGACGGGGACTAAGTGGCGCTTTTAGTTTCATATATGAGTTTCGATGGGGATATGAAGGTTTCATATTATCATCGAGTATCATATATTGGTTTTAACCCGAACATCTCGAATCGCTCTCTAATTATGCGTTTGTTGTGTATTCTTGTTGTATGTGTGTGTTCCGGCTGTGTGGGGTAGGCTTCTATCCCATTAAGAATGTATAGAGCGAACGCCCATGCCCCTTTTACCAATCAAGAGAATACTACTAATAACTTATTGATAACATAAACAATATAATAATATTTTAGTATGTCAGGTTAAAATAATTGTATTAGCAAATACATTTTAGATAGTTATATAGACTACAAATTTCCAGAGAGAAAAAGTGGATGGGCAAGGAGAACAGAAGTTCCACTGTATTCACTTTTTGGATGGAACGATTTGTTAGGCGGAAATCTATCATATACCAAAAAAGTTCTAACTGAAACCATCAACTTCCAATATTAGATTCATTCATAACTAACAATAAAAGGTTCTACTACTCATTTTATTTGACTGACACCAAATAAACCTATCCCATTAAAGATATACTTCAAAGTTCCAAACACCAATTCCAATTGACTAACACCCTTACTTAATTTGGGTCAACAACATAAGCTTATTGAATATTATCAATCACTAAAGTAATATTAAGGAGTATGATAAAGTTCAATGTCAAGACCATGCATAAATTCTCGGAAGAAACATTCAAAAAAAATGATATCATGATCACTCAAGTAATATCTAATTTTCCCACAATAATTGAAAGGCATAGAGTTGAAGGGGATTATGAAGAAAGAATGGACCCAGTCACCACCCATCAAGCAGCTTTCTCCCTACACCAATTTACTTTCTGTTTTGTGGAAGACATCCTAGTGTTGTCAAATATCTTACGACATGCAAATCAATCTTACGATTCAATACAAGATACAGGAAAATTAATAAGTATCTTATGAATGTATTTGTTGGATGATTGGATCAAGTAGTTTTAGGATACAATTTCTGCATCTTACAATATAATATAATGGAATCACAAATATTCAACCCAACTAATAAATGTGTTTCAAATATATTTAGAAAGATTTTTTAGTCACATTTTGGTTGCTAGTTTTAAGATGAGAAAACGGAGTATACGTTTGAATTTCCTATGTTGGCGGGACACATAACATCACTAAATTCATCGATCCATCCATGTATTTTGTTGTCATCAATCCACCTAACCCTAACCCTAACCTAACCCTAGCCCCATCCCCACCCAGCCCCTGGGGCAGCCCCCAGCCCTAGCCCAGCCCAGCCCCAGCCCCCAGCCCCCAGCCCCAGCCCAGCCCAGCCCCAGCCTAACCTTAACCCTAACCCCAGCGCGGCCAGCTAAACCCCAACACCAACCCTAAGGCAAACCCTAACCCCAGCCCCAGCCCCAGCAGCAGCGAACCCCAACCCTAACCCTAACCCCAACCCCGACCCCGACCGCAACCCCTGCCGAACCTCAACTCGAGCACGCGCAACCCTCCGACCCCAGACCCAGCACGTATGTTAATCAAAAAATTCTTTAATTTACCTCAAGAATTACTCACCTGACCGGCGGTGGCGACGACCCGAACGGCGCTGGCGACGACCTGAACGGCGGTGGCGACGAGAACGCCGGTGGCGACGAGGAGGACGACGGTGGCGACGAGGAGTTGTTTTCGCGCGCGATCGAGATCGAGAGAGAAAGAAATTGTGAGCGTAGGCGATCGATCTGAGGTTTAGTAATTTGATATTTAGTTGCCACTACGGATATACCCGTAGGTTCTTTGTTTGCGGCTCCGTAGGGGCAAACACCAAATTAAGAATTAATATTTTTATTCTTGGACGTCTGGGCCCGTAGGGGCAACCTTTTAGCCCTACGGATTAATCCGTAGGGCCAAGTTAAACCTTCCCCTACGGATTCCAATATCCGTGGGGGCAACCCCCTATTTTACATGTTATTGATACGGCCTTACGGATGGAGGCGCGCATTTCAGAGACTTTGGCTGTTTTTGGGTTGAAGAGGATTCGTACCGATATGCCAGCTCAGAGGCATCGTGCCAGATTCTTTCCGAGAGATGGTGGCGGCAGAGGAGTTGGACGGGTGAGCTATTTGGTTCTTATCTGCAGAGACAGCAGGCGTCGCCAGGATGTTTTGGGTGTGGGAGTCCGCACTATCGTATCAGAGACTATCCGGTGAGACGACGGGGAGCGGCGACAGTTCCACACTTGACTTTACTACCTTCACCACCTCCTCAGTGAGCTCTACTTCCTGCCTCCGGTGATGCTCCACGTCAGTTAGGCGCCCCAAGGGCCGTGGATGTGGCGGTCCTATTCAGAGAGGATGAGGAGGCCGAGGCCGAGGACAGCCAGCTATTGGTGGAGGACATGCCCGAGTATTCGCTTTGACTCCACAGGATGCGCAGGCATCCAATGCCGTTGTGACAGGTACCTTCCCAATATGTTCTTTTGACGCGTGAGTATTATTCGACCCAGGTTCCACACATTCGTATGTATCTACACACTTTGCACCGATGTTGGGCTGTGAGTCATCGTCGTTAGATCAGCCGCTTGTTGTTATTACTCCGGTAGGCGAGTCGTTTGTCGCTCATTTTGTGTTTCGTTTAAGTTCCGTTCGTATCGGGGAGAAGGATTCGTTGGTTGATTTGATTCACCTCGATATGTTAGACTTTGATGTGCTTCTGGGCATGGACTGGCTGGCCACTTGTTATGCATCTGTGGACTGCCGTGAGAAGGCAGTCAGATTTAGCTCTCCGGGAGAGCCAGTCCTTGTTATTCAGGGAGACCACAACGTCACCCTTCCCAGCTTGATTTCGTCTCTTCGCCCCGGTCAGCTATTGCGGAAGGGATGTCAGGGATTCTTAGCTTATGTTTGTGATACTCGAGCTGCAGAGGTTCCTTTGGACCAGGTTCCGATTGTTAGTGAGTTCCCTGATATTTTCACTGACGAGCTGCCTGGGTTACGCCTGAGCACGATATCGCTTTCTGCATTGACTTGATTCCCGACTCAGGGCCTATTTCCATACCGCCTTATCGGATGGCCCCGGCGGAGCTTAGAGAGCTGAAGGATCAGTTGCAGGATTTGTTAGATATAGGGCTTATTCGACCTAGTGTGTCTCCGTAGGGTGCTCCTATCCTGTTCGTCAAGAAGAAGGAAGGCAGTTTGCGCTTGTGCATTGATTACCGCCAGCTGAATAGAGTTACCGTACGGAACAGATATCCCTTACCACGTATCAATGATTTTTTTGACCAGCTTCAGGGTGCGGGATAATTTTTGAGGATTGACTTGCGATCGGGTTACCATCAGTTGCGGGTGCGGCAGGAGGATATTCCGAGGACGGCTTTTCGCACACGTTACGGGCACTTTGCACCGATGTTGGGCTATGAGTCATCGTCGTTAGATGATTTGTTTGACCAGCTTCAGGGTGCGGGATACTTTTTGAGGATTGACTTGCGATCGGGTTACCATCAGTTGCGGGTGCGGCAGGAGGATATTCCGAGGACGGCTTTTCGCACACGTTACGGGCACTGTGAGTTTTTGGTGATGTCGTTCGGACTCACCAATGCACCAGCCGCGTTTATGGACTTGATGAACTGCATTTTCAGGCCGTATCTAGATCTGTTCATTATCGTGTTTATCGACGACATTTTGGTGTATTCTCGAAGCCGAGAGGAGCACGAGCAGCACTTGCGGACCATATTACAGACTTTGAGGGAGCACCAGCTGTTCGCGAAATTTTCCAAGTGCGCGTTTTGGCATGACAGCGTTGATTTCTTAGGTCACGTGATTATTAGAGATGGCATATGTGTGGACCCGAAGAAGATCGAGGCCGTTCAGCATTGGCCCAGACCGATATCAGTTACGGAGATCCGCAGTTTCCTAAGCCTGGCCGGCTACTACCGATGATTTGCTCAGGACTTTTCCTGTATTGCTGCACCGTTGACCGGGTTGACCCGGAAGGGAGTTCTTTTTGATTGGATCGAGACATGCGAGCATAGCTTCCAGCAGTTAAAGACTCGTCTGACTACTGCACCAGTGTTGTGATTGCCTTCGGGATCGGGCGGATTCGTAGTTTATTGCGACGCTTCTCGAGTGGGACTAGGATGCAGCATGACAGGGTTATTGTGTATGCTTCTCGGCAGCTGAAGACACATGAACAGAACTATCCTATGCACGATTTAGCGATGACTGCTGTGGTGTTTGCACTCAAGATCTAGAGACATTACCTATACGGCGAGTCGTGTCAAATATTTACGGACCACAAGAGCTTGAAGTACATATTTCAGCAGCGAGACCTGAATCTGAGACAGCGCCGTTGGATGGAGCTGGTGAAAGACTATGATTGCGAGATCCTTTACCATCCAGGCAAGGCGAACGTAGTAGCTGATACTTTGAGTAGGAGGTCCAAAGATAGTTTATCCTATTTGAGCGCCGTACAGAGGCAGTCGTCAGCAGATTGGCAGATTTTATGCGACAGCCAAGTGCAGTTTGAGTTCACTCCGATAGAGGGACAACTTGCGCATGTTCATGCACATCCGCAGTTGCTTAACCGTATTTGAGAGGCACAGCCCAGTGATGACCGTCTTTCCGAGATCATAGAGCAGGTTCGGCAGGGCAGAGTTTCCGAGTTCATGATCGATGATCAGGGGGTACTGCGATTTGGGACTCGATTGTGCGTACCAGATTCTGAGGGTCTGTGGCGTGAGATTCTTGAGGAGGCACATAGATCGATGTATAGCGTTCATCCTGGTTCCACCAAGATGTACTACGATTTGCGAGATGTTTATTGGTGGGACGGAATTAAGAGGGACGTCACTGATTTCGTGTCGAGATGCCTGACTTGTTAGCAAGTCAAGGCCGAGCACCAGAGGTCCGCGGGAGAGTTGCAGCCTTTGCCCATTCCGGAGTGGAAATGGGAGAAGATTTCTATGGACTTCATCGTGGGTCTACCCAGGACCAGTCGAGGGTATGACTCCATTTGGGTGATCGTGGATCGTTTGATGAAAGTGGCTCACTTCCTACCAATGAAGACCACTTTCGGTTTTGCTCAGTATGCCCAGATTTACATCGACGAGATCGTACGGTTGCATGGCGTCCCGACATGTATTATGTCAGACTGAGGCACCCAGTTTACCAGCCGACTATGGCAGAGACTTCAGGAGGCGTTGGGCACCCGTTTGAGTTTCAGCACAGCATTTCATCCGCAGACCGACGGCCAGTCAGAGTGGACTATTCAGACTCTTGAGGACATGCTCCGAGCGTGCGTTTTAGACTTCGAAGGTAGCTAGGATCACCAATTACCCTTAGTGGAGTTCTCCTACAACAACAGCTTCCAGGATAGTATTCAGATGGCACCTTTCGAGGCCTTGTATGGGAAGAGATGCAGATCGCCCGTCTGTTAGACAGAGCTCAGCGAGAGCAATATTTTGGGGCCGCAGATTGTTGAGGAGACGACCGAGAAGATATAGTTGATTCGAGATCGGATGAGAGCGGCTCAGAGCAGGCAAAAATCGTATGCGGACCGACACCGTCGTAGACTAGAGTTCGCAGTTGGCGATCATGTTTTTCTGAGGGTCTCTCCGATGAAGGGCGTGATGCGATTTAGGGGAAAAGGAAAGCTTAGTCGCAGATTTGTGGGTCCCTTCGAGATCCTCGAGTGTGTCGGCGCAGTTGCGTATCGTTTGGCTCTTCCACCCAGCTTTCCTGATGTTCACCCCGTCTTCCACGTTTCGAGGCTCCGCAAGTACCTTCACGACCCTTCACATGCGATTCAGCACCCGACGATCCAGTTGGAGCGCGACCTTTCTTTTGCAGAGCGGCCGGTGGTCATCCTGGATCGGCAGGTGAAGAAATTGAGATCGAAGGTTATACCGACCGTCAAGGTCCTTTGGCGTGGCCCGAGCAGCGAGGAGGTCACCTGGGAGATCGAGGACGAGATGAGGAAGAAATATCCCCATCTTTATGAAGGTACGCGTAGCTAGATTTTTAAATTCGGGGACCGAATTTCTTTAAGGGGGGAAGATTGTAACGCCTTGAAAAGTCATTTTGGTATTTTCCCGAAAATCGGTAAATATTTGGTATTTTTCCGTAAATCGTCATTATAATTATTTTTCAATATAGGCCTATTTATACCTAATTTGGATAGGCAATTGCTAGTTTTTAGTTGCTAATGAGTTACTTATAAATTTCTGGTCGTTTAAAATTTTTTCCCTAATTTACTATTTTTAATATTATTTTAAGCTGTTAAAAATATATTAAATTAGCGATAAATACAAATTTGAATGGGCTAATTACATGCTTTAGAACCATGACAACTAAAATCTAGTCAGTAAAATAAATTTTTAGCTTTTTATTCCAAGTTCTAGTTGTTTATAATCTAAGGAAATTAAAATGTAAATAAAATAAACTAAAACTTGCAATTTTGAGCTTGTGGGGGTCTTTTTGCATTGAACTTTTTTTGTAATCACTCACATTTCCTCACCCCTCATTTGGGCCGAGCCCACTGCTGGAATTCTCACCCCCCAAATATTTCCCTTCAACTCATTTGTATGTGAGGATATAGAAGTGAAGTGTAGGATTTAAATATGTTAATTTGGAGGTATGATGTACATTGATATGAGAGGGGTTGACTTGGACAATTCCCACAACACCCACACCATTCCCCTATCCTTTCCCTGGCCGAGATTTCTGCAGCCCTCCCCCTCCATTTTTCTCTTCTCATTTTCCTCCAAAAATTCATCATAAATTGCTTCAAAATCCAATTTTTGCCTCACAATTTCAGGCCAATTCTTCAAATTCTTTTGCTAGATCCCTAGAAAAGTGAGGTATAATCTTGACCCATTTAAATACTTATAGTTAAATTCCTTGATGAAATTGTTTTAGTGTTAAGTTTAGTGTTAATTTCTAATCTAGTTTTTTAAAAGTAAATGGTTTAAGTTTAAACTAGGGTTTTAGAAAACCATTACTAAGTTAATTAAGTCTATTTTGCTATCTAGTTGTTATACTAACCTAATCTAAGAGCTTAACTTGCTTAATAGACTTCAAATTAGGAGCTAGAGCGGGCTTGCTTATTGATCTTCTGATCGCTCAATACCCGGGTAGCCATTACGTCCAGCTAGTACCGCTGACGGCTTATGGGTGCTTGATATGATCATCACCTACTGCAGGCATATTCACGAGTCTTTAGAGTCCTACACAGAGGTTTCACTGGCTTAGACAAAACGAAGTAGGAGCACATATGTAATATGTGTAGGACCGAGAATAATACGAGTATGTGATACCATATTCTATTCTCATGATTTATTCGTATCGATCGGTTATATGTGATATAGCCGGGTTATCGAATCAAGTGTTGATTCGATAAGTTGATACAAATTATATTAGTCGGTTGTATGTGATATAGCCAGATTATTAAATCAAGTATTGATTTGATAATTTAATATATAATTATATATGTGATATACTAGATTACATTAACTAATATTAGCTCACTTAAACATTTCTTTCTCTCACTTGAGTGTGCATGTAATATATATGTGATATATATTAGTGTACATTTTTGTGTCATGCTTGATGATACACACTACATGGGTGTATGAGACTTACACCATACTAATTATAATGTAAGGTTTAAATATTTAAAGTAAATCCAAATTAGTGGATAATTAGTCACATGCATGAATCTTGTAGAAGCTTGTGGATGCATTGACTTAGTCTACTAATTTTGTTTTACTTAAGATATTTATTAACCTAACCATTATAACTTAGCCATGGTTATGTCTCTACATGAGTTAGTATATGATACAAACTCACCCATGGTTACCATTCACTCTCACAATATTATCTCTCTTTGTAACATTTCAAAAAAATAAAATATTATTTTTGGGAATTTTTATAATTTAATATTAATTTTTAATGAATATTTTAATATTTCGGTATAATTAAATACCGATAAATGGGGAAAATATTGGAAAAATTATGGAAAATTCTAAAATAGGGTATTTTATGGAATTTTGCCATTTTTAAGTTTTTATGATTAATTATATGCTAATTTAGTGCTAATCGCGATTATAAATCGCTAATCGGGTTTTTAGCATTTTTGGTGCAAAACATGCACATTGTCATTTTTCCACACTTGTTACCTTTTCTTACATGTTGTGGGTAGTTAGTTGCCTAGGGTTACCTTTGAGTGAGAAAGAATAAAGAAAAAGGAAAAGAAAAGAAAAATGTTGGAATGATTAGGAGAGAGAGAGGAATGGGTCAACCCTTCTTTTTTAAACCATCCCCCATCATTTTCCCCTTCTCATTCTCTCTCCTCTCCTTCCCTTGCTGCTGCAGCCCCTCCCTCTTCTTCCTCCTCCCGCTATTGGATATAGTGCCCTCAGAGTCAATTATTGGATCACAGGCACATAATTCCAATGATTGAGGGAGGATCCATACCGGTAGGACAGTCTTACTCGAGATGATAGTATGCTATCTGGCTTATCTTTATCATCGTGTACTGCTTTAGGCGACTTTACAGGTCACTATTGCACGTTGATAGAGCCCTTAGGATTCTTGCTTGACTACCAGCAGTATGATGGCGATCATATACGTGGGAGCTGGGGTCTATAAGCGCATCCTTAAATGGTCCTTAGTCGTGGGAGTTTCGAGACAGGGCATCGATACTCCAGAGTAGACTAGTGTATACAGTCGAGACCCCGACGAGGGGCGGTGGCCAGTCTCATAAGCCACTGGTGTCAATTGGTTCACCTAAGATGTATACAGGTGCTCATTGGGTTATGAGTACACCGGACAGGACTCGCCGGGAACATGCTAGTTGGTATTATACCTGACGTCAGATAGCAGTTCCCTGGTGACATGTGTACAGGTTAGTTCATCGACCTGAGATCGTCATTTGTCTCGTGTGAGTTCCCATTGTACTTTGATTACTACCCTACCACGGCTCAAAGGAGTCGTGCAAACAGGTTTTAGTTGGGTACAGTTCCGAGCCACATGGAGGCAGTGAGCGGATCTGCAGGGGTTTGTCTCTCCCAGTATTGGGGGTGAGATCGCGCTGTGTCTAGGAGAGCCATTACACAAAGCCCTCGGCCGAGGCAGGAGATTTACTGGTAGGTATTCCAGTAGTATCTCAAGCTGTTCTGGGCTACACTCCGACACGACTTGTACCGCTTTTGGGGGTCTGACTTTTACCAACCCCCTAGGCCCGCCATGCGATACTCATAGACGAACGGACCGGACTGTACGGATATTGTCACTGACAGGCTCAGTAGGGTGTCCGGATGAGTTCTCTCATCGACGTCCCTTTTGGTCAATACCCGGTAGCCCGTTACATATGGCTAATACCTCTGACGTGCTAGTGATTAAATCCATGGCCAAAGTATTGACGAGTCTTTAGAGTCTCCCACAGACAGTTTCTCAAGTTTCGGGCAAAACGCTGTAGAGGCCGTATTGAGATATTGCAGGGTTCGATCTTATACGTGCAGTATTGCATGGATCATGATCGGACGGATAATACTAGCGGGCTTTGGTTTAAGCCGGATCCTAATATTGTACAGTGTAGATTTTGTCTCATTGCATTTGTATTCGATCGAAATACAAATGCGGGTATGTATATACAGTCGCGGGGTTTTCCTGTAATTTATTACGGGATAAGGTTTTTGAAGTTGCCAGTTTGTATTCCGTTTCGGCCAGTTTTCCTTTGTTCCTTCATGACCGGATTTTTCTGATGGAGGGGCTAATTTGCAAATATGCAAATTAGCAATTGTGGAGGGGGTTTTTGTGATATGGAGGGTTTATGGTGGCTATTGGATTATTAGATTCTTTTTGAATCATATTTCTTTGCATTAATGAGATTGGATTTGTAAAAGATATTGATGTGATATAATTTCCTCATTATCATCACTTTTTCCTTACACTCACCCTTGCCTTTTCTTGTGCTCACCTCCCTTGTATCTTTTCCTCTCTCATTAGTCATGGCCGGCAACTACTAGAGGATGAGGAAATTTCATTTTGGTGGTGGGAAATTCTTGTTCTCATTTTTGCTTACGCCAAAAATCCTAAGCTCATTTCCATTGTTCATTCCTCCATCTAAAATGGCAACTTCAATTACCCCATTGAGACAAACCACTCTACACTAGCCTACAGCATTCTTGGACACATCGACTCGCCAACTTCATGCCCGAGTTGCCTCGGTCCAGAGGTAGGAGCCCGTAAAAGAACCCGACGATGTGGTGCCCATTCCGACAAGGAGATGAAGACCGGAGATTCCGCGAGGAGATCGGGATGGAGGCCGAAGACCGAAGGACACGGATCGCTCGGTATAGCCCTCTATCCCTTCTCTAGATAGCTAGGTGTAGGTTAATGGTTCGATCCGGGTTTTAAGCATATGATAGCTCCAGTTTCTAGTTTGAGAAAAAATTTCTTTTCAGCATTTTGGCCTCTGAAAGACGGCCGGGACGCTACCGTAGTCTTACATGGTATCAGAGCCACGCCATTAACCTAGTCTGACTTGCTCTAACGTGTTTACAAGTTCGATCGAACGGATTTTCCAAAAACCCCGTTTTCAAGTCCTGGTTTCTGTCGAATTTTTGCTGTGCTCAAAAAATTATTTGGTACATTGCAAAAATACGTGCATGGTTTTCTATGCATTCTGTGAAAATTTGGTCGGCTGAAGTTACTGTAGCGCGGCGGATCAGCGGCCAAAACCACGTTTTGGCCGCGGATCCGCCGCCGTACTGTGGCCAAACTGCACCAAATTTCTACAGTGGGTTTCTGACATGGAAATAGGGTTTCTGGTATAGTCTTTTTGGGCCCAGATTTATTTTGAGTGCTACAGTAGTGCTTGGGGCCCACTTTGAGAAATTTAGTCGATCGAAAATTTTAAACATGTTAGTTCACAGTATTTACATTATATCTGCGACCGTGAATGTCATTTGATCGGTAAATCCTGTCTAACTGCTATAGCCCTTTTAGACGGATTTGCGAACGTGACATTCACGTTGATGTTCTGTGTTGTGCTGTGATGTTGCGGATTGGTCGTGGGGGATAGCCTGGATGCAATGGTAGTACACTTTAGTTTATTATGTACATTTGATATTGCGGGGCGAGCGTCCGACATGTGGACTGCCGTTACTGCCTGTTTGTATATTATTCTTTTGGGGCACGACCGGGCTGCGGTCGATATACCCGTTGTATGTATATTTTACTTTCTGTACTAGGATTTCCCCGCAGAGGGGTGCACGGATAGCCGGGTTCTAGAGGGCAACGGGCCCGCATCTCATGGAGTTGAGATGGAGGGGGATTCACTCTAGAATTGGTGGGCTATTCGCCGCACTCGTAGGGGGTACAGGTTGACCCAGGAGGGGTGCCCGAGTTACCAGATTCCGTGAAGTGCTGGGTGGTCCATTCACGTTGTTGAAGGGGGCTGCCTCGCTTCAGGTTTTGGTGGGTAACTTGCCGCGCCCGTAGGGGTCTAGGATTTCATTGCACAGGCTATCCACACGACCAGGGGAACGTCGTGTTTCAGTAGCGGCTCTATGAAACCCGGGGATCCCAGATATCTTTATTGTTCTGTGATGCTTATTACATTTCTGTGATGTTGCATTTTATCACGCCTTGAGCGAATATTATATATTGATATATATACTAGTAGATGTTGTATATGTTTTGCATCCGCGCTGGTCCAGTCCCTGCTCTGTCGTTAGTTAAGTAACCTAACGGGTGATGACGGGACCCAGTGGCGAATGCGGATGGCATATACGTACATCATTATTTTCATTCTTTATTGGTGTGATTAATTGATGGGACTGCATTGATTCGGATCAATGCAAGCTAAACAAACCTATTCTGATGTTGTTGGAACAATTTTTTTCAAAAAGCTGTTATTGCAAGGGCGTTCTCTTTTGTTTTGCACAGTGGTATTCGGTTATGAATATCCAGCACCTCAGTCGACAAGGCAAGGGCCGAGATCCCTTCACCGGGAGTGGCCCCTTGGACAGAAGTTTGCGTCAGGGTAATAACTTCACTATAGCCGATTTCCTTTTACTTTGCATCGTGGTATTCAGATGGAATATCCTGCACCTCATTCTACGGGGAAAGAGCCGAGATCCCTTCACCGGGAGTGACCTCTTTAGCAAAGGTTTTCGCCACTATATTTTTTATAAAAAGCTATCCGGTTCCTTCAACGATACCAAGTTCATTACATTAAAGGTTTTTCACCAAAAACCAACCATATCCCTCCATCATTTCAGATTAGTATTGCTTAGTATTCGTGCTACGTATATCGTGCTCAGCCGAGGCGTAGTGTGCGGTAGCTCTGTAATGCTTTTCTGTCTTATGGATATGTGATTGGTTAGGACAGTCGTACGGTCATTTTGGCTCAGTCAAGGACTCGTGCGGGTGCGTCTAATGCAATCAAGATAATGACGGGTTGAACATGGCTAGGATCCTTTGATATGTTGGCTCAGTCAAGGTCACTTGGGTCCTAGGGGTAAAAATCATATCGGGAGTTTCTAAAGAAACTGAAACTTGCCAGATATGCGCATACCTTCTGGAGTGTGATAATGTGAATGGATTCCGTCACATTATCATGCGATGATAGTTGGATCCCGATTCCCACTGATGAGTTGGTTTACTCCTAGGGTGATCCCGACTAATTCTTCTTTCAGGTTTGGAGAAGAATTTGACGTTACAGTGGGAGGCTTCCTGATTAGATAAATTGATAACAATTCTGATCTAGGTATCTAGTGCACGCTGAGAGTTTCTTTTCTCTCTCTCTTTGGAAGGGACGATGACCCGGCCCGTGACTATGACTCAGTGACCAAGTTGACCGAACCTTCTTATAAGACTGGCTTTTGGATTGTCAGAGTTGCATACCTCATTGCCACTCCTACTTTTACCCTTTTCTCCAGGACACCCCGTATTACTACGAACGTAAACATCCATTGGATAAAACCATCGTATGGTTATATACGAGCTCGAAGGAATTTATTCGAGGATGGTTTCCGGTTCTGGAGAAAACGGATAGGACTATTCAGTTGTCTTTTCCTTTTACCTTCTCTCAGGTTGCGAGTGCTCCTTGGATTAGGGGATAGTACACTTGTTACGCTTATTGGATAGTCTTCTTCCAAACCATAGGCAGGTGCCGAACGGTAGGGAATGAAGAAAACCAATTAGTCTAACGATGGTGTACAGAAGGTATTATGTAAAGACAAATAAAGGGATTAGTAAGAAGGCAAAGTAAACTGCGACTGCTATTCACGACCAACCCAAGTATTTCCTTACGACTCCCACTTCACCTTTGTATTTCTCCAGAACATTCCGTATCACTACGAAGATCCACAGTTATTTAGATACTCCATCGTATGGTTATATACGTGTAGGGTTCCTAGGCACACTTATGAAGGTTCATAAAGCATCAAACATGCCCGAATAAAATTTTACATGTGCCGAACAACCCAAAGACGGGATCTTTGCTAGATTATTAGGGTTTAGCATGCAAGATGATATCTTTATAACTAAGTGTGAGGGATTACAACCTTTGTAGTCCGCTCCTTCGCTTCACAAGCTCCGAGTAGAAGTCCCTTCGCCGCGATCCACGATCTCCCGGACTCAAGAGAGGCTCCACGACTCGAACGATCCAAGCTAGCTTGAAGTGTTCCGATTCTCCGATGATCTACGTCGAAGTTGCTATAACCCAAGATTTCTCACTCTAAAGAGATGAACACCCTAATCTAATGGGCTAGATTAGATGAGGATGATGGAGTAGTATTTATGCTATCTTTTTAATTCACTTTCTCACAATAAATCATCACATAAGGAATTTCTAGTGAGCTCTCTCTTTTAAAAACCAAATAGAGAAGAAGATGATAATGAAAAAGATAATCCTTTTGTGATGAATAGAAGATAAATATATATGATTGATTATAGAACCATGGTCAAGGATGATAGGATAAAACTTGTAGAGAATAAACTAGAGTTAGGGTTTGGTTAGGTTAAGGATAAGTATCAACCATAATATCTTAACCAAGACAAAATAGAATCGTTCTAGAATGAACTTGAAAGAGCTAACCCTAATCCCTTTTTATCATCCTTAAACATGTTTTATAATAAATCATATCATGTCACAATAATATATATCACATATATATTATATATTTGCAACAAAAGAAAATAATACAATTAACATATATCGCATATATATCAATGTATTAATCCGGTGAAAAAATGAAATAATAAAGCAAGCCAATATTAGATAATATAATACAATATATCATATATATCATTATACATTAAATCATCAAATCAACACTTGATCTAATTTTCCGGCTATATCGAATATAACTGACTAATATATCATGTACTGATTCATCGAATTAACACTTGATCCGATGTCCCGATTCATATCTAAATATCGCGAGAATATAATATGGTATCTCATATCGAATTATCCTCGGTCCTGCACATATCACATATATGCCTCTACTCCGTTTTGCCTGAGCCAAGAAACCTCTGTGTAGGACTCTAAAGAATCGTCAATACGCCGGTAGCAGGTGATGATCATATCAAACACCCACAAGCTGCAAGCGGTCAGCTAAACGTAACAGCCACCCAGGTATTGAGCGATCAGAAGATCAACAAGCTAGCCTGTCTGTTCTCCTGTGAATCCAATCAGTAACACTGCCGTATAGTCCGGTCTGTTCGTCTGATATGTCGCATATCAAGTCTAAGGGTGGTATACGTTAGACCCCAGTAACCGATAAGTCGTGTCGATGTGAGGCTCATAACAGGTCGAGAAACTACTGGTAACACTTACCAGTATATCTCTATATCAGCCCTGGCTAGGGACTTCCAGTTATAGCCAATCGAATACTGCACGACATCAACTCCCTATACCGGGAGAGACGAATCCCCTCCTATCGCTCATTGTCTCCATGTGATTTGGGACTGTACCCAAAAGCCACCGTTTTGTACGCCCTCTTGGACGTGGTAAGGTGGAAATCAAAGCACAGTGGGAATCACACAAGACTCTATGACGATCTCGGGTCTACAGACTACCCTGTACCAGTGTCACCGGAGAACTGCCATCTGACGTATGGTATATCACCAACTGGGAGTTCTCGGCGAGTCCATCCAGTGTACCCAGTCTCCACTGAGCACCCGTACACCATCCTTGATGTCAAACACCGATGGATATGGGATCATCCATCGCCCATCATATGGGTCAAGATGCGTATACGCTAGTCTACTCTGGTGTATCGATGCCCTGTCTCGATATACCCTCGACTAGGAACATTTATAAGATGTACTCATCGACTACCGTGGCCCCACTAGTATGATCTCATCATAATCCCAGTAGTCGAGTACAGATCCTAAGGGCTTTATCAACATGTGAGAGTAAGACAGTAAACCAATACAAGTCAACATGTTAAGATAAAGTGAAACCAAATAGCATACTATCATGACGAGCAAGAAAGTCCTCTCTGTATATATCCAAGCATCCATCATAATATACATCATATGTACAATAATGGCCTCTAGGGCATATACATAACTAACAATACGAACTCGAAAGGAACTTGTTCCAGTTCGGGGATGGATTCTGGTTCAGGAGAAATAGGAATAAAGTTTTATTCAGTTGTCTTTTATCTTTACCTTCTCTCGCATTGCGAATGCTCCTAGGATTAGGACAACACACCCATTATGCTTATTGGCTAGTCTTCTTCCAAACCATAGGCTGGTGCCGAACGGTAGGGAAGGAAGAAAACCATTTGGCCTAAAGGGGTGTACAGAAGGTAATGACTAAAGACATATAAAGGGATTTGGAGAGATGGCAAAGAAATATACGGTTACAGTTGTGAACCTGGATATGGAAGAGGCATTACTAGGAATACCCGGATTCCCCATCGAAACATTTACATGTTTCAGTTTCACTGTGTACTGTTAAAAGAAAACTGATTTCCCAATTAGACACTTGCTCCAGGGTGTGTATTTACCATGTTTGATTCTCACATCTGTATGGTTTTACAGATGATGAGTGGGAGTAAGTTATTTGGAATTAGGTGTTCATCCTCATTATATCGGAATTCGCTGTAATTGGTGATATTTGAGGAAATCGCCTGGGCTATTTGCCGGACGGCAAATATTTGGTTTTGAATATCCGTTGTTATGCACCAATTTCAAATTGATATATCTGTACGTCTATTTTATTGAGTGAGATATAACCTTTTGAAATTATGTCGGTGACATTTACCTATATCAGTTGATGGTTAGGTAAGGAGCATTAAACACCGGTGTAACTCTTCATAACCATAGTACAGTTTTCAACCTACGACACACAGGGAATGGGTTATTATACTCAAGGGACTTATACAGAGTATTGTATGTTGTCCAGTGTCCATGAGGACAGAGGGGTTGGCTCTCGTACTATATTCTGTTTACTTGTGACTTCTCTAGTTCCTAGACATGTGTTTCGTAGAAATGCAAGGTCCAAGTTTTGAGAAGTTATAGGTATAAGAATAAAGTAGAGAACCAGGTATTGCAAGTATCAGGATTCTTCAAGGTGATCGAAGATGTAGATACTTGTGTATGGTATTCAGTTGATAGTAATGGTTTTAAGAGAACTTGCTTCTCTTTCATGTTACTCATAATTGGAAGCATTCCTAAGTTGAGTAACGCTGATCGGCCTCTTTCCATTTAGTTGACATGCACTGGAGATAGCTGCATGATTTGAATCTGGTTCCAATTAAATCTGTGCCTCTGTTTCTATATTGGATATAGAACAGTTCATATCTTGACATTGTTTAGGTACGTGGAGTTATCCAGCTTATGCTTAAAACCAGACACTGGACAACTCAAGGCACGTTTCTGTAATGGCTGTTTGTGGGTTGACCCGGGCTATGACGAGGGTTGATTTCTTACCATCTAGAAGATCAATAGTGATATTGTTCTTGACTCGCCACAGTTTTAATAAAAATGGATTTTTTCAAAAAACAGTAGTGGGAGTATGGTAGAACTGGAAGTGATTCCAGAACCGCAAACGATTACTAAAAATTTGATAAGAACCTAAAGGTTTAATCTGACTTGACATTCCATTGACCACTCCGCAGGTATGGTGGGTAACCTCAGACACTCGAGAGGTATTTCGGTATGCTCAAGGACGGTGACAGGGAGATTCTTGTTTACCCAGACTTGCCATTGCTGTTGTTCCAGACTGTGAGACCCAGCAGGAGGATGAGTACAGCGTCGCTCTAAACAAGCTTTAGAAGTGTACGTGTATATTATTTTGCCAGAGGGTTGTCGTAGTCAGTGGGAGTAGCGGAAGCATAGTGGACAAGTGGCTTATGTCTATTTATAGACTAAAGCAGAAATGGCGGAGATAGATCATCCATTTCTGATGTGACAGTCATAGGTTTGACTTCATCAGAATAGGGGATGGATCTGTTAAGAAGGTAGTAGTGTGTGATGTCCTGGTATTTGGATGACATACACAGAGTAGGAAGTGAAATTCATATACTACGATCGGTTGTGCTTTGGTTGTCATACAGTGGTTTCTCCACAAAGGACATGGATATTATATCAGATATTCTGGTTACTAGATCTATGGTTTAAGATCTAGATTTGGGTAGTTTCCCAATCAAGGTACTTAGACAGCATTCTAAAGGTATTTAGAATGGACGACTCCTGGCACGGTAGTGTACCTGCAGGTGATGGAGTCACCCTCTCTAAAGGTGTCTTACAAACTAAAGGGGAGAGGGATATGCATAATCGGCAGATCACTTGCTTAGGCAATTGAGTTGATCATGAAATGTCAAGTACCACACCAGATGTTGTTTTTGCAGTAGATGCAATAAGTTGATATTGATCCAATCCAGGAGAAACATTCGGAAGTAGTTTTAGAACATAAGTGGATATTCTAGGGATATGATAACAACAGCCTCTTTTCGGAGACGGTTATCGAAAGGCTTCCAAAGTGACCTGGATGACAGAGTGACTGTCAGAGTTATAGTTTTCCCTCCGACGAGCGGCAGTATTTTGGACAGGTGGTCCAAGCGGATACTGAGGGAGGCATGGCGCAGGATACTGATTAAGTTCAGTTGACGATACAGTCTAAGAAGTTTGGATTTAGAGTTCATTGGTGAACTAGGTCCCATCAGATATCCAGACATATTCTAAGACAGGTATTGCTCATTTCGGGAAATGGCTTTCTCCGCAAACTTGAGATAAAGAGAGACATAGAAAGAAACATCAGAGCGGATCCACTCACTGAGGCTATTCCTCGAACACAATAGTTTCGCAAATGAGTTTTGTGAGACTGATTAGTAGAGGAGTTGGGTGTTCGGCATCACACGGGCTGTGAGTATGCGACATCGCAATAATTAGCCTTGAGTGCAAGTGGGAGATTGTTGGATATAGTGCCCTCAGAGTCAATTATTGGATCACAGGCACATGATTGCAATGATTGAGGGAGGACCCATACCGGTAGGACAGTCTTACTCGAGATGATAGTATGCTATCTGGCTTATCTTTCTCATCGTGTACTGTTTTAGGTGACCTTACAGGTCATTATTGCACGTTGATAGAGCCCTTAGGATTCTTGCTTGACTACCAGCAGTATGATGGCGATCTCATACGTGGGAGCTGGGGTCTATAAGCGCATCCTTAAATGGTCCCTAGTCGTGGGAGTTTCGAGACAGGGCATCGATACTCCAGAGTAGACTAGTGTATACAGTCGAGACCCCGACGAGGGGCGGTGGCCGGTCTCATAAGCCACTGGTGTCAGTTTGTTCACCTAAGATGTATACAGGTGCTCATTGGGTTATGAGTACACCGGACAGGACTCGCCGGGAACATGCTAGTTGGTATTATACCTGACGTCAGATAGCAGTCCCCTGGTGACATGTGTACAGGTTAGTTCATCGACCTGAGATCGTCATTTGTCTCGTGTGAGTTCCCACTGTACATTGATTACTACCCTACCACGGCTCAAAGGAGTCGTGCAAACAGGTTTTAGTTGGGTACAGTCCCGAGCCACATGGAGGCAGTGAGCGGATCTGCAGGGGTTCGTCTCTCCCAGTATTGAGGGTGAGGTCGCGCTGTGTCTAGGAGAGCCATTACACAAAGCCCTCGGCCGAGGCAAGAGATTTACTGGTAGGTATTCCAGTAGTATCTCATGGTGTTCTGGGCTACACTCCGACACGAATTGTACCGTTTTTGGGGGTCTGACTTTTACCAACCCCCTAGGCCCGCCATGCGATACTCATAGACGAACGGACCAGACTGTACGGATATTGTCACTGACAGGCTCAGTAGGGTGTGAGGATGAGTTCGCTCATCGACGTCCCTTTTGGTCAATACCTGGTAGCCCGTTTCGTATGGCTAATACCTCTGACGTGCTAGTGATTAAATCCACGGCCAAAGTATTGACGAGTCTAAGAGTCCTCCACAGACAGTTTCTCAAGTTTTGGGCGAAACGCTGTAGAGACCGTATGGAGATATAGCAGGGTTCGATCTTATACGTGCGGTATTGCATGGATCATGATCGGACGGATAATACTAGCGGGTTTTGGTTTAAGCCGGATCCTAGTATTGTACAGTGTAGATTTTGTCTCATTGCATTTGTATTCGGTCGGAATACAAATGCGGGTATGTATATACAGTTGCGGGGTTTTCCTATAAATTATTACGGGATTAGTTTTTTAAAGTAGCCAGTTTGTATTCCGTTTCGGTCAGTTTTCCTTTGTTCCTTCAAGGCCGGATTTTTCTGATGGAGGGGCTAATTTGCAAATTTGCAAATTAGCAATTGTCGAGGGGGTTTTAGTGATATGGAGGGTTTATGGTGGCTATTGCATTATTAGATTCTTTTTGAATCATATTTCTTTGCATTAATGAGATTGGATTTGTAAAAGATATTGATGTGATATAATTTCCTCATTATCATCACTTTTTCCTTACATTCACCCTTGCCTTTTCTTGTGCTCACCTCCCTTGTATCTTTTCCTCTCTCATTAGTCATGGCCGGCCACTACTAGAGGATGAGAGAATTTCATTTTGCTGGTGGGAAATTCTTTTTCTCATTTTTGCTTACACCAAAAATCCTAAGCTCATTTCCATTGTTCATTCCTCCATCTAAAATGGCAACTTCAATTACCCCATTGAGACAAACCACTCTACACTAGCCTACAATATTCTTGGACACGTCGACTCGCCAACTTCGTGCCCGAGTTGCCTCGGTCCAGAGGTGGGAGCCTGTAAAAGAACCCGGCGATGTGGGGCCCGTTCCGACGAGAAGATGAAGACCGGAGATTCCACGAGGAGATCGGGATGGAGGCCGAAGACCGAAGGACACGGATCGCTCGGTATAGCTCTCTATCCCTTCTCTAGACAGCTAGGTGTAGGTTAATGGTTCGATCCGGGTTTTAAGCATACGATAGCGCCGGTTTCTAGTTTGAGAAAAATTTTCGTTTCCGCATTTTGGTCTCGGAAAGACGGCCGGGGCGCTACCGTAGTCTTACACCCTCTTCAAGCTTAGATCCACCATGGAAACGACCCCGAAACCCCATTTCGAGTTCACAAAACTTGCTCACAAGCTCGATAGGATCGCATTAGACTAAGAAAGAGTGCATCTTCAGGACTTTGAGCAACTCGAGAAAATTCTTGAGTTGCCAAAAGAGGTAATTTCTGCACCCCTAGCATAGTATTTCAATTCTTATTGCATCCATACTAGTTTCATGTCGATATGGTGTCGTTTGATGGACTTTTGAAATTTCAAGTTAAGGTTAGGAGTTGAATTGAATTGTAAAGTTAAATTGAGGCTTGTCGTGACCTTAGAATCCTGTTAGTGATGTTACATTGGACCAGACCTGAGAGTTAAACCCAAAAATACGGAATTACGGGACTTCCGTGTTGGTTTGTGAGATGTTTTAGTGTGCAGGAAAATCTGGAATGTGCTGGGAGTTTTGCTGGAAAATTTGTAGGGTTACTAGGCACTCTAACAAGGTTCTACAAAGCATCAAACATGCTCGATTAAAATTTTAGCCGTGCCTAACAACCCTAAACAAGATCTTTGCTAGAAAATTAGGGTTTCACTTGCAAGTAAATAGCATCTATGACTAAGTGAATACGAAATACAACCTTTGTAGATCGGTCCTTCACTTCTTTAGCTCCTTGTTGAAGTCCCTTCGCTGCGATCGTGGTTCTCCCGGACTCTTGCATGGCTTCACGAGGCTAAAGGAGCGTCCTTGCTTGAAGTATTCGAGGCCGAAGATGATCTACATCGAGGGGATGCCAACTCAAGCTTCTACTTCACTAACTAGAGAATTAGTGAAGCAAACACCCTAAACTAATGTGCTAGTCTAGTAGAGGATGGAGAAATAGGAAGTGGGTTCACTTTAGAATTTGGTTTCTTACAATGTTTCTCACTTTGGATCAAACTCTAGAGAGCTTTTTAGCTCAAGGAAGAAGATGAAGAAAATAAAATGAGAAGAGATAATGATGAAGTGAGAAAGCTAACCATGGTGAGTGAGTATCATATACTAACTCATTTAGAGACATAACCATGGCTAATCCTTATGGTTGGGTTAACAAATATCCATAGTAAAAACAAACTTAGTGGAATTAGTCAATGCATCCACAAGCTTCCACAAGCTTCATGCATTTTGCTAATCCTCCACTAATTTTGTAATTACTTTAAATATTAAAACCCAACATAATAAATAGTATGGTTTAAGTCTCATACACCCAAGTCATGTGTATCATCAACCATGATACAAAATGAAAACACATTTTTAATATATATCATATATACATTAAGTTGTGCTCATGTGAGAAAAACCCTTAAGTGAACAAATGTTAGTTAATGTAAATTAGTATATCCAATATACAATTATATAATAAATTATTAAATCAATACTTGACTTAATAATCCGAACACAACTCATATAACCGACTAACATCCAGTGTATCGACTTATCGAATCAACACTTGATTCGATAACCCGGCTATACATATATAACCGACTGATACAAAAAGTCGCGAGAATAGAATGCGGTATCACATACACGCATTATTCTCGGTCCTGCACATATCACATACGTACTCCTATTTCGTTTTGCCTGAGCCAGTAAAACCTCTATGTAGGACTCTAAAGACTCGTCAATACGCCGGCAGTAGGTAATGATTACATCAAGCACCCACAAGCCGTCAGCGGTACTAGCTGGACGTAACGGCTACCCGGGTATTGAGCGATCAGAAGATCAGCAAGCAAGCCCGCTCCAACTCCTGTAAAAGCCTGCCGGTAACACTTCACGTACAGTCCGGTCTCCTCGTCTGATATGTCGCATATCAAGTCTAGGGGTGGTAAACGTCAGACCCCAATAACCGATAAGTCGTGCCGATGTGAGGCTCATAACGGGTCAAGAAACTACTGGTAACACTTACCAGTAAATCTCTAACTCAGCCCTGTCCAGAGACTTCCCTGTTATGGCCAATCGAGCACAGCGCAACATCAACCCCCAATACCGGGAGAGACGAAACCCCTCCTATCGCTCATTGCCTCCATGTGACTCGGGACTCTACTCAAAAACCACCGTTTTGCATGCCCTCATGGACGTGGTAAGGTGGAAATCAAAGCACAGTAGGAATCACAAAAGACTCTATGACGATCTCGGGTCTACAGACTAACCTGCACAAGTGTCACTAGCCATCTGACGTGAGGTATAATACCATCTGGGAGTTCTCGGCGAGTCCGTCCAGTGTACCCAGTCTCCACTGAGCACCCGTATGCCATCTCTGATGTCAAATACCAATGGATATGGGATCATCCATCGCCCATCTCATAGGTCGAGAAGCGTATACGCTAGTCTACTCCGGTATATCGATGCCCTGTCTCGATACACCTACGACTAGGAACATTAAAGGATGTACTTATGGACTACTCTGTCTCCACTAGTATGATTTGCATCATAGTCCAGGTAGTCAAGTACACATCCTAAGGGCTTTACCAACATGTAACTATAAGACAGTATCAAGAGACAAGTATACTTGTTACAATAAAGAGCAACCAGATAGCATACTATCATATCGAGCAAGAAAGTCCTCTCTATATATGTCCAAGCATCCAATATAATATACATCATCTGTATAATACTGGCCTCTAGGGCATACATACAACTAACAATCTCCCACTTGCACTAGGGCCAGCTCCTGTAGTATCGCATACCAAGCATCCCGAAGAGTCTCTCGAACTGTATCTGGGGAATGGCCTTCGTAAGTGGATCCGCTGTGTTGTTCTTCGTATCAACCCTCCTGACCTCGATCTCCCGGCGATCTACTATCTCCCAGATCAGGTGATACCGCCTCAGGATATGCCTGGATCGCTGATGGGACCTGGGTTCCTTGGCCAAAGCCACCGCTCCATTGCTATCACAATACAAAGATATTGGATGCTCAATGGATGGAACCACTCCAATTTCAGTAATGAACTTCTTGATCCAGACAGCCTCTTTGGCAGCATCGTTGGCAGCGGTGTATTCAGCCTCCATCGTTGAGTCTGCCACGGTTTCCTGCTTGGAACTCTTCCAGCTAACCGCCCCTCCGTAGAGGGTAAAGACAAATCCCGAGTGCGACTTAGAGTCGTCCTTATCACTCTGGAAGCTCAAATCGGTAAAAGACTCCACTTGGAGTTCTCCGTTACCATACACCAAGAGCATCTCCTTAGTCCTTCGTAAGTACTTGAGAATGCTCTTCACAGCTGTCCAGTGACTCTCTCCAGGATCAGCTTAATACCTACTCACTACACTTAGTGAGTATGCTACACCGGGTCTGGTACATAGCATCGCGTACATGATAGAGCCTACAACCGAAGCATAGGGTATCCCTTGCATGCGAGCTCTCTCCAAATCAGTCTTGGGAGACATCTCTTTGGAGAGAGCGAGCCCTGAGATCGTGGGTAAAAACCCACGTTTGGACTCTTCCATACTAAACCTCTTTAGTATGGTGTCAATGTACCTGGATTGGGACAATCCCAATATCCTTTTAGATCTATCTCTATAGATCATAATTTCCAATATACAGGAGGCATCACCAAGATCTTTCATTGAGAATCTTTGTGATAAGAAGAGCTTGACCGATTGCAGCATAGGATTGTCATTTCCTATCAATAGTATGTCTTCCACGTACAATACGAGGAAGACAACCTTACTCTCTGCCACCTTCTTATAGATACAAGGTTCATCTACGTTTCTGACGAAATCAAACTCTTTGATAACGACGTCAAAGCAGATGTTCCAACTCCGCGATACTTGCCTTAATCCATAAATGGATTTAAGCAGCTTGCACACCTTCCCGCTGCTCCCACTATCTACGAAGCTCTCTAACTGAGTCATGTACACGCACTTTTCTAAATCACCGTTTAGAAAGGCGATCATAACATCCATTTGCCAGATTTCATAGTCATGATATGCAGCGATGGCAAGCATGATCCGGATGGATTTAAGCATAGCCACTGGAGAAAAGGTTTCGTCATAGTCCACACCTGGTCTTTGACGAAAACCCTTTGCAACAAGTCTAGCTTTGAAAGTCTCCACCTTCCCATCTACACCAAGTTTTTTCTTGAAGATCCACTTGCTCCCAATGGATTTTACCCCTTCAGGAGCAACTTCCAAAGTCCATACTTTGTTGGTGTACATGGATTCCATCTCGGACCGCATTGCATCCAGCCATTTCACTGAGTCTCCACTCGTGATGGCCTGCTTGAAGCTAGTTGGGTCATCATCAGCCATGATGCAATCCTCACTTCCACCATCAATGAGAAAACCGTAGTATCTCTCAGGTGGGCGAGGAACCCTACTAGATCGGCGGAGTGGCTGGGGTTCATTAGGAACTACCGAATCCTCTGGTTCTACCAAATCTTCTGTTGTGGTTTGTACAGCTGGAACCTCTTCCAGTTCTACCTCAGAGCCACTAATCTCTTTTGCAAGAAATTCCTTTTCTAAAAAGGTGATGTGTTGAGCAACAAACACCCTTTGTTCCTCACTGTGGTAGAAGATATACCCTCGCGAATGCTTGGGATATCCAACAAACTTACACAAAACAGACCTTGCCTCGAGTTTGTCCGGTTTTTGTCTTTTGACATAGGCCGGGCAACCCCATATCTTAATAAAATTAAGATATGGTCTCTTCCCCTCCTATATCTAATATGGGGAGGTAGGCACAGATTTGGTAGGAACCCTATTCAGTAGGTATGCTGCTGTCTCCAATGCATATCCCCAGAAGGAAATAGGTAACTCAGCTATACTCATCATAGAGCGCACCATATCTAATAGGGTGTGGTTCCTCCGTTCCGATACACCGTTGTGCTGTGGTGTATATGGAGGAGTTAGCTGAGAGAGAATCCCATTCTCTTTTAGGAAGTCCAAGAATTCATTGCTCAAGTATTCACCTCCTCGATCAGATCGAAGGATTTTAATACTTTTCCCGGTTTGGTTCTCGACTTCTTGTTTATATTCTCTAAATTTCTCAAAAGCTTCTGATTTGTGTTTCATCAGGAACACATATCCGAATCTAGAGAGATCGTCAGTGAATGTAATGAAATACGAAGAACCATCCCTGGCATGTGTAGACATGGGACCGCATACATCACTATGTATCAGTCCCAAGAGTTCGGTAACTCTTTCTCCGTGTCCCGTAAACAGAGTTTTGGTCATCTTGCCTTTGAGACATGACTGGCAAGTGTCATAAGATGAAAATTTGAACGGTTTCAAATATCCATCCTTATGTAACTTAGCTAGTCGTGTCACATTAATGTGACCCAGTCTACAATGCCATAAGAAGGATTCGTTCAGTTCTGAACTCTTCCTCTTGTGTGTGTTTGTTATGCTCAGAACTGTTGATTGATTTAGAACATAAATGCCATTGCACAACGTGCCTGATCCAACCACCTTTTGGTTAAGGAAAATGTTCATAATATTATCCTGTAATACAAAATTATATCGCTCTTTACTCAACAAAGAAACCGATATAATGTTGCATATCAGGTTCGGCATGTAATAGCATTCGTTCAGAATCAATGTATTACCAGTTGGCAATACAAGGTGATATTCCCCGACGGTTTTAGCTGCAACAATTGCACCATTTCCAACCCTTATGTCTTTATCACCTTCTCCAAGTTCTCTACCTTTCCTAAGCCCATGTAACTGATTACATATATGGGATCCTGACCCGGTATCTAATACCCAGGACGTAGAGAAAATGGAGAAACAGTTCTCTGTAACGAACACACCCGAAGAAAATGCATCAACATGTACTTTCTTCATTCGGGTGGCATGGGAATCCTGGTATTCCCCTATATCCTGTTCAGTCTTATAACTTTTATAAGAAAGAACGGAACCAACGTTCCCCAGCACAGTATAATATGCGGGTTCGGTCAATACATCCATATTATTATCTTTATTAAGGCATGATATGGTCTCTACCTGGAGAGAGAGAGAAGAAAAACACTTTAGCGTATGCTCTTGCAATATCAGATTGGTTATTATTTTATCTAATCAGGATGGCTCCCACTGTTTTTATCAAATCTTCCTTCAAACCCTAAAAGGAAAGACCAGCCGGGATTAATTACACCCTACAACTTCGCCAATCTTTCAGCCAGGCCAGTGTCGGTACTTTGAGGGAGGTTCCCCGTGCTTTCGCACGGACCTAATTAAAGTAAACCTCGTTTTCCCAGAGGCGTAACCCCGTTGACACCTTTCTAGACACCTACTTGATCGGCTAATTGTCCTGTGTAAAACTCTCCCAAGAGTAACAATTACTCACAGTGGGTATCAGGATCCAACTATCTCAAAAAGGTATGCAATCTCATTGCAAATTTCAACACTTGAAATTCCCGATAATATTTTGCCCCAAGCATCCCATGACCTTGACGGAGGTCAACAAACCACAGGGTGCAAGTCAAGTTCAACCCGTCATTTCTTGATTGAATCAAACCCACCCGCACGACCCTTGACTGAGGTCAACAAGGTCGTACGACTACCCTAATCCAATCTGCATCATATGCATAAGCAGATAAATACTAGTTAGCTACCGCACACTGCGCCTTGACGGAGGTCAACAAACGTAGCACGAATACTAAGTAGGACTTATCTGAAATGACGGAGGGCTACGACAGGTTTTTCTGAAAACCTATTGCGTAATGAACTTGATATCGTTGTAGAATCGAGTGAATTTTGAAATGGAGTGATTTTGAGGCTTTCATTAGTTTTGCTAAAGAGGTCACTCCCGGTGAAGGGATCTCGGCTCTTTCCTCATCAAATAAGGTGCAGGACATATCATATATATCACTTTCCAAAGCAAAACTCCAAAAGCAATCAAAAGACAAACCGAGTGTTGTAGCATCTGCCAGTTTTGCTAAAGAGGTCACTCCCGGTGAAGGGATCTCGGCTCTTTCCTCATCGAATAAGGTGCAGGATATATCATATATATCACTATGCAATGCAAAAACTGTAGCTACCCCTTTTTTTTTGAAAATTTTGATTCTACAACATCTTTTAGGTTTCTTTTCTTTCATTAATCACATTAATGAAGTCCCATCATTTAAGTCACCTAAACATCACAGATAAATACGACGTACACTTATGCCATCCGTATTCGCCTCGATGTCCCCTCGTGCACCGTTAGGTTAGGTAACTAACGGCAGAGCGGGGCAGGGCTAGCGCGGGTGTAAAACATAAGTAACGTCTATATAATATATCATATATACTATATACAGTATATATCACAACATATCAAATGATCACATCAAAAATATCGCATCAGAAGAAACATATGAAACATTGGATATACTAGGACGTCCGTGTTTTATTTTGAGCCTCTATAAAACAAGGATTCCACGGTCGCGATGAATAGCCAAACCCACACCCCTAGACCCCTACGAGAGCGGCAAGCAACCCTTCCAATTCTAGAGTTAGGAGACCCGGACTCGACTCCTCGAGTTGGTCTCCCAATAGACTCTAGAACCCAGTTACTTGTGCTCTCCTCCTTGGGTCTATCCTAGTGCGAAAAAGTAAATAATATACAAATGGTGACATCAACCTCATCCCGGAAGTGCCCCAATAAAAGAATATTACATACATTTAATTTTACATGAATGAAAATAAAAACCCTCATCTCACATAAAAACCCCGGCTATTCAGAACGCGGCGATCCAATATAACATATCCAGCAACACATAACATCACACGTCATCAACGTAAGTAAATATACGTATCCCAATTGTCGTTGACATATAGCAACGAAACCGGCGATATCACATATTACACTTACGGTCGTAGAAAATAAAGTGTAAGACTACAACATTTGGAATCCACAATCTCTTTAGACATCGTAAATCCGAAATATCACATATTTCGCTTTTCATGCCTAACAATATGAATTCCACATATTGTATCACATTCCAGATAAATAGACAGTATTAAACTTTCCGATCGAATAATCAAATACCCAAGATTTCCATAATTAGCTCAACACTTGAGCGGAGTTAAAAAAATTCCAGAATACGTCACAGTCGCAACGGTCCAGCCGTAGAAGGGTCAAGCCAACGCCTCACATGTGGCATGCCGTACTGCCCCAAACCCTAAGGTTCAAAAGGCAGTTCAAGACGGTCACATAATCGAGTTAAGGTTTGTTGTCTTCTAGATGGTCCATCGCGTTACATGCACGATTTTCCGAAAGATTTAAACTCAAGAAAAAATTCAACACTTGAAAGTTTTTCGTGACGGGAAATAATGAGTTAATGATATCCGTTCGAACATTTTAACAGTTTCTAAATATTCGGAAAACATAACGAAATTAAATATTCCGATCGAATCAACGATTACAAAATAAACCCCAGAACACTCAACACTAGAGTCAGATTAAAAATACCCATAAAATAGTAACAACAAATACAAGTATTACTGTGCAAACACGTGTCAATAATACCAAAGTACGGCCGCGGAACCGCCGCGGGAAGCAGGTTCCTGCCGCGGTTCCGCGGCGACTTAATCGTATCAAGAGTTCGTATTTCATGGTAATTCTTAGAATTCCCTGCTGATTTTTTTAGGTATTTTTAATTCAGAAAAAATCACATTTTTAGAAATTGTCCAGAGAGGGGGTTAAATTAGCATTTCGGGTTTCGATCGGGGTTTTAACTCCGTATACAAGTCGCCTAATGCTCTAGCTAGGCTCTGATACCACTGTAGGGTTACTAGGCACTCTAACAAGGTTCTACAAAGCATCAAACATGCCCGATTAAAATTTTAGTCGTGCCTAACAACCCTAAACAAAATCTTTGCTAGAAAATTAGGGTTTCACATGCAAGTAAATAGCATCTATGACTAAGTGAATACGAAATACAACCTTTGTAGATCGGTCCTTCACTTCTTTAGCTCCTTGTTGAAGTCCCTTCGCTGCGATCGTGGTTCTCCCGGACTCTTTCATGGCTTCACGAGGCTAAAGGAGCGTCCTTGCTTGAAGTCTTCGAGGCCGAAGATGATCTACGTCGAGGGGATGCCAACTCAAGCTTCTACTTCACTAACTAGAGAATTAGTGAAGCAAACACCCTAAACTAAAGTGCTAGTCTAGTAGAGAATGGAGAAATAGGGAAGTGGGTTCACTTTAGAATTTGGTTTCTCACAATGTTTCTCACTTTGGACCAAACCCAAGAGAGCTTTTTAGCTCAAGGAAGAAGATGAAGAGAATAAAATGAGAAGAGATAATGATCAAGTGAGAAAGCTAACCATGGTGAGTGAGTATCATATACTAACTCATGTAGAGACATAACCATAGCTAATCCTTATGGTTGGGTTAAAAAATATCCATGGTAAAAACAAACTTAGTGGAATTAGTCAATGCATCCACAAGCTTCCACAAGCTTCATGCATTTTGCTAATCCTCCACTAATTTTGTAATTACTTTAAATATTAAAACCCAACATAATAAATAGCATGATGTAAATCTCATACACCCAAGTCATGTGTATCATCAACCATGATACAAAATGAAAACACATTTTTAATATATATCATATATACATTAAAGTTGTGCTCATGTGAGAAAAACCATTAAGTGAACAAATGTTAGTTAATGTAAATTAGTATATCCAATATACAATTATACAGAATTAAACAACTCCAGGGACCCATTTGAGACCATAGGAACCCACTGTAGCGAGACGAACCCTATTGGATCACCCAGGGCCGGCCAGGCCGGTTTTGCCTGAAGAGGGGCTCGGCCACTTGGTGAGGGGATGGGTCCGGGTTTCTACTGTAGGTCACATACACCCTATACATCACTCTAGACTTGTTTGCTTGCCTTTATTTTGCCTCAGACGAAATCTGGGATCAATTTCCTATAATGTAGTATTACGACATCGCCACGACTTAAACTTGGTGTACCAAATCTTGGTTTATGTGTTAGATTGGCAGCTTACCTAGGATCTGGAGTGACCTTAGACACTTAATGGAAAAACCAGCAAGACAATTACCCTGTATTGACTACTAGGAGGTTTCCCTATAAACCTGACACCCTAACTTCCCTAATGGGGCCGGCGAGGCCGGAATTCTAGGGTAAGGGGCCGGCCACCTTGTTGACTTAGGAGTCTAGGATGCCTCCTTAGCTCTCATGTACCCTATATATCACCCTAGACTTGTTTGCTTAGATTTGTCTGACCTAAATCAAAATCTGGGAACACTTGTGTGTGAATTAGGATATGTTTTCCGTATTTGAAATGATGAGTTTCGATATCTGGATTCGTTTTTGGTTGTCACATGTTTGTACATCGACGACAAGGGTTGTTTGATTGATTTGTGTACGTATAACCTATAGGTTTTAACCTATAAGCAATGCGTGTGCCATTTTGGTTTTCCGATGTGCTTTTCATGTGCTTTAGCGTTTGTGATATACCTGTAGGTACCCTACGTGATGTTGAGGCGATGAAGATAAAGGCGGCGACATCAGCATCGGCAAGAGAAGGTGAGTAGATTTATATCTACGGGGAGAAGTCGGGCGGATGGCGTATAGCACCCCCGCAGTCCGTAATGATGTATACGAATACGTATACACACATATAGATTCTATATATTGTTTGAGATTATTAATGATAAAGATGGATATTTGGTATATTGATGCGAAACCCTAGAGTAGTGGTTGCACCACACACACACACACATACACACCCATACTTGCATACATTCTTTTTTCTTTTGTGCTTATGTGGGAATATATTTATGTGTTCACATGGGTATGGGACTATGTGTTCACATACTGGATTTGAGGATAGTATTTGGGATTTGAAGTGAGTCGATGAGATTGATTTGAGACCGTGAGATCGGTGATATAGCAGGATTCGTATTTGAGATACGCCATGATGTCATAGCGGATCTTTGGACAATGATACCATGTGAATAGTGATAATAATGAAGTAATCGACATGTGATCGTGTTATGAGATATGATATGTGCTGATGATATCGGTTTGTACGAGACTGTCAATCAGTGGTCAGATCATGATTATATTGATGATATTAGTAATGTACTAGACATAGGTCAGTACCCTGGATTGTGATCTTGGATAAAGAGGATATCAGATGAATAAAGTGATGAATGTGATATTGACCCGTACCCAGATTTGGGATGCCGTACGATGGATTTATGTACGAGCTATATTAATGTTTGATCCGCACTCTTGACTTGGGAATAATTAATTATAGATATGGTATCGGATGTGATATTATCGAGGCGGGATCACCGACTTATATATATATATATATATATGTATGTGTGTGTGTGTGTGTTTCGACTCAGATGTTAGGCGGTTCCCTTACCTTCAGTTTGCCTGTTAGCTCAGCCCTATAGTTTAGTGTAGTTGTTAGACTAGATTCGATTCCTACCTATTTCAAAAACCAACGAATCGTGGGTATTTTAAAAGACGGGTTAAGGGATTCTATGGATATTTCAAAGAACGTATCTTTTCTTAAGAACACCGTAGCCCTTATTTTCAAAATACCGCGATTCGTATTATTTCAAAAGGCACTACTGTATGATTTATATTTATATTAAATGCAGATAAGTTATCGTTGTGTCTAGTATTCAGCTCCCGCATTCGCTCCGCATCGCATACTTATATTGTGATTTCATATTCCATTATTGATACCATGCTGTTAGTGTAAGTCCACGGTAGCGTCCCGGCCGTCTAACAGACGCCAAATGCGGAACAAAAACTTTTTTACAACTGGCGCTATCGCGTACTATAACCCGGATCTGCCATTAAAGCTAAACTAACAAATTACAAATGGGTAGAAACGTTATACCGAATGTACGAGTCCTTCAGTCTTCAACCATCATCCCACGCTTGTTGCGGCTGCTCCGATCTCCTGAATCTCCAGTCTCGTCGTCCAGGTGGCACCACGTCGACGGATCTTTAAACGGGCTCCCGCCTCTGAACCGAGGCAACTCGGTCGTCAAGTTTGCTAAAAGAGACGACCAAGATGAAGTAGAGAATGAGTAGAACACTTTGTCTCGTTACGTCCAAGGCTATGGATGAACGTTTATGGAAGTTGCCTTTTGGATCGAGTGAAATGAGAATTGTCTATTCTAATTTCCATGCACCAAAAACCTTATTCTTTTTTCTAACAACCATGAACCACCATAAATGAATGGCCGGCCACTATTTATCAAGAGGAGAGTGAGTGTAGGAGATGGCAAGAGGGTGACCATAACAAGGATACTTATCAACAAAGAATAAATCACTAACTAGCATTAAATGCAAACAAATCAACATAAACCTAGTCATCCTCCATCATTAATGAACCATTAATGACACTAATGAGTCACAAGCCTCATCACCACATCAAGAAGCTTCTAGAACACTGACTCACCTCATCAAGAAAAGATAAATCCGTATTTAACCGACTGTCAAATACGGCTGATAGAAAACTGGAAACTGGAAATTTCCAAAAGCTATCCCGAAACGAATTTCAGGACAACCCCGTATCAGTATAAACATACCCGCATTTGTATTTCGATCGAATACAAATGCAACTGAGACAAAGATATTATATCTACACAGTATAATACTGGGTTCCGGCTTAAACCAAAGCCTACCAGTATTATCTGCCCGAAAAATGACACGTGCGAAAACGCACATGCATTTTCCGAACCTTGCCATAAACCCATACGGCCTCTACAACGTTTCTCCCGAACTTGGGAAAGTGTCTATGGGGGACTCTAATGACTCATCAACACACTGGCACTGGGTATAACCTCTAGCACGTCAGAGGTACAAGCTGTACGTAACGGTTTGCCTATGTATTGATTGGAAGGGAAGCTGATGAGCTAACTCATCTATAAACCTACTGAGCCTGACAGTGATAATGTATATACAGTACGGTCCGTTCGTCTAAAGAGTATCGCATTTCGAGTCTAGGGGGTGGATAAAGTCAGACCCCTAATAACGCGATAATTCGTGCCGGTATGAAGCCCATAACCATCTGAGAAACTACTGATCCAAATCAGTAATTCTCCACTACCTTGGCCAAGGATTTCTAGTGATGGCCACCCATGCACTGCGCGTCATCAACCCCCAATACCAGGAGAGACGAACCCCCGACGATCCGCTCACTTGCCTCCAATGTGGCTCGGGACTCTACCCAACTAAAACCTATTTGCACAACTCCTTTGAGCGTGGTAGGGTAGTAATCTAAGTACAGTGGGAACTCACATGAGATAAATGACGATCTCAGGTCGATGAACTAACCTGTACACATGTCACCAGGGAACTGCTATCTGACGATATGTATAATACCAACTAGCATGTTCCCGGCGAGTCTTGTCCGGTGTACTCATAACCTAATGAGCACCTGTATACATCTTAGGTGAACCAACTGACACCAGTGGCTTGTGAGACCGGCCACCGCCCCTCGTCGGGGTCTCGACTGTATACACTAGTCTACTCTGGAGTATCGATGCCCTGTCTCGAAACTCACACGACTAGGGATACGTTTAAGGATGTGCTTACAGACCCCAGCTCCCACGTATATGATCGCCATCATACTGCTGGTAATCAAGCAAGAATCCTATGGGCTCTATCATCATGCAATAGTGAAATAAAGCATGTATACGATGATAAAGACAAACCAGATAGCATACTATCATCTCGAGCAAGACTGTCATATCAGTATAGGTCCTGCCTCAATCATTGCAATAATGTACCTGCGATCCAATAATTGACTTTGAGGGCACTATCTCCAACAATCTCCCACTTGCACTTAAGGCTAATTATTGCGATGTCGCATACTCACAGCCCGTGTGATACCGAACACCCAACTCCTCTACTAATCAGTTTCACAAAGCTAGTTTGTAAAACTCTTGTGTTCGAGAAATAGCCTTAGTGAGTGGATCCGCCCTGATGTTTCTTTCTATATCTCTCTTAATCTCAAGTTTGTGGAGAAAGCCATCTACCGAATCGAGTAATACCTATCTTAGAATGCGTCTGAACATCTGATGGGACCTAGTTCATAAATGAACTCCAAATCCAGACTTCTTAGACTTTATTGATAACTGAACCTAATCAGTATCGCGCACCTTGCCTCCCACAGTATCCTCTTGGACCACCTGTCCATAATATTGTCCCTCATCATAGGGAAAACTATAACTCTGACAATCACACTGTCATCCATGTCACCTTGGAAGCCTGGAATGATAACCGTCTCCCGAAGGAGGCTGCCGTCATCAAATCCGTAGAACATTCACCTTATGTTCTAAAACTGCTTCCTTACGTTTCTTCAGGATTGGATTAATATAAACTTATCGCATCAAGTGCAAAAAATACATCTGGAGTGGTACTTGACATCTCATGACTGACTCAATTGCCTAAGCTAGTGATCTGCCAATCATGCACATCCCTCTCTCCTTTAGTCTCTAAGACACCTTTAGAGAGGGTGACTCTATCACTTGCAGGTACACCACCATGCCAGGAGTCATCTATTCTAAAATACTATTAGAATACTGTCTAAGTACCCACATTTGGAAACTACCCAAATCTAGATCTAAAACCATAAATCTAGTAACCAGAATGTCAGATATTATATCCATATCCTTTGTGGAGAAACAGCTGTGTGACGACCAAAGTACAATCGATCGTAGTATAGGAATTTTACTTCCTACTCTGTGTATGTCATCTAAATACCAGGACATCACACTCTACTACTTTCTTAACAGACCCATCCCCTATTCTGATGAAGTCAAAAGCTATGACCGTCTCATCAAAATTAGATGATCTAATCTCCGCTATATTTGCTCAAGCTTATAAATAGACATAAGCTACTTACCCACTACGCTTCCGATGCTCCCACTGACTACGACAACCCTCTGGCAGAATAATATACACGTACACTTCTAAAGCTAGTTTAGAACGACGCTATACTTATCCTCTTGCCGGGTTTCATAGTCTGGAACAACAGTAGTGTCAAGTATGGGTAAACAAGAACCTCCCTGTCACCGTCCTTGAGGCTACCTGAGTACCTCTCGGGTGTCTGAGGTTACCCACCATATCTGTGGAGTGGCTAATGGAATGTCAAACCTGATTGAATATATAGGTCCTATTAAATTTTCCGTAATCGTTTGCGGTTCTGGAATCACTTCCAGTTCTACCATACTCCCACTACTGTTTTCTGAAAAAATCCATTTTAATAAAACCGTGGCGAGTCTAGAACAATATCACTATTGATCTTCCAGATGGTAGAAATGTCAACCCTCGTCGAAGCCAGGGTCAACCCACAAACTGTCATTACAGAAACGTGCCTTAAGTTATCCAGTGTCTGGTTTTAAGCATAAGCTGGACAACTCCCCTTACCTTAACATCGTTAAAATATGAACCATTCTATATCCAATATAGAAACAGATGCACTAATTTAATTGGAACCAAATTCAAATCATGCAGCTGTCTCTAGTGCATAACAACTTAATGGAAAGAGGTTAATCAACATTACTCAACTTAGGAATCCATCCAATTATGAGTAACCCGAAAGAGAAACAAGTTTCTCAAAAAACTATTACTATCATTTGAATACCAATCACAAGAATCTACATCTTTGATCTCTTTGAAGAATCCCGATACTTGTGACACCAGATTCTCTACTTTATTCTTATACCCACAGCTTCTCAAAACTTAGACATTGTATTTCTACGAAATACTTGTCTAAAAACTAGAGAAGTCATAAGTAATCAGAATATAGTACGAGGACCTACCCCTTTTTCCTGACGGACACTGGACAACATACAATACTCTGTATAAGTCCACTGAGTTGAATAACCCAAAACCTGTGCGTCGTAGGTTGAAAACTGTACCTAGGTGATTTCTTCAAATATCACCAATTATAAAGAATTCCGATATAATGAGGATGATCACCAAATTCCCAATAACTTACTCCCACTCATCATCTGTAAAACCATACAGATGTTAGAAACTCACCTAGTAAATTCATACCCTGGAGTAAGCATCTAATCGGGAAATCAGTTTTCTTTTTAACAATGCACAGTGTAACTGAAACATGAAAAATGTTTCGTAGGGGTATCCTAGTATTCCTAGTAATGCCTCTTCCATAATCCAATTCATGACTGTAACCGTATATTTCTTTGTCATCTCTCCAAATCCCTTTATTTTTCTTTAGTCATTTCCTTCTGTACACCCTTTTTAGGCTAAGTGGTTTTCTTCTTTCCCTACCGTTCAGCACCAGCCTATGGTTTGGAAGAAGACTATCCAGTAAGCATAATAGGTGTACCCTTCTAATCCTAGGAGTACTCGCAACTTGAGAGAAGGTGATGATAAAAGACTACTGAATAAAAACCTTATTCTATTTCTCCCGAACTGGGGAAAAAATCAAAGGTGAAATAGGAGTGGCGATGAATTACGCGGTTTGGTCGTGAATGATAACAGTCGCAATTTACTTTGCCCTCTTTCTAATCCCTTTATCTTGTCTTTACATATTACCTTTTGCACACCCTACTTAGGCTAATTGATTTTCTTCATTCCCTACCTTTCAGCACCTGCCTATGGTTTGGAATAAGACTATCCAATAAGCGTAATAGGTGTACTCTCCTAAACTTAGGAGCCCTCGCAACCTGAGAGAAGGTGATAACAAAAGACAAGTGAATAAACCAATTCTATTTCTCCTGATCCTGAATTCATCCTCGAAGAAGTCCCTTCAAGTTTGTATATAACCATACGATGGATCTATCCAATGGAAGTGGATGTCCGTAGTAATACGGCGTGTTCTGAGAAATGCAAAGGGTAAAAGAAGGAGCGGCAATGACTTATGCAACTCGGACAATCCAAAAGTCAGTATTTTAAGAAGGTTCGGTCAACTTGGTCACTGAGTCATAGTCTAGGGTCGGTCAAAGGTCGCTGCCAAAGAGAGAGAGAAAAGAAACACTCTACGTGCACTCTAACCTAGATCAGAACGGTTATCACTTTATCTAATCAGGAAATCTCCCACTGTAATCTCAAATTCTCCTCCAAACCTGAAAGAAGAATTAGTCGGGATCACCCGAGGAGTAAACCAACACATCAGTGAGAATCAGGATCCAACTATCATCGCATGATAACTTGATGGAAGCCACTCAAGTTATCACACTCCAGAAGGTATGCGCATATCTGGCAAGTTTGCTTTATGTTTGAAACTCCCGATGTTATTTTTTTTTTGCCCCATGCTCTTATGACCTTGACTAAGGGCCAACAAATCATAAGTCACATGTCATGTTCTTCCCGTCATTGTCCTGGTTGATTTGAACCCACCTGTACATACTCTTAACTAAGGGCCAACAAAGTAATACGACTGTCCCAAACCAACGCATTCATCTATGCTACAAATGAATACCCAGCAGCTACCAAACACTATACCTTGACTAAGGGCCAACAAACATAGCTTGAATACTACTGACCATGCATAAGAAACGACGGAAGGCTACGGCTGGTTTTTGGCGAAAAACCTTTAACGTAATGAACTTGATTTCATTGATGGAACCTGATAGCTTTTTATAAAAATATAGTAGCGAAAACCTTTGCTAAAGAGGTCACTCCCGGTGAAGGGATCTCGGCTCTTTCCTCGTGGAATGAGGTGCAGGATATTCCAACTGAATACCACGATACATAGCAACTTGTAATCGACTATATTGAAGTTATTACCCTGACGTAAACTTCTGCCCAAGGGGTCTTTCCCGGTGAAGGGATATCTACCCTTGCCTCGTCGAATGAGGTGCAGGATATTCTAAACTGAATATCACTATGCATAACAAAAGTAAACATCTTTGTAACAACACTTTTTTTTAAAATTTGTTCCAACAACATCAAATATAGGTTTGTTTTATCCTTGCATTGATAAGAGTCAATGCAGTCCCATCAATCAATCACACCAGAAAAGAACGAAAATAAAATGTACGTATATGCCATCCACATTCATCACTGGGTCCCGTCATCACCCGTTAGGTTACTTAACTAACGACAGAGCAGGGGCTGGACTAGCGCGGGTGTAAAACATATACAACATCTAATAGTATATATACCAATATACAGTAATCGCTCCAAGCGTGATAATATGCAACATTACAGAAAAGTAATAAGCATCACAGAACAATACAGATAATCTGGGATCCCCGGGTTTCACAGAGCCGCTACTGAAACCCGACGTTCACCTGGTCGTGTGGATAGCCTGTGCAATGAAACCTAGACCCCTACGGATGCGGCAAGTTACCCGCCAAAACTTGAAGCGAGGTAGTCCCCACAGCATAGTGAATGGAACACCCGGCACTTCACGGAATCCGGTAAATTGAGCACCCCTCCTTGGGTCAACCTGTACCCCCTACGAGTGCGGCGAATAGTCTGCCAATTCTAGAGTGAGGTCCCTTTGCCTCTCAAAGCCATGAAATACGGACCCGTTGCCCTCCAGAACCCGGCTATCCGTGCACTCCTTCGCGGGATAAACCTAGTACAGAAATAAAAATATGTACAACGGGTACATCGACCTCGACCCAGTCGTGCCCCAAAAGAATATTATACAAACAGGCAATGACGGCAGTCCACATGTTGGACGCTCGCCCCGCAATATCAAATGTACAAATAAATCCAAACTGCACTATCATTGCACCCTGCTATTCACCACGACATATCCGCAACAAAACAGCACAACACAGAACATCAACGCGAATGTCACGTTCGCAAACCCGTCTAAAAGAACTATAGCAAATAGACGCGGTTTACCGATCAAATGACATTCCCGGTCGGAGATATAAAGTAAATACTGTAAACTAACAAGTTTAAAATTTCGATCGACTAAATTTCCCGAAGTGGGCCCCATGAAAAACTGGTGTACAGTAATAAAAACTGGGCCCAAAAGAATATACCAAAAACCCACAATTTCCAATATGAAGCACACTGGAAAAATTGGAGCATAGTTCCCACTAAGTCGCCGCGCTTCCGCGGTCAAACCCATGGTTTGACCGCGCTTCCGCGGTGAACAAGTGGGATCACGTGCCCAAATTTTCCCATAATTCTTCAAATACCCTGCACGACTTTCTGTGATATGCAAAATAATTTTTGGACCCTTTTAAAAATCGACAGAAACTTTAGTGCAGAAAATTGTAGTTTCGGAAATTCCGTTCGATCGATCTTTTAAACGTGTTAGCACAAGTTAGTAAAGCTTAATGGTGAGGCTCTGATACCACTGTAAGTCCACGGTAGCGCCCCGGCCGTCTAACAGACGCCAAATGCGGAACAAAAACTTTTTTACAACTGGCGCTATCGCGTACTATAACCCGGATCTGCCATTAAAGCTAAACTAACAAATTACAAATGGGTAGAAACGTTATACCGAATGATCTGAGTCCTTCAGTCTTCAACCATCATCCCATGCTTGTTGCGGCTGCTCCGATCTCCTGAATCTCCAGTCTCGTCGTCCAGGTGGCACCATGTCGACGGATCTTTAAACGGGCTCCCGCCTCTGAACCGAGGCAACTCAGTCGTCAAGTTTTCTAAAAGAGACGACCAAGATGAAGTAGAGAATGAGTAGAACACTTTGTCTCGTTACGTCCAAGGCTATAGACGAACGTTTATGGAAGTTGCCTTTTAGATCGAGTGAAATGAGAATTGTCTATTCTAATTTCCATGCACCAAAAACCTTATTCTTTTTTCTAACAACCATGAACCTCCACAAATGAATGGCCGGCCACTATTTATCAAGAGGAGGGTGAGTGTAGGAGATGGCAAGAGGGTGACCATAACAAGGATACTTATCAACAAAGAATGAATCACTTACTAGCATTAAATGCAAACCAATCAACATAAACCTAGTCATCCTCCATCATTAATGAACCATTAATGACACTAATGAGTCACAAGCCTCATCACCACATCAAGAAGCTTCTAGAACACTGACTCACCTCATCAAGAAAAGATAAATCGGTATTTAACCGACTGTCAAATACGGCTGATAGAAAACTGGAAACTGGAAACTTCCAAAAGCGATCCCGAAACGAATTTCAGGACAACCCCGTATCAGTATAAACATACCCACATTTGTATTACGACCGAATACAAATGCAACTGAGACAAAGATATTATATCTACACAGTATAATACTGGGTTCCATCTTAAACCAAAGCCTACCAGTATTATCTACCCGAAAAATGACACGTGCGAAAACGCACGTGCATTTTCCGAACCTTGCCATAAACCCATACGGCCTCTACAACGTTTCTCCCGAACTTGGGAAAGTGTTTGTGGGGGACTCTAATGACTCATCAACACACTGGCACTGGGTATAACCTCTAGCACGTCAGAGGTACAAGCTGTACGTAACGGTTTGCCTATGTATTAATTGGAAAGGAAGCTGACGAGCTAACTCATCTATAAACCCTACTGAGCCTGACAGTGACAATGTATATACAGTCCGGTCCGTTCGTCTAAAGAGTATCGCATATCGAGTCTAGGGGGTGGATAAAGTCAGACCCCTAATAACGCGATAATTCGTGTCGGTATGAAGCCTATCACCATCTGAGAAACTACTGATCCAAATCAGTAATTCTCCACTACCTTGGCCAAGGATTTCTAGTGATGGCCACCCGTGCATTGCGCGACATCAACCTCCAATACCGGGAGAGACGAACTCCCGACGATCCACTCACTTGCCTCCAATGCGGCTCGGGACTGTACCCAACTAAAACCTGTTTGCACAACTCCTTTGAGCGTGGTAGGGTAGTAATCTAAGCACAGTGGGAACTCACATGAGACAAATGACGATCTCAGGTCGATGAACTAACCTGTACACATGTCACCAGGGAACTGCTATCTGACGATATGTATAATACCAACTAGCATGTTCCCGGCGAGTCTTGTCCGGTGTACTCATAACCTAATGAGCACCTGTATACATCTTAGGTGAACCAACTGACACCAGTGGCTTGTGAGACCGGCCACCGCCTCTCGTCGGGGTCTCGACTGTATACACTAGTCTACTCTGGAGTATCGATGCCCTGTCTCGAAACTCCCACGACTAGAGACACGTTTAAGGATGTGCTTACAGACCCCAGCTCCCACGTATATGATCGCCATCATACTGCTGGTAGTCAAGCAAGAATCCTATGGGCTCTATCATCATGCAATAGTGAACTAAAGCATGTATACGATGATAAAGACAAACCAGATAGCATACTATTATCTCGAGCAAGACCGTCATATCGGTATAGGTCCTGCCTCAATCATTGCAATCACGTACCTGCGATCCAATAATTGACTTTGAGGGCACTATCTCCAACAGTTAGAACACTAGCACCATTACCAATGATGCGTATGTTCCACGTACACTTACTTGCCGGCTCACACACATCATCATCGGTAATTGCCATATCACGTACACTTTAGAGAATACTGTTACATTGACATAGCTTGTTAGCTAATAGTTTCGACATGATATTAGTGTACTTTCCTTATATGCTAGTTTAGACATTGTAGTTATTACTTGCTACTTCATGCATATTGTTATTCACTGTTATGCCGCATTCATGGATTTTTATGCCTATATTCACTGTTTACATGGTATTGATGATTTGGATTCAGATTTTCATGAGATTTCCTGGATTTAGGGGAAAACCGCAAAAACATATATAAACTTCTTCTCTCTCACTTTTTAAAAATGAAAAGTACGGTTTTCCCATGATATATGAGTCGTCCACCATGAGTTTGCTGATGGATTTCGTGTCACGACCCAAAAGAGCACGTGACTGGCCCTTGAACCATATGAAGTCTATAGGACTCCATCTGATCCAAGTAAGCCAAAAGCCCAGAAATCTAAAACTATTTTAAGGGTAAATAAAGAAAACTGGTTTAAAGAAGTGAAGAAAAACATGTTTGAAGTCAAGGTTTTTAAATAACTAAGCCGAATATGCATTTTTAAAATGTAAAGTCTTTTCTAAAAATTTCGGCAGAGTTTCTTTTGTAAATACTGGCCCCGAACGGGGTACAACAAGAACAATATATATGCAATGATAAAAGGCATCCCCAAGCGGGACCTAGCTCTTTGTCAATCGACGGTCACAACCACACAAACAATAATAATATACAACGCTGAATGGCGAGGGTCAAACCAAAAGAAACTCAATAAGCATGAAAACCGCAATACTACTAAGCACGACTCTAAGGTCGAATAATACATCACTAGTGTCTGAGTCTGGAACAATATACTAGTTTTGGTTGATGGAAATTCTAGTTACAATGAATAATATAAGTACAATGGTGGTTCTTGATGCAAAAGAATCCACCTACCAAATGCAATTCACCCGCAAGGAAGCAGTGTGCCAGAAATGCCGCAATGGAACCTGTACGGAAAAACCTGCAAGAACTGTGGCACAACGGGGGTGAGTTGCCAACTCATGAATAGAAATATCTACAAGCAGAAACCGAATGCAAGACATAATCCTAGGTCAAAACGACCAGTAATATAATATAAACCACAAGAGTACGTCTGAAGTATGATAAGGTGGCAATGTAACATCTAAACATGTATGTAGTGCCAAGTACTCAGGTAATAACATGTCATCAGCATAAGGTATGTCTACATGAAGTAAATATGTTGAAGTATCAAAGGATATCAATACACATATATTAGCATCCCATTCCACTAATATTGGTGTAAGGGTATATATAACAGCGCCCTCATACCCTGTTATATATACAAATGAAATATGATCAATGTAAATCCAATCTGTATGTGATCAAGTCTGTATAAACGTGGAACCCGTCCACCCGTCACCCAATGACAATAAACATGGAACCCGTCCACCCGTCACCCAATGACAATAAACATCATGTATGTAAATATGAGGATATAATCAAAATCATGGAAATCATCATGAAACCTGTGCCTAGCATCGGCACGTAAATCCTCATCCATATGGGGCTCCGTCTGCGGTATCGGCCCTCGGCCCCGACAGTACGGGTCAGCCCATGACCATCTCTCAACTCCGGTCGGTATCCACCAGATATCCACCGAGCTCAAATACAATCACCGGTAGGTAGTAGTCCCTCTGCCAGGCTCACCGTCTACTACACAGCGAAACCGTTCTTGCACCGAGGTACCATACCGGGTCCACCATGTACCCGCAATCGGCCTCATCCGCCTCCTCGAATCGGGTTTCACATGTCGCTCTCAGCACCGAGAAAACACATGGTGGACGTACTGAAATATCATATCAAGGGTAACCGGATTTTTAAAACAATTATATATTCTCTTTTGAAATACCCACGGTTCCCAAATCCAGAAATATCATGGAAACAACATATCTCAATGCGTATAATCAAAACATGATGTATGCGACATGTAAAGAAAGGTAAGCATATCAGAAGTCATGCAACATGGAATAATAATGTGCACATGTCGAGGGAAACCGCTCTTTTAAAACGAATCAGTTTTGAAGAACATCTTGCGGTTCCCAAATCTCTAATCAAGTCAGAATCATCTATGTTTGTGTACAGGTATAAGTGTACAACATGCCATGCAAGAATCATATCATGAATGCAACAGTACTACAGTGTAGTGGCATGGCAATTATCGATGATGAAGTGTGTGAGCCGGCAAATAGTGTACGTGGAACATACGCATCATCGATAATGGTGCTGGTGTCCTAACAGCATGATAATAATATAGCAATAAACATATGCAAGCAATGCGAATAGCATGAATATGCGGAAATCAAATAATCAACACCACAGTGAAGAATCTACTATGCAAACTACAGGTCTAAGTATCAAGTCAATCGGGAGAGGTATGGAAACCACCTAAATCTGAGTTGATACATATATAGATATAATAGTCGGTGATCCCGCCTCAATAATATCGCGAATGATACAGTATATCATAAGACATCCTCGAGTCATGAGTGCGGATCTATCATCAATATAGGCTCGTACGGTAAATCGTCGTACGGCATCCCAATAGCCGGGTACGGGTCAATATCACACTATCTCATCACATCTCAAGTATCACTATCATCGTATCACATAATCCGGGATGCTGATCTAAGTCTAGTACAACTGATACCATCAATATACTACGTGTGCAAGCACACGTCCCAAGGCCCGCTAGAGATCACGTATCGTATCCCAAATACGAATCACATCAAATCACCGATCTCGCGGCACAATGCCCAACATCATCAACTCATCTCCAATGTCATCCAATATCATCAAGCACAGTGCAAGTATAATCAATATGCAAGGGTGTGTGTGCAGGTGTAAATCTATTCTAGGGTTCGCGACTATGAACTACACTAGTCACTTCTAACCCTACACTATCTATAGTACACTTAACTATCATATATAATATAACAACTACGGACTGCGGGGGTGCTATACGCCATCCACCCGACTTCCCCCTGTAGATATAATCTACTCACCTTGCGTCTTTATCTTTCGATGTCACCACGCGTTTGCTTGTCGTCCCGAAGTCTTCATGGAGTACCTACACATCAAAGTGTCATATACGCGCATTAAAACCAATTCAAAACTAACACGGTACACGAATCCCAAAACGATACGATAAGAGCACTACTACAAAGAAGGGTTGCCCCTACGGATAAATCCGTAGGGGCAACCCACTGCCCCTACGGATATACCCGTAGGGGCGAAAAAATACCCCGTAGGTGCAAAGGCCGCAGGTGCAAGTTGAGGCCCTGAACTTGCCCCTACGGGCCAATTATTGCCCCTACGGATATCTGTGTAGGTCCATTTGCCCCTACGGCTTAACCCGTAGGGTATAAGATTTTATATTATTTACGGTTTATTTTAATAAATTACTTTGCCCTACGGAGATAACCGTCGGGGCATGTTATATCCCCTACGGATATATGCGTAGGTACGATTTCGTAGGGGTATAAATTCAGGATTCCTGATATGTAGCCCCTACGGCTAACTCCGTAGGGGATAGTCAGTGGCTCCTACGGATATGTCCGTAGGGGCTTTCCCAACCCCCCGGTACTGAGATCTGGGGGAAATATCAGTTACTGCTGATATTTTGCCCCTACGGCTATATCCGTAGGGGTAACATGTTGGCCTACGGATTAATCCGTAGGTACATATTATCTGAATTTTTTTTTTAAAAGTGGGCTGTTTGATTTTTCCCGCCCTGTGCACAATAATATATACATCAATCAAATCATATATTGCAGTATTCATAATCACATCTCACGCATATATATAATATACAAAAGAAACCCAAAAACTGAATATGATATAAATACAAACCAATATCAATGTCGTTTCAAAATGTAGTACAATGTGTATGATATAAATAAATACATGTTTCAAAAAAAAGAACCAAAAATCTACCCTAGCTCGGTCCAGCTCCACCTCTGAATAACGATAGAATAACGCGCGCCTGCTCCTCGGTCAATAAACTATGCAATTTGTCGGTAGCGGGAGTCTGAGCGGCATGTGGTCTACGCAGCCGCCGTCGAGGTAGTCGCTTGCGGAGCCGCGGCTGCGGGAGTCTGAGTGGGCGGTGGAGCTACATGAGCTGTCTGCGGAACCGCAGCCGATGTAGTGGCTTGCGGAGCCGCAGCCGAAGGAGTTGCGTGTGGAGGCTCGGCCGATCTACCTTGTCGCGTCTGGATATAACGTGTGCTACATGAGCGTGTAAGAACTGTTTATTATTCGAATTCGTATCATTATTAAGTTATTTCGAAACCCTGTTTGGATATCTAGTTTGGAAAAGCGTTGTTTATTTCAATTACATATGTATGTATGATTAATCAAACTTAAGTCTAAAACCAAATAAGCTCAAGCTACGTACTAATTATGGATATGTTGATATGTATATAATATGAAATGATATTTTACTATAAAGTAGTATACATACCAGCATCTCCTTCAACTCCTGAACACTGGCCCTCAAGCTATCCAGTTCATGATGGATACGTCGCTCACTGGAGACGGAGGAAGTAACCACCGGGGTGGAGTCCAACCTCATATGGGCCCTGCTAGAGCCTAGTCCTCAGCCTCTGGGAACCTACGTGGTGCCGTCCGTGTGCGGCGTCCAGGACTGGGGTCAGCAGCCTCGAATGTTGCCTTCCCCTAGCAACTGTCAGAACATTATATTTAGCACATACGGGTCTATAAAATTGACAAGAAACACCAAAATCAACAAATTCAAAGCCTTACCTACAGAGATAGAAGATGTGCTCCTCTGGTATCTGCATGTATCAAAATTTGAATAATATTAATTAATTTCAGTACATACATACTAACAAGGTAAACTCGCATATAGCGCTGCTTACACATATGACAGGGAGTGAAGGAGCTCTTGTAGATCATCAGGCGCAAATCTAATCTCATCAAGCAGCCCATGATAATGAGTTGGACGACTAAGAGCAAAAGAAATGTGTGTATATTTATGATATAGCATTCTAAATCAATATACATGCCCTATATAACATATAAACATACCTGGAGGAACGGGAGTGGCCTCTGTCCCTGATATGGACGCATCACCAACAACTAGACAATCAAACATTGACAATATAAGTAATTTTGACATAAACAGGCATGGATATCTATAATATTACATTCAAAATGGATATTAGAGGGCGCACCTGCAGTGAGAAGTGGAAAAAGTACCACCCAACTAGGGTGTAATTTACAGAATCAGTTGAGACTCTTAAAAGTCATAGAAGAACCCGACCTGCAAAAATCTGATGTATGCTTTCCATTGGACACTAAGAAGTCTCTAAAGGGAAAAGCCATCATTAGTTCATATCAGAGGATTGATGCTGAAACAGAGAACGAGAAATGTCATTTTTTTCTTCTTCCGCCACATTACTGTCTTCTCCTTCTGCCACATTACTGTCTTCTCCTTCTTATTATGTTCGCGTGCAAATTCAATGACTATATTGAGAATATGGATTAATAGTGGGTAGGAAAAGTATTTCTCAAATGGCTTTTGCGTCTTAAAACCATAAACTACTAAGTAATGACATACATAATTTTTTTAGTATAAAGGTTGTTATTTTAAGTTTTTCCTTATAGAGATATGATCTAACTGCATCTATCAACTATAAGTGTGCAGAAAATTATGATAAGAAATCATAAGAAAGGGTCGTAGCCATGCATAACCTTGAATCTACATACCAAATCATGCAAAAGCATGCACTTATTGTCACCTTGCCTTGGAATATAAAATATCTTGGAAGACTATAAGCGAGCATTTAAATCTTATTAGCTTTTGACTTCAACATATATTTTTCTCAAGTACCATGAAATATACTTGCTCCGTATAAACCGTTTTCAGGAAGATGGATTAATAATGACAAATTATCCATTGTGACTCACTAGGTTAGAATTTTCTCTTCTATTAACCATCTTTCTAATCAGCTTGGTAAATTTATTCGGAACCGGCTGTGAATCATTAAAAGAGTAGCATAAGAACGAAAGCTAAAATACAGATATATAGCATACCGATACATCGAAACTTCATAGTTGCGATGGCAATCCAGAGATATTTATTTCTACACACGTGGTGCGCGTGCGAATGCGTCAGGCAACATGGACAAATATTTCATAACATGGAAAGTATTATTCGTATAAAGTAATTAAAACTTTTAAAAAGTTTGGGTAAAGATATTTTCTTAGGTGATGCAATCATATCATGAGGACTAAATTTAAGTTATTATATATATGCATATGTATTTTTCTAACCTAAAATATCACACACACACACAGAAAGAGAGAGAGAGAACACCTGGTAGGTAAAAAAATCAGGTAGCAGGATCCTGAAGAAATGGAGTCCACAGCATTGCTCATCATCATCATCCATGATCCCTTTGATAATATTTTTTCAAAGGGATCACGGATGATGATGATGAGCAATGCTGTGGACTCCATTTCTTCAGGATCCTGCTAACTGATTTCTCTATCTACCTGGTATTCTCCCCCCCTCTCTCTCTCTCTGTGTGTGTGATATATTAGATTAGAAAAATACATAAGCATATGTATAATAGCTTAAATTTAGTCCTCATGATATGATTGCATCACCTAAGAAAATATCTCTACCCAAGCTTTTTAAAAGTTTTAATTACTTTATACGAATAATACTTTCCATGTTATGAAATATTTGTCCATGATGCCTGACGCATTCGCACGCGCACCACGTGTGTAGAAATAAATATTTCTGGATTGCCATCGCAACTATGAAGTTTCGATGTATCGGTATACTATATATCTGTATTTTAGTTTTCTTTCTTATGCATGTCTTTTAATGATTCGCAGCCGGTTCCGAATAAATTTACCAAGCTGATTAGAAAGATGGTTAATAGAAGAGAAAATTCTAACCTAGTGAGTCACAATGGATAATTTGTTATTATTAATCCATCTTCCTGAAAACGGTTTATACGGAGCAAGTATATTTCATGGTACTTGAGAAAAATATATGTTGAAGTCAAAAGCTAACAAGATTTAAATGCTCGCTTATAGTCTTCCAAGATATTTTATATTCCAAGGCAAGATGACAATAAGTGCATGCTTTTGCATGATTTGGTATGTAGATTCAAGGTTATGCATGGCTACGACCCTTTCTTATGATTTCTTATCATAATTTTCTGCACACTTATAGTTGATAGATGCAGTTAGATCATATCTCTATAAGGAAAAACTTAAAATAACAACCTTTATACTAAAAAAATTATGTATGTCATTACTTAGTAGTTTATGGTTTTAAGACGCCAAAGCCATTTGAGAAATACTTTTCCTACCCACTATTAATCCATATTCTCAATATAGTCATTGAATTTGCACGCGAACATAATAAGAAGGAGAAGACAGTAATGTGGCAGAAGGAGAAGACAGTAATGTGGCGGAAGAAGAAAAAAATGACATTTCTCGTTCTCTGTTTCAGCATCAATCCTCTGATATGAACTAATGATGGCTTTTCCCTTTAGAGACTTCTTAGTGTCCAATGGAAAGCATACATCAGATTTTTGCAGGTCGGGTTCTTCTATGACTTTTAAGAGTCTCAACTGATTCTGTAAATTACACCCTAGTTGGGTGATACTTTTACCACTTCTCACTTCTCACTGCAGGTGCGCTCTCTAATATCCATTTTGAATATCGATAATATTACATTCAAAATGGATATTAGAGAGCGCACCTGCAGTGAGAAGTTGTAAAAGTACCACCCAACTAGAGTATAATTAACAGAATCAGTTGAGACTCTTGAAAGTCATAGAAGAACCCGACCTGCAAAAATCTGATTTATGCTTTCCATTTGACACTAAGAAGTCTCTAAAGGGAAAAGCCTATGTGAAAGCCATCATTAGTTCATATCAGAAGATTGATGCTGAAACAGAGAACGAGGAATGTCATTTTTTTCTTCTTCTGCCACATTACTGTCTTCTTCTTCTTCTTCTGCCACATTATTGTCTTCTCCTTCTTATTATGTGCGCGTGCAAATTCAATGACTATATTGAGAATATGGATTAATAGTGGGTTGGAAAAGTATTTCTCAAATGGCTTTTGCGTCTAAAAAACATAAACTACTAACTAATGGCATACATAATTTTTTAGTATAAAAGTTGTTATTTTAGGTAGGACAACTGCCAATTCTATGGCTTGTGGCCACCAGCGACTGCTTTCTCACCACAGTAAAAATAATGAGGGACTATAACATATCATGAGTTCGATATGCACCGTGATTTCATAGCATATGTCTATTAACCTATAATGTATAAGTTCTCGGCGTTGATTGCAGAGGTGCATACAGTCTGAACTAGTAAATATACGTAAGAAGGAAAAAGAAGAAAGGATTCATAAATATGGTTGGGCCAGAAACAGACTTAGTCACTGAATGACATATAACTGATATTCCTTGATGTAGAAATCAATACACCTTTGATAACAAACTCATTCTTTTTTGGGAGATATATAAATAACCGACTCTGACCCTCAGCATTCCATTGAACACATGGAAATCCATCGTATCTCATATCCAGCCACCTCACTTCACCGATCCTATGATCGCCCTCTTGAGGACGCACAACCCTAGCCGCAGCCCCAGCCCAAACCCTAGCCTTAGGTGGTGGTGATGAATGTGAATCCTCATGTGATTTTGCATATTATTGCAAGAGCGTTAATGGGTTTTCAAGATTTGTACGTAGTCAAGAGCAATTGTGAGCAAGGAAAGTAAAAATAGTTTAGGAATTTTATCAAACAGCTGGTGAGCAAACTAGCAAAACGTTTTGAATGAAAATATAATGTAAAATAATTTCGAGAATCAAAAGTGATAAGCTTTGTTAATGATATGGGAGAGAAGCTTGCTTTTTCTTTTTTGTGAAAAATATTTTAGGTTTTTTTTCCTTATTTCTGTTACATCCTGACCGAAGAACTTTCACAATTGTTAAAATTCAACATTTTGGTCAGTCCTCTCCTTTATTGATATGCATGTGATGTGAGGGTTGGATTTAACACAGCAACCATTGTTCATCAATATATATTACCAAATAAAGCTCTTTATTGTTGGTTATGTTGGTTTCATCCAATTCTTGCCTCAATTTGGTGTAATTTGAAATGGCCCACGTTTCTAGGGTTTGATATGGGATGGCAATAGAAAAGAGAATTTGTTCTCAAGTTATGATCGAATACCATAATAAATTGGGAGTTGGTTAGGATTGTGAAATTGTGAAAGTAGTTGCATTTTTTTCAAGTATGATCTTGTGAAAATCGGAAGAAATATTTAACATCATTTTGTTGTTATTTAGGATTAGCACCCTCTAAAGGATTTTAAGTTAAGATAATGGATATGGATCTTTTGTCAGGATAAAGAAGATCTGCACATGCATAAATACTAGTATAAGATAATTCAAAATTTGGGACAACGGATACATACCGCTAAAAGATATAAGAGATTAATGGAGGGAAGAGGCCATAGGAGGGGATTCCCTCCTATGGCGTCGAAAAAATACCCTCTCCCTAATTTTTTCCGCCGATCGGCACCCACCATCTTCATCGTCATCATCTAAGATGTGGGTACACCAAATTTCATGTGATTTTACAACTTTTTCACCGTTGATTTAGTGGGTTCAAAATTAACGGTTTGCCGACAATAGAACTTTTTACATTGCTAAATCAACGGTGAAAAAGTTGTAGAATCACTTGAAATTTGGTATACCCACATCTTAGATGATGACAATGAAGATGTTGGGTGCCGATCGTCGGAAAAAACCATGGAAGGGGTATTTTTTCGACGCCATAGGAGGGAATTCCCTACTATGGCATCTTTCCTCCATTATTCTCAAGATATAAATCGAAAACCCAAACAATATTTTGTGATAAACTTAAGTGTTCTTGCAAACTAATACAAATCTTGTTAAAAATTTGATAAATTGACCTTCCCCTTCCCCAGCCCTAGCCCCAGCCCGCAGCCCCAGCCGCACCCCCAATAAAAAATTTGATAAATTCTACCCAGCCCCGACCCCGACCCCGACCCTAACCCTACCCCGACTGCGACCCTAACCCTACCCCGACCCCGACCCCGACCCCGACCCTTCCCCTTCCCCTTCCCCTTCCCCGACCCCGAACCCGACCCCGCAGCCCAGCCCCTGCCCCAACCCTAACCCGACCGCGACTGCGACCGCGACCCCAGCCCAACCCAGGCCAACTCGCGCGCCATGAACCTTAAGCCCAAAATAATCCAATAAATTCTTTAACTTACCTCGAGATTTACTCACCTGAACGGCTGCTGGGGCAGGGGCGACGATCTGAACGGCGGTGGCGACGACCTTAACCGCGGTGGCGACGAGAACTCCAGTGGCGACGAAACCGGCGATGGCCACTAGGAGAACAACCTTGGCGGCGACGGCGTGGCGCATTGGGGTAGGCGATCGAACTCCAGTGGCGACGAAACCCTAACCTTATTTTCGCGCCCGATCGAGAGAGAGAGGGAAATGAGCGTAGGCGATCGATCTGGGATTTTATTAAATCGATATTTACTTGCCCCTACGGATATATCCGTAGGTCCTTTGTTTGCGGCTCCGTAGGGGCAAACACCTAATTAAGAATTAATATTTTTATTCTTGGACGTCTTTGCCCGTAGGGGCAACCATTTAGCCCTACGGATATATCCGTAGGTCCAAGTTATTTTTGCCCCTACGGATAACACTATCCGTAGGGGCAAACCCCTATTTTACTAGTGGAGGCATATAGGTTAGAACCTATGGCACGCCTTCAAAACCATTAACAATTCCTCTATATCGTCGTATAAACGCCAAATAGTCGAGGTAAAACACAAGACACAAATTCATAATTAAGAATACGGTATACGGAAACACGAATCCAAAACAGCAACTAAGGAAATAGGCTCCAGATTTCACCCTAGGTCAAATTAGACAAATCTATACATACCAAGGGCCTAATCTACAGATAAGGGAACACCAAAATCAAAACGAGCAAGTTTGGTAGGGTCCAGGCAACAAATTGCGGCCAAACAGAATAAATCTGCGGCCGGGTCATGGAGTTAGGGGTTGGGGTCTTGGTGGTAGCTTCCTGGGTGCCTGCACATGTCACTGTCCAAACAATTTTAATTTAGGATGTCTCGGGTGATAGCAGATTCAATATACCCTTCACAGATTCCACAATTTCTCTGATATCGGTTTCTAAATCCGTATTTCGGGTTTCAACTCTCAGGTTAGGGTCTCAATTCATGCACTAGGATGATAGTATAACCTCTACTAAGCTTAGTTTCACAATACAACACAAAATTCTTCACAACCCTAACTAGGTTTTTCCTCAAGTCACCAAAATCACACAATATCGGTTCAATCATAACATGGGGGTAAAGGAAATGCTAAAACTAAGTTAATGATCCAGAAAATAGCTCATTTGGCAACTCAAGAAAATTCTTGAGTTGCCCCTAGTGGCCAAAATCCTTGCTTTCTTGGTCCAATATGTAGACCTTGAGCTTGTGCACACTTTTAATGAAATGGAGATTGGGTTTTGGAATTGTTTTTGAGATGATTTGGGGCTTTTAACAGGGGAGGGAGATGAAGGAGCAGCAGCAGGAGGAGGAAGGGAAGATGGAGAGAGAAAATGAAAGAAGAATGAAGAGATAGCTAAGTCAAAGTGAAACCATACCTCTCTCTCTCTCTCACCTACTACTAAATTCTTTATTCTAAACCCCTTTTTCCATTTCTTTTTCTTTTCTTATTCTCTCAAAATCCTTCTCCCAAGAATAGTAAAACCCAAAGTGAACCATGGCAAGAAAAGTGCACAAGTGTGATAAAAATGATATGTGCATGTTTTGCACAAAATGCTAAAAAACCGATTAGTGATTTTTAATCGCGATTAACACTAAATTAGCATATAACTAATTATAAAAACTTAAAAAATAACATAATTCTATAAAATAACCTATTTTATAATTTTCCATAATTTTCCCAAATTTTTCTGTATTTAATTATACCTAAATATTAAAATATTCATTAAAATAATATTAAATTATAAAAATTCCCAAAAATAATATTTTATTATTTTGGAAACGTTACAATCTACCCCCTTAAAGAAATGCGGTCCCCGAATTTAAATTTAAACCCCCAAATACCAAAACATTTCAGTAATATCCAATTTGTCAGGGTTCCGAAAACATCAATACGTAGCGAATATCATAAAAAAAATATACTGCTCTATAAGAAATCAATCCCGAAAATGTATATAAGAACATCCGGTGCGTCTGGTGCGCACGGAATCAAAATCCATATATGTGTCAAACAGGTGTACAAAACAACATCTAGGTGCAACTGGTGTGTACGAAACATCTGTCGTAGGCAACGTGTGTGCCTGACAGTAAAAATCAGGTGCATGTGACATGCACGAAGAATCCCGATTTAGTGTATCTGGCGTGCACCAAAATCGTATATCAAAACATTACAGGTGCATGAAAACTATGCTGGAAGTGTAAATCAAATCACTGCATAAGAAAGGCGTGAAATCGCAATCAATAGCTCAAATGTAATAACTTATGCGCAAAATATAAATATCCAGTGGGTGCATGGAACAATATCATGAAACTCAGTCATCAAAACTAAATCATGCAATAGAACGCCCAAAATACCAAAATTCCAAGATGACGGATACGTGATAATCGAATCACAAAATCACAAATCATAAATACTGTCGTCGGTAGTTCCTCCTTCAAGGTCGAGAAGGAGTCGGTGTATCCAATGCTAGCAGCGCAAGATATCTACTTGCCTCTTGCCCACGGTCTGGCGTCCTCTGTCTCTGAGTCCTTATCTTCTCTGCGGATTACCTATCTCGAAATCAATCGTCTCATCGGCCCTGTCAGGAGTGCTAACGGGGACGATTCCGTTCTGGCACTTCTCTGGTCATCTCTCGATCAATCCTCACGACCACTCGTAAAGCAGCATGTCACTGGCGTCGGCCTCTGGCTCTCTGAATGCACATCACACATCTGATCCTGGGTGCAAACATCATTGCAGCAATGTCCTAGAAGGGATCCTGCTCAAGGTCGCTTCCACTCATGCCTATGCCGAACCGTATGGAGCCTGGCTCTCTTGCATAATCTCTTCTCACTCGATAGACATCTGTGTCCTCAGCACAACATTTTCTCGGAAATTGGTCGCATCCCAACGCCTCTGTAAGCATATCAGGTCTCTAGTCTCGACGGGAAGTAATGACAGCTCGTCAGCGTCTCGCATGAACCTCTGGTTCCACTTGTCTCTATCGTCGTCCACTATGATGTCACGCCATGCTAGCTACGCACAGCACTGTTCTCGGCCATGGTCAATCCGAAGTCTCTCGCACGGACTCGAAAGCGCGTACTCTGTACCTTCATCATTCTATAGAAGGTGTCTGGCCGAACAGGTCCTCGGGAACGCGTCCTAACCATCGGAGGAATACTCAATACTCGTCCGTCCTTGATCAATTCGCAACGCATCTGGGTAAGGTCCTTTATCCGAACCTGTTCAACTACCTTGTCGACGATGCCGAACTCTGGCCTGCTGGGTGTGCGCAATATGACCACTCCTGGGTCTAGGTCTTCTCGTATCATTTTCCAGAAAGGTCTTGTCGAGGTTTCTCTCTCAAATCTCATTCCTGCCGAATTGCCCGGAAGTCATCATCCATTGCTGAAGCTAATTCTTATTCCGGAACGGCTGCATACTTATCGCGCTATTTTCTGGAAGATATATCCATATACAACTCCTCTGGTTGCGTATCACATCTCTGATGTCAGCGGAGTGGGACGTCATCTTGTCGAAATCTCTTGCAAACTCTTTTATTCACTCTGCTTCAATGTCGACTGATTCGGACTCGTCTCATCGTGGCTGCATGGACTGTGCTCCAACGGCTATACTCGTATCTGGAGTCTTCCAAGCAAAGCATTCCATCACATGATATCCGAATGATGTCGAAACATTCGATCGACTCGTCAGAACCTTATAATCCCCAAGAGATCAACATCTTGAGTACAGTTTAATAGTATCGAGTACATGCCACAGCGTCGTTGGTCCAGCCGTAGAAGGGCAAACCCAAGCCTCACTAATGGCGCCACGGAACTGCCGCAAACCCTAAGGTTCAAAGGCTTTCACACGGTCATTAAGTCGAGTTAGGGTTTCATTCTTCTAGAGGGTCCATAGAATCACCTGCATGTCTTTCCGTATACTTTAAACTTGGAAAATGGGCTCCTGACATTCGATCGTCTCTATCGACTCTCAACGAACCTGCGTGAAGTCGTCTCTAGCTGGAAACATTCTATCTGATGACCTCGCATCGGTAAACGAACGAACCACATGTCCTAGTCATTTATCCTCAGGTGACTAGCGACCGTCCATCATATCTCTAAGTATATGCTGATGCTGCAGTAGCTCCAACCATCTGGGCGATATCTCGTCATTTGCAGCAGCAACTGGCTCATTCGCCTGTACGCCGAACAGCGCCTCAATCCTCCAGGAAAGGCGATACATTAGCGGTCATCTTTGAATCGGTCTGCTCTAGATCTGAGTAAGACTCTCCACACTGGAAATCTTCAACTCAACTGGACCCGCTCCGGCACATAAATCGGATGAATCACCTTCGTCTCTCAATCGGGTAGACAAGCTATCATATGTCTCATATCTGCCGGGAAGCGCCGGCAAGCTCAACTTGTAAGCTCCGGAAGCGACATCCTGTCAATCTCAGCAACAGCTGGTCCATCTGTCTGCACGGTAGGCGACATCATAATCTCTGAGGTATGATGTACATCAACAGTCCTCTCTCAACTGGAAGCTCTAAAAATGGCCCGATCATCCGGTGCAAAACTAAGCACTCGCCTCCACTAGAGGTCACAGTCACCAATACTAACTCGAGACGTTCCAATGTCGCCAGAAAACACAATGGTCGGCCCTCGTACCAAACGAGCTCGCACTGACCATAACCCTAGCAGCAGCCCAAACTGCGCTCAACATGGCGACAGGAACCTCAATCGAGTATCGGAGAGAGCAGATCAATGGCAAGAAAGAGAACAACAGATCCAGAGTGGATACATGATCATAAGGAGGAACAACATCAATGAAGGTATGATCATGAAACTAATAGAATCGAGGATCTCAAATGGATGTATAATCATGAATAGGAAGAGAGACATTGATCTCGAAAATATGTACATCCTAAGGTTCCTTAAGCGGAGTGGCGTGTCGTAAGTATGCCGCGGAACATACCCAGGTACGTCACTATACTTTAGTCACCTATTCCATCAACCAAGGGTCATCCTACGCGACGAAAGTTCGGGTCTAATACCCCCTCAACTAAGTCTAATTTCCGTAAGGTCAAGCTTAAGTTCCGTATATATATAAACGTCCTAGGCTTTGTAGGGTTCCTAGGCACCCTAGAGAGGTCTCACAAGTGATCAAACATGCACAAATCAAATTTTACGGGTGCCTACAAACCCTAATACGGATCGTTTACTAGATATCTAGGCGAAACAAGCATGTAAACGGAAATGTATCTAAAGGAAAGGGGCTACAACCTTTGTAGATCCGGTCCACCACTTCCTAAGCTCCACGATGATCTCCCTCCACTGTCCAAATCGAACTCACGACTCTAGCATTGGCATCATCGAAGAATGGGCGGGCTTGATCGTCGGTTCGATGCCGAAGATAATCTACGTCGAGGCATCACAAGAACAAGCTCCAACTTCACCAAGCTATGAAAACTTGTGAAGGAAACACCCTATACAACTTGGCAAGAGGTAGAGGATGAGAAATAGGAAGTGGGTAAACTTTAGAATTGGATTTCTCACTTGATTTCACTAGTTGCCATTGATGGTCACTAGCTTTCTTCATGTTGAAGAAGATGAAGAAGAAGAAGAAGATATGATAAGTCTCATTTAAAAAATAAAAACAATATGATACTTATCAAAATCTCAACCATGGTTTAGTGTAGAGATTTAACCAAAGTTAGATGAGTGGTTAGGGTTAAAGAAAAGACAAGAATGGTGGACTTGTTCAAGACTTCAAGAAGCTTCAACAAAAAACAAACCAAGTCCAACATTTATCTTTCTCTTTATCATTTATCTTTTTCCAAAATAAACAAAAAGAATAAATAAATGAATAAGTAAATAAAATGATACCCTAACCACTAACTAACCATGGTTTAATACTTAACACAAAACCAAGCTAGAATGTATCATCAAACATGATACAATCATGTGCACAAAAAAATATATCACATACACAATGTGCAATACAAGTGAGTAAATCCATTTAAAGTGAACCAATACCAGTTAATGCAAAGTAATATATCAAATATATAATTATACACTAAATCATTAAATCAACACTTGATTCAATGATCCGGTCATGTCGCATATAACCGGCTAGTATCCAACGTATCGGCTTATCGAATCAATCCTTGATTCGACAACTAGGTTATATCGCATAAAACCAATCGATACATTCATCGCGAGAATAGAATACGGTATCACATACACGCATTATTCTCGGTCCCGCACATATCTCATATGCGCTCCTATTTCGTTTCGCTTGAGCAAGGAAACCTCTGTGTAGGACTCTAAAGACTCGTCAATACGCCGGCAGCAGGTGATGATCATATCAAACACCCACAAGCCGCAAGCGGTCTGCTAAACGTAACGGCCACCCGGGTATTGAGCGATCAGAAGATCGACAAGCAAGCCCGCTCACACTCCTGTGAATCCAACCAGTAACACTTACCGTACAGTCCGGTCTGTTCGTCTGATATGTCGCATATCTCGCCTAGGGGTGGTAAACGTCAGACCCCAGTAGCTCGATAAGTCATGCCGACTTGAGGTCCATAACATTCGTGAAACTACTGATAACTCTTACCAGTATATCACAGCAACCCTGGCCAGGGATTTCCTGTTATGGCCAGTCGTGCATTGCGCAACATCAACCCCCAATACCGGGAGAGACGAATCCCCTCCTATCGCTCATTGCCTCCATGTGAATCGGGACTGTACCCAAAAACCACCTGTTTGCACGACTCAGTAGAGCCGTGGTAGGGTGGAAATCAAAGCACAGTGGGAGACACACAAGACTCTATGACGATCTCGGGTCAACAGACTAAGCTGTACCAGTGTCACCAGAGAACTGCCATCTGACGTGAGGTATAATACCATCTGGGAGTTCTCGGCGAGTCCGTTCAGTGTACCCAGTCTCTACTGAGCACCCGCATACCATCTCCGATGTCAAACACCAATGGATATGGGATCATCCATCGCCCATCGCATGGGTCGAGAAGATATACGCTAGTCTACTCTGGAATATCGATGCCCCGTCTCGATATTCCCTCGACTAGGAACATTTCAAGGATGTACTCATGGACTATCCAGGCCCCGCTAGTATGATCTGCATCATAGTCCTGGAAGTCGAGTACACATCCTAAGGGCTTTATCAACATGTAACAGAGAGACGAAAAGTATACACGTTAAGATAAAGAGCAACCAGATAGCGTACTATTATGTCGAGCAAGAAAGTCCTTCCTATATATGTCCCAACATCCATTACAATATGCATCCAATGTACAGTAATGGCCTCTAGGGCATACATATAACTAACAATCTCCCACTTGCACTAGGGCCATCTGTAGCAGTGGTTGCAGTATCACATACTCAACCATCCCCTAAAAGTCTCTCTTTGGGAAAAAGGTCTTCGTGAGTGGATCCGCCGTGTTGTCCTCTGAGTCTACTCTCCTTAACCTCGATCACCCCGGAGATCAACTATCTCCATGATCAGGTGATGCTTCCTCAGAATTTGTCTGGGTCACTGATGGGACCAGGGTTCCAGGGCCAAAGCCACACTTCCATTGTCATACAATGGCAGGAACCTAGTTCATCTTATGAACCAATATACACCCAAACTTCCTCTTTGGTAGTATCTTCAATAGCGATGTTACCAGCCTTTATCGTCTAGTTTGCCACGGTATCTAGCTTGGAACTCTTTCAACATACCGTCCCTTTACTGAGGGTATAGACAGTGCCTGTGACTGACATTAAGTCATCTTTATCACCCTGGAACACTTCCAGTGATTCTCCCCAGGATCGATTGATACAATCTCACTATACCTAGTGAGAACCCTAATATCCCTTTAGATCTATCTCATAGGTCCAAATCTCAGGATTTAGGAGGTATCATCTTTATCCTATTTGGAGAATCCTTGTGATAATAGGAGATTGACTGATCGTAGTATAGGAAACTCTTTTCCTATCAAGAGTATGTTGTCTACGTACAATACGAAGACGACCACCTTACTCTCTACTACCCTTTTGTATATACAAGGTTCGTCTACCATTTTGATGAAGTCAAACACTTTGACTATCACATCAAAATAGACGTTCCAACTCCGCGATGCCTGCTTCATTATGTAAAGCAACTTGCACACGTTTCCGCTGCTCCCACTGTTTTACGAAGACCTCTGGCTGTGTTCTTATAGACGTTCTCTTCTAAATCAGTATTTAAAAAAGCAGTCATGGCACCCAACCGCCAGATATCGTAGTCATGGTATGTAGCCGTGGTAAGTAGGATCTGGATAGACTTAAGCATAGCTACTGGAAAAAGGTTTCATCATTATCCACGCCTGGTCGATGACGAAAACCTTTAACAAGTCTAGCTTTGAAAGTCTCAACTTTTCCATCTACACCAAGTAATCTTCTCAAGATATACTTGCTCCTGATGGGGATTTAACCCTTCAGATATAGCAACCAAAGTCCATACTTTGTTGGTGTATATGGATTCCATCTCAGACCGCTAACCATCCAGCCATTCTTACAGAGTCCCTACTCTTGATGGCCTGCTCGAATCTAGTTGGGTCATCATCTCATGATGCAATCCTCGCTCCCACTGTCATCGAGAAACCGAGGTATCTCTTAGGCAGGCGAGGAACCCTACCAGATCGGCGGAGAGGCTGAGGTTCGTCGGGGACTATAGAATCCTTTGGTTCTGTCAAATCTTCAGCTGTAGTTTCGTATAGCTGGAACCTTTCCAGTTCTACAGAACTGACCTTGCCTTGATCTTGTCCGGATTTTGCTTTTGACATAGGCCGGACAATCCCAAATCTTAACTTACTTAAGAGATGGGTTCTTCCCATACCATATCTCATATGGAGTGGTAGGCACCGATTTGATTCAAACCTAATTCAATAGGTATGCAACTTCTCAAGTGCATAACCCCAAAAGGAAATAGGTAACTCAGTAGTACTCATCATAGAGCACACCTTATCATATAGGGTGTGATTGCCCCGCCCCGATATACCATTGTGCTATGGTGTATACGGAGGAGTAATGCTGAGAGAGAATCTCATTCTCCTTTAGAATAGTCCAGGAATTCTATGCACAAGTATTCTCCTCCCTGATCTCATCATAGGACATAATACTTATACCCGTATTTTGGTTCTCTACTTCTTACTTATATTCTGTGAATACCTCAAAAGGTTCGGACTTATGTTTCAACAGGAACAAATGACTGAATCTTGAGAGATTATCAGAGAATATAATGAAGTATAAAGAACCAGTCCTGGCATGTGTAGACAGGAAACCTTACATACATCATCATGCATCAGTCCCAAGAGTTCGTTAACTCTTTCTCTGTTTCCAATAAACAGAGCTATGGTCATATTATCTTTGTGACATGACTGGCAAGTTTCACAAGATGTAAATTCAAACTGATTTAAATATACATCTAAATGTAACTTCAGCCAGTCGGGTCGCATTGATATGACCTAGTCTACAATGCCTCAAGAAGAATTCGTTCATTTCTGAACTCTTCTTCTTGTGTGTGTTCAGTATACTAGGAACTGTAGTTTGATTTAGAACGTTAATGCTTTTAGATAGCGTGCCTGAACCGATCAACTTTTGATATAGGAAGTGTTCAAAACATTATCCATCAATACAAAATTATATCCTTTCTTTACTAATAAAGAGACTGATATGATTTTGTATATCAGGTTCGGTATCTAATAGCATTTGTTCAGAATCAATGTATTCGTAATACAGGGTGACAGTGACCAACAGACTTGGCTGCAACACTTGCCCCGTTTTCTGTCTCATGAAACTTATCACCCGTTCTCAGTTTTTCTACCTTTCTGTAGCCCTATGTAACAGATTACATATCTGGGATCCTGATCCGGTATCATATACCCAGGATGCAGAGGATACTGAGAAATAGTTCTTTGTAATGAACACACCCGAAGGAGATGCATCATATGCACTTTCTTCGTTTGGGCGGCATAGGAATTCTGGTATTCCCCAATTTCCTGCTCTGTCTTATAACAATTATAAGTTGGAGCGGGACCAACGTTCCCCAGCTCAGTATAACAAGCGGGTTCGGTCAATACATCCATATTATTATCTTGATTAAGGCGTGATATGGTCGCTACGAGGAGAGAGAGAGAAGAAAACACTCAGCGTGCGCTCTTGCAAGATTAGATTGGTTATATATTTTATCTAATCAGGATGGCTCCCACTGTTTTTATCAAATCCTCCTTCAAACCTTAAATGGAAAAACTAGCCGGGATTAATTACACTCTACAAGTTCGCCAATCTTTCAGCCAGGCCAGTGTCGGTACTTTGAGGGAGGTTCCCGTGCTTTCGCACGGACCTAATTACTGTAAACCTCGTTTTCCCAGAGGCGTAACCCCGTTGACACCTTTCTAGACACCTACTTGATCGGCTAATTGTAAAGTGCAAAACTCTCCCAGGAGTAACAATTACTCGCAGTGGGGATCGGGATCCAACTATCACATAGAAGGTATGCAATCTCATTGCAAATTTCAACACTTGAAACTCCCGATAAAGGTTTTTACCCCTAGCACCTATGACCTTAACTATGGTCAACAAATCATAAGTACTAGTCAAGTTCTACCCGTCATTTCGTGATTAATTAGACCCACCCACATGACCCTTAACTAAGGTCAACAAAGTCACGCGACTGTCCTAACTAATCGCATCATATGCGGTGTAGGAAGACATCACTTAGCTACCGTACACTGTGCCTTGACTATGGTCAACAAACACAGCACGAATACTAAGTACTCTACTTCCTAAAATGACGGAGGGTTGCGAATGGTTTTTGTGAAAACCTTTAACGCTTTGAACTTGATCTCGTTGCGGAATCAAATGGTTTTTAAATGGAATGTTTTCGAGGCTTTTCTAGTTTTGCTAAAGGGGTCACTCCCGGTGAAGGGATCGTCGGCCCTTTCCTCGTCGAATGAGGTGTGGGATATATCATATATATCACTGTGCAAAGCGAAAACTATAGAAGCGATCAAAGACAAACCGAGTGTGCAGCATCTGCCAGTTATTGCTAAAGGAGTCACTCCCGGTTAAGGGATCTCGGTCCTTTCCTCATCGAATAAGGTGCAGGATGTTCTATAATGAACACCGCGATGCAAAGCAAGAACTGTAGCTACCTGTTTTTATTTTGAAATTCGATTCCACAACATCAATTAGGTTTATTTTCTTTCATTAATCACATTAATGAATATCCTATCATATAAGTCCACCTAATCATCACAGATAAATATAACGTACGCTTATGCCATCCGCATTCGCCTCGATGTCCCGTCTGCACCGTTAGGTTAGGTAACTAACGGCAGAGCGGGGCAGGGCTAGCGCGGGTGTAAAACATAAGCAACGTCTATATAATATATCATATATACTATATATATAATACCTATCACAGAACATCATATGATCACATCACAGATAAATCACAGCAGAAGAAACATACGAAATATTGGATATACTAGGACGTCCGTGTTTTCAATACGAGCCAGTATAAAACACGGATTCCACGGTCGTGATGAATAGCCAATCCCACACCCCAAGACCCCTACGAGAGCGGCAAGCAACCCTACCAATTCTAGGGTAAGGAGACCCGGACTCGACTCCTCGAGTTGGTCTCCCACTGGACCCTAGAACCCGGTTACTTGTGCTCCCCTCCTTGGGTCTATCCTAGTGCAGAAAAGTAAATAATATACATCAACGGTGACAACTTCCGCAACCTGGAAGTGCCCCAATAAAAGAATATTACATACAAGTTTTTACATGAATGAAAATGAAAAAACACTCATCTCACATAAAAAACCCCGGCTATTCAAACACGACGATCCAATATAACATATCCAGCAACACATAACATCTCATGTCATCAACGTAAGTAAATATGCGCATCCCAATTGTCGTTGACATATAGCAACGAAACCGGCTATATCACATATTACACTTACGGTCACAGAAAAGAAAGTGTAAAACTACAACAGTTGGAATCCGCAACCTCCTCAGACATCGCATGCCTGACCAAATGAAATACTTAGACATCGCATGCCTAACAATTATAAACCCCGCATTTTAGTCTCATTATCGAAAACTCTTTTCAATATCAAGTCGGGCAATTCAACAAGATTCCCGAAAAACTGATCGAATGCTCGTCGCAAACTTTAGTAGGCGGCCGCACCCCTAATACCGTCGACGAAGTGCACCAAGGCGGATCATCGCTGCCGCGAGCACCCGGACGGATGCTTTCGGCGACGGGGTTCTCCTACAGTCACTTGGTCGGGGCTATAGGGTGAAGCTGTCTATTAAGTTTACCCGGCGAGTATCCGCGTACGCTACGTGATTGCGACGGACTTTTGATCTCATCAAAATTCCGTGGCAACCGATCAAGTGAGACTAAACTGCTACGTTTATACTATTCATTCCGTTATCTCATAACAATTTGTGAATTCCAATTATTGTATCACATTCCGGATAAATGGAAAATGTTAAACTTTCCGATCGAACAATCGAACACCCAAGCTTTCCCGATACAGCCCAACACATGAAACAAGTCTAACAACATTCAGTTCGTGCCTCAGTACCAACGGTCCAGCCGTAGAAGGGTCAAGCCAACGCCTCACATGTGGCACGCCGTACTGCCCCAAACCCGAAGGTTCAAAGGGCAGTTCAAGACGGTCACATAATCGAGTTAAGGTTTGTTGTCTTCTAGAGGGTCCATCGCGTTACTTGCACTACTTAGAACGTCGTTAAACTACGGAAAAATCCAACAATTGAAAATTTCCCGGCAGGGAAAAAAGTGGGTATTTATATCCGGTCGAACTTTTTAACATATTCTAAGATTTATCCGGAAAAACACACCGACAAAATTAGACAATCCGATCGATACACCGAGTTTCCAATACAACCCAGAAAATGCAACTCTGGAAAAATTATTAAAAATCCCCAGGAAAACCAGCACAGACAACTAAGAATTACTGTGCAAAATAGGATGCACAAAACGACAAAAGGGCCGCGGATCCGCCGCATGAGCCTTCTGTAAGGCCGTGGATCCGCGCCGCCTTTATGGAATCAAGCCCTCGAATTTTGCAGTAACCCTTATATCTTCCTGCTGATTTTTCTGAATATTTTTAATTCACAAAAAACCACGAATTTCAAAAAAGTCCAGAGAGCATTTTTAGGTTTGGGTTTTGGGTCGATCGGACTTCTAATTCCGTCGGGACTTCGCCTAAGGCTCTAGCTAGGCTCTGATACCACTGTAGGGTTCCTAGGCACCCTAGTGAGGTCTCACAAGTGATCAAACATGCACAAATCAAATTTTACGGGTGCCTACAAACCCTAATACGGATCGTTTACTAGATATCTAGGCGAAACAAGCATGTAAACGGAAATGTATCTAAAGGAAAGGGGCTACAACCTTTATAGATCCGGTCCACCACTTCCTAAGCTCCATGATGATCTCCCTCCACTGTCCAAATAGAACTCACGACTCTAGCATTGGCATCATCGAAGAATGGGCGGGCTTGATCGTCGGTTCGATGCCGAAGATGATCTACGTCGAGGCATCACAAGAACAAGCTCCAACTTCACCAAGCTATGAAAACTTGTGAAGGAAACACCCTATACAACTTGGCAAGAGGTAGAGGATGAAGAAATAGGAAGTGGGTAAACTTTAGAATTGGATTTCTCACTTGATTTCACTAGTTGCCATTGATGGTCACTAGCTTTCTTCATGTTGAAGAAGATGAAGAAGAAGAAGAAGATATGATAAGTCTCATTTAAAAAATAAAAACAATATGATACTTATCATAATCTCAACCATGGTTTAGTGCAGAGATTTAACCAAAGTTAGATGAGTGGTTAGGGTTAAAGAAAAGACAAGAATGGTGGACTTGTTCAAGACTTCAAGAAGCTTCAACAAAAAACAAACCAAGTCCACCATTTATCTTTCTCTTTATCATTTATCTTTTTCCAAAATAAACAAAAAGAATAAATAAATGAATAAGTAAATAAAATGATACCCTAACCACTAACTAACCATGGTTTAATACTTAACACAAAACCAAGCTAGAATATATCATCAAACATGATACAATCATGTGCATAAAAAAATATATCACATATACAATGTGCAATACAAGTGAGTAAATCCATTTAAAGTGAACCAATACCAGTTAATGCAAAGTAATATATCAAATATATAATTATACACTAAATCATTAAATCAACACTTGATTCAATGATCCGGTCATGTCGCATATAACCGGCTAGTATCCAACGTATCGACTTATCGAATCAATCCTTGATTCGACAACTAGGTTATATCGCATATAACCAATCGATGCATTCATCGCGAGAATAGAATACGGTATCACATACACGCATTATTCTCGGTCCCGCACATATCTCATATGAGCTCCTATTTCGTTTCGCTTGAGCTAGGAAACTTCTGTGTAGGACTCTAAAGACTCGTCAATACGCCGGCAGCAGGTGATGATCATATCAAACACCCACAAGCCGCAAGCGGTCTGCTAAACGTAACGGCCACCCGGGTATTGAGCGATCAGAAGATCGACGAGCAAGCCCGCTCACACTGTCACGCCCCGCTTCCCAGAGTACGCAAGATTGGGCACGTGACACAGCCAACCATGCTACCTGTGGGTAGGAAGTATCCATCCACAGTCACATTACGGTTGTGAGGTTATCGAGCACAAGATAATAAGCTAAACTAATACATGTCCAAATCCATAATAATGGGAATCAATGATAAATAAGTGCGGAAGCAACTGATCCAATGCAATAATAGAAAGGTACGTCCCATAATGCGGGATCGCACCTGGAAATAAAATGCAATGAACAAAATAACCACTATAGAACCCAAATCAGCCTGCTGGCTGAAGTACTCCTGCTCGGTCGTCGACAGTGGTACGAAATCTGGGCCATGCAAAACCCAGACGTCAGCGCGTCAAGACATCAAGTATATAGCATAAACATGGTAATAAGCAATGCAAGTATGAACAGGAATAAAGAAGTTATAAGAAATAACAAGCAGGGTAATGTGCAATGGTGTCTAAACTGTCCTATCAGGTTTTCTACTCTATAGTCTTTGAAATCAATTGATGAATCGTCGATGTAACCCAATAGTATCCCGTACATACCCGGGACCACGGCCACAATATTCTCGGCGGCAGCCGAGACATGCCGTTAGGCACAGAATAGGAAGGTGTTAGTATCCCGTACATACCCGGGATCACGGCCACAATATTCTCGGCTAAAACCGAGACATGCCGTTAGGCACAGAAAGGAAAGTGTACACTCGGTATTACCCCGTACATACCCGGGATCACGGCCACAATATTCTCGGCTGCAGCCGAGACATGCCGTTAGGCACAGAAAGGAATGTGTACATTCGAACGGTAGTGAACTGTCGAGTTACAAGTCAGGTTCATCTTTGGTTTCCCCATACCCCCAAGCTATGTATGTCAGGTCAGGTATTCAGTAGTCAAGGACTAATGCCAACACAAAATCCGGTAAGAGTAGGTCTGTCTGGATAGACAGCAGGGATGGTCGGGTTTGTCGGCATTAGGCATGAGATCATGAAACAAGTAATGTCATGCTACAACAGGATGAGTCGGTATGTATGTATATGTCACGTGTAGCAGGGTCAGGCCAATATGTAGTGCAATCGGTTATGTGCTCACAACAGGTGTACAATCAAATAATAAACAGCAGCAGGAAACAGTAAATAACCATATTATTCCATGCAACACAATGATGTTTTGTATTCTCTTATTAACAGGTTCAGGCACCCTTGGGTGCAACAATCACAGGGTAAAACAGTATTAATAACATGAAGCAATGAAGCCATTAAAACTACAGCATAATAATAGTTAAAAGGATGATCTAGCAATTTAAGCAAGGGCGTGCTAATTGGTTTAATTAGTTGAAGTGTGGAATGATAGTATACCGATTAATTACACGAAACTACCATACTGATTTAATGTTAAGGCTTACTGTGACCGTCGGTTTTAAGTTATAAACTAATATGATAATCAAGAGTAAGGCAAGGCTTGGTATTGTGTACTAGCATGTTAAAGCAAGTATTTGGATACTTGCCTCGACGGTTTCGCAAACCGGAAAGCACGGATGCAAAGTCGGTAGAAAACACGATATGATAGCACGGGCCACGGATCGAGTCCCAACAGAGAACAACGGGGTCACACGGACCAGGGGGCTTCGCTGGAGCGTCGGGTTCGCCAAGACGACACGGTCGGATTCCGGCAACAACAAAAGTAGCGAAGTTAGCAATTACGATATGATACACGCAAACAACGACCAGCAAGGGGGATTGTACCAAAAGGGAGGACAAGGAAACTTATAGGGAAGAAGCAGGGTGCAACCACGAAGGCTCGACGGCACTGGAATGCCGGCAAGGCAGCGACGGCGAACAACGATGGCTGGAAAATCCTGGGTTCGCTGGAAAGAGGTGCTGCAGTGAGAAATAAGGGTGGTAGTCGACTCTGGTGGTCGAGGGGGAAGGGAGGTGGTCGGAGGTGGCGTCGACGAGGGTCGACGGCGCGGTTCCCGGCGACCCGGGGTAGGTGTAGGGTCGGCTGCAGGTTGGTGGTGGTCCAGCGAGGAGAGGAGGGAGGTGATGACGAGGTAGTGACGAGGAGGATGAGAGGGTGTCGTGGGGGTCGTCGGCGACGGGAGGTCGCGTCGACGGCGAGGTCTGCGGGGTTGGAGGCGACGTCGGGGTTGGGTGCAGGGCGGGAAAGAGCGGGAGAACGAGGGGAGGAAGGTGCGGTGAGGTCGACGAGGTGGTGACGGCGACGGCGAAGTCGTGAGGAGGTCGGCGGTGAGGTTGCGAGGAGCTAGGGTTAGGGTTTCGTGGGTTTCTCGTGGTCGCGATGGATGAGGGAGGAATAGGCGGCTGCATGGGTTTATATATAAAGAGAGAGAGAGATTGGAGAGAGAAAGATTGAGGGAAGAGAGAGAGAGAGATAGGGAAAGGGAGGCGGGGCCCACTCGCTAAAATGAGAGTCCGTGATTGGCTGGAGACGAGATAAAGGAAAATTTTGAGATGATTTGAAGGGATTTAGTAGTTAAAGATTATATTCGTAATATATATATAGTTTTAAGATATTAAATTAAATGGGCCTTTTTGGCGCAAAATGAAACATTTCCAAATCGCGCCCGGGTTGCGCCCAAATGTTCCAAATTCAAATTATAGGATTTTAAGCGGGTTCCAAATTTTGAAAAGAGGTGTTTAATGATTAAAATGCATGCCCCCAAGTCGGACACTTGCACGCGCGCGTAGTCGTCCAAACTTACCCGTTTAGCCGAACGGGACGGAATCTCGACACGCGGACGCTACCACGTGACTAGTGGCGACGAGTAGGCCAACATGGACACTTTAAATTTCATTTTAGGAGTTAAAATTTGTTATGTGCCAAAATGACTTAACCGGTTAAAATTTAGCAATAAACCCCAGAAAACAGAATAATTGGAAATGAGCAATATATAACCCTCAACTAGTAATATAAATAGTACTATTGGGCTCGGGTGTTACATCATACCCAACTACAAAAGAATTTCGTCCTCGAAATTCCAAGAATACAGGATAGCTAACTACTGGAAAAGGTGCGGGAATTTCTGCCGGATCTCGTCTTCTCGCTCCCAAGTGGATTCTCCATGCGATCGATTTCCCCAAGAAACTAGCACAAGAGGGATAACCTTGTTCTTAAGAACCTTTTCTCTCCGATCCTTGATTTCAACTGGTCGCTCTTCAAAAGTCAGGTCCTCCCGTACGGTCAACTCCGAATGATCCAAGACATGAGTCTCATCACGAACATACCTCCGTAGTTGAGACACATGAAACACATCGTGAACTCCTGCTAATGACGGTGGTAACGCCAACCGGTACGATACCTCTCCAACACGCTCCAAAATCTCGAAGGGTCCAACGAATCGAGGACTAAGCTTTCCCCGACTGCCAAAGCGAATCACCCCTCTAGTCGGTGATATCTTCAGGAATACCAAATCACCCACGGCAAACTCTAGAGGTCTTCTTGACGTGTCGGCCCAACTTTTCTGTCTGTCTTGAGCTGCCTTCATGTGCTTCCTGATGGTATTCACCTTCTCGACTGTCTGTACCACCAAATCTGGTCCTAGTAACCTTCGTTCACCAACATCATCCCAACAAACCGGCGAACGGCACTTACGACCATACAACGCTTCAAACGGAGTCATCTGAATTGTCGCTTGGAAGCTATTGTTGTACGAAAACTCCACCAGGTGTAGATGATCCTCCCAAGAACCTTTGAAGTCTAACATGCAAGCCCTCAACATATCTTCAAGGGTCTGGATCGTTCTCTCCGATTGTCCATCAGTTTGAGGATGATAAGCTGTGCTAAACTTCAATCGAGTCCCCAAACTCTCTTGTAAACTCCTCCAAATGTGCGACAAGAACCGAGTGTCCCGATCGGACACGATGCTTACCGGTACTCCATGCAATCTGACAATTTCCTGCATGTATCGTTCTGCCAAAGTCTCCGTCGATTGACTAACCCGAAAAGGAATAAAGTGAGCTGCCTTGGTCAAACGATCGATAATCACCCATACGGCATTGTGGCCCTTTGGACTCCGCGGTAAAGCCGTCACGAAATCCATGGTTATATGTTCCCACTTCCACTGAGGAATCGGAAGTGGTTGCAACAAACCAGCAACCCTTTGGTGTTCAGCCTTGACTTGCTGACACACCAAGCACTTAGCCACGAAGCGAGCAATTTCCCGTTTCATACCTTTCCACCAGAAGTGCTGTCGAATATCTCGGTACATCTTTGTCCCTCCTGGATGTACAGAGTAAGCTGAACTGTGGGCCTCCTTCATAAGCTCTTCACGCACATCTCCTTTTGGCACACACACACGGCTACCATATCTCAACGAACCATCTTCGTGGATCAGTAAATCGGTTCGTAGTCCGGCTTCAACCTGCTCTCGAAACTTTTGCAGTCTAGGATCCTGCGATTGTGCCGCTTTAATCTTCTCAACTAAGGACGATTGTACTTGCAACTGCATCAACTGTCCTGTAGCATGTGGTAGCACAACCTCCAAGTCAAATCTCTGAAAATCCGCAATGATCTCCCTTTGTGCGGTCAACACCTGAATTGCTGGTAACCGACTCAGCGCATCCGGCACGACGTTAACCTTTCCCGGATGGTACTTAAGATCGAGGTCATAGTCGGCCATCAGCTCCAACCATCTGCGTTGTCTCATGTTCAACTCCTTCTGAGTGAACACATATTTCAAACTCTTGTGATCTGTAAAGACTTCGACTCTCTCGCCCAAAAGGTAGTGTCTCCAAATCTTCAGGGCGAAGATCACGGCTGCAAGCTCTAAGTCATGAGTCGGATAGTTCTTCTCATGAGTCTTCAGCTGTCTCGACGCGTAAGCGACGACTTTCCCATCTGCATTAAAACACATCCCAATCCTTTTCCAGATGCGTCGCTGCGAATCACCAGTCCTCCTGAATTATCCGGTACGGTCAGGATAGGGGCGGTTATCAACTTCTGCTTCAACGTCTCGAAGGCCAATGCACATCCATCCGTCCAAACAAACGGTACCTCCTTACGCGTAAGCTTGATTAACGGCTCAGCTAAACGAGCGAAGTTCTCCACAAATCTTCTGTAGTAACCGGCGAGTCCAAGAAAACTCCTTATCTCCGCAACATTCTTCGGAATAGGCCAATCTCGAACTGCTGCAATCTTCTCGGGATCAACGGCGATTCCATTGCCCGACACAACATGCCCCAGAAACTCCACTTCTTCCAGCCAGAATTCGCACTTACTCATCTTCGCGAATAATTTCTCCTGCCTCAGCGTCTGCAGTGCGATCCTTCTTCTTCACAAAAGAACTGGAGCTCCCCAAGGTGAGTTGCTGCTTCGAATCCATCCCTTCTCGAGTAATTCACCAACTTGTTTCTTAACTTCTTCCAATTCCACCGGTGCCATTGGATAATAAGATTTTGATACTGGCGCTGTACCAGGAATAAGGTCAAACGCAAACTCCACATCTCGCTTCGGCGGTAAGCCCGAAATATCCTCAGACGTATCCATAAAGTCACGAACAACTGCCGGCTCTTCTTTACCATCAACTTCTATAGTTGCAGGAACACTGTGTGTCGGCCTAGCCCTGAACTCAACTGGCCCGACAGAATTGCTTCCTTACCGCAACTGCTGTCTACATCGTTGGCCGCGAAAGGTCCAGCGAGACTACTGAGTCTCGTCCACTCTGCTGCATGCACGTCCACGGCTGCTCCATTCTGCCTTAGTCCGATGAACTTCTCTTCCATTTCCTCCCGTGCGGTCCGCGGGAAGAGTTTCTCTAGGAAACTTTTAGAGAAATCCGCCCAACTGATTGGCCTGGGCAAGCGGGTCTCCTCCACAAGCCATCACTCTCGGGCGTAATCCACCAGCTGAATGCGCACCACATCAACACTCTTGTCTTATGGGATCTGTGTCGCAATCAGCAAATTCTCCGTGTTACTAGCCACTGCTCGGCTGGCAACAGCTCCTCCAGACCAGTGAAAGTAGTAGGACCCAACCGTCTGAAATCTGCTACGGTCCTTACTCGGTCGACTGGTCTAGTTCCAACTTTGTTTACAGACTGCTGAACGATCTGCAAACCTTCCTGAAACAAGTCCGCGTGCTGCTGGATCAGCTCGGTCTGTTTCTTTGATTTCCAGTATTCCTCTTATCTCTCCAAGCATGGCGGCTTCGTTCACACGCCTCCGGTACGTCTTCAACTCCTTACCTGTCATAATCCTGAACTCAAAACACCCAACATTAGCATGATGATAGATTCTGAATGTGGATCAAGGCTAGAACTCCAAGATATTTAAATAGAGTACTGCATTGTAGCTATGCCGCGGTATCATAGCTGAAATTACTTAACTCCACCCAAGTCGCCCAAGTCCTAGGGATAACAAGAAATCAGGTTTCCGAGTCGACACGCAAAGTAAGTTTGCACGTCGTAAAAGATATAATCAGGAAGAATGTGATTCAAGAATGGTAAAACGGTCAATGTGGCTGGACATGTTTCCTAAACACGGGTATTCTGATTCGTGTATTGGGTGCAATACCCAACTACAAAGAATCAACCCAAATAACCTATGGCTTTGATACCATATTTGTCATGACCCACCCCCAAACACAGATGGTATTGTCCGCTCTGGCCGAAGCGGCACGGTTTTGTCCCATTGAATGAACCCGGGGCTACTTCCCAGTAGGTCACCCATCCCAGAATTTCTCTGGCTCAAGCACGCTTAACTACGGAGTTTTTCAAACTCCAGAGTTCCGATTCATCCAAAAGGCGCCTTTTTGTTATAAGAGTGGTATCATTTCATTTATAGTTCAGATCGTGCCCTCTTTCGGAATGGAATTCGATACTCCCCATTATTCTGGTGGGTCCCCGTGTGCATCCGTATCGGTTACATCCCCACCTCGATACTGGATAACATCACCCTTCTCACGGGGTAGGTGGTATTCAGCCCCAACTCCATCTGGGGTATTACATTCCCCCCCACTTAGAACAATGGTTCCTCTTCGAACCACAGAGCTAATTTTGAGGGACCGGCTCTGATACCAAAAGAACCATGTCACGCCCCGCTTCCCAGAGTACGCAAGATTGGGCACGTGACACAGCCAACCATGCTACCTGTGGGTAGGAAGTATCCATCCACAGTCATATTACGGTTGTAAGGTTATCGAGCACAAGATAATAAGCTAAACTAATACATGTCCAAATCCATAATAATGGGAATCAATGATAAATAAGTGCGGAAGCAACTGATCCAATGCAATAATAGAAAGGTACGTCCCATAATGCGGGATCGCACCTGGAAATAAAATGCAATGAACAAACTAACCACTATAGAACCCAAATCAGCCTGCTGGCTGAAGTACTCCTGCTCGGTCGTCGACAGTGGTACGAAATCTGGGCCATGCAAAACCCAGACGTCAGCGCGTCAAGACATCAAGTATATAGCATAAACATGGTAATAAGCAATGCAAGTATGAACAGGAATAAAGCAGTTATAAGAAATAACAAGCAGGGTAATGTGCAATGGTGTCTAAACTGTCCTATCAGGTTTTCTACTCTATAGTCTTTGAAACCAATTGATGAATCGTCGATGTAACCCAATAGTATCCCGTACATACCCAGGACCACGGCCACAATATTCTCGGCGGCAGCCGAGACATGCCGTTAGGCACAGAATAGGAAGGTGTTAGTATCCCGTACATACCCGGGATCACGGCCACAATATTCTCGGCTAAAACCGAGACATGCCGTTAGGCACAGAAAGGAAAGTGTACACTCGGTATTACCCCGTACATACCCGGGATCACGGCCACAATATTCTCGGCTGCAGCCGAGACATGCCGTTAGGCACAGAAAGGAATGTGTACATTCGAACGGTAGTGAACTGTCGAGTTACAAGTCAGGTTCATCTTTGGTTTCCCCATACCCCCAAGCTATGTATGTCAGGTCAGGTATTCAGTAGTCAAAGACTAATGCCAACACAAAATCCGGTAAGAGTAGGTCTGTCTGGATAGACAGCAGGGATGGTCGGGTTTGTCGGCATTAGGCATGAGATCATGAAACAAGTAATGTCATGCTACAACAGGATGAGTCGGTATGTATGTATATGTCACGTGTAGCAGGGTCAGGCCAATATGTAGTGCAATCGGTTATGTGCTCACAACAGGTGTACAATCAAATAATGAACAGCAGCAGGAAACAGTAAATAACCATATTATTCCATGCAACACAATGATGTTTTGTATTCTCTTATTAACAGGTTCAGGCACCCTTGGGTGCAACAATCACAGGGTAAAACAGTATTAATAACACGAAGCAATGAAGCCATTAAAACTACAGCATAATAATTGTTACAAGGATGATCTAGCAATTTAAGCAAGGGCGTGCTAATTGGTTTAATTAGTTGAAGTGTGGAATGATAGTATACCGATTAATTACACGAAACTACCATACTGATTTAATGTTAAGGCTTACTGTGACCGTCGGTTTTAAGTTATAAACTAATATGATAATCAAGAGTAAGGCAAGGCTTGGTATTGTGTACTAGCATGTTAAAGCAAGTATTCGGATACTTGCCTCGACGGTTTCGCAAACCGGAAAGCACGGATGCAAAGTCGGCAGAAAACACGATATGATAGCACGGGCCACGGATTGAGTCCCAACAGAGAACAACGGGGTCACACGGACCAGGGGGCTTCGCTGGAGCGTCGGGTTCGCCAAGACGGCACGGTCGGATTCCGGCAACAACAAAAGTAGCGAAGTTAGCAATTACGATATGATACACGCAAACAACGACCAGCAAGGGGGATTGTACCAAAAGGGAGGACAAGGAAACTTACAGGGAAGAAGCAGGGTGCAACCACGAAGGCTCGACGGCACTGGAATGCCGGCGAGGCAGCGACGGCGAACAACGATGGCTGGAAAATCCTGGGTTCGCTGGAAAGAGGTGCTGCAGTGAGAAATAAGGGTGGTAGTCGACTCTGGTGGTCGAGGGGGAAGGGAGGTGGTCGGAGGTGGCGTCGACGAGGGTCGACGGCGCGGTTCCCGGCGACCCGGGGTAGGTGTAGGGTCGGCTGCAGGTTGGTGGTGGTCCAGCGAGGAGAGGAGGGAGGTGATGACGAGGTAGTGACGAGGAGGATGAGAGGGTGTCGCGGGGGTCGTCGGCGACGGGAGGTCGCGTCGACAGCGAGGTCTGCGGGGTTGGAGGCGACGTCGGGGTTGGGTGCAGGTGCGGGAAAGAGCGGGAGAACGAGGGGAGGAAGGTGCGGTGAGGTCGACGAGGTGGTGACGGCGACGGCGAAGTCGTGAGGAGGTCGGCGGTGAGGTTGCGAGGAGCTAGGGTTAGGGTTTCGTGGGTTTCTCGTGGTCGCGATGGATGAGGGAGGAATAGGCGGTTGCATGGGTTTATATATAAAGAGAGAGGGAGATTGGAGAGAGAGAGATTGAGAGAAAGATTGAGGGAAGAGAGAGAGAGAGATAGGGAAAGGGAGGCGGGGCCCACTCGCTAAAATGAGAGTCCGTGATTGGCTGGAGACGAGATAAAGGAAAAATTTGAGATGATTTGAAGGGATTTAGTAGTTAAAGATTATATTCGTAATATATATATAGTTTTAAGCTATTAAATTAAATGGGCCTTTTTGGCGCAAAATGAAACATTTCCAAATCGCGTCCGGGTTGCGCCCAAATGTTCCAAATTCAAATTATAGGATTTTAAGCGGGTTCCAAATTTTGAAAAGAGGTGTTTAATGATTAAAATGCATGCCCCCAAGTCGGACACTTGCACGCGCGCGTAGTCGTCCAAACTTACCCGTTTAGCCGAACGGGACGGAATCTCGACACGCGGACGCTACCACGCGACTAGTGGCGACGAGTAGGCCAACATGGACACTTTAAATTTCATTTTAGGAGTTAAAATTTGTTATGTGCCAAAATGACTTAACCGGTTAAAATTTAGCAATAAACCCCAGAAAACAGAATAATTGGAAATGAGCAATATATAACCCTCAACTAGTAATATAAATAGTACTATTGGGCTCGGGTGTTACACACACTCCTGTGAATCCAACCAGTAACACTTACCGTACAGTCCGGTCTGTTCGTCTGATATGTCGCATATCTCGCCTAGGGGTGGTAAACGTCAGACCCCAGTAGCTCGATAAGTCATGCCGACTTGAGGTCCATAACATTCGTGAAACTACTGATAACTCTTACCAGTATATCACAGCAACCCTGGCCAGGGATTTCCTATTATGGCCAGTCGTGCATTGCGCAACATCAACCCCCAATACCGGGAGAGACGAATCCCCTCCTATCGCTCATTGCCTCCTTGTGAATCGGGACTGTACCCAAAAACCACATGTTTGCACGACTCAGTAGAGCCGTGGTAGGGTGGAAATCAAAGCACAGTGGGAGACACACAAGACTCTATGACGATCTCAGGTCAACAGACTAAGCTGTACCAGTGTCACCAGAGAACTGCCATCTGACGTGAGGTATAATACCATCTTGGAGTTCTCGGTGAGTCCGTTCAGTGTACCCAGTCTCTACTGAGCACCCGCATACCATCTCCGATGTCAAACACCAATGGATATGGGTGTTGGGGTAAAAGTTTACACCCCGATTGACCAAGTCAAAATCAAAGTCAACCCCAAGCCAAGTGGGCCCGAGCCCAGATCCAGTGGGCCCATGCCCGGGTCGAGCCCGAACATGAAGCGGCCGGCCTTCCCCCATGCCAAGATAAAAATTTTGTAATAAATAATTTTGTTGCATTTTCTTTTATTTTATTTTATGGATAAATGTAAGAAAATGGGCATAAAGCCAAATTTTTGTAAAGCCCATGGCTTATGTGCAAAAAGAAATGGCACATGAGCCATGGGATAGGCAAAATGCCATTTTGTGAAGCCCAAGGGGCTATGTGTAAAGTGTATAGCCTATAAAGGCAAAGATAATGAAATATCTCAACAACTTTTTCTCTCTCTAAAAAAAAAAAACTTCAAGATCTGAGATCTTTCTTTTTCTTCAAGGTTCCAAAACCTTCTTCTTTCTCTTGAATTAAATCAAGAGCTTTAATCTTCTTTTTATAAAACAAATTAGTTTTTCACCACAAAACCCACAAAGGGGAACTTGGTTCTGTCATCAGATCTCAAAAAGGAGAGATTTTGAGATTTCACATCTCTTGATCTTCAAGATCCAGCAAGCAACAGGAGGAAGAAGAAGAACCCCTTCCATTAACCCCAAAACACATTCAGGAGTCCAACTCCTCTCTGATTTCTCTTTTGAGAAATCTTTTTTTCTCTGAGGCTAAAAGCCTCTTATCCTCGTCAGCGCGCAGCGCAAGTGCGCAAAGCGCCCGCGTGCCGACACGTGGCGCGCGCGCTTGCGCAGAGCTCCCGCGTGCCGACACGTGGCGCGCGCGCTTGCGCAAAGTGCGCAAGGGCGCAAAGCGCCCGCGTGCCGACACGTGGCGCGCGCGCTTGCGCACCTGCGCGCTTGCGCAAGGGCGCAAAGCGCCCGCGTGCCGACACGTGGCGCGCGCGCGCTTGCGCACTTGCGCGCTTGCGCACGTGTGCAAAGCGCCCGCGTGCCGACACGTGGCTCGCGCGCGCGCCTGAGCGCACAGCACCTAAGCGCACAGCGCCCAAGGTGCTGCCCCACGCATCCTTTGGATGCCTTTTCCCCTTTGTTTATATATATATGTATATATATACATTTGTATACAAATGTACACATACACATACTCCGCCACATTCTCCCCCTCAAAAAATTTTTTGAGCCGGGGCGCTGCCCCGAACCCCGCAAGGGGGCTGCTAGCCCTCTTGACCCCCAGCCCGCTATCCGGGTAGCGGGACCCCCGTAAAAACTCTGCGTGGCTCCCGATATATCCAAACCCCCTTTCAAAATAGAACACACGCACACTGCACATTGGGTTCGCGAGACCAGTTTAACCCGTTAATCGGAGGTTCCCTCGCCCCAAAGGCGAGGGGTAATTAACGGCAGTTTAGTCCGCGGCAGCCGGAGATTCGGATCCCCACAATCATTAAACCCCAGCCTACCCTAGGCAGGGGGAATCTGTAGTACTCCTGACAAGCGCGCGCGTATTCCCATCTCACTGGGGTGACGAAAAACACCCTACAGGTTCTGGCACGCCCGGTGGGACCAATCTCTCCTCCCATATTTTGGGTTAAACGTTCATGCGAACTCAATCAATATACATATCGATTGCTTATACTGAAATGATGTTTTTTTTTTGTGCAACAATCATCCTTCGACGACAATGTCTCCCCAGACGAATTCAGCTTCCAACGTGACCCCGATTCCGTACGTGGTCAAGATCAACGCTCGGGTGGTTCTCCCCGCAAGCCTCAGTCGAAAATGGGAGGAACCGCCCCGCCAGTTTGGCTCTGTCAGCATCTACCCTGCCGGAAGCGCTCATCTGGCAGAGATCCCGGCGGAACAGGTGGCCAAGCCAGTCTCAAGGGGTAAGAGGCCGAATGTCGTGATCGCCAAGGCACCACAACTGAAACTTAAGATGGTGTCTGAATGAGTCCATGGCTCTCTAGCTGGGAGCAAGACTTCCGATGCGAAGGGCAACATTAAATATTGCGTACGAGCTCAGGCGATGACTCCAACAAATGCACAATTAGGCGTATTTCCAAGGCCCTCCATCAACCGGTCTGCGGCGTCTTCCCAAAGAGCCGAAGTCCGCCAGGCGCTTAGAACAGAAAAGTTAAGATAGAAGCGGCTCAGGTATCGAGCCAACAAAAGGGCCAAGACCTCGGCCAAATGGAATCGTGTGAAGTTCCAAGAGCAGGGTTGCCCCGCGACGACGGCTGAGTCAGACGTAAGAATCAGCAATTCCTTCGAGCCTCTGAAGTGGGTTCAGAAAAACGCCATGACCGCCAGAATCAAGAAGACAGCGGTCCGAACAGTGCCACAAAGAGACGTGTCCCTGCCCCAACAGAAAAAGTATGACACTGTCTCTTCAAGAGTCTATCAAGCACTCTGTGCCGCACGAAAGCAGCGGGGCAAACCCAGAAAAGAAGCGCCAGCACCATTCAAGAACCTGGTTAGGTCAGCCGCCTTCAATCGACTACCAGCTACCGAAACAAGGGGATCAAGACAGCGATCCATGAAATCAGCTGCCAATGATAGAAAGACGTCCGGATATACCATCCATACGGTCTATATGGCGGGCGGGCGCCCCAGCGACAACCTTCGCAGCAAAAGCAAGGACGGGGCCACCACATCCCAAGCCCAATCTAGCCTGAATGTGGTTGCCGCCGCCCAAGAACAGCTGCCCCCGCTAGATGAAGAAAACCCTCTCGATGAGGATGATAGGCAGAAAGACCCCTCGGTCCATACAGAGTCAAGCTCGGACAGCGAGGAAGAGCCTACTTTCCGTCCCAGGACTGCGGAGCAAGAGCTGCTTCAAGAGCTTCGAAAACAGCTCAGGAGCAAAGATAAAGAGATGGCCAAGCTCTATTCGAAGATTGACGACTTAACGAATGTGGTGATGCAGCTTATGGCTCAAATTGCTCGAGCGCCTCCTAATCAAGCACAAGCCGCTACTAATCAGCCGGGTGATGACAACCCGAGGCAGCCAATGCCTGTTCCTTCGGGTCCAAGACTGGTCGAGCCACACGAAAGCCGGCCACACTCCGCTTCTGGGGATGCCTTGGCCCCAGATAGCACTATCCCGCTAACACAGGATCGGATAATGGATTTGGTCACCAGCAAGGTTAAAACATTGGTGGCCGAAGCTGAAGCTCAGAAAGAAATCGGCAGTAGTGGGCGGCTATATCCCGCGCAGTACGATCTGATTGAGTTCCCAAGCGGCTACGTCATTCCTAAGTTCAGAAGATTTGATGGAACGGGGAAGGCAAATCAGCACGTTGCCCACTTCAAAGCATCGTGCGGAAATACAGGGGGAAATGACGCGCTCCTTCTTCGTCAATTTGTCAACAGCCTGACCGGTGTCGCTTTCGACTGGTACGCGAGCATACCAGACGAGTCCGTCATTACCTTTGCCCAAATGGAGTCCCTGTTTCGGCAAAGGTTCATGAGTGTCAGTGATAAAATCTCCATTGCCGACCTTGTGAGGACTAAGCCGGGGAAGAATGAAAGCAACACCGACTTTATCGCCCGATGGCGTAATCTCACAGTCAAGTGTGAACCGCCGCTGGAGCAGGACCAGTCTGTCAGCCTTCTCATTGGGAACCTCAGCAATTGGATGGTCCCATTCTTGTGTACAGCGGGCCTCAAGACATTTCAGGAGCTAACCAAGAAAGTTCAAATGCTGGAACGCTCGAAGCAAGAGTCCCCGCCGGACTCTCAGAGAGACAAGACCTGGAAAAGCAAGCGGTACGACAACCGTAGAAGTGGGAGTTCCAGCAGTACCAATGTCTTCAATGCGTCCGAAACTGAAGAAAAGCGAAGGGCGGGAGAATCCAAAACTAACCGGTCTCGAAAGCCATTGCTGGGAGGAGATGGGCCCACCCTAGAGGAGAAAAAGAACAAGGTTTACTCTTTCAGAAGGGACAAGGTCCGCAAGATATTTAAAGATGCCTTGAACAACGGCCTACAATTGCCGGAGTCGAAAAGACCCCAAGAAGCAAAAATGACCGACAATCCTCTATATTGCCCGTACCACCGAGTAGTGAGCCATGCGATCGAGGATTGCTATATCTTCAAGGATTGGGTCGAGAAGCAGTACAAGGCTGGAGAGATCGAGCTATCCAAAAGCGTGTTGGTGAACAATCAAGTTGGAACCGCCAACTTTATACAGACAGAAGTTGAAGCCTTCTGGGAGCAGACAGCTGAATCTGCTGCCCTGAAAAACGAAATTGACTCATCGCGGCCTCTGTGGAGTACGCACATATCTAATAAGACGAAGAAGATGCTAAGGCTACTTCAGAAAGAACCCAGGACGGAATGGGAAGGGCAGAAGAGGCCTACTAGTCCAGCTGCCAATGCGGCTCCATCAGGCTCAAAATCCAAGAAGCTCAAGAAGAAGAAAAGTGCAGCTCGGCACGAAAAAGAGTCTGCTGGGAGATCGACCATTCAAAAATATATCGAGTCCCTCGAAGAATATGAACAAAAGGAAAGAACATTGATTCAATTGAAGAAGTTCTTCCTTGTACAAGCAGCTGAAATTCTGGAGGAGTTAGAAGAAGACTCCAATGAAGAGATCCCAGTAGTGACCTGCTACGCCATCCATCTTGGCAGCGACTCCGAGGAGGATCTCTGTTTTCCGGAAGAGGACGAGGAGCTCACCACAAAGGCCAATCAAATCCAGCTCAGAAGCGGCAGGGCTCTACAGCAAAATCAGGGCAACGCCCCAAAAGGGAAGGAGAAACAAGTCGCTAATGAAGAAGATGGCAGAGAACCGGCTGATGAAAACATAAGTCCTTCCTCGGTGGACTATAATGTCTTGGCACATCTCCGGAAGCTTCCGTCTCTCCTGAGCATCTACGACGCCTTGGTCCTATCTAAGGAGCTTAGAGATGTTCTCATCCATGCTCTACAAAACCCCGAGCGGTATCAGGCTCACTTTGCGGAAATTAATATGAAAGAAGCCCAGCACGCTTTGCATGCCGCCGCAGTCACATTTAAGGATGAAGACTTGCTACTGGGAACGGCTGAGCATAATCGGCCACTTTACGTGACCAGGGACAGCGACGGAGATCGAATTAATCGCATATTGATTGATCCGGGGTCCTCAGTGAACATCATGAACTTGCGAACTCTGAAGAGTTTGTCAATGGACGTCCGACACCTGTCAAGGGAAAGGATTGTCATTCAAGGCTTCAACCAAAATTGCCAGCAAGTTCTGGGCTCTATAGCTTTGCCAATCAAATTCGGGGATCTGCAAACTGAAGCTAAGATATACGTGATCGACGCCGACACGTCTTATAAGATTCTCTTAGGGCGGCCATGGCTCCACGATTATGGCATCATTCCGTCAACTCTCCATCAATGCATGAAGTATACTAAAAATGGCGAAGAAAGACGCATTGACGGAGACATCCAGCCGTTCGGTGTGCATGAAGTCCGATATGAAGATTCTCGGTACTTTACGAACCACCAAAATGCTAAGCCACAACTGACTGAGGATAGAACGGCCCCAAGACTCAAAAGCAAATCTGCGCCGGCTATCACTTTCAAAAGCAAAAATACCCAAGTGCGCCCGCATTTCGGCAGCGACACTGATGAGTCCGATGCTGGAAGCCCGTCCTTCCGCCAAACTCGCCCTCATGTCGGCAGCGATACGGACGAATCTGTTACTGAAGGCCCATCTAGCAGCAAAGTCCGCCCTCATCTTGGCAGTGACACTGAAGAGTCAGAAGAAGAGGACCTGCCGTGCAATAGCTGTGCAGATTGGCCCCCCATGCAGCAAGCGAAACTACGAGAGACCTTCGAAGTCGCTGAAGGGTCCCTGGCCATCACAAGGGTGCCGGAACGGATGTGTAAAGAGCTCGATGCATTGTCAGTCTCTACCGTGGACCAGCTGAAAACTTTCTACGTGCCCGGGAGGAAAAATGGACAGAAAGGCATCCTGTTTTACAGGTCAAACCCCGTTGCGCACCCGGACGATTTGTCTGTCGCGTGCCTTCCATATGAGAGAGGCATAAGAGCCGTCCTCAATCCCAGATACTATGCGCCCGAGATGCGGGAATACTTTAAGAAGTGCGGATGCCGGTTATATCAAACGGAGTCCGAAGCAAAGTTTTACGAAGGGCTATGGCATCCTCCCCAGGTCCGAGCACTCATCGATGGACGAATTCCAGACAGACGGGGAATAGGTTACATTCAACCTGATTCCAAAGCGTGCTACATGATCTATGTTGGTGAGGCCAGCGAAAGATCAAATGATGACGACGAGATAGCCGAGCCAGAAGAAGCTCCTCAAGAGCTCGAAGATGGCGGACAAGCAACCTTTGACGAGCTAACCGAGATCGACTTAGGAACGCCCGATAATCCAAGGCCGACCTATATTAGCTCGCTCTTGTCAGAGGAAATGAAAGCGCAGATAATTGCCCTGCTGCAAGAGTTCGTCGACTGCTTCGCGTGGACATACAAAGAAATGCCTGGCCTTTCCCCTGAGGTAGCCGTGCATAAGCTGGCTATATCTCCTGATGCTAAGCCAGTCAAACAAGCTCCTCGAAGAATGAGAAGGGAGTTGGAAGAAAAGGTCGTCGAGGAAACCAAGAAGCTCATCGATGCCGGCTTCATCAGGGAAGAGAAATATGCAGACTGGATCGCATGCATAGTCCCAGTGAAGAAGAAAAATGGGCAGATCCGAGTTTGTGTCGATTTCAGGGACCTCAACAAAGCATGTCCTAAAGACGACTTCCCGCTACCGGTCATGGAAATGATGGTCGATGACACCTCAAATTACGAGCTGTTCACCTTTATGGATGGCTCGTCTGGATATAATCAGATCAAGATGTCGCCTGAGGATGAGAAACACACAGCATTTCGAACCCCGATCGGGATATATTGCTACAAGTTGATGCCGTTCGGACTGAAGAACGCAGGTGCTACATATCAAAGGGCAATGACTAATATCTTTGATGACCTAATCCATAAAGTCGTCGAATGTTACGTTGATGACTTGGTCGTCAAAACTAAGGCCAAGACCGACCACATCCAAGATATTAGGACCGTTCTGACCAGACTGAGGGAATACGATCTGAAGATGAATCCTCTGAAGTGCGCTTTCGGCGTGTCATCGGGAAAATTCCTGGGCTTCATAGTCCGATATCGAGGGATCGAAGTTGACCCATCAAAGATAAAGGCCATCATGGAGATGCCCCCTCCGAAAAGTCTGACGCAGCTAAGATCTTTTCAAGGCAAGCTTGCTTATATACGGAGGTTTATCTCAAATTTATCAGGGAGATGTAGGCCCTTCTCAAAGCTCATGAAGAAAGGAGCTCCTTTTATCTGGGATGCCGAATGTCAAGTAGCGTTCGAAAGCATCAAAGAATACTTGTTGCACCCTCCAGTGCTGGCCGCTCCCATTCCAAATAAACCGCTGATTCTCTACACTGCCGCGCTGGACGAGTCACTCGGTGCGCTCCTTGCCCAGAATAACGAGGAAGGAAAAGAAAATGCCCTCTACTACCTCAGTCGAACTCTAGTCGGGGCGGAACACAACTACTCCCCAATCGAAAAGCAATGCCTGGCTCTGATATTTGCTGTGAAGAAGCTGAGGCACTATCTGCTCGCTCATCGGGTTATGCTGATCTCCAAGGTCGACTCGCTCAAACACTTGATGACCAAAGCAAGCCTAGCCGGCAGAATGGCAAGATGGGCTGTCATGCTACTTGAGTTTGACATAGTTTATACCCCTCAGAATGCAGTAAAAGGGCAAGCTATTGCAGACTTTCTCGCCGCTCATCCCATACCAGAAGGGTCGCCGCTAAATTGTGAGTTACCCGATGAACAAGTGCTGCACATCGAGGAAGATGAGCCATGTTGGGAGGTCTACTTCGATGGAGCCTCGTCAATAAGGACCTCCAGTAAATCAAGCATCCCGGAGATAAAAGCAGGGGTAGGATTGGTGTTCATCACACCATCAATGGGAACCCTACGGCGTTCTTTTGCTCTCACCGAGCCTCGGACAAACAATGAAGCTGAGTATGAAGCTCTGATAGCTGGTTTGGAGCTCGCCATAGAAATGGAAATCCGTCGGCTACGGGTTTACGGTGACTCCCAGCTTGTCGTCAACCAGGTAAGCGGCAATTATAAGATATACAAACCCGAATTAGCTCGGTACAGAGGCCGAGTGGTGGAACTCATGAAACGTTTCACTTATATCGAACTAACGAGAGTCCCTAGAGCGTTGAACGGAAAGGCTGATGTACTCGCTCGCTTGGCCAAGGAGCTGGCTGATCCTGACATGGACGAAATTCTGATCACAGTCAGGAGCCGGCAAATTCTACCCCCAGTCTCTCTACGAGAAGAGGAAGGCACGGAACAGAAGAGCAGTCCTGCGGAAGAAGCTTCGATCATCCAAGACGAGCCCGATTGGAGAAAACCTTTCATAGAGTACCTCCGATACGACAAGCTGCCCGAAGAAAAATCTGCGAGGATTCAGCTGAAGAAAAGAGCTCTCCGATACGTGTTTGTAAATGACACGTTATACCGCAGGTCATATGACCAACTCTGGCTCAGGTGTCTGTCATTGCCCGAAGCCCAAAAGGTCATGAAAGATGTCCACTCGGGCGTTTGCGGTGCTCACCAATCTGGCCCCAAGATGCGACTTCAAATCAAACGGCTTGGGTATTACTGGCCCACCATGATACGAGATTGCGGGGAGCATGCAAAGAAATGTTATATCTGCCAAATTCACGGTGATTTTATTCACAAGCATCCCAATCCATTGCATCCTACGGTGGCATCGTGGCCCTTCGAAGTTTGGGGCACCGATATTGTTGGCCCAATTGATCCTCCGCCGTCTAAAGGCCACCGGTTTATACTGGCCGTGACAGACTACTTCTCCAGATGGGCTGAAGCTGTCCCGCTAAAAGAAGTTAAGACAAAGGATATTCTGACATTCTTCCAGCATAATATTCTATACCGCTTCGGTACACCAAGAAGAATCATTTCTGACAACGGGCCTTCTTTCAAGAGCTTCAATGTCTCAAGGTTCGCTACTCAGCACAAGATAGACTGGAGATATTCCTCCATCTATAATCCAAGAGCCAATGGGCTAGCCGAAGCCTTCAATAAGACTCTATGCAAGCTCCTGAGGAAAAATGCTTCAGCCAACAAGAGAGACTGGAATCTCAAGCTTCACGCGGCGTTGTGGGCATATCGTACCACGCACCGTACTCCAACTCAGTCCACTCCATACTCATTGCTCTTCGGAGTGGAGGCGGTTCTCCCCCTCGAAGTCGAAGTTCCGAGCTTAAGAATGGCCGTTCAACATGAGTTGACGGAGGAAGAAAACGTGCTCCTTCGACTTGAAGAACTCGATGCCCTCGAAGAAAAGAGGCTTGCGGTGCAGCAAAATCTGGAGCTATACCGAGCCCAAATGTCACGGGCCTATGACAAGATAACCCGTCTCCGCGCTTTCAAGAAAGGTGAATTGGTGTTGGTCCTCAAAAGACCGATCATCCCCAATCGACATGCCAAGGGAAAATTCGAGCCGAACTGGGAAGGACCATACGTCATCGAGAAAGTGTTCGACGGAGGATCCTACCAACTAATAAGTGCCGAGGGAGAAAGGCCCATGCCACCCATCAATGGCCGATATCTCAAGAAATACTACACATGAATGCTCCAAGTCGCAGGCGAATTAAGCACATCAGCCCTACGGTCTGGATCAGACATCCTACAAAACCGTATACAATCCACGGGCGTAAATGACCCCTATCTCTCCCAAATCCTGCCGGTAAGACTACTTTTAAAGTCCCACCAGCGGCAAAAAAAGAAAAAAAAGAAAGAAAAAAATAGAAAAAAAATATATATAAAAGAAATAAAAAAAAAAATAAACGGTATGTCCACAAGCAAAAAGGGCACGGATGAAAACCCGAAAGGGCTCCGTGAGTAAAAACAGCAGGACTACCGGCGAGTCTATGAAAACCCGAAAGGGCGCAAACTCGTGAAAGGAGATGAAATACACTCGCAAAGTCCTCTCGACCTTGTGAGGAGAAAACCCCTGCGTGAGATCCTTACGACTCATAATGGAGCAACACACTTAGGAATCCTCACGATTCCTAAGGAGAAAATACACCTGCGGGATCCTTACGACTCGTAGGGAGAAAATGCTTTATGGGACCCTCACGGCTCATAAAATTGAGAAGCCTTAGGTGATAGGGACCCAAACCTATCTCCTAAGCCATCGTTCCCCAACGGGAAACGGCAAATGATGAGTCGCTCCTGGCATTTCGCTTCAGTGTTAGCGGTGCTGATGCCGACCAAAAACCCAAATCCCAAGTCCTCCCAAGGCAAATGATGAGTTGCTCCTGGCGTTATTCCAGTGCATCAATGCTGATGCCAAACAAGATCCAAATTCCAAGTCCCTATACCCCAACGGCGAATGATGAGTCGCTCCTGGTACCACATTCCAGTCCAGCGATGCAGACGCCAACAAATCCCTGAAATCTTTCCGGCCCTACGGTCTCGATCATACATCCTGCAAAACCGTATACAATCCACGGGCGTAAAACAATCCCAATCTCTGCTGAGCAACCAAATCTAAATTCTCTCGGGGCAAATGATGAGTTGCTCCTGGCATTATTCCAGTGCAGCAATGCAGATGCCAAACAAAAACCAAAATCCCAGAATCCTCTCAATGACAGATGATGATTCGCTCCTGGTACCATATTCCAGTATAGCGATGCTGATGTCAACCCAAATCAACAAGTCAACTTCCACTCCGACACCGCAGAAAGCGGAGCGAGTCAGAATCCAATCTCGACACCGCAAGAAGCGGAGCAAGTCAAGTCTACCCCTGACACTGCAAGAAGCAGAGCAAGTCAAATCAAGAACCGACCGTCCAAGTCGCAAAAAGGGCAGCACCGACCGTCCACGTCGCTAAAATGGCAGCACCGACCGTCGAAGTCGCAAAAAGGGCAGCATCGACCGTCCACGTCGCTAAAATGGCAGCACCGACCGTCCAAGTCGCAAAAAGGGCAAAACCGACCGTCCAAGTCGCAAAAAGGGCAGCATCGACCGTCCAAGTCGCTAAAATGGCAGCACCGACCGTCCAAGTCGCAAAAAGGGCAGCACCGACCGTCCACGTCGCTAAAACGGCAGCATCGACCGTCCACGTCGCTAAAATGGCAGCACCGACCGTCCAAGTCGCAAAAAGGGCAGAACCGACCGTCCACGTCGCTAAAAGGGCAGCATCGACCGTCCAAGTCGCTAAAATGGCAGCACCGACCGTCCAAGTCACAAAAATGGCAGCATCGACCGTCCACGTCGCTAAAAGGGCAGCAACGACCGTCCAAGTCGCAAAAAGGGTAGCACCGACCGTCCACGTCGTAAAAAGGGCAGCACAGGATTCCTATAAAGCGGGAACCAGATCACTCCGGGCCAGGGAAACGTCTATCACGGACACTCCGTCTCAGAGACATGTCAAGCAACGACCGTCCATGTCGTAAAAAGGGCAGTGCCAGCTTCCCAAAAGGTGGGAAACGAATCAAGTCGCCTCCACGTGAAAGAAGATCCATCAATTTCATGCACACGACCCACATATGTGGTGTGCATTTATTGATGGGGGGCAATTTGTTGGGGTAAAAATTTACACCCCGATTGACCAAGTCAAAATCAAAGTCAACCCCAAGCCAAGTGGGCCCGAGCCCAGATCCAGTGGGCCCATGCCCGGGTTGAGCCCGAACATGAAGCGGCCGGCCTTCCCCCATGCCAAGATAAAAATTTTGTAATAAATAATTTTGTTGCATTTTCTTTTATTTTATTTTATGGATAAATGTAAGAAAATGGGCATAAAGCCAAATTTTTGTAAAGCCCATGGCTTATGTGCAAAAAGAAATGGCACATGAGCCATGGGATAGGCAAAATGCCATTTTGTGAAGCCCAAGGGGCTATGTGTAAAGTGTATAGCCTATAAAGGCAAAGATAATGAAATATCTCAACAACTTTTTCTCTCTCTAAAAAAAAAAAACTTCCAGATCTGAGATCTTTCTTCTTCTTCAAGGTTCCAAAACCTTCTTCTTTCTCTTGAATTAAATCAAGAGCTTTAATCTTCTTTTTATAAAACAAATTAGTTTTTCACCACAAAACCCACAAAGGGGAACTTGGTTCTGTCATCAGATCTCAAAAAGGAGAGATTTTGAGATTTCACATCTCTTGATCTTCAAGATCCAGCAAGCAACAGGAGGAAGAAGAAGAACCCCTTCCATTAACCCCAAAACACATTCAGGAGTCCAACTCCTCTCTGATTTCTCTTTTGAGAAATCTTTTTTTTCTGAGGCTAAAAGCCTCTTATCCTCGTCAGCGCGCAGCGCAAGTGCGCAAAGCGCCCGCGTGCCGACACGTGGCGCGCGCGCTTACGCACCTGCACGCTTGCGCAAGTGCGCAAAGCGCCCGCGTGCCGACACGTGGCGCGCGCGCTTGCGCAAAGTGCGCAAGTGCGCAAAGCGCCCGCGTGCCGACACGTGGCGCGTGCGCTTGCGCACCTGCACGCTTGCGCAAGTGCGCAAAGTGCGCAAGTGCGCAAAGCGCCCGCGTGCCGATACGTGGCGCGCGCGCTTGCGCAAGGCGCAAAGCGCCCGCGTGCCGATACGTGGCGCGTACGCGCTTGCGCGCAGCGCTCTTGCGCAAAGCGCCCACGTGCCGACACGTGGCGCGCGCGCGCACCTGAGCGCACAGCACCTAAGCGCACAGCGCCCAAGGTGCTGCCCCACGCATCCTTTGGATGCCTTTTCCCCTTTGTTTATATATATATATGTATATATATACATTTGTATACAAATGTACACATACACATACTCCGCCACATTCTCCCCCGTAAAAACTCTGCGTGGCTCCCGATATATCCATACCCCCCTTTCAAAATAGAACACACGCACACTGTACATTGGGTTCGCATGACCAGTTTAACCCATTAATCGGAGGTTCCCTCGCCCCAAAGGCGAGGGGTAATTAACGGCAGTTTAGTCCGCGGCTGCCGGAGATTCGGATCCCCACAATCATTAAACCTCGGCCTACCCTAGGCAGGGGGAATCTGTAGTACGCCTGACAAGCACGCGCGTTTTCCCATCTCACTGGGATGACGAAAAACACCCTACAATGGGATCATCCATCGCCCATCGCATGGGTCGAGAAGATATACGCTAGTCTACTCTGGAATATCGATGCCTCGTCTCGATATTCCCTCGACTAGGAACATTTCAAGGATGTACTCATGGACTATCCAGGCCCCGCTAGTATGATCTGCATCATAGTCCTGGAAGTCGAGTACACATCCTAAGGGCTTTATCAACATGTAACAGAGAGACGAAAAGTATACACGTTAAGATAAAGAGCAACCAGATAGCGTACTATCATGTCGAGCAAGAAAGTCCTTCCTATATATGTCCCAGCATCCATTACAATATGCATCCAATGTACAGTAATGGCCTCTAGGGCATACATATAACTAACAGGCTCCACATAGTCAAACTTAGACTCAAACCAAAGTCAACCTAGCGTTCTGATACCAACTTTGTCACGACCCAAAAGAGCACGTGACTGGCCCTTGAACCATATGAAGTCTATAGGACTCCATCTGATCCAAGTAAGCCAAAAGCCCAGAAATCTAAAACCATTTTAAGGGTAAATAAAGAAAACTGGTTTAAAGAAGTGAAGAAAAACATGTTTGAAGTCAAGGTTTTAAATAACTAAGCCGAATATGCATTTTTAAAATGTAAAGTCTTTTCTAAAAATTTCGGCAGAGTTTCTTTTGTAAATACTGGCCCCGAACGGGGTACAACAAGAACAATAAATATGCAATGATAAAAGGCATCCCCAAGCGGGAGCTAGCTCTTCGTCAATCGACGGTCACAACCACACAAACAATAATAATATACAACGCCGAATAGCGAGGGTCAAACCAAAAGAAACTCAATAAGCATGAAAACCGCAACACTACTAAGCGCGACTCTAAGGTCGAATAATACATCACTAGTGTCTGAGTCTGGAACAATATACAAGTTTTGGTTGATGGAAATTCTAGATACAATGAATAATATAAGTACAATGGTGGTTCTTGATGCAAAAGAATCCACCTACCAAATGCAATTCACCCGCAAGGAAGCAGTGTGTCAGAAATGCCGCAATGGAACCTGTACGGCAAAACCTGCAAGAACTGTGGCACAACGGGGATGAGTTGCCAACTCGTGAATAGAAATATCTACAAGCAGAAATCGAATGCAAGACATAATCCTAGGTCAAAACGACCAGTAATATAATATAAACCACAAGAGTAAGTCTGAAGTATGATAAGGTGGCAATGTAAGATCTAAACATGTATGTAGTGCCAAGTACTCACGTAATAACATGTCATCAGTATAAGGTATGTCTGCATGAAGTAAATATGATGAAGTATCAAAGGATATCAATACACATATATTAGCATCCCATTCCACTAATATTGGTGTAAGGGTATATATAACAGCGCCCTCATACCCTGTTATATATACAAATGAAGTATGATCAATGTAAATCCAATCTGTATGTGATCAAGTCTGTATAAACGTGGAACCCGTCCACCCGTCACCTAATGACAATAAACGTGGAACCCGTCCACCCGTCACCCAATGACAATAAACATCATGTATGTAAATATGAGGATATAATCAAAATCATGGAAATCATCATGAAACCTATGCCTAGTATCGGCACGTAAATCCTCATCCATATGGGGCTCCGTCTGCGGTATCTGCCCTCGGCCCCGACAGTACGAGTCAGCCCATGACCATCTCTCAACTCCGGTCGGTATCCTCCAGATATCCGCCGAGCTCAAATACAATCACCGGTAGGTAGTTGTCCCTCTGCCAGGCTCACCGTCTACTACACAACGAAACCGTTCTTTCCCTGGGGTACCATACCGGGTCCACCATGTACCCGCAATCGGCCTCATCCGCCTCCTCGAATCGGGTTTCACATGTCGCTCTCAGCACCGAGAAAACACATGGTGGACGCACTGAAATATTATATCAAGGGTAACCGGGTTTTTAAAACAATTATATATTCTCTTTTGAAATACCCATGGTTCCCAAATCCAGAAAAATCATGGAAACAACATATCTCAATGCGTATAATCAAAACATGATGTATGCGATATGTAAAGAAAGGTAAGCATATCAGAAGTCATGCAACATAGAATAATAATGTGCACATGTCGAGGGAAACCGCTCTTTTAAAACGAATCAGTTTTGAAGAACATCTTGCGGTTCCCAAATCTCTAATCATGTCAGAATCATCTATGTTTGTGTACAGGTATAAGTGTTCAACATGCCATGCAAGAATCATACCATGAATGCAACAGTACTACAGTGTAGTGGCATGGCAATTATCGATGATGAAGTGTGTGAGCTGGCAAATAGTGTACGTGGAACATACGCATCATCGATAATGGTGCTGGTGTCCTAACAGCATGATAATAATATAGCAATAAACATATACAAGCAATGCGAATAGCATGAATATGCAGAAATCAAATAATCAACACCACAGTGAAGAATCTACTATGCAAACTATCAAGTCAATCGGGAGAGGTATGGAAACCACCTAAATCTGAGTCGGTACATATATAGATATAATAGTCGGTGATCCCGCCTCAATAATACCGCGAACGATACAGTATATCGTAAGACATCCTCGAGTCATGAGTGCGGATCTATCATCAATATAGGCTCGTACGATAAATCGTCGTACGGCATCCCAATAGCCGGGTACGGGTCAATATCACACTATCTCATCACATCTCAGGTATCACTATCATCGTATCACATAATCTGGGGTATTGATCTAAGTCTTGTACAACTGATACCATCAATATACTGCGTGTGCAAGCACACGTCCCAAGGCCCGCTAGAGATCACGTATCGTATCCCAAATACGAATCACATCAAATCACCGATCTCGCGGCACAATGCCCAACATCATCGACTCATCTCCAATGTCATCCAATATCATCAAACACAGTGCAAGTATAATGAATATGCATGGGTGTGCGTGCAGGTGTAAATCTATTCTATGGTTCGCGACTATGAACTACACTAGTCACTTCTAACACTACACTATCCATAGTACACTTAACTATCATATATAATATAACAACTACGGACTGCGGGGGTGCTATACGCCATCCATCCGACTTCCCCCTGTAGATATAATCTACTCACCTTGCGTCTTTATCTTTCGATGTCACCATGCGTTTGCTTGTCATCCCGAAGTCTTCATGGGGTACCTACACATCAAAGTGTCGTATATGCGCATTAAAACCAATTCAAAACTAACACGGCACACGAATCCCAAAACGATACGATAAGGGGCATATAGGTTAGAACCTATGGCACGCCTTCAAAACCATTAACAATTCTTCTATATCGTCGTATAAACGCCAAATAGTCGAGGTAAAACACAAGACACAAATTCAGAATTAAGAATACGGAATACGGAAACACGAATCCAAAACAGCAACTAAGGAAATAGGCTCCAGATTTCACCCTAGGTCAAATTAGACAAATCTATACATACCAGGGGCCTAATTGTAGGGTTCCTAGGCACCCTAATGAGGTCTCACAAGGCATCAACCATGCCAATTTCAAATTTAAACGGTGCCGAGAAAACCTAGAACGGATCGTTGGCTAGATATCTAGGCGAAAAGTAAACTAGTAAACTATTTTACTAAAGGAACGGAAATACAACCTTTGTAGATCCGGTGCTCCACCTCCACGGCTCCGCAATGAAGTACTCTCCGCTGTCCAAATCGAACCATGACTCTCACGGTGGTTTCGTCGGAGAAAAGACCGGGCTAGGTCGTCGACAACGTGCCGAAGATGATCTACGTCGAAACATCACTAGATCAAGCTCCATCTTCACCAAGCCATGAAAACTTGTGAAGGAAACACACTCTACTACTTGGCAAGAGGTAGAGGATAAAGAAATAGGAAGTGGGTAGACTTTAGAATTGGATTTCTCACTCATTCTCATCACTTGCCATTAATGGAGCAAGCTTTCTTCATGTGAAGAAATGAAGAAGAAGAAGAAGAAAGTTATGATAAGTTATTTTTAAAAATGAAAAGAAAATGAAAACTTATCATAATGTAAACCATGGTCAAGTGTAGAGATTAAACTAGGGTTAGTGGGAATGGTTAGGGTTAAGGATGAGATAAGAATGGTTGACTTGATCAAAGCTTCAAGAAGCTTCAACATGAAACAAAATTAGCCACCATTCTTTTCTCTTTATTGTTTCCAAAAGAATAAACAAATAAATGAATAAATAAATAATGGGAGAATAAACAAAACCCCAACCACTCTCACAACCATGGTTTAATCTTCACACAAATCCAAGTTAACATGTATCATCAAACATGATACAAACTTGTGTACTAAAGTATATCACATATACAATGTGCACACCCGAGTGAGAATATCCATTTAAAGTGAACCAATACTAGTTAATGCAAAGTAATATATCAAATATATAATTATACATTAAATCATTAAATCAACACTTGATTCAATGTCCGGTCATGTCGCACATAACCGACTAGTATCCAATGTATCGGCTTATCGAATCAATCCTTGATTCGATAACTAGGTTATATCGCATACAACCAATCGATACATTCATCGCGAGAATAGAATACGGTATCACATACACGCATTATTCTCGGCCCCGCACATATCTCATATGCGCTCCTATTTCGTTTCGCTTGAGCCAGGAAACCTCTGTGTAGGACTCTAAAGACTCGTCAATACGCCGGCAGCAGGTGATGATCATATCAAGCACCCACAAGACGCAAGCGGTCTGCTAAACGTAACGGCCACCCGGGTATTGAGCGATCTGAAGATCGACGAGCAAGCCCGCTCACACTCCAGTGAATCCAACCAGTAACACTACCGTACAGTCCGGTCTGATCGTCTGATATGTCGCATATCTCGCCTAGGGGTGGTAAACGTCAGACCCCAATAGCTCGATAAGTCGTGTCGATATGAGGTCTATAACAATTCGAGAAACTACTGGTAACACTTACCAGTAAATCTCAGCAACCCTGGCCAGGGATTTCCTGTTATAGCCAATCAAACACAGCGCAACATCAACTCCCTATACCGGGAGAGACGAATCCCCTCCTATCGCTCATTGCCTCCATGTGATTCGGGACTGTACCCAAAAACCACCATTTTGCACGCCCTCTTGGACGTGGTAAGATGGAAATCAAAGTACAGTGGGAACCACACAAGACTCTATGACGATCTCGGGTCAACAGACTACTCTGTACCAGTGTCACCAGAGAACTGCCATCTGACGTGAGGTATAATACCATCTGGGAGTTCTCGGCGAGTCTGTCCAGTGTACCCAGTCTCCACTGAGCACCCGTATATCATCTCTGATGTCAAACACCAATGGATATGGGATCATCCATCGCCCATCTGTATGGGTCGAGAAGGTATACGCTAGTCTACTCTGGTATATCGATGCCCCGTCTCGATACACCCTCGACTAGGGACTTTGAAGGATGTACTTATGGATTACCATGTCCCCACTAGTATGATCCGCATCATAGTCCAGGTAGTCAAGCACAGATCCTAAGGGCTTTACCAACATGTAACAGGGAGACAATCAGTGTACACGTTAAGGTAAAGATCAACCAGATAGCATACTATCATGTCGAGCAAGAAAGTCCTCCCTATATATGTCCCAGCATCCACTACAATATACATCCTATGTATAGTAATGGCCTCTAGGGCATACATATAACTAACAATCTCCCACTTGCACTAGGGCCATCTGATAGCAGTGGTTGTAGTATCTCATACCCAACCATCCCATAAAAGTCTCTCTCTGGAAACAGGCCTTTGTGAGTGGATCCGCTGTGTTGTCCTCTGAGTCTACTCTCTTAATCTCGATCTCCCTGGAGATCAACCATCTCCATGATCAGGTGACACTGCCTTAGAATATGTCTGGATCACTGATGGGACGGACGTTCCTTGGCATAAGCCACAACTCCATTGTCTCACAATGGTTGGAACGTAGTTCATCTCATGAACCAATATACACCCAAACATCCTTCTTGGTAGCATCTTAAGTAGCGATGTATCATGACTTTATCTTCTAGTATGCCACGGTATCTAGCTTGGAACTCTCTAACATACCGTCCCTCTACTGAGGGTAAAGACAATGCCTGTGACTGACATTCAGTCGTCTTTATCACCCTGGAACCTTTCCAGTGATTCTCCCTAGGATCGATTGATACCATCTCACTACAGCTAGTGAGTATCCTAACATCCATTTAGATCTATCTCATAGATCCAAAATCTAGGATTTAGTAGGTATCATTTTGATCCTACGTGGAGAATCATTGTGATAAGCGGAGATTGACCGAGCGTAGCATAGGAAACTCTTTCCCTATCAAGAGTATGTCATCCACGTACTCTACGAGGATCGTCACCATACTCCCTACTACCTTTTTGTTTATACAAGGTTCATCTACCATTTTGATGATGTCAACTTCTTTGACTAATCCATCAAAACAGATGTTCCAACTCCGCGATACCTGCTTTATCTTATAAAGCATCTTGTACACGTTTCCGCTGCTCCCACTGTCTACGAAGCCCTCTGGCTGTGTACTTATAGACGTTCTTTTCTAAAACAGCATTTAGAAAAGCAGTCATGGCACCCAACCGCCAGATATCGTAGTCATGGTATGTAGCCGTGGCAAGTAGGATCTGGATGGATTTAAACATAGTCCCTGGAAAAGGTTTCATCATTATCCGTGCCTGGTTGATGACGAAAACCTTTAACAAGTCTAGCTTTGAAAGTCTTAACCTTTCCATGTACACCAAGCAATCTTCTCAAGATATACTTGCTCCTGATGGGGATTTAACCCTTCAGTTATAGCAACCAAAGTCCATACTTTGTTGGTGTATAAGGATTCCATCTCAGATCACTAAGCATCCAGCCATTCTTACAGAGTCCCACTCCTGATGGCCAGCTCGAAACTAGTTGGGTCATCATCTCATGATGCAATCCTCGCTCCCACTGTCATCGAGAAACCGAGGTATCTCTCAGGTGGGTGAGGAACCCTACTAGATCGGCGGAGAGGCTGAGGTTCGTCGGAAACTATTGAATCCTTTGGTTCTGTCAAATCATTAGCAGTTTTGTACAGCTGGAACCTTTCCAGTTCTACAGAACTGATCTTGCCTCGATCTTGTCCGGATTTTGCTTTTGACATAGGACGGACAATCCCAAATCTTAACTTACATAAGAAATAGGATCTTCCCGCACCATATCTTATATGGAGTGGTAGGCACTGATTTGATTTGAACCTAATTCAATAGGTATGCAGCTTCTCAAGCGCATAACTCCCAAAAAGGAAATAGGCAACTCAGTAGTACTCATCATAGAGCACACCTTATCATATAGGGTATGATTGCTCCGCCCCGATATACCATCGTGCTATGGTTTATACGGAGGAGTAATGCTGAGAGAGAATCTCATTCTCCTTTAGAATAGTTCAGGAATTCTATGCACAAGTATTCTCCTCCCTGATCTCATCATAGGACATAATACTTATACCCTTATTTTGGTTCTCTACTTCTAACTTATATTCTGTGAATACCTCAAAAGGTTCAGACTTATGTTTCAACAGGAACATATGACTGAATCTTGAGAGATTATCAGAGAATATAATGAAGTATAAAGAACCAGTCCTGGCATGTGTAGACAGGAGACCTTACATACATCATCATGTATCAGTCCCAAGAGTTTACCAACTCTTCCTCTGTTTCCAATAAACAGAGCTATGGTCATCTTATCTTTGTGACATGACTGGCAAGTTTCACAAGATGTAAATTCAAACTGATTTAAATATACATCTAAATGTAACTTCAGCCAGTCGGGTCGCATTGATATGACCTAGTCTACAATGCCTCAAGAAGGATTCGTTCATTTCTGAACTCTTCCTCTTGTGTGTGTTCTGTATACTAGGAACTGGAGTTTGATTTAGAACTTCAATGCTTTTAGATAACGTGCCTGAATCGATGAACTTTTGATATAGGAAATATTCAAAACATTATCCATCAATACAAAATTATATCCTTTCTTTAGTAATAAAGAGACTGATATGATTTTGTATATCAGGTTCGGTATCTAATAGCATTTGTTCAGAATCAATGTATTCGTAATACAGGGTGACAGTGACCAACAAACTTGGCTGCAACACTTGCCCCGTTTTCTGTCTCATGACACTTATCACCCGTTCTCAGTTTTTCTACCTTTTTGTAGCCCTATGTAACAGATTACATATCTGGGATCCTGATCCGGTATCATATACCCAGGATGCAGAGGATACTGAGAAACAGTTCTTTGTAATGAACACACCCGAAGGAGATGCATCTCATGCACTTTCTTCGTTTGGGCGGCATGGGAATCCTAGCATTCCCCTATTTCCTGCTCTGTCTTATAACAATTATAAGTTGGAGCGGGACCAACGTTCCCCAGCTCAGTATAACAAGTGGGTTCGGTCAATACATCCATATTATTATCTTGATTAAGGCGTGATATGGTCGCTACCAGGAGAGAGAGAGAAGAAAACACTCTGCGTGCGCTCTTGCAAGATCAGATTGGTTATATATTTTATCTAATCAGGATGGCTCCCACTGTTTTTATCAAATCTTCCTTCAAACCCTAAAAGGAAAGATTAGCCGGGATTAATTACACTCTACAAGTTCGCCAATCTTTCAGCCAGGCCAGTGTCGGTACTTTGAGGGAGGTTCCCCGTGCTTTCGCACGGACCTAATTACTGTAAACCTCATTTTCCCAGAGGCGTAACCCCGTTGACACCTTTCTAGACACCTACTTGATCGGCTAATTGCAAAGTGCAAAACTCTCCCAAGGAGTAACAATTACTCGCAGTGGGTATCGGGATCCAACTATCACATAGAAGGTATGCAATCTCATTGCAAATTTCAACACTTGAAACTCCCGATAAAGGTTTTTACCCCCAGCACCTATGACCTTAACTATGGTCAACAAATCACAAGTACTAGTCAAGTTCTACCCGTCATTTCGTGATTAATTAGACCCACCCACATGACCCTTAAGTAAGGTCAACAAAGTCACGCGACTTTCCTAACTAATCGCATCATATGCGGTGTAGGAAGACATCACTTAGCTACCGTACACTGTGCCTTGACTATGGTCAACAAACACAGCACGAATACTAAGTACTCTACTTCCTAAAATGACGGAGGGTTGCGAATGGTTTTTATGAAAACCTTTAACACTTTGAACTTGATCTCGTTGCGGAATCAAATGGTTTTTAAATGGAATGTTTTTGAGGCTTTTCTAGTTTTGCTAAAGGGGTCACTCCCGGTGAAGGGATCGTCGGCCCTTTCCTCGTCGAATGAGGTGCGGGATATATCATATATATCACTGTGCAAAGCGGAAACTATAGAAGCGATCAAAGACAAACCGAGAGTTGTAGCATCTGCCAGTTATTGCTAAAGGAGTCACTCCCGGTGAAGGGATCTCGGTCCTTTCCTCATCGAATAAGGTGCAGGATGTTCTATAATGAACACCGCGATGCAAAGCAAGAACTGTAGCTACCTGTTTTTATTTTGAAATTCGATTCCACAACATCAATTAGGTTTATTTTCTTTCATTAATCTCATTAATGAATATCCCATCATTTAAGTCCACCTAATCATCACAGATAAATATAACGTACGCTTATGCCATCCGCATTCGCCTCGATGTCCTGTCTGCACCGTTAGGTTAAGTAACTAACGGCAGAGCGGGGCAGGGCTAGCGCGGGTGTAAAACATAAGCAACGTCTATATAATATATCATATATACTATATATAATACCTGTCACAGAACATCACATGATCACAGATAAAACACAGCAGAAGAAACATAAGAAATATTGGATATACTAGGACGTCCGTGTTTTCAATACGAGCCAGTATAAAACACGGATTCCACGGTCGTGATGAATAGCCAATCCCACACCCCTAGACCCCTACGAGAGCGGCAAGCAACCCTACCAATTCTAGGGTTAGGAGACCCGGACTCGACTCCTCGAGTTGGTCTCCCACTGGACCCCAGAACCCGGTTACTTGTGCTCCCCTCCTTGGGTCTATCTTAGTGCAGAAAAGTAAATAATATACATCAACGGTGACAACTTCCGCAACCTGGAAGTTCCCCAATAAAAGAATATTACATACAAGTTTTTACATGAATGAAAATGAAAAACACTCATCTCACATAAACCCCCCCCAGCTATTCAAACACGACGATCCAATATAACATATCCAGCAACACATAACATCACATGTCATCAACGTAAGTAAATATGCGCATCCCAATTGTCGTTGACATATAGCAACGAAACCGGCGACATCATATATTACACTTACGGTCACAGAAAAGAAAGTGTAAAACTACAACAGTTGGAATCCACAACCACCTCAGACATCGCATGCCTGACCAAATGAATTCCTTAGACATCGCATGCCTAACAATTATAAACCCCGCATTTTAGTCTCAAAATCGAAAACACTTTTCAATACCAAGTCGGGCAATTCAACAAGATTCCCGACATCCTGATCGAATGCTCGTCGCAAACTTTAGTAGGCGGCCGCACCCCTAATACCGTCGACAAAGTGCACCAAGGCGGAACACCGCTACCGCGAGCACCCGAACGGATGCTTTCGGCGACGGGGTTCTCCTACAGTCACTTGGTCGGGGCTATGGAGTGATGCTGTCTATTAAGTTTACCCGGCGAGTATCCGCGTACGCTACGTGATTGCGACGGACTTTTGATCACATCAAAATTCCGTGGCAACCGATCAAGTGAGACTAAACTGCTATGTTCATAACATTCATTTAGTTATCTCATAACTACTTGTGAATTCCAATTATTATATCACATTCCAGATAAATAGAAAATGTTAAACTTTCCGATCGAACAATCGAACACCCAAGTTTTCCCGAAATAGGTCAACACATGAAATAAGTCTAACAACATTCAGTTCGTGCCTCAGTACCAACGGTCCAGCCGTAGAAGGGTCAAGCCAACGCCTCACATGTGGCACGCCGTACTGCCCCAAACCCGAAGGTTCAAAGGGCACTTCAAGACGATCACATAATCGAGTTAAGGTTTGTTGTCTTCTAGAGGGTCCATCGCGTTACTTGCACTACTTAGAACGTCGTTAAACTACAGAAAAATCCAACACTTGGAAATTTTCCGACAGGGGAAAAATTGGGTATTTATATCCGGTCGAACTTTTTAACATATTCTAAAAATACCCGGAAAAGCACACCGACAAAAATTAGACAGTCCGATCGAATACACCGAGTCCCCAATACAACCCAGAAAATACAACTCTGGAATAAATATTAAAAACATCCGGAACACACAAGAAACACCAACAAAAACAACTGAAGAAAACACACATCCTAATCATCACAGACGGCCGCCGAACCGCCGCAAAAGGGGGGTCAACGCCGCGGTTCCGCGGCCGTACTATTGAATTAGGTTGTCGTTTTCTCCAGTTTTTCTTAGAATTTCCTGCACATTTCTCTGCATATTTTTAATTCCAAAAAATCCACATTTTACAGAAATGTCCAGAGAGCATGTTAAGGGTTTGGGTTTCGGGTCGATCGGACTTCAAATTCCGTCGGGACTTCGCCTAAGGCTCTAGCTAGGCTCTGATACCACTGTAGGGTTCCTAGGCACCCTAGTGAGGTCTCACATGTGATCAAACATGCCAATTTCGAAAATCAAGGTGCCGAGAAACCCTAATACGGATCGTTGGCTAGATATCTAGGCGAAAAGTAAACTAGTAAACTATTTTACTAAAGGAACGGAAATACAACCTTTGTAGATCCGGTGCTCCACCTCCACGGCTCCGCAATGAAGTACTCTCCGCTGTCCAAATCGAACCATGACTCTCACGGTGGTTTCATCGGAGAAAAGACCGGGCTAGGTCGTCGACAACGTGCCGAAGATGATCTACGTCGAAGCATCACTAGATCAAGCTCCACCTTCACCAAGCCATGAAAACTTGTGAAGGAAACACACTCTACTACTTTGCAAGAGGTGGAGGATGAAGAAATAGGAAGTGGGTAGACTTTAGAATTGGATTTCTCACTCATTCTCATCACTTGCCATTAATGGAGCAAGCTTTCTTCATGTGAAGAAATGAAGAAGAAGAAGAAGAAAGTTATGATAAGTTATTTCTAAAAATGAAAAGAAAATGAAAACTTATCATAATGTAAACCATGGTCAAGTGTAGAGATTAAACTAGGGTTAGTGGGAATGGTTAGGGTTAAGGATGAGATAAGAATGGTTGACTTGATCAAAGCTTCAAGAAGCTTCAACATGAAACAAAATTAGCCACCATTCTTTTCTCTTTATCGTTTCCAAAAGAATAAACAAATAAATGAATAAATAAATAATGGGAGAATAAACAAAACCCCAACCACTCTCACAACCATGGTTTAATCTTCACACAAATCCAAGTTAACATGTATCATCAAACATGATACAAACTTGTGTACTAAAGTATATCACATATACAATGTGCAGACCCGAGTGAGAATATCCATTTAAAGTGAACCAATACTAGTTAATGCAAAGTAATATATCAAATATATAATTATACATTAAATCATTAAATCAACACTTGATTCAATGATCCGGTCATGTCGCACATAACCGACTAGTATCCAATGTATCGGCTTATCGAATCAATCCTTGATTCGATAACTAAGTTATATCGCATACAACCAATCGATACATTCATCGCGAGAATAGAATACGGTATCACATACACGCATTATTCTCGGTCCCGCACATATCTCATATGCTCTCCTATTTCGTTTCGCTTGAGCCAGGAAACCTCTGTGTAGGACTCTAAAGACTCGTCAATACGCCGGCAGCAGGTGATGATCATATCAAGCACCCACAAGACGCAAGCGGTCTGCTAAACGTAACGGCCACCCGGGTATTGAGCGATCTGAAGATCGACGAGCAAGCCCGCTCACACTCCAGTGAATCCAACCAGTAACATTGTAGGGTTCCTAGGCACACTAGTGAGGTCTCACAAGGCATCAACCATGCAAATTTCAAAAAATACGGTGCCGAGAAACCCTAGACTACGGATTGTTGGCTAGATATCTAGGCGAAAACACAACTAGTTAACACTTAACTAAAAGATACGGAAATACAACCTTTGTAGATCCGGTTCTCCACCTCCATAGCTCCGCAATGAAGTTTCCTCGCTGTCCATAACAAGTCCCAGGCTCTAGCGTCGGCTTCATCGGAGAATGGACAGGCTAGGTCATCGATGTCCATGCCGAAGATGATCTACGTCGAGGCATCGCTAAATCAAGCTCCAACTTCACCAAGTCCAAAAACTTGTGAAGAGAACACACTCTACTACTTGGCAAGAGGTAGAGGATGAAGAAATAGGAAGTGGGTAGACTTTAGAATTGGATTTCTCACTCTTTATCATCAATCACCATTGATGACCTCAAGGTTTTCTTCTTGAGTTCAAGAAAGAAGAAGAAGAAATGATATGATAAGTTAATTCAAAAAAGAAAAGAATAATCAAACCTTATCATAATGTTAACTATGGTAATGTGTAGAGAATCAATCATGGTTAAAGGAATTGTTAGGGTTAAGGATGAGATAAGAATGGTGGACAAAGTCAAAGCTTCATGAAGCTTCAACTAAACAACAAAAAAAGCCACCATTCTTTTCTCTTTTCCATTTATTTTCCAAAATGTATAAACAAATAAATAAATGAATAAATAAGTAATGGAAAAATAAAACCCTAATTATATGTTTAACCATGGTTTAATTCTTTACACTTAACCAAGGAAACATGTATCATCAAACATGATACAATCATGTGTACAAAAGTATATCACATATACAATGTGCACAAACCGAGTGAGAAAATCCATTTAAAGTGAACCAATACTAGTTAATGTAAAGTAATATATCAAATATATAATTATACATTAAATCATTAAATCAACACTTGATTTAACGATCCGGTCATATCGCATATAACCGACTAGTATCCAATGTATCGGCTTATCGAATCAATCCTCGATTCGATAACTAGGTTATATCGCATACAACCATTCGACACATTCATCGCGAGAATAGAATACGGTATCACATACACGCATTATTCTCGGTCCCGCACATATCTCATATGCGCTCCTATTTCGTTTCGCTTGAGCCAGGAAACCTCTGTGTAGGACTCTAAAGACTCGTCAATACGCCGGCAGCGGATGATGATCATATCAAACATCCACAAGCCGCAAGCGGTCTGCTAAACGTAACGGCCACCCGGGTATTGAGCGATCTGAAGATCGACGAGCAAGCCCGCTCACACTCCAGTGAATCCAACCAGTAACACTACCGTACAGTCCGGTCTGATCGTCTGATATGTCGCATATCTCGCCTAGGGGTGGTAAACGTCAGACCCCAATAGCTCGATAAGTCGTGTCGATATGAGGTCTATAACAATTCGAGAAACTACTGGTAACACTTACCAGTAAATCTCAGCAACCCTGGCCAGGGATTTCCTGTTATAGCCAATCGTACACAGCGCAACATCAACTCCCTATACCGGGAGAGACGAATCCCCTCCTATCGCTCATTGCCTCCATGTGATTCGGGACTGTACCCAAAAACCACCGTTTTGCATGCCCTCTTGGACGTGGTAAGATGGTAATCAAAGCACAGTGGGAACCATACAAGACTCTATGACGATCTCGGGTCAACAGACTACTCTGTACCAGTGTCACCAGAGAACTGCCATCTGACGTGAGGTATAATACCATCTGGGAGTTCTCGGCGAGTCCGTCCAGTGTACCCAGTCACTACTGAGCACCCGTATATCATCTCTGATGTCAAACACCGATGGATATGGGATCATCCATCGCCCATCTGTATGGGTCGAGAAGGTATACGCTAGTCTACTCTGGTATATCGATGCCCCGTCTCGATACACCCACGACTAGGGACTTTGAAGGATGTACTTATAGACTACCATGTCCCCACTAGTATGATCCGCATCATAGTCCAGGTAGTCAAGTACTGATCCTAAGGGCTTTACCAACATGTAACAAAGAGACAATCAGTATACATGTTAAGGTAAAGTTCAACCAGATAGCATACTATCATGTCGAGCAAGAAAGTCCTCCCTATATACGTCCCAGCATCCACTACAATATACATCCTATGTACAGTAATGGCCTCTAGGGCATACATATAACTAACAATCTCCCACTTGCACTAGGGCCATCTGATAGCAGTGGTTGTAGTATCTCATACTCAACCATCCCATAAAAGTCTCTCTCTGGGAACAGCCCTTTGTGAGTGGATCCGCTGTGTTGTCCTCTGAGTCTACTCTCCTAACCTCGATCTTTCTGGAGATCAACCATCTCCATGATCAAGTGATACTGCCTTAGAATATGTTTGGATCACTGATGGGACCGGCGTTCCTTGGCATAAGCCACAACTCCATTGTCACACAATGGGAGGAACATAGTTCATCTCATGAACCAATATACACCCAAACAGCCTCTTTGGTAGCATCTTAAGTAGCGATGTATCCTGCCTTTATCGTCTAGTATGTCACGGTATCTAGCTTGGAACTCTTCCAACATACCGCCCCTTTACTATGGGTAAAGACAACGCCTGTGACTGACATTCAGTCGTCTTTATCACCCTGGAACCATTCCAGTGATTCTCCCCAGGGTCGATTGATACCTTCTCACTACAACTAGTGAGAATCCTAACATCCATTTAGATCTATCTCATAGATCCAAAACCCAGGATTTAGGAGGTATCACTTTGATCCTATATGGAGAATCATTGTGATAAGCGGAGATTGACCGAGCGTAGCATAGGAAACTCCTTCCCTATCAAGAGTATGACATCCACGTACTCTACGAGGATCACCACCATACTCCCTACTACCTTTTTGTTTATACAAGGTTCATCTACCATTTTGATGATGTCAAGCTCTTTGACTTATTCATCAAAACAGATGTTCCAACTCCGCGATGCCTGCTTTATCCTATAAAGCATCTTGCACACGTTTCCGCTGCTCCCACTGTCTACGAACCCCTCTGGCTGTGTACTTATAGACGCACTCTTCTAAAACATCATTTAGAAAAGCAGTCATGACACCCAACCACCAGATATCGAAGTCATGGTATGTAGCCATGACAAGTAGGATCTGGATGGACTTAAGCATAGCTACTTGAAAAGGTTTCATCATTATCCACACCTGGTCAATGATGCAAACTTTTAACAAGTCTAGCTTTGAAAGTCTCAACTTTTCCATCTACACCAAGTAATCTTCTCAAGATATACTTGCTCCTGATGGGGATTTAACCCTTCAGATATAGCAACCAAAGTCCATACTTTGTTGGTGTATAAGGATTCCATCTCAGATCGCTAAGCATCCAGCCATTCTTACAGAGTCCCACTCCTGATGGCCAGTTCGAAACTAGTTGGGTCATCATCTCATGATGCAATCCTCGCTCCCATTGTCATAGAGAAACAAAAGTATCTCTCAGGTGGTTGAGGAACCCTACTAGATCGGCGGAGAGGCTGAGGTTCGTTGGAATCTACTAAATCCTTTGGTTCTATCAAATCATCAGCTGCAGTCTGTATAGCTGGAACATTTCCAGTTCTACATTACAGACTTTGCCTCGATCTTGTCCGGATTTTGCTTTCAGACATAGGCTGGACAACCCCAAATCTTAACTAACTTAAGAAATGGGCTCTTCCTTTTCCATATCACATATGAAGTGGTAGGCAACTGATTTGATTGGAACCCTATTCAATAGGTATGCAGCTTCTCAAGTGCATAACTCCCAAAAGGAAATAGGTAACTCAGCAGTACTCATCATAGAGCACACCTTATCATATAGGGTGTGATTGCTCCACCCCGATATACCATCGTGTAATGGTGTATACGGAGGAGTAATGTTGAGAGAGAATCTCATTCTTCTTTAGAATAGTCCAGGAATTCCATGCACAAGTATTCTCCTCCCTGATCTCATCATAGGACATAATACTTATACCCGTATCGGTTCTCTACTTCTAACTTATATTCTGTGAATATCTCAAAAGGTCCGGACTCGTGTTTCAACAAGAACATAGGTCTGAATCTTGAGAGATTATCAGAGAACGTAATGAAGTATAAAGAACCGGTCCTGGCATGTGTAGACAGGGGACCTTACATACATCAACATGTATTATCCCAAGAGTTCACTAACTCTTTCTCTGTTTCCAATAAACGGAGCTATGGTCATCTTATCTTTGTGACATGACTGGCGAATTTCACAAGATGTAAGTTCAAACTAATTTAAATATGCATCTTTATGTAACTCTAGCCAGTCGGGTCGCATTGATCTGACCTAGTCTATAATACCTCAAGAAGGATTCGTTCATTTCTGAACTCTTCCTCTTGTGTGTGTTCCATATACTAAGAACTGTAGTTTGATTTAGAACATCAACGCTTTTAGATAACGTGCCTGATCCGATCAACTTTTGATATAGGAAATGTTCAAAACATTATCCATCAATACAAAATTTTATCATTTCTTTATTGATAAAGAGACTGATATGATTTTGTATATCAGGTTTGGTATCTAATAACATTCGTTCAGAATCAATGTATTGGTAATACAGGGTGACAGTGACCAACAGACTTGGCTGCAACTCTTGCCCCGTTTTCTGCCTCATGAAACTTATCACCCGTTCTCAGTTCTCTACCTTTCTGTAGCCCTATGTAACAGATTACATATCTGGGATCCTGATCTGGTATCACATACCCAGGACGTAAAGGATACTGAGAAACAGTTCTTTGTAATGAACACACCCGAAGATGATGCATCAGCATGCACTCTCTTCGTTTGGGTGGCACGGGAATTCTGGTAATCCCCTATTTCCTGCTCTGTCTTATAACAATTATAAGGTGGAGCGGGACCAACGTTCCCCAGCTCTGTAAAACAAGCGGGTTCGGTCAATAATCTGTTTTATTATCTTGATTAAGGCGTGATATGGTCGCTACCAGGAGAGAGTGAGAAGAAAACACTCAGCGTGCGCTCTTGCAAGAATAGATTGGTTATTATTTTATCTAATCAGGATGGCTCCCACTGCTTTTTATCAAATCCTCCTTCAAACCCTAAAAGGAAAGACTAGCCGGGATTAATTACACACTACAAGTTCGCCAATCTTTCAGCCAGGCCAGTGTCGGTACTTTGAGGGAGGTCCCCCGTGCTTTCGCACGAACCTAATTAATGTAAACCTCGTTTTCCCAGAGGCGTAACCCCGTTGACACCTTTCTAGACACCTACTTGATCGGCTAATTGTAATGTATAAAACTCTCCCAGGAGTAACACTTACTCACAGCGGGTATCGGGATCCAACTATCTCATAGAAGGTATGCAATCTCATTGCAAATTTCAACACTTGAAATTCCCGATAATATTTTGCCCCTAGCCTCCTATGACCTTGACAAAGGCCAACAAACCATAGGATGCTAGTCAAGTTCAACCCGTCATTTCCTGATTGAATTAAACCCACCCGCACGGCCCTTGACAAAGGCCAACAAGGTCGCACGACTACCCTAACTCAATCTGCATCATATGCATAAGCAGATAAGCACCAGTTAGCTACCGCACACTGCGCCTTGACAAAGGCCAACAAACGCAGCACGAATACTAACTACTACTTATCTGAAATGACGGAGGGCTACGACAGGTTTTTCTGAAAACCTATTGCGTAATGAACTTGATATCGTTGTAGAATCAAATGAATTTTGAAATGGAGTGTTTTTGAGGCTTTTCTAGTTTTGCTAAAGGAGTCACTCCCGGTGAAGGGATCGTCGGTCCTTTCCTCGTCGAATGAGGTGCGGGATATATCATATATATATCACTGTGCAAAGCAAAAACTCTTAAAAGCAATCAAAAGACAAACCGAATGTGTAGCATCTGCCAGTTATTGCTAAAGGAGTCACTCCCGGTGAAGGGATCTCGGTCCTTTCCTCATCGAATAAGGTGCAGGATATATCTCATATACCTCTGTGCAAAGCAAGAACTGTAGCTACCTGTTTTATTTTGAAATTCGATTCTACAACATTTTAGGTTTCTTTTATTTCATTAATCACATTAATGAAGTCCCATCATTTAAGTTACCTAAACATCACAGATAAATACGACGTACACTTATGCCATCCGCATTCGCCTCGATGTCCCCTCGTGCACCGTTAGGTTAGGTAACTAACGGCAGAGCAGGGCAGGGCTAGCGCGGGTGTAAAACATAAGTAACGTCTATATAATATATCATATATACTATATAGTGTATCTATCAGAGAACATCAGATGATCACATCACAGATAAATACGACGTAGAAGAATCATATGAAATATTGGATATACTAGGATGTCCGTGTTTTCAATACGAGCCAGTATAAAACACGGATTCCACGGTCGCGATGAATAGCCAAACCCACACCCCTAGACCCCTACGAGAGCGGCAAGCAACCCTACCAATTCTAGAGTTAGGAGACCCGGACTCGACTCCTCGAGTTGGTCTCCTACTGGACTCCAGAACCCGGTTACTTGTGCTCCCCTCCTTGGGTCTATCCTAGTGCGGAAAAGTAAATAATATACAAACGGTGACATCTTCCGCAACCTGGAAGTGCCCCAATAAAAGAATATTACATACAAGTTTTTACATGAATGAAAATGAAAAAACACTCATCTCACATAAAAAAACCCCGGCTATTCAAACACGACGATCCAATATAACATATCCAGCAACACATAACATCACATGTCATCAACGTAAGTAAACATGCGTATCCCAATTGTCGTTGACATATAGCAACGAAACCGGCGATATCACATATTACACTTACGGTCACAGAAAAGAAAGTGTAAAACTACAATAGTTGGAATCCGCAACCACCTCAGACATCGCATGCCTGACCAAATGAATTTCTTAGACATCACATGCCTAACAATTATAAACCCCGCATTTTAGTCTCATTATCGAAAACTCTTTTCAATTTCAAGTCGGGTAATTCAACAAGATTCCCGACATGCTGATCGAATGCTCGTCGCAAACTTTAGTAGACGGCCGCACCCCCGATACCGTCGACGAAGTGCACCAAGGCGGTACACCGCTGCCGTGAGCACCCGAACGAATGCTTTCGGCGACGGGGTTCTCCTACAGTCACTTGGTCGGGGCAATGGAGCGAGGTTGTCTATTAAGTTTATCGGCGAGTATCCGCGTACGCTACGTGATTGCGACGGACTTTTGATCACATCAAAATTCCGTGGCAACCGATCAAGTGAGACTAAAGTGCTATGTTTATAACATTCATTCAGTTATCTCATAACTTCTTGTGAATTCCAATTATTTTATCCCATTCTAGATAATTAGAAAAATGTTAAACTTTCCGATTGAACATTCGAACACCCAAGTTTTTCCGATACAGATCAACACATGAAATAAGTCTAACAACATTCAGTTCGTGCCTCAGTACCGACGGTCCAGCCGTAGAAGGGTCAAGCCAACGCCTCACATGTGGCACGCCGTACTGCCCCAAACCCGAAGGTTCAAAGGGCAGTTCAAGACGGTCACATAATCGAGTTAAGGTTTGTTGTCTTCTAGAGGGTCCATTGAGTTACTTGCATTACTTAGAACGTCGTTAAACTACGGAAAAATCCAACACTTGGAAATTTCCCGACAGGGGAAAAATTGGGTATTTATATCCGGTCGAACTTTTTAACATATTCTAAAATTTATCCGGAAAGCCACACAGACAAAATTTGATACTCCGATCGAAACACCGAATCCCCAAAATAATCCCAGAAAATACAACTCTGGAAAAATATTAAAAACATCCAGAACACACAAGAAACACCAACAGAAACAACTGAAGAAAACACACATCCTGATCATCACAGACGGCCGCGGAACCGCCGCAAAAAGGGGGTCAACCCCGCGGTTCCGAGGCCGTACTGTTGAGTTAGGTTGTCGTTTTCTCCAGTTTTTCTTAGAATTTCCTGCACATTTCTCTGCATATTTTTAATTCCAAAAAATCCACAATTTACAGAAATGTCCAGAGAGCATGTTAAGGGTTTGGGTTTCGGGTCGATCGGACTTCAAATTCCGTCTAGACTTCGCCTAAGGTTCTGGCTAGGCTCTGATACCACTGTAGGGTTCCTAGGCACACTAGTGAGGTCTCACAAGGCATCAACCATTCCAATTTCAAAAAATACGGTGCTGAGAAACCCTAGACTACGGATCGTTGGCTAGATATCTAGGCGAAAACACAACTAGTTAACACTTAACTAAGAGATACGGAAATACAACCTTTGTAGATCTGGTTCTCCATCTCCATAGCTCCGCAATGAAGTCTCCTCGCTGTCCATAACAAGTCCCGGGCTCTAGCGTCGGCTTCATCGGAGAATGGACGGGCTAGGTCATCGATGTCCATGCCGAAGATGATCTACGTCGAGGCATCGCTAAATCAAGCTCCAACTTCACCAAGTCCAAAAACTTGTGAAGAGAACACACTCTACTACTTGGCAAGAGGTAGAGGATGAAGAAATAGGAAGTGGGTAGACTTTAGAATTGGATTTCTCACTCTTTATCATCAATCACCATTGATGACCTCAAGGTTTTCTTCTTGAGTTCAAGGAAGAAGAAGAAGAAATGATATGATAAGTTAATTCAAAAAAGAAAAGAATAATCAAACCTTATCATAATGTTAACTATGGTAATGTGTAGAGAATCAATCATGGTTAAAGGAATGGTTAGGGTTAAGGATGAGATAAGAATGGTGGACAAAGTCAAAGCTTCATGAAGCTTCAACTAAACAACAAAAAAAGCCACCATTCTTTTCTCTTTTCCATTTATTTTCCAAAATGTATAAACAAATAAATAAATGAATAAATAAGTAATGGAAAAATAAAACCCTAATTATATGTTTAACCATGGTTTAATTCTTTACACTTAACCAAGGAAACATGTATCATCAAACATGATACAATCATGTGTACAAAAGTATATCACATATACAATGTGCACAAACCGAGTGAGAAAATCCATTTAAAGTGAACCAATACTAGTAAATGTAAAGTAATATATCAAATATATAATTATACATTAAATCATTAAATCAACACTTGATTTAACGATCCGGTCATATCGCATATAACCGACTAGTATCCAATGTATCGGCTTATCGAATCAATCCTCGATTCGATAACTAGGTTATATCGCATACAACCATTCGACACATTCATCGCGAGAATAGAATACGGTATCACATACACGCATTATTCTCGGTCCCGCACATATCTCATATGCGCTCCTATTTCGTTTCGCTTGAGCCAGGAAACCTCTGTGTAGGACTCTAAAGACTCGTCAATACGCCGGCAGCGGATGATGATCATATCAAACATCCACAAGCCGCAAGCGGTCTGCTAAACGTAACGGCCACCCGGGTATTGAGCGATCTGAAGATCGACGAGCAAGCCCGCTCACACTCCAGTGAATCCAACCAGTAACACTACCGTACAGTCCGGTCTGATCGTCTGATATGTCGCATATCTCGCCTAGGGTTGGTAAACGTCAGACCCCAATAGCTCGATAAGTCGTGTCGATATGAGGTCTATAACAATTCGAGAAACTACTGGTAACACTTACCAGTAAATCTCAACAACCCTGGCCAGGGATTTCCTGTTATAGCCAATCGTACACAGCGCAACATCAACTCCCTATACCGGGAGAGACGAATCCCCTCCTATCGCTCATTGCCTCCATGTGATTCGGGACTGTACCCAAAAACCACCGTTTTGCATGCCCTCTTGGACGTGGTAAGATGGTAATCAAAGCACAGTGTGAACCACACAAGACTCTATGACGATCTCGGGTCAACAGACTACTCTGTACCAGTGTCACCAGAGAACTGCCATCTGACGTGAGATATAATACCATCTGGGAGTTCTCGGCGAGTCCGTCCAGTGTACCCAGTCTCTACTGAGCACCCGTATATCATCTCTGATGTCAAACACCGATGGATATGGGATCATCCATCGCCCATCTGTATGGGTCGAGAAGGTATACGCTAGTCTACTCTGGTATATCGATGCCCCGTCTCGATACACCCACGACTAGGGACTTTGAAGGATGTACTTATGGACTACCATGTCCCCACTAGTATGATCTGCATCATAGTCCAGGTAGTCAAGTACAGATCCTAAGGGCTTTACCAACATGTAACAGAGAGACAATCAGTATACACGTTAAGGTAATGTTCAACCAGATAGCATACTATCATGTCGAGCAAGAAAGTCCTCCCTATATACGTCCCAGCATCCACTACAATATACATCCTATGTACAGTAATGGCCTCTAGGGCATACATATAACTAACAAACACTACCTTACAGTCCGGTCTGATCGTCTGATATGTCGCATATCTCGCCTAGGGGTGGTAAACGTCAGACCCCAATAGCTCGATAAGTCGTGTCGATATGAGGTCTATAACAATTAGAGAAACTACTGGTAACACTTACCAGTAAATCTCAGCAACCCTGGCCAGGGATTTCCTGTTATAGCCAATCAAACACAGCGCAACATCAACTCCCTATACCGGGAGAGATGAATCCCCTCCTATCGCTCATTGCCTCCATGTGATTCGTGACTGTACCCAAAAACCACCGTTTTGCACGCCCTCTTGGACGTGGTAAGATGGAAATCAAAGCACAGTGGGAACCACACAAGACTCTATGACGATCTCGGGTCAACAGACTACTCTGTACCAGTGTCACCAGAGAACTGCCATCTGACGTGAGGTATAATACCATCTGGGAGTTCTCGGCGAGTCTGTCCAGTGTACCCAGTCTCTACTGAGCACCCGTATATCATCTCTGATGTCAAACACCGATGGATATGGGATCATCCATCGCCCATCTGTATGGGTCGAGAAGGTATACGCTAGTCTACTCTGGTATATCGATGCCCCGTCTCGAAACACCCACGACTAGGGACTTTGAAGGATGTACTTATGGACTACCATGTCCCCACTAGTATGATCCGCATCATAGTCCAGGTAGTCAAGTACAGATCCTAAGGGCTTTACCAACATGTAACAGAGAGACAATCTGTATACACGTTAAGGTAATGTTCAACTAGATAGCATACTATCATGTCGAGCAAGAAAGTCCTCCCTATATACGTCCCAACATCCACTACAATATACATCCTATGTACAGTAATGGCCTCTAGGGCATACATATAACTAACAAACACTACCTTACAGTCCGGTCTGATCGTCTGATATGTCGCATATCTCGCCTAGGGGTGGTAAACGTCAGACCCCAATAGCTCGATAAGTCGTGTCGATATGAGGTCTATAACAATTAGAGAAACTACTGGTAACACTTACCAGTAAATCTCGCAACCCTGGCCAGGGATTTCCTGTTATAGCCAATCAAACACAGCGCAACATCAACTCCCTATACCGGGAGAGACGAATCCCCTCCTATCGCTCATTGCCTCCATGTGATTCGTGACTGTACCCAAAAACCACCGTTTTGCACGCCCTCTTGGACGTGGTAAGATGGAAATCAAAGCACAGTGGGAACCACACAAGACTCTATGACGATCTCGGGTCAACAGACTACTCTGTACCAGTGTCACCAGAGAACTGCCACCTGACGTGAGGTATAATACCATCTGGGAGTTCTCGGCGAGTCCGTCCAGTGTACCCAGTCTCCACTGAGCACCCGTATATCATCTCTGATGTCAAACACCAATGGATATAGGATCATCCATCGCCCATCTATATGGGTCGAGAAGGTATACGCTAGTCTACTCTGGTATATCGATGCCCCGTCTCGATACACCCTCGACTAGGGACTTTGAAGGATGTACGTATGGACTACCATGTCCCCACTAGTATGATCCGCATCATAGTCCAGGTAGTCAAGCACAGATCCTAAGGGCTTTACCAACATGTAACAGGGAGACAATCAGTGTACACGTTAAGGTAAAGATCAACCAGATAGCATACTATCATGTCGAGCAAGAAAGTCCTCCCTATATATGTCCCAGCATCCACTACAATATACATTCTATGTATAGTAATGGCCTTTGGGGCATACATATAACTAACACTAATCTACAGATAAGGGAACACCAAAACCAAAACGAGCAAGTTTGGTGGGGTCCAGGCCGCAAATTGCGGCCAAACAGAATAAATCCACGGCCGGGTCATGGAGTTAGGGGTTGGGGTCTTGGTGGTAGCTTCCTGGGTGCCTGCACATGTCACTGTCCAAACAATTTTAATTTAGGATGTCTCGGGTGATAGCAGATTCAATATACCCTTCACAGATTCCACAATTTCTCCGATATCGGTTTCTAAATCCGTATTTCGGGTTTCAACTCTCAGGTTAGGGTCTCAATTCATGTACTAGGATGAAAGTATAACCTCTACTGAGCTTAGTTTCACAATACAACACAAAATTCTTCACAACCCTAACTAAGTTTTTCCTTAAGTCACCAAAATCACACAATATTGGTTCAATCATAACATAGGGGTAAAGGAAATGCTAAAACTAAGTTAATGATCCAGAAAATACCTCATTTGGCAACTCAAGAAAATTCTTGAGTTGCCCCTAGTGGCCAAAATCCTTACTTTCTTGGTCCAATATGTAGACCTTGAGCTTGTGCACACTTTTAATGAAATGGAGATTGGGTTTTGGAATTGTTTTTGAGATGATTTGGGGCTTTGAAGTGGGGAGGGAGATGAAGGAGCAGCAGCAGCAGGAGGAGGGGAAGAAGGAGAGAGAAAATGAAAGAAGAGAAGAGAGAGCTAAGTAAAAGTGAAACCATACCTCTCTCTCTCTCTCACCTACTACTAAATTCTTTATTCTAAACCCCTTTTTCCATTTCTTTTTCTTTTCTTATTCTCTCAAAATCCTTCTCCCAAGAATAGTAAACCCAAAGTGAACCATGGCAAGAAAAGTGCACAAGTGTGATAAAAATGATATGTGCATGTTTTGCACAAAATACTAAAAAACCGATTAGCGATTTTTAATCGCGATTAACACTAAATTAGCATATAACTAATTATAAAAACTTAAAAAATGACATAATTCTATAAAATAACCTATTTTATAATTTCCATAATTTTCCCAAATTTTTCTGTATTTAATTATACCTAAATATTAAAATATTCATTAAAATAATATTAAATTATAAAAATTCCAAAAAATAATATTTTATTATTTTGAAAACGTTACAATCTACCCCCCTTAAAGAAATACGGTTCCCAAATTTAAATTTAAACCCCCAAATACCAAAACATTTCAGTAATATCCAATTTGTCGGAGTTCCGAAAACGTCAATACGTAGCGAATATTATAAAAAAAATGTACTGCTCTATAAGAAATCAATCCCCAAAAATGTATATAAGAACATCCGGTGCGTCTGGTGCGCACGGAATCAAAATCCATATATTTGTCAAACAGATGTACAAAACAACATCTAGGTGCAACTGGTGTGTACGAAACATCTGTCTTAGGCAACGTGTGTGCCTGACAGTAAAAATCAGGTGCATGTGACATGCACGAAGAATCCCGATTTAGTGTATCTGGCGTGCACCAAAATCGTATATCAAAACACTACAGGTGCATGAAAACTATGCTGGAAGTGTAAATCAAATCACTGCATAAGAAAGGCGTGAAATCGCAATCAATAGCTCAAATGTAATAACTTATGCGCAAAATATAAATATCCAGTGGGTGCATGGAAAAATATCATGAAACTCAGTCATCAAAACTAAATCATGCAATAGAACGCCCAAAATACCAAAATTCCAAGATGACGGATACGTGATAATCGAATCACAAAATCACAAATCATAAATACCGTCATCGGTAGTTCCTCCTTCAAGGTCGAGAAGGAGTCGGTGCATCCAATGCTAGCAGCGCAAGATATCTACTTGCCTCTTGCCCACGGTCTGGCGTCCTCTGTCTCTGAGTCCTTATCTTCTCTGCGGATTACCTATCTCGAAATCAATCGTCTCATCGGCCCTATCAGGTGTGCTAACGGGGACGATTCCGTTCTGGCACTTCTCTGGTCATCTCTCGATCAATCCTCACGACCACTCGTAAAGCAGCATGTCACTGGCATCGGCCTCTGGCTCTCTGAATGCACATCACACATCTGATCCTCGGTGCAAACATCATTGCAGCAATGTCCTGGAAGGGATCCTGCTCAAGGTCTCTTCCAATCATGCCTATGCCGAACCGTACGGAGGCTGGCTCTCTTACATAATCTCTTCTCACTCGATAGACATCTGTGTCCTCAGCACAACATTTTCTCGGAAATTGGTCGCATCCCAACGCCTCTGTAAGCATATCAGGTCTCTAGTCTCGACGGGAAGTAATGACAGCTCGTCAGCGTCTCGCATGAACCTCTGGTTCCACTTGTCTCTATCGTTGTCCACTATGATGTCACGCCATGCTAGCTACGCACAGCACTGTTCTCGGCCATAGTCAATCCGAAGTCTCTCGCACGGACTCAAAAGCGCATACTCTGTAGCTTCATCATTCTATAGAAGGTGTCTGGCCGAACAGGTCCTCGGGAACGCGTCCCAACCATCGGAGGAATACTCAATACTCGTCCGTCCTTGATCAATTCGCAACGCATCTGGGTAAGGTCCTTTATCCGAACCTGTTCAACTACCTTGTCGACGATGCCGAACTCTGGCCTGCTGGGTGTGCGCAATATGACCACTCCTGGGTCTAGGTCTTCTCGTATCGTTTTCCAGAAAGGACCTGTCGAGGTTTCTCTCTCAAATCTCATTCCTGCCGAATTGCCCGGAAGTCATCATCCATTGCTGAAGCTAATTCTTATTCCGGAACGGCTGCATACTTATCGCGCTTCTTTCTGGAAGATATATCCATATACAACTCCTCTGGGTGCGTATCACATCTCTGATGTCAGCGGAGTGGGACGTTATCTCGTCGAAATCTCTTGCGAACTCTTTTATTCGCTCTGCTTCAATGTCGACTGATTCGGACTCGTCTCATCGTGGCTGCATGGACTGTGCTCCAACGGCTATACTCGTATCTGGAGTCTTCCAAGCAAAGCATTCCATCACATGATATCCGAATGATGTCGAAACATTCGATCGACTCGTCAGAACCTTATAATCCCCAAGAGATCAACATCTTGAGTACAGTTTAATAGTATCAAGTACATGCCACAGTGTCGGTGGTCCAGCCGTAAAAGGGCAAACCCAAGCCTCACTAATGGCGCCGCGGAACTGCCACAAACCCTAAGGTTCAAAGGCTTTCACACGGCCATTAAGTCGAGTTAGGGTTTCATTCTTCTAGAGGGTCCACAGAATCACCTGCATGTCTTTCCGTATACTTTAAACTTGGAAAATGGGCTCCTGACATTCGATCGTCTCTATCGACTCTCAACGAACCTGTGTGAAGTCGTCTCTAGATGGAAACATTCTATCTGATGACCTCGCATCGGTAAACGAACGAACCACATGTCCTAGTCATTTATCCTCAGGTGACTAGCGACCGTCCATCATATCTCTAAGTATATGCTGATGCTGCAGTAGCTCCAACCATCTGGGCGATATCTTGTCATTTGCAGCAACAACTGGCTCATTCGCCTGTACGCCGAACAGCGCCTCAATCCTCCAGGAAAGGCGACACATTAGCGGTCATCTTTGAATCGGTCTGCTCTAGATCTGAGTAAGACTCTCCACACTGGAAATCTTCAACTCAACTGGGCCCGCTCCGGCGCATAAATCGGATGAATCACCTTCGTCTCTCAATCGGGTAGACTAGCTATCATATGTCTCATATCTGCCGGGAAGCTCCGGCAAGCTCAGCTTGTAAGCTCCGGAAGCGACATCCTGTCAATCTCAACAACAGCTGGTCCATCTGTCTGCACGGTAGGCGACATCATAATCTCTGAGGTATGATGTACATCAACAGTCCTCTCTTAACTGGCAGCTCTAACAATGGCCCGATCATTCGGTGCAAAACCAAGCACTCGCCTCCACTAGAGGTCACAGTCACCAATACTAACTCGAGACTTTCCAATGTCGCTAGAAAACACAATGGTCGGCCCTCGTACCAAACGAGCTCGCACTGACTATAACCCTAGCAGCAGCCCAAACTGCACTCAACATGGCGACAGGAACCTCAATCGAGTATCGAAGAGAGCAGATCAATGGCAAGAAAGAGAACAACAGATCCAGAGTGGATACATGATCATAAGGAGGAACAACATCAATGAAGGTATGATCATGAAACTAATAGAATCGAGGATCTCAAATGGATGTATAATCATGAATAGGGAGAGAGTCATTGATCTCGAAAATATGTACATCCTAAGGTTCCTTAAACGGAGTGGCGTGTCGTAAGTATGCCGCGGAACATACCCACGGTACGTCACTCTACTTTAGTCACCTATTCCATCAACCAAGGGTCATCCTACGCGACGAAAGTTCGGGTCTAATACCCCCTCAACTAAGTCTAAGTTCCGTAAGGTCAAGCTTAAGTTCCGTATATATATGAATGCCCTAGGCTCCACATAGTCAAACTTAGACTCGAACCAAGATCAACCTAGCGCTCTGATACCAACTTTGTCACGACCCAAAAGAGCACGTGACTGGCCCTTGAACCATATGAAGACTATAGGACTCCATCTGATCCAAGTAAGCCAAAAGCCCAGAAATCTGAAACCATTTTAAAGGTAAATAAAGAAAACTGGTTTAAAGAAGTGAAGAAAAACATGTTTGAAGTCAAGGTTTTTAAATAACTAAGCCGAATATGCATTTTTAAAATGTAAAGTCTTTTCTAAAAATTTTGGCAGAGTTTCTTTTGTAAATACTGGCCCCGAACGGGGTACAACAAGAACAATATATATGCAATGATAAAAGGCATCCCCAAGCGGGATCTAGCTCTTCGTCAATCAACGGTCATAACCACACAAACAATAATAATATACAACGCTGAATGGCGAGGGTCAAACCAAAAGAAACTCAATAAGCATGAAAACCGCAACACTACTAAGCGCGACTCTAAGCTCGAATAATACATCACTAGTGTCTGAGTCTGGAACAATATACAAGTTTTGGTTGATGGAAATTCTAGATTCAATGAATAATATAAGTACAATGGTGGTTCTTGATGCAAAAGAATCCATCTACCAAATGCAATTCACCCGCAAGGAAGCAGTGTGCCAGAAATGCCGCAATGGAACCTGTACGGCAAAACCTGCAAGAACTGTGGCACAACGGGGGTGAGTTGCCAACTCGTGAATAGAAATATCTACAAGCAGAAACCGAATGCAAGACATAATCCTAGGTCAAAACGACCAGTAATATAATATAAACCACAAGAGTACGTCTGAAATATGATAAGGTGGCAATGTAACATCTAAACATGTATGTAGTGCCAAGTACTCAGGTAATAACATGTCATCAGTATAAGGTATGTCTGCATGAAGTAAATATGATGAAGTATCAAAGGATATCAATACACATATATTAGCATCCCATTCCACTAATATTGGTGTAAGGGTATATATAACAGCGCCCTCATACCCTGTTATATATACAAATGAAGTATGATCAATGTAAATCCAATCTGTATGTGATCAAGTCTGTATAAACGTGGAACCCGTCCACCCGTCACCCAATGACAATAAACGTGGAACCCGTCCACCCGTCACCCAATGACAATAAACATCATGTATGTAAATATGAGGATATAATCAAAATCATGGAAATCATCATGAAACCTGTGCCTAGCATCGGCACGTAAATCCTCATCCATATGGGGCTCCGTCTGCGGTATCGGCCCTTGGCACCGACAGTACGGGTCAGCCCATGTCCATCTCTCAACTCCGGTCGGTATCCTCCAGATATCCGCCGAGCTCAAATACAATCACGGGTAGGTAGTAGTCCCTCTGTCAGGCTCACCGTCTACTACACAGCGAAACCGTTCTTTCCCTGGGGTACCATACCGGGTCCACCATGTACCCGCAATCGGCCCCATCCGCCTCCTCGAATCGGGTTTCACATGTTGCTCTCAGCACCGAGAAAACACATGGTGGACGCACTGAAATATCATATCAAGGGTTACCGGGTTTCTAAAACAATTATATATTCTCTTTTGAAATACCCATGGTTCCCAAATCCAGAAAAATCATGGAAACAACATATCTCAATGCGTATAATCAAAACATGATGTATGCGATATGTAAAGAAAGGTAAGCATATCGGAAGTCATGCAACATAGAATAATAATGTGCACATGTCGAGGGAAACCGCTTTTTTAAAACGAATCAGTTTTGAAGAACATCTTGCGGTTCCCAAATCTCTAATCAAGTCAGAATCATCTATGTTTGTGTACAGGTATAAGTGTACAACATGCCATGCAAGAATCATATCATGAGTGCAACAGTACTACAGTGTAGTGGCATGATAATTATCGATGATGAAGTGTGTGAGCCGGCAAATAGTGTACGTGGAACATACGCATCATCGATAATGGTGTTGGTGTCCTAACAGCATGATAATAATATAGCAATAAACATATGCAAGCAATGCGAATAGCATGAATATGCGGAAATCAAATAATCAACACCACAGTGAAGAATCTACTATGCAAACTACAGATCTAAGTATCAAGTCAATCGGGAGAGGTATGGAAACCACCTAAATCCGAGTCGATACATATATAGATATAATAGTCGGTGATCCCGCCTCAATAATATCGCGAACGATACAGTATATCGTAAGACATCCTCGAGTCATGAGTGCGGATCTATCATCAATATAGGCTCGTACGGTAAATCGTCGTACGGCATCCCAATAGCCGGGTACGGGTCAATATCACACTATCTCATCACATCTCAGGTATCACTATCATCGTATCACATAATCTGGGGTACTGATCTAAGTCTAGTACAACTGATACCATCAATATACTGCGTGTGCAAGCACACGTCCCAAGGCCCGCTAGAGATCACCTATCGTATCCCAAATACGAATCACATCAAATCACCGATCTCGCGGCACAATGCCCAACATCATCGACTCATCTCCAATGTCATCCAATATCATCAAACACAGTGCAAGTATAATGAATATCCAAGGGTGTGCGTGCAGGTGTAAATCTATTCTAGGGTTCGCGACTATGAACGTCACTTCTAACCCTACACTATCCATAGTACACTTAACTATCATATATAATATAACAACTACGGACTGCGGGGGTGCTATACGCCATCCACCCGACTTCCCCCTGTAGATATAATCTATTCACCTTGCGTCTTTATCTTTCGATGTCACCACGCATTTGCTTGTCGTCCCGAAGTCTTCATGGGGTACCTATACATCAAAGTGTCGTATATGCGCATTAAAACCAATTCAAAACTAACACGGCACACGAATCCCAAAACGATACGATAAGGGGCATATAGGTTAGAACCTATGGCACGCCTTCAAAACCATTAACAATTCCTCTATATCGTCGTATAAACGCCAAATAGTCGAGGTAAAACACAAGACACAAATTCAGAATTAAGAATACGGAATACGGAAACACGAATCCAAAACGGCAACTAAGGAAATAGGCTCCATATTTCACCCTAGGTCAAATTAGACAAATCTATACATACCAGGGGCCTAATCTACAGATAAGGGAACACCAAAACCAAAACGAGCAAGTTTGGTGAGGTCCAGGACGCAAATTGTGGCCAAACAGAATAAATCTGCGGCTGGGTCATGGAGTTAGGGGTTGGGGTCTTGGTGGTAGCTTCCTGGGTGCCTGCACATGTCACTGTCCAAACAATTTTAATTTAGGATGTCTCGGGTGATAGCAGATTCAATATACCCTTCACAGATTCCACAATTTCTCCGATATCGGTTTCTAAATCCGTATTTCGGGTTTCAACTCTCAGGTTAGGGTCTCAATTCATGCACTAGGATGATAGTATAACCTCTACTGAGCTTAGTTTCACAATACAACACAAAATTCTTCACAACCCTAACTAGGTTTTTCCTCAAGTCACCAAAATCACACAATATCGGTTCAATCATAACATGGGGGTAAAGGAAATGCTAAAACTAAGTTAATGATCCAGAAAATACCTCATTTTGCAACTCAAGAAAATTCTTGAGTTGCCCTTAGTGGCCAAAATCCTTGCTTTCTTGGTCCAATATGTTGATCTTGAGCTTGTGCACACTTTTAATGAAATGGAGATTGGGTTTTGGAATTGTTTTTGAGATGATTTGGGGCTTTGAAGAGGGGAGGGAGATGAAGGAGCAGCAGCAGCAGGAGGAGGGGAAGAGGGAGAGAGAAAATGAAAGAAGAATGAAGAGATAGCTAAGTCAAAGTGAAACCATACCTCTCTCTCTCTCTCACCTACTACTAAATTCATTATTCTAAACCCCTTTTTCCATTTCTTTTTCTTTTCTTATTCTCTCAAAATCCTTCTCCCAAGAATAGTAAACCCAAAGTGAACCATGGCAAGAAAAGTGCACAAGTGTGATAAAAATGATATGTGCATGTTTTGCACAAAATGCTAAAAAACCGATTAGCGATTTTTAATCGCGATTAACACTAAATTAGCATATAACTAATTATAAAAACTTTAAAAAATGACATAATTCTATAAAATAAACTATTTTAGAATTTTCCATAATTTTCCCAAATTTTTCTGTATTTAATTATACCTAAATATTAAAATATTAATTAAAATAATATTAAATTATAAAAATTCCCAAAAATAATATTTTATTATTTTGGAAATGTTACATTTCGAGACCCGATTCGAGAAGTTGGATGAACCGTCTCGGATACATGGTGGACCCGGTAAGGTACCCCGGGGCGAGAAGGTCGCAAATGATGGCGTTGAGCCTGGCAGGGGAAGACTACCTACCGGTGATTTTACCCGACAAGTCGGATATCCGGAGGATACCATCGTGGTCTTGAGATGGATAGTAGGGGCTGGTCTGGACTGACGGTGCCCTAGATATTGAGATTGAGACATTGAGTTTTCGAGATATTGAGGTACTGAGATTTGATGATTCAGGCCAGTCCGGATAGCCGGAGCCTGAGATTTTGAGACATTGAAATTTATGTTTTGTGTCGATGCTAGACACTGTTTATGCTGATTTCATTTATGATACCTCATTTTAAAAATACAAAGGAAATCTCACTAAATTATGAAAGCTGTTTCTTCATTTACATGTATTCTGTTTTCATGCATTCATACCTCATCCATATGATATATTGTTACCTGAGGCACTAACACGAGCACTTGGTATTACAGTTGTTTAGATGTACACCCTAGACATTACTATAGGCTTCTGGGTATATATTTAAGGATATATTATGATCGTATGACCTAGGATTGCGTTGTTCATGCGATTTCTTTTCGTAGATGTTTTTCTACTCACGAGTTGGCAACTCACCCCCGTTGTGCCACAGTTCCTTGCAGGTTTTACCGTACAGGTTTCATTAGGGCTTTGCTGGCACTGCTTCTTTTTCGGTTGACTTGCTAGTAGGTGGGTTTATTTGTATCGTACCCATCATTATACCTTGTATATTATTAGTCTGTTGTATCTAGAAGTTCCATCAACCAAACATGTATTTATTTCTGAGATAGAGACCAGTGATGTTATTCTTTCGACCTTAGAATCGCGCGTTGTATTTCTATGGTTTTCTTGCTGTTCTGAGTTTCCTTTTGAGTTTTGATCCTCGCCCTTGGCGTTGTATATTATATTGCTTGTGTGGTTGTGACCGTCGATTGACGAAGAGCTAGCTCCCGCTTAGGGATGCCTTTTTATTGATTTCGTATACTATTCATATTGTATCCCATTTTGGGTCAATTTTTGCAAAGGAAACTCTGCCGAAATTTTTAGAAAAGACTTGTGATTTTAAAATGTACCTTTCGGCATATGTTGCAAACTAATTGATTTAAAATGGTTTTTCCTTCACTCTACTACTTCTCTTGGTTTGGATTTCTGGGTTTTCGGCTTACTTAAATTTCGTACGCCTCGAGACGTTTCGTAGTTTAAGTGCCGGTCATGTTCCGTGCTTTCGGGTCGTGACAAAGTTGGTATCAGAGCGTTAGGTTTTACCTTCGGAGCGTAGGATGACCCTTGGTTGATGGGTAGGTAGCTTGAGTAGAGTGACGTACCGTACGTATGTTCTACGGCATATTTACGATACGCTACTCTACTTAAGAAGCCTTTGGATGTACATTCTTTGTTCAGTACTATATTCATTCATGATCTAGCCTCATCGGTACCAGTTATGGTTTTGTTGCCACGATTACGGGCAGGGAGAGCTACGGCTAGAGTTGCGGTCAGCACGAGCTCGTTACGAACGAGGACTGACCAGGGCGTAATTTCGGCGACACACGATTGCAGAGATGTGCCTTTTTATTGTGTTTTCACGCCACGAGCATTTGATGGATCGATGTATGAGATTTCTCGGACGTGCAGAGCGGCACCAGAAGATTGAGCCACTGATAGAGGCCAGCCAGATTTTGATGACTGTTGGCGTATTGCTTATTCATGATGATTGAGGCACTGTTCAGCGTGCAGACAAGTGAGCCAGTTGTTGCTGCGAACGACGAGATATCGCCCCAGATGTTGGAGCTACTGCAGTACGAGTTGTACTAAGAGACGAGAGAAGGTTGCTAGTCACCGAGGATGAATGACTAGGACATGTAGTTCGTTCGCTACCCCGATGCGAGGTCATCAGATAGATTGATTCCAGCTAGAGACGACTTCACGCGGAGTCGTTGAGAGTCGACAGAGACGATCGAATGTCAGAAACCTATTATTCTAAGTTTAAATTATTCGGAAAGACATGCAGGCAATTCTATGGACCCTCTAGAAGAATGAAACCCTAACTCGACTTAATGACCATATGAAATCCTTTGAACCTTAGGGTTTGCGGCAGTTCCACGGCGCCATTAGTGAGGCTTGGGTTTGCCCTTCTACGGCTGGACCACCGATGCTGTGGTATGTACTCGATACTATTAAAATATACCCAAGATGTTGAGCTCTTGGGGGATTATAAGGTTTTGACGACTCGATCGAACGGTTCGACTTCCTTCGGATGCTAGGTGGTGAGATGCATTTCTTGGGAGACTCCAGATACGAGGATAGCCGTTGGAGCTCAGTCCATGCAGCCACGACGAGACGAGTCCGAAGCAGTCGACAATGGAGAAAAGTGGAGTAAGTGGTTCGTACGAGATCTTGATGAGACGACGTTCCACTCCGCCGACATCAGAGATGCGATACGCATGCCGAGGTATTGTACTGGGATGTACCATCCAGAAGGAGTCGCGATGAGTATGCAGCCGTTCCGGAACAAGAAACAGATATAGTAAAGGACGATGACTTCCGGACAGTTAAGCAGAGACGAGATTTGGGAGAGACCTCGATAGGACCTTTCTAGAATAAATTTACGAGAAGACTTGGACCCAGGAGTGGTCATGTTACGCACACCAGCAGGCCAGATTTCAGGATCGTCGACGAGACATGCTATAAGTGACCACGACAGTTGGCCAGAGATTCTTGGAGAATGTGCTCGAGCGGGACTATTCCGCCATATTTGATTTCGGTATTTTGGGCGGTCTACTCGCATGACTGATTTTGATGATTGAGTTTCATGATATTTGTTTTCATGCACCATGGTTGCACCTACTGAGTATTTACGACTTTTGCACAGTTGTTGCACTTGTTACCGTTTTCGTGCCTTGGTTTCACATATTTATGATTTTATGGGTTTCATACAGTTGAGTTGATTTTGTGCATATGTATGCACACAATTTGGTTTTGCACTCGGTATAGTTCATATATGCTTGCAGTGCAGTGTTACGCATTTTGTGCACTTAGATGCACTGGACTTCGATTTCGATTGTGATGCTCGATATTTATTTTGTGCACCTTGTGCACCTGATTGGATTTTGCGCATGTTCGGCTCTTGGTATTGGATTTCATGATTTCGTGCATGATGGATGCACCTGATTTGGATTTTCGCACATATTATGAGATACGATTTTGGTGCACACCAGATGCACTAAATCTAGATTCCTCGTGCATGTCAGATGCACCTGTTTTTGCTGTCAGGCACACACGTTGCCTATGACAGATGCTTCATGCACACCCGTTGCATCTTGATATTGTTTCTGTGCACATGTATGGCACATATATGCATTTTGATTTCCGTGCACACCAGACACATGTAGTATTCATATGCACATTTTGGGATTTATTTCTTATGGAGCAGTATATTTTTATGATATTTTCTATGTGTTTTCGTACTGAGCAGGATTAGTCAGAGGACAGTACCTGGATATATTTTGCATCCATTGATAGATTTCGAAGGGATTTCCAAAAAGCGAGCTATAGTCTCAGTATTTACCTACGTGTCCGATATGACACAGAACGTTTAAAACAGGGAAACCTTTCTAATTTGCTTTAAAACGGCGGAACGCACTTATTAAACAAAGGATATATACGTATATGGCTATTTTCTTATGGAGACGCCCGCCACTGTGCAGTGTTATGCGCATTGCACAGCGACTTTAAAAGATTTGGCATGCATTTCCTTCAGATATTTACATATATAAATTTGATAATTACATGTATAGTTTCGAGTTATATCACATTGGTTTTGCTTTGGATTTGGCATTCGTGTCTTTACCTTGACTCCGATGATTGCGTGACGCTTGACGGAGTTTCGATTTTGGGTTATCTGCTCATTACTCATGCGCATGCATTGCGCTATGATGCATTTTATGTATTGATTTCGGAGCCCCGACGATTTGGACTTTTATTGAAATGTTTTAGAATTTGGGGGTTTAAATTTAAATTTGGGGAACGAATTTCTTTAAGGGGGAAAGATTGTAAAATTTCAAAAAAATAAAATATTATTTTTGGGAATTTTTATAATTTAATATTAATTTTTAATGAATATTTTAATATTTTGGTATAATTAAATACCGATAAATGGGGAAAATATTGGAAAAATTATGGAAAATTCTAAAATAGGGTATTTTATGGAATTTTGTCATTTTTAAGTTTTATGATTAATTATATGCTAATTTAGTGCTAATCGCGATTAAAAAATCGCTAATCGGGTTTTTAGCATTTTTGGTGCAAAACATGCACATTGTCATTTTTCCACACTTGTTACATTTTCTTACATGTTGTGGGTAGTTGGTTTCCTAGGGTTACCTTTGAGTGAGAAGGAATAAAGAAAAAGGAAAAGAAAAGAAAAAGGTTGGAATGATTATGAGAGAGAGAGAGGAATGAGTCAACCCTTCTTTTTTAAACCATCCCCCATCATTTTCCCCTTCTCATTCTCACTCATCTCCTTCCCTTGCTGCTGCAGCCCCGCACTCTTCTTCCTCCTCCCTCTTCAAGCTTAGATCCACCATGGAAACGACCCCGAAACCCCATTTCGACTTCACAAAACTTGCTCACAAGCTCGAGAGGATCGCATTGGACTAAGAAAGAGTGCATCTTGAGGACTTTGAGCAACTCAAGAAAATTCTTGAGTTGCCAAAGGAGGTAATTTCTGCACCCCTAGCATAGTATTTCAATTCTTATTGCATCCATACTAGTTTCATGTCAATATGGTGTCGTTTAATGGACATTTGAAATTTCAAGTTAGGGTTAGGAGTTGAATTGAGTTGTAAAGTGAAATTGAGGCTTGTAGTGACCTTAGAATCCTGTTAATGATGTTACATTAGACCAGATCTGAGAGTTAAACCCAAAAATACGGAATTACGGGACTTCCGTGTCGGTTTATGAGATGTTTTAGTGTGCAGGAAAATCTGGAAAGTGCTGGGAGTTTTGCTGGAAAATTAAACAACTCCAGGGACCTATTTGAGACCATAGGAACCCACTGTAGCGAGACGAACCCTATTGGATCACCCTGGGCCGGCCAGGCCGGTTTTGCCTGAAGAGGGGCTCGACCACTTGGTGAGGGGATGGGTCTGGGTTTCTACTGTAGGTCACATACACCCTATACATCACTCTAGACTTGTTTGCTTGCCTTTATTTGGCCTGAGACGAAATCTGGGACCAATTTCCTACAATGTAGTATTACGACATCACCACGACTTAAACTTGGTGTACCAAATCTTGGTTTATGTGTTAGATTGGCAGCCTACCTAGGATCTGGAGTGACTCTAGACACTTAATGGAAAAACCAGCAAGACCATTACCCTGTATTGACTACTAGGAGGTTTCCCTATAAACCTGACACCCTAACTTCCCTAATGGGGCCGGCGAGGCCAGAATTCTAGGGTAGAGGGGCAGCTACGTTGTTGACTTAGGAGTCCAGGATGCCTCCATAGCTCACATATACCCTATATATCACCCTAGACTTGTTTGCTTAGATTTGTCTGACCTAAATCAAAATCTAGGAACACTTGTATGTGAATTAGGATATGTTTTCCGTATTTGAAATGATGAGTTTTGATATCTGGATTCGTTTTTGGTTGTCGCATGTTTGTACATCGACGACAAGGGTTGTTTGATTGATTTGTGTACGTATAAGCTATAGGTTTTAACCTATAAGCAATGTGTGTGCCGTTTTGGTTTTCCGATGTGATTTTCATGTGCTTTAGCGTTTGTGATATACTTGTAGGTACCCTTTGTGATGTTGAGGCGATGAAGATAAAGGTGGCGACATCGGCATCGGCAAGCAAAGGTGGGTAGATTTATATCTACGGGGAGAAGTCGGGTGGATGGCGTATAGCACCCCCGCAGTCCGTAGTGATGTATACGAATACGTATACACACATATAGATTCTATATATTGTTTGAGATTATTAATGATAAAGATGGATATTTGGTATATTGATGCGAAACCCTAGAGTAGTGGTTGCACCACACACACACACACACCCCCATACTTGCATACATTCTTCTTTCATTTGTGCTTATGTGGGAATATATTTATGTGTTCACATGGGTATGGGACTATGTGTTCACATACTGGATTTGAGGATAGTATTTGGGATTTGAGGTGAGTCAATGAGATTGATTTGAGACCGTGAGATCGGTGATATAGCAGGATTCGTATTTGAGATACGTCATGATGTCATAGCGAATCTTTGGACGATGATACCATGTGAATAGTGATAATAATGAAGTAATCGATATGTGATCGTGTTATGAGATATGATATGTGCTGATGATATTGGTTTGTACGAGACTGTCGATCAGTGGTCAGATCATGATTATATTGATGATATTAGTAATGTACTAGACGTAGGTCAGTACCCTGGATTGTGATCTTGGATAAAAAGGATATCAGATGAATAAAGGGATGAATGTGATATTGACCCGTACCCAGATTTGGGATGCCGCACGACGGATTTACGTACGAGCTATATTGATGTTTGATCCGCACTCTTGACTTGGGAATAACTGATTATAGATATGGTATCGGATGTGATATTATCGAGGCGGGATCACCGACTTATATATATATATATATATATATATGTATCGACTCAGATGTTAGGCGGTTCCCTTACCTTCAGTTTGCCTGTTAGCTCAGCCCTATAGTTTAGTGTAGTTGTTAGACTAGATTCGATTCCTACCTATTTCAAAAACCAACGAATCATGGGTATTTTAAAAGACAGGTTAAGGGATTCTACGGATATTTCAAAGAACGTATCATTTTTTAAAAACACCGTAGCCCTTATTTTCAAAACACCGCGATTCATATTATTTCAAAAGGCACTACTATATGATTTATATTTATATTAAATGCAGATTAGTTATCGTTGTGTCTAGTATTCAGCTCCCGCGCATTATTGTTGTTCTCTCCGCATCGCATACTTATATTGTGATTTCATATTCCATTATTGATACAATGCTGTTAGGAAACTAGCACCATTACCGATGATGCGTATGTTCCACGTACACTTACTTGCCGGCTCACACACATCATCATCGGTAATTGCCATGTCATGTACACTTTTGTCACGACCCGAATATTTCTGTTAGTTATATGTATGCCCTAGAGGCCATTACTATACATAGGATGTATATTGTAGTGGATGCTTGGACATATATAGGGAGGGCTTTCTTGCTCGACATGATAGTATGCTATCTGGTTGCTCTTTACCTTAACGTGTACACTGATGGTCTCTCTGTTACATGTTGGTAAAGCCCTTAGGATGTGTGCTTGACTACCTGGACTATGATGAGGATCATACTAGTGGGGACATGGTAATCCATAAGTACATCCTTCAAAGTCCCTAGTCGTGGGTGTATCGAGACGGGGCATCGATATACCAGAGTAGACTAGCGTATACCTTCTCGACCCATACAGATGGGCGATGGATGATCCCATATCCATTGGTGTTTGACATCAGAGATGATATACGGGTGCTCAGTAGAGACTGGGTACACTGGACGGACTCGCCGAGAACTCCCAGATGGTATTATACCTCACGTCAGATGGCAGTTCTCTGGTGACACTGGTACAGAGTAGTCTGTTCACCCGAGATCGTCATAGAGTCTTGTGTGGTTCCCACTGTGCTTTGATTTCCATCTTACCACGTCCAAGAGGGCGTGCAAAATGGTGGTTTTTGGGTACAGTCCCGAGTCACATGGACGCAATGAGCGATAGGAGGGGATTCGTCTTTCCCGGTATATGGGGTTGATGTTGCGCTGTGTTCGATTGGCTATAACAGGAAATCCCTGGCCAGGGTTGCTGAGATTTACTGGTAAGTGTTACCTGTTCACACCATAATATTGCATTATTATATTCCCCATTCTTATTCTTTTTATAAATAAATAGGTACTTTTGACGCATGTCTGCTACATGTTACAGGTTACAGGTTCTTGGACAGGAAACAGTGAAAACGATGTAAAGACGATGAAAATATGGACTTTTGACCAACAAATGGGAGGATCTTAGTCAAGCCTACATCGAAAGACAGTTCACAATTAACAAGGCAACTCAAGGTCCAAAAATACAAAGCGGACGATTAAAAATCCATTGCAAATGGTTCACTGAAGATCTGGAGCTAATGTAGAAGCCCAATTGACAAAAGAACAAAAGAACCAGAAGCCCAAAAAGATCCAGAACATAACCCAAAAATTTCAGCAGCTAATCTCATCAAAGGGCCGCGGAACCGCGGCCCAAGCCCACCATTGCCGCGGTTCCGCCGTCAGAAGAAGAGAAAAGAAAAATAATTTTTTACCAAAAGTTTTGTGCGACGCTGAAAAGATTTCCTGAGGGTATATTTGTAATTGTAGACATGCGGTTCAAGATGTAACCTAGGGTTTCCTATTTTCTATAAATAGGAACTCTAAAGAATGCATTTTCTTATGCCTTCTTTTAATAAAAATTCAGAAATCCTTTTTGGAGAGCATCGGTGTTTCTTCTCCATTCAGAAATTCAGATCTGACAACCCTGCATGGATGATTGGAGGGCTGCATCTGTAAGTAATTTAATTTCTTGCCCTAGTGTAGTTTTCAATTCCTTGCCCTAGGTAGATTTAATTTCATGCCCTAGGAACTTGTTTAGGGTTTAGCTTTTGAGGAAGGATTTTGAGAGATGAGATCTCTCATCCCTTTCTTACCCACCAAATATTTACAATAGGACTCCATGCATACATGCACATACCGCTCCCTAAGGCACTCTATCCCTCAAGGTAGAAGTGATACCGTAGTATAAAGGCCCGGGTGTGATGTTTTTCATGGAGGTTAGGATAAGGATCTCTAAAGGAAGGACAAGAACCTAGAGGAAGGAACACCTTCCCGAACGGATCTAATCCACTTTATTGATAATTACCATAACTCCTCACAGATCTTCATTCGGGTATTGAAAGCGGTGAGATTTAATTACATTTCCAAACCAACCCTAAACCTAGCCCTAGCAAGAGTAGATCTAGATAATTGCCCTAGGTTAATTAGGTTTTTAGATTTAATAATTAATCCGAACACCCTTCGGAATTAACTCGTAAGAACGAATCGGAGATTCACAGCATCCCTGTGGACCGACCCGTACTCACCGGCTAGCTGCAAAGCGACGCCGTTCTTGATTGCGGTAAATATTTTTGATCGACAAAACATCTATGAATCAAATGGCGCCGTTGCCGGGGATGGCGTGTCATTTCCTTTTCGCAATTTCGGGTTAATCATAAAATTTAAAAAATCGTAAAAATCTGAAAAATCAAAAAAATATAAAAATATATATATTTTGTTATTTTTGGAAGGGATACTTTGTTTTTTTGTGAATGTTTGCAGGATCAAATTCGGATCTAGAAATCTACAGAGATCAAAACAGGAAAAAACAGATCAGAACAACAAAAGATCACAACAACCGAGGAATAGAAGAAATTTGGAGGACCGAGTCTACAAGTTAACCGTGGTGATCTGTTCCAAAAAAACATAAAAAATAAAAAAAACAAAAAAAAACCAGTTCTGCCACTGCATATTTCTGTGAGTTTTCTCTCTCCTCCTCTGCAAATCTTGATATATCTTCTGTAAATTTGCCTTCAGGATTTCTTTACGCTCAACAATTTTTTCCCTTCCAAATAACGATCTTGTGCAGGATTTTTGTGCCTTTCTTAAAATGAAATTAGATTGCAAGTAATATTTTGCTGTTGCATATCTTGTGTTAAAAATCTTTTTGCAACAAATTTTTCCTAATAAAAAGAAAAAGAATAAAAAAAAAGAATAAGGAAAATTTTGATAGAAACTTGCAAAGTTTTTTAGCCACAAATAAATCCTTGCACCACAATAAACTTTCCTTCTTTCTCTTTTCTTACAACATGGGTACCCCACAAAATAAATCTTTAGCCGAACTTTGATATCCCGAACCTAATTTTGCGTCATATGTCAATTTGTTCGGTCAATTTAAAAACGATCCCTCTATGCCTAAAAAATCTTTGAAAGATCATATAGAGGCGTCTAGGAGAAACAGTTTGACTTTTCAACCCCCTTTGTGTCAACCAAGTCAACCTTCACCACCTTCGTATGTTGACACCACTTTTTCAAGTTCAGCTGTAACCCCTAAGACGATATCCATTGCTGAGCATATTGCTCAATCTCGCAGTCGATCTTTCACCCCTCTCCACTCATCTAGTTTTAGGGATCCGCACGACTATTCACCTATTTATCCATATGTTGACCCTACCCCTGTCCAATCACCCACTTCCTACCAGTCATACCCGACTTTCCCATCTTCACTAGACACTGTTTCGACACAGCCATTAGGGAGTTTCACATATCCAACCAATTTTGAATCTTTTACTGAAACCCCCTCACCACCTAAGTCTAGTTTGGAAGAGTCGTTGGAAGCGTACATTACAGCAACGAATAAAATGACTAGGAATGTGGAAGCGTCTTTAGCCGCCCTTATGCAACCTAGTGAACCGGTAGCTAGTGTCCCGCTAGCTCCAAATTTTTCAATGTATGAGGCGGCAGTTGGACAGAGTGAGAATCAGAGAGGATTTCCAAATCAAACCTACCCATACCCTATTAAATCCAACAACTCCAATTTTCAAACATGTGTCCAAAATGATGAGTTGTGTGATTTTGTAGTGCTTGATTTGCCAGATTGTGAAGAACCTCTTTCGAGTGAAACCGCACCTAATCATTTCGATCTTTACATCTCCACTCTAGAACCTAAATCGATAAATATCCATGCTTTTGATGAGGTGTCTAAGAAAATTAATTTTCACTTGATTGAGGATATAGATGCCGGGAATATTTCGGATGATGAACCTGTCGATTTAATTGAGATTTTATGTTCAAATCATCATCCCGAGTTATTAAAGGTTTCTCCCGAATCTAATATGCGTCTTGAATTTGATGATAATGGCATGGATGAGTTAAATATTAAGGATAGTATTGAGGAGAGTCTTGAGGATAATATTGAGGTTGAATCATTTTTATTTGATGTGTCTGATTTTCCAATTCATCCTCCTGAACCTTTTACTGCTATATCACCCTCCCTCCTTCCCATCGTTCCGACCCCGCTTGAAGACTGTGAGCTTGAAACCTTTTCCTTTGAATCTGACACAATTCTCACAGACGATAACACCTACGAGTGTTTCACCTTTTTGGACGATGTTGATGACTCACCGCCCGAGTTTGAGTCCTTTACATTTTCAGATGAGCCATCAGACTCGGTTGATTATAGTAGTTTCGAACCATTAATAGAATCTTTCAAGTTCGAAACAGTTTACTACGGTGAGAAAGATACTATCCCTAATTCACTCCCTTTCGTCTTTCCCATTGTTCCGACCGAACAAGTGACCATTACGCTTTCATCTCCTATACCAAGTTCGGCGTACCCATGTTTTCTTGCGAATCTTGAGGGATTTGACCCCATTTCCCGACGGGTTGATAGGTTAGCGCAATCACTTATAACATATCGATCATCACATATTACGCTAATTTATTCACTCGATTTACACCCTCAAGTTCGCGCGATCCTTCTTTCTCCTTTCCGCCCTTCTTTCCCCCCACCGAGACCATATTCTACCATTCTTCTTTCCACACGGTCTCGCGTGTTTCTCATTTTCTTGCACCAACTGTACCATTACCACGATAAGATTTTTGAATGGTTGGTGCTAACTTTTGGCTTGTGTAAGGCCAAGCTTAAGTTTGGGGGGAACCTTGTTGTATATATGTATATATATTTTTGTTTTATTTTTCTATAAAAAATAAAAAAAATTCAAAACATTAAAAATAAAAAAAAAATGTAAATAAATAAACAGGAGAGTGCCGATATTTTGACCCTCTTGGTTTAGTATGACAGTGAGGACACTGTCAAGTTCAAGTTTGGGGGTATGCTCAGTACGTCTTCTTCCTTCGCATTCATTTGTATATATTTTTGCATTTGCATAATTATTTGAAAACCCATAAAAATTTGAAAATTTTAAAAAATATAAAAATTAATGTATTCAATTTTGGTCATATTTGATTTGAGTTTGACAGATTGGTCAACTGGCTAGGAACAACTAGATCTTAGACTTAGTAAATTAAAAACCCTAAAGATAACCTTCTTTAAAGTTTAACGGTAGAAAGTATATGCCTTTGTAGTTTATTTAGAAATCGGCAAATTTTGAGTTCACTTCTTGGGCTAAGTCGAAACGAAGGAAACGTATTGATGTTCTTATTAGAGTATAAGTTTGAAAAATAGTTTCTAACTTAAGTCTAGATTCTGAAAACATATACCCTACAATTTGCACAATCACGCACCTTGAAACTTGGAATAGTAGAAGAGACCTTGAAATGCTCTTGTCTAAAGTCCTTAGTACGAAGAAAATAAAAGGAAAAAAATGTGAATAAAGAAAAAAAAATGAATACTGGTTTTTGTGATTACTTAAGGCTGTAAAAATAGAAAAATATTTAGCAAGGGTGCTTCATCACCTAGTGCCTTAGACCAATTGGTTTGGGAGTCACTGCTAAAGCCTTGGGTGTTGCAAGACTAGGAATTACGCTTTAAAAGTGCAAACGCATTTTGTAATCGGTCTTTGGTACCTCAAGAAGTATTAACGGTCGCATGAAGGATGTGTAAGCAAAAAAATTCACCAATTAATAAGTACTTTGGACAACGGACAAGGGTATGATTGCTTGATTTGAATTTCCAAGTGTAGGGGTGATTTATACACACACGTAGGGGTATGTGATTGGAGTTTAGATGAGGGAAAGGGATGAAAAATAGAACTTGTATCTTTAGTAGAGTTGATAGAAATTCCTGAGTGGAGATGTAACCCTACAAGGAAAACTTAAGAAATGCTGAAAGCTAAGTAGTCTACAGGATATATATAATCTTAAGTTAAATGATAAGGATGCGTGAAGAATATGGGTGGATAATTTACGGGTAAAAGATAATAGAATTCCTTGTTATAAAACCTAATTGGAAAACAAAAGTCAATGGGCCGAGTTGATAGGATTTTGTGGGTGTAATCCGCTGAAAACCCTCAGGAGACAACACTCCTCCTACTAGGGACACCTAGAGGTTTAACGGCTTGTTGCACGTGCTCAGTGCAATCGCGTTTCCCTGCGAAAGTGCGGTTAGGATTTTAGCGAATAAAAATAAGTTTGCTCGAGGACGAGCAAAAGATAAGTTTGGGGGTATTTGTTCACACCATAATATTGCATTATTATATTCCCCATTCTTATTCTTTTTATAAATAAATAGGTACTTTTGACGCATGTCTGCTACATGTTACAGGTTACAGGTTCTTGGACAGGAAACAGTGAAAACGATATAAAAACGATGAAAATATGGACTTTTGACCAAAAAATGGTAGGATCTTAGTCAAGCCTACATCGAAAGACAGTTCACAATTAACAAGGCAACTCAAGGTCCAAAAATACAAAGCGGACGGTTAAAAATCCATTGCAAATGGTTCACTGAAGATCTGGAGCTAATGTAGAAGCCCAATTGACAAAAGAACAAAAGAACCAGAAGCCCAAAAAGATCCAGAACATAACCCAAAAATTTCAGCAGCTAAGCTCATCAAAGGGCCGCGGAACCGCGGCCCAAGCCCACCATTGCCGCGGTTCCGCGGCCAGAAGAAGAGAAAAGAAAAATAATTTTTTACCAAAAGTTTTGTGCGACGCTGAAAAGATTTCCTGAGGGTATATTTGTAATTGTAGACATGCGGTTCAAGATGTAACCTAGGGTTTCCTATTCTCTATAAATAGGAACTCTAAAGAATGTATTTTCTTATGCCTCCTTTTAATAAAAATTCAGAAATCCTTTTTGGAGAGCATCGTTGTTTCTTCTCCATTCAGAAATTTAGATCTGACAACCCTGCATGGATGATTGGAGGGCTGCATCTGTAAGTAATTTAATTTCTTGCCCTAGTGTAGTTTTCAATTCCTTGCCCTAGGTAGATTTAATTTCATGCCCTAGGAACTTGTTTAGGGTTTAGCTTTTGAGGAAGGATTTTGAGAGATGAGATCTCTCATCCCTTTCTTACCCACCAAATATTTACAATAGGACTCCATGCATACATACACATACCGCTCCCTACGGCACTCTATCCCTCGAGGTAGCAGTGATACCGTAATATAAAGGCCCGGGTGTGATGTTTTCCATGGAGGTTAGGATAAGGATCTCTAAAGGAAGGATAAGAACCTAGAGGAAGGAACACCTTCCCGAACGGATCTAATTCACTTTATTGATAATTACCATAACTCCTCACAGATCTTCATTCGGGTATTGAAAGCGGTGAGATTTAATTACATTTCCAAACCAACCCTAAACCTAGCCCTAGCAAGAGTAGATCTAGATAATTGCCCTAGGTTAATTAGGTTTTTAGATTTAATAATTAATCCGAACACCCTTCGGAATTAATTCGTAAGAACGAATCGGAGATTCACAACATCCCTGTGGACCGACCCGTACTCACCGGCTAGCTGCAAAGCGACGCCGTTCTTGATTGCGGTTACAAATATTTTTGATCTATCTTTTAGAAAGCGCAAGCATGCTAAAATCAATTCAAATCATTACCAGCAGTTTCTCGAATTGTTATAGACCTCATATCAACACGACTTATCGAGCTATTGGGGTCTGACGTTTAGCACCCCTAGGCGAGATATGCGACATATCAGACGATCAGACCGGACTGTAAGGTAGTGTTACTGGTTGGATTCACTGGAGTGTGAGCGGGCTTGCTCGTCGATCTTCAGATCGCTCAATATCCGGGTGGCCGTTACGTTTAGCAGACCGCTTGCGGCTTGTGGGTGCTTGATATGATCACCACCTGCTGTCGGCGTATTGACGAGTCTTTAGAGTCCTACACGGAGGTTTCCTGGTTCAAGCGAAACGAAATAGGAGCGCATATGAGATATATGCGGGACCGAGAATAATACGTGTATGTGATACCGTATTTCATTCTCGCGATGAGTGTGTCGAATGGTTGTATGCGATATAACCTAGTTATCGAATCAAGGATTGATTCGATAAGCCGATACATTGTATACTAGTCGGTTGTGTGCGATATGACCGGATCGTTAAATCAAGTGTTGATTTAATGATTTAATGCATAATTATATATTTGATATATTACTTTGCATTAACTAGTATCGGTTCACTTTAAATGGATTTTCTCGCTCGGATGTGCGCATTATATATGTGATATGATTTTGTGCACATGCTTGTATCATGTTTGATGGTGTATGTAAAATTGGTTAAGTATAAAGAATTAAACCTTGGTTAATGAAATGGTTAGGGTTTATTATTTGCTTATTCATTTTATTCATTTATTTATTCTTTTGGAAAAAGAAAAGGAAATGAGAAAATGGTGGCTTCTTTGTTCTTTCATGAAGCTTCATGAATACTTTGACCAAGTCACCATTTTTGTCTCATCCTTAAACCTAACCATTCCATTTAACCATGATTCATTCTCTACACTAAACCATGGTTTGAATATGATAAGGTTTGATTTTCTTTTCCTTTTTTAATAAAACACTTATCATATTCATCATCTTCTTCTTCTTCTTCACTTCAAGAAAAAGCTTGAAAGCTTTAATGGCAAAGTGAGAAAAAGAGTGAGAAATCCAAAACTAAAGTCTACCCACATCCTATTTCTTCATCCTCTACCTCTTGCCAAGTAGTAGAGTGTGTTTCCTTCATAAGTTTTCATGGCTTGGTGAAAGTGGAGCTTGATCTAGCGATGCCTCGACGTAGATCATCTTCGGCATGGACATCGACGACCTAGATCACCATTTCTCCGATGAAGCCGACGCTAGAGCCCGGAAATTCATTTGGATAGCGAGGGGACTTCGTTGCGGAGCTATGGAGGTGGAGCACCGGATCTACAAAGGTTGTATTTCCGTTTACTTGTAGTTAAGTGTTAACTAGTTTCTTTTTCGCCTAGACATCTAGCTAACGATCCGTAGTCTAGGGTTTCTCGGCACCGTATTTTATAAATTAGCATGGTTGATGCCTTGTGAGACCTCATTAGGGTGCCTAGGAACCCTACAATTTCGACTCGTGACCGGCACTTAACCACGCTACGTCTACAGGCGTAACGCGACTAAGTAAGCCGAACCCAGAAATCAAAACCATTTAAAAAAATAGTGAGTGTTGAAAACATTTAGTTAAAACATTTAGAAAACCTTAAATAATTCAATAAGTTCTTTTAAAGTTACTTAGTCATTTAAATAATTTTGGCAGGATTTCCTTTGTAAAAGTAGCCCCGAGACCGGGTATAAAAGAGGATATGAGTAAAAATGAGATATAATGAAACAAAACGTTCCCAAACGGAAGCAATCACGCCCAACGGCGGAAACCATCATCACAAGAGTAATATACGACGCCGTAGCGAAGAATAAGCAATAAGTAAACATCACAGAATATAAACTGCATATAAAAACAGTCGGCTCCCACGAGCTCGACACCAGAATACAAAATATACATCATCGTCCTCACACAGCATCTAAGTCCAGTACATAAATGGTAGATGGAGAGTACTAGATACGAAAAGGGATACAATAAAAGTAATCAGATACCACAACCCACCTAAATGCACAACAGCTCTCGCCGCAACTGTAGTGGTATCTGTAGCCAAAAGATGTAAAAGACACCCAACCGCGACTATGCTGAGGGCAACCTGCAAATACTGTGGCACAACGGGGTGAGTTGCCAACTCGTGAATAGACATAACATATAAAGGTAATCGCGAGCATGCACGTATTGCGCTACTCTAACAAATGCCAGCAGATGATATCAATGCGAAATAAGCAGTATGTGCAATAATCATGCAGATGCTCTGTCAGGTAAAATAACTACAGGATGAGATATATGGTAATCAATGCTGAGTATGGGATAAACAACATCTACACGGAATATCAACGTGGAAAACAATCGGTGCCCACAACTGCACCCAAATCCAAAATAACTCAGGCGCCGGCACACCCATCGGCCCTCAAATCCTGTAAATCTCTGAGAAATCACAAGTGCCCAACATCGGCACCCAAAATATCATAAAATACTCGTGTCCAGCATCGACACGCAAATCCTTATATATCGGGCTCCGTCAGTCCGGATCAGCCCACGGGCTCCGTCTGCGGTATCGGCCCTCGGCCCCGGCAGTACGGATCATCCCGCATCCATCTCTCGACTCTGGTCAGTATCCTCCGGATAACCGCCAGGTCTAACCAATCACCGGTAGGTACTCGCCACCCTGCCAGGCTCATCGTCTACTCCACGAAAAACATTTCTCGCCCCGGGGAACCATACCGGGTCCACCACGAACCCGCAAACGGATCATCCATCTCCTCGAATCGGGTTTCAAACACATGTCTCAGCACCGAGAAAACGCGTGGTGGACGCACCAAAATATCATATCACGAGGAACCGGGTTTTCAAATAGTGCATCTTTTCTTAAAAATCCCACGGTCCTCAAAACCAGAAATCACATGAAAATCCAACACCAAGAAGTAAATCCAATGCGATGTGCCATGTACATCAATCCATTATATAGGTATAAGGGAAACCGCATTTTAAAATTAGTTTCCGTTTTTAAAGATATCATGCGGCTCCCAATTTCCATGAAAGTCATATCGAATCATATATGAAATGAACTACAGCAATATAATCATGGCAGTTCTACAATGAGTGTGTCATGGAAATTACTAACGGTGTGTGTGTAGCATGCAGATTAGTGCTCGTGCAACATGAACCGTTAGTAATAGTGTGGTGTTCTATCAATTCTAAGCATACATACAGCAGGGAATGCAATATGCAATGACAGTCCATGAGGAAAATGCAACATATAATAATAAGGTCCTATCAGCCCTGACGCATAACGCCATGCGGGCGATATCCCCGTAGATGCTAAATCTACTCACCGAAGTCTCGCGCTAAGTGTAGCCGACGACTTGCTTGCCCTTCTTCGCAGCGTCCGTCTCACTCGCCTGCGAACCTAGAATCACATAACATATATCACACATAAGCTTAATTTCACAAAAACGTGATATTACGGTCCAACTAGACACCCGTGTCGTAACCCAATCGCGCGTGTGCGCGATACGCTAAAACGTGTGATCACGCGCCTGAAACTACCCTGACGCGTTGCGATACGCAGAAACCCCAAACCCACACACGTATCACGCGTGTCGCGAAGGTTTTAGAAATACGGAAAACAGGTATTTAGTCCCAAATTTTTATACAGAACTTAATTTACAAAAATATATATATCACAAAACTCCACACAGCAGCAGACACCTATAGGACCAAACCCCAACCCAAACCCACCCCATCTGGCCGCAAATTGCGGCCAGATCGAATTTTTCGGCGGCCACTGTACGGAATTTGGGGGTCGGGTTCTACCTGGGGGATCAGCAGCTAACCAACATACTGCAGTCTTCTCAAAATTATTCTGAACCCACCGGGTCGATAGCAGTTTTCAGAAACTCAAATTTTGCTTAAAAACGATGAATTTGCATCAAATAGGGATCTGGTGGTATTTTAGTGCAATTGGGGTTTAAGCTCGGTTAAAATGGCCTTAACAACACTCTATCAATCTACTGAAACCAAAACACACATCACTTGGCCACGGTTCTCACTAAACACCTCATATCGCACTAAATCGCATCAATAACCACTAACCGAAGCAAAACTACACTAAACAAGTAAACTAGGGAGTAAGTTTTGGAAATATACCCTACACTCGACCTTAGGGAGCTGGAGGAAGAAGAAGAAGTGAAGGGAAGGGGCTGCAGCTGGAGTTGTGGCTGTTGCTGCTGCTAACTGCTGCTACTGGTGCTGTTGCTGTTGCTGAGATGCTTGCTGCTGCTGCTGTGAAGTCTGCTGCTGCTGCTGTGGATGCTTGCTGCTGCTGCTGCTGTGAGGTATGTGGGCGTGTGTGTGTGAGTGAAGTTGTGAGAAAGAACAAAACAAATGAGATGAAATCATAACCACCAATGTCAACCCCTCACTCTCTCTCTTCATTAAATGCAAGCATGGCTTTTGCCATGATGCATTCTCTCTCTCTCTCTCAAGTCAACACCCAAAGGAAATTCAAATTAAAGCAACTATTAATTAACTAATTAAACTTAATTAAAACCCAAAAGACTTAATCCCCATGATTAACCCACCATGGTTACTAATCATGATAATACCTCATTTAAAAACCCTAGTTTACATGCACATGTGTGTGCAAGCCTAGGAAAATTCTAGAAAAATATTTATTAAATTAGGAAAATTACTTGAAACACAATTTGGTAAATATTTTATTAAAAAACCATTATTTAAATATAATTAGTCACTAAACACATCCTAAGGTATTACAATCTCTACCCCTTAAAGAAATTCGTCCCCGAATTTCAAAATCTAACTACACGTACCTTCGAAAAGATGGGGATACTTCTTCTTCATCTCGCTCTCGGTCTCCCAGGTGACCTCCTCATGGCCTTGACCACGCCAAAGTACCTTGACTGATGGAATGTCCTTTGATCTCAATTTCTTCACTTGTCGATCCAAGATCATCACCAGCTGCTCTGCATAGGAAAGGTCGCACTCAAGCTGGATCGTCGGATGCTGGATCGCATGCGAGAGATCATGAAGATATCTACGGAGCATCGATACATGAAATACAGGGTGCACATCTGGAAAACTGGGCGGAAGGGCTAACCGGTACGCAACTGCACCAACACGCTCGAGGATCTCGAAGGGGCCCACATTCTGGGACTGAGCTTCCCCTTCTTCCCAAACCTCATCACACCTTTCATTAGGGAGACCCTCAAGAAAACATGATCACCAACAGAAAACTCAAGTCTGCATCGCCGACAGTCCGCATAAGATCTCTGCCTACTCTGGGCTGCTCTCATCCTATCGCGAATCAACTGGATCTTCACGGTCGTCTCCTCAACAATCTGTGGCCCTAAGATACTGCTCTCACTGAGCTCTGTCCAACAGGCGGGCGATCTGCATCTCCTCCCATAAAGAGCCTTAAATGGTGCCATCTGAATGGTCTCCTGGTAGCTGTTATTGTAGGAGAACTCTACTAAGGGTAAGTGATGATCCCAGCTACCTCTGAAATCTAATACACAAGCTCTGAGCATGTCCTCGAGAGTCTGAATAGTCCGCTCTGACTGTCCATCGGTCTGCGGATGAAATGCTGTGCTGAAACTCAAGCGAGTGCCCAAGGCCTCCTGAAGCCTCTGCCATAATCGGCTGGTAAACTGGGTGCCTCTGTCGGACACAATACACGTCGGGACTCCGTGCAGTCGTACTATCTCGTCAATGTAAATCTGAGCGTACTGAGCAAATCCGAAAGTCGTCTTCACTGGCAGGAAGTAAGCCGCTTTCGTCAAACGATCTACGATCACCCAAATGGAGTCGTACCCTCACCTAGTCCTGGGTAGACCCACAATGAAGTCCATAGAGATCTGCTCCCACTTCCACTCTGGAATGGGTAACGGCTGTAGCTCTCCCGCGGGCCTCTGGTGCTCAGCCTTGACTTGCTGACAAGTCAGGCATCTCGACACGAAATCTGCGATGTCCCTCTTCATTCCGTCCCACCAGTAAACATCTCTCATATCATGATACATCTTGGTGGAACCGGGATGAACACTATATATCGATCGATGTGCCTCCTCAAGAATCTCACGCCTCAGTCCCTCAGCATCTGGTACGCACAGTCTAGTCCCAAATCGTAGTACCCCCTGATCATCGATCACGAACTCGGAAAATCTGCCCTGTCCAATCTGTGCCATGATCTCCGAACATCGGTCATCACTGCGCTGTGCCTCATATATGCGGTCAAGTAACTGTGGGCGTACACGAACATGTGCGATCTGTCCTCCAATCGGCGTGAACTCGAACTGTACTCAGCTGTCGCATAATATCTGCCAATTTGCTGACGACTGCCCCTGTACTGCGCTCAAACAAGATAGACTACTCCCGGGTCTCCTGCTCAAAGCATCCGCTACTACATTCGCCTTGCCCGGGTGATACAAGATTTCGCAGTCGTAATCCTTCACTAACTCCATCCATCGGTGCTATCGAAGGTTCAGGTCTCGCTGCTGAAATATATACTTTAGACTCTTGTGATCCGTGAATATCTGGCACGACTCGCCGTATAGGTAATGTCGCCAGATTTTAAGTGCAAAGACCACTGCAGCCATCTCCAAATCGTGAGTGGGGTAGTTCTGTTCATGTTTCTTCAATTGTCGCGAAGCATACGCGATCACCCTGTCATGCTGCATCAATACGCACACTAGCCCCACTCGCGAAGCATCATAATAGACCACAAATCCGCCTGATTCGGAAGGTAATGATAACACCGGTGCCGTCGTCAGCCGAGTCCGTAGCTGCTGGAAACTGTGCTCGCACTCCTCCGTCCAATCGAAAGGGACTCCCTTCCGGGTCAACCCGGTCAAAGGGGTAGCGATACTGGAGAAGTCCTGCACAAATCGCCTGTAGTAACCGGCCAACCCCAAAAAGCTGTGAATCTCCGTAACCGATGTGGGTCTGGGCCAACGCTGCACGGCCTCGATCTTCCTCGGGTCCACACATATACTGTCTCGTGAAATCACATGCCCCAAGAAGTCTACGCTGTCCAGCCAGAAAGCACACTTGGAGAATTTCGCATAAAGCTGGTGCTCCCTCAAAATCTGCAGTGTAATCCGCAGGTGCTGCTCGTGCTCCTCACTACTCCGGGAATACACCAAGATATCGTCAATGAACACTATAATGAACAGATCTAAATATGGCCGGAAAATACGGTTCATCAAGTCCATGAATGCTGCTAGCGCATTGGTGAGTCCGAACGACATCACCAAAAACTCATAATGGCCGTAGCGCGTACGGAAAGCTGTCCTGGGAATGTCCTCCTGTCGAACCCGCAGCTGATGATAGCCCGATCATAAATCGATCCTCGAAAAGTACCCTGCCCCCCTGAAGCTGGTCGAACAAATCGTCGATGCGTGGCAAAGGATACCTGTTCCGCACTGTCATCCTGTTCAGCTGGCGGTAGTCGATACACAGATGCAAACTGACGTCCTTCTTCTTGACGAACAGGACTGGAGCACCCCAAGGAGAAACACTGGGTCGAATAAGTCCCTTATCCAGCAAATCTTGCAACTGACCCTTCAATTCTCGAAGTTCCGCCGGGGCCATCCGATAAGGCGGTATGGAAATAGGCCTCGTGCCAGGAACCAAATCAATATAGAAAGAAATGTCGCGCTCGGGCGGTAGCCCAGGAAGCTCGTCAGGGAACACATCAGGGAACTCGCTAACAACCGGAACCTGATCCAATGGAACCTGTGTAACACTAGCATCGCAAACATAGGTGAGAAATCCCTGACATCCCTTCCTCAAAAGCTGTCCAGCGCGAAAAGAAGAAATCACACTGTGAGGGGCGGCACCACGGTCCCCCAGCACAACAAAAACCGACTCGCCGGGAAAACAAAATCTAACTGTCTTCTCACGGCAGTCCACAGAAGCATAGCACGTTGCTAACCAATCCATGCCCAAAAGAACGTCGAAGTCCAACATCTCGAGAAGGATCAAGTCGACAGGAAACTCTCTCTCGCCAATACAGACGGTACAGGATCGGAACACGTGCCTAGCAACAAACGACTCTCCCACAGGAGTGGTCACAACAAGTGGCTGATCAAGCAAACCGGACTCTCTACCCAAACTCGGCACAAAGTGTGTGGATACATACGAGTGTGTGGATCCGGGATCGAACAATACGTGTGCATCAACTGAACATACTGGAAGGATACCTGAAACCACCGCTTTAGACGCCTGCGCGTCCTGATGCGTCAAAGCAAAAACCCGCGCCTGTCCACCACCTGCGACTGACTGCCCTCTGCCTCGGTCATCCCATCCTCTCTGAGCAACTCCTCCACGCCCACGACCTCTCTGCGTATGAGTCTGGCGCGGAGCAACGGTAGGTACAACAGGCAACGCCCTCTGGGGTGGTGAAGGTGGTAAGGTAACATGCGGTGCTGCCGCCTCCCTCCGGTGTATCTCAGGACAATCTCTAACGAGGTGAAGTAGACTGCCGCATCTAAAGCAACCCCGCGGCGACTGCTGACTCTCCTGGGGATACGAACTAAACATCTGGCCTCGTCTCGAATCTCTGCTACTCCTCGTACCAGAACGATACCTGTCGCGGCGTCTAAATGACTGTCTCCGTGCGGATATACCAGTACGAACTCTCTTCGGCTCTGGGACTGCCGAAGTCTCAGCCAGGCGCTCCTCGACCAATAAGGCTGCATCTACAGCTGCTGCGTAAGTCTCGTAGTGCTGCACGTTGATTGCTAGGAACAATGGTGTAAGCAGGCCTCGAACAAATCTCTTGACTCGCAACTCCTCGGTAGCCACTAAATACGGGGCATAAGCTGCTAGCTCTATAAACAGCACGTCATACTCTGCCACTGTCATCTCTGGCGTCTGGCGCAAGGACTCAAATCTGCGTGCTCGGGCATCCCTAACACTATGGGGAAGGAAACGGGCTAGAAATACTGTCACGAACTCTGTCCAGGTCATAGGAGGAAGACCTGCTGCTCTGCCCTTCTCAACTGAATCACGCCACTTCTGCGCAAGACCCTCCAGGCGAAAGATCGCGAACACGACCCATCTCGCATCTGCGCATCTGAGGGAACGGCATATCCAGGCCATCCTGTCGATGAAATACTGTGGGTCCTCGGCTGTATCGGTGCCTGTGAAGACCGGAGGCTTCAGCCTCATGAACTCTGACAGCGATACTGTAATCACCTCCGTGGCTGCAGGGGCAACTGGCTGTGCGGTAGGTACCATCGCGGTCTCTGGAATGGGTGGAGCTACCTCTGGTCGCTGTGCTCGAAGCGTCTCAACTAGTGATCCTATCATCTGGCGCATCTCTCCTGCATGCTGGATCCCACCGTCTGGCGTATCTCCTGCACACCAGCCCCTAGCGTGACGATCTGATCTGTCACAGGAGGAACAGTCTGCTCGGGTACAACGGGTGCACTGCCCGGATCAGTCCTCGTCTCGGACGAGTCAACTCGAATCTCGGCCCTCGCGGCCGCTCTCTGCGCCCTCATAGTCTTTGGCGACATAATGGCTGAAAGGAAATTAGGATCCGATAAGAATACGGAAATCGAATCACAAGAATATGTATATACTCAAGAAGGAATTTAAATCAATAATTCCTAAGGCCGCCTTGGCGGAGTACCGTGTCGTGAGTATGCCGCGGAACATACACACGCTACGCCACTCTGCTTCAGCTACCTACTCCATCATACCAAGGTCATCCTACACTCCGAAAGGTAAAACCTACGCTCTGATACCAACTTTGTCACGACCCAAATATTTCGACTCGTGACCGGCACTTAACCACGCTACGTCTACAGGCGTAACGCGACTAAGTAAGCCGAACCCAGAAATCAAAACCATTTAAAAAAAATAATGAGTGTTGAAAACATTTAGTTAAAACATTTAGAAAACCTTAAATAATTCAATAAGTTCTTTTAAAGTTACTTAGTCATTTAAATAATTTTGGCAGGATTTCCTTTGTAAAAGTAGCCCCGAGACCGGGTATAAAAGAGGATATGAGTAAAAATGAGATATAATGAAACAAAACGTTCCCAAACGGAAGCAATCACGCCCAATGGCGGAAACCATCATCACAAGAGTAATATACGACGCCGTAGCGAATAATAAGAAATAAGTAAACATCACAGAATATAAACTGCATATAAAAACAGTTGGCTCCCACGAGCTCGACACCAGAATACAAAATATACATCATCGTCCTCACACAGCATCTAAGTCCAGTACATAAATGGTAGATGGAGAGTACTAGATACGTAAAGGGATACAATAAAAGTAATCAGATACCACAACCCACCTAAATGCACAACAGCTCTCGCCGCAACTGTAGTGGTATCTGTAGCCAAAAGATGCAAAAGACAGCCTGCCGCGACTATGCTGAGGGCAACCTGCAAATACTGTGGCACAACGGGGGTGAGTTGCCAACTCGTGAATAGAGATAACATATAAAGGTAATCACGAGCATGCACGTATTGCGCTACTCTAACAAATGCCAGCAGATGATATCAATGCGAAATAAGCAGTATGTGCAATAATCATGCAGATGCTCTGTCATGTAAAATAACTACAGGATGAGATATATGGTAATCAATGCTGAGCATGGGATAAACAATATCTACACGGAATATCAACGTGGAAAACAATCGGTGCCGACAACTGAACCCAAATCCCAAATAACTCAGGCGCCGGCACACCTATTGGCCCTCAAATCCTGTAAATCTCTGAGAAATCACGAGTGCCCAACATCGGCACCCAAAATATCATAAAATACTCGTGTCCAGCATCGACACGCAAATCCTCATATATCGGGCTCCGTCAGTCCGGAACAGCCCACGGGCTCCGTCTGCGGTATCGGCCCTCGGTCCCGGCAGTACGGATCATCCCGCATCCATCTCTCGACTCTGGTCAGTATCCTCCGGATAATCGTCAGGTCCAACCAATCACCGGTAGGTACTCGCCACCCTGCCAGGCTCATCGTCTACTCCACGAGAAACATTTCTCGCTCCGGGGAACCATAACGGGTCCACCACGAACCCGCAAACGGATCATCCATCTCCTCGAATCGGGTTTCAAGCACACGTCTCAGCACCGAGAAAACGCGTGGTGGACGCACCAAAATATCATATCACGAGGAACCGGGTTTTCAAATAGTGCTTCTTTTCTTAAAAATCCCACGGTCCTCAAAACCAGAAATCACATGAAAATTCAACACCTAGAAGTAAATCCAATGCGATGTGCCATGTACATCAATCCATGATATAGGTATAAGGGAAACCGCTTTTTAAAATTAGTTTCCGTTTTTAAAGATATCATGCGGCTCCCAATTTCCATGAAAGTCATATCGAATCATATATGAAATGAACTACAGCAATATAATCATGGCAGTTCTAGAGTGAGTGTGTCATGGCAATTACTAACGGTGTTTGTGTAGCATGCAGATTAGTGCTCGTGCAACATGAACCGTTAGTAATAGTGCGGTGTTCTATCAATTTTAAGCATACATACAGCAGGGAATGCAATATGCAATGACAGTCCATGGGGTAAATGCAACATATAATAATAAGGTCCTATCAGCCCTGACGCATAACGCCATGCGGGCGATATCCCCGTAGATGTTAAATCTACTCACCGAAGTCTCGCGCTAAGTGTAGCCGACGACTTGCTTGCCCTTCTTCGCAGCGTTCGTCTCACTCGCCTGTGAACCTAGAATCACATAACATATATCACACATAAGCTCAATTTCACAAAAACGTGATATTAGGGTCCAACTAGACACCCGTGTCGTAACCCAATCGCGCGTGTGCGCGATACGCTAAAACGTGTGATCACGCACCTGAAACTACCCTGACGCGTCGCCATACGCAGAAACCCCAAACCCACACACGTATCACGCGTGTCGCGAAGGTTTTAGAAATACGGAAAACAGGTATTTAGTCCCAGATTTTTATACAGAACTTAATTTACAAAAATATATATATCACAAAACTCCACACAGCAGCAGACACCCATAGGACCAAACCCCAACCCAAACCCTCCCCATCTGGCCGCAAATTGCGGCCAGATCGAATTTTTCGGCGGCCACTGTACAGAATTTGGGGGTTGGGTTCTACCTGGGGGATCAGCACCTAACCAACATACTGCAGTCTTCTCAAAATTATTCTGAACTCACCGGGTCGATAGCAGTTTTCAGAAACTCAAATTTTGCTTAAAAACGATGAATTTGCATCAAATAGGGATCTGGTGGTATTTTAGTGCAATTGGGGTTTAAGCTGGGTTAAAATGGCCTTAACAACACTCTATCAATCTACTGAAACCAAAACACACATCACTTGGCCAAGGTTCTCACTAAACACCTCATATCGCACTAAATCGCATCAATAACCACTAACCGAAGCAAAACTACACTAAACAAGTAAACTAGGGAGTAAGTTTAGGAAATATACCCCACACTCGACCCTAGGGAGCTGGAGGAAGAAGAAGAAGTGAAGGGAAGGGGCTGCAGCTGGAGTTGGGGCAGTTGCTGCTGCTAACTGCTGCTACTGGTGCAGGTGCTGTTGCTGAGATGCTTGCTGCTGCTGCTGTGAAGTCTGCTGCTGCTGCTGTGGATGCTTGCTGCTGCTGCTGCTGTGAGGTAAGTGGGTGTGTGCGTGTGAGTGAAGTTGTAAGAAAGAACAAAACAAATGAGAGGAAATCATAACCACCAATGTCAACCCCTCACTCTCTCTCTTCATTAAATGCAAGCATGGCTTTTGCCATGATGCATTCTCTCTCTCTCTCTCATGTCAACACCCAAAGGAAATTCAAATTAAAGCAACTATTAATTAACTAATTAAACTTAATTAAAACTCAAAAGACTTAATCCCCATGATTAACCCACCATGGTTACTAATCATGGTAATACCTCATTTATAAACCCTAGTTTACTTGCACATGTGTGTGCAAGCCTAGGAAAATTCTAGAAAAATATTTATTAAATTAGGAAAATTACTTGAAACACAATTTGGTAAACTTTTTATTAAAAACCCATTATTTAAATATAATTAGTCACTAAACATATCCTAAGGTGTTACAACTTTAGAGAATACTATTACATTGACATAGCTTGTTAGCTAATAGTTTCGACATGATATTAGTGTACTTGCCTTATATGCTAGTTTATACATTGTAGTTATTACTTGCTACTTCATGCATATTATTATTCACTGTTATGCCGCATTCATGAATTTTTATGCCTATATTCACTGTTTACATGCTATTAATGATTTGGATTCGGATTTTCATGAGATTTCCTAGATTTGGGGGAAAACCGCAAAAACATATATACACTTCTTCTCTCTCTCTTTTTAAAAATGAAAAGTGGGGTTTTCCCATGATGTATGAGTCGTCCACCATGAGTTTACTGATGGATTTCGAGACCCGATTCGAGGAGTTGGATGAACCGTCTCGGGTACATGGTGGACCCGAGAAGGTACCCCGAGGCGAGAAGGTCGCAGATGATGGCGTTGAGCCTGGCAGGGGAAGACTACTTACCAGTGATTTTACCCGACGCGTCGGATATCCTGAGGATACCGTCGTGGTCTTGAGATGGATGTTAGGGGCCGGTCTGGACTGACGGCGCCCTAGATATTGAGATTGAGACATTGAGTTTTCGAGATATTGAGGTACTGAGATTTGATGATTCAGGCCAGGCCGGATAGCCAGAACCTGAGGTTTTAAGACATTGAGATTTATGTTTTGTGTCGATGCTAGACACTGTTTATGCCGATTTCATTTATGATACCTTATTTTAAAAATACAAAGGAAATCTCACTAAATTATGAAAGCAGTTTCTTCATTTATATATATTCTGTTTTCATGCATTCATATCTCATCCATATGATATATTGTTACCTGAGGCACTGACACGAGCACTTGGTGTTACAGTTGTTTAGATGTACACCCTAGCTATTACTATAGGCTTCTGGGTATATATTTAAGGATATATTATGATCGTATGACCTAGGATTGCGTTGTTCATGCGATTTCTTTTCGTAGATGTTTTTCTACTCACGAGTTGGCAACTCACCCCCGTTGTGCCACAGTTTCTTGCAGGTTTTGCCGTACAGGTTTCATTACGGTTTTGCTGGCACTGCTTCTTTTTCGGGTGACTTGCTAGTAGGTGGGTTTATTTGTATCGTACCCATCATTATACTTTGTATATTATTATTCTGTTGTATCTAGAAGTTCCATCAACCAAACATGTATTTATTTCTGAGATAGAGACCAGTGATGTTATTCTTTCGACCTTAGAGTCGCGCGTTGTATTTCTATGGATTTCTTGTTGTTCTGAGTTTCCTTTTGAGTTTTGATCCTCGCCCTTGGCGTTGTATATTATATTGCTTGTGTGGTTGTGACTGTCGATTGACGAAGAGCTAGCTCCCTCTTGGGGATGCCTTTTTATTGATTTCGTATACTATTCATGTTGTATCCCGTTTGGGGTCAATTTTTGCAAAGGAAACTCTGCCGAAATTTTTAGAAAAGACTTGTGATTTTAAAATGTACCTTTCGGCATATGTTGCAAACTAATTAATTTAAAATGGTTTTTCCTTCACTCTACTACTTCTCTTGGTTTGGATTTCTGGGTTTTCGTCTTACTTAAATTACGTCCGCCTCGAGACGTTTCGTAGTTTAAGTGCTGGTCATGTTCCGTGCTTTCGGGTCGTGACACTCTTCATCTTCTTCTTCAAGCTTAAGAGCTCTCTAGCTTTTGTGCAAGTGAGAAATAATAGTAAGAAAAAGAATTCTAAAGCCGGACCGCCGAGTCGTCAACTTTAAAAAGTTGGCCTTTCACTTACTCTACCCCCCTGCATACTTTAATTTCTCAGATCGTTTCCAGAGGGCATAATAACTCTCATTCTATCCATTTTTAATACATTTTTCTTATTATTTTCACATTTTTTAATTAAAAACCCTACACCTACCCTAACCCTAGCCTAACCCAATAAATACATCCCTACCTCCTACCCTCTCATCCCAAAATTCTGAGCCCACTCTCTCAAAATCTCGAGAAAACCTTGTGTACTTTGAAAACGAGCGAAAGGCGAAGCCCTGACGAAATCGACGGCGAACTTCCGGTGACCGTGCTAGGAACTCTCGGCGATGAATCGATGCACCGGCGAACCCTCTTCTTCCTTACCACTCTCTAGTGTTGTCCAAACCCGTAAGTCCCTTTCTAGCTTCTCTTTTCTTTTCTAAAATAATACGAATTTACAAAACCCGACGGAATCGGAACAAATCCGATTTTCGATTCGGTTTTCTATAAAATTTCACATCTCACCAATTCAATCATGCTTAAACATCTTATTGTTGACTATTAAATACTTAACAAATAATTTGAACAAGTTTTCTCACATGAAATGATAGCTTTTTTAATATATCGTATTTTTTCACTTAAATACCACCATGTTTCGATTTCACATTTAACCCCCTTAACCTTGCTATACATTTAAAGTAGAACACAAGGTAATGACCTACCTCCACACACACGCATATACAACCCTAAACGATATAATCAAAACTTAGAATACGATAAAAAATTACTTTCATTTAAATACCATAATCTTAATAAAACCATTTCTAGAAGTTTTAGCTTTGATACACTTTTAAATAAATAGCTCTTATTAGGAAAACACGATAAGTTGTGGACATCGATCGTTTATCTAAACCTGACTTTGTGGTGTCTAGGTTAGGCAAGTGAGAAAAGGTGACTTTAAAAGGCCCGTCTCACGATTCGTGAGCGGATCCCTCCTTTCCTCATTTGTACTTACCTGGCCACAATTGGCGGTGAAGAGGCGATTTGAGGTTTCTAACAACTTGTCATTTAGACCATTTAGAAATATGCTAGTTGACTTAGGAAATCCTAGAATCTAAAATACGGAAAATTTACACTTTCACAAATAAATACCTTTTACTTAATAAAAACCGTATTCTAAAAGATTGGTATTTATAAAATCTTTGCAAAGCGCCACTACAACCTATTTTGGGGAACCCGTTCGGGATAATACGGTTTATCGTGCACCCTCGGGCTTAGTAGTGCGAGATTCAGGCCTCCGCAAGGAGCATTCGGTCTCGAAAGGTTTAAAATACGACATCTTAAGAAAAATAAGATTTTTGGAATATAAAATATTTATTAAAAATTAATTTTGTATAAATATATGTATATTTACTATTTAAATACCTATTTTATTATAATATAAATTTTCCACTTTTTTCTAAAAATCACAAGAATAAATTTTACATTAAAATACCATGAACTTCAAATAAATCAATACTAAAGATAAATACCTTTATAAAAACTAGAATATTTTCACAAGAAATTTCACGATATAAAATTCACTCTCATTACAACTATAAAGACGAATTATAAATACTTGGGGTGTATCTTGAAAACTATAAAAAAGTATTTTTACTTAAAACCCCCTCATGTTTTATAAATTACCCTAAGGACCCTACTAATTATGGAACTTCGATTTACATTTCTACTGTCCGACTCGGGTTTGAGTCTGATTAATCTGACTTGAATATGATTCAAGTCAATCTCTAAATCGATAATATTACAATTCAACATGAACACACGAATCCATAAATCGAGTTATCAATCTATTCAATTTGACTGAACCAAACCATGGATATACTTTCCATGTAGATGAATCCAGTTTACATCCATTACATCCGTTACTGATATCATGGTTTCGGTCAGTCATCCAACTATACACCTTATACATTACAGTATAACAATACAATCAAAACACTACGGGGTTTAAGGGGTAGATTGTTACGGATGGTGTTAAAAGTGGCACGAGACAGTAAGATTAAGACACCTAACATAAATCCTGTTGCTATTATACCATGGCATAACGGTTCCTTATACTTTCAGTTTGCCCTGGTCTCTAGCATATAGAGACCCCTCTCGTATACACTGGCATCCTTCTGTACCAAGCTACAAACAACAGCGTTAACACAATATTCTACAATATTATACAACTTTAAAAGATACATTTTTATTCTGTCTTTTCTATTTCTCCCTTATCTTTGGGACTTACCGAGCGACCTGTTCGCTGATGACATTCTATTTCTTTCTTCTATGAATGTCATCAGGTGATCTGGACACAGCAAAAATCAAGCCCACCAGTGAAGACTTGGATCAGTTCCTCGAAGACCCCGAGCTCTAGACATTGTACATTTCCATTCAGTATTTTCATTTCCTGTTATGCCATTGTTTAGGCATCGTTTTTGCTTCAGTTGTATTTCCTTTTCATGCATTGTACAAAAGAATGTTATTAAATAAAGTTGCTGAAATTTTTATATATCTCTTGTCTCTTGTGATTACTTTTATATTGCTTAGATACACTTAGCGTATTTACTTCACAGTAAATACGTAGCGGACCAGTCGCGTCCCCTTCGCCGTACACCGGGAAGCGGGGCGTGATAGGTTTTGTTGGCGGCCCATGCAGGTCAGAGTTGTATGGAACACTGCCATGCAATTCTGTTCTCCGTGAACAACCTAAGCAATATAACACAAGAAACAACAACTGAAAATATTCTTTACATTACATATTCCTTGAATCCATCTTGAACTCCACCTTCGGTTTCCTTGAAGTCTATCTCAAGACTTTTGAATTCTTAACTCTTATTCACCCTTTCTATTTGTATCTCGTTGGCATATTAGCTCAATTGGTTAGAGTATCAATCAACAGAGCTCGAAGATGACATTATCCTAATCCTGTTTCTTTACTCTGTTACATCATCCTTCTTGAGTAATTTCGAGGACGAAATTTTTATAAGGAGGGTAGACTGTAACAACTCCATTTTTAATGTACAAAGAATTGATTTAAATTCAAAGTATACTTGGAGTATTTAATGTTGCTAATATCTCTTTAAGTATTTATTTCCACCATAATTACAAGAAAGAGCTTGTAGCTCATTGGTAACACCTTGCATTGCTGAACCAAGCCACCAGAGTTCAAATCCCCTGCCCCACATTATTTTTAATATTGTTTTGTTTTAAAATTTCTAGAATACCAACAGTCAACACGTGTTTTCTCACAAAAACCCCACTACCCATGAAAAGTTAGAAGTTCCAGAGGCTTAATCAGGCGACCCCCCATCTTCCACCACCTCGACTCGCCCGGCGGACCGGCCGACTCAAGCCGGCGCCGCCGGCCGGACTCGGCCGGACCGCCGAGTCGTCAACTTGAAAAAGTTGGCCTTTCACCTACTCTACCCCCTGTACACTTTAATTTCTCAGATCGTTTCCAGAGAGCACAATAACTCTCATTCAATCCATTTTTAAAACATTTTTCCTATTATTTTTACATTTTTTAATTAAAAACCCCACACCTACCCTAACCCTAGCCTAACCCTATAAATGGACCCCTACCTCCTACCCTCTCATCCCAAAATTCTGAGCCCACTCTCTCAAAATCTCAAGAAAACCTTGTGAACTTTGAAAACGAGCAAAAAGCGAAGCCCTGACGAAATCGACGGCGAACTTCCGGTGACCGTGTTAGGAACTCTCGGCGACGAATCGACGCACCGGCGAACCCTCTTCTTCCTTACCACTCTCTAGTGTTGTCCAAACCCGAAAATCCCTTTCTAGCTTCTCTTTTCTTTTCTAAAATAATACGAATTTACAAAACCCGACGGAATCGGAACAAATCCGATTTCCGATTCGGTTTTCTATAAAATTTCATTTCTCACCAATTCAATCATGCTTAAACATCTTATTGTTGACTATTAAACAATTAACAAATAATTTGAACAAGTTTCCTCACATGAAATGATAGCTTTTTCAATATATCATATTTTTTCACTTAAATACCACCATATTTCGATTTCACATTTAACCCCCTTAACCTTGCTATACATTTAAAGTAGAACACGAGGTAATGATCTACCTCCACAAACACGCATATGCAACCCTAAACGATATCATCAAAACTTAGAATACGATAAAAAATTACTTTCATTTAAATACCATAATCTTAATAAAACCATTTCTAGAAGTTTTAGCTTTGATACACTTTTAAATAAATAGCTCTTATTAGGAAAACACGATAAGTTGTGGACATCGATCGTTTATTTAAACCTTATTTTGTGGTGTCTAGACTAGGCAAGTGAGAAAAGGTAACTTTAAAAGGCCCGTCTCACGATTCGTGAGCGGATCCCTCCTTTCCTCATTTGTACTTACCTGGCCATAATTGGCGGTGAAGAGCCGATTTGAGACTTCTAACGACTTGTTATTTATACCATTTAGAAATAGGCTGGTTGACTTAGGAAACCCTAGAATCTAAAATACGGAAAATTTACACTTTTGCAAATAAATACCTTTTACTTAATAAAAAACCGTATTCTAAAAGATTGGTATTTATAAAATCTTTGCAAAGCGCCACTACAACCCATTTTGGGGAACCCGTTCGGGATAGTACGGTTTATCGTGCACCCTCGGGCTTAGTAATGAGAGATTCAGACCTCCGTAAGGAGCATTCGGTCTCGAAAGGTTTAAAATACGACATCTTAAGAAAAATGAGATTTTTGGAATATAAAATATTTATTAAAAATTAATTTGTATAAATATATGTATATTTATCATTTAAATATCTATTTTATTATAATATAAATGTTCCACCTTTTTCTAAAAATCACAAGAATAAATTTTACATTAAAATACCATAAACTTCAAATAAATCAATATTAAAGATAAATACCTTTATAAAAACTAGGATATTTTCACTAGAAATGTCACGATTTAAAATCCACCCTTAATACAACTATAAAGACGAATAATAAATACTTGGGTGTATCTTGAAAACTATACAAAAGTATTTTTACTTAAAACCCCCTCAAGTTTTATAAATTACCGTAAGAACCCTAGTAATTATGGAACTTCGATTTAAATTTCTACTGTCCGACTCGGATTTGAGTCTGATTAATCTGACTTGAATATGATTCAAGTCAATCTCTAAATCGATAATATTACAATTCAACATGAACACACGAATCCATGAATCGAGTTATCAATCTATTCAATTTGACTGAACCAAACCATGGATATACTTTCCATGTACATGAATCCAGTTTACATCCATTACATCCATTACTGATATCATGGTTTCGGTCAGTCATCCAACTATACACCTTATACATTACAATATAACAATACAATCAAAACACTACGGGGTTTAAGGGGTAGATTGGTACGGAAGGTGTTAAAAGTGGCACGAGACAGTAAGATTAAGACACCTAACATGAATCATGTTGTTGTTGTACCGTGGCATAACGGTTCCTTGTACTTTCAGTTTGCCGTGGTCTCTAGCATATAGAGACCCCTCTCGTATACACTGGCATCCTTCTGTACCAAGCTACAAACAACAGCGTTAACACAATATTCTACAATATTATACAACTTTAAAAGATACATTCTTATTCTGACTTTTCTATTTCTCCCTTATCTTTGAGACTTACCGAGCGACCTGTTCGCTGATGACATTCTATTTCTTTCTTCTTTGAATGTCGTCAGGTGATCTGGACACAGAAAAAATCGAGCCCACCAGTGAAGACTTGGATCAGTTCCTCGAAGACCCCGAGCTCTAGACATTGTACATTTCCATTCAGTATTTTCATTTCCTGTTATGCCATTGTTTAGGCATCATTTTTACTTCAGTTGTATTTCCTTTTCATGCATTGTACAAAAGAATGTTATTAAATAAAGTTGCTGAAATTTTTATATATCTCTTGTCTCTTGTGATTACTTTTATATTGCTTAGATACGCTTAACGTATTTACTTCACAGTAAATACGTAGCGGACCAGTCGCGTCCCTTTCGTCGTACACCAGGAAGCGGGGCGTGACAATATACTTGATGTTTGCTCGATCCAAGAGATCACGCAGGAGGACTGTGAGCTTAAAAAAAATTCGTTCGATCACAGCAGTTTTGACGCCACTAGTGCGTTCCTCCTTGAATCTGACACAGCTTTTACACCTGATAACGATTACGAGTGTTTCACTTTTTTAGACGATTTTGAAGAATCACCACCCGAGTTTGAGTACTTTGAATTTTCAGATAAGTTAGCCGAACCATCCGACTCGGTTGCTTACACTCGCTTTGAACCATTGTTGGAATCTTTCGAGTTCGAGACAGTTTCACCAATTTTTCCTTCAATTGTTTCACCTCCAAAACTCGAACTCAAGCTGTTGCCGTCTCACCTTAAATATGCTTACTTAGGTGAGAATGAGAACCTTCCTGTTATCATATCGGCATCTCTAGCCCTCAAGCAAGAGAAAGCCCTTTTAATGGTCTTACAAAATAATCGGCAAGTTTTTGGCTGGACTATGGAGGACATCAAGGGGATTAGTCCCCTCATAGTTGAACATCATATACATATGATGGATTATGCCAAGCCAGTAAAGGATCCATAGAGACGTCTCAACCCCATAATGAAGGCGGCTGTCAAAAAGGAGATTGTAAAATGTCTTGATAGTGGTATCATTTACCCTATCTCTGATAGCCAGTGGGTTACCCCATTCACGTTGTCCCAAAGAAATCGGGCATAACGTTCATAACCAATGAGGCGAATGAGTTAATACCTACTCGCACCCAAACTGGGTGGCGAGTTTGCATCGATTATAGAAAACTCAATGCCGCGACACGGAAAAACCACTTTCCGTTACCTTTTATTGACCAAATGCTAGAACGATTGGCTAGGCACGAATTTTACTGCTTTTTGGATGGCTACTCCGGCTATAATCAAGTTCCTATCGCCAAAAAGGATCAAGACAAGACCACATTTACTTGTCCTTTCGGTACATTCGCTTACCGTCGCATGCCCTTTGGGTTATGCAATTCACCCGCTACTTTCCAGCGGTGTATGATGGGGATCTTTTCAGACATGGTGGAAAAATTCTTGGAGATTTTTATGGATGATTTCTCCATTTTCGGCGACTCCTTTGATGAGTGTTTGCTACATTTGGACGCAGTTCTTACCCGCTGTGGGGATAAGAACCTCACTTTAAATTGGGAAAATGCCACTTTATGGTACGAGAAGGTATTGTCTTAGGACATATCATCTCACAAAACGGCATTGAGGTTGATAAAGCTAAGATTGAAGTCATTTCCAATCTTCCTCCTCCCAAGTGCGTCAAAGACATCCGAGCCTTCTTTGGCCATGCCGGTTTCTATAGATGGTTCATGAAGGATTTTAGCAAGATAGCTAGACCCTTGACTCTTTTGTTGGCCAAGGATGCAACTTTTGATTTTGACTCAAGCTGCATGAAGGCATTCGAGTCATTAAAACACTCACTTATTTCTTCGCCCATTCTTTCATCTCCCAACTGGACGCATCCATTTGAAATTATGTGCGATGCATCTGATTTCGCCATAGGTGTTGTCCTTGGACAGCACATAAATAAGATGCCGCACGTAATTTATTATGCTAGCCGAACATTAAACGAGGCCCAATTGAATTACACAACAACTGAAAAAGAATTCTTAGCCGTTGTGTTTGCACTAGAAAAGTTCAAGCCCTATTTAATCGGTCTCCAGTCATTGTTTACACGGACCACTCAGCTCTTCGCCATCTTTTTGCGAAGAAGGATGCTAAATCTCGGCTAATACGTTGGATTCTCTTGCTACAAGAGTTTGACCTTGTCATAAGTGTTAGTTATATGTATGCCCTAGAGGCCATTACTGTACATAGGATGTATATTGTAGTGGATGATATGACATATATAGGGAGGACTTTTTTGCTCGACATGATAGTATGCTATCTGGTTGATCTTTACCTTAACGTGTACACTGATTGTCTCTCTGTTATATGTTGGTAAAGCCCTTAGGATGTGTGCTTGACTACCTGGACTATGATGCAGATCATACTAGTGGGGACATGGTAGTCCATAAGTACATCCTTCAAAGTCCCTAGTCGTGGGTGTATCGAGACGGGGCATCGATATACCAGAGTAGACTAGCGTATACCTTCTCGACCCATACAGATGGGCGATGGATGATCCCATATCCATTGGTGTTTGACATCAGAGATGATATACGGGTGCTCAGTAGAGACTGGGTACACTGGACGGACTCGCCGAGAACTCCCAGATGGTATTATACCATACGTCAGATGGCAGTTCTCTGGTGACACTGGTACAGAGTAGTCTGTTGACCCAAGATCGTCATAGTGTCTTGTGTGGTTCCCACTGTGCTTTGATTTCCATCTTACCACGTCCAAGAGGGCGTGCAAAACGGTGGTTTTTGGGTACAGTCCCGAGTCACATGGAGGCAATGAACGATAGGAGGGGATTCGTCTCTCCCGGTATAGGGAGTTGATGTTGCGCTGTGTTCGATTGGCTATAACAGGAAATCCCTGGCCAGGATTGCTGAGATTTACTGGTAAGTGTTACCAGTAGTTTCTCGAATTGTTATAGACCTCATATCGACACGACTTATCGAGCTATTGGGGTCTGACGTTTACCACCCCTAGGCGAGATATGCGACATATCAGACGATCAGACCGGACTGTACGGTAGTGTTACTGGTTGGATTCACTGGAGTGTGAGCGGGCTTGCTCGTCGATCTTCTGATCGCTCAATACCCGGGTGGCCGTTACGTTTAGCAGACCGCTTGCGGCTTGTGGGTGTTTGATATGATCATCACCTGCTGCCGGCGTATTGACGAGTCTTTAGAGTCCTACACAGAGGTTTCCTGGCTCAAGCGAAACGAAATAGGAGCGCATATGAGATATGTATAGGACCGAGAATAATGCGTGTATGTGATACCGTATTCTATTCTCGTGATGAATGTATCGAATGGTTGTATGCGATATAACCTAGTTATCGAATCAAGTATTGATTCGATAAGCCGATACATTGAATACTAGTCGGTTGTGTGCGACATGACCGAATCATTGAATCAAGTGTTGATTTAATGATTTAATGCATAATTATATATTTGATATATTACTTTGCACTAACTAGTATTGGTTCACTTTAAACGGATTTTCTCACTTGGTTTGTGCACATTGTATATGTGATATACTTTTGTACACATGATTGTATCATGTTTGATGATACATTCTTTTTGGTTAAGTGTAAAGAATTAAACCATGGTTAAGTTGGAAATTAGGGTTTTGTTTTATCCATTATTTATTCATTTATTTATTTTGGAAAAATATTAAGCATAAAGAAATGAAATGGTGGCTAATTTTGGACTTGCATGTTGAAGCTTCATGAAGCTTTGACTTAGTCACCATTTTGTCTCATGCTTAACCCTAACCACTCCACTCAACCCTAGTTGATTCTCTACACTTCACCATGGTTAGATTATGATAAGCATTCCTTTTATTTTCTATTTTGAATATAACTTATCATAACTTATTCATCTTCTTCTTCTTCATCTTAAAAGAAGAAAACCTTTCTTCATCAATGGTGATTGATGAAAATGAGTGAGAAATCCAATTCTAAAGTCTACCCACTTCCTATTTCTTCATCCTCTACCTCTTGCCAAGTAGTAGAGTGTGTTTCCTTCACATGTTTTCTTGACTTGGTGAAGTTGGAGCTTGATCTAGCGATGCCTCGACGTAGATCATCTTCGGCACGTCGTCGATGACCTAGCTCGCCATTTCTCCGACGAAGCCGACGCTAGAGCCCGGGAATTCATTTGGACAGCAAAGGAACTTCGTTGCGGAGCTATGGAGGTGGAGCACCGGATCTACAAAGGTTGTATTTCCGTTTCTTTGTAGTTAAGTTGTTAACTAGATTATATTTTCGCCTAGATTTCTAGCCAACGGTCCGTAGTCGGGTTTCTTGGCACCTAGAATTTTTGAAATTGGCATGATTGATGGCTTGTAAGACCTCACTAGTATGCCTAGGAACCCTACAGTGGTATCAGAGCCTAGCTAGAGCCTTAGGCGAAGTCTAGACGACGTTTGAATCCCGATCGAACCCGAAACCCCATTTTTCCCATGCTCTCTGTACTTTTTTCAAAACAGTGCATTTTTCCACATTAAAAATATGCAGAAAATTAAGCAGGGTATTATATGAATTACTGTGAAATATGGGGGCCTAATTCAATTAAACCACCGTGGAACCGCGGCACGTGCTTGGCATGTGCGACGGTTCCGCGGCCTTATGGTCTCCTCTTGCGTTGACTTTTGCACAGTAATTCCTATTTTACAGTGATGAGTTCTCTGGGTATTTTTAATATTTATTCAAGAGTTGAATAATCTGGGATGTTTTGGAGCTTCGATGATTCGATCGGGTTTATCAGACTTTGTCTATTTGGCTTTCCGGATAATTTTTGAATATGTTAAAAAGCTCGACTGGATATAAATACCCAATTTTTCCCCTGTCGGGAAATTTCCAAGTGTTGGATTTTTCCGTAGTTTAACGACGTTCTAAGTAGTGCAAGTAACGCGATGGACCCTCTAGAAGACAACAAACCTTAACTCGATTATGTGACCGTCTTGAACTGCCCTTTGAACCTTAGGGTTTGGGGCAGTACGGCATGCCACATGTGAGGCGTTGGCTTGACCCTTCTACGGCTGGACCGTTGGTACTGAGGCACGAACTGAATGTTGTTAGACTTATTTCATGTGTTGAGCTGTATCGGGAAAACTTGGGTGTTTGACTGTTCGATCGAAAAGTTTAACATTTTCTAATTATCCAGAATGGGATACAATAATTGGAATTCACAAAGAGTTATGAGATAACTGAATGAATGTTATAAACATAGCAGTTTAGTCTCACTTGATCGGTTGCCACGGAATTTTGATGTGATCAAATGTCCGTCGCAATCACGTAGCGTACGCGGATACTCGCCGGGTAAACTTAATAGACAACCTCACTCCATAGCCCCGACCAAGTGACTGTAGGAGAACCCCGTCGCCGAAAGCATCCGTCCGGGTGCTCGCGGTAGCGGTGTTCCGCCTTGGTGCACTTCGTCGACGGTATCGGGGGTGCAGCCGTCTACTGAAGTTTGCGACGAGCATTCGATCAAATTGTCGGGAATCTTGTTGAATTGCCCGACTTGATATTGAAAAGTGTTTTCGATAATGGGACTAAAATGCGGGGTTTATAATTGTTAGGCATGCGATGTCTAAGTAATTCATTTGGCCAGGCATGCGATGTCTGAGGTGGTTGCGGATTCCAACTGTTGTAGTTTTACACTTTCTTTTCTGTGACCGTAAGTATAATATGTGATATCGCCGGTTTCGTTGCTATATGTCAACGACAATTGGGATGCGCATATTTACTTACGTTGATGACATATGATGTTATGTGTTGCTGGATATGTTATATTGGATCGTCGTGTTTGAATAGCCGGTGGTTTTTATGTGAGATGAGTGTTTTTTATTTTCATTCATGTAAAAACTTGTATATAATATTCTTTTATTGGGGCGCTTCCAGGTTGCGGAAGTTGTCACCTTTTGTATATTATTTACTTTTCCGCACTAGGATAGACCCAAGGAGGGGAGCACAAGTAACCGGGTTCTGGAGTCCAGTGGGAGACCAACTCGAGGAGTCGAGTCCGGGTCTCCTAACTCTAGAATTGGTAGGGTTGCTTGCCGCTCTCTTAGGGGTCTAGGGGTGTGGGTTTGGCTATTCATCACGACCGTGGAATCCGTGTTTTATACTGGCTCGTATTGAAAACACGGACGTCCTAGTATATCCAATATTTCATATGTTTCTTCTGCTGCGATATCTGTGATGTGATCATATGATGTTCTGTGATAGATACAGTATATAGTATATATGATATATTATATAGGCGTTACTTATGTTTTACACCCGCGCTAGCCCTGCCCCGCTCTGCCGTTAGTTACCTAACCTAACGGTGCACGAGGGGACATCGAGGCGAATGCGGATGGCATAAGTGTACGTCGTATTTATCTGTGATGTTTAGGTAATTTAAATGATGGGACTTCATTAATGTGATTAATGAAATAAAAGAAACCTAAGATGTTGTAGAATCGAATTTCAAAATAAAACAGGTAGCTACAGTTCTTGCTTTGCACAGCGGTATATATGATATATCCTGCACCTTATTCGATAAGGAAAGGACCGAGATCCCTTCACCGGGAGTGACTCCTTTAGCAATAACTGGCAGATGCTACACACTCGGTTTGTCTTTTGATTGCTTTTAAGAGTTTTTGCTTTGCACAGTGATATATACGATATATCCCGCACCTCATTCGACGAGGAAAGGACCGACGATCCCTTCACCGGGAGTGACTCCTTTAGCAAAACTACAAAAGCCTAAAAAACACTCCATTTTTTAAAATCATTTGATTCTATAACGATATCAAGTTCATTACACAATAGGTTTTCAGAAAAACCTGTCGTAGCCCTCCGTCATTTCAGATAAGTGGTAGTTAGTATTCGTGCTACGTTTGTTGGCCTGTGTCAAGGCGTAGTGTGCGGTAGCTAACTAGTATTTATCTGCTTATGCATATGATGCAGATTGGATTAGGGTAGTCGTGCGACTTTGTTGGCCTGCGTCAAGGGTCGTGCGGGTGGGTTTAATTCAATCAGGAAATGACGGGTTAAACTTGACAAGCGCACTATGGTTTGTTGGCCTGCGTCAAGGTCATAGGACGCTAGGGGCAAAATATTATCGGGAATTTCAAGTGTTGAAATTTGCAATGAGATTGCATACCTTCTATGAGATAGTTGGATCCCGATACCCGCTGCGAGTAAGAGTTACTCCTGGGAGAGTTTTATACATTACAATTGGCCGATCAAGTAGGTGTCTAGAAAGGTGTTAACGAGGTTACGCCTCTAGGAAAACGAGGTTTACATTAATTAGGTTCGTGCGAAAGCACGGGGGACCTCCCTCAAAATACCGATACTGGCCTGGCTGAAAGATTGACGAACTTGTAGTGTGTAATTAATCCCGGCTAGTCTTTCCTTTTAGGGTTTGAAGGAAGATTTGATAAAAAGCAGTGGGAGCCATCCTGATTAGATAAAATAAAAACCAATCTATTCTTGACAGAGCGCACGCTGAGTGTTTTCTTCTCTCTCTCTCCAGGTAGCGACCATATCACGCCTTAATCAAGATAATAATTCGGAATATTGACCGAACCCGCTTGTTATACTGAGCTGGGGAACGTTGGTCCCGCTCCAACTTATAATTGTTATAAGACAGAGCAGGAAATAGGGGATTACCAGAATTCCCGTGCCGCCCAAACGAAGAGAGTGCATGCTGATGCATCATCTTCGGGTGTGTTCATTACAGAGAACTGTTTCTCAGTATCCTTTACGTCCTGGGTATGTGATACCAGATCAGGATCCCAGATATGTAATATGTTACATAGGGCTACAGAAAGGTAGAGAACTGAGAACGGGTGATAAGTTTCATAAGGCAGAAAACGGGGCAAGTGTTGCAGCCAAGTCTGTTGGTCACTGTCACCCTGTATTACCATTACATTGATTCTGAACGAATGTTGTTAGATACCGAACCTGATATACAAAATCATATCAGTCTCTTTATTAGTAAAGAAATGATAAAATTTTGTATTGTTGGATAATGTTTTGAACATTTTCTATATCAAAAGTTGATCGGTTCAGGCACGTTATCTAAAAGCATTAATGTTCTAAATCAAACTACAGTTCTTAGTATACGGAACACACAAAAGAGGAAGAGTTCAGAAATGAACGAATTCTTCTTGAGGTATTGTAGACTAGGTCATATCAATGCGACCCGACTAGCTAGAGTTTCATAAAGATGCATATTTAAATTAGTTTGAATTTACATCTTGTGAAACTTGCCAGTCATGTCACAAAGATAAGATGACCACAGCTCCGTTTACTGAAAACAGAGAAAGAGTTAGTAAACTCTTGGGATGATACATGTTGATGTATGTAAAGTCCCCTGTCTACACATGCCAAGACCGGTTCTTTATACTTCATTACATTCTCTGATGATCTCTTTAGATTCAGACATATGTTCCTGTTGAAACACAAGTCCGAACCTTTTGAGATATTCACAGAATATAAGCTAGAAGTAGAGAACCAATACGGGTATAAGTATTATGTCCTTTGATGAGATCAAGGAGGAGAATACTTGAGCACGGAAATCCTGGATTATTCTAAAGGAGAATGAGATTCTCTCTCAGCATTACTCCTCCGTATACACCAAAGCACGATGGTATATCGGGGCGGAGCAATCACACCCTATATGATAAGGTGTGCTCTATGATGAGTACTAGTGAGTTTCCTATTTCCTTTTTGGGAGTTATGCACTTGAGAAGCTGCATACCTATTGAATAAGGTTCAAATCAAATCAGTTGCCTACCACTTCATATTTGATATGATAAGGGAAGAGCCCATCTCTTAAGTTAGTTAAGATTTGGGGTTGTCCAGCCTATGTCTGAAAAGCAAAATCCGGACAAGCTCGAGGCAAGATCTGTTATGTAGAACTGGAAATGTTCCAGTTATACAAACTGCAGCTGATGATTTGATAGAACCAAAGGATTCAATAGTTACCAATGAACCTCAGCCTCTCCGCCGATCTAGTAGGGTTCCTCACCCACCTGAGAGATACTTCGGTTTCTCGATGACAGAAGGAGCGAGGATTGCATCATGAGATGATGACCCAACTAGTTTCCAGCAGGCCATCGAGAGTAGGGACTCTGTAAGAATGGGTGGATGCTTAGCGATCCGAGATGGAATCTGTAAGTGCACGGCGGCGCCCCGGCCGTCAATCCGACGGCCAAATGCGGAAGCGGTGATAAACTTTAATTTTTCTTGAACTGGCAAACCGCCGCGCACTAATACCCAGATCGAACCATTAATTAGTCCTAGCTAACTACAAGATGGGGAAGAGAGATATACCGACTGATCCCAGTCCTCCGGTCTTCTCGTCGTCGTCCCGATCTCCTGCGGAAGCTCCGGTCTCCACCTCGTCGCCGGAAGTGCACCACATCGCCTACTTCTTTTATGGGCTCCCACCTTAATGCTGAGGCAACTCGGGCACGAAGCTGGCTAGTCGACGTGCCCAAGATTTGCTGTAGAATATCTAGAGAAGAAGTCTCATTTGGGGTTGTAGGAATTGCCTTTTGGTGGAGGGATGAACTATGGAGTTTGGAGATGGAACTTGTGGGATTTTTGCAACATGAAATGAGCCAAAAACCCACACCAAAATATTTGGACAGCCCCCCCAAGAGCCAAGGCCGGCCACTACTTGTGTGGGGAGAGTGAGAATGAGGGAGTAGTGTGATAGAATGAGAGAGCCATCCAATAATACAATGGAGAGAGAGAGAAGGCTATCATGCAAAAAGAATCATCATAAAATCAAACCCACACTCAACCACAAACATCATCAACCATCATGTCCTACAAAAGTCAAGGCATGATGAAGCTAGAAGTCAAGGTCAAGGAAAAGCTATCATGATACAAATATATGCAAAGAACCCCTCCACAAAAGCTTATTTGCAACAATGCAAATAACCCCTCCTCCACCAAACTTCGGCCAATGAACGATACAAAGGAAATTGGCCGAAACGGAAAGCAAACTGGCAACTCCAGAAAACTGGTCCCGTAATAAATTACAGGAAAACCCCGATACTGTGCATACACACCCGCATTTGTATTCCGACCGAAATACAAATGCAATGAGACAAAATCTACACTGTACTATACTAGGATCCGGCTTATACCAAAGCCGGCTAGTATTATCCGTTCGATCCTGATCCGTGCAATACCGCACGTATCTGATCGAACCCTGCCATATAACCATACGGCCTATAGTACAAACTGTCCGATCCGGATTCGTGCAATACCGCACGTATCTGATCGGACCTTGCCATATCTCCATACGGCCTCTACAACTTTCGCCCGAAAGCTGAGTAACTGAATGTGGGGGACTCTAAAGACTCGTCAACACCTTGGTCGTGGATTTAACCACCAGCACGTCAGAGGTATAAGCCAATACGTAACGGGCTACTAGGTATTGACTAAAAGGGACGTCTGTGAGCGAACTCAGCCTGACAACCCTACTGAGCCTGTCAGTGACAATATCCGTACAGTCCGGTCCGTTCGTCTATGAGCATCGCATGGCGGGCCTAGGGGGTTGGTAAAAGTCAGACCCCTAAAAGCGGTACAAGTCGTGTCGGAGTGCAGCCCAGAACACCTGAGATACTACTGGAATACCTACCAGTAAATCTCCTGCCTTGGCCAAGGACTTCGTGTAATGGCTCTCCTAGACACAGCGCGACCTCACCCCCAATACCGGGAGAGACGAACCCCTGAAGATACGCTCACTGCCTCCATGTGGCTCGGGACTGTACCCAACTAAAACCTGTTTGCACGACTACTTTGAGCCGTGGTAGGGTAGTAATCAAAGTACAGTGGGAACTCACACGAGACAAATGACGATCCCCAGGTCGATGAACTAAGCTGTACACATGTCACCAGGGAACTGCCATCTGACGTCTGGTATATGACCAAATAGCATGTTCCCGGCGAGTCCTGTCCGGTGTACTCATAACCCAATGAGCACCTGTATACATCTTAGGTGATCCAACTGACACCAGTGGCTTGTGAGACCGGCCACCGCCCCTCGTCGGGGTCTCGACTGTATACACTAGTCTACTCTGGAGTATCGATGCCCTGTCTCGAAACTCACACGACTAGGGACCATTTAAGGATATGCTTATAGACCCCAGCTCCCACTTATATGATCGCCCTCATACTGCTGGTGGTCAAGCAAGAATCCTAGGGGCTCTATCAACGTGTAATAGCAACTTGTAAGGTCACCTAAAACAGTACACGATGATAAAGATAAACCAGATAGCATACTATCATCTCGAGTAAGACTGTCCTACCGGGATAGGTCCTCCATCAATCATTGCAATCACGTACCTGTGACCTAATAATTGACTCTGAGGGCACTATCTCCAACAATCTCCCACTTGCACTCAAGGCTAATTATTGCGATGTCGCATACTCACAGCCCGTGTGATACCGAACACCCAACTCCTCTACTAGTCAGTCTCACAAAGCTCGTTTGCGAAACTATTGCGTTCGAGGAATAGCCTTAGTGTGTGGATCCGCTTTGTTGTTTCTTTCTATGTCTCTCTATATCTCAAGTTCGCGGAGAAAACCCATCTCCCGAATGAGCAATACCTGTCTTAGAATGTGCCTGGATGTCTGATGGGACCTAGCTCATAAATGAACTCCAAATCCAAACTTCTTAGACTGTATCGTCAACTGAACTTAATCAGTATCCTGCGCCATGCCACCCTCAGTATTGCCTTGGACCACCTGTCCAAAATACTGCCCCTCATCAAAAGGAAAAACTATAACTCTGACAACCTCCTTGTCGTCCATGTCACCTTGGAAGCCTGGAATGATAACTGTCTCCCGAATGATGCTGTCGTTATCATATCCCTAGAACATCCACTAATGTTCTAAAACTGCTTCCGACCGTTTCTCCAGGATTGGATTAATGTCAACTTATTGCATCTAGTGCAAGAACAACATCTGGTGTGGTACTTGACATCTCATGATTGACTCAATTGCCTGAGCAAGTGATCTGCCAATCATGCACGTCCCTCTCTACTTTAGTCTGTAAGACACCTTTAGAGAGGGTGACTCCATCACCTGCAGGTACACTACCGTGCCAGGAGTCGTCCATTCTAAATACCCTTAGAATGCTATCTAAGTACCCAGATTGGGAAACCACCCAAATCTAGATCTAAAACCATAGATCTAGTAACCAGTATGTCTTATACAAAATCCATTTCCTTTGTGGAGAAACCACTGTGTGACGACCAAAGTATAACCGATTGTAGTATAGGAGTTTCTTTTCCTACTCTGTGTATGTCATCCAAATACCAGGATATCACACCCTACTACCTTCTCAACTGATCCATCCCCTATTCTGATGAAGTCAAACCTATGACTGTCACGTCAGAAATAGATGATCTATCTCCGCTACTGGTGCTTCAGTCTATAAATAGACATAAGCTACCTATCCACCAATGCTTCCGCTGCTCCCACTGACTACGACAACCCTCTGGCAGAGTCAAATACACGTACATTTCTAAAACTAGTTTAGAAAGACGCTATACTCATCCTCCTGCCGGGTCTCACAGTCTGGAACAACAGCAATGGTAAGTCTGGGTAAACAAGAACTTCCCTGTCACCGTCCTTGAGGCTACCGGAGTATCTCTCGGGTGCCTGAAGTTACCCACCTTATCTGCGGAGTGGCCAATGGAATGTCAATCCAGATTGAATCTTTAGATTCCTTATCAAATCTTCAGTAATCGTTTGTGGTTCTGGAATCACTTCCAGTTCTACCATACTCCCACTACTGTTTTCTGAAAAAATCCATTTTTATTAAAACTGTGGCGAGTTCAGAACAATATCACTATTGATCTTCCAGATGGTAGAAAGTCAACCCTCATCATAGCCTGGGTCAACCCACAAACAGCCATTACAGAAACGTGGCTTGAGTTATCCAGAGTCTGGTTTTAATCATAAGCCGGACAACTCCCCGTACCTTAATAACGTTAAGATATGAACTGTTCTATATCCAATATAGAATCAGAGGCACCGATTTAATTGAACCAGATTCAAATCATGCAGCTGTTTCCAGTGCATGTCAAATAAATGGAAGGAGGACGATCAGCATTACTCAACTTAGGAATACTTCCAATTATGAGTAACCTGAAAGAGAAGCAAGTTCTCTTAACCATTACTATCAACTGAATACCATTCACAAGTATCTACATCTTCGATCTCTTTGAAGAATCCCGATACTTGCTATACGTGGTTCTCTACTTTATTCAAATACCTATAACTTCTCGAAATTCGGACCCTGTGTTTCCACGAAACACCTGTCTAAAAACTAGAGAAGTCATAAGTAAACCGAATATAGTACGAGGACCAACCCCTCTGTCCTTATGGACCCTGGACAACATACAATACTCTGTATAAGTCCCTTGAGTCTGATAACTCATTCACTGTGTGTCGTAGGTTGAAAACTGTACTTATGGTTAAGAAGAATTACACCGCTGTTTAATACTCCTTACCTAACCATCCACTGATATAGGTAAATGTCACAGACATAATTTCAAAAAGGTATATCTCACTCTATGAAAATAGACGTACAGATATATCAATTTGAAATTGGTGCATAAAAGCGGATATTCAAAACCAAATATTTGCCGACCGGCAAACAACCCAGGTGACTTCCTCAAATATCACCGATTACAACGAATCCCGATATAATGAGGATGATCACCCAATTCCCAATAACTTACTCCCACTCATCATCTGTAAAACCATACAGATGTGAGAATCATACCTGGTAAATACATACCCTGGGGCAAGTGTCTAATCGGGAAATCAGTTTTCCTTTAACAGTACATAGTGAGACTGAAACATTGAAATGTTTCGATGGGGTATCCCGGTATTCCTAGTAATGCCTCTTCTAGATTCACGACTATAACCGTATAATTCTTTGCCACCTCTCCAAAACCCTTCATATGTCTTTAGTCATTACCTTCTGCACACCCCTTTAGGCCAAATGGTTTTCTTCCTTCCCTACCGTTCGGCACCAGCCTATGGTTTGGAAGAAAACTATCCAATAAGCATAATGGGTGTACTGTCCTAATCCTAGGAACACTCGCAATGCGAGAGAAGGTGAAGATAAAAGACACCTGAATAAATCTTATTCCTATTTCTCCTGAACCAGAATCCATCCCCGAACTGGAACAAGTTCCTTTCGAGTTCGTATATAACCATACGATGGAGTATTCAAATAAACTGTGGATCTTCGTAGTGATACGGAGTGTCCTGGAGAAATACAAAAGGTGATTTAGGATTGGCGAAGGAATACTTGGTTTGGTCATGAATATCTGTTGCAATTTACTTTGTCCTCTCACTAATCCCTTGCTTTGTCTTAACTTAATACCTTCTGTACACCATCGTTAGGCTAATTGGTTTTCTTCATTCCCTACCGGTCGGCACCTGCCTATGGTTTGGAAGAAGACTATCCAATTTGCGTAATAGGTGTACTATCTCCTAAACCAAGGAGTACTCGCAACCTGAGAGAAGGTAAAAGGAAAAGACAACTGAATAGTCCTATTCATTTCCTCCAGAACCTGAAACCATCCTTGAATAAATTCTTTCGAGTTCGTATCTAACCATACGATGGTTTTGTCCAATGGAAGTGGACGTTCGTAGTAATACGGGGTGTCCTGGAGAAAAGGGTAAAAGTAGGGGTGGCAATGAGGTTTGCAACTCTGACAATCCAAAAGCCAGTGTTAAGAAGGTTCGGTCAACTTGGTCACTGAGTCATAGTCTTAGGGTCGGGTCAATGGTCGCTGCCAAAGAGAGAGAGAAAAGAAACACTCAGTGTGCACTCTAACCTAGATCAGAATGATTACCAATTTATCTAATCTGGAAACCTCCCACTGTACCGTCAAATTCTCCTCCAAACCTGAAAGAAGAATTAGTCGGGATCACCCGAGGAGTAAACTAACTCATCAGTGGGAATCGGGATCCAACTCTCATCGCATGACAACGTGACGGAATCCGCTCACATCATCACACTCCAGATGGTATGCGCATATCTGGCAAGTTTCAGTTCTTTTGAAACTCCCGATGTGATTTTTACCCCATGCTCTTATGACCTTGACTTTGGCCAACAAATCATAAGTCACATGTCAAGTTCTACCCGTCATTCTCCAGGTTGATTCGAATCCACCCGCACAAGCCCTTGACTTTGGCCAATTGGCTATACGACTGTTCCAAACCAACGCATCTATCTATGCTGCATATGAATAACCAACAGCTACCAAACACTGTGCCTTGACTTTGGCCAACAAACACAGCTTGAATACTATTGACTATCTATATGAAACGACGGAGGGCTACGAATGGTTTCTGGCGAAAACCTTTAACGTAGTGAACTTGATATCGTTGAAGGAACTGATAGCTTTTAAAAATATAGTGACGAAAACCTTCGCTAAAGAGGTCACTCCCGGTGAAGGGATCTCGGCTCTTTCCCCGTAGAATGGGGTGCAGGATATTCCATCTGAATACCACGGTGCAAAGCAAAAGTAATCGGCTATAGTGAAGTTAATGCCCTGACGCAAACTTCTGTCCAAGGGGTCACTCCCGGTGAAGGGATCTCGGCCCTTGCCTCGTCGAGTGAGGAGCAGGATATTCCAACTGAATACCACGATGCAAAACAAAAGTGAACGTCCTTGCAATAACAGCTTTTTGAAAAAGTGTTCCAACAACATCAGATTAGATTTGTTTTTAACTTGCATTGATCCAAATCAACGCAGTCCCATCAATTGATCACACCAAAAAGAACGAAAATATACTGATGTACGTATATGCCATCCGCATTCGCCACTGGGTCCCGTCATTACCCGTTAGGTTAGCTAACTAACGACAGAGCGGGGACTGGACTAGCGCGGATGTAAAACATATACAACATCTACTAATATATATACCAATATATTATATTCGCTCAAGGCGTGATAAAAATGCAACATCACAGAAATGTATAGCATTACAGAAACAATGCAGATATCTGGGATCCCTGGGTTTCACAGAGCCACTACTGAAACCCGACGTTCCCCTGGTCGTGTGGATAGCCTGTGCAATGAAATCCTAGACGCCTACGGGCGCGGCAAGTCACCCGCCAAAACCTGAAGCGAGGCAGCCCCCTTCAGCACCGTGAATGGACCACCCAGTACTTCACGGAATCCGGTAACTTGGGCACCCCTCCTGGGTCAACCTGTACCCCCTACGAGTGCGGCGAATAGCCCGCCAATCCTAGAGTAAAGCCCCCTCCGTCTCAATGCCATGAGATGCGGGCTTGTTGCCCTCCAGAACCCGGCTATCCGTGCACCCCTCCGCGGGGCAAACCTAGTACAGAAAGTAAAATATACATACAACGGGTACATCGACCGCAACCAGGTCGTGCCCCAAAATAATAATACAAACAGGCAGTGACGGCAGTCCACATGTCGGATGCTCGCCCCGCAATATCAAATGTACATAATACAACAGAACTGTACTAGCATTGCATCCAGGCTATCCCCCACGACCGATCCGCAACATCACAGCAAAAACAGAAGATCAACGTGAAAGTCACGTTCGCAAATCCGTCTAACCGGGCTATAGCAGTTAGATCGGATTTACCGATCAAGTGACATTCACGGTCGCAAATATAATGTAAATACTGTGAAATAATGTGTTTAAAATATCCGATCAATCAAACTTTAACAAGTGGGCCCCCAAGCATTACTGTAGCAGATCAAGAAATTCTGGGCCCAATGTTATTATTCCAAAACCACAATTTTAACCCCAGAAAGCCTCTGTAAAAAATTGGTGCAGCAAACCCAAAGTAGTGCGGCGGAACCGCGGCCCAAGGGGGTGTTTGGCCGCGGTTCCGCACTCCTACAGAGGAGTTACGTCATCGAATTTTCACAGAACTCTTAGATTTTCCAGTACATCACTTTTCTGTAACCTGAAAAAAATTTCGACACCAAAAAAATTTCAACAGAAAACTGATGTGAACAAAAATGTAGATTTTGGAATTTTGGTCGATCGGAAATGCAAAACACATTAAACCAAGCTAGACTAAGTTAATGGCGAGGCTCTGATACCACTGTAAGTGCACGGCGGCGCCCCGGCCGTCAATCCGACGGCCAAATACGGAAGCGGTGATAAACTTTAATTTTTCTTGAACTGGCAAACCGCCGCGCACTAATACCCGGATCGAACCATTAATTAGTCCTAGCTAACTACAAGATGGGGAAGAGAGATATACCGACTGATCCCAGTCCTCCGGTCTTCTCGTCGTCGTCCCGATCTCCTGCGGAAGCTCCGGTCTCCACCTCGTCGCCGGAAGTGCACCACATCGCCTACTTCTTTTACGGGCTCCCACCTTAATGCTGAGGCAACTCGGGCACGAAGCTGGCTAGTCGACGTGCCCAAGATTTGCTGTAGAATATCTAGAGAAGAAGTCTCATTTGGGGTTGTAGGAATTGCCTTTTGGTGGAGGGATGAACTATGGAGTTTGGAGATGGAACTTGTGGGATTTTTGCAACATGAAATGAGCCAAAAACCCACACCAAAATATTTGGACAGCCCCCCCAAGAGCCAAGGCCGGCCACTACTTGTGTGGGGAGAGTGAGAATGAGGGAGTAGTGTGATAGAATGAGAGAGCCATCCAATAATACAATGGAGAGAGAGAGAAGGCTATCATGCAAAAAGAATCATCACAAAATCAAACCCACACTCAACCACAAACATCATCAACCATCATGTCCTACAAAAGTCAAGGCATGATGAAGCTAGAAGTCAAGGTCAAGGAAAAGCTATCATGATACAAATATATGCAAAGACCCCCTCCACAAAAGCTTATTTGCAACAATGCAAATAACCCCTCCTCCACCAAATTTCGGCCAATGAACGATACAAAGGAAATTGGCCGAAACGGAAAGCAAACTGGCAACTCCAGAAAACTGGTCCCGTAATAAATTACAGGAAAACCCCGATACTGTGCATACACACCCGCATTTGTATTCCGACCGAAATACAAATGCAATGAGACAAAATCTACACTGTACTATACTAGGATCCGGCTTATACCAAAGCCGGCTAGTATTATCCGTTCGATCCTGATCCGTGCAATACCGCACGTATCTGATCGAACCCTGCCATATAACCATACGGCCTATAGTACAAACTGTCCGATCCGGATTCATGCAATACCGCACGTATCTGATCGGACCTTGCCATATCTCCATACGGCCTCTACAACTTTCGCCCGAAAGCTGAGTAACTGAATGTGGGGACTCTAAAGACTCGTCAACACCTTGGTCGTAGATTTAACCACCAGCACGTCAGAGGTATAAGCCAATACGTAACGGGCTACCAGGTATTGACTAAAAGGGACGTCTGTGAGCGAACTCAGCCTGACAACCCTACTGAGCCTGTCAGCGACAATATCCGTACAGTCCGATCCGTTCGTCTATGAGCATCGCATGGCGGGCCTACGGGGTTGGTAAAAGTCAGACCCCTAAAAGCGGTACAAGTCGTGTCGGAGTGTAGCCCAGAACACCTGAGATACTACTGGAATACCTACCAGTAAATCTCCTGTCTTGGCCAAGGACTTCGTGTAATGGCTCTCCTAGACACAGCGCGACCTCACCCCCAATACCGGGAGAGACGAACCCCTGAAGATACGCTCACTGCCTCCATGTGGCTCGGGACTGTACCCAACTAAAACCTGTTTACATGACTCCTTTGAGCCGTGGTAGGGTAGTAATCAAAGTACAGTGGGAACTCACACGAGACAAATGACGATCCCCAGGTCGATGAACTAAGCTGTACACATGTCACCAGGGAACTGCCATCTGACGTCTGGTATATGACCAACTAGCATGTTCCCGGCGAGTCCTGTCCGGTGTACTCATAACCCAATGAGCACCTGTATACATCTTAGGTGATCCAACTGACACCAGTGGCTTGTGAGACCGGCCACCGCCCCTCGTCGGGGTCTCGACTGTATACACTAGTCTACTCTGGAGTATCGATGCCCTATCTCGAAACTCACACGACTAGGGACCATTTAAGGATATGCTTATAGACCCCAGCTCCCACTTATATGATCGCCCTCATACTGCTGGTGGTCAAGCAAGAATCCTAGGGGCTCTATCAACGTGTAATAGCAACTTGTAAGGTCACCTAAAACAGTACACGATGATAAAGGTAAACCAGATAGCATACTATCATCTCGAGTAAGACTGTCCTACCGGGATAGGTCCTCCATCAATCATTGCAATCACGTACCTGTGACCTAATAATTGACTCTGAGGGCACTATCTCCAACAGAATCCTTATACACCAACAAAGTATGGACTTTGGTTGCTATATCTGAAGGGTTAAATCCTCATCAGGAGCAAGTATATCTTGAGAAGATTACTTGGTGTAGATGGAAAAGTTGAGACTTTCAAAGCTAGACTTGTTGAAGCTTTTCGTCATCGACCAGGCGTGGATAATGATGAAACCTTTTCAAGTAGCTATGCTTAAGTCCATCCAGATCCTACTTGCCACGGCTACATACCATGACTGCGATATCTGGCGGTTGGGTGTCATGACAACTTTTCTAAATGATGTTTTAGAAGAGAGCGTCTATAAGAACACAGCCAGAGGGCTTCGTAGACAGTGGGAGCAGCGGAAACGTATGCAAGATGTTTTATGTGATAAAGCAGGCATCGCGGAGTTGGAACGTCTGTTTTGATGGATTAGTCAAAGAGTTTGACATCATCAAAATGGTAGATGAACCTTGTATATACAATAAGGTAGTAGGGAGTATGGTGGCGATTCTCGTAGAGTACGTGGATGACATACTCTTGATAGGGAAGAAGTTTCCTATGCTACGCTCGATCAATCTCCGACTATCACAATGATTCTCCACATAGGATCAAAGTAATACCTCCTATATCCTGGGTTTTGGATCTATGAGATAGATCTAATTGGATGTTAGGATACTCACTAACTGTAGTGAGATGGTATTAATCGATCCTGGAAAGAATCACTGGAAGTGCTCCAGGGTGATAAGGACGACTGAATGTCAGTCACAGGCATTGTCTTTACCCTCAGTAAAGGGACGGTATGTTGGAAGAGTTCCAAACTAGATACCGTGGCAAACTAGAAGATAAAGGCTGGTAACATCGCTATTAAAGATACTACCTAAGAGGCAGTTTGGGTGTATATTGGTTCATAAGATGAACTAGGTTCCTACCATTGTATGACAATGGAACTGTGGCTTTGGCCCTGGAACCCTGGTCCCATCAGTGATCCAGACATATTCTAAGGCAGTGTCACCTGATCATGTAGATGGTTGATCTCCAGGGTGATCGAGGTTAGGAGAGTAGACTCAGAGGACAACACAGCGGATCCACTCACAAAGGCCTGTTCCCAGAGAGAGATTTTTATGGGATGGTTGAGTATGAGATACTACAACCACTGCTATCAGATGGCCCTAGTGCAAGTGGGAGATTGTTAGTTATATGTATGCCCTAGAGGCCATTACTGTACATAGGATGTATATTGTAGTGGATGCTAGGACATATATAGGGAGGACTTTCTTGCTCGACATGATAGTATGCTATCTGGTTGATCTTTACCTTAACGTGTACACTGATTGTCTCTCTGTTACATGTTGGTAAAGCCCTTAGGATGTGTGCTTGACTACCTGGACTATGATGCAGATCATACTAGTGGGGACATGGTAGTCCATAAGTACATCCTTCAAAGCCCCTAGTCGTGGGTGTATCGAGACGGGGCATCGATATACCAGAGTAGACTAGCGTATACCTTCTCGACCCATACAGATGGGCGATGGATGATCCCATATCCATTGGTGTTTGACATCAGAGATGATATACGGGTGCTCAGTAGAGACTGGGTACACTGGACGGACTCGCCGAGAACTCCCAGATGGTATTATACCATACGTCAGATGGCAGTTCTCTGGTGACACTGGTACAGAGTAGTCTGTTGACCCGAGATCGTCATAGAGTCTTGTGTGGTTCCCACTGTGCTTTGATTTCCATCTTACCACGTCCAAGAGGGCGTGCAAAACGGTGGTTTTTGGGTACAGTCCCGAGTCACATGGAGGCAATGAACGATAGGAGGGGATTCGTCTCTCCCGGTATAGGGAGTTGATGTTGCGCTGTGTTCGATTGGCTATAACAGAAAATCCCTGGCCAGGGTTGCTGAGATTTACTGGTAAGTGTTACCAGTAGTTTCTCGAATTGTTATAGACCTCATATCGACACGACTTATCGAGCTATTGGGGTCTGACGTTTACCACCCCTAGGCGAGATATGCGACATATCAGACGATCAGACCGGACTGTACGGTAGTGTTACTGGTTGGATTCACTGGAGTGTGAGCGGGCTTGCTCGTCGATCTTCTGATCGCTCAATACCCGGGTGGCCGTTACGTTTAGCAGACCGCTTGCGGCTTGTGGGTGTTTGATATGATCATCACCTGCTGCCGGCGTATTGACGAGTCTTTAGAGTCCTACACAGAGGTTTCCTGGCTCAAGCGAAACGAAATAGGAGCGCATATGAGATATGTGCGGGACCGAGAATAATGCGTGTATGTGATACCGTATTCTATTCTCGTGATGAATGTATCGAATGGTTGTATGCGATATAACCTAGTTATCGAATCAAGTATTGATTCGATAAGCCGATACATTGAATACTAGTCGGTTGTGTGCGACATGACCGAATCATTGAATCAAGTGTTGATTTAATGATTTAATGCATAATTATATATTTGATAAATTACTTTGCACTAACTAGTATTGGTTCACTTTAAACGGATTTTCTCACTTGGTTTGTGCACATTGTATATGTGATATACTTTTGTACACATGATTGTATCATGTTTGATGATACATTCTTTTTGGTTAAGTGTAAAGAATTAAACCATGGTTAAGTTGGAAATTAGGGTTTTGTTTTATCCATTATTTATTCATTTATTTATTTTGGAAAAATATTAAGCATAAAGAAATGAAATGGTGGCTAATTTTGGACTTGCATGTTGAAGCTTCATGAAGCTTTGACTTAGTCACCATTTTGTCTCATGCTTAACCCTAACCACTCCACTCAACCCTAGTTGATTCTCTACACTTCACCATGGTTAGATTATGATAAGCATTCCTTTTATTTTCTATTTTGAATATAACTTATCATAACTTATTCATCTTCTTCTTCTTCATCTTAAAAGAAGAAAACCTTTCTTCATCAATGGTGATTGATGAAAATGAGTGAGAAATCCAATTCTAAAGTCTACCCACTTCCTATTTCTTCATCCTCTACCTCTTGCCAAGTAGTAGAGTGTGTTTCCTTCACATGTTTTCTTGACTTGGTGAAGTTGGAGCTTGATCTAGCAATGCCTCGACGTAGATCATCTTCGGCACGTCGTCGATGACCTAGCTCGCCATTTCTCCGACGAAGCCGACGCTAGAGCCCGGGAATTCATTTGGACAGTAAAGGGACTTCGTTGCGGAGCTATGGAGGTGGAGCACCGGATCTACAAAGGTTGTATTTCCGTTTCTTTGTAGTTAAGTTGTTAACTAGATTATATTTTCGCCTAGATTTCTAGCCAACGGTCCGTAGTCGGTTTTCTCGGCACCTAGAATTTTTGAAATTGGCATGATTGATGGCTTGTGAGACCTCACTAGTGTGCCTAGGAACCCTACAATAAGAGACAAGAGAGGATGTGAAAACGTAGTCGCCGACCACCTTTCACGACTCTCTTCTTCGCCTACACTACAAACTCCTATTAGAGACATTTTTCTAGATGAGCAGCTCTTAACCGTGTCATACGAACCTTGGTTCGCTGATATCGTAAATTATTTGGCCACCGGACTGATACCAAACGATTGGTCGAATCAGGACAGACTCTGATTCCTGTCCCAAGTAAAACATTTTTACTGGGATGAACCGTATCTCTTTAAATACTGTTCCGACCAAATCATTCATCGGTGTGTCCCCGACAATGAGTTTAAGAGTGTGTTGTCATTCTGCCACGATCAAGCGTGTGGCTGGCATTTTGGCCCCAAAAAGACAGCAGAAAAAATCTTGCAGTGTGGCTTCTACTGGCCACGACTTTTTAAATATGCATATGAATACTACAAGACATGCTCCCGGTGCTAACACTTGGGCCGGATATCTCGGAGAAGTGAAAATGTCGTTCCAACCAATTTTGGTTGGTGAAATTTTTGATGTTTGGGGAATAGACTTCATAGGACCATTTCCCAATTCCTTTGGGAACATGTATATTCTACTTGCTGTTGACTATGTTTCAAAATGGGTCGAGGCTGTGCCCAGCCGATCTAATGACAACAAGGTTGTCGTTAGATTTCTCAAAGAAAACATTTTTTCGCGGTTTGGGCATCCTCGCGCGATTATCAGTGATAATGGATCTCACTTTTGTAATAGAACTTTCGAGTCCTTAATGCGCGAATACTCCATTACTCACAAGCTGTCAACGCCATATCATCCCAAAACTTATGGGTAAGCCGAGATTTCGAATCGGCAGATTAAACAAATATTGGAGAAAACGGTTTCCAAAAACCGTAAAGATTGGTCATCAAAACCGATTGATGTACTATGGGCATTCCGTACTGCCTATAAGACCGATCTTGGTATGTCTCCATACAGGCTTGTTTATGGAAAGGCTTGCCACCTTCTTATTGAAATAGAGCACAAGGCATTTTGGGCAATTAAAGAGTTGAACCTATCTTTGGGAGATGCGGGCAGCAATAGAAAGCTGCAATTGAATGAATTAGACGAGCTGCGGGATGAGGCCTATGAGAACGCAGTAGTCGTTAAAAACCGAACGAAGGTGTTCCACGACAAACACCTTATGCGCAAGACTTTCAAACCTGGTCAACAGGTTTTGCTTTACGATACTAGGTTACATTTCCATCCCGGCAAGCTCAAATCTCGATGGAAAGGGCCATTTATGATACGCACCGTATATCCGCACAGTGCGGTAGATCTAAAAATCCCGGAGGGCGGTACACTGTTTAAAATAAACGGACATCGACTTAAGCCGTTCCTCACTGCGGACCCTTCGGAGGAGCTCCTGTTTTTGCAGGAGCCGATCTACACTGACTAATCTTCCTCCATCTACCCCTAAATTTTCGATCATCTGGCCAAAACATTGTTTCAAATAAGTTTGGGGGTATGTATCATTTGTAATTATATAAATTTAAAATAACATAAAAAAATAAAAATTTGAAAATAAAAAAAAATTGGGTATTTTTGTAAATTTCCAGATTTAATAAAATAAAAATAAAATTTTTATTTTCAAATAATTTCCTCTTTTTAAGAGGGGTTTTTTGCAAATACCCATCACACTTCCCCCTATATATAGAACCCGACCCTCTCTGTTTTTTTTACCAAACCCTAAAGTTCCTCTCAGAAACTCTAGCCGCCGCTCAAGTTTTTCCAGCGAGTTCTCTCTGCGCCGCCGCCCTTCCGCCGCAAGAAGCCGTTTCTGCCACGCATCTGCCGCGAGTTAGAGTCGTCTCCCTCTAATTTTCTCAGAGGCGGTTTGCATCTCTTTCTCCTTCTCTGTTAAATTTTTTTAGGACTATAAACTTTCTATGATGGCTCCGAATATGCAGTTAGAGCGTAATTTCTCACAAATTTTTTCACACACGATATATAGGAGTTATTTTGCTGATGAAATCGCATGTAGGGGATGGAATTTTTTAATCTATAACCATCCAAACGCTTACGCCCTTCCAGATCTAGTCACTCGTTTTTACGAGTGCATGGAAGACGGCTGTCTTGCACAATATGGCTTTATCAAATTACTGTGGGGCGATAGGGAGATAATTATTGATAGAGACTTCATACATGAAGTCACTTTAATCCCTAGGTTACCTGTTCATGATCAACCCCTTCAGTTTGAAGATTACATGCCCTTAATGGGTAATGATTGCTCGAGGGAACTAAGGAAAAGAATACAAGCGAGAACCCTTTTCACTAACGTTTTAACCGTGTGCCGGTGGGCACAAAACAATATTTTTGGGAGTTCCCATAACACCACATTTTTTACCCCATCACTGCATATCGTGCACACACTAATGACTAGGAACCCTAGATTCGACATGTGCACGGTTCTGCTTAATTCAATTGGTGCGGGCAAAAAGGCCGCGAACTACCCATGCCCTATGCTAGTAACACAACCGTTTCGCTATTTCCTCCCTGTGGAGGAATTTGAATTTTACATGCATGGAGGTGTTCCCATCAGGCCTCTCATTGAGGACGTATCTACGTCCTATACACTCTTAACAGATGTTTGGTCACGAACAGAACCGGCGGAACACGTTCCCGCCAGAACACCTAGCTCCAGCTCGACCGCGAGCGAGGGAGAGCTCACCCCCTTAGAACATGCACATTTAATGAGAAGAGACGTTAGGGGGATTGACGAGTTGAGGGGGATGATGAGGGAGCATGATCGGCGTCTAATAAAAGTATAGCAGGGGGTCAGAACCCTGCTAGCTAGGGAGGAGCGTTCCCGTTCACGCTCAAGGGGGCGGCGTAGGGCCGAGCAGTGAGGGCACTGCTTTTGGTAAGTTCGGGGGAGGAGTTTGTTGTAAATAATTATCATTGCATTGCATATTTTTTTAAAATTTTTGTATATTTTTTTCTTTTTCTTTTGCATGTTTAATTCTGCATTGCATCTTTATAAAAAATGAAAAAAATTGAAAAAAAAATGAAAAAAATATATAAAAAGAAAAAATCAAATAAAAACTAAAAAATTATAAAAATTATAAAAATTGAAAAATTCAATTTTGGCCTTAATTGACTTAAGTTTGACAAGACGGTTAACTAGCTAGGAAAAACTAGATCCTAAACTTAGTAAATTAAAAACCCTAAAAATAACCTTTCTTAAAATTTAACGGTAGAAAATATATGTCCTTGTGGTTTACTTAGAAATAGGCAAATTTTGAGTTCACTTCTTGGGCTAAGTCAAAATAAGGGAAGAGTATTGAAATTTTTATTAAAATATAAGTCTGAAAAATAATTCCGAAGCTTAAGTCTAAATTCTAAAAATATATATCCTACAACTTGGACAAACACGAACCTTGAAAATTGGAATAGTAGAGGATACCTTGAAATGCTCTTGTCTAAAATCATTAGTATGAAGGAAAATAAAATTATAAGTGTGAATAAAGAGATATAAAAAATGAACACTGGTTTTGTAATTACTTGAGGCTGCGTAAAATAAAAAAATATATAGCGAGGGTGCTTTATCACTTAGTGCCTTAGACCAACTGGTTTGGGAGTCACTGCTAAAGCCTTAGGTATTACAAGACGAGAAATTACGTCTTAATGCGCAAACACATTTTGTAATCGTTCGTTAGTACCCCAAGAAGTATTAACAGTCGCATGAAGGATGTGTAAGCAATTTCATCTAAAAATTCACCAACTAAAAGTACTTTGGACGATGGACAAAAGTATAAGAGCTTGAATTGAATTTCCAAGTGTACGGGTGATACATACACATACGTAGGGGTATATGATTGGGGTTTGGATGAGAGATAGGAATGAAAAATAGGACTTATATCTTCAATAAAGAAGATAAAAATTCCTAAGTTGAGATGGAAGCTTAGAAGGAAAATTCAAAAGATGCTAAAAGTTAAATAAATTTACAGAACATATACAATCTTAAGATAAATGATAAGGAAGTGTGAAAAATATAGGTTGATAATTTCTGAGTTAAAGATAATAGAATTTCTTGCTAGAACACCGAATTGAAGAATGAAAGTCAAGGGGCCAAATTGATCGGATTTTATGGGTAGTATCCGCTGAAAACCCTCAAGAGACAACACTCCTCCTACTAGGGACACCTAGAGGTTTAACGACTTGTTGCACGAGCTCAGTGCAATCGTGTTTCCCTGCGAAAGTGAGGTTGGGCTTTTTCGAAAATAAAACTAGTTTTGTTCGGGACGAGCAAAATATAAGTTTGGGGGTATTTGTTCATATCATAATTTTGCATTATTATATTCCCCATTCTTAATCACATTGCAAATAAATAGGTACTTTTGATCCATGTCTGCTGAATAGTTGCAGGTTACAAGTTCTCGGAACAATACAGTGAAAATGGTGAAAAGACGCTACAAAAGTGAGACTACGACCAACAAATAGAAAAATCTTTATCATGCCGCCTACAGTTTGAGGGACAAACGAAGATCAATGAACAGTCCAATTCCACAATGTACGAAGGCAGCACAAGATTCAAGACTTCAACATGAAGCGAACGGTAAAAGTTCATAACATTCTGCACTGTGGAAATCTAAAATGATTCTGAGAAACCAAGTGAAGAAATCAGAAGTAAAATGCAACATGAAGTATACCTGAGAAACAAAGCACAAGAACCTTCAAGATGGCCGCGGATCCGCGGCCAAACAAGGCTTATAGCCGCGGATCCGCGGCCATATAGAATACGTGTCGGTGTGTCGGTGCGTGTCGATGGGAGTCGGTGCATTGACCCGGTTTTCTTATAGTATTTTTGTAATTCTAGATATGGATCAGATGTAAACCCTAGGATTTCTATTATCTATAAATAGGAATCCTACAGCTCTTTTTGGAGCATGCCTCTTTTTATTTCTCTAGTTTAAAATTTTCATTCCTTGTAATTGTCAAAGAGTTATCAATAAAAAAGTAAGTTTTTTTAATCTTGAATTTTTTATCTCGCAATTTTATTTCTCTGCCGTAGTTATTTTCCGCAAGTTAATTAGGCTATCAAATAAAAACCATAAAAATGAATTCCTTTATTAATTCCCTAATGAGTGAGTAGTTCTTCACTTGTTAGGGTTAGGTTTGGGGAAGGTTTGAGAGATGAAAATCTCTCACCCCTTTCTTGCCCGTTCAATATTTTAAAATAGGAATCTATACAAACATACACACACCGCTCACTATGGCACCCTATCCCACAAGGTAGCGGTGATTCCATAGTTAAAGACCGGTTGTGTATGATTTCCATAGAGATTAGGGCTAAGAGTTAAGAAAGGACGGACAAGGACCAAAGGGAAGAAACCTAGTTTCTTCCCGATCGTGCTAATCCCCTTTGTTAACTATTATCTTAACACCTAAAAGTTCTTAATTAGGGCAAAGAAAGCAGTGAGAATAATTGGATTTCCAAACTAACCTAATCTTAACCCTGGTAAGGTTTTAATCCTAATCAAACTCAACTTCAGTTTTTATTGAAAATCAAAACCTACCACAAATAGGAATTGACTCGTTATAACAACTAGAAAATACACATTTTTCCTGTGGACCGACCCGTATTCAACCGGCTAGCTACCAAGCGACACCGTTCTTGATTGCAGTTAATTCTTTGATTCCAAAACACACTAAACACCTACCAATCACAGTCCCAAATCACATGGAGGCAATGAGCGATAGGAGGGGTTTCGTCTCACCCGGTATTGGGAGTTGATATTGCGCTGTGCACAATTGGCTATAACAGGAAGTCCCTGGCCAGGGATGCTTCAGAGATATACTGGTAAGTGTTATCAGTAGTTTCTCGACCCGTTATGAGCCTCACATTGGCACGACTTATCGAGTTACTGGGGTCTGACGTCTATCATCCCTAGACGAGATATGCGACATATCAGACGAAGAGACTGGACTGTATGGTAGTGTTACTGATTAGATTCGCAAGAGTGTGAGCAGGCTTGCTTGTTGATCTTCTGATCGCTTAATACCCGGGTAGCCGTTACGTTTAGCAGAACACTTGCGGCTTGTGGGTGTTTGATATGATCATCACCTCCTGTCGGCGTATTGACGAGTCTTCAGAGTCCTACACAGAGGTTTTCTGGCTCAAGTGAAATGGAGTAGGAGCATATATGAGATATATGCATGAACGAGATTAATACGATATGTGATACCGTATTCTATTCTCGCGATATATGTATCGGTCGGTTATATGTGATATAGCCAGATTATCGGATCAAGTGTTGATTCGATAAGTTGTTACACATGATATTAGTCGGTTATATGTGATATAGATGGATTATTAAATCAAGAGTTGATTTGATAATCTAATGTATAATTATATATTTGATATATTAATTTACATTAACTAGTATTAGCTCACTTAAGATCTCTTTTCTCACTTGATGTGCACATTGTATATATGTGATATGTATATTTGTGTACATGTTTGTGTCATGTTTGATGATAAATGCAAGATGGGTGTATGAGACACACACATGCTTATGATAACTATTAGGGTTTTTATTCATTTTGGTAATTACAAAATGGTGGCATTTTGTCATGGATATTAGCTTGTAGAAGCTTGTAGTGATCATTGACCAAGTCCACTCTTTTGTTTTGCCTAAGATATTTATTAACCTAACCAATTATTCTAACCATAGTTATGTCTCTACAAGGGTTCGCATATGATGCTTAACTCACCCATGGTTGCCATTCTCGCTTGACTTGATAATTATAATGAGAGTTTTCTTCTTCTTCTTCCTCTCAAGCTTTCTAGCTTCAATGGAGATGTGAGAAGATATGTGAGAAAATCATTTATAAAGTGAGCTAAAAACCTACTTCATCATCCTCTACTACATGCCATTTAGTTTAGGGTGTTTGCTTCACTAATTATACAATTAGTGAAGAGATAGCTTGGGTTAGTGTCTTCTCAACGCAGATCATCTTCGGCCTCGAAGACTTCGATGCAAGCATGTTCATTTCTTCATGGGATCCTCTCAAGAGTCCGGGAGTTCATGATCGCAGTAAAGGGACTACTACACGGAGCTATTGAAGTGAAGGACCGGTCTTCAAAGGTAGTATTCCTTGCTCACTTATTATGCAAAGTTGTTTTCTTTTCATTCCGTCGCTTTTTCTAGTAAACAATTCTGTGTTAGGGTTAGCTAGAATGGCTAAAATTTTAATTTGGCATGGAAGATGCCTCCTGAAATCTTGCTGCCGTGCTAGGCGACCCTGCATGGTTATGAGAGAAAATCATAGTGAGATAATCCTACACCTCCACTCTCCGTTGTTAGCAACCTTGGAGCGTCGGTTGCCTGGCTTGGCGAGGTTGAAGCTTGCGCCATTTCCCTCGGGTGGATCATCGTAGATGGAGGAAGACCGGCAACCAAATTCGATCCGCGACCACTAGGAGCTTGGGATGATAGTTGAAGACCTGAAGGACTTGGTTCATTTGGTATAACCATCTAACTCCTCTTTATTGTTAGTTATATGTATGCCCTAGAGACCATTACTGTACATGCGATGTATATTGTAGTGGATGCTTGGAAATATATAAAGAGGGCTTTCTTGCTCGATATAATAGTATGCTATCTGGTTGCACTTTATCTTAACATGTACACTTATTGTCTCTCTATTACATGTTGATAAAGCCCTTAGGATGAGTACTTGACTACCAGGATTATGATGCAGATCATACTAGTGGGGACAGGGTAGCCGCCAAGTACATCTTTTAAATGTTCCTAGTCATGGGAGTATCGAGACAGGGCATCGATACTCCATAGTAGACTAGCGTATACGCTTCTCGACCCATGTGATGGGCAATGAATGATCCCACATCCATTGGTTTTTAACATCAGAGAAGGTATACGGGTGCTCAGTAGAGACTGGGTACACTGAACGGACTCGCCGAGAACTCCTAAATGGTATTATACCTATCGTCGGATAGCAGTTCACTAGTGACACTGGTACAGGTTAGTCTATAGACCCGAGATCGTTATAGAGTCTTGTGTAATTCCCCCTGTTCTTTGATTTCCACCATACCACGGTCAAGAGATCGTGCAAAAAAGTGGTTTTTGGGTACAGTCCCGAGTCATAGAGGCAATGAGCAATAGGAGGGGTTTCGTCTCTCCCTGTAACATTTCAGGAAAATAAAATATTATTTTTGGGAATTTTTATAATTAAATAATAATTATATTGAATATTTTAATAAGGCGGTAAAGTTAAATACCGATAAATTTGGGGAAAATTTGGAAAATTATAGAAATTACTAAAATGATAGTACTTTGTGTAATTTATGCAAATTATGAATTTTTATGATTAATTATATGCACTTTTAATGGTAATCGCGGTTAAATATCGCTAATCGCGCATTAAGCTTGTTTTATGCAAAACATGCACCATATCATTTTTTTACATTGTGTTACATTTTCCTACATGGCCTTCTCTTCATTTTCATTCATGGTTTTGGTTTTATGTGAGAAGAGAAAAGAAAAGGAAAAGAAAAGAGAAAAGAGAACAAGAAAAAAAAAGTCAATAAGGTATCATGATGACAAGAGGGATGGGAATGAGAGAGAAAGGGTGAGGGGTCAAACCTTAATCATGGCTCATTGTTTCTCTCTTCATCTCTTCACCATTTCTTCTCCCTCTTCACCCCTGGCAACCCCCATCTCCCTCTTCCACTTCAAGCCTCAAAACACCCCCAAAAAAAACCCAAAACCCCTTCCCATTTCAGAAAAAGCATGCACAAGTTCAAGTGAAACACATTGAACCAAGAAAAGTTGGATTTTGACGACTTATGGAGCTAGGGCTGTCTAGAGTGGCCTAAATGAGGTAATCCCTACACTATTAGATTAGTATTTGTGTTTCCTAACTTCTATAGTTAGTTTACAAGTGTTTTAGTGCAGATTAGTGTGTTTTGAAATTTCCTAGAAGAAGGTTGAGGATTCTTGAGTTGTGGTGGTGAAGTTGAGGCCTAATAGTGACCATAGAACCACCATAGTGCTAAAAACCCAGACCTAACCTAAACTGAAAACCTGAAAACCCAATACAAAAACTTGTCATGTCGGTTTTGTGAACTTTTAGGGTGTGCAGGGAAATCTGGGATGACCTGGGATAATTACGAGTTAAGAAAACAACTTTAGTGACCTAATTAGAGCACTACGAGACCACCCAAACAAAACGAACCAATTACAACACCCTAGGGCCGAGGTCGCCGGAATTTGGAGGGTAGGGGCCGGCCAAATGGGTGAGTAGGGTGCCCGGGTTGATTCTTTAGTTCATAGGACTCCTATACATGACCCCAGTGTTGTTTGCTTACCTTGCTTTCACCTTAATCAAAATCTAGGACTAGTTCTATGAGTGTCTGTTTTATTTCGGGGTTTTGTTTTGCGTATTTTGAATTCTGTATTTTAATAATTTGGTTTTGTACCTATCACTTGGCGTTTGTACGCCTATATCGAGGGTTATTTGGTTGAATTTCAAGATATATACCATAGGTTTTGACCTATGGGTGATTCGTGCGACATTTTTGGTTTCGTGTGTCCTTTTGGTTTTGAATTGGATTATAACGCGATACGATACGTTATAATGTGTAGCTGCCTTCACGAGGACTTCGAGACGACAAGTAAGCGCGTGGCATCATCGGCATCGGCAAGCGAAGAGCAGGTGAGTAGATTTATATCTACGGGGGGAGTCGGGTGGATGGCGTATAGCACCCCCGCAAAGTTGTAAGAAATGATGGGATGTGATATATATATATATATATATATATATATATACTTTTACATGTTAGAGTGTGATATGAACCTTAGAAAGGAAAGCTTTAGGAGATTAGGGGTTAGTGTAAGCGAGAATTGAAGAAAGGACTTTAGTCAATTTCTTAGTCACGAAAACCTAGAGTAAAGATTTGCATGCACGCACATACACATACTCGTATACTTTTATTTCCTTGTGCGTATTGGGGACATATATATATTGGTATTCATGTGCTTGGATGATGAGGATGTTATATGATACATGGGAATGAGTCGATATGATCAGGCATGATACCGTGAGATATTAATATATGACCGAGATATGTCATGATGTTATAGGGGATCGTTGGACGACGATACCATATAGATGATGATATATATATATATGATAGTTGACATATGATCGAGATATGAGATGAGATATGTTATGTGTAGGGTTCCTAGGCACTCTTACAAGGGTCTATAAGGCATCAACCATGCCCGATTTAAAATTTAGACGTGCCGAACAACCCAAAGCTAGGATCTTTGCTAGATTATTAGGGTTAAACATGCAAGTAAACATCTTTACAACTAAGAGTGAGGGATTACAACCTTTGTAGTCCGCTCCTTCGCTTCATAAGCTTCGAGTAGAAGTCTCTTCGCCGTGATCCATGATCTCCCGGACTCAATAGAGGCTCCACAACCCGAACGATCCATGCTTGCTTGAAGTCTTCCTTCTTAAAGATGATCTACCTTGAAATTTCTTTAACTCAAGCTCTCACTCACTAATGAGGTGAACACCCTAATCTAATTGGCTAGATTAGATGAGGATGATGAAGTAGGATTTATGCTCTCTTTTATTATCAAATTCTCACACTAAATAATCACAAAATAAAACCTAGAAAGCTTTTGTGAGCTCAAGGAAGAAGAAGAAGAATCAATATCCTTTTGTGATGAATAATGAAAATGATATATGATTACAAATGCAACCATGGTCAAAGATGAAAAGGCTAACTAATGTAGAGACTTAACTAGGGTTAAGGGTGTGGTTTGGGTCAAAGAAATATCTAGCAAAATATCAACCATAATATCTTTGCTAGAAACAAAGTAAAACCTTCTAGAAGCAGCATGAAAGAGCTAACCCAAATCAAACCCTAACCATGTTTAATCTCCACTAATCATGTTGCATTAGTAATTATAATATGTTACAATATAATATATCACATATATATAATATATTTTTGTAACAAGAGAAAATAATACAATTAACATATATCGCATATATATCAATGTATTATCCGGTGAGAAAATGAAATAATAAAGCGAGCCAATATTAGATAATGTAATGCAATATATCATATATATATTATTATACATTAAATTATCGAATCAACACTTGATCCGACAATCCGGCTATATCGAATATAACCGACTAATATTTTATGTACCGATTTATCGAATCAACACTTGATCCGATGATCCGGCTCATATCAAAATATCGCGAGAATATAATACGGTATCTCATATCGTATTATCCTCGATCCTGCACATTCACATATGTGCTCCTACTCCGTTTTGCCTGAGTCAAGAAACCTCTGTGTAGGACTCTAAAGAATCGTCAATACGCCGGTAGCAGGTGATGATCATATCAAACACCCACAAGCTGCAAGCGGTCAGCTAAACGTAACAGCCACCCAGCTATTGAGCGATCAGAAGATCAACAAGCAAGCCTGTACATTCTCCTGTGAATCCAATCAGTAACACTCCCGTACAGTCCGGTCTCTTCGTCTGATATGTTGCATATCTAGTTTAGGGGTGGTATACATCAGACCCCAGTAACCGATAAGTCGTGTCGATGTGAGGCTCGTAAAAAGTCGAGAACCTACTGATAACACTTAACAGTAGTACTCAATATCCTCCCTAGCCAGGGACTTCCAGTTATAGCCAATCGAACACAGCACAACATCAACTTCCTATACCGGGAGAGACGAATCCCCTCCTATCGCTCATTGCCTCCATGTGATTCGGGACTGTACCCAAAAGCCACCGTTTTGCACGCCCTCTGGGACGTGGTAAGGTGGAAATCAAAGCACGGTAAGAATCACACAAGACTCTATGAAAATCTCGGGTCTACAGACTAACCTGTACCAGTGTCACCAGAGAACCGCCATCTAACGTGAGGTATAATACCATCTGGGAGTTCTCGGCGTGTCCGTCCAGTGTACCCAGTCTCCACTGAGCACCCGTACACCATCTCTGATGTCAAAACACCAATGGATATAGGATTATCCATCGCCCATCATATGGGTCAAGATGCGTATACGCTAGTCTACTCTGGTGTATCGATGCCCTGTCTCGATACACCCACGACTAGGGACTTTGAAGGATGTACTTATGGACTACCGTGGCACCACTAATATGATCTCATCATAGTCCCAGTAGTCGAGTACAGATCCTAAGGGCTTTATCAACATGTGAGAGTAAGACAGTAAACTAATATAAGTCAACATGTTAAGATAAAGTGAAACCAAATAGCATACTATCATGTCGAGCAAGAAAGTCCTCTCTCTATATATCCAAGCATCCATTATAATATACATCATATGTACAACAATGGCCTCTAGGGCATATATATAACTAACAATCTCCTACTTGCGCTAAGGCCAGCTGTTGTAGTATCTCATACCTAGCATCCCGAATAATCTCTTAAACTGTATCTAGGGAATGGCCTTCTTGAGTGGATCAGCAGTGTTGTCCTTCATATCAACTCTCCTGACCTCGATCTCCCGGCGATCAACTATCTCCCTGATCAGGTGATACCGCCTCAGAATGTGTCTGGACTTCTGATGGGACCTGGGTTCCTTGGCCAAAGCCACGGCTCTAATGTTATCGCAATACAAAGGTATTGGATGCTCAATGGACGGAACCACACCAAGTTCAGTAATGAACTTCTTTATCCAGACTGTTAGTGTATATGCCCTAGAGGCCATTACTGTATCATACTAGTTTGTATATTACTTAATGGAAGCTTGGGATATTCACCTTGTATATACAATCTTGCTCAAAATAGTAGTATGCTACTTGGTTTGTTTCTACTTCAATGTGTACATGTGTTTATTTTATTATGTCACCTATACGCATTAGTGGAGCCCTTAGGATCTTTGCTTGATTACCAGCGTTGTGATGGCAGTCACACTAGTGGGGCTGGGTAATCTATAAGCACATCCTTATGCAGGTCCCTAGTCGCAGGACTATCGAGACAGGGCATTGATACTCCGGAGTAGACTAGCGCATGCGCTTCTCATCCCAGTGTTGGAGACGGTCTGTCCCACAGCCGTCAGTACGTCGTACTGGAGATAGTATGCGGGTGCTCGTTGGGTTACGAGTACACTGGACAGGACTCGTCGAGAACTGACCGGTTGGTATTATACCTATCGTCAGTTATCAGTTCCCAGGTGACATGAGTACAGCTTAGTCCGCTGACTTGACACTGTCACTTCGCCTCGAGTGTGTTCCCACTGTACTTTGATTACTTCCCTACCACGGCTCAAAGGAGTCGTGCAAACAGGTAGTAATTGGGTGCAGTCCCGAAGCACTTGGAGACAGTGACGGTTAGACAGGATTCGTCTCTCCTGGTATTGGGGGTTGACATCGCGCTGTGTCTAGGAGAGCCATTACACGAGTAGTCCCTGGCCAGGGCAAGCGAGATATACTGGTAGGCTTACAGTGTTATCTCAGGGTGTATTGGGTTTCACTCTAACACGACTTGTACCGCTATTAGGGGACTGACGTTTACCGCCCCCTTAGGCCCGCCATGCGATGTATCAGACGAACAGACCGGACTGTACGGAGACTGTCACAGTCAGACTCAGTAGGAGTTTAGATGGGTTTCACCTCGTCAGTCTTCTTATCGGCATCTACCTGGGGACCTTTACGCACAGCTAGTGCCGCTTGCGGTCTGTGGTTAAACCCACTGCCAGCGTAGTGTCGAGTCTTTAGAGTCCCACACAGAAAGCTATTCGCCTTTAGGCAAAAGAGTAGAGGTCGCATGGTTTTGCGACAGGTCGCATGGTTTTGCGAAGGGTTCAGTCACATCCGTGCACTTGTGCACGTTTAGTGTCCGGACAGTTTACACTAGCGGGCTTTGGTTTAAGCCAGATCCTAGTGTACGTATTGGGATTGGTTTTATCCAGTTTGTATTCGTGTTCCTCGGAACGCGGATGCGGGTGTGTATGCACAGTTGATGGAGAGACAGAGGCAGAGGATTCTCATTAGGGTTGTTGATCGTTGACCGTTGACTATTGACTTTTTGCTCAACCCTAATGAGAATATGATATATGATTAACAATAATATTAATTAAGTATTGTGGTGACATGGTTGTTGAGGGGTTGACTTTGTTGACTTGTTGACTTTGTTGACCGGTTGACTAGGTTGGACTAGTTGACCATCATGATGACAATGGCTATCATTTCATGGTAAAGACTTTTCACTTGCTTGTTCTCTTGTGCAATATGAGTGCATGAAATGATATAGCCATTTTGACTTAAACCATTTACACAATACTTGATTACTATTTTTGTGATGATGGCTTTGGATTATGAGAGCCAAGAGAGAAAAGTCTTGCTAATTTTTTCATTTCCTTTCTCTCTCTTGTGTTCTTGAGCTCTCATCTTCTTCCTCTTGCTCTCCCTCTCTTTAGTCTATGGTCCAATTGTCTAATGTGTTGAGAACCAAGAACCATAGAGAAAATCCTAACACACTCTCCTCTACTCACTCTAGTCCACAAGGTTTGGCAAACCGAGTGAACTAGTTTCTTCAAAGTTCGAAGAAGAAGCCAAAGGTAGAAGCTTTCAGGTGGATCGATCTTCGGCGTAAGGAGACGACGGGGTGAAGCCGATCCGGAAAACCATCGAGGTTTGAAGACGAAGGAGTTCAAGAAAGAAAGGTATAACCCCCTAACCGAGTAGTTAACAACTCCTAGTTAGGTTGTTAGTGAGATGTTTAACAAAGATCCGGTTTTGAGTCCATGTTACCGCCTCTAGAAAAATTGTTTTTCACCAAATTCCGCATGCCCGAAAGTACCGGGAGAGGTAGCATGGACTTACAGTGGTATCAGAGTCTAGTTAAACTCTATCTAACATGTTAGTATAGTAGCTAGAAATTCGATCGGAGAAAAAGTCCCGAAATAAACCCGAAATTCAAAGTTGCTGTCGATTTTTAAAGTTCTGTAAAATTGATAAATTTCATCTTAAAAATCGGCTCAGGGTTTTTATTAAACACCAACAAAATTTGGTCTCACGAACCGGTCAAAGCGCCGCGGAAACGCGGCGGGAGCACGCTTACAAGGGTCTATAAGGCATCAACCATACCCGATTTAAAATTTAGACGTGCCGAACAACCCAAAGCTAGGATCTTTGCTAGATTATTAGGATTAAACATGCAAGTAAACATCTTTACAACTAAGAGTGAGGGATTACAACCTTTGTAGTCCGCTCCTTCGCTTCATAAGCTCCGAGTAGACGTCTCTTCGCCGTGATCCATGATCTCCCGGACTCAATAGAGGCTCCACAACCCGAACGATCCATGCTTGCTTGAAGTCTTCCTTCTCGAAGATGATCTACCTTGAAATTTCTTTAACTCAAGCTCTCACTCACTAATGAGGTGAACACCCTAATCTAATTGGCTAGATTAGATGAGGATGATGAAGTAGGATTTATGCTCTCTTTTATTATCAAAATCTCACACTAAATCATCACAAAATAAAACCTAGAAAGCTTTTGTGAGCTCAAGGAAGAAGAAGAAGAATCAATATCCTTTTATGATGAATAATGAAAATGATATATGATTACAAATGCAACCATGGTCAAGGATGAAAAGGCTAACTAATGTAGAGACTTAACTAGGGTTAAGGGTGTGGTTTGGGTCAAAGAAATATCTAACAAAATATCAACCATAATATCTTTGCTAGAAAAAAAGTAAAACCTTTTAGAAGCAACATGAAAGAGCTAACCTAAATCAAACCCTAACCATGTTTAATCTCCACTAATCATGTTGCATTAGTAATTATAATATGTTACAATATAATATATCACATATATATAATATATTTTTGTAACAAGAGAAAATAATACAATTAACATATATCGCATATATATCAATGTATTATCCGGTGAGAAAATGAAATAATAAAGCGAGCCAATATTAGATAATGTAATGCAATATATCATATATATATTATTATACATTAAATTATCGAATCAACACTTGATCCGACAATCCGGCTATATCGAATATAACCGACTAATATTTTATGTACCGATTTATCGAATCAACACTTGATCCGATGATCCGGCTCATATCAAAATATCACGAGAATATAATACGGTATCTCATATCGTATTATCCTCGGTCCTGCACATTCACATATGTGCTCCTACTCCGTTTTGCCTGAGTCAAGAAACCTCTGTGTAGCACTCTAAAGAATCGTCAATACGCCGGTAGCAGGTGATGATCATATCAAACACCCACAAGCTGCAAGCGGCCAGCTAAACGTAACAGCCACCCAGGTATTGAGCGATCAGAAGATCAACAAGCAAGCCTGTACATTTCCTGTGAATCTAATCAGTAACACTCCCGTACACTCCGGTCTCTTTGTCTGATATGTTGCATATCTAGTATAGTGGTGGTATACGCCAGACCCCGGTAACCGCTGAGTCGAGTCGATGTGAGGCTCATAACAGGTCGAGAACCTACTGAACACTTACCAGTAGTACTCAATATCCGCCCTGGCCAGGAACTTCCAGTTATAGCTGTTGGAGATAGTGCCCTCAGAGTCAATTATTGGATCACAGGCACGTGATTGCAATGATTGAGGGAGGACCTATCCCGGTAGGACAGTCTTGCTCGAGATGATAGTATGCTATCTGGTTTACCTTTATCATCGTGTACTGCTTTAGGTGACCTGACATGTCGCTATTACACGTTGATAGAGCCCCTAGGATTCTTGCTTGACGACCAGCAGTATGATGGCGATCATATACGTGGGAGCTGGGGTCTATAAGCACATCCTTAAAAGGTCCCTAGTCGTAGGAGTTTCGAGACAGGGTATCGATACTCCATTAGTAGACTAGTGTATACAGTCGAGACCCCGACGAGGGGCGGTGGCCGGTCTCACAAGCCACTGGTGTCAGTTGGTTCACCTAAGATGTATACAGGTGCTCATTGGGTTATGAGTACACCGGACAGGACTCGCCGGGAACCTGCTAGTTGGTCTTATACCAGACGTCAGATAGCAGTTCCCAGGTGACATGTGTACAGGTTAGTTCATCGACCTGAGATCGTCATTTGTCTCGTGTGAGTTCCCACTGTGCTTTGATTACTACCCTACCACGGCTCAAAGGAGTCGTGCAAACAGGTTTTAGTTGGGTACAGTCCCGAGCCACATGGAGGCAGTGAGCGGATCTGCAGGGGTTCGTCTCTCCCGGTATTGGGGGTGAGGTCGCGCTGTGTCTAGGAGAGCCATTACGCAAAGCCCTCGGCCGAGGCAGGAGATTTACTGGTAGGTATTCCAGTAGTATCTCAGGGCGTTCTGGGCTACGCTCCGACACGACTTGTACCGCTTTTGGGGGTCTGACTTTTACCAACCCCCTAGGCCCGCCATGCGATGCTCATAGACGAACGGACCGGACTGTACGGATATTGTCACTGACAGGCTCAGTAGGGTGTCAGGATGAGTTCGCTCATCGACGTCCCTTTTTAGTCAATAGCTGGTGGCCCGTCATGTATTGGCTTATACCTCTGACGTGCCAGTGGTTAAATCCACAGCCATAGTATTGACGAGTCTTTAGAGTCCACCACACTTTCAGTTACTCAGCTTTCGGGCGAAACGCTGTAGAGGCCGTATGGAGATATGGCAGGGTCCGATCAGATACGTGCGGTATTGCATGGATCAGGATCAGACGGTTTGTACTAGTAGCCGTATGGATATATGGCAGGGTTCGATCAGATACGTGCGGTATTGCACGGATCAGGATCGAACGGTTTTTACTAGCCGGCTTTGGTTTAAGCCGGTCCTAGTTTAGTACAGTGTAGATTTTGTCTCTTTGCATTTGTATCCGGTCGGAATACAGATGCGGGTGTGTATGCACAGTGTCGGGGTTTTCCTGTAATTTATTACGGGACCAGTTTTCTGGAGTTGCCAGTTTGCATTCCGTTCCGGCCGGTTTTCCTTTGTTCTTTCCCGGCCGGACTTTTCCGATGGAGGGGGTAATTTGCAGTTTTGCAAATTACACTTTGTGGGGGGGTTTCTTGTAAAAGTATTGATTATGATAAGCATCTTTTCTTTCATCCATGCTTGCATTTATGTGAGATGAGAAAGGGTATGGGTTTGTAAGAAAAAGCATGGTGTATGTTTTTGATATGGTCACCTCCTTACTTTATCCTACAATAACCTCCCTTCTTGTTTTGCTTTTGGATTTTCCTCCACCATAAAAAGTCTTGGCCGGCCACTTCATTTGGAGATGATGGATCATTTCATTTTTGGTGAGGGTGTGGGAAAATTATTGTTTCATATCATTTTTTATTGCCTCAAAAATCCCCAAGTTCATATCACCTTGATTCCTCCATCATGGCAACAAAAACCCCATTGAGACAAAGCGTATTCTATACTACACTTTCTACAGCAAATCTTGAGCATGTCGAGTTGCCGGCTTCATGCTCAAGTTGCCTCGGTATTGAGGCGGGAGCCCGTAAAAGACGAAGGCGATGTGGTGCCCTTTCCGGCGAGGAGGCGACGATGTGGAGCCAAGACTTTCCGCGGGAGATCGGGATGATGAAGAGAAGACCGGAGGACTCGGATCACTCGGTATACATCTCTTCCCTATCTCTTGATTGCTAGCATTAGGTTAATGGTTAACGATCCGGGTAATTGTCCGCGGTAGCGCCGGTTTCCGAGTAAGGAAAATTTTTGATTCCGCATTTTGGCCTCGAGTAAGAGGCCGGGGCGCTGCCGTGGCGCAACCTGGTATCAGAGCCACGCCATTAACCTTACCTAGCTTCGTTTGATGTGTTTGCGTCTCCGATCGACCAAAATCTCAAAAAAAAACCGTATTTTAGTGTACATCAGTTTTCTGTCGATTTTTTCCGGGCTCGAAAAATTTTTCAGGTGGTTTGAGAATGATGTACAAGGAAATATAAGAAATGTGGTAAAAATTGGTAGCCTAAATCCTATAAAGGACCGCGGAAGGGCGGCCAAAGCATTGATTTGGCCGCGCTTCCGCCGCATATTAAATACATCACTGTTCCAATTTTTTCCAGATTGTCTTTCACTTGATTTTGGGGCTTTTGGGATATTAAATTTGGGCCCAGGTTTTCTGTGACTGCTACAGTATTGGTTGGGGGCCCACTTGTTAATTGTTTGATCGATCGGATATTTTAAACACATTATTTCACAGTATTTACATTATATCTGCGACCGTGAATGTCACTCGATCGGTAAATCCGGTCTAACTGCTATAGCCCGGTTAGACGGATTTGCGAACGTGACTTTCACGTTGATGTTCTATGTTTATGCTGTGATGTTGCGGATCGGTCGTGGGGGATAGCCTGGATGCAATGCTAGTACAGTTTTGTTGTATTTTGTACATTTGATATTGCGGGGCGAGCGTCCGACATGTGGACTGCCGTCACTGCCTGTTTGTATTATTCTTTTGGGGCACGACCTGGTTGCGGTCGATGTACCCGGTGTATGTATATTTTACATTCTGTACTAGGTTTGCCCCGCGGTGGGGTGCACGGATAGCCGGGTTCTGGAGGGCAACGGGCCCGCATCTCAGGGCATTGAGACGGAGGGGGCTTCAGTCCAGGATTGGCGGGCTATTCGCCGCACTCGTAGGGGGTACAGGTTGACCCAGGAGGGGTGCCCAAGTTACCGGATTCCGTGAAGTGCTGGGTGGTCCATTCACGGTGCTGAAGGGGGCTGTCTCGCTTCAGGATTTGGCGGGTGACTTGCCGCGCCCGTAGGGGTCTAGGATTTCTTTGCACAGGCTATCCACACGACCAGGGGAACGTCGGGTTTCAGCAGCGGCTCTGTGAAACCCGGGGCTTCCAGATATCTGTATTGTTCTGTGATGCTGTACATTTCTGTGATGTTGCATTTTTATTCACGCCTTGAACGAAATACTATATATTGGTATATATATTAGTAGATGTTATATATGTTTTACATCCGCGCTAGTCCAGTCCCCGCTCTGCCGTTAGTTAGCTAACCTAACGGGTGATGACGGGACCCAGTGGCGAATGCGGATGGCATATACGTACGTCAGTATATTTTCGTTCTTTATGGTGTGATTAATTGATGGGACTGCATTGATTCGGATCAATGCAAGTTTAAACAAACCTATTCTGATGTTGTTGGAACATTTTTCAAAAAGCTGTTATTGCAAGGACGTTCACTTTTGTTTTGCATCGTGGTATTCATTTGGAATATCCTGCTCCTCAGTCGACGAGGCAAGGGCCGAGATCCCTTCACCGGGAGTGACCCCTTGGACAGAATTTTGCGTCAGGGCATTAACTTCACTATAGCCGATTACTTTTGCTTTGCATCGTGGTATTCAGTTGGAATATCCTGCACCTCATTCTACGGGGAAAGAGCCGAGATCCCTTCACCGGGAGTGACCTCTTTAGTAAAGGTTTTCGTCACTATATTTTCTAAAAAGTTATGCAGTTCCTTCAACGATATCAAGTTCATTACGTTAAAGGTTTTTCGCCAAAAACCAGTCGTAGCCCTCCGTCATTTCAGATTAGTATTACTTAGTATTCGTGCTGCGTATGTCGTGCTCAGCCGAGGCGTAGTGTTCGGTAGCTATGTAGTGCTTTTCTGTTGCATGGATATGTGATTGGTTAGGACAGTCGTACGGTCATTTTGGCTCAGTCAAGGACTCGTGCGGGTGGGTCTAATGCAATCAAGATAATGACGGGTTGAACTTGACTAGGATCCTTTGATATGTTGGCTCAGTCAAGGTCACTTGGGTCCTAGGGGTAAAAATCACATCGGGAGTTTCAAAAGAACTGAAACTTGCCAGGCATGCGCATACCTTCTGGAGTGTGGTGGCGTGAGTGGATTCCGTCACGTTATCATGCGATGAGAGTTGGATCCCGATTTCCACTGATGAGTTGGTTTACTCCTCGGGTGATCCCCGACTAATTCTTCTTTCAGGTTTGGAGGAGAATTTGAGGTACAGTGGGAGGTTTCCAGATTAGACAAAGTGATAACCATTCTGATCTAGGTTAGAGTGCACGCTGAGTGTTTCTTTTCTCTCTCTCTGGCAGCGACCATTGACCCGACCCTGGACTATGACTCAGTGACCAAGTTGACCGAACCTTCTTAACACTGGCTTTTGGATTGTCAGAGTTGCAGACCTCATTGCCACTCCTACTTTTACCCTTTTCTACAGGACACCCCGTATTACTACGAACGTCCACTTCCATTGGACAAAACCATCGTATGGTTATATACGAACTCGAAGGACTTCGAGGATGGTTTCTGGTTCTGGAGAAAACGGATAGGATTATTCAGTTGTCTTTTCTTTTCACCTTCTCTCAGGTTGCGAGTACTCCTTGGTTTAGGAGTAGTACACCTATTACGCAAATTGGATAGTCTTCTTCCAAACCTTAGGCTGGTGCCGACCGGTAGGGAATGAAGAAAACCAATTAGCATAACGATGGTGTGCAGAAGGTATTAAGTTAAGACAAAGCAAGGGATTAGTAGGAGGGCAAAGTAAGTTGCGACTGATATTCACGACCAAACCAAGTATTTCTTCGCTAATCCTAAATCAACTTTGTATTTCTCCAGGAAACTCCGTGTCACTACGAAGATCCACAGATTATTGGATACTCCATCGTATGGTTATATACGAACTCGAAAGGAACTTGTTCCAGTTCGGGGATGGATTCTGGTTCAGGAGAAATAGGAATAAAGTACATTCAGGTGTCTTTTATCTTCACCTTCTCTCGCATTGCGAGTGTTCCTAGGATTAGGACAGTACACCCTTTATGCTTTTTGGATAGTCTTCTTCCAAACCATAGGCTGGTGCCGAACGGTAGGGAAGGAAGAAAACCATTTGGCTTAAAGGGGTGTACAGAAGGTAATGACTAAAGACAAATAAAGGGATTTGGAGAGGTGGCAAAGAATTATACGGTTATAGTTGTGAATCTGGATAATGGTAGAGGCATTACTAGGAATACCAGGATACCCCATCGAAACATTACAATGTTTCAGTTTCAACTGTGTACTGTTAAAAGAAAACTGATTTCCCGATTAGACACTTACTCCAGGGTATGTATTTGCCAGGAATAATTCTCACATCTGTATGGTTTTACAGATGATGAGTGGGAGTAAGTTATTGGGAATTGGGTGATCATCCTCATTATATCGGGATTCGTTGTAATCGGTGATATTTGAGGAAGTCACCTGGGTTGTTTGCCGGTCGGCAAATATTTGGTTTTGAATATCCGCTGTTGTGCACCAATTTCAAATCGATATATCTGTACGTCTATTTTCATAGAGTGAGATATACCTTTTGATATTATGTCGATGACATTTACCTATATCAGTGGATGGTTAGGTAAGGAGCATTAAACAGCGGTGTAATTCTTCTTAACCATAAGTACAGTTTTCAACCTGCGACGCACAGTGAAAGAGTTGTTAGACTCAGCGGACTTATACAGAGTATTGTATGTTGTCCAGTGTCCATTAGGACAGAGGGGTTGGTCCTCATACTATATTCTGTTTACTTTTAACTTCTCAAGTTCTTAGACATGTGTTTCGTAGAAACACAGGGTCTAAGTTTTGAGGAGTTATAGGTATTTGAATAGAGTAGAGAACCAGGTGTAGCAAGTATCGGGATTCTTCAAAGAGATCGAAGATGTAGATACTTGTGTATGGTATTCAGTTGATAGTAATGATGAAGACAGATTGCTTCTCTTTCAGGTTACTCATAATTGGAAGCATTCCTAAGTTGAGTAACGCTGATCGGCCTCCTTCCATTTAGTTGACATGCACTGGAGACAGCTGCATGATTTGAATCTGGTTCAATTAAATCAGTGCCTCTGGTTCTATATTGGATATAGAACAGTTCATATCTTAACGATGTTAAGGTACGGGGAGTTGTCCGGCTTATGCTTAAAACCAGACTCCGGATAACTCAAGGCATGTTTCTGTAATGGCTGTTTGTGGGTTGACCCAGGCTATGACGAGGGTTGACTTTCTACCATCTGGCAGATCAATAGAAATATTGTTCTAGACTCGCCACAGTTTTATTAAAAATGGATTTTTTCAAAAAACAGCAGTGGGAGTATGGTAGAACTGGAAGTGATTCCAGAACCGCAAACGATTACTGAAGATTTAATAAGGAACCTAAAGATTCAATCTGATTTGACATTCCATTGGCCACTCCGCAGATAAGGTGGGTAGCTTCAGGCACCCGAGAGGTACTCCGGTAGCCTCAAGGACGGTGACAGGGAAGTTCTTGTTTACCCACACTTGCCATTGTTGTTGTTCCAGGCTGCGAGACCCGGCAGGAGGATGAGTATAGCGTCGTTCTAAACTAGCTTTAGAAGTGCACGTCTATATGACTCTGGCAGAGGGTTGTCGTAGTCAGTGGGAGCAGCGGAAGCATTGGTGGACTTCATGCTTATATCTATTTATAGACTAAAGCAGATATAGCGGAGTTAGATCATCTGTTTCTGATGTGACAGTCATGGGTTTGACGTCATCAGAATAGAAGATGGATCTGTTGAGAAGGTAGTAGGAAGTGATATTCCTATACTACGATCGGTTATACTTTGGTCGTCACACAGTGTTTTTCTCCACATGGGATTTGGATATTATATCAGACATACTGGTTACTAGACCTATGGTTTTAGATCTAGATTTGGGTGGTTTCCCAATCAGGGTACCTTGACAGCATTCTAAGAGTATTTAGAATGGACGACTCCTGGCATGGTAGTGTGCCTGCAGGTAATGGAGTCACCCTCTCTAAAGGTGTCTTACAGACTAAAGGGGAGAGGAATACGCATGATTGACAGATCACTTGCTTAGGCAATTGAGTCAATCATGAGATGTCAAGTACCACACCAGATGTTGTTCTTGCACTAGATGCAATAAGTTGATATTGATCCAATCCTGGAGGAACAGTCGGAAGCAGTTATAGAACATAAGTGAATGTTCTAGGGATATGATAACGGCTGCCTCCTTTAGGAGACGGTTATCACTCCAGGCTTCCAAGGTGACATAGACGACAAGGAGGTCGTCAGAGTTATAGTTCTCCCTCTGACGAGGGACAGTATTTTGGACAGGTGGTCCAAGGCAATACTGAGGGAGGCATGGCGCAGGATACTGATTAGTTTCAGTTGTTGATACAGTCTAAGAAGTTTGGATTTGGAGTTCATTTATGAGCTAGGTCCCATCAGACATCCAGACATTCTAAGACAGGTATTGCTCATTTCGGGAGATGGCTTTCTCTGCGAACTTGAGATATAGAGAGACATAGAAAGAAACATCACAGCGGATCCACTCACTGAGGCTATTCCTCGAACGCAATAGTTTCACAAACGAGCTTTGTGAGACAGACTAGTAGAGGAGTTGGGTGTTCGATATCACACGGGCTGTGAGTATGCGACATCGCAATAATTAGCCTTGAGTGCAAGTAGGAGATTGTTGGAGATAGTGCCCTCAGAGTCAATTATTGGATCACAGGCACGTGATTGCAATGATTGAGGGAGGACCTATCCCGGTAGGACAGTCTTGCTCGAGATGATAGTATGCTATCTGGTTTACCTTTATCATCGTGTACTGCTTTAGGTGACCTGACATGTCGCTATTACACGTTGATAGAGCCCCTAGGATTCTTGCTTGACGACCAGCAGTATGATGGCGATCATATACGTGGGAGCTGGGGTCTATAAGCACATCCTTAAAAGGTCCCTAGTCGTAGGAGTTTCGAGACAGGGTATCGATACTCCATTAGTAGACTAGTGTATACAGTCGAGACCCCGACGAGGGGCGGTGGCCGGTCTCACAAGCCACTGGTGTCAGTTGGTTCACCTAAGATGTATACAGGTGCTCATTGGGTTATGAGTACACCGGACAGGACTCGCCGGGAACCTGCTAGTTGGTCTTATACCAGACGTCAGATAGCAGTTCCCAGGTGACATGTGTACAGGTTAGTTCATCGACCTGAGATCGTCATTTGTCTCGTGTGAGTTCCCACTGTGCTTTGATTACTACCCTACCACGGCTCAAAGGAGTCGTGCAAACAGGTTTTAGTTGGGTACAGTCCCGAGCCACATGGAGGCAGTGAGCGGATCTGCAGGGGTTCGTCTCTCCCGGTATTGGGGGTGAGGTCGCGCTGTGTCTAGGAGAGCCATTACGCAAAGCCCTCGGCCGAGGCAGGAGATTTACTGGTAGGTATTCCAGTAGTATCTCAGGGCGTTCTGGGCTACGCTCCGACACGACTTGTACCGCTTTTGGGGGTCTGACTTTTACCAACCCCCTAGGCCCGCCATGCGATGCTCATAGACGAACGGACCGGACTGTACGGATATTGTCACTGACAGGCTCAGTAGGGTGTCAGGATGAGTTCGCTCATCGACGTCCCTTTTTAGTCAATAGCTGGTGGCCCGTCATGTATTGGCTTATACCTCTGACGTGCCAGTGGTTAAATCCACAGCCATAGTATTGACGAGTCTTTAGAGTCCACCACACTTTCAGTTACTCAGCTTTCGGGCGAAACGCTGTAGAGGCCGTATGGAGATATGGCAGGGTCCGATCAGATACGTGCGGTATTGCATGGATCAGGATCAGACGGTTTGTACTAGTAGCCGTATGGGTATATGGCAGGGTTCGATCAGATACGTGCGGTATTGCACCGATCAGGATCGAACGGTTTTTACTAGCCGGCTTTGGTTTAAGCCGGTCCTAGTTTAGTACAGTGTAGATTTTGTCTCTTTGCATTTGTATCCGGTCGGAATACAGATGCGGGTGTGTATGCACAGTGTCGGGGTTTTCCTGTAATTTATTACGGGACCAGTTTTCTGGAGTTGCCAGTTTGCATTCCGTTCCGGCCGGTTTTCCTTTGTTCTTTCCCGGCCGGACTTTTCCGATGGAGGGGGTAATTTGCAGTTTTGCAAATTACACTTTGTGGGGGGGTTTCTTGTAAAAGTATTGATTATGATAAGCATCTTTTCTTTCATCCATGCATGCATTTATGTGAGATGAGAAAGGGTATTGGTTTGTAAGAAAAAGCATGGTGTATGTTTTTGATATGGTCACCTCCTTACTTTATCCTGCAATAACCTCCCTTCTTGTTTTGCTTTTGGATTTTCCTCCACCATAAAAAGTCTTGGCCGGCCACTTCATTTGGAGATGATGGATCATTTCATTTTTGGTGAGGGTGTGGGAAAATTATTGTTTCATATCATTTTTCATTGCCTCAAAAATCCCCAAGTTCATATCACCTTGATTCCTCCATCATGGCAACAAAAACCCCATTGAGACAAAGCGTATTCTACACTACACTTTCTACAGCAAATCTTGAGCATGTCGAGTTGCCGGCTTCATGCTCGAGTTGCCTCGGTATTGAGGCGGGAGCCCGTAAAAGACGAAGGCGATGTGGTGCCCTTTCCGGCGAGGAGGCGACGATGTGGAGCCAAGACTTTCCGCGGGAGATCGGGATGATGAAGAGAAGACCGGAGGACTCGGATCACTCGGTATACATCTCTTCCCTATCTCTTGATTGCTAGCATTAGGTTAATGGTTAACGATCCGGGTAATTGTCCGCGGTAGCGCCGGTTTCCGAGTAAGGAAAATTTTTGATTCCGCATTTTGGCCTCGAGTAAGAGGCCGGGGCGCTGCCGTGGCGCAACAATAGCCAGTCGAACACAGCACAACATCAACTCCCTATACCGGGAGAGACGAATCCCCTCCTATCGCTCATTCCCTCCATATGATTCGGGACTGTACCCAAAAGCCACCATTTTGCACACCCTCTTGGACGTGGTAAGGTGGAAATCAAAGCACGGTGGGAATCACACAAGTCTCTATGACGATCTCGGGTTTACAGACTAACCTGTATCAGTGTCACCAGAGAACTGCCATCTGATGTGAGGTATAATACCATCTGGGAGTTCTCAGCGAGTCCGTCCAGTGTACCCAGTCTCCACTGAGCACCCGTACACCATCTCTGATGTCAAAACACCAATGGGTATGGGATCATCCATCGCCCATCATATAGGTCAAGATGCGTATACGCTAGTCTACTCTGGTGTATCGATGCCCTGTCTCGATACACCCTCGACTAGGAACAGTTATAGGATGTACTCATCGACTACCGTGGCCCCACTAGTATGATCTCATCATAGTCCCAATAGTCGAGTACAGATCCTAAGGGCTTTATCAACATGTGAAAGTAAGACAGTAAACTAATATAAGTCAACATGTTAAGATAAAGTGAAACCAAATAGCATACTATCATGACGAGAAAGAAAGTCCTCTCTATATATATCCAAGCATCCATTATAATATACATCATATGTACAACAATGGCCTCTAGGGCATATATATAACTAACATTATGATATTTATAATGGATCGCTTGGGCGATGTATACTTCCATATGATAATATGTGTTGATGATATCGGATTGTATGAGACTTTAGATCAGTAGCCAGATCATGATATTGTTGATGATATTAGTAGTGTACCCGACTTAGATCAGTACCCCTGCTCACGATATGTGATGATGTGGATACCAGATGAACAATGAGATAAATGTGATACTTGATTCGTACCCAGATTTAGGATGCCATACGATAGTTTTACCGTACGAGATATAGTTATGAGGATAGATCCGCACTCTTGACTTGAGAATGTCATACTATTTATTGTATCGTATGTAATACTATTGAGGCGAGATCACCGACTACTAGATATATATATATATATATATATCGACTCAGACTTAGGTGGATTCCCTTACCCTTTTGACTGGGCTCGAGTCATACTCATTTTCAAAAGTGGAGAATCGTGAGTATCTTAAATACCAAACTGTATGACTCGTATTTTGGGTAGGTATATTTTTCAGTGTTGCTATTACTACATCACCGTCTGTATATTCATGATGTTTCATCGCATTACATGCTTGTACGTATGTTATCTGTAATTATCATGAAACCCTTCTGTCAGGACACCAGCACCATTACCGATGATGCGTATGTTCGACGTACACCTGCTTGCCGGCTCACACACATCATCACCGGTAATTGCCATGTCACGTACACTTTAGAAAATACTATTCATGGACATAGCTTGCTAGTTGATAGTTGCAACATGCTATAACTTTCTTATGCTAGTTAACTATTGTATTTATTGCATGATATCAGATGCATTCATATATTAATTGGTCATGCAATATTATGGAGATTTATGCCGGTTTTCATTGTTATTGACATGGTGACTTGATGATTTCGGATTCTTCTTGATATTTTCTGGATTTGGAAACCGCATATGAAAGTTTTGTAAACTGATGAATTATTTTAAAAAGAAAAATGTGGTTTCCCTTGACATGTTGAGTATTGTCCACCATGGTATTTTCTCGGTTCTGAGATGTTTTCGAGACCCGATTCAAGGAGTTGGATGAACCGTCTTGGGTATATGGTGGGCTAGGTAAGGTACCCCGCGGTAAGAAGCTCGAGTTGTAGACGATGATCCCGGCAGGGGCAGACTGCCTACCGGTGATTTTACCTGGCGCGGAGGATATCCGGAGGATATCGTTCGTGGTCGTGTGATTGATGATATGGGCCGATCCGGACTGACGGAGCCCGAGTTATTGAGATATTGAGACTTGAGACACTGAGGTATTGAGATTTGATTATACAGGCCAGTTCAGATAGCCGGAGCCTGAGATATTGAGATACTGAGATTTATGTTTTGTGTCGATGTTGGACACTATTTTATCTGTCGATTTCGTTGATGATACGCGATTTATATACATGCAGAAATCTCATTAAATAAAGAAAACAGTTGTCTCATTCACGATGTATTCTGTTTCATTTGTAATGCATTCATACATCATATATCTGATATGTTGCTATCTGAGGTACTAACACGAGCATGTAGTATTACACTTATACATAGATGGACCAGAATATTTATTTGAGGATATTACTTGATATGACCTAGGATAGCGTCATGCATGCGATTTCTACTCGTAGATATTTTCTACTCACGAGTTGGCAACTCACCCCTACTGTGCCACGGTTCCTTGCAGGTTTTGCCGTACAGGTTTCGTTGCGGCTTTGCTGGCACACTGTTCTTTCCGGTGATTGCTTTGCTAGGTGGGATCTTTTGCATCAGGACCACCATTGTATATTTGTTATTTCAGTTGTATCTAGTAAAACTCCATCAACCAGACTTGTATATTTGATCGAGATAGGTGACCTGTGTATATTCTTTCGACCTTAGAGTCGCGCGTTGTATTATTATGGTTTTCCTCTGAGTTTCTTGATGATGTTGGATTTTTATCCTGAGTTTGATCCTCGCCTTTCGGCATTGTATATTATACTGCATTGTGTGCTTTTGTCCGTCGATTGATAAAGAGCTAGCTCCCGCTTGGGGATGCCTTTATTCATTATATATGCTTTATCAGGTTTTGTACCCGTTTGGGGTCAGTATTTACAAAGGAAACTCTGCCGAAATTTTTAGAAAAGACTTGAGGTTTTAAGGATTAAATACTTCGGCTTATGTTGTTAAACTTCTTTCTTTAAATTGGTTTTTCCTTCACTCTACTGTTTTACTTAGTTTGGACTTCTAGGTTTTGGCTTACTTAGATTACGTACGCCTCGAGACGTTTCGTAGTTTGAGTGCCGGTCATGTTCCGTACTTTTCGGGCCGTGACACTCCCGGTATTGGGAGTTGATATTGCGCTATACTCGATTAGCCATAACAGGAAATCCCTGGCCAGGGTTGCTGAGATTTACTATTAAGTGTTACCTGTAGTTTCTCGAACCGTTATGGACCTTGCATCGGCATGACTTATCGGGCTATTGGGGTATGACGTTATACCACCCCCAGGCTGTGATATGCGACATATCTGACGAAGAGACCGGACTGTACGGTAGTGTTACTGAGTGGATTTGCAGGAGTACAAGCAGACTTGCTTGTTGATCTTCAGATCTCTCAATACCCGGGTGGCCGTTACGTTTAGCAGACCGCTTGCAACTTGTGGGTGTTTGATATGATTATCACCTACTGCCGGCATATTGATGAGTCTTTAGAGTCCCACACAGAGGTTTCTTGGCTCAAGCAAAACGGAGTAGGAGCACATATATGATATGTGCAGGACCGAGATTAATGCGTGTATGTGATAGCGCATTCTATTCTCGTGATGCGTGACATGATTGGTTATATGTGATATAGTCGGGTTATCGGATCAAGGGTTGATTCGATAAGATGTTACATTTGATATTTGTCGGTTATATGTGATATAGCCGGATTATTAAATCAAGTGTTGATTTGCTAATTTAATGTATAATTATATATTTGATATATTACATTACATTAACTAGTATTAGCTCACTTAAGATTTCTTTTCTCACATTTGATACACTTTACATATATGTGATATATGTATTGTTTTCTATTTGTACACAAAATATATGTGTGATATATATTGTTGTGTCATGCTAGGTTACACTTGCAACATAAATGTATGAGACTTTTACCATGCTAGGGTTAAAGCTAGGGATTGATATTTATCACTTAAGTTATTACAAAATAGTGAAGACTTAGTCAATGTTTCAAGCTTGGATGAAGCTTGTAGAACATTGACCAAGTCCACTCTTTTGTCATTCCTTAAGGTATTTGTTAACCCAACCTTAACCCTTGACCTTGGTTTATTCTCTATATGAGTTAGGCATGATACTTACTCACACATGGTTGAAATTCTAATCTCACTCTCTCATGAGTTTCATTTCTTCTTCTTCTTCAACAAAAGAAAAGGCTTGCTAGGGTTTTTTCTAAGTGAAGATTTAGTGTGAGAAAAATAAATCTAAAGTGAGCCCACTTCCTACTTCATCAGCCCCTACTACTTGCCTTTTAGTTTATGGTGTTTGCTTCACTAATCTCACCATTAGTGAAAAAATAGCTTGGGTTAGTGTCTCCTCGACGTAAATCATCTTCGGCCTCAAAGACTTCGATGCAAGCTTATTCATTTCTTCATGGGAGTCTCTCTAGAGTTTGGGAGTTCGTGATCGCAGCGAAAGGACTACTACACGAAGCTATTGAAGTGAAGGACCAGTCTACAAAGGTTGTATTCCTTGTTCACTTTAGATGTAAAGTGTTTACATAATATTTAGTCGGATTTTCTAGTAGCGGTTCTAAGGTTAAGGTTTACTAGAACGGCAAATTTTGTAAATGGGTATAAACGATGCCTCCCGAAAACTTGCTGCCATGCTAGGCAACCCAACAGTGGTATCAGATCCATGCTAGAAAATTAGACGATGTTTGCTAGGATTACGAAACCGAAACTACTCCGAAACACCCGATACAAAATCTAGTTTCTGTCGAATTTTTTGGGGTGTCAAAATTTTTTTTAAACAACAGCAGAATGTTGTATGTGATATAACATGAACACTAGCAAAATTTGAGGCATTTTTGTGCAATTTTGGCCGGCCACAACCCCCCCCCAAAACCGGCCAAAATCCGAGCAAACCCCTTCAAATTTTGTCTGTGTTCCAGTCTCTGGGTTTTGGTGTTTCAGGTGTTGTTTGTTTTTACTAAATTTTCATGTGATGTTAACTTAAAGCAAAGGAAATTCGGAGTGTTTCGTAATCGTAATTCTAACATGTATTCGGGTTATTTAGACGATGTTAAAAAGTTTGAACGGATATTAATAACCCAATTTTTCCGCAGCTGGAAATTTTTCAGGAGTTGGATTTTTCCGAGTTTAAAATTTTCAGAAAATCTTGCAAGCGATTCTGTGGACCCTCTAGAAGAACGAAACCCTAACTCGATTATCGTCAGAACCGCCATCAAACCCTAGGGTTTGTGGTAGTTCAGCAGTGCCACATGTGAGGCATTGGTTGACCCTTCTACGGCTGGTTCATAGGAGCTGTGGCAGTTTCTGGGTACTTTTTGAACTCCGCTCAAGTGTTGAGCTTATTGGGAAATTTTGGGTGCTTGATTATTCAATCAAAAAGTTTAACTTCGTCTAGCTATCTGTGATTGTGATACAATATTTGGAATCCATAAATTGTTATGAGATAACTAGTTTGAATTTTATAAATCTAGCAGTTTAGACCCATTTGATCGGTTGCCACGGGATTTTGATGTTGATCAAAAGTCCGTCGCAATTACGTAGTGTACACAGATACTCGCCGGGTAACCTTAATAGATAGCCATGCTCCATAGCCCCGACCAAGTGACTTTAGGAGAACCTCGTCACCAAAAGCATCCGTTCGGGTGCTCGCGGCTGCGGTGTTCCGCCTTAGTGCGCTTCGTCGACGGCACCGGGGTGTGTGGCCGTCTACTAAAGTTCCCAACGAGCATTCGATCAGGTTATCAGGAATCTTGTTGAATTACCCGACAGGTTATTGGAAAGTGTTTTCAATATTGAGACTAAAATGCGTGGTTTATAATTGTTAGGCATGTGATGTCTAAGGAATTCATTTGGTTATGCATGAAATCCAAAGTATGTGATACATTGGGTTTATAATGTCTAAGGTGGTTACAGATTCCAATTGTTGTAGTTTTTCACTTTCTTTTCTGCGACCGTAAGTGTAATATGTGGTGTATCGCCGGTTTCGGTGCTATATGTCAACGACAATTATGATATGCATATTTACTCACGTTGATAACATGTGATGTTATGTGTTACTGTGATATGTTATATTGGATCGTCGTGTTTTGAATAGCCGGGGGTTTTATGTAAAATGGGGGTTTTTATTTTCATTCATGTAAAATTCATTGTATGTAATATTATTTTATTGGGGCACTTCCAGATTGAGAATGATGTCACCATTATATATTATTTACTTTTCCGCATTAGAATAGACCCAAGGCGGGGAGCACAAGTAACCGGGTTCCAGGGTACAGTAGGAGACCATCTCGAGGAGTCGAGACCGGGTCTCCTAACTCTAGAATTGGTATGGTTGCTTGCCGCTCTCGTAGGGGTCTAAGGTTGTGGGTTTGGCTATTCATCACGACCGTGGAATCCGCGTTTTTACTGGCTTAAATAAAACACGGAATTCTTAGTATATCTAATATTTCATATGTGATTCTTCTGCTGCTCATATTCTGTGATGTGATCACTTGATATGTTCTGAGACGAATGCCTATATTATATATATGAGATATAATAAATATTGTTGCTTTCATTTCTTATGTGATGCTTAGGAAGCATAACAAATGGGACTTCATTAATGAGATTAATGAAATAAAAGAAACCTAAAGATGTTGTAGGAACTTGTTTTAAAAACGGGTAGCTCTAGTTCTTGCTTTGCATAGCGGTATTCCTTATAGAATATCCAGCACCTTATTCGATAAGGAAAGAGCCGAGATCCCTTCACCGGGAGTGACCTTATTAGCGAAACTAGCAGATGCTACAAACTCGGTTTGTCTTTTGATTGCTTTTATAGTTTTTGCTTTGTATAGTGGTATTTGTGAAATATCCTGCACCTTATTCGATAAGGAAAGAGCCGAGATCCCTTCACCGGGAGTGACCTCTTTAGCAAAACTAGTAAAAGCCTCAAAAACACTCCATTTTCAAAATCACTCGATTCTACGACGATATCAAGTTCATTACGCAAAAGGTTTTCTTAAAAAACCTGTCATAGCCCTCCGTCATTTCAGATAAGTAATTCTTAGTATTCGTGCTGCGTTTGTTGACCTTAGCCAAGGCATATTGTGCGATAGCTAATTAGTGCTTATCTGCAAGCATATGATGCGACTGAGTTAAGATAGTCATACGGCTTTGTTGACTTTAGCCAAGGGTCGTACGGGTGGGTTTAATTCAATCAAGAAATGACAGGTTGAACTTGGCTAGCGCTTATGATTTGTTGACCTTAGCCAAGGTCATAAGTTGCTAGGGAAAAACCATTATCGGGAATTTCAAGTGTTGAAATTTGCAATGAGATTGCATACCTTCTATGAGATAGTTGGATCCCGATACCCACTGCGAGTAAGAGTTACTCCTGGAAGAGTTTTACACATTACAATTAACCGATCAAGTAAGTGTCTAGAAAGGTGTTAATGAGGTTATGCACCTGGGAAAACGAGGTTTATTTTAATTAGGTCCATGCGAAAGCATCTGGAACCTCCCTCAAAGTACCGACACTGTCCTGGCCGAAAGATTGGCAAATTTGTAGGGTGTAATTAATCCCGGCTAGTCTTACCTTTTAGGATTTGAAGGTAGATTTGACTAAAACAGTGGGAGCCATCCTGATTAGATAAACTAATAACCAATCGAACCCTGCAAGAGCGACACAGAGTGTTTTCTTCTCTCTCTCTCCTGGTAGCCACCATGTCACGCCTTAATCAAGATAATAATATGGATGCATTAGCCGAACCTGCTTATTATACTGAGCTAGGGAACGTTGGTTCCGCTCTATCTTATAACTGTTATAAGTTCGAACAGGAAATAGGGGAATATCCGGATTCCCATGCGACCCAATCGAGAAATAAGCATGCTGATGCATATTCTTCGGCTGTGTTCAATACCAAGAACTATTTCTCAGTATTCTTTACGTCCTACGTATGAGATACCGGATTAGGATCCCACATATGTAAGAGTTACATGGGCTACAGAAAGGTAGAGAACTGAGAAAGGGTGATATGTCTCTAAGTGTTAGAGAATGGTGCAATTGTTGCAGCCAAGTATAATAGGCAGATATCACCTTGTATTCCCAAATGTTGAATACATTGATTCTGAATAAGTGTTAATACATACCAAACCTGATATACAACATTACATCAGATTCTTTATTAAGTTAAAAAAGGATATAATTATGTATTGGAGGATAATGTTGAGAACATTTTCCTGAATCAGGAGTTGATTCGATCAGGTACGCTATATAATAGTATATACGTTCTAAATCAAACCATAATTCAAAGTATCTAGAACACACACAAGAGGAATAGTTCAGAAATGAACGAATCCTTCTTATGACATTATAGACTAGGTCATATCAATGCGACACGGCCAGCTAAGTTACATAAGGATGAATATGAGAATCTGTTCGAATTTTCATCTTATGATACTTGCCAGTCATGTCTCAAAGGTAAAATGATCAATACTTCGTTTACTGGAAACAGAGAAAGAGTTAGTGAACTCTTGGGATTGATACATGATGATGTATACGATCCAATGTTTACAAATGCCAGGCTTGGTTCTTCATACTTTGTTATATTCATCGACTATCTCTCAGGATTCGGACATATGTTCCTGTTGAAACACAAGTCTGAAACTTTTGAGAAATTCAAAGGAATATAAGCTTGAAGTTGAGAACCAGACGGGTGGAAGTATTAAAGTCCTTCGATGTGATCGAGGAGGAGAATACTTGGGCATGGAGTTCCTGGATTATTTAAAGGAGAATGTGATTCTCTCTCAGCTTACTCCTTCGACTACACCACAGCACAACGGTGTATCGGGACGGAGGTATCACACCCTATGAGATATGGTGCGCTCTATGATGAGTACTGCTGAGTTACCTGTTTCCTTTTAATGTTATGCACTTGAGAAGCTGCATACCTATTGAATGGGGTTCCGTCCAAATCAGCGCCTACCACTATATATGAGATATGGTGTGGAAAGAGACCATGTCTTAAACGAGTTAAGATATGGGGCTGTCCGGCCTATGTTGAAAGGCAGAATCCGTACAAGCTCGAGGCAAGGTCAGTCCTGTATAAGTTTGTTAGGATATCCCAAACATTTGCAAAGGAATATCTTCTACCACACAGAGGAGCAAAATGTGTTTTGTTTCTCAGCTTGCCACCATTTCAGAAAAGGAATTTCTTGTGAAGAAATTTATGGTCATGAGGTAGAACTGGAAGTTGTTTTAGCTAGACAAACTAACAGCTGATGATTTGGTAGGACCAAAGAATTCAACAGTCTCCAACTAACCTCAGCCTCTCCGTGAATATGGTAGGGTTCCTCATCCACATGAGAGATACTACGGTATTCTTGGTGACAGTGGGAGCGAGGATTGCATCATGAGATGATGGCCCAACTAGGTTCAGGAAGGCCATCACGAGTGGCGACTCAGTGAAGTGGCTGGATGCTATGCGATCAAAGATGGAATCTATATACACCAATAAAATATGAATTTGAATGTTGCACCTGAAGGGATAAAACCCATTGGGAGAAAAAGGATCTTGAGAAGATTCTTGATGTAAATGGAAAAGTTGAAACTTTTAAAGCTATGCTTAAGTCCATCAGGATCAATGCAAGTATCGCGGAGTTGGAACATTTGTTTTGTGTGGTAGTCAAAGAGTTTGACATCATCAAAAAGGTAGATGAACCATGTATATACAAGAAGGTTGTAGAGAGTAAGGTTGTCGTCCAGGTATTGTACATAGATGACATACTCTTGATAGGAAATGGTTTCCTATGCTACATTCGGTCAAGCTCCTCTTATGTCATGACCCAAAATGGCACGTGACTGGCACTTGAATCATATAAAGTCTATAGGACCCCATCTAATTCAAGTAAGCCAAAAATCCCAGAAATCTAGACCATTTTAAAAGAAGAAGGTGAAGAAAACTTATTTTAAAGAAAGTGGTTTTAATAACATAAGCCGAATATGCATTTTTAAAATCTCAAGTCCTTTCTGAAAATTTTGGCAGAGTTTCCTTTGTAAATACTGACCCCAAAAAGGGACAACATGCATAATATGAATAAAGGCATCCCCAAGCGGGAGCTAGCTCTTCGTCAAATGACGGTCATAACTACGCAAACAATATAATATACAACGCCAAGGGCGAGGATCAAAACTCAAAGGAAACCAATAATATCAAGAAAAACCACAATAATACATCACGCGACTCTAAGGTCGAAATAATATACAACTGGTCTCTAAGTCAAATAAATAATACAGGTTTGGTTTATGGAGTTTCTAGATACAACTGAAATAAATAAAAGGTATAATGGTGGTCACGATGCAGGTGAACCCACCTACCAAAGCAATCACCTGGAAGGAGCGGTGTGCTAGTAAAGCCGCAACGAACCTGTACGGCAAATCCTGCAAGAAACTGTGGCACAACGGGGGTGAGTTGCCAACTCGTGAGTAAAAAACATCACAGAGCAGAAATCAAATGTATGACTCAATCCTAGGTCATACGATCAGTAATATCCTCAATATGATATAGTCTGAAGCATCTAAATATGACATGGGTAAACATCTATACATATGTATAATACCAAGTGCTCGTGTGAGTGCCTCAGGTAGTAAAATATCATAAACATGAGGTATGAATGCAATATAATGAAAACAGAATGCATCATGTATGAGAAAACTGTTTTCTTAATTCAGTGAGATTTCTGTATATTTAAATCGAGGTATCATCAATGAAATCAACATAGAATTAGTGTCAAGCATCGACACAAAATATAAATCTCAATATCTCAGCCTCCGGCAATCCAGACTGGCCTGTATCCTCGAATCTCAATATCTAGGGCTCCGGCTATCCGGACTGGCCCATAACATCAAATCTCAAAACCTCAGGCTTCGGCTATCCGGACTGGCCTGTACTCCGATCGGTATCCTCCGGATATCCGTCGAGTCACAATATAATCACTAGTCAGTAGTGCTCCCCTGTCACAGGCTCAACGCCATCATCTGCGACCTTCTCGTCCCGGGGTACCGCACTGGGTCTACCATGCACCCACAGATGGTTCCTCCTCCTCCTCGAATCGAGTGTATGATATCGCTCAAGGACCGAGAAAACTCATGGTGGACATATCTCAAATCATATCAGGAGAAATCTGCATTTTCTATCTTTTAAAAAGATGATAAGTTTATAAATCTTTGCGGTTTCTCTAAATCCAGAAATCTCATGGAAAAATCCGAAATCCAAACTGAAAAGTCAATAATAATGAATACTGGGCTACGGCATTCCGGACTGGCCCTTTTTTATATTGCATGAAAAATGAATATATAACTATGCATGAATATCACAATAAATGTATGCAATATCTAATCTAGCACACTAATAATATATCAGAACTATCAGTTAACAAGCGATATCAATGAAACAATATTCTCTAAAGTGTGCGTGACATGGCAATTACCGATGATGATGTGTGTGAGCCGGCAAGCAGGTGTATGTGGAGTATACGCATCATCGGTAATGGTGCTGGTGTCCTGACAGCATTATTTTAATAACCGCTAATGTAAACACAATATAAGCATGCAATGCGATGCGAACAGTAAGAATATGCAGAACATGAATAATAACGCAATGGGTATGAATATAAACATTAATGTAAATGAGTCAATACATGTTTTGCCATTTGAAATAACACGAATCGTAGTGTTTAGAAAATAGGGCTACGGTGTTTTTAAGAAAAGGCACATCCTTTGAAATATCCGTAGAATCCCTTGGTCTGTCTTTAAAATACTCACGATTCGTTAGTTTTGAAATAGGTATGAATCGAGTCTAGTCTAACATCTACAAGTAAACTACTGGACTAAACTAACAGACTAATCGAAAAGGGTAAAGAAAACTACCTAAGTCTGAGTCGATATATGTATATATATAATAGTCGGTTATCCCGCCTCAATAGTATCCCATACGATATACTATATAATCTGACATCCTCGAGTCAAGAGTGCGGATCTTGTTGGATATATATGCCGTAGAGGCCTTCATTGTATAGGATGCTAGGGATATATGTGTACATGACAATCTTTCTTGATATGATAGTACGCTATTTGGTTTGTCTTTATCTTAACATGTGATATATTTTACTTTGTATTTCATATATTGTATACATGTTGATAAAGCCCGTAGGGTGTATGCCTGACTACCGGCATTGTGATGGCAGTCATACTTGTAGGAGCTGGATGGTCAATAGGCGCATCCTTAAATGTCCCTAGTCGCAGGAATATCGAGACTAGACATCGATACTCCAGAGTAGACTAGTGTATACATATCTAGACCCTGACGATGGGCGATGGATTGGTCCCGCAGACATTGGTGATGTGCACCTAAGATTGTATACAGATGCTCACTGGGTGTGAGTACACTGGACAGGACTCGCCGAGAACTGATTAGATGGTATTATACCAAGCGTCAGATAGCAGTTCTCAGGTGACATGTGTGCAGATAGTCTCTCGACTTGAGGTCGTCATTTGTCTCGTGTGAGTTCCCACTGTGCTTTGATTACTACCCTGCCACGACTCAAAGGAGTCATGCAAACAGGTTTTAATTGGGTACAGTCCCGAGCCACATGGAGGCAGTGAGCGACTGTTAGGGATTCGTCTCTCCTGGTATATGGAGTCGATATCGCACTGTGATTGATTGGTCATTACCATAAGTCCCTGGCCAGGGCTGATTGAGAATTACTGGTGGACGGACCAGTAGATTCTCGGATGGTCTTGAGCCACCCTGACACGACATGTACGGTTATTAGGGGTCTGACATTTTCCACCACCCTAGACATTACATGCGATACTCTCAGTCGAACAGACCGGACTACATGGATATTGTCTCGGACAGGCTCAGTAGGGGTTACAGACGAGTTCGCTCGTCAGCCTCCTTTTCGACACGTACCTGGGTTGCCGTTACGTACAGCTAGTGCCACTGACGGACTTGTGGTTAAACCCACTGCCAGCGTACTGTCGAGTCTTTAGAGTCCCACACAGAGGTTTTTCCTGGATCAGGCGAGACGATGTAGACGCCGTATGGTCTTACGGCAGGGTTTCGATCACATTCATGTACTGGCTACTCGAATGACGTTCGGACAGATAATACTAGTGCGCTTTGGTTTAAGCCGGATCCTAATATTGTAGTATTGGATTATACTGGTCTCTGTGTATCCGTATTTTTCGGAATACGGATACGGGTATGAAAATACGGTGAGGGCATTCTTGTAATTTCACAAGGATGGGCTTCTAGAAGGAGACACCTCATTATAGATTTATTCTTTTTTCATAAAGGATTAATGAGGTGGATATTAGGAGATTTTTTAGGAATGGGTTGCAAGCATGGCTTTGGAATTGTTTATTCACTTTGGAGCTACTATTCAAGCATGGTTGTTATTTATGTGATTAAATAATTCTATGGTTGAATTATTAGCCAAATACTTAGCCATTCTCACAACTCATTCTCTACTCATTCTAAAAAATGCATTCTCTCTCCTACGTTTTATTCTCTCCTTCTCCCTCAAGCTCATACACGCATGTATTGCAAAACAATGAGCTTTGAGATCAACTAGTCCAATACACATTCTCACTACATCTACTTAGTCATTTTCCCTAGCAAGCAAGATCACTAAGTTATCTCATGGAGGTTAGAGCTTGACCATAGGCCCTCGGGTGGATCCATCTTCGGTGCAAAGGAGACTGGCAACCGAACTCTTTCAAGACCTAGAAGAAGCAAAATAAAGGAGAACAAGAGGAAGCTTGAACCAAAGAGCAAAGAGACACTTGAAGACCCGAAGGACTAAGAACGAGGGTATAACTCTTGAAAATAGTAGTTAGCTCTCTCTCTTAGTCTATTTTTGTTCGCTAAGGCTTAATAAAGATCCTAAAAGTGGAATAAGTCTATGTTGCAAAGCTAAAATAAGTTTCTTTTGTTATGAGAAAAATCATTTTTAAAGTATTCCGCCTCCCCGCGAGCTGTGGCATGTGCATCATAGACTTACACTAGTATCAGAGCCTAATTAAACCCTGGCTAACAGTTTAAACGAAGTAAGAAACTACGAAACCGAAACAACTACGAAAACAACGAAACACGAATCGAAGTTTCTGTCAATTTTTGCAGAGCCTCTGAAAATTTTTCAAACTGTTGCAGAGTGCTCCTTTTACTGTCAAATGAACACAGAACAAAAACGAGGTAATTCCACCTAAAGGTAGCCGGCCACATGGCCTCTTTTTCCGATCTCACCGGCCCTGTAGGGTTGTCTTTCCTTGAATTTTGTTCTGTGTTCTCATATCTTGGATTTGGGGTTTCAGGTCTTGTTTGCAATTTCAAATTTTGACTGCACTGTTAAACTTGTTCTATGGCAATCTCGTAGTGCTTCGAAGTCGTAATTTTTACCGTCGTTTATATTTTTCGGTTTTTATTTGTGATGATATATGTGTTTCAAAACGTCCGCTAATCGCTATACGTCGGTGTAACATTTCAGGAAAATAAAATATTATTTTTGGGAATTTTTATAATTAAATAATAATTATATTGAATATTTTAATAAGGCGGTAAAATTAAATACCGATAAATTTGGGGAAAATTTGGAAAATTATAGAAATTACTAAAAAGATGGTGCTTTGTGTAATTTATGCAAATTATGAAATTCTATGATTTATTTTGCGCCATTTTAGCGCTAATCGTGATTAAATATCACTAATCGCAAATTAAGCGTGTTTTGTGCACATGACATGCACCATATCATTGTCACACTTGTTACATTTTTCTATCACGGCTTTTTCCTTATTTTTATCATGCATGGCTTTTTAAAAGAAAAGAAAAGAGAAAGGAAAAGTCAAAGAGGCATCATGATGACAAGAGGTATGGGCATGAGAGAGAGGGTGAGGGGTCAACCTAGCATGGCTCTCATTTTGTTTTCATTCATCCTTCATCCCCTTCATCTTTTCCTCTCCTCCCTCACTCCCATGGCAGCACCTCATTTCCCGCTCCTCTTAAACCCACAAAACAACATCAAATATTCACCAAAAGCACATCTCATTTCCACAAAAAGCATGCACAAGCTCAAGGGAAGCACATTGGACCAAGAAAAATCATATTTTGAGGACCTTGGGCAACTCAAGAATTTTCTTGAGTTGCCAATTGAGGTAATTTCTGCACCTTTAGATTAGTATTTAAATTCTTTAACCATCCATATATGTTTAGTATCGATATCGAGTGGTTTTGTGAACCTAGAAAATTCTAGATGAGGGTTTTGAGAAATTTTGAATTGTGAAGTGTAATTGAGATTAGTAGAGACCTTATGACCCCTGTAGGGATTGTATCTTGGACTGAAACCATAGAATAAACCTCGGAATACCAACTTAGAAACCTCGACATCGAAAACTGTGAAAATATGGTGGAAATTGGAAATCTGCTAACACTCGGGGACCTGAAAAATTATTTAGCAAAGACAGTGATACATGCAAGCAACCTAGGACCCCCCACTGAAACCCTAGCCTGAAATCCTAGCCCATACTTCCCAAACTTGGCCGCAAATATATTCGTTCTGGCCGCAATTTGCGGCCAGACCTGGTTCATTTGGGTTCGTGTTGATTTTGAGGCTTTATCTCCAGTAAACTAGACCCACCATGTATGCAAAATTGGCTAATTTCACCTAGGGTAAAATCTGGGACCATTTTCATGAGTTGCTGTTTTGATTCGGGTTTTTGTTTTGCGTATTTTGAATTCTGGATTTTAGGAATTTGGTTTTAACTCGATGGTTTGACGTTTGTACGACGATATCGAGAGTTGTTTGATGGTTTTGAAGGCGTAGTCCGTAGGCTCGAACCTATAGGATTTTAGCGTGTTGTTTTGGCTTTGATTTGGTTTTTAATGTGATACGATACCTTATGATGTGTAGGTACCCCATGTGGACTTCGAGACGACAAGCAAGCACGTGGCGATGTCGGCAATGGAAAGCGAAGAGCAAAGTGAGTAGATTATATCTACGGGGGAAGTCGGGTGGATGGCATATAACACCCCCGCAAAGTTATGAGAAATGATGGGATGTGATATATATACTTTTATATGTTAGTGTGTGATATGAACCTTAGTAAGAAAAGCTTTAGGAGATTAGGGGTTAGTATTAGCGAGAATTGAAGAAAGGACTTTAGGCAATTTCTTAGTCGTGAAACCCTAGAGTAATGATTTGCATATACGCACGTACACATACTCGCATATATTTACTTCCTTGTGCGTATTGGGGATATATATATTTTGGTATTCATATGCTTGGATGATGAGAATGTTATATGATACTTAGGAATGAGTCGATCTGATCGGGCATGATGCCGTGAGGCATTTAATATGTGACCGAGATATGTCATGATGTTATAGCGGATCGTTGGACGATGATACTATGTGGATGATGATATATATATGATAGTTGACATATGATTGAGATATGAGATAAGATATGTTAAGATAACTATAATGGATCGCTTGGGTGCTGTATACTTCTATATGATGTTAGGTGTTGATGACATCGGATTGTATGAGGCTGTAGATCAGTAGCCAGATCATGATTAGTGTTGATGATATTAGTAGTGTACTAGATTTAGATCAGTACCCCTGCTCACGATATGTGATGATGTGGATACCAGATGAATAATGAGATAAATGTGATATTTGAACCGTACCCAGATTTGGGATGCCGTACGATAGATTTACCATACGGGATATAGTTATGAGGATAGATCCGCACTCTTGACTCGAGGATGTCATATTATTTATTGTATCGTACGTGAAACTGTTGAGGCGAGATCACTGACTACTAGATATATATATAGATCGACTCAAACTTAGGTGGATTTCCTTACCCTTTTGACTGGGCTCGAGTCATACGCTTTTTCAAAAGTGGAGAATCATGGGATTTAAATACCAAACTGTATGGCCCGTATATTAGGTAGGTATATTTTCAGTGTTGCTGTTACTATATCGCTTTCTGTATATTCATGATGTTTCATCCCTTTGCATGCTTATGCATATGTTATTTGTAATTATCATGAAGCCCTGCTGTCAGGACACCAACACCATTACCGATGATGCGTATGTTCCATGTACACCTGCTTTCCGGCTCACACACATAATCATCGGTAATTGCCATGTCACGTACACTTTAGAAATACTATTCATTGACATAGCTTGCTGGTTGATAGTTGCAACATGTTATGGCTTTCCTATGCTAGTTTAACTATTGCATTTATTGCATGATATCAGATGCATTCATATATTCATTGGTCATGCAGTATTATGGATATTTATACCGGTATTCACTGTTTATTGATATCATGATTTTTATGATTTAGGATCCTTCTTGAGATTTCTGGATTTGGAAATCGCATGTGAAAGTTTTATAAACTGATGGTTTGTTTTAAAGAGATTGATGTGGTTTTCCTTGATATGATGCGTATTGTCCACCATGATGTTTTCTCGGTTCTGAGATGTTTTCGAGACCCGATTCGAGGATTTGGATGAACCGTCTCAGGTATATGGTGGGCCCGGTATGGTACCCCGGGGCAAGAAGCTCGAGTTGTAGACGATGAGCCCGGCAGGGGCAGACTGCCTACCGGTGATTTTACCTGGCGCGGCGGATATTCAGAGGATACCGTTCGTGGTCGTGTGATTGATGATATGGGCCGATCCGGACTGACGGAGCCTGAGGTATTGAGATTTTGAGATTTGAGACACTGAGATATTAAGATTTGATGATACAGGCCAGTCCGGATAGCCGGAGACTGAGGTATTGAGATACTGAGATTTATGTTTTGTGTCGATGCTGGACACTGTTTTATCTGTCGATTTCATTGATGATACGTGATTTATATACATACAGAAATCTTATTAAATAAAGAAAACAGTTGTCTCATTCACGATGTATTCTGTTTCATTTGTAATGCATTCATGAATCATATATTGGCTATGTTGCTATCTGAGGTACTGACACGAGCATATAGTATTACACTTATACATAGATGGACCGGGATATTTATTTGAGGATATGACTTGATATGACTTAGGATAGCGTCATGCATGCGGTTTCTATTCATAGATGTTTTCTACTCACGAGTTGGCAACTCACCCCTGTTGTGCGATAGTTTTTTGCAGGTTTTGCCATACAGGTTTCGTTGCGGTTTTACTGTCACACTATTCTTTCCGGGTGATTGCTTTGGTAGGTGGGTTCTTTTGCATCAGGACCACCATTGTATATTTGTTATTTCAGTTGTTTCTAGTAAAACTCCATCAACCAGACTTATATTATTTGATAGACATAGAAGACCAGTGCATATTCGTTCGACCTTTGAGTCGCGCGCTGTATTATTATGGTTTTCCTCTGGTTTCCTTGATGAGGTTAGATTTTTATCCTGAGTTTGATCATCGCCCTTTGGCGTTGTATATTATATTGCTTGCGTGATTGTGACTGTCAATTGACGAAGAGCTACCTCCCTCTTGGGGATGCCTTTATTCATTATATATGCTTTATCAAGTTTCGTACCCATTTGGGGTTAGTTTTTACAAAGGAAACTCTGCCGAAATTTTCAAAAAAGACTTGAGATTTTAAAAATACATACTTCGGCTTATGTTGTTAAACTTCTTGCTTTAAAAATTGGTTTTTCCTTCACTCTACTGCTTTACTTGGTTTGGATTTCTGGGTTTTGGCTTAATTAGATTATGTACGCCTCGAGACGTTTCGTAGTTAGTGCCGATCATGTTCCGTACTTTTCGGGTCGTGACAGTCGGTTAGTGGGGGTTGCACATATCTGTGTTTGATTGGCTTATGTATATGAACTTTATTGGATCGTCGATGATGAATAGCCGGGGGGTGTGAGATGAGTGTTTTCTTTTCTTTCATTCAATGTAATTTGTAATATTGATGTAATATTATTTTGCGGGGCACATCTGGGTTGAGGTTGTAGCCATCGTTGTACTTTTTTTTACTGTTTTACTCCTAGGATAGACCCAAGGAGGGGTGTACAAACTACTGGGTTCTTTGAAGTGCCGAGTGACCTACTCACTTTGTTTTGAGAGGTTGCTCCACTTCAGGAATTTGGCGGGTAGTTTGCCGCACCCGTAGGGGTCTAGGGTGGGGTTTTGGATATTCATCACGACCATGGAACCCGTCTTTCGTTCTGGGCTTAAACGAAGTGCGGAATTCCTAGTATATCCATTATGTTCATCTGTGATCTGGAATGCCTATTGCGTGCGACGAATAGATATATCTATATATGATATTTATTAGGCGTTGCTTATGTTTTACATCCGCGCTAGTCCAGCCCCCGCTCTGTCATTAGTTAAGTACCTAACGGGTGATGACGGGGCCCAGTGGCGAATACAGATGGCATAAGTGTATGTTGTATTTTCGTTGTTTTCTGCAATGGTAGGACTAATTGATGGGACAACATTAATTCATTAATGCAAATAAAATAAACCTAAACTAAATCGTTGAAACAATTTCAAAACCACTCGGTTTTCTTCAAAAAGCAAATTTTAAATGTGGAGCCTAAACCACTCCTTTTAAAAAGCTATCATGGTTCCTTCGATCATATCAAGTTCATTACGTTAACGGATTTACCAAAAACCAGCCGTAGCCCACCGTCATTTCAAATAAACAACATATCGTATTCATGCTATGTCTGTTGGCCTATGTCAAGGCATAGTGTATGGTAGCAATGTGTTGCTTATTTGTTGCATAGATAGATGCATTAGTTTAGGACAGTCGTACAGCCTTGTTGGACTACGTCAAGGGCGAGTACGGATGGATCTAAATTAATCGGGACAATGACGGGTAGAACTTGACTTGCATCTTATGATTTGTTGGCCTACATCAAGATCATAAGAGCTTGGGGTAAAAATCACATCGGGAGTTTCAAACATAAAGGAAACTTGCAGATTTAGCATATCTTCTGGAGTGTGGTGACTAGAGTGGCTTCCATCTAGGTCATCATACAATGACAGTTGGATCCTGATCCCACTGATGAATATGATTACTCTCGGGAGACTTTCTCACTTAACAATCAATGCTATAAACCAAGTAGGTGTCTAGAAAAGTGTTAGTGGGGCTACGCCTCCAGGGAAAAGAGGTTATATAATTAAGGAACTTCACGAAAGCGTTAGGAAACCTCCTTCGAAGTACCGACACTGGCATGGCTGAAAGGTTAAGCAAGTATTGTGACGTGCAATTAAATCCTGACTAATTCTTCTTTTAGGGTTTGAAGAAGGATTTGAGGAAACAGTGGGAGCCATCCTGTTTAGATAAACTAATAAACCATTCTAAACTTGCAAGAGCATATGCTGAGTGTTTCTTTTCTCTCTCTCTGGCAGCTACCATGACAGGACTAAAACTATTATTTGAAAAGAATACACTAACCGGGCCAAACTATAAGGATTGGCTAAGGAACATCAACATTTCACCAATTTATGACAAAGTTGCATATGTTACCACCGCTGTTCCTCCCCCTATCCCAGGACCAGATTCCTCAGTTGCGGACAAGGAAGTCCGCAAAACTTGGGATCTAGACTGTGAGAGAGCTAAGTGTATCGTGCTGGCGTCCATGAACAATGAACTCCAGAAACAGCACGAAAGTATGGATATTATATCCATCTTTCTCCATTGCAAGGAACTGTATGGAGAGCACTCCCGTAGCGCAAGGTACGAGACCTCAAGAAAACTATTCCAGATAAGGTTAGCTCCAGGATCACCTGTAGGAGAGCACGTCCTAAAGATGATCAGCCTCATTGAGGAACTCGCAAACCTGGGATGCGCGCTAGAGAATGAGTTGTACATCGACTTGATTTTGCAGTCCCTTCCCCACACCTTCTCTCAGTTCATGCTGAACTTCAACATGCACGAAATGGAAGCTGATCTTCCAAAGCTCCTCAACATGTTGAGGGTGGCAGAGACATGATTGATAGAGATTTTTTTATGCGCTTTCGCTTTTAAAAGATGAATCAAAGAATATTAACCGCAATCAAGAACGGCGTCGCTTCGTAGCTAGCCGGTTGAGTACGGGTCAGTCCACAGGGAGATGGATTTCTTATCTTTGTGTTCTAACGAGTTAATCCAAAATAATGGTGTTTTTATTTTAAGATCTAAGAGTTCATTTTTGTGATTTTAATTTAACAACTACGGTAGATAAATAAAATTAACAACTACGGCAGATAAATAAAATTTATAATTAGGGCAGAAAAGAAATTTATAACTAGGCCAGAAAAGTAATTAACTAGGGCAAGATAAAAAACATACTACTTTATTGATGCACTCTTTGACAATTACGTTGAATTGAAAATCTAAGATCTGGAATTTAGAAGAGGCATCTCTAAAGTGGCACCCAAAAGGAGGCACGCTCTAAAAAGAGCTGTAGGGTTCCTATTTATAGAAAATAGAAACCCTAGGGTTTACATCTGATCCATATCTAGAATTACAAAAATACCCTTAAGAAAACCGAGTCGATGCACCGACACGCACCACACGTGCACAGCACGGCCGCGGATCCGCGGCCATAAGCATGGTTTGGCCACGGTTCCCCAGCCATATGGTGGTCTTGTTGCATAATTTCTTCAGGGCTTCATTCTGTTGCTTTTTCCTTCTATTTTCTTTACTTGGTTCTTCAGAATGTCTTCTAGTTTCTTCCAGATTTCCACAGTGCAGAATATTGTGGACTTTTACCGTTCGCTTCGTGTTGAAGTCTTGAATCTTGCGCTGCCTTTGTACTTTGTGAAATTGTTCATTGATCTTCGTTTGTTCTTCAAACTGTAGGCATGATAAAGATTCTTCTATTTGTTAGTCGTAGACTCACTTTTGTAACATCTTTTCATCATTTTCACTGTTTTGTTCCGAGAACCTATAACATGCAACTATTCAACAGACATGGATCAAAAGAACCTATTTATTTGTAAAATGATTAAGAATGGGGAATATAATAATGCAAAATTATGATATGAACAAATACGCCCAAACTTATCTTTTGCTCGTCCTCGAGCAAAACTAGTTTTATTCTCGAAAAAAGCCTATCCTCACTTTCGCAGGGAAACACGATTGCAGTGAGCTCCTGCAACAAGCCGTTAAACCTCTAGGTGTCCCTAGTAGGAGGAGTGTTGTCTCCTGAGGGTTTTCAGCGGATACTACCCACAAAATCCTATCAATTTGGCCTATTGACTTTCATTCTTCAATTCAGTATTCTAGTAAGAAATTCTATTATCCTCAACTTAGAAATCATCAACCCATATTTTTCACGCTTCCTTATCATTTATCTTAAGATTGTATATGTTCTGTGAATTAGCTTTTAGCATCTTTTGAATTTTCCTTCTAAGGTTCCATCCCAACTTAGGAATTTTTATCATCTCTATTAAAGATATAGGCCCTATTTTTCATTCCTATCTCTCATCCAAACCCCAATCATATACCCCTACGTGTGTGTATGTATCACCCCTACACTTGGAAATTCAAATCAAGCTATTATACTCTTGTCCATCGTCCAAAGTACTTTTAATTGGTGAATTTTTAGATGAAATAGCTTACACGTCCTTCATGCGACCGTTAATACTTCTTGAGGTACTAACGACCGATTACAAAATGTATTTGCGCATTATGGCGTAATTCCTCGTCTTGTCATACCTAAGGCTTTAGCAGTGACTCCCAAACCAGTTGGTCTAAGGCACTAGGTGATAAAGCACCCTCGCTATATATTTTTTATTTTACACAGCCTTAAGTAATTACAAGACCAGTGTTCATTTTTTTATATCTCTTTATTCACACTTATACTTTTATTTTATTTTCCTTCATACTAAGGCTTTTAGACAAGAGCATTTCAAGGTATCCTCTATTATTCCAAGTTTCATGGTGCGTGTAGGTGCTAATTGTAGGGTATATATTCTAAGAATTTAGACTTAAGGTTCAGAATTATTTTTCAGACTTACACTTTAATAAAAATTTCAATACTCTTCCCTTATTTTGACTTAGCCCTAGAACTGAACTCAAAATTTGCCTATTTCTAAATAATCTTCAAGGACATATATTTTTTACCGTTAATATTAAGAAAGGTTATTTTTAGGGTTTTTAATTTACTAAGTTTAGGATCTAGTTTTTCCTAACTAGTCAACCGTCATGTCACACGTAAGTCAAATATGGCCAAAATTGAACTTTTCAGTTTTTATAATTTTTAAAAATTTTCAATTTTTATTGGTTTTAAAATAAGTATGCAAATGCAAAAAAAAATTCATATGAATGCGAAGGAAGAAAGCTTACTGAACACACCTCCAAACTTAAACTTGACAGTATCCTCACTGTCAGGCTACACCAAGAGGGTCAAAATTGTCGGTACTCCCCTATTTATTTTTTTTATATATAATTTTTTTTATTGTTAAAAGAAAAACAAAAAATATATACATAAAGGTCCCCCCCCCAACTTAAGTGAGACAGTGTTTCCACTGTTTTAAGCGTTAAAGTTCAAAGTTAGGGAGGAGAAAAATAAAACTATACAAGGCCTTACACAGGACAAAGGTTAGCACTAACCATTCAAAAATTTTATCGTTATAATTGTAGGGTTGGTGAAAAAATGGAGTGTAGAGAAAGGAGATGAAAGCACACGAGACCGTGTGGAGATAGAAGTAGTATACGGTCTCGGTGGAGGAGAAGAATGGCGGAAGAGAAAAAAAAATGGTGGTGGTTCGACTTCTTCAAGTGGAGGTTGATTAATCATAAAATCCGTGTCATTTAGGAATGTGAGTTCGTCGGCGAAAATATCTTCGAAACTTTCATCGAAGGTCCGATTGAACGTTTCAATGTCAATAAGTGTCACGCCAGAATTCAACACACATGATTCTTCAAAAATTACGGAGGTAGGAGACTCGTAAAGCTTATCTACCTTATTCTCAAAAGATTCTAAATCAAGTTGTTTTTCTAAAATTATCGAACTCAAAATATCGGATTGTGATTCATCATCACTCGGTATCATTAAAGGAAGATTAGAAGAACCAAAGAAAGTGGGGATACGAACTTGAGGGTGGGGATGGAGTGTATAAATTAGCACAATTTATAATGACCGTTGTGTAAAAAGTGATTGTGCTAATCTATCAACCGACGGAGAAATGATATCAAATCCCTCAAGATTCGTAAGCAAACATGGGTACGTCGAACTTGGTAAACCAGACATTAGAGATGAAAGCGTAACGGATTCTTGCGTGGTCGGAACGATGGAAAGGACGAAGGGGAGTGATTTAGGAAGGATTACAGTTAAAGGTTCAGGAAGGTGTATACAGTCAGTAGAAGGAACATGATGAATTGGAAAATCCAACTCATCAAACAAAACTGGTTTATCCTCAATAATTTCCTCAATATTCTCCTCAAAATTTAGCTTATCCATGCCATTATCATCAAAATCAAGACGCATATAAAGTTTGGGAAAAACATTTAATGATTCGGGATGATGAACTGGAGAGGCAATTTCAATCAAATCTGCGGGTTCATCATCCAAAATATTCCCGGCGTCAATATCCTCGATCGAGTGAAAATCAATTTTTTTAGACACCTCATCAAAAGCATGGATATTTATCAATTCAGGTTCTAGAGTGGAGGTGTAGAGGTCAAAAGGATTGGTGACGATTTCACTTGAAAGGGGCTCTTCACAATCAGGTAAATCAAACACTACAAAGTCGCACAACTCATTACACGTTTTATCTTTAACTGGTGAATCATTTGGGACACTTGTTTGAAAACCGGAGTTGTGGGATTTAATTGGGGATGGGTAGGTTTTATTGGGATGTGTGTACAGCTCACTCTAACCACTCAAATTCTCACTCTGTCCAACCGCCTCATCATACATTGGAAAATTTGGAGCTAGTTGGAAACTAGCTACCGGTTCACTAGGTTGTCTTGATGACTTAAGGGCGGCAATAGACGCATCCAAATTTCTCATCTGTTGGTTTGTCACTACAATATAAGCTTCCAACGACTGTTCCAGACTAGACATGGGTTGTGAAGGGGTTTCAGTAAAATATTCAAAAAAATTTGGATTCTGGAAACTCCCAAATGGCTGTGTAGAAGCAATGTCTAGGGAATGTGCGAAAGTCGGGTAGGACTGGTAGGAATTGAATGGTTGGACAGGAGTAGAATCAACATTTGGATAAAAAGGTGAATGGACTTGTTGATCCCAAGAACTGGAAGTGTTGAAAGGAGTGAAAGATCGGTTACGAGATTGTTCAATATGTTCAGCAATAGACATGGGTTTCGGAGTTACAACAGGACTCGAAAAATGGGTATCTACGTAAGAAAGTGGTGAAGGTTGAAACGGTTGATACACAGTGGATTGCGGAGTCCAACAGTTTCTCCTAGACGCTTCTATTCAATCTTTCAAAGAAATTTTGGGCATGGATGGGTCGTCCGTAATTCGACCAAAACAATTCGCGTAGGAAGTAAAGTTTGGTTCAGGGCACCAAAGGTCGGCAAGAGTTTTGGGAGGTGGGGTGCCCATGATGTGAGAAAGGAGAAGAAAAAGAATGTGATGATTTTTTTTTATGTTTTATTTTTAATTTTTAAAAGAAAATTATTTATTTATTTTTTTAAAAAAATTGTTTGTTTTGGAGTTTTGGAATTTTTGAAAGTGTTTTTTTTTAGAAATAGTTTTGCAAAAATTTGTACGGAACTACGGCACAATCACAATTTATATATGCACAATCAAGCCTAGAGCTAGGGTCTCCAAAGTCAACTAGACTGCTCCTAACAGTTCCAAAGAGCAAGTTGTGAAATCCTCAAATCGCCTCTTCACCGCCAATTGTGGCCAGGTAAGCACAGGTAAAGAAAGGAGGGATCCGCTCACGAATCACCGTGAGACGGGTCTTTTAAAATTACCTTTCTACTTGTCTAGCCTAGGCATCACAAAGTCAGGTTTAGATAAACGACCGATGCTTACAACCTTTCCTTTATCCTAATGAGCACGACAGTCCTTATTGGCTGAGTCTAATATTTTTTAATTAACTCAAGGGTTGATGCAAAATGTTTTTTGTGATTTTTGGGGTCCTAGGAAGGGTAATGAAATCCCCACCCAATATGGATTGGTATTATAGCCCCTTAAAAGTCCGTTTTTAAAAATGCAAAGCAGTTAACACACAAAAATCTAAAACACTTTCAAAAAATTTTTTATTTTGCAGCGCAAAGAATCCTGCACAAAAACAATTTATTGGAGAGGCAGAAGAATTTTTTTTGCGCAAAGAACCCTGCAGGAAAATTTTTTAGAGGACTACAGAGGACAGAGGGGAGGAAAAGAATGCTTATAGAGAAGATTCCACCTGCTGATGTCACCTACTAGCCGCGGTTCCGCGGTCAAAAGAGGGATATTGTGGCGGTTCCTCTGTCTATCGGTCGGTTCAGATCCCCAAAAATTTTCTGTTTGCTGTTTTGATTCTCCTCTGTCTGTTCAGATCTTCTGTTTGCTGCTTTGTTCGCTGGATTTTTCCAGATCTGAATTTGTCCGTCTTCTTTTCCTGCACAATTCACACAATACCTCTCAAAAAGAACAAGATGATTTTTATTTTTATTGGATTTAAAAAAAAATTGTTTGTTTTTAAAAAATTTCAATTTTTATAATTTTTAAATTTTTTAAATTTTTATAAAAAAAAATTTATTAATCAGAAATTACACAAAAAAAGAGACTACCGTCTCCCCGGCAATGGCGCCATTTGATTGATAGAGATTTTTTATGCGCTTTCGCTTTTAAAAGATGAATCAAAGAATATTAACCGCAATCAAGAACGGCGTCGCTTGGTAGCTAGTCGGTTGAGTACGGGTCGGTCCACAGGGAAATGGATTCCTTATCTTTGTGTTCTAACGATTTAATCCAAAAAAATGGTGTTTTTATTTTAAGATCTAAGAGTTCATTTTTCTGATTTTAATTTAACAACTACGGTAGATAAATAAAATTAACAACTACGGCAGATAAATAAAATTTATAATTAGGGCAGAAAAGAAATTTATAACTAGGGCAGAAAAGAAATTAACTAGGGCAAGATAAAAAAACTTACTTCTTTATTGATACACTCTTTGACGATTACATTGAATTGAAAATCTAAGATCTGGAATTTAAAAGAGGCATCTCTAAAGAGGCACCCAAAAGGAGGCACGCTCTAAAAAGAGCTATAGGGTTCCTATTTATAGAAAATAGAACCCCTAGGGTTACATCTGATCCATATCTAGAATTACAAAAATACCCTTAAGAAAACCGAGTCAATGCACCGACGCACCGACACGCACCACACGTGCACAGCACGGCCGCGGATCCGCGGCCATAAGCATGGTTTGGCCGCGGTTCAGCGGCCATATGGTGGTCTTGATATATAATTTCTTCAGGGCTTCATTCTGTTGCTTTTTCCTTCTATTTTCTTTACTTGGTTCTTTAGAATGTCTTTTAGTTTCTTCCAAATTTCCACAGTGCAGAATGTTATGGACTTTTACCGTTCGCTTCGTGTTGAAGTCTTGAATCTTGCGCTGCCTTTGTACTTTATGAAATTATTCATTGATTTTCATTTGTTCTTCAAACTGTAGGCATGATAAAGATTCTTCTATTTGTTAGTCGTAATCTCACTTTTGTAACATCTTTTCATCATTTTCACTGTTTTGTTCCGAGAACCTGTAACCTGCAACTATTCAACAGACATGGATCAAAAACACCTATTTATTTGTAAAATGATTAAGAATGGGGAATATAATAATGCAAAATTATGATATGAACAAGACCTCCTTGAAAAAGGAGAAGACCCCCGTTCTATATGTAGGCCAATCATCCTCTTCTAAATCCAAAGCGAAAGCTAAGGGGAAGAAGAAGATGAAAGCCACCAAACCGAAAGGCGGGGTCAAGAAGGTGCAGGGAACGAACAAGGTAGGGAGAGTGAAGGCGGATAAGAATGAATGCTATTATTGTCACAAGCAGGGGCACTGGAAGAAGGATTGCATGGATTTCAAAGCCAAGGACACGAAGCAAGCTGCTGCTTCTGCTTCAGGTGTGTTTGTAATCGAAAACTATCTTTCAGTAAAGTCTACATCATGGGTACTTGATACCGGTTCTGGTTCTAACATCTGTAATTCTTTGCAGGCTCAGAGAAACCGTAGAGCACTGAAGGCAGGTGATATGACCCTCCGGATGGGCAATAGAATGAACGTAGATGCTGTTGCAGTGGGGGAATATCACCTGCGGTTGACTAGTGGTCACATTTTGGTGTTGTACAGCTGTTTTTGTATTCCCAGTATGCTGTGTAATATTATATTAGTATCTTTGTTATCTAATGAAGGATATAATTTTGCACTTGAAAGAAATGTCATGAACATTCTCCTAAATCAAGAAATGATTGGGTTTGGCACACTGGAAAATGGCATATACATACTATCAACCTCAAGTTTTCAATATTCAAAACGCACTTAAAAGGAAGGCTCTGGATTCAAACCAAGCCTTCCTATAGCATTGTAGACTTGGTCATATAAATGAAACAAGGTTGACTAAGTTACATAAAGATGGATATTTAGATCCGTTTGAATATTCATCGTATGCAACTTGTCAATCATGTATCAAAGGAAAGATGACCAAATCTCTGTTCACCGGACACGGAGTAAGAGCCACGGAACTCTTAGGACTTGTACACAGCGATGTATGTGGTCCGATGTCTACACATGCACGAAGTGGTCACTCCTAATTCATCACCTTTACTGATGATTTCTCGAGGTATGGACATGCGTTTTTAATGAAGCATAAATCCGAGGCCTTTGAGAAATTTAAGGAGTATAAAAATGAAGTGGAGAAACAGACTGGTAAAAGCATCAAGACATTTCGATCTGATCGAGGTGGAGAATACTTATGTACCAGTTTCCTAGAATGCGTAAAAGAGAATGGAATTCTCTCTCAGCTTACTCCACCGTATACACCTCAGCATAATGGTGTATCAGAAAGGAGGAATCGCACGCTAATGGACATGGTGCGTTCAATGATGAGTAGTGCTGAGTTGCCACTTTCTTTCTGGGGTTTTGCACTAGAATCAGCTGCATACCTATTGAATAGAGTTCCAACTAAGTCTGTGCCTACTACTCCATATGAAATGTGGAGCGGGAAGAGACCATGTCTTAAGTATATCAAGATATGGGGGTGTCCGGCATTTGTTAAAAAGCATAATCCGGACAAGCTCGAGGCATGATCGGTTTTGTGCAAGTTTGTGGAATACCACAAGCATTCAAGGGGATACATTGTCTACCACACTGAAGAACAAAAGGTGTTTGTCGCTCGCCACATTGTCTTCTTAGAGAGAGAATTTCTTGCAAAAGAAATTAATAGGAGCGCGGTAGAGCTGGAAGAAATTCCAGAACATCAAACTACTGCCGAGAACTTAGTAGAACCTCAGGTTTCAATAGAGCCCGACGAACCAATGCCGCTCCGCAGATCTGGTAGGCTTTCTCGTCCTCCTGAAAGATACTATAGGTTTCTTGTAGATGGGGATCGAGAGGATTGCTTTATCGATGATGATGAGCCTACTAATTTTCAGCAGGCTATCACGAGTAAAGACTCGGTGAAGTGGCTGGATGCTATGAGATCCGAAATGGAATCCATGTACACCAATAAAGTATGGACTTTAGATGTTGCTCCTCCTGGAGTGAAACCAGTTCGATGCAAATGGATCTTCAAAAAGAAGATCGGTGCATTTGGACAAGTGGAAACCTACAAAGCTAGACTCGTTGCAAAAGGTTTTTGTCAAAGACCAGGATTGGACTATGATGAAACCTTTTCCCTAGTAGCTATGCTTAAATCCATTCGGATCCTACTTGCCACTGCTTCCTTCCATGACTATGAAATCTGGCAGATAGACGTAAAAACAACTTTTCTAAATGGACATTTAGAAGAAAGTGTTTACATGGATCAACCAGAAGGTTTCTTAGACAGTGGGAGCAGCGGAAAGGTGTGCAATTTGCTTAAATCCATTTATGGATTAAAACAAGCATCGCGGAGTTGGAACATCTGCTTTGATGAGACGGTCAAAGAATTTGACTTTATCAAAAATGTAGATGAACCATGCATTTATAGGAAGATTGTAGAAGGAGCAGTAGTCTTCTTCGTTTTGTACGTCGATGGCATACTACTGATAGGGAATGATGTCCCTATGCTACAATCAATAAAGCTTTTCTTGTCGCAGAAATTCTCCATGAAAGACTTGGGATATGCCTCTTACATTCTGGGGATTAACATCAATCATGATAGATCCAAAAGAATGTTGGGACATTCACAGTCCGGGTACATTAACACTATACTAAAGAGATTTAGTATGGAAGATTCCAAGCACGGTAATTTACCCGCTTGTCACGGGATCACCCTCTCCAATGAGATGTCTCCAAAGACTGATGAAGAGAGGGCTTGCATAGGCATTATACCCTACGCTTCGGCAGTAGGATCCATAATGTATGCGATGTTATGTACCAGACCAGATGTAGCTTACGCACATAGTGTGGTAAGCAGGTATCAGTCTGACCCAGGTGAGAAGCATTGGATAGCGGTAAAGAATATTCTCAAGTACCTGAGAAGGACTAAGGAGATGTTCTTGGTTTACGGTAATGGGGACCTCTAGGTCGAGGCTTTTACCGACTCCAGCTTCCAAAGATGACTCTAAATCCGTTTTGGGTTTTGTGTTTACCCTCAATGGAAGGGCGGTATGTTGGAGGAGTTCCAAATAGGATACCGTCGCAGACTCAACTACGGAGGCTGAGTATATAGCTGCTAACGATGCCGCGAAAGAGGCTGTCTGGATGAAGAAGTTCATCTCTGAACTTCAGGTGGTTCCATCCATTGCTAATCCAATACCTTTGTATTGTGATAACAATGGGGCTGTAGCATTAGCGAAGGAACCAAGGTCCCATCAGAAATCCAGGCATATCTTGAGGCGGTATCATATGATTAGGGAGATCGTCGATCGCCGGGAGATCGAGGTGTGGAGAGTAGACACAAAAGACAACACGGCAGATCCATTCACCAAGGCCATCCCTCAAGTCCAGTTCAAGAGGCTGTTTGAGATGTTGGGCATGCGGTATGCCAGCAACTGGATCTAGGGCAGACAGTGGGTACTCATTGCGCCAATTACAGGCCTTAGTGCAAGTGGGAGATTGTTGGATATATATATTCTAGAGGCCTTCATTGTATAAGATGCTAGGGATATGTATGTACATGACAATCTTGCTTGATATGATAGTACGCTATTTTGTTTGTCTTTATCTTAACATGTGATATATTTTACTTTGTATTTCATATATTGTTTACATGTTAATAAAGCCCGTAGGGTGTTTTCCTGACTACCAGCGTTGTGATGGCAGTCAAACTTATGGGAGTTGGATGGTCAATAGGCACATCCTTAAATGTCCCTAGTCGTAGGAGTATCGAAACTGGGCATCGATGCTCCAGAGTAGACTAGTGTATACATATCTAGACCCTGACGAGGGGCGATGGATTGGTCCCGCAGCCATTGGTGATGTGCACCTAAAATTGTATACAGATGCTCACTGGGTGTGAGTACACCGGACAGGACTCGCCGAGAACTGACTATATGGTATTATACCTAGCATCAAATAGGAGTTCTCGGGTGACATGTATGCAGATAGTCTATCGACTTGAGGTCGTCATTTGTCTCGTATGAGTTCCCACTGTGCTTTGATTACTACCCTACCACGGCTCAAAGGAGTCGTGCAAACAGGTTTTAGTTGGGTACAGTCCCGAGCCACAAGGAGGCAGTGAGCGACTGTTAGGGATTCGTCTCTCCCGGTATAGGGAGTCGATATTGTACTGTGATTGGTTGGTCATTACCATAAGTCCTTGGCCAGGGCTGATTGAGAATTACTGGTGGACGGACCAGTAGATTCTCGGATGGTCTTGAGCCACCCTGACAAGACTTGTACGGTTATTAGGGGTCTGACACTTTCCACCACTCTAGACCATACATGTGATACCCTTAGACGAACATACCGGACTACACGGATATTTTCATGGACAGGCTCGGTAGGGGTTACGGACGAGTTCGCTCGTCGGCCTCCTTTTCGACACGTACATGGGTTGCCATTACGTACAGCTAGTGCCACTGACGGACTTGTAGTTAAACCCACTGCCAGCGTACTGTCGAGTCTTTAGAGTCCCAAACAGTGGTTTTCCCTGGATCAGGCGAGACGATGTAGACACCGTATAGTCTTACGGTAGGGTTTCGATCGCATTCATGTACTGGCTACTCGAATGACGTTCGGACAGATAATACTAGTGGGCTTTGGTTTAAGCCGGATCCAAGTATTGTAGTATTGGATTATACTGGTCTCTGTGTATCCGTATTTTTCGGAATACGGATACGGGTATGAAAATACGGTGAGGGCATTCTTGTAATTTCACAAGGATGATCTTCTAGAAGGAGACACCTCATTATAGATTTATTCTTTTTTCATAAAGGATTAATGAGGTAGATATTAGGAGATTTTTTAGGAATGGATTGCTAGCATGGCTTTGGAATTGTTTATTCACTTTGGATCTACTATTCAAGCATGGTTGTTATTTATGTGATTAAATAATTCCATGGTTGAATTATTAGCCAAATACTTAGCCATTCTCACAACTCATTCTCTACTTATTCTAAAAAATGCATTCTCTCTCCTAGGTTTTATTCTCTCCTTCTTCCTCAAGCTCATACATGCATGTATTGCAAAACAATGAGCTTTGAGATCAACTAGTCCAATACACATTCTCTCTACATCTACTTAGTCATCTTCCCTAGCAAGCAAGATCACTAAGTTATCTTATGGAGGTTGGAGCTTGACCATAGGCCCTCGGATGGATCCATTTTCGGCGCAAAGGAGACCGGCAACCGAACTCTTTCAAGACCTAGAAGAAGCAAAAGAAAGGAGATCAAGAGGAAGCTTGAACCAAGGAGCAAGGAGCCACTTGAAGACCTGAAAGACTAGGAACGAGGGTATAACTCTTCAACATAGTGGTTAGCTCTCTCTCTTAGCCTATTTTTGTTAGCTAAGGCTTAATAAAGATCCTAAAAGTGGAATAAGTCTATGTTGCAAAGCTAAAACAAGTTTCTTTTGTTATGAGAAAAATCATTTTTAAAGTATTCCGCCTTCCCGCGAGCTGTGGGGTGTGCATCATAGACTTACAGATCTATCATCAATATAAAGCTCGTACGGTAAATCCATCGTACGGCATCCCAATTCTGGGTACGGGTCAAATATCGCATTTATCTCATTAATCATTTGGTTTCCTTATCATCGTATATCATGAACTGGGTATTGATCTATGTCTAGTACATACTGATACCCTATATATATATATATATATATATATATATGTATGTATGTATGTATGTATGTATGTATGTATGTGTGAAAACACATCGTCCAAGGACCCGCTATAATATCGTGTCGTATCTCATAATACGAACCACGTCATATCACCGATCTCATGGCACTATGCCCAATCTCATCGACTTAACTCCAAATACCATATACTTTCCTCATCATCCATGTATATGTATACGTATATATATATATACACACACACAGTCCCGTACCTATGTTTTTTTATATATATATACACATATCCCCATATACGCACAAGTAAATAAAAGTATGCAAGTGTGTGTGCGCGTGTATGTAAACCTTATTCTAGGGTCCGCGACTAGGAAATCAACTAACGACACTATCATCCAAAGTCTTCTAAAGTAATTAGCTAAGTATACACATCTTATAATATCATTTAATTATATATATCTATATATAACATAACGCATTTGCGTTCTATACTACGAACTGCGGGGATGCAATACGCCATCCACCCGACTTCCCCCGTAGATATATATCTACTCACCTTGATCCTCGCTTGCTATAGTCGATGACGCTACGCTCTCCTCATCGTCTTAAATCCACGTGGGGGTACCTACATATCACACAATAGCATCGTAAACGGAAATCACGCACGAAAACCAAAATAACGCACGAATCATATATAGGTTAAAACCTATAGTTTACGCATGCAAGAATAACCAACAACTCTCGACGATTGACGTATAAACGTGAATCGACCGATAAAAACCAAATATCAAAACTTCATTTCATAAATATTACGAAATACAAGGCAGCAACTCATGAAAATAGTCCCAGATTTTACCCTAGGTCAAAACAGCCAATTTTGCATATGGAAAGGGTCTATTTTATTGGAGATAAAGCCCTGGAACAAACATGGACCAAATCAACCCTACCCTGGCCGAAAATTATGTCCAGAATGATTAAATCTATGGCCTATAGGTGGAGTTGGGGTACTGGGTCTCTATGGTAGCTACCTGGGTGTCTGCATGACTCACAGTGTTTGCTAAATAATTTTTAGAGTCCCCGGGTGTTAGTAGATATAAATTTCCCTCCACAATTTCTACAAAATACGACGTCGGGGATTTCTAAGTTCGCTAATTAGGGTTTATGTCCATGGTTTAGTCCAATATATCATCACTACAGGGGTTTTATGGCCTCTACTAATCTCAATTACACTTCGCAACTCAAGAATTTCTCAAAACCATAACTTAGAATTTTCAAAGTTCACTAAGCATCACTTAATCACTTCTAAACATGCATGGACACTAAAGTGAATGTAATACTATGCAAATGGTAAGGAAAGTACCTTATTTGGTAACTCAAGAATTTTCTTGAGTTGCCCCAAGTGCTCAAAATCCGATTTTTCTTGGTCCAAAGGGCTTGTAGTGAGCTTGTGCACAAGTTTAATGAAGTAGGGATGGACTTTTGATGTGTTCTCGATGATGAAGTGAGGTGTTTTGAGGAGGGGTAAGGAAGAGGGCAGCCATGGTTAAGGGTGGGGGAAAAAGATGAAGAGAATGAAGTGGAGAGAATGGCCCAAGTCAAGGTTTGACCCCTCACCCCCTCTCTCTCTCATGCCCATCCCTCTTTCTTTTTCATTTTCTTTTGTTTTGTTTTCTTTTTTTTTTTCTTTCTAAAGCCATGCATTAAGGAAAGGAAAAGCCATGGTAGAAAATGAAATAAAATGTTAAATATGCAATGGTGCATGTCATGTGCACAAATCAAGCTTAATGCACGATTAGTGATATTTAATCGCGATTAGCATTAAAATGGAATATAATTAGTTATAAAATTCACAATTTTCCTAAATCACATAAAACACCCTCATTTCAGTAATTCTTATAATTTTCCGAATTTTCCCCAATTTTTCGGTATTTAATTATACCGCTATATTAAAATATTCATAATATTTATTATTTAATTATAAAAATTTCAAAAAATAATATTTTATTTTTATGAAATGTTACAGTCTTCCCCCGTTAAAGAAATTCAGCCCCTGAATTTAAATTTAAACCCCTCAAATACTAAAACATTTCAGTAAAATGATCAAGTCGTCGGGGCTTCAAAACCATAAATACATAAAACACATTGTAGCGCAATGCATGTGCATGAAAAACGAGTATATAATCCAAAATCAAAACTCCGTCAAGCATCACGTAATCATCGGAGTTATGGCGAAGACACCAATGTCAAAGCCCAATACGAAAACCAACATGATATACATCAAACTATACTTGTAAACATCGTTAAAACATCTGGAAAAAATGCATGCCAAACCTTTTCAAGTTGCTGTGCAATGCGCGTATCACTGCACAGTGGCGGACGTCTATTATAAGAAAATAACTATATATATGAATATATATATATATATATATATATATATATCCTTTGTTTAACATACACGTCCCGCCGTTTTGAAAAATAATTTAGAAGGGTTTTCTTTGTTAAATGTCTCGTGTCATCTCAAACACGTAGGTAAATACTGAGACTATAGCTCCTTTTTGGAGATCCCTTCGATAACTATCTATGCATGCAAAAATATATTCAGGTACTATCCTCGGACTAGTTCTGCACAGTCACTATATCAAATAGTAAATGTTATAAAACATGCTGCTCAAAGAAAATCAATCCCAAAATGTACATAAGGATGCCACATGCGTCTGGTACGCATGGAAATCAAAATCCATGAATGTGTCATACCTGTGCACAGAAACAAAATCTAAGTGCAACGGGTGTGAACGAAAACACCTGTCAAGGGCAACGTGTGTGCCGGACAGCAATATCAGGTGCATCTGATATGCACGAAGAATCTCGATTTGGTGCATCTGGTGTGCACCAAAACCGCCTCAAGCGTCCAAGTATGCGCAAGAATCCAAATCAAGTGCACAAGATGCACGGAAACAAATATCGAATATCACAATCGAAATCAATGGTATACAACATATCTCAATCCAAATCCAAATCAGGTATACCGTGGCATATGGTCTCACAACCATGTGCAACAGTATGCACGAATCGAATCAAAATAGTAAAGTGCATGAAAACTATGCCGAAAGCATAAGTCAAATCACATGCATGCCATAGGCATGAAATCAAAATCAACCTCTCAAATGATATCAAATCGAAGTCAAGTGCAACTGTGGTGCACAAAATCTCAATCATGCAAATAAATCGCCCAAAATACCGAAATCAAGGATGGCGGAAACAGTCCCGCTCTAGCACATCCTCTAAAGATCTCTGGCCAACGATCATGGTCACTCATAACATGTCTCGTCGACGATGCCGAACTCTGGCATGCTGGGTGTGCACAATATGACCGATCCTGGGTCCAAGTCTTCTCGTATAGTATTCCAGAAAGGCTCTATCGAAATCTCCCCTAAATCTCATTTCTGCCGTACTGCCCGGAAGTTATCATCCTTTACCAAATCTATTTCTTGTTCCGGAATGGCTGCATACTCATCGCGACTCCTTCTGGAAGATATCCATATACAACGCCTCTGTATGCGTATCACATCTCTGATGTCAGCAGAGTGGAACATCATCTCATCAAGATCTCATACGAACCTCTTACTCTACTTTTCTCTAATGCCGACTGATTCGGACTCGTCTCATCGTGGTTGCATGGACTGCGCTCCAACGGCTATACTCGCATCTAGAGTCTCCCAAGCAATATATCCCATCACATGATATCCGAATGAGGTCGAACCTTTCGATCAATTCGTCAAAGTTCCATAATCCCCCAAGAGCTCAACATCTTGGGTACAGTTTAATAGTATTCTAGTACATGCCACAGTACTTATGGACCAACCGTAGAAGGGAAAACCCAAGCCTCATCAATGGCGCCGCTGAACTGCTGTAAACCCTAAGGTTTCAGAGCGTTCTCATGGTCATTATATCGATTTAGGGTTTCATTCTTCTAGAGGGTCCACGAAATTACTTACATGTTTCTCCGAATACTTTAAACTTGGAAAAGTGGGTTTCTGACATTCGATCGTCTTCTATTGACTCTCAACATACCTGCGTGAAGTCGTCTCTAGCTGGAATCCATCAATCTAATGATCTCGCATTGGGGTAGGCAACAAATCACATGTCCTAGTCATTCCTCCTTGGGTGACTAGCGATCTTCTATCATATCTCTAAGTACAACTCGTGCGGCAAAAGCCCCAACATCTGGGGCGATATCTCGACATTTGCAGCAATAACTGGCTCATTTTTCCGCACGCTGAATAGTGCCTCAATCATCAAAATGATCTGTGCATCGACGGTCATCACATTCTGGCTGACCCCTAGCAGTGGCCCAATCCTCTGGTGCTAATCTGCACGTCCGAGAAATCTTCGTAAAAGCGATACATCAACGCTCATGGCGTGAAAACACAATAAAACAACGCATTTATGCAAATTGTATGTCCCTAGAATCATGCCCTGGTCAGTTCTTGTCCATGACGAGCTCATGCTAACCGCAACTCTAGCCGTAGCTCTCTCTGCCCATGTAATCGTGGCAGCAACAACCATAAACCAATATCGATGAGGATAGATCCTAAAGCTCCTTAAGCGAAGTAGCGTATCGTAAGTATGCCGCGGAACATACACACGGTACGTCACTCTCCTTAAGTCACCTACTCCATCAACCAAGGTCAACCTACGCGACGAAAGTTCGGGTCTAGTACCCCCTTGACTAAGTCTAAGTTCTGTAAGGTCAAGCCTAGATTCCGTATATATACAAATGCCCTAGGCTCCGCATAGTCAAATATAGACTCGAACCAAGATTAACCTAGCGCTCTGATACCAAGTTTGTCATGACCCGAAATGGCATGTGGCTGGCACTTGAATCATATGAAGTCTATAGGACCCCATCTAATTCAAGTAAACCAAAAATCCTAGAAATCTAAACCATTTTAAAAGAAGAAGGTGAAGAAAACTTATTTTAAAGCAAGTAGTTTTAATAACATAAGCCGAATATGCATTTTCAAATCTTAAGTCCTTTATGAAAATTTCGGCAGAGTTTCCTTTATAAATACTGGCCCCAAAAAGGGTACAACGTGCATAATATGAATAAAGGCATCTCCAAGTGGGAGCTAGCTCTTCGTCAAACGACGGTCACAACCACGCAAACAATATAATATACAACGCCAAGAGCGAGGATCAAAACTCAAAGGAAACCAATAATATCAAGAAAAAACAAAATAATACATCGCGCGACTCTAAGATCGAAATAATATACAACTGGTCTCTAAGTCAAATAAATAATACAGGTTTGGTTGATGGAGTTTCTAGATACAACTAAAATAAATAAAAGGTACAATGGTGGTTACGATGCAAGTGAACCCACCTACAAAAGCAATCACCCGGAAGGAACAGTGTGCCAGAAAAGCCGCAAAGAACCTGTACGGCAAAACCTGCAAGAAACTGTGGCACAACGGGGGTGAGTTTCCAACTCGTGAGTAGAAAACATCACAGAGCAGAAATCGAATGTAAGACTCAATCCTAGGTCATATGATCAGTAATATCCTCAATATGATATAGTCTGAAGCATCTAAATATGGCATGGGTAAACATCTATATATATGTATAATACCAAGTGCTCGTGTCAGTGCCTCAGATAGTAACATATCATAAAAATGAGGTATGAATGCAATATAATGAAAACAGAATGCATCATGTGTGGGAAAACTGTTGTCACGACCCGAAATATTAGTTCGTGACCAGCACTTGAATCACGCCACGTCTAAAGGAATAACGGAATTCAAGTAAGCTGAAACCCAGAAATCTAAACCTTTCAAGAAAAATAAAGGAGGTGGGGTTTTGAAATCAAGTTATATAAAATCAAGTTTTCTTAATGCATAGGAAAGGAATATGAATGATGCAAGTGAAATTTACTAGTTTGAAAACATGTTTCGTCTTTTAAAAATTTTGGCAACACCTCCTTTGTATATTTTGATCCAAAACCACAAGTACATAATAAGAATAATGGCATCCCCAAGCGGGAGCTGGCTCTTCGCCAACCGGCGGATCACAACCACGCAAGATAATAAAAATAAGTATACGACGCCCAACGGCGAAGTTCACCACAAAAGAATAAAAGAAAAGCAAGACATATAAATCACAAGTAGCGGAAAACCCCTCGCTCTAAGTCTCGCAACCACAATCCTACTAAGTCTCATTACTTATACAAATCACTAATTTTGATTGATTGATGGCGTTAACTACATACAATATGAAATGTAATACAAGAGTGGGCACGATACGAATGCCCCACCTACCACTGCAAAACACCCAAAGGAAACTGTGTGCCAGCGATGCCGCTACTGATCCAAGCGGTCAACCTGCAAGAACTGTGGCACAACAGAGGTGAGTTGCCAACTTGTGAATAGAAAAATATCAAAAAGCATAAGTCGAATAAACAACTCCTCCTAGGTCAACTATATCAAAAGGTAATACTATGATATCTAGGGTGACCGGATCGTATATGTGCCAACAAGGTAGTCACTACCTAAGCATGAGGATAACATCCAACAATAATAATCAATGTATGTATATGGATCTCGTCCGACCGTAATCAAGATATGTATGCATGTGGATCTCGTCCACCCATATAATCAATGTCTGTATGCACGTAAATATCATAAAGGAGTGTGCATGAAAGTATGGGGATATATATATCAACGGTGTCCCTCCCGACACATCAAAATCATGGAACCTGAGTGCCTAGCATCGACACTCGAAAACATCATGAAAACCGTGCCCAGTATCGGCACGTAAATCCTCATATATCGGGCTCCGTCAGTCTGGATCGGCCCACGGGCTCCGTCAGTCCAGATCGTCCCATATCATCTCTCGACTCCGGTCGGTATCCTCCGGATATCCGCCGAGCCCAAATACTATCACCGGTATGTAGTGTTCCCTCTGCCACGCTCACCGTCTAGCTACACAGCAGATCCGTTCTCGCCCCGGGGTACCATACCGGGTCCACCATGTACCCGCAATCAGCCTCGTCCACTCCTCGAATCGGGTTTCACATGCCACTCTCAGAACCGAGAAAACACATGGTGGATGCACTGAAATATCATATCAAGAGAAACCGGATTTTTGAAACAACACATAATCTCTTTTAAAATTTTCACGGTTCTCAAATCCAGAAATCTCATGAAAACAGCATATCTCAATGCGTACAATAATAGAGCATGATGTGTGCGACATATAATAAAAATATAAGCATATCGTGTGTCATGCAACACGGAATAGTGATATGACAAATTAAGGGAAAACCGCTCTTTTAAAATGATTCCAGTTTTTAAAATATAATATGTGGTTCCCAATTTTACAATAAAACCAGTTATCTATGTAGGCACAATATGTATATGCGCAAGTATAGATGTACCAATGTATGTGTGCACAAATATGAATATACAATGTGTATGTGCACAAGTATGGGTGTATCAATGTATATGTCATGATGCAGCAACCCTACTGTGTAGTGACATGGAAATTATCGATGATGAAGTGTGTGAGCCGGCAAATATGTGTACGCGTAACATACGCATCATCGATAATGGTGCAAGTGTACTATCACAGGTATATGCGATGCAAAAATAATATCATGAATGCAGCACAAGGTAAATCATCAGCTAACAGCTATAAGGTATACGTAACTATCATATGTCCGGGTCGGTGAATCTATCAATCGGCATCTACCCCAATATCTTCGCGTACGGTATAATCCATCGTACGGCAACCTCTACTCAAGGGTAAGGATCAATCAACAAGTCAAACTCATCACGCACGGAATATCATCGTGCGGCGGCATTATACTAAAAGGGATCCTATCATCCTATACGACAAATGAGGGTACGGCCTAATATCACATACGGCCTATCATCCATGATTCAAAACATTCTATATATATATATATATATATATATAACCTTATATACCCATATCCCAGGTCGCATCTGCAATAATCTCATATCAGGGGACCGGCAGGGTATAATTCATTTCGATCGACTCGCATCCGTATACCATCATATCATATCATCATCTCCTCATATCATCAAATTCGTCTTGTATTCATTCATCGCATTTATGTATCATATCATGTCGAGTTTACATAAACATGCTATCTCTACTAAGTATAAGTATCTAATCTAACAAACGCATCCGAACCATACAATCAGATTTTTAAAGAAGTAAATCGTAGTTTTGAAAACAGGGGTTACGGTGTTTTTAAGGAGAAGATATCATTTGAAAATCCGTAACATCCCTCAAGATATACATTTAAAAGATACATACAATTCTTCGGTTTAGAAAAAGGTATGGTTCGGATGACGCATCTACATCGACTATCTAGTCCTGCAGTACCCTAAGCGGTAATATCGCTAAACGTCATCCTACGACAGTAGTAACATATCGCTTCTAAATATCCTCTAGTTTCTAATATAGTATCACTAACTATCTCATTCTAACCCTAATTTCCTAATCTAGGTTTCCTAACCATATTCTATAAATCGGTTTTCCACCAAAAGTTTGCGGGGGTGCTATACGCCATACACCCGACTTCCCCGGTAGATATAGATCTACTCACCGTAGTCTTCGCTTGCCGAAGTCGTTGGCGCCATGCTCCGTCACCTTGGAATCCACGCGAAGGTACCAACAATAACAACACATATCGCAACGCTATTAAAATTGAATCTAGAAAACCGATACGACACACGGCGCGCTCCTAGGTTAGAACCTATATCCCACGCGTGCAAAAACGACTAAACAAGCCTTGTTGTTGATGTATAAACATGCAACAACCAAATACAAATCCAAATAGGAAAACCAAACATTTTAAGATACGGGAAACATAGCCAAAAACCACACTAAAAAGCTCCCAGATTTTGACTCAGGTCAAATAAAGCCAAGCAAACAAGTCTAGGGTGATGTATACTGGGTATTTGACCTACTGTATCGACCCCGACACCAAAACCCACCAAGTGGCCGGCCACCTAGCTATAAAATCCGGCCTCCTCGGCCCCCTGGCTCCAATGGGATTCGTTCTATCATGGTGGTCTCCTGGTAGTGCATCTAGGTCCTTGGTATTGTTTGCTACTCTTAAAAATCCCTCGGGTTGCTCCAGATTTCCCTGCACACCCTTTATTCCCACAAAACTGACATGGATCAATTCTAAAGTTTGTATTTTGGTTACTACACTCAATTCCAGCTCTTGAATTCTATCCCTATGGTTTGCAACAGCCACTACAAAGCTCAAATCTACACAAACACCCAAACCCTTCACTAGAATTTTGCAACATCACAATTCCACGCTAAAACGACTTCTAAACTAAACTAGAATAGAAAGAAACTTAAAACTAGCTAAAGGGAGAAAGCTATACCTCATTCAAGCCACTCTAGACAGCCCTAGCTCCCCAATGTCATCAAAATTCCATTTTGCTTGGTTCAATGTGTAGAGGAAGAGATGTGGATTAATTTTTGTGAAGGGAGTGTAGGGTTTGGGGGAATGGTTAGAGATAGATCTAGGGTTTAAGTGGAGGGTGGAGGTGTTGAGGAAGATGAAGAGGGTGATGGAAATGGTGGGGGATTTGAAGTTGGACAGCAGCCCCCCTCTCTCTCACACTAATACTCACTCTCTCTTCTCTCTCCAAAGTACACCTAACCACTCATTATGTCTCCCCTTTGACCTTTTCTTTTTCTCATTTCTTTTTCTCACCAAAATGAACATATACACCCATATAAAACCTTAAATGAAATAACATGTAACCAAATGAAACATGTCATGGTGCACTAACCATGAAAAGCTGTAGAAATGCGGATTTGGCTTAATTGCGATTAGCAGTGCACTAATCGGGTTTTTATCAAAACTGCATATAATAAATTTTAAAAATGCCAAATCCTTTAATTATATATTTAAATGAATAAATCATTTTAATTTCTATTTATTTCATAATTATTAGTATATATTTATACCTTTTTCGAAAACCCCATTTTCGCAAATCGGGCGGTTTTCGGGAAAAATATTATTTTAACATTAAATTTCAAAAATAATATTTTATATTTTCTGAAATATTACAATCTTCCCCCCTTAAATAAATTCGGTCCCCGAATTTAAATTTAAACCCCCAAAATCTAAAAAATTTCAACAATCAGCTCAAATCAACGGGGCTCCGAAATCATAGAAAATGCAGAAATAACAAAACACGCCAAGTGCGCATGAAAACGAGTACAAAACTCAAAATCCAACTCCGTCAAGCGTCACGTGTTAGTTATATGTATGCCCTAGAGGCCATTACTGTACATTGGATGTATATTGTAGTGGATGCTGGGACATATATAGGGAAGACTTTCTTGCTCGACATGATAGTATGCTATCTGGTCACTCTTTACCTTAACGTGTATGCTGATTGTCTCTCTGTTACATGTTGGTAAAGCCTTTAGGATGTGTGCTTGACTACCTGGACTATGATGCGGATCATACTAGTGGGGACATGGTAGTCCATAAGTACATCCTTCAAAGTCCCTAGTCGTGGGTGTATCGAGACGGGGCATCGATATACCAGAGTAGACTAGCGTATACCTTCTCGACCCATACAGATGGGCGATGGATGATCCCATATCCATTGGTGTTTGACATCAGAGATGATATACGGGTGCTCAGTAGAGACTGGGTACACTGGACGGACTCGCCGAGAACTCCCAGATGGTATTATACCTCACGTCAGATGGCAGTTCTCTGGTGACACTGGTACAGAGTAGTCTGTTGACCCGAGATCGTCATAGAGTCTTGTGTGGTTCCCACTGTGCTTTTATTTCCATCTTACCACGTCCAAGAGGGCGTGCAAAACGGTGGTTTTTGGGTACAGTCCCGAGTCACATGGAGGCAATGAGCGATAGGAGGGGATTCGTCTCTCCCGGTATAGGGGTTTGATGTTGCGCTGTGTTCGATTGGCTATAATAGGAAATCCCTGGCCAGGGTTGCTGAGATTTACTGGTAAGTGTTACCAGTAGTTTCTCGAATGTCATAGACCTCATATCGACACGGCTTATCGAGCTATTGGGGTCTGACGTTTACCACCCCTAGGCGAGAATTGCGACATATCAGACGATCAGACCGGACTGTACGGTAGTGTTACTGGTTGGATTCACTGGAGTGTGAGCGGGCTTGCTCGTCAATCTTCAGATCGCTCAATACCCGGGTGGCCGTTACATTTAGCAGACCGCTTGCGGCTTGTGGGTGTTTGATATGATCATCACCTGCTGCCGGCGTATTGACGAGTCTTTAGAGTCCTACACAGAGGTTTCCTGGCTCAAGCGAAACGAAATAGGAGCGCATATGAGATATGTGCGGGACCGAGAATAATGCGTGTATGTAATACCGTATTCTATTCTCGCGATGAATGTATCGATTGGTTGTATGCGATATAACCTAGTTATCGATTCAAGGATTGATTCGATAAGCCGATACATTGGATATTAGTCGGTTATGTGCGACATGACCGGATCATTGAATCAAGTGTTGATTTAATGATTTAATGTATAATTATATATTTGATATATTACTTTGCATTAACTAGTATTGGTTCACTTTAAATGGATTTTCTCACTTGAAGTTCACATGTTGTATATGTGATATACTTTTGTGCACTTGATTGTATCATATTTGATGATACATGTTTACTTGAGTTTGTGTAAAGATTAAACCATGGTTATTTAAATGGTTAGGGTTTTGTTTTTCATATCTATTTATTCATTTATTTATTTATTTTCTTTTTGGAAAAAGAAATGAGAAGAATGGTGGCTTTCTTTGTTTGTAGTTGAAGATTCATGAAGCTTTGACTTTGTCCACCATTCTTATCTCATGCTTAACCTAACCATTTGATTTAACCCTAGTTTAATCTCTACACTTGACCATGGTTTGCATTATGATAAGTTTTTCATTTTCTTTTCTTTTAAAAAAAAATGACTTATCATAACATTCTTCTTCTTCTTCCTTGAACTCAAGAAGAAAACCTTGCACTTCATCAATGGTGATTGATGAAAATGAGTGAGAAATCCAATTCTAAAGTCTACCCACTTCCTATTTCTTCATCCTCTACCTCTTGACAAGTAGTAGAGTGTGTTTTCTTCACAAGTTTCTTGACTTGGTGAAGTGGGAGCTTGATTTAGCGATGCCTCGACGTAGATCATCTTCGGCATGGACATCGATGACCTAGCCCGTCTATTCTCCGATGAAGCGAACGCGAGAGTCCAAGATCGGATTTGTACAGCGGAGATGACTTCTTCATGGAGCTATGGAGGTGGACAAACGGATCTACAAAGGTTGTATTTCCGTATCTCTTAGTTAAGTTGTTAACTAGTTTATTGTTTCGCCTAGAAATCTACCCGACGATCCATAGTCTAGGGTTTCTCGGGACCGTATTTTTGAAATTGGCATGGTTGATGCCTTGTGAGACCTCACTAGGGTGCCTAGGAACCCTACAGTGGTATCAGAGCCTAGCTAGAGCCTTAGGCGAAGTCTAGACGGCGTTTGAAACCCGATCGAACCGAAACCCAAAACCCTAAAATGCTCTCTGGACTTTTTCTAAAAAATGGGATTTTTGTCAATTAAAAATATGCAGAAAATCAAGCAGGGTGTTATTTGAATTACTGTGAAATACGAGGGCCTAACTCGACTTTTCCACCGCGGAACCGCGGCACGTGCTATGCATGATGCGGCGGTTCCGCAGCCGTACTGTTCCCTTATATGATAATTTCTGCACAGTAACTCATATAATACAATGCTATATTTTCTGGGATATTTTTATTGTGACTCTACAGCAGAGTATTCTGGGGTTGTATTGGGAATCAAAGTTTCGATCGGATTATCAAATTTCATCTTTGTGTATTTCCGGATAATTTTTAGAATATGTTAAAAAGTTCGACCGGATAAAAATACCCAATTTTTCCCCTGTCGGGAAATTTCCAAGTGTTGGATTTTTCCATAGTTTAACGACGTTCTAAGTAGTGCAAGTAACGCGATGGACCCTCTAGAAGACAACAAACCTTAACTCGATTATGTGACTGTCTTGAACTGCCCTTTGAACCTTCGGGTTTGGGGAAGTACGGCGTGCCACATGTGAGGCGTTGGCTTGACCCTTCTACGGCTGGACCGTTGGTACTGAGGCACGAACTGAATGTTGTTAGACTCATATTTCATGTGTTGATCTGTATCGGGAAAACTTGGGTGTTCGATTGTTCGATCGGAAAATTTGACATTTTCTATTTATCCGGAATGGGATACAATAATTGGAATTCACAAGAAGTTATGAGATAACTGAATAAATGTTATAAACATAGCAGTTTAGTCTCACTTGATCGGTTGCCACGGAATTTTGATGTGATCAAAAGTCCGTCGCAATCACGTAGCGTACGCGGATACTCGCCGGGTAAACTTAATAGACAGCCTCACTCCATAGCCCCGACCAAGTGACTGTAGGAGAACCCCGTCGCCGAAAGCATCCGTCCGGGTGCTCGCGGTAGCGGTGTTCCGCCTTGGTGCACTTCGTCGACGGTATCGGGGGTGCAGCCGTCTACTGAAGTTTGCGACGAGCATTCGATCAGAATGTCGGGAATCCTGTTGAATTGCCCGACTTGATATTGAAAAGTGTTTTCGATAATGAGACTAAAATGCGGGGTTTATAATTGTTAGGCATGTGATGTCTAAAGAATTCATTTGATCAGGCATGCGATGTCTGAGGTGGTTGCGGATTCCAACTGTTGTAGTTTTACACTTTCTTTTCTGTGACCGTATGTGTAATATGTGATATCGCCGGTTTCGTTGCTATATGTCAACGACAATTGGGATGGGCATATTTACTTACGTTGATGACATGTGATGTTATGTGTTGCTGGATATGTTATAATGGATCGTCGTGTTTGAATAGCCGGGGGTTTTTATGTGAGATGAGTGTTTTTCATTTTCATTCATGTAAAAAACTTGTATGTAATATTCTTTTATTGGGGCACTTCCAGGTTGCGGAAGCAGTCACCCTTTGTATATTTTTTACTTTTCCGCACTAGGATAGACCCAAGGAGGAGGGCACAAGTAACCGGGTTCTGGAGTCCAGTGGAAGACCAACTCGAGGAGTCGAGTCCGGGTCTCCTAACTCCAGAATTGGTAGGGTTGCTTGCCGCTCTCGTAGGGGTATAGGGGTGTGGGTATGGCTATTCATCGCGACCGTGGAATCCGTGTTTTATACTGGCTCGTATTGAAAACACGGACGTCCTAGTATATCCAATATTTCATATGTTTCTTCTGCTGCGATATCTGTGATGTGATCATGTGATGTTCTGTGATAGATACATATATAGTATATATGATATATTATATAGGCGTTACTTATGTTTTACATCCGCGCTAGCCCTGCCCCGCTCTGCCGTTAGTTACCTAACCTAACGGTGCATGAGGGGACATCGAGGCGAATGCGGATGGCATAAGTGTATGTCGTATTTATCTGTGATGTTTAAGTACTTAAATGATGGGACTTCATTAATGTGATTAATGAAATAAAAGAAACCTAAGATGTTGTAGAATCGAATTTCAAAATAAAACAGGTAGCTACAGTTCTTGCTTTGCACAGCGGTATATGTGATATATCCTGCACCTTATTCGATGAGGAAAGGACCGAGATCCCTTCACCGGGAGTGACTCCTTTAGCAATAACTGGCAGATGCTACACACTCGGTTTGTCTTTTGATTGCTTTTAAGAGTTTTTGCTTTACACAGTGATATATATGATATATCCCGCACCTCATTCGACGAGGAAAGGACCGACGTTCTCTTCACCGGGAGTGACTCCTTTAGCAAAACTAGAAAAGCCTCAAAAGCACTCCATTTTAAAATCATTTGATTCTATAACGATATCAAGTTCATTACGCAATAGGTTTTCAGAAAAACCAGTCGTAGCCCTCCGTCATTTCAGATAAATCATGTTTAGTATTCGTGCTGCGCTTGTTGACCTTGTCATGGCGCAGTGTGCGGTAGCTAACCAGTATTTATCTGCTTATGCATATGATGCAGATTGGGTTAGGGTAGTCGTGCGGCCTTGTTGACCTTGTCAAGGGTCGTGCGGGTGGGTTTGATTCAATCAAGAAATGACGGGTTGAACTTGACTTGCGGTCTATGGTTTGTTGACCTTGTCAAGGTCATAGATTGTTCGGGGCAAAATATTATCGGGAATTTCAAGTGTTGAAATTTGCAATGAGATTGCATACCTTCTATGAGATAGTTGGATCCCGATACCCGCTGCGAGTAAGAGTTACTCCTGGGAGAGTTTTATACATTACAATTAGCCGATCAAGTAGGTGTCTAGAAAGGTGTCAACGGGGTTACGCCTCTGGGAAAACGAGGTTTACATTAATTAGGTTCGTGCGAAAGCACGGGGGACCTCCTCAAACTACCGACACTGGCCTGGCTGAAAGATTGGCGAACTTGTAGTGTGTAATTAATCCCGGCTAGTCTTTCCTTTTAGGGTTTGAAGGAAGATTTGATAAAAAGTAGTGGGAGCCATCCTGATTAGATAAAATAATAACCAATCTATTCTTGCAAGAGCGCACGCTGAGTGTTTTCTTCTCTCTCTCTCCAGGTAGCGACCATATCACGTCTTAATCAAGATAATAATACGGAATATTGACCGAACCCGCTTGTTATACTGAGCTGGGGAACGTTGGTCCCGCTCCAACTTATAATTGTTATAAGACAGAGCAGGAAATTGGGGAATACCAGATTTCCCGTGCCGCCCAAACGAAGAAAGTGCATATGATGCATCATCTTCGGGTGTGTTCGTTGCACAGAACTGTTTCTCTGTATCCTCTACATCCTGGGTATGTGATACCAGATCAGGATCCCAGATATGTAATCTGTTACATAGGGCTACAGAAAGGTAGAGAACTGAGAATGGGTGATAAGTTTCATGAGGCAGAAAACGGGGCAAGAGTTGCAGCCAAGTCTGTTGGTCACTGTCACCCTGTATTACCAATACATTGATTCTGAACGAATGTTATTAGATACCGAACCTGATATACAAAATCATATCAGTCTCTTTATTAGTAAAGAAATGATAAAATTTTGTATTGTTGGATAATGTTTTGAACATTTCCTATATCAAAAGTTGATCGGTTCAGGCACGTTATCTAAAAGCATTGATGTTCTAAATCAAACTACAGTTCTTAGTATATAGAACACACACAAGAGGAAGAGTTCAGAAATGAACGAATCCTTCTTGAGGTATTGTAGACTAGGTCATATCAATGCGACCCGACTAGCTAGAGTTACATATAGATGCATATTTAAATCAGTTTAAATTTACATCTTGTGAAACTCGCCAGTCATGTCACAAAGATATAATGACACCAGCTCTGTTTATTGGAAACAGAGAAAGAGTTTGTGAACTCTTGGGACTGATACATGATGATGTATGTAAGGTCCCCTGTCTACACATGCCAAGACCGGTTCTTTGTACTTCATTACGTTCTCTGATGATCTCTCGAGATTCAGACATATGTTCCTATTGAAACACAAGTCCGAACCTTTTGAGATATTCACAGAATATAAGTTAGAAGTAAAGAACCAAAATACGGGTAAAAGTATTATGTCCTTTGATGAGATCAAGGAGGAGAATACTTAAGCACGAAATTCTTGGACTTTACTAAAGGAGAATGAGATTCTCTCTCAGCATTACTCCTCCGTATGCACCATAGCACGATGGTATATCGGGGTGGAGCATTTACACCCTATATGATAAGGTGTGCTCTATGATGAGTACTACTGAGTTACCTATTTCCTTTTTGGGAGTTATGCACTTGAGAAGCTGCATACCTATTGAATAGGGTTCAAATCAAATCAGTTGCTTACCACTTCATATGTGATATGGAATGGGAAGAGCCCATGTCTTAAGCTAGTTAAGATTTGGGGTTGTCCGGCCTACGTCAAAAAGCAAAATCCGGACAAGCTCGAGGCAAGGTCTGTAATGTAGAACTGGAAAGGTTCCAGCTATACAAACTACAGCAGATGATTTGATAGAACAAAAGGATTCAATAGTTACCAACGTACCTCAGCCTCTCCGCCGATCTAGTAGGGTTCCTCACCCACCTGAGAGATACTTCGGTTTCTCGATGACAGTGGGAGCAAGGATTGCATCATGAGATGATGACCCAACTAGCTTCGATCTAGCCATCAGGAGTGTGACTCTGTAAGAATGGCTGGATGCTTATCGATCTGAGATGGAATCCTTATACACCAACAAAGTATGGACTTTAGTTGCTATATCTGAAGGGTTAAATCCCCATCAGGAGCAAGTATATCTTGAGAAGATTACTTGGTGTATATGGAAAGGTTGAGACTTTCAAAGCTAGACTTGTTAAAGGTCTACATCATTGACCAGGTATGGATGATGATGAAACCTTTTCTAAGTAGCTATGCTTAAGTCTATCCAGATCCTACTTGCCACGGCTACATACCATGACTACGATATCTGGTGGTTGGGTGTCATGGCATCTTTTCTAAATGATATTTTAGAAGAGTGCGTCTATAAGTACACAACCAGAGGGCCTCGTAGACAGTGGGAGCAGCGGAAACGTGTGCAAGATGCTTTATAGGATAAAGCAGGCATCGCGGAGTTGGAACATCTGTTTTGATGGATTAGTCAAAGAAGTTGACATCATCAAAATGGTAGATGAACCTTGTATAAACAAGAAGGTAGTAGGGAGTATGGTGACGATCCTCGTAGAGTACGTGGATGACATACTCTTGATAGGGAAGGAGTTTCCTATGCTACGCTCGATCAATCTCCGCTTATCACGATGATTCTCCATATAGGATCAAAGTGATACCTCCTAAATCCTGGGTTTTGGATCTATGAGATAGATCTAATTGGATGTTAGCATTCTCACTAGTTGTAGTGAGATGGTATCAACTGATCCTGGGGAAAATCACTGGAAGTGTTCCAGGGTGATAAAGACGACTGAATGTCAGTCACAGGCATTGTCTTTACCCTCAGTGGAGGGACGGTATGTTGGAAGAGTTCCAAGCTAGATACCGTGACATACTAGACGATAAAGGCAGGATACATCGCTACTAAAGATGCTACTATAGAGGCGGTCTGGGTGTATATTGGTTCATGAGATGAACTACGTTCCAACCATTGTGAGACAATGGAGTTGTGGTTTGTGCCAAGGAACGCAGGTCCCATCAGTAATCCAGACATATTCTAAGGCAGTATTACCTGATCATGGAGATGCTTGATCTCCAAGGGATAGAGGTTAGGAGAGTAGACTCAGAGGACAACACAGCGGATCCGCTCACAAAGGCCTGTTCCCAGAGAGAGATCTTTAGGGGATGGTTGAGTATGAGATACTACAACTACTGCTATCAGATGGCCCTAGTGCAAGTGGGAGATTGTTAGTTATATGTATGCCCTAGAGGCCATTACTGTACATTGGATGTATATTGTAGTGGATGCTGGGACATATATAGGGAAGACTTTCTTGCTCGACATGATAGTATGCTATCTGGTCACTCTTTACCTTAACGTGTATGCTGATTGTCTCTCTGTTAAATGTTGGTAAAGCCCTTAGGATGTGTGCTTGACTACCTAGACTATGATGCGGATCACACTAGTGGGGACATGGTAGTCCATAAGTACATCCTTCAAAGTCCCTAGTCGTGGGTGTATCGAGATGGGGCATCGATATACCAGAGTAGAATAGCGTATACCTTCTCGACCCATACAGATGGGCGATGGATGATCCCATATCCATTGGTGTTTGACATCAGAGATGATATACGGGTGCTCAGTAGAGACTGGGTACACTGGACGGACTCGCCGAGAACTCCCAGATGGTATTATACCTCACGTCAGATGGCAGTTCTCTGGTGACACTGGTACAGAGTAGTCTGTTGACCCGAGATCGTCATAGAGTCTTGTGTGGTTCCCACTGTGCTTTGATTTCCATCTTACCACGTCCAAGAGGGCGTGCAAAACGGTGGTTTTTGGGTACAGTCCCGAGTCACATGGAGGCAATGAGCGATAGGAGGGGATTCGTCTCTCCCGGTATAGGGGGTTGATGTTGCGCTGTGTTCGATTGGCTATAACAGGAAATCCCTGGCCAGGGTTGCTGAGATTTACTGGTAAGTGTTACCAGTAGTTTCTCGAATGTCATAGACCTCATATCGACATGACTTATCGAGCTATTGGGGTCTGACGTTTACCACCCCTAGACGAGATATGCGACATATCAGACGATCAGACCGGACTGTACGGTAGTGTTACTGGTTGGATTCACTGGAGTGTGAGCGGGCTTGCTCGTTGATCTTCAGATCGCTCAATACCCGAGTGGCCGTTACGTTTAGCAGACCGCTTGCGGCTTGTGGGTGTTTGATATGATCATCACCTTCTGCCGGCGTATTGACGAGTCTTTAGAGTCCTACACAGAGGTTTCCTGGCTCAAGCGAAACGAAATAGGAGCGCATATGAGATATGTGCGGGACCGAGAATAATGCGTGTATGTGATACCGTATTCTATTCTCGCGATGAATGTATCGATTGGTTGTATGCGATATAACCTAGTTATCGATTCAAGGATTGATTCGATAAGCCGATACATTGGATATTAGTCGGTTATGTGCGACATGACCGGATCATTGAATCAAGTGTTGATTTAATGATTTAATGTATAATTATATATTTGATATATTACTTTTCATTAACTAGTATTGGTTCACTTTAAATGGATTTTCTCACTTGAAGTTCACATGTTGTATATGTGATATACTTTTGTGCACTTGATTGTATCATATTTGATGATACATGTTTACTTGAGTTTGTGTAAAGATTAAACCATGGTTATTTAAATGGTTAAGGTTTTGTTTTTCATATCTATTTATTCATTTATTTATTTATTTTCTTTTTGGAAAAAGAAATGAGAAGAATGGTGGCTTTCTTTGTTTGTAGTTGAAGATTCATGAAGCTTGACTTTGTCCACCATTCTTATCTCATGCTTAACCTAACCATTTGATTTAACCCTAGTTTAATCTCTACACTTGACCATGGTTTGCATTATGATAAGTTTTTCATTTTCTTTTCTTTTAAAAAAAATGACTTATCATAACATTCTTCTTCTTCTTCCTTGAACTCAAGAAGAAAACCTTGCACTTCATCAATGGTGATTGATGAAAATGAGTGAGAAATCCAATTCTAAAGTCTACCCACTTCCTATTTCTTCATCCTCTACCTCTTGCCAAGTAGTAGAGTGTGTTTTCTTCACAAGTTTCTTGACTTGGTGAAGTCGGAGCTTGATTTAGCGATGCCTCGACGTAGATCATCTTCGGCATGGACATCGATGACCTAGCCCGTCTATTCTCCGATGAAGCGAACGCGAGAGTCCAAGATCGGATTTGTACAGCGGAGATGACTTCTTCATGGAGCTATGGAGGTGGACAAACGGATCTACAAAGGTTGTATTTCCGTATCTCTTAGTTAAGTTGTTAACTAGTTTATTGTTTCGCCTAGAAATCTAGCCGACGATCCATAGTCTAGGGTTTCTCGGGACCGTATTTTTGAAATTGGCATGGTTGATGCCTTGTGAGACCTCACTAGGGTGCCTAGGAACCCTACATCACGCAAATCATCGGATTTGCACGCATATCCTCAGAGTTACAATTGAGACTCAGATCTCGTAATCCACTACTGAAATCCAATATACACTAGGCAAATCCTATAATACGTGTATAGTACACATCTTTGAAAACTCCAAATCTGAATAAAATACATGCAAAATCTTTTCTAGATCGCCGCGGGAATGCGTAACTCACGTCATAACTGACGGACGCTCATTTTAAAATAATAATATATGTCCATATATGATTTCTTAAATATACGTTCCGTCGTTTTCAAAATATCCCAAAAGGTTTTCCTTTATAAACGTTCGTGTCGCTCACGGACACGTAGAAAATAGCAAGACTATAGCTCCTCTTTTTCAAAAACCGCTTGGTAAAGTTTTAATGAATGCAAAGTACTCAGGTTCTGTCCTCGGATCAGTCTTTTTTGGCTACTACACAATATAGTGCCCAACATGAAAACAAAGTGCTCAGAAGCAAAATCAACCTCAAAAGGCGTATGCAATAATCACATGCGTCTAGTGCGCATGGAAATCAAATCCAAATACATGTTCCACAATATGCACAAAAGCCAAAACTACGTGCAACGGTTGTGCACGAAAGTATCTATCCAGTGCAACGGGTGTACATGACAACAATACCAAGCGCATCTAAAGTGCACTAAAATTTCAATCCCATGCATCCGGTGTGCACAGAATCACATCTCATATCATGCGCCCCACATGCGCGAAAATCCAACTCAAGTGCATATGTCCCGCACGAATGAAATCGTATCCAATATTCACGGAAGAAAATCCAAATCAAGAGCATCCCACATGCACGAGTAAAATCTCGCTCAAGTGCATCCGGTGCGCACAAAATCCAAAATCAAGCGCCTAATATGCGCAAAAATCCAACCAAAACGCGTCAGGTCCGTAAAAGCATATAGTGCAGTAACATGCACGAAAACGAACGACAAGTGCCAACGCGTACGAAAATACAAATCTGGTAAAACGAATGCTCAAGGATATAAATCGGGTGCAACCAAGGTACGGGGTATAAATCCAGTGCGACAACGCATAAGTACCCGTCCGGTGCAACAAATGCAAGAATGCAATCAAGTGCAGCAAACGCACGAAATACAAGTACAGTGCATCCAGTGCATGAAATACAAATACAGTGCATCCAGTGCACGAAACATAAATACGGTGCATCCTATGCACAAAATACCGATCAATAACTCAAATGCATAAACAGCAACACCGAGTACACCAAGGTGTATAAAATTGTAAGCGTGTGCAACTGCGTGCACAAAACGCATATCAATACACTACAAGCACATATAAGCTATACCGAGTGCAAAAATCAACTCGAGTGCGTACCACACGCACAAAATCACACCGTATGAAATCCATAAAATCATAGACATGTACAGCCAAGGCACAAAACCGATATCAAGTGCAATAAACATGCACAAATCAAAAACCAATACAATGGTGTATAAAAACATATCTCAAGTGCAATAACTATGCACAAAATGTAAATACCCAGTAGGTGCAACTATGGTGCACGAAATCAAAATCAGGAAACTCGTCATCAAAACTTAAATCCAAGCGATATAAGCGTGATACTCGGATCACAACGCAAATCATAATAAAGGACATTGAGGTACACCTCCTACAATGTCGAAAAATGAATAGGTGCGCCTAGAAACTGGCAGAACAAGAACATCCGCTTGCCTCCTGCTCACGGTCTGGCATCCTCGGTCTCTGAGTCCTTCTCTTCTCTGTGGATTTACCAATCTCGCAATCCATCGGCTCATCGGCCCTGTCAGGTGTGCTAACGGGAACGATTTCGCTCTAGCACTTCTCTGGTCATCCTTCGGTCAATCATCATGACCACTCGTAAAGCAGCACATTGCTGGCGTCGGCCTCTGGCTCTCTGAATACTCGTGACACAACTGATCCTAGGTGAATCTCATTGCAGCAGTGTCCTGGAAGGAATCCTGCTCAAGGTCTCTTCCGATCTTGCCTGTGCCGAACTATACGGAGGCTGGTAATCTTATATAATCTTTTCTCATTTTCTGGACATCTGCGTTTCAGCACAACGTTTCCTCGGGAATTGGCCGTATCCCAACGCCTCTGTATGCATATCAGATCTCTAATCTCGATGGGGGGTAGCAGCAGCTAGTCAACATCTCGCATGAACCTCTGGCTCCACTTGCCTTTATCATCTTCCACCTTGACGTCACGTCATGCTATCTATGTACTGCAACGGTTCTCGGCCACGGTCAATCCAAAGTCTCTTACACGGACTCGAAGGCACGAACTTGGAATCTTCATCACTCTTAGAAGATATCAGGCCGAACACGTCCTCGGGAACTCATCCTAACCATCGGAGGAATACTCAATACTCGCCCACTTTCGATCAACTCACAACGCATCGGGGTGAGGTCCTCTATCCGAAGCTGGTCAGCTTACTAATCTCTTATCACCTGGCATCTGGACGACGTCAAACTTTTCGATCGAGTCATCAAGGTCCTAAAATTTCCCGAAGGCTCAACACCTGAGCACAGTCTAAAAATATCTGGTACATACCACAGCACCTCTGGACCAGCCGTAGAAGGGAAAACCCAAGCCTCAATGATGGCACCGCTAAACTGCCACAAACCCTAAGGTTCAAAGTGGTTCCATGGTCATCATGTCGGGGTAGGGTTTCATTCTTCTAGAGGGTCCACAGAATTACCTGCATGTTCCTCTGAACACTTAAAACTTGGGAAAATGGTGTCCTGGCACTCGTTCGAACCTTTTAGCTTCGCCAATACCACATGTTACTATTCTTTGCCCGCATGCTAAACAATGCCTCAATCCTCCAGGAAAGGCGATACATCGGTGGTCGTCTCTGGATCGGTCTGCTCTAGGTCTGAGTAAGATTCTTTTCACACTGGAAATCTTCAACTCAACTCGGCCTGCGTCGGTGCATCAATTTGATGAATCACCTTCCTCTCTCAAATCGGGGTAGACTAGCTATCATCTGTCGCATTTCTGCCTGGAAGCTCCTGCGATCTTAGCTCGTAAGCTCTGGAAGCGACATCCCATCAATCTCAGCAACAGCTGGGTCACCTGTCTACACGGTAGGCGACATCAAAATCTCTGAGGTATGCTGCACATCAACAGTCCTCTCGCAACTGGCAGCCTCTGTCAATGGCCCGATCATCCGGTGTGAAACCAAGCACCCGCCTCTACAAGAGGTCACAACATAAAATACTAACTCGAGACATTCCCATGTCTCCAGAAAACACAATGGTCGGCCCTCGTACCATACGAGCTCGCCCTGACCGTAACACTAGCAGCAGCTCAAACTGTGCTCAAACTATGGTGACAGGAACCTCAATCGAGTATCGAAGAGAGCAGATCAACGGCATGAGAGGAAACGACAAACCCAGAATGGATACATGATCATAAGAAGGAACAGCATCAATGAAAGTATGATCATGGAAACGAATAGAATCAAGTATCTCGAATGGATGTATAATCATGGATACGAAGAAAATCACTGGTCTCAAAAATATGTACAACCTAAGGTTTCTTAAGTGGAGTATCGTATCGTAAATATGCCGCGGAACATACGTACGGTACGTCACTCTACTCAAGCTACCTACTCCATCAATCAGGGTCAGCCTATGAAACGAAAGTTCGGATCTAATACCCCCCGTCCAAGTCTAAGTTCCGTAAGGTCAAGCCTAGGTTCCGAAATACATACCCGTCCTAGACTCCGCATAGTCAAACATAGACTCGAACAAAGGTTAAACCGAACGCTCTGATACCAACTTTGTCACGACCCGAAATATTAGCTCATGACCAGCACTTGAATCACGCCACGTCTAAAGGCGTAACGGAATTCAAGTAAGCTGAAACCCAGAAATCTAAACCTTTCAAGAAAAATAAAGGAGGTGAGGTTTTTGAAATAAAGGTATATGAAATCAAGTTTTCTTAATGCATAGGAAAGGAATATGAATGATGCAAGTGAAATTTACTAGTTTGAAAACATATTTCGTCTTTTAAAAATTTTGGCAGCACCTCCTTTGTATATTTTGATCAAAAACCACAAGTACATAATAAGAATAATGGCATCCCCAAGCGGGAGCTAGCTCTTTGCCAAACGGCTGATCACAACGACGCAAGATAAAAAAAAATAAGTATACGACGCCCAACGGCGAAGTTCACCACAAAAGAATAAAAGAAAAGCAAGACATATAAATCACAAGTAGCGGAAAACCCCTCGCTCTAAGTCTCGCAACCACAATCCCACTAAGTCTCATTACTTATACAAATCACTAATTTTGATTGATTGATGGAGTTAACTAGATACAATATGAAATGTAATACAATAGTGGGTACGATACGAATGTCCCACCTACCACTGCAAAACACCCAAAGGAAACTGTGTGCCAGCGATGCCGTTACTGATCCAAACGGTCAACCTGCAAGAACTGTGGCACAACGGGGGTGAGTTGCCAACTCATGAATAGAAAAATATCTACAAGCAGAAGTCGAATAAACAACGCCCCCTAGGTTAACTATATCGAAAGGTAATACTATGATATCTAGGGTGACCGGGTCGTATATGTGCCAACAAAGTAGTCACTACCTAAGCATGCGGATAACATCCAACAATAATAATCAATGCATGTATATGGATCTCGTCCAACCGTAATCAAGATATGTATGCATGTGGATCTCGTCCACCCACATAATCAATGTCTGTATACACGTAAATATCATAAAAGAGTGTGCATAAAAGTATGAGGATATATATATCAACGGTGTCCCTTCCGACACATCAAAATCATGGAACCTGGGTGCCTAGTATCGACACTCGAAAACAATATGAAAACCGTGCCCAGTATCAGCACGTAAATCCTCATATATCGGGCTCCGTCAGTCTGGATCGGCCCACGTGCTCCGTCAGTCCAGATCGGCTCATATCATCTCTCGACTTCGGTCGGTATCCTCCGGATATCCGCTGAGCCTAAATACTATCACCGGTAGGTAGTGGTCCCTCTGCCAGGCTCACCGTCTAGCTACACAGCAGATCCATTCTCGCTCCGGGGTACCATACCGGGTCCACCATGTACCCACAATCGGCCTCGTCCACACCTCAAATCGGGTTTCACATGTCACTCTCAGAACCGAGAAAACACATGGTGGACGCACTGAAATATCATATCAAGAGAAACCGGATTTTTGAAACAACACATAATCTCTTTTAAAATGTCCACGGTTCTCAAATCCAGAAATCTCATGAAAACAGCATATCTCAATGCGTACAATAATAGAGCATGATGTGTGCGACATATAATAGAAATGTAAGCATATCGTGTGTCATGCAATGCGGAATAGTGATATGACATATTAAGGGAAAACCGCTCTTTTAAAATGATTCCAGTTTTTAAAATATAATATGTGGTTCCCAATTTTACAATAAAACCAGTTATCTATGTAGGCACAATATGTATATGCGCAAGTATAGATGTACCAATGTATGTGTGCACAAATATGAATATACAATGTGTATGTGCACAAGTATGGGTGTATCAATATATATGTCTTGATGCAGCAACCCTACTGTGTAGTGACCTGGAAATTATCTATGATGAAGTGTGTGAGCCGGCAAATATGTGTACGTGTAACATACGCATCATCGATAATGGTGCAGGTGTACTATCATAGGTATATGTGATGCAAAAATAATATCATGAATGCAGCACAAGGTAAATCATCAGCTAACAGCTATAAGGTATACGTAACTATCATATGTCCGAGTCGGTGAATCTATCAATCGACATCTAGCCCAATATCATCGCGTACGGTACAATCCATCGTACGGCAACCTCTAGTCAAGGGTAAGGATCAATCATCAAGTCAAACTCATCACGCATGGAATATCATCGTGCGGCGGCATTATACTAAAAGGGATCCTATCATCCTATACGACAAATGAGGGTACGGCCTAATATCATATACGGCCTATCATCCATGATTCACAACATTCTATATATATATATAACATTATATACCCATGTCCCAGGTCGCATCTGCAATAATCTCATATCAGGGGACCAGCAGGGTATAATTCATTTCGATCGACTCGTATCCGTATACCATCATATCATATCATCATCTCCTCATATCATCAAATTCGTCTTGTATTCATTCATCGCATTTATGTATCATATCATGTCAAGTTTACATAAATATGCTATCTCTACTAAGTATAAGTATCTAATCTAACAAACGCATCCGAACCATACAATCAGATTTTAAAGAAGTGAATCGTAGTTTTGAAAACAGGAGTTACGGTGTTTTTAAGAAGAAGATATCATTTCAAAATCCGTAACATCCATCAAGATATACATTTAAAAGATACATACGATTCTTTGGTTTAGAAAAAGGTATGGTTCGAATGACGCATCTACATCGACTATCTAGTCCTGCAGTACCCTAAGCGGTAATATCGCTAAACGTCATCCTACGACAGTAGTAACATATCGCTTCTAACTATCCTCTGGTTTCTAATATAGTATCACTAACTATCTCATTCTAACCCTAATTTCCTAATCTAGGTTTCCTAACCATATTCTATAAATCGGTTTTCCACCAAAAGTTTGCGGGGGTGCCATACGCCATACACCCGACTTCCCCGGTAGATATAGATCTACTCACCGTAGTCTTCGCTTGCCGAAGTCGTTGACGCCACTCTCCATCGGCTTGGAATCCACGTGAAGGTACCTACAATAACAACACATATCGCAACGCTATTAAAATCGAATCTAGAAAACCGATACGGCACACGGCGCGTTCCAAGGTTAGAACCTATAGCCCACGCATGCAGAAACGACCAAACAACCCTTGTTGTTGATGTACAAACATGCAACAACCAAATACAAATCTAAATAGGAAAACCAAACATTTTAAAATACGGGAAACATAGCCAAAAACCACACTAAAAAGCTCCCAGATTTTGACTCAGGTCAAATAAAGCCAAGCAAACAAGTCTAAGGTGATGTATACTGGGTATTTAACCTATTGTATCGACCCCGACACCAAAACCCACCAAGTGGCCGGCCACCTAGCCATAAAATCCGGCCTCCTCAGCCCCCTGGCTCGAATGGGGTTTGTTCTATCATGGTGGTCTCCTTGTAGTGCATCTAGGTCCCTAGTATTGTTTGCTACTCTCAAAAATCCCTCGGGTTGCTCCAGATTTCGCTGCACACCCTTTATTCCCACAAAACTGACATGGACCAATTCTAAAGTTTGTATTTTGGTTACTACACTAAATTCCAGCTCTTGAATTCCATCCCTATGGTTTGCAACAGCCACTACACAGCTCAAATCTACACAAACACCCAAACCCTTCACTAGAATTTTCCAACATCACAATTCCACGCTAAAACGACTTCTAAACTAAACTAAAATAGAAAGAAACTTAAAACTAGCTAAAGTGAGAAAGCTATACCTCATTCAAGCCACTCTAGACAGCCCTAGCTCCCCAATGTCATCAAAATTCCATTTTGCTTGGTTCAATATGTAAAGGAAGAGATGGGGATTAATTTTTGTGAAGGGAGTGTAGGGTTTTGGGGAATGTTTGGAGATAGATCTAGGGTTTAAGTGGGGGGTGGAGGTGTTGAGGAAGATGAAGAGAGTGATGGAAATGGTGGGGGATTTGAAGTTAGGCAGCAGCGCTCCTTTCTCTCTCACTAATACTCACTCTCTCTCTTCTCTCTCCAAAGTACACCTAACCACTCATTATGTCTCCCCTTTGACCTTTTCTTTTTCTCATTTCTTTTTCTCACCAAAATGAACACATACACCCATATAAAACCATAAATGAAATGACATGTAACCAAATGAAATATGTCATGGTGCACTAACCATGAAAAGCTGTAGAAATGCGGATTTGGCTTAATCGCGATTAGCAGTGCACTAATCGGGTTTTTATCAAAACTCCATATAATAAATTTTAAAAATGCCAAATCCTTTAATTATATATTTAAATGAATAAATCATTTTAATTTCTATTTATTTCATTATTATTGGTATATATTTATACCCTTTTTCGAAAACCCCAATTTCGTAAATCGGGCGGTTTTCGGGAAAAATATTATTTTAATATTAAATTCCAAAAATAATATTTTATATTTTATGAAATGTTACAACTGTTTTCTTAATTCAGTGAAATTTCTGTATATTTAAATCGAGGTATCATCAATGATATCAACATAGAATCAGTGTCAAGTATCGACACAAAATATAAATCTCAATATCTCAATATCTCTGGCTCCGGCAATACGGACTGGCCTGTATCCTCGAATCTCAATATCTAGGGTTCCGGCTATCCGGACTGGCCCATAACATAAAATCTCAAAATCTCAGGCTCCGGCTATCCGGACTGGCCTGTACTCCGATCGGTATCCTCCGGATATCCGTCGAGTCAAAATACAATCACCGGTCAGTAGTGCTCCCCTGTCACAGGCTCAACGCCATCATCTGCGACCTTCTCATTCCGGGGTACCGCACCGGGTCCACCATGCAACCACAGACGGTTCCTTCTCCTCCTCGAATCGGGTGTATGATATCGCTCAAGGACCAAGAAAACTCATAGTGGACATATCTCAAATCATATCATGAGAAAACCGCATTTTCTATCTTTTAAAAAGATGATAAGTTTATAAATCTTTGCGGTTTCTCTAAATCCAGAAATCTAATGGAAAAATCCGAAATCCAAACTGAAAAGTCAATAATAATGAATAGTGGGCTCCAGCAATCCGGACTGGCCCTTTTTTATATTGCATGAAAAATGAATATATAACTATGCATGAATATCACAATAAATGTATGCAATATCTATCTAGCAAACTAATAATATATCGGAACTATCAGTTAACAAGTGATATCAATGAAACAATATTCTCTAAAGTGTGCGTGACATGGCAATTACCGATGATGATGTGTGTGAGCCGGCAAGTAGGTGTATGTGGAGCATACGCATCATCGGTAATGGTGCTGGTGTCCTGACAGCATTATTTTAATAACAGCTAATGTAAACACGATATAAGCATGCAATGCGATGCGAACGGCAAGAATATGCAGAACATGAATAATAACGCAACAGGTACGAATATAAACATTAATGTAAATGAGTCAATGCATGTTTTGCCATTTGAAATAACGCGAATCGTGGTGTTTAGAAAATAGGGCTACGGTGTTTTTGAGAAAAGGCACATTCTTTGAAATATACGTAGAATCCCTTGGCTTGTCTTTAAAATACTCACGATTCGTTAGTTTTGAAATAGGTATGAAATAGATCTAGTCTAACATCTACAAGTAAACTACTGGGCTAAACTAACAGACTAATAGAAAAGGGTAAGCAAAACCACCTAAGTCTGAGTCGATATATGTATATATATAATAGTCGGTGATCCGCCTCAATAGTATCCCATATGATACACTATATAATCTGACATTCTCGAGTCAAGAGTGCGGATGTATCATCAATATAAAGCTTGTACGGTAAATCCATCGTACGGCATCCCAATTCTGGGTATGGGTCAAATATCATATTTATCTCATTATTCATTTGGTATCCTTATCATCGTATATCATGAACTGGGTACTGATCTACGTCTAGTACATACTGATTCCATATATATATATATATATATATATATATATATATATATATATATATATATATGCGTATGTGTGAAAACACATCGTCCAAGGACCCGCTATAATATCGTGTCGTCTCTCATAATACGAACCACGTCATATCACCGATCTCATGGCACCATGCCCAATCTCATCGACTCATCTCCAAATACCATATACTATCCTCATCATCCATGTATATATATACGTATATATATATACATAGTCCCATACCTATGTGTTTATACATACATACATACATACATATATATATATATACGCACAAGTAAATAAAAGTATGCAAATGTGTGTGCGCGTGTATGTAAACCTTATTCTAGGGTCCGCGACTAGGAAATCAACTAACGACACTATCATCCAAAGTCTTCTAAAGCAATTAGCTAAGTTTACACATCTTATAATATCATTTAAGTATATATATCTATATATAACATAACGCATTTGCATTCTATACTACGAACTGTGGGGGTGCTATACGCCATCCACCCGACTTCCCCCATAGATATATATCTACTCACCTTGATCCTCGCTTGCTGGAGTCAATGACGCTACGCTCTCCTCCTCGTCATGAATCCACATGGGGGTACCTACATATCACACATATAGCATCGTAAACGAAAATCATGCACGAAAACCAAAATGACGCACGAATCACACATAGGTTAAAACCTATAGTTTACGCATGCAAGAATAACCAACAACTCTCGACGATTGACATATAAACGTGAATCGACCGATAAAAACACAAATATCAAAACTTCATTTCATAAATATCATGAAATACGAGGCAGCAACTCATGAAAATGGTCCTAGATTTTACCCTAGGTCAAACCAACTAATTTTGCATATGGAAAGGGTCTATTTTACTGGAGATAAAGCCCTGGAACAAACATGGACCAAATCAACCCTACTCTGGCCGTAAATTGTAGCCAGAATGATTAAATCTATACCCTATAGGTAGAGTTGGGGTCCCGAGTCTCTGTGGTAGCTTCCTAGGTACCTGCATGACTCACAGTATTTGCTAAATAATTTTTAGAGTCCCCGGGTGTTAGCAGATATCAATTTCCCTCCACAATTTCTACAAAATACGACGTCGGGTATTTCTAAGTTTGCTAATTGGGGTTTAAGCCCATGGTTTAGTCCAATATATCATCACTACAGGGGTTGTATGGCCTCTACTAATCTCAATTACACTTCACAACTCAAGAATTTCTCAAAACCCTAACTTAGAATTTTCAAAGTTCACTAAAAATCACTTAATCACTTCTAAACATGCATAGACACTAAAGTGAATGTAATACTATGCTAATGGTAAGGAAAGTACCTCATTTGGCAACTCAAGAATTTTCTTGAGTTGCCCCAAGTGCTCAAAATCCGATTTTTCTTGGTCCAAAGGGGTTGTAGTGAGCTTGTGCACAAGTTTAATGAAGTGGGAATGGACTTTTGATGTGTTCTCGATGATGAAGTGAGGTGTTTTGAGGAGGGGGAAGGAAGAGGGCAGCCATGGTTGAGGGAGGGGGAAAAGATGAAGAGAATGGAGTGGAGAGAATGGCCCAAGTCAAGGTTTGACCCCTCACCCTCTCTCTCTCTCTCATGCCATCCCTCTTTCTGTATCATTTTCTTTTTTTTCGTTTTGTTTTCTTTTCTTTCTAAATAAACAAAGCCATGCATGAAGGAAAGAGAAAAGCCATGGTAGAAAATGAAATAAAATGTGAAATATGCAATGGTGCATGTCATGTGCACAAATCAAGCTTAATGCACGATTAGTGATATTTAATCGCGATTAGCATTAAAATGGAATATAATTAGTTATAAAAATTCACAATTTGCCTAAATCACATAAAACACCCTCATTTCAGTAATTCTTATAATTTTCCGAATTTTTCCCAATTTATCAGTATTTAATTATACCGCCATATTAAAATATTCATAATATTTATTATTGAATTATAAAAATTTCCAAATATAATATTTTATTTTTCTGAAATGTTACATCTTATCACAAGGATTTTCAATAGAAGATCTGGATGATACGTACTATATCTTATGGATTATGATCTATGGTGATAGATCTAAAGTGGATGTTAGGAGTGTCCCAAATCCAGGTACATAAACACCATACTAAAGTGGTCTAGTATGGAAGATTCTAAGCGTGGTGGTTCACCCACTTACTCATGGATCACTCTCTCCAAAAAGATGTCTCCCAAGACTGATTTGGAGAGAGCTCGCGTGTAAGGGATACCCTATGCTTCGGAAGTAGGCTCTGTCAGAGTATGCGATGTTATGTACCAGACCAGATATAGTTGACTCACTAGGTGTAGTGATCAGGAATCAATCGGATCTTGGGAGAATCACTGGAAAGCTGTGGAGGACATTCTTAAGTACTTGAGAAACACTAAAAGAAAGTTCTTGGTTTGAGCTTCCAGAGTAATAAGGTCGACTGAGAGTCAGTCACATGAATTATCTTTACCCTCAGTGCAGGGACGGTATGTTGGAAGAGTTCCAAGCTAGATACCGTGACATAATAGACGATAAAGGCTGAATACATTGCTACCAAAGATACTACCAAAGTGGCTGTCTGGACATTTCTTGTTTATAAGATGAACATGGTTCCTACCATTGAGCGTCCAATAATTGTTATTGTGACTACAATGGAGTTGTGGCTTTAGCCTAGGAACACCGGTCCCATCAGTGATCCAGACATATTCTGAGGCAAGTATCACCTGATCAGGGAGATGGTTGATCTCCAAGGGATCGAGGTCAGGAGAGTAGACACGAAGGATAACACAGCGGATCCACTCACAAAGGCCTTACCCCTAGAGAGACTTCTATGGGATGGTTGAGTATGGGATACTACAACCACTGCTATAATGTTGGGTATTGGATACTACAACAGATGGTCTTAGTGCAAGTGGGAGATTTTTAGTTATATGTATGCCTTAGAGGCCATTACTGTACATGCGATGTATATTGTAATGGATGGTTGGACATATATAAGGAGGACTTTCTTGCTCGATATGATAGTATGGTATCTTGTTGCACTTTATCTTAACATGTACACTTATTGTCTCTCTATTACATGTTGATAAAGCCCTTAGGATGAGTACTTGACTACCAGGATTATGATGCAGATCATACTAGTGGGGACAGGATAGTCGCCAAGTACATCCTTCAAATGTTCCTAGTCGTGGGAGTATCGAGACAGGGCATCGATACTCCAGAGTAGACTAGCGTATACGCTTCTCGACCCATGTGATGGGAGATGTATGATCCCACATCCATTGGTGTTTGACATCAGAGAAGGTATACGGGTGCTCAGTAGAGACTGGATACACTGAACGGACTCGCCGAGAACTCCTAGATGGTATTATACCTATCGTCGGATAGCAGTTCTCTGGTGCCACTGGTACAGGTTAGTCTGTAGACCCGAGATCGTCATAGAGTCTTGTGTGATTCCCACTATTCTTTGATTTCCACCATACCACGGTCAAAAGATCGTGCAAAAAGGTGGTTTTTGGGTACAGTCATGAGTCATATGGAGGCAATGAGCGATAGGAGGGGTTTCGTCTCTCCCGGTATTGGGAGTTGATGTTGCGCTATGCTTGATTGGCCATAATAAGAAATCTCTGGCCAAGGTTACTGAGATTTACTGGTAAGTGTTACCAGTAGTTTCTCGAACCGTTATGGACCTTGCATCGGCATGACTTATCAAGCTATTGGGGTCTGACGTTATACCACCCCCAGGCTGTGATATGCGACATATCAGATGAAGAGACCGGACTGTACGGTAGTGTTACTGAGTGGATTCGCAGAAGTACGAGCAAGCTTGCTTGTTGATCTTCTGATCACTCAATACCTGGGTGGCCGTTACGTTTAGCAGACCGCTTGCGGCTTGTGGGTGTTTGATATGATCATCACCTACTGCCTGCGTATTGACGAGTCTTTAGAGTCCTACACAGAGGTTTCCTGGCTCAAGCGAAATGGAGTAGGAGCACATATGTGATATGTGTAGGACCGAGATTAATGCGTGTATGTGATACCGCATTCTATTCTCACGATGTGTGACATGATTGGTTATATGTGATATAGCCGGGTTATCGGATCAAGTGTTGATTCGATAAGATGTTACATTTGATATTAGTCGGTTATATGTAATATAGCCGGATTATTAAATCAAGTGTTGATTTGATAATTTAACGTATAATTATATATTTGATATATTAGATTAGATTAACTAGTATTAGATCACTTAAAATTTCTTTTCTTACATTTGATACACTTTACATATATATGATATATGTATTGTTTTCTATTTGTACACAAAATATATATGTGATATATATTGTTGTGCCATGATAGCTTACACTTGCAACATGAATGTATGAGACTTTTACCATGCTAGGTTTTGATATTTATCACTTAAGTTATCACAAAATAGTGAAGACTTAGTCGATGTTTCAAGCTTGGATGAAGCTTGTAGAACATTGACCAAGTCCACTCTTTTTTCATTCAATAAGATATTTGTTAACCCAACCTTAACCCTTGACCTTGGTTTATTCTCTACATGAGTTAGGCATGATACTTACTCACTCATGGTTGCAATTCTAACCTCACTCTCTCATGAGTTTCATTTCTTCTTCTTCAACAACAAAAGAAAAGGATTGCTAGGGTTTTTTCTAAGTGAAAATTTAGTGTGAGAAAAATAAATCTAAAGTGAGCCCACTTCCTACTTCATCATCCTCTACTACTTGCCATTTAGTTTAGGGTGTTTGCTTCACTTATCTCACCATTAGTGATGAGATAGCTTGGGTTAGTGTCTCCTCGACGTAGATCATTTTCGGCCTCGAAAACTTCGATGCAAGATTGTTCGTTTCTTTATGGGAGTCTCTCTAGAGTTCGGGAGTTCGTGATCGCAGCGAAGGGACTACTACATGGAGCTATTGAAGTGAAAGACCGGTCTATAAAGGTTGTATTCCTTGTTCACTTTAGATGTAAAGTGTTTACATTATATTTCGTCGGATTTTCTAGTAGCGATTCTAGGGTTAGGGTTTACTAGAACGGCAAATTTTTAAAATTGGCATGGACGATGCCTCCCAAAAATTTGCTTCCGTGCTAGACAACCCAACATTTATATGCTTGCTAGTTTTAGGTTTAGGGAAGATCTGGGCATCGGGTTGTGGTAGCGCCAGTTTAGAAAATTTTTGTTCTGCATTTGGCCATGGTTTGATGGCCGGGACGCTGTCATAACCCAACACCTCTTAATGAGGGGCAGTTGTTTGGACAGGTTGTCCAAGTGGATACTGAGGGAGGCATGATGCAGGATACTGATTAAATTCAGTTGACAATACAGTCTAAGAAGTTTGCTGGATTTGGAGTTCATTTGTGAACTGGGTCCCATCAGATATTCAGACATATTCTAAGACAGGTATTGCTCATTTCGGGAGATGGCTTTCTCTGCGAACTTGAGATAAAGAGAGACATAAAGAGAAATATTGGAGCGGTTCCACTCACTAAGGCTATTCTCGAACACAATAGTTTTACAAACGGGCTTTGTGAAACTAATTAGTAGAGAAATTGGGTGTTCGGTATCACACGGGCTGTGAGTATGCGACACCGCAATAATTGGCCTTAAGTGCAAGTGGGAGATTGTTGGCTATAGTGCCCTCAAGTCAATTATTAGATCGCAGGCACTTGATTACTATGATTGAGGGAAGACCTATACCGGTAGAACAGTCTTACTCGAGATGATAGTATGCTATCTTGTTTGTCTTTATCATCGTGTACATGCTTTAGGTGACATTACAGATCACTATTACATGTTGATAGAGCCTATAGGATTCATGCTTGACAACCAGCAGTATGACGGCGATCATATATATGAGAGTTGGGTGGTCTATAAGCATATCCTTAAAGTGTCCCTAGTTGGAGGAGTTTCGAGACTGGGCATCGATACTCCAAGAGTAGACTAGTGTATACGGATCAAGACCCCGACGAGAGGCGGTGGCCGGTCTCACAAGCCATTGGTGTCAGTTGGTTCACCTAACATGTATACAGGTGCTCATTGGGTTATGAGTACACCGGACAGACTCGCCAGGAACATGCTAGTTGGTATTATACCTATTGTCAGAAGCAGTTCCCTGGTGACATGTGTACAGGATAGTCTATCGACCTGGGATCATCATTTGTCCCGTGTGAGTTCCCACTGTGCTTTGATTACTACCCTACCATGGCTCAAAAGAGTCGTGCAAATAGGTTTTAGTTGGATACAGTCCCGAGCCACATGGAGGCAGTGAGCGGATCACCAGGGAATTCGTCTCTCCCGGTATTGGGGCTTGATGTCGCGGTGTGCACGGATGGCCGTCACCAAAAATCCTCGGCCGGGGTAGACGAGAATTACCGATCTAGGATTGATAGTTTCTCAGTTAGTGATATGTTTCACGCCGACACTAAATGTCGAGTTATTAAGTGTCACGACCGGAATTTAGCCCATGACCGGCACTTAAATCAAGCAACGTCTACAGGCGTAACGTAATTCAAGTAAGCCGAAACCCAGAAATCTAAACCTTTTTAGTGAAAATAATAAAGGTGAAGTTTTGAAATAAAGGTGTAATGAAATCCATTTTTACATAAATGTATAGGTAATGAAACAAGAAAATGCAAGTGGATTATACTAGTTGAAAAACATGTTTCGTCTTTTAAAAATTTAAGCAGCACCTCCCTTGTATATTTTGATCCAAAACCATATATACATGATAATATAAAAGGTATCTCCAAGCGGGAGCTAGCTCTTCGCCGATCGGTGGAAATCACAACCACGCAAATCAAATATATATATATACGATGCCCAACGGCGAAGATCAACACAAAGAATCATGAATAAAGCAAGACATCAACCCACTAAGCGAACATATAACCCATCGCTCTAAGTCTCGCAACCACAATTCTCTTCTAAGTCTTACTACTTATACAAATACTAGTTTCTGATTGATGGAGTTGACTAGATACAACAGGAATGATAAATACAAGAGTGGCACGATCTAATATGTACCGCCTACTAAAGAAAATCACTCGAAAGCAAGCTGTGTGTCAGCGATACCGCTAATGATCCATGCAGTCAAACCTGCAAGAACCGTGGCAAAACGGGCTCGTGAGTAGAAAACATCAGCAGGTAAAAATCGAATAAAACAACGATTCCTAGGTCAACTATATCATAAAGGTAATACTATGATATCTAGGGTGACCATGTCTGCATATATGCCAACAATAATCAATGCATGTATGCATGTGGATATCATCCACGTGTCCATCAACTACACAAACCATATCATGAAAACGTATATCTGTATGTATGAGGATATCAAGTACGTGTGTCCATCAACGACACAAACCATATCATGAAAACGTACATCTGTATGTATGAGGATATCAACTACGTGTGTCTATCAACGACACATCAAAATCATGGAACCTGAGTGTCCAATACCGACACTCGAAACATCATGAAAACCCGTGTCCAGCATCGACACGTAAATCCTCATACCTCAGGCGCCGCATCTTCAGATCGGCCCTCATATCCATCTCATCTCAGGCGCCGCATACTCTGATCGGCCCTCATATCCATCTCATGACTCCGGCCGGTATCCTCCGGACAACCGTTGGGTCCAACCAATCACCGGTAGGTAGTGCTCCCTCTGCTAGGCTCATCGTCTACACCACGAAAATCATTTCTTGCCCCAGGGTACCATACCAGGTCCACCATGTACCCGCAAACGGTGCCTACCGCTCCTCGAATCTGGTTTCACATACCAATCTCAGAACCGAGAAAACTCATGGTGGACGCCTCGAAATATCATATCAAGAGAAACCGGGTTTTTAAAACAATACACACTTTCTTTTGAAATATAACCATGGTTCTCAAATCCAGAATCTCATGAAAACAGCATCTCAATGCGTGTAATCGTAAAGCATGATGTATGCAAATATAGAACAGAAATATGAGTATATCAGTATATCATGCAACATAGAATAGTGATGTGAGCATAACAAGTATATCATGCCAAAGAGTCATGTGACAGTACTGAACAATTAATAGCAATAGCATGATATAGCAATTCTACTGTATAAGTGACATAGCAATTATCGATGATGAAGTGTGTGAGCCGGCACATCTGTGTGAGTGTAACATACGCATCATCGATAATGGTGTAGGTTGTTGGATATAGTGCCTTCAGAATCAATTATTGGATCACAGGCACGTGATTGCAATGATTGAAAGAGGACCTATACCGGTAGGACAGTCTTACTCAAGATGATAGTATGCTATCTGGTTTATCTTTATCACCGTGTACTGCTTTAGGTGACCTTACAGGTCGCTATTACACGTTGATATAGCCCTTAGGATTCTTGCTTGACTGCCAGCAGTATGATGGCGATCATATACGTGGGAGCTGGGGTCTATAAGCACATTCTTAAAGTGGGCCCTAGTCGTGGGAGTTTCGAGACTGGGCATCGATACTCCATTAGTAGACTAGTGTATGCAGTCGAGACCCCGACGAGGGGCGGTGGCCGGTCTCACAAGCCATTGGTGTCAGTTGGATCACCTAAGATGTATACAGGTGCTCATTGGGTTATGAGTACACCGGACAGGACTCGTCGGGAACATGCTAGTTGGTATTATACCTGACGTTAGATAGCAGTTCCCTGGTGACATGTGTACAGGTTAGTTCATCGACCTGAGATCGTCATTTGTCTCGTGTGAGTTCCCACTGTGCTTTGATTACTATCCTACCACGGCTCAAAGAAGTCATGCAAATAGGTTTTAGTTGGGTACAGTCCCGACCCACATGGAGGCAGTAAGCGGATCGGCAGGGGTTTCGTCTCTCCCGGTATTAGGGGTGAGATCGCGTTGTGTCTAGGAGAGCCATTACATGAAATCCTTGGCCAAGGCAGGAGATTTACTGGTAGGTATTCCAGTAGTACCTCACGGTGTTCTGGGCTACACTCCAACACGACTTGTACCGCTTTTGGGGGTCTGACTTTTACCAACCCCCTAAGCCAGACATGCGATGCTCATAGACGAACGGACCGGACTGTACGGATATTGTCACTGACAGGCTCAGTAGGGTGTCAGGATGAGTTCGCTCATCGACTTCTCTTTTGGTCAATACCTGGTAGCCCGTTACGTACAGCTAGTACCTCTGATGTGCTAGTGGTTAAATCCACAGCCAAAGTATTGACGAGTCTTTAGAGTCCCCCACAGACAGTTTTCAAGTTTCGGGCGAAATGTTGTAGAGGCCGTATGATATATGGCAGGGTTCGATCATATACGTGCAGTAGTGCACGGATCATGATCGGGCGGATCATACTAGTGGGCTTTGGTTTAAGACGGATCCTAGTATTAGATTTGTTGGATTACTTTAGTCTCATCGCATTCGCATTTAGTCGGAATGCGGATGCAGGTATGTATATACAGGTGAGGGGTATCCTTGTGATCCGTCACGAGTTTACTTTAGATGTTGCCGTATCTTTTTATTGTTGTAAACATTTGGATTAATGTTTACAAATGGAAATTGTGAGCTTAAATCATCATTTTGTGCATTAAATGAGACATGTACTTCATAGGTGACTCATGGTTTCATTTCTTGTGCAAATATCACATTGTGTGATTGATTTGTGAGTTGAATTGAGAGGAAGAGAGAGAAGGGCAGCCATTGTATTGAGTTGGGTCTTGTATTTTTCATTCTCACTCTCATTTTCCATAGCATAACAAAAGAAAGAAAATGGATCCTCTTCTTCTTCTTCCTCTAGCTCACCATTTCCATTAAAGGCATTATCTCTAACCTCCATCCATACACTCTCATGTGATGAGAATCAATGGATGCTTGAGACAAAGTTATCACACACATTCTCTACATCGCCTTGGACACGTCGGCTAGAGAACTTCGTGCCCGAGTTGCTTCGGACGAAGCGGGAGCCCGTAAAAAGACTCGAAGATGTGGTGCTCTTTCCGACGAGGAGATCGAGACCAGAGATGCCGCGAGGAGCTTGGGATGGTGGCCAAAGACCGAAGGACACGGATCGATCGGTATAGCCTTTCCAACCCTTCTCTAGTTTGCTAGTTGTAGGTTAATGGTTCAATCCGGGATTAAAGTCTACGATAGCGCCGGTTTCTAGTTTAGAAAAAGGTTTTCGTTTCTGCATTTTGGCCTCGGACAGACGGCCGGGGTGCTACCGTAGACTTACATGGTATCAGAGCCACGCCATTAACCTTTACTAGCTTACTCTAACGTGTTTAGAACTTCAATCGAACGAAATTTCCGAAACCGCGATTCCATTTCATGAAGTTTCTGTCGAATTTGTTTTATCGTCAAAAAATTATTTTGAGTATTGCAGAAAATCAGGCAGGCTTTTCTTAGAACACTGCAGAAATTTCGTAGCCTGAGCCCACTGTAGCGCCGCGGAACCGCGGCATGACCATTGTTTTGGCCGCGGTTCCACCGCACTACTGTAGCATTAGGGCACCAAAATTTCTACAGTGGTCTCTGAGTTGGAATTGGGGTTTCTGGCATTTTTTGTTTGGGTCCAGATTTGTTTGAGTACTGGAAATTGTGCTTGGGGCCCACTTCGGGAAATTTTGTCGATCAAAAATTTTAAACATGTTAGTTCACAGTATTTACATTATATCTGCGACCGTGAATGTCATTTGATCGGTAAATCTTGTTAATTGCTATAGCCCTTTTAGACGGATTTGCGAACGTGACATTCACGTTGATGTTTTGTGTTGTGCTGTGATATTGCGGATTTGTCGTGGTGGATAGCCTAGATGCAATGGTAGTACATTTTGGTTGTATTTGTACATTTGATATTGCGGGGCGAGCATCCGACATGTGGACTGCCGTCACTACCTGTTTGTATATATTTCTTTTGGGGCACGACCGGACTGAGGTCGATGTACCCATTGTATATATTTTACTTTCTGTACTAAGATTACCCCGCGGTGGGGTGCACGGATAGCCGGGTTCTAGAGGGCAACGGGCCCGCTGTAAGTGCACGGCGGCACCCCGGCCGTCGATCCAACGCCGGAAATGCGGAAACAAAAAAAACTTTGTAAAACTAGCAAACCGGCACCACCGCGCACTTTTAACCCGGATCGGGCCATTAACCTAGCTACAAGCAAACTAAAAGATGGGTGAAGAGATATACCGAGCGATCCGTGTCCTTCGGTCTTCGTCTCCACTCCGATCTCCCGCGGAATCTCCGTCCGTCACCTCCTCGTCAAAAATGGCACCACGTAGCCGATTTCTTTTACGGGCTCCCACCTCTGGACCGAGGCAACTCGGGCGCAAAGTTGGCTAGCCGACGCGTCCAAGGGTACTGTAGGTGTAGTGTAGAAGCTTGTCTCTTTGGGGTTTATGAAGTTGCCTTTGATGTGGAGGTGGAGAAATATACTAAAGAAAAGAGCTATGGAATTTGGTGGCTATCAAAATGAGAGTGATAAATTTCCCCACCAAAAGAAACCTCATCCCCTCACTCCAAAAATGTGGCCGGCCCCTTATGGTGGTGGAGGGAAAAAGGAATGCCTAATACAAGAGAAGAAAAAGAATGAATATATGAGAAAATGGTCACTCCAATTTCTAACTCGCATCCTTTCACCAACCATCATAATAAATGCAATGGAATGGACTAGAAAAGAATCTCATGATGATAAGAATATCATAATGAAGCCATAAATGCAAGAAACCCCCTCCACATAGGTAATTTGCAAAAATGCAAATAACCCCCCTCCATCGGAAAGTCCGGCCGCGAAGGAACAAAGGAAAACCGGCCGGAACGGAATGCAAACTGGCAACTTTAGAAAACTGATCCCGTAATAAATTACAGGAAAACTCCGCTGCTGCACATACATGCCCGCATTTGTATTCCCACTGAATACAAATGCAAAGAGACAAAACTACACTATCTAATACTAGGATCCGGCTTAAACCAAAGCCGGCTAGTAAAATCCGTCCGATCACGATCCGTGCAATACCGCACGTATCTGATCAAACCCTGCCATATCTCCATACGGCCTCTACAGCGTTTCACCCGAAACTTGAGTAACTGTGTGTGGGGGACTCTAAATACTCGTCAATACTATGGCTGTGGATTTAACCACTAGCACGTCAGAGGTATCAGCCATACGTAACGAGCTACCTGCTATTGACCAAAGGAACGTCGATGAACGAACTCATCCTGACACGCTACTGAGCCTGTCAGTGACAATATCCGTACAGTCCGATCCGTTCGTCTATGAGTATCGCATGGCGGGCCGAGGGGGTTGGTAAAAGTCAGACCCCCAATAGCGGTACAAGTCGTGTCGGAGTGTAGCCCAGAACACCCTGAGATACTACTGGAATACCTACCAGTAAATCTCCTGCCTCGGCCGAGGGCTTCGTGTAATGGCTCTCCTAGACACAGCGCGACCTCACCCCTAATACCGGGAGTGACGAACCCCTGCAGATCCGCTCACTGCCTCCATGTGGCTCGGGACTGTACCCAACTAAAACCTGTTTGTACGTCTCCTTTGAGCGTGGTAGGGTAGTAATCAAAGCACAGTGGGAACTCACACGAGACAAATGACGATCTCAGGTCGATGAACTAACCTGTACACATGTCACCAGGGAACTGCTATCTGACGTCTGGTATAATCCCAACTAGCAGGTTTCCGGCGAGTCCTATCCGGTGTACTCATAACCCAATGAGCACCTGTATACATCTTAGGTGAACCAACTGACACCAGTGTCTTGTGAGACCGGCCACCGCCCCTCGTCGGGGTCTCGACTGTATACACTAGTCTACTCTCGAGAATCGATTCCCTGTCTCGAAACTCCCACGACTAGGGACCTTTTAAGGATGTGCTTATAGACTCCAGCTCCCACGTATATGATCGCCCTCATACTGCTGGTAGTAAAGCAAGAATCCTAGGGGCTCTATCAACGTGCAATAGTGACCTGTAAGGTCACCTAAAGCAGTACACGATGATAAAGATAAAGCAGATATCATACTATCATCTCGAGTAAGACTATCCTACCGGCATAGGTCCTCCCTCAATCATTGCAATCACGTGCCTGTGATCCAATAATTGACTCTGAGGGCACTATATCCAACAATCTCCCACTTGCACTCAAGGCTAATTATTGCGATGTCGCATACTCACAGCCCGTGTGATACCGAACACCCAACTCCTCTACTAGTCAGTCTCACAAAGCTCGTTTGCGAAACTATTGCGTTCGAGGAATAGCCTCAGTGAGTGGATCCGCTTTGATGTTTCTTTCTATGTCTCTCATTATCTCATGTTCGCGGAGAAACCCATCTCCCGAAATGAGTAATACCTGTCTTAGAATATCTTGATGTCTGATGGGACCTAGTTCATAAATGAACTCCAAATCCAAACTTCTTAGACCGTATCGACAACTGAACTTAATCAGTATCCTGCGCCATGCCTCCCTCAGTATCCGCCTGGACCACCTGTCCAAAATACTGCCCCTCGTCAGAGGGAGAACTATAACTCTGACGGCCACCCTGTCGTCCAAGTCACCTTGGAAGCCTGGAATGATAACCGTCTCCTAAAGGAGGCTGCCGTTATCAAATCCCTAGAACACGCACTTATGTCCTAAAACTGCTTCCGACTGTTTCTCCAGGATTGGATCAATATCAACTTATTGCATCTACTGCAAAAACAACATCTGGTGTGGTACTTGACATTTCATAATTGACTCAATTGCCTAAGCAAGTGATCTGCCAATCATGCACATCCCTCTCTACTTTAGTCTGTAAGACACCTTTAGAGAGGGTGACTCCATCACCTGCAGGTACACTACCGTGCCAGGAGTCGTCCATTCTAAATACTCATAGAATGCTGTCTAAGTACCCAGATTGGGAAACCACCCAAATCTAGATCTAAAACCATAGATCCAGTAACCAGAATGTCTGATATAATATCCAAGTCCTATGTGGAGAAACTACTGTGTGACAACCAATGTATAACCGACCGTAGTATAGGAATATCACTTCCTACTCTGTGTATGTCATCCATATACCAGGACATCACACCCTACTACCTTCTTAACAGATCCATCCCCTATTCTGATGAAGTCAAACCTATGACTGTCACATCAGAAATAGATGATCTATCTCCGCTATATCTGCTTCAGTCTATAAATAGACATAAGCCACCTGTCCACTAATGCTTCCGCTGCTCCCACTGACCATGACAACCCTCTGGCAGAGTCATATAGACGTACACTTCTAAAGCTATTTTAGAACAACGCTATACTCATCCTCCTGCCGGGTCTCACAGCCTGGAACAACAGCAATGGCAAGTCTGGGTAAACAAGAACCTCCCCGCTACCGTCCTTGAGGCTACCGGAGTACCTCTCGGGTGCCTGAGGTTACCCACCGTATCTGCGGAGTGGCCAATGGAATGTCAAATAAGATTGAATCTTTAGGTTCTTATCAAATTTTCAGTAATCGTTTGCGGTTCTGGAATCACTTCCAGTTCTACCATACTCCCACTACTGTTTTCTGAAAAAATTCATTTTTATTAAAACTATGGCGAGTCTAGAACAATATCACTATTGATCTTCCAGATGGTAGAAAGTCAACCCTCGTCATAGCCTGGGTCAACCCACAAACAGCCATTACAGAAACGTACCTTGAGTTATCCAGAGTCTGGTTTTAAGCATAAGCCGGACAACTCCCCGTACCTTAATATCGTTAAGATATGAACTGTTCTATATCTAATATAGAAACAGAGGCACTGATTTAATTGAACCAGATTCAAAACATGCAGCTGTCTCCAGTGCATGTCAACTAAATAGAAAGAGGCCGATCAGCATTACTCAACTTAGGAGTACTTCCAATTATGAGTAACCTGAAAGAGAAGCAAGTTCTCTTAATCATTACTATAACCTGAATACCATACACAAGTATCTACATCTTCGATCACCTTGAAGAATCCCGATACTTGCAACTCCTGGTTCTCTACTTTATTCATACACCTATAACTTCTAAAAACTTAGACCCTGTGTTTCTACGAAACACCTGTCTAAGAACTAGAGAAGTCATAAGTAAACCGAATATAGAACGAGAACCAACCCCTCTGTCCTAATGGACACTGGACAACATACAATACTCTGTATAAGTCCCCTGAGTGTAATAACTCATTCCCTGTGTGTTGTAGGTCAAAAACTGTACTTATGGTTATGAAGAACTGCACTGCTGTTTAATGCTCCTTACTTAACCATCCACTGATATAGGTAAATGTCATAGACATAATTTCAAAAAGTTATATCTCACTCTATGAAAATAGACGTACAGATATATCAATTTGAAATTGGTGCATAACAACGGATATTCAAAACCAAATATTTGCCGTCCGGCAAACAACCCAGGTGACTTCCTCAAATATCACCAATTACAACGAATTCCGATATAATGAGGATGATCACCTAATTCCCAATAACTTACTCCCACTCATCATCTGTAAAACCATACAGATGTGAGAATCATACCTGGTAAATACATACCCTGGAGCAAGTGTCTAATTGGGAAATCAGTTTTCTTTTAACAGTACACAGTGAAACTGAAACATTGAAATGTTTCGATGGGGTATCCTGGTATTCCTAGTAATGCCTTTTCCATTATCCATATTCACAACTGTAATCGTATAAATCTTTGTCATCTCTCCAAATCCCTTTATATGTCTTTAGTCATTACCTTCTGCACACCCCTTTAGGCCAAATGGTTTTCTTCCTTCCCTACCGTTCGGCACCAGCCTATGGTTTGGAAGAAGACTATCCAATAAGCATAATGGGTGTACTGTCCTAATCCTAGGAGCACTCGCAATGTGAGAGAAGGTGAAGATAAAAGACAACCGAATAAACCTTATTCCTATTTCTCCTGAACCAGAATCCATCCCCGAACTGGAACAAGTTCCTTTCGAGTTCATGTATAACCATACGATGGAATTTCCAATAAACTGTGGATCTTCGTAGTGATACGGAGTGTCCTGGAGAAATACAAAGGTGAAGTGGGAGTGGTAACGAAATACTTGGTTTGGTCGTGAATATCAGTCGCAATTTACTTTGCCCTCCTTCTAATCCCTTTCTTTGTCTTAACTTAATACCTTCTGTACACCGTTTAGGCTAATTGGTTTTCTTCATTCCCTATCGGTCGGCACCTGCCTATGGTTTGGAAGAAGACTATCCAATTTGCATAAGAGGTGTACTGTCCTAATCCAAGGAACACTTGTAACCTGAGAGAAGGTAAAAGGAAAAGACAACTGAATAGTCCTATTCGTTTTCTCCAGAACCGGAAACCATCCTCGAATAAATTCCTTCGAGTTCGTATATAACCATACGATGGTTTTGTCCAATGGAAGTGGACGTTCGTAGTAATACGGGGCGTCCTGGAGAAAAGGGTAAAAGTAGGAGTGGCAATGAGGTCTGCAACTCTGACAATCCAAAAGCCAGTGTTTAAGAAGGTTCGGTTAATCTTGGTCACTGAATCATAGTCTAGGGTCGGGTCAATGGTCGCTGCCAAAGAAAGAGAGAAAAGAAACACTCAGCGTGCACTCTAACCTAGATCAGAATGGTTAGATCAGAATGGTTATCACTTTATCTAATCTGGAAACCTCCAACTGTACCGTCAAATTCTTCCCCAAACCTGAAAGAAGAATTAGTCGGGATCACCCGAGGAGTAAACCAACTCATCAGTGGGAATCGGGATCCAACTATCATCGCATGATAACGTGACGGAATCCGCTCACGTTATCACACTCCAGAAGGTATACGCATATCTGGGAAGTTTCAGTTTCTTTAGAAACTCCCGATGTGATTTTTGCCCCATGCTCTTATGACCTTGACTTTGGCCAACATATCATAAGTCACATGTCAAGTTCTACCCGTCATTCTCCAGGTTAATTTGAACCCACCCGTACATACCCTTGACTTTGGCCAAAATAGTAGTACGACTGTCCCAAACCAACACATATATCTATGCTGCATATGAATACCCAATAGCTACCAATCACTGTGCCTTGACTTTGGCCAACATACACAGCTTGAATACTTATTGACTATTCATATGAAACGACGGAGGGCTACGAATGGTTTCTGGCGAAAACCTTTAACGTAATGAACTTGATATCGTTGAAGTAACGGATAGCTTTTTAAAAATATAGTGACGAAAACCTTTACTAAAGAGGTCACTCCCGGTGAAGGGATCTCGACTCTTTCCCCGTAGAATGAGCTGCAGGATATTCCAACTGAATACCACGATGCAAAGCAAAAGTAATCGGCTATAGTGAAGTTATTGCCCTGACGCAAACTTCTGTCCAAGGGGTCACTCCCGGTGAAGGGATCTCGGCCCTTGCCTCGTCGACTGAGGAGCAGGATATTCCAACTGAATACCACTGTGCAAAACAAAAGAGAACGTCCTTGCAATAACAGCTTTTTGAAAAAAGTTCCAACAACATCAGAATAGGTTTGTTTATCTTGCATTGATCCGAATCAACGCAGTCCCATCAATTGATCACACCAATAAAGAACGAAAAAAATGGCGTACGTATATGCCATCCGCATTCGCCACTGGGTCCCGTCATCACCCGTTAGGTTAGCTAACTAACGACAGAGCGGGGACTGGACTAGCGCGGATGCAAAACATATACAACATCTACTAGTATATTTATAATATATAATATTCGCTCAAGGCGTGATAAAATGCAACATCACAGAAATGAAACCAGCATCACAGAACAATACAGATATCTGGGATCCCCGGGTTTCATAGAGCCGCTACTGAAACCCGACGTTCCCCTGGTCGTGTGGATAGCCTGTGCAATGAAATCCTAGACCCCTACAGGCGCGGCAAGTTACCCGCAAAGACCTGAAGTGAGGCAGCCCCCTTCAATAACGTGAATGGACCACCCAGCACTTCACGGAATCCGGTAACCTGGGCACCCCTCCTGGGTCAACCTATACCCCCTACGAGTGCGGCGAACAGCCCGCCAATTCTAGAGTGAAGCCCCCTCCGTCTCAACGCCATGAGATGCGGGCTTGTTTCCCTCTAGAACCTGTCTATCCGTGCACCCCTCCGCGGGGTAATCCTAGTACAGAAAGTAAAATATACATACAACGGGTACATCGACCTTGACCCGGTCGTGCCCCAAAAGAATAATACAAACAGGCAGTGACGGCAGTCCACATGTCGGACGCTCGCCCCGCAATATCAAATGTACATATAAAACAAAACTGTACTAACATTGCAACCAGGCTATCCCCCACGACCAATCCGCAACATCACAGCACAACACAGAACATCAACGTGAATATCACGTTCGCAAATCCGTCTAAAAGGGCTATAGCAGTTAGACAGGATTTACCGATCAAATGACATTCACGGTCGTAGATATAATGTAAATACTGTGATCTAACATGTTTAAAATTTTCGATCGATCAAATTTATCGAAGTGGGCCCCAAGCACAACTGTAGCACTCAGAAATATCTGGGCCCAAAAAGAAATGTTCCAAAAACACCATTTTCAACCCAGAAGCTCTCTATGAAAAATTGGTGAAGTGAACAGTATAAGTGGCGGCGGAACCGCAGCCTAAGCATGGGTTTGGCCGCGGTTCCGCGGTGAAATAGTAAGAACAAGCCACCAAATTTTCACAGTATGCTTATAATTGCGTGTATGTGTTTCTGCAACAACCTGAAAAATTTTTGGAGCTAAACAAAATTTCGACAGAGAACAGATGCACTAAAAATACGGTTTTTGGGATTTTGTTCGATCGAAGTTCTAAACATAGTAGAGCAAGCTAGACTAGGTTAATGGCATGGCTCTGATACCAATGTAAGTGCACGGCGGCACCCCGGCCGTCGATCCGACGCCGGAAATGCAGAAACAAAAAAAAAACTTTGCAAAACTAGTAAACCGGCACCACCGCGCACTTTTAACCCGGATCGGGCCATTAACCTATCTACAAGCAAACTAAAAGATGGGTGAAGAGATATACCGAGCAATCCGTGTCCTTCGGTCTTCGTCTCCACTCCGATCTCCCGCGGAATCTCCGTCCATCACCTCCTCGTCGGAAAGGGCACCACGTAGCCGATTTCTTTTACGGGCTCCCGCCTCTGGACCGAGGCAACTCGGGCGCGAAGTTGGCTAGCCGACGCGTCCAAGGTTACTGTAGGTTTAGTGTAGAAGCTTGTCTCTTTGGGGTTTATGAAGTTGCCTTTGATTCGGAGGTGGAGAAATATACTAAAGAAAAGAGCTATGGAATTTGGTGGCTATCAAAATGAGAGTGATAAATTTCCCCACCAAAAGAAACCTCATCCCCTCCCTCCAAAAATGTGGCCGGCCCCTTATGGTGGTGGAGGGAAAAAGGAATGCCTAATACAAGAGAAGAAAAAGAATGAATATATGAGAAAATGGTCGCTCCAATTTCTAACTCACATCCTTTCACCAACCATCATAATAAATGCAATGGAATGGACTAGAAAAGAATCTCATGATGATAAAAATATCATAATGAAGGCACAAATGCAAGAACCCCCTCCACATAGGTAATTTGCAAGACTGCAAATAACCCCCCTCCATCGGAAAGTCCGGCCGCGAAGGAACAAAGGAAAATCGGCCGGAACGGAATGCAAACTAGCAACTTCAGAAAACTGATCCCGTAATAAATTACAGGAAAATCCCGCTGCTGCATATACATGCCCGCATTTGTATTCCCACTGAATACAAATGCAAAGAGATAAAACTACACTGTCTAATACTACGATCCGGCTTAAACCAAAGCCGGCTAGTAAAATCCGTCCGATCACGATCCGTGCAATACCGCACGTATCTGATCGAACCCTGCCATATCTCCATACGGCCTCTACAGCGTTTCACCCGAAACTTGAGTAACTGTGTGTGGGGGACTCTAAAGACTAGTCAATACTATGGCTGTGGATTTAACCACTAGCACGTCAGAGGTATCAGCCATACGTAACGAGCTACCAGCTATTGACCAAAGGGACGTCGATGAGCGAACTCATCCTGACACCCTACTGAGCCTGTCAGTGACAATATCCGTACAGTCCGGTCCGTTCGTCTATGAGTATCGCATGGCGGGCCTAAGGGGTTGGTAAAAGTCAGACCCCCAATAGCGGTACAAGTCGTGTCGGAGTGTAGCCCAGAACACCCTGAGATACTACTGGAATACCTACCAATAAATCTCCTGCCTCGGCCGAGGGCTTCGTGTAATGGCTCTCTTAGACACAGCGTGACCTCACCCCCAATACCGAGAGAGACGAACCCCTGCAGATCCGCTCACCGCCTCCATGTGGCTCGGGACTGTACCCAACTAAAACCTGTTTGCACGTCTCCTTTGAGCGTGGTAGGGTAGTAATAAAAGCACAGTGGGAACTCACACGAGATAAATGACGATCTCAGGTCGATGAACTAACCTGTACACATGTCACCAGGAAACTGCTATCTGACGTCTGGTATAATCCCAACTAACAAGTTCCCGGCGAGTCCTGTCCGGTGTACTCATAACCCAATAAGCACCTGTATACATCTTAGGTGAACCAACTGACACCAGTGGCTTGTGAAACCGGCCACCGCCTCTCGTCGGGGTCTCGACTGTATACACTAGTCTACTCTGGAGAATCGATGCCCTGTCTCGAAACTCCCACGACTAGGGACCTTTTAAGGATGTGCTTATAGACTCCAGCTCCCACGTATACGATCGCCCTCATACTGCAGATAGTCAAGCAAGAATCCTAGGGGCTCTATCAACATGCAATAGTGACCTGTAAAGTCACCTAAAGCAGTACACGATGATAAAGATAAACCAGATAGCATACTATCATCTCGAGTAAGACTGTCCTACCGGCATAGGTCCTCCCTCAATCATTGCAATCACGTGCCTGTGATCCAATAATTGACTCTGAGGGCACTATATCCAACACCCGCATCTCATGGCTTTGAGACGGAGGGGGCTTTACTCTAGAATTGGTTTTCTATTCGCTGCACTCGTAGGGGGTACAGGTTGACCCAAGGAGGGGTGCTCAAGTTACCGGATTCCGTGAAGTGCTGGGTGGTCCATTCACTTTGCTGTAGGGGCTGCTTCGCTTCAGGTTTTTGCGGGTAACTTGCCGCGCCCGCAGGGGTCTAGGATTTCATTGCACAGGCTATCCATACGACCAGGGGAACGTCAGGTTTCAGTAGCGGCTCTATGAAACCCGGGGATCCCATATTATCTGTATTGTTCTGTGATGTTTATTACTTTTCTGTGATGTTGCATTTTATCACGCCTGGAGCGAATATTATATATTGACATATATATACTAGTAGATGCTGTATATGTTTTACACCCGCGCTAGTCCAGTCCTCGCTCTGTCGTTAATTAAGTAACCTAACGGGTAATGACGGGACCCAGTGGCGAATGCGGATGGCATATACGTACATCATATTTTCATTCTTTTGTGGTGTGATTAATTGATAGGACTGTATTGATTCGGATCAATGCAAGCTAAACAAACCTATTCTAATGATGTTGGAACATTTTCTAAAAAGCTGTTATTGCAAGGACGTTCTCTTTTGTTTTGCACAGCGGTATTCCGTTATGAATATCCAGCACCTCAGTCGACGAGGCAAGGGCCGAGATCCCTTCACCGGGAGTGACCCCTTGGACAGAAGTTTGAGTCATGTTAATAACTTCACTATAGCCGATTACTTTTTGCTTTGCATCATGGTATTCAGTTGGAATATCCTGCACCTCATTCTACGTGGAAAGTGCCGAGATCCCTTCACCGGGAGTGACCTCTTTAGCAAAGGTTTTCGCCACTATATTTTTATAAAAAGCTATCTGGTTCCTTCAACGATATCAAGTTCATTACGTTAAAGGTTTTTCGCCAAAAACCATTCGTAGCCCTCCGTCATTTCAGAAAAGTAGCACTTAGTATTCATGCTATGTATGTTGGCCTTCGTCAAGGCATAGTGTATGGTAGCTATTTGTTACTTTTCTGCTGCATAGATAGATGCGTTAGTTTGGGACAGTCGTACTACTATTTTGGCCTTCGTCAATGGGTATGTAAGGGTGGGTTCAAATTAACCTAGATAATGACGGGTAGAACTTGACATGTGACTTATGATATGTTGGCCTTCGTCAAGGTCATAAGAGCATGGGGTAAAAATCACATCGGGAGTTTCTAAAGAAACTGAAACTTGCCAGATATGCGCATACTTTCTGGAGTGTAATAACGTGAGTGGATTCCATCACGTTATCATGCGATGATAGTTGGATCCCGATTCCCACTGATGAGTTGGTTTACTCCTCGGGTGATCCCGACTAATTCTTCTTTCAGGTTTGAAGGAGAATTTGACGTTACAGTGGGAGGTTTCCTGATTGGATAAAGTGATAACCATTCTGATCTAGGTTAGAGTGCATGTTGAGTATTTCTATTCTCTCTCTCTTTGGCAGCGACCATGACCCGACCCTAGACTATCACTCAGTGACCAAGTTGACCGAACCTTCTTAAAACACTGGCTTTTGGATTGTCAAAGTTGCATACCTCATTGCCACTCCTACTTTTACCCTTTTCTCCAGAACACCCCGTATTACTACGAACATCCACTTCAATTGGATAAAACCATCGTATGGTTATATACGAACTCGAAGGAACTTATTCCAGATTCGAGGATAGTTTCCGGTTCTGGGGAAATGAATAGGACTATTCAGTTGTCTTTTCCTTTTACCTTCCTCAGGTTCCGAGTGCTCCTTGGATTAGGACAGTACACCTATTACGCTTATTGGATAGTCTTCTTCCAAACCATAGGCAGGTGCCGAACGGTAGGGAATGAAGAAAACCAATTAGCCTAACGAAGGTGTACAGAAGGTATTAAGTAAAGACAAATAAAGGGATTAGTAAGAGGACAAAGTAAACTGTGACTGCTATTCACGACCAAACCAAGTATTTCATTGTCACTCCTACTTCACCTTTGTATTTCTCTAGGACACTCCGTACCACTACGAAGATCCACAGTTTTTTGGATACTCCATCATATGGTTATATACGAACTCGAAGGAACTTGTTCCAATTCGGGGATGGATTCTGGTTCATGAGAAATAGGAATAAGGTTTATTCAGTTGTCTTTCATCTTTACATTCTCTCGGGTTGCGAGTGCTCCTAGGATTAGGACAGTACACCTATTACGCTTATTGGATAGTCTTCTTCCAAACCATAGGCTGGTGCCGAACGGCAGGGAAGGAAGAAAACCATTTAGCCTAACGATGGTGTGCAGAAGGTAACGACTAAAGACATATAAAGGGATTTGGAGAGATGGCAAAGAAATATACGGTTACAGTTGTGAATCTGATAATGGAAGAGGCATTACTAGGAATACCCGGATACCCCTTCGAAACATTTACATGTTTCACTTTCACTGTGTATTGTTAAAAGAAAACTGATTTCCCAATTAGTCCTTGCTCCAGGGTATGTATTTATCAGGTTTGATTCTCACATCTGTATGGTTTTACAGATGATGAGTGGGAGTTAGTTATTGGGAATTGGGTGATCATCCTCATTATATCGGGATTCATTGTAATTGGTGATATTTGAGGAAATTGCCTTGGTTGTCTTGCCAGACGGCAAATATTTGGTTTTGAATATCCGTTGTTATACACCAATTTCAAATTGATATATCTGTACGTTTATTTTTATAAAGTGAGATATAACTTTTTGAAATTATTTCTATAACATTTACCTATATCAGTGGATGGTTAGGTAAGGAGTATTAAACAGCGGTGTAATTCTTCTTAACCATAAGTACAGTTTTCAACCTACGACATACAGGGAATGAGTTATTAGACTCAGGGGACTTATACAGAGTAGTGTATGTTGTCCAGTGTCCATTTGGACAGAGGGGTTGGTACTCGTACTATATTCTGTTTACTTGTGACTTCTCTAGTTCTTAGACTTGTGTTTCATAGAAATGTAAGGTCTAAGTTTTGAGAAGTTATAGGTATATGAATAAATTAAAGAACCAGATATTGCAAGTATCAGGATTTTTCAAGGTAATCAAAGATCTAAATTGTTAGTTATATGTATGCCCTAGAGGCCATTACTGTACATAGGATGTATATTGTAGTGGATGCTGGGACATATATAGGGAGGACTTTCTTGCTCGACATGATAGTATGCTATCTGGTTGCTCTTTACCTTAACGTGCTACTGATTGTCTCTCTGTTACATGTTGGTAAAGCCCTTAGGATGAGTACTTGACTACCTAGACTATGATGAGGATCATACTAGTGGGGACATGGTAGTCCATAAGTACATCCTTCAAAGTCCCTAGTCGTAGGTATATCGAGACGGGGCATCGATATACCAGAGTAGACTAGCGTATACCTTCTCGACCCATACAAATGGGCGATGGATGATCCCATATCCATTGATGTTTGACATCAGAGATGATATACGGGTGCTCAGTGGAGACTGGGTACACTGGACGGACTCGCCGAGAACTCCCAGATGGTATTATACCTTACGTCAGATGGCAGTTCTCTGGTGACACTGGTACAGAGTAGTCTGTTGACCCGAGATCGTCATAGAGTCTTATGTGGTTCCCACTGTGCTTTGATTTCCACCTTACCACGTCCAAGAGGGCGTGCAAAACGGTGGTTTTTGGGTACAGTCCCGAATCACATGGAGGCAATGAGCGATAGGAGGGGATTCGTCTCTCCCGGTATAGGGAGTTGATGTTGTGCTGTGTTCGATTGGCTATAACCGGAAATCCCTGGCCAGGGTTGCTGAGATTTACTGGTAAGTGTTACCAGTAGTTTCTCGAACTGTTATAGACCTCATATCGACACGACTTATCGAGCTATTGGGGTCTGACGTTTACCACCCCTAGGCGAGATATGCGACATATCAGACGATCAGACCGGACTGTACGGTAGTGTTACTGGTTGGATTCACTGGAGTGTGAGCGGGCTTACTCGTCGATCTTCTGATCGCTCAATACCCGGGTGGCCGTTACGTTTAGCAGACCGCTTGCGGCTTGTGGGTGTTTGATATGATCATCATCTGCTGCCGGCGTATTGACGAGTCTTTAGAGTCCTACACAGAGGTTTCCTGGCTCAAGCGAAACGAAATAGGAGCGCATATGAGATATGTGCAGGACCGAGAATAATGCGTGTATGTGATACCGAATTCCATTCTCGCGATGAATGTATCGATTGGTTGTATGCGATATAACCTAGTTATCGAATCAAGGATTGATTCGATAAATCGATACATTGGATATTAGTCGGTCATATGCGATATGACCGGATCGTTAAATCAAGTGTTGATTTAATGATTTAATGCATAATTATATATTTGATATATTACTTTGCATTAACTAGTATTGGTTCATTTTAAAGGGATTTTCTCACTTGAAGTGCACAATGTATATGTGATATACTTTTGTACACAAGTTTGTGTCATGTTTGATGATACAAGCTAACTTGAGTTTGTGTAAAGTTTAAACCATGGTTGTGTAATGGTTAGGGTTTTCTTTTTCTTTATCATTTATTTATTTTGTTTGTTTATTTTGCAAAATAAATGAATGGTGGCTTTCATTGGATGCTAGTTGAAGCTTCATGAAGCTTTGACTAAGTGACCATATTTGTCTCATGCTTAACCCTAACCATTCCACTAAACCCTAGTTCATTCTCTACACTTGACCATGGTTGGATTATGATAAGTATTCATTTATTTTCTATTTTGAAAATAACTTATCATAACATTTTTCATCTTCTTCTTCTTCTTCTTCAAGAAGAAGCTTGACTTCATCAATGGTGATTGATGAAAAAGAGTGAGAAATCCAATTCTAAAGTGAACCCACCTCCTATTTCTTCATCCTCTACCTCTTGCCAAGTAGTATAGGGTGTTCTCTTCACAAGTTTCATGACTTGGTGAAGTGGGAGCTTGATCTAGTGATGCCTCGACGTAGATCATCTTCGGCATCGTAGTCGATGACCTAGCCCGCCCATTTCTCCGATGAAGCCGATGCTAGAGCCCGGGATTTGATTTGGACAGCGAGGAGACTTCATCGCGGAGCTATGGAGGTGGAGCACCGGATCTACAAAGGTTGTATTTCCGTTCTTTTAGTTTAGTTGTAAACTAGTTGCATCTTTCGCCTAAAATTCTAGTTAACGATCCGTATTAGGGTTTCTCGGCACTTGTAAATTTGAATTTGGCATGGTTGATGCCTTGTGAGACGTCTAGTGTGTGCCTAGAAACCCTACAGTGGTATCAGAGCCTAGCTAGAGCCTTAGGCGATGCGTAGACGAAGTTTGAAACCCGATCGACCCGAAACCCTAACCCGTATTTGCTCTCTGGACTTTTTCCAAAAATTGGGTTTTTTCCAGATTAAAAATATGCAGAAAATTCAGCAGGAAATTCTAAGAATTACGGTGCAAAAATTACCTAATGATCTTTCTAAAGTGCGGCGGAACCGCGGCATTAGCGTGCTAATGCGGCTGTTCCGCGGCCCTTTTGTCTTTTCTCCCATTGAATTTTGCACAGTAATTCCTATTTTGCAGTGCTGGTTTTCCTGTGATATATTTTTTTTCTGAACTCAAGAGTTGAGTTTTCTGGGTTGTATTGGGGACTCGGTGTTTCGATCGGATTGTCTAACTTTGTCTATGTGGCTTTCCGGATATTTTAGAATATGTTAAAAAGTTCGACCGGATATAAATACCCAACTTTTCCCCTGTCGGGAAATTTCCAGGTGTTGGATCTTTCCGTGGTTTAAAGACGTTCTAAGTAGTGCAAGTAACGCGATGGTCCCTCTAGAAGACAACAAACCTTAACTCGATTATGTGACCGTCTTGAACTGCCCTTTGAACCTTCGGGTTTGGGGCAGTACGGCGTGCCACATGTGAGGCGTTGGCTTGACCCTTCTATGGCTGGACCGTTGGTACTGAGGCACGAACTGAATGTTTTTAGACTTGTTTCATGTGTTGATCAGTATCGGGAAAACTTGGGTGTTTGAATGTTCGATCGAAAAGTTTAACATTTTCTATTTATCCGGAATGTGATACAATACTTGGAATCCACATGTAGTTATGAGATAACTGAATGAATGTTATAAATCTAGCGGTTTAGTCTCACTTGATCGGTTGCCACGGAATTTTGATGTGATCAAAAGTCCGTCGCAATCACGTAGCGTACGCGGACACTCGCCGGGTAAACTTAATAGACAGCCTCACTCCATAGCCCCGACCAAGTGACTGTAGGAGAACCCCGTCGCCGAAAGCATCCGTTTGGGTACTCCCGGTAGAGGTGTTCCGCCTTGGTGCACTTCGTCGACGGTATCGGGGGTGCTGCCGTCTACTGAAGTTTGCGACGAGCATTCGATCAGGATGTCGGGAATCTTGTTGAATTGCCCGACTTGATATTGAAAAGTGTTTTCGATTTTGAGACTAAAATGCGGGGTTTATAATTGTTAGGCATGTGATGTCTAAGGTATTCATTTGATTAGGCATGCGATGTCTGTGCGGATTGCGGATTCCAACTGTTGTAGTTTTACACTTTCTTTTCTGTGACCGTAAGTGTAATATGGGATATCGCCGGTTTCGTTGCTATATGTCAACGACAATTGGGATGCGCATATTTACTTACGTTGATGACATGTGATGTTATGTGTTACTGGATATGTTATATTGGATCGTCGTGTTTGAATAGCCGGGGGGTTTTTATGTGAGATGAGTGTTTTTCATTTTATTCATGTAAAAACTTGTATGTAATATTCTTTTGTTGGGGCACTTCCAGGTTGCGGAAGATGTCACCTTTTGTATATTATTTACTTTTCCGCACTAGGATAGACCCAAGGAGGGGAGCACAAGTAACCGGGTTCTGGGGTCCAGTGGGAGACCAACTCGAGGAGTCGAGTCCGGGTCTCCTAACTCTAGAATTGGTAGGATTGCTTGCCGCTCTCGTAGGGGTCTAGGGGTGTGGGTTTGGCTATTCATCGCGACCGTGGAATCCGTATTTTATACTGGCTCGTATTGAAAACACGGACGTCCTAGTATATCCAATATTTCATATGTTTCTTCTGCTGCGATATCTGTGATGTGATCATGTGATGTTCTGTGATGGATACTGTATATAGTATATATGATATATTATATAGACGTTACTTATGTTTTACACCCGCGCTAGCCCTGCCCCGCTCTGCCGTTAGTTACCTAACCTAACGGTGCACGAGGGGACATCGAGGCGAATGCGGATGGCATAAGTGTACGTCGTATTTATCTGTGATGTTTAGGTATTTATATGATGGGACTTCATTAATGTGATTAATGAAATAAAAGAAACCTAAGATGTTGTAGAATCGAATTTCAAAAAATAAAACAGGTAGCTACAGTTCTTGCTTTGCACAGCGGTATATATGATATATCCTGCACCTTATTCGATGAGGAAAGGACCGAGATCCCTTCACCGGGAGTGACTCCTTTAGCAATAACTGGCAGATGCTACACACTCGGTTTGTCTTTTGATTGCTTTTAAGAGTTTTTGCTTTGCACAGTGATATATATGATATATCCCGCACCTCATTCGACGAGGAAAGGACCGACGATCCCTTCACCGGGAGTGACTCCTTTAGCAAAACTAGAAAAGCCTCAAAGACACTCCATTTTAAAATTCATTCGATCCTACAACGATATCAAGTTCATTACGCAATAGGTTTTCAGAAAAACCTGTCGTAGCCCTCCGTCATTTCAGATAAGTCCTATTTAGTATTCGTGCTACGTTTGTTGACCTCCGTCAAGGCGTAGTGTGCGGTAGCTAACTAGTATTTATCTGCTTATGCATATGATACAGATTGAATTAGGGTAGTCGTGCGGCCTTGTTGACCTCCGTCAAGGGTCGTGCGGGTGGGTTTAATTCGATCAAGAAATGACGGGTTGAACTTGACTAGTAGCCTATGGTTTGTTGACCTCCGTCAAGGTCATAGGGTGCAAGGGGCAAAATATTATCGGGAATTTCAAGTGTTGAAATTTGCAATGAGATTGCATACCTTCTATGAGATAGTTGGATCCCGATACCCGCTGCGAGTAATTGTTACTCCTGGGAGAGTTTTATACATTACAATTAGCCGATCAAGTAGGTGTCTAGAAAGGTGTTAACGGGGTTACGCCTCTGAGAAAACGAGGTTTACATTAATTAGGTTCGTGCGAAAGCACGGGGGACCTCCCTCAAAGTACCGATACTGGCCTGGCTGAAAGATTGGCGAACTTGTAGTGTGTAATTAATCCCGGCTAGTCTTTCCTTTTAGGGTTTGAAGGAAGATTTGATAAAAACAGTGGGAGCTATCCTGATTAGATAAAATAATAACCAATCTATTCTTGCTAGAGCGCACGCTGAGTGTTTTCTTCTCTCTCTCTCCAGGTAGCGACCATATCACGCCTTAATCAAGATAATAATACGGAATATTGACCGAACCCGCTTGTTATACTGGGCTGGGGAACGTTGGTCCCGCTCCAACTTATAATTGTTATAAGAAAGAGCAAGATATTGGGGATTACCAGAATTCCCGTGCCGCCCAAACGAAGAAAGTGCATATGATGCATCTCCTTCGGGTGTGTTCATTATAAAGAACTGTTTCTCTGTATCCTCTACGTCCTGGGTATGTGATACCAGATTAGGATCCCAGATATGTAATCTGTTACATAGGGCTACAACTAGGTAGAGAACTGAGAACGGGTGATAAGTTTCATGAGGCAGAAAACGGGGCAAGTGTTGCAGCCAAGTCTGTTGGTCACTGTCACCCTGTATTCCAAATACATTGATTCTGAACGAATGTTATTAGATACCGAACCTGATATACAAAATCGTATCAGTCTCTTTATAAGTAAAGAAATGATAAAATTTTGTATTGTTGGATTATGTTTTGAACATTTCCTATATCAAAAGTTGATCGGTTCAGGCACGTTATCTAAAAGCATTGATGTTCTAAATCAAACTACAGTTCTTAGTAAATGGAACACACATAAAAGGAAGAGTTCACAACTGAACGAATCCTTCTTAAGGCATTGTAGACTAGGTCATATCAATGCGACCCGACTAGCTGAAGTTACATATAGATGCATATTTAAATCAGTTTGAATTTACATCTTATGAAACTTGTTAGTCATGTCACAGAGATAAGATGACCATAGCTCTGTTTATTGGAAACAGAGAAGGAGTTAGTAAACTCTTGGGATGGTACATGTTGATGTATGTAAGGTCCCCTGTCTACACATGCCAGGACTGGTTTTTTATACTTCATTACGTTCTCTGATAATCTCTCAAGATTCAGTCATATGTTCCTGTTGAAACATGAGTCCGAGCCTTTTGAGATATTCACAAAATATAAGCAAGAAGTAGGGAACCAATAAAGGGTATAAGTATTATGTCCTTTGATGTCATCAGGGAGGAGAATACTTGAGCATGGAATTCCTAGACTATTCTAAAGGAGAATGAGATTCTCTCTCAGCATTACTCCTCCGTATACACCATAGCACGATGGTATATCGGGGCGGAGCAATCTCACCCTATATGATAAGGTGTGCTCTATGATGAGTACTACTGAGTTACCTGTTTCCTTTTTGGGAGTTATGCGCTTGAGAAGCAGCATACCTATTGAATAGGGTTCAAACCAAATCCGTTGCCTACCACTTCATATTTGATATGATAAGGGAAGAGCCCATCTCTTAAGTTGGTTAAGATTTGGGGTTGTCCGGGCTATGTCTAAAAGCATAATCCGGACAAGCTCGAGGCAAGATCTGTTATATACAACTGGAAAGGTTCCAGCTATACAAATTACAGCAGATGATTTGGTAGAACCAAAGGATTCAGTAGATTCCAACAAACCTCAGCCTCTCCGTCAATCTAGTAGGGTTCCTCACCCACCTAAGAGATACTTCAGTTTCTCTATGACAGTGGGAGCGAGGATTGCATCATGAGATGATGACCCAACTAGTTTCGAGCAGGCCATCGAGAGTAGGGACTCTGTAAGAATGGCTGGATGCTTAGTGATCTGAGATGGAATCCATGTACACCAACAAAGTATGGACTTTGGTTGCTATATCTGAAGGGTTAAATCCCCATCAGGAGCAAGTATATCTTGAGAAGATTACTTGATGTAAATGGAAAAGTTGAGACTTTCAAAGCTAGACTTGTTAAAGCTTTTCGTCATCGACCAGGAGTGGATAATGATGAAACCTTTTCAAGTGGCTATGCTTAAGTCCATCCAGATCCTACTTGCCACGGCTACATACCATGACTACGATATCTGGCGGTTGGGTGTCATGACTGCTTTTCTAAATGATGTTTTAGAAGAGAACGTCTATAAGTACACAGCCAGAGGGCTTCGTGGACAGTGGAAGCAGCGGAAACGTGTACAAGATGCTTTATAGAATAAAGCATGTATCGCGGAGTTGGAACATCTGTTTTGATGTGTTAGTCAAAGAGTTTGACATCATCAAAATGGTAGATGAACCTTGTATAAACAAAAAGGTAGTAGGGAGTATAGTGACGATCCTCGTAGAGTACATGGATGACATGCTCTTGATAGGGAAGGAGTTTCCTATGCTACGCTCGGTCAATCTCCGCTTATCACAATGATTCTCCATATAGGATCAAAGTGATACCTCCTAAATCCTGGGTTTTGGATCTATGAGATAGATCTAATTGGATGTTAGGATTCTCACTAAAAGAGTGAGATGGTATCAACCGATCCTGGGGAGAATCACTGGAAGGGTTTCAGGGTGATAAGGACGACTGAAAGTTAGTCACAGGCATTGTCTTTACCCTCAGTGAAGGGATGGTATGTTGGAAGAGTTCCAAGCTAGATACCGTGGCATACTAGACGATTAAGGCTGGATACATCGCTACTTAAGATGCTACCAAAGAAGCAGTCTGGGTGTATATTTGTTCATGAGATGAACTTAGTTCCTCCCATTGTGTGACAATGGAGTTGTGGCTTATGCCGAGGAACTTCCGTCCCATCAGTGATCCAGACATATTCTAAGACAGTATCACCTGATCATGGAGATGGTTGATCTCCAAGGTGATCGAGGTTAGGAGAGTAGACTCAGAGGACAACACGGCGGATCCACTCACGAAGGCCTATTCCCAGAGAGAGATTTTTATCGGATGGTTGAGTATGAGATACTGCAACCACTGCTACAGATGGCCCTAGGGCAAGTGGGAGATTGTTAGTTATATGTATGCCCTAGAGGCCATTACTATACATAGGATGTATATTGTAGTGGATGCTGGGACATATATAGGGAGGACTTTCTTGCTCGACATGATAGTATGCTATCTGGTTGCTCTTTACCTTAACGTGTTACTGATTGTCTCTCTATTACATGTTGGTAAAGCCCTTAGGATGAGTACTTGACTACCTGGACTATGATGAGGATCATACTAGTGGGGACATGGTAGTCCATAAGTACATCCTTCAAAGTCCCTAGTCGTAGGTATATCGAGACGGAGCATCGATATACCAGAGTAGACTAGCGTATACCTTCTCGACCCATACAGATGGGCGATGGATGATCCCATATCCATTGATGTTTGACATCAGAGATGATATACGGGTGCTCAGTGGAGACTGGGTACACTGGACGGACTCGCCGAGAACTCCCAGATGGTATTATACCTTACGTCAGATGGCAGTTCTCTGGTGACACTGGTACAGAGTAGTCTGTTGACCCGAGATCGTCATAGAGTCTTGTGTGGTTCCTACTGTGCTTTGATTTCCACCTTACCACGTCCAAGAGGGCGTGCAAAACGGTGGTTTTTGGGTACAGTCCCGAATCACATGGAGGCAATGAGCGATACGAGGGGATTCGTCTCTCCCGGTATAGGGAGTTGATGTTGCGCTGTGTTCGATTGGCTATAACCGGAAATCCCTGGCCAGGGTTGCTGAGATTTATTGGTAAGTGTTACCAGTAGTTTCTCGAACTGTTATAGACCTCATATCGGCACGACTTATCGAGCTATTGGGGTCTGACGTTTACCAACCCTAGGCGAGATATGCGACATATCAGACGATCAGACCGGACTGTACGGTAGTGTTACTGGTTGGATTCACTGGAGTGTGAGCGGGCTTGCTCGTCGATCTTCTGATCGCTCAATACCCGGGTGGACGTTACGTTTAGCAGACCGCTTGCGGCTTGTGGGTGTTTGATATGATCATCATCTGCTGCCGGCGTATTGACGAGTCTTTAGAGTCCTACACAGAGGTTTCCTAGCTCAAGCGAAACGAAATAAGAGCGCATATGAGATATGTGCAGGACCGAGAATAATGCGTGTATGTGATATGGTATTCCATTCTCGCGATGAATGTATCGATTGGTTGTATGCGATATAACCTAGTTATCGAATCAAGGATTGATTCGATAAATCGATACATTGGATATTAGTCGGTCATATGCGATATGACCGGATCGTTAAATCAAGTGTTGATTTAATGATTTAATGCATAATTATATATTTGATATATTACTTTGCATTAACTAGTATTGGTTCATTTTAAAGGGATTTTCTCACTTGAAGTGCACAATGTATATGTGATATACTTTTGTACACAAGTTTGTGTCATGTTTGATGATACAAGCTAACTTGAGTTTTTGTAAAGTTTAAACCATGGTTGTGTAATGGTTACGGTTTTCTTTTTCTTTATGTAAAGTTTAAACCATGGTTGTGTAATGGTTACGGTTTTCTTTTTCTTTATCATTTATTTATTTTGTTTGTTTATTTTGCAAAATAAATGAATGGTGGCTTTCATTGGATGCTAGTTGAAGCTTCATGAAGCTTTGACTAAGTGACCATATTTGTCTCATGCTTAACCCTAACCATTCCACTAAACCCTAGTTCATTCTCTACACTTGACCATGGTTGGATTATGATAAGTATTCATTTATTTTCTATTTTGAAAATAACTTATCATAACATTTTTCATCATCTTCTTCTTCTTCTTCAAGAAGAAGCTTGACTTCATCAATGGTGATTGATGAAAAAGAGTGAGAAATCCAATTCTAAAGTGAACCCACCTCCTATTTCTTCATCCTCTACCTCTTGCCAAGTAGTATAGGGTGTTCTCTTCATAAGTTTCATGACTTAGTGAAGTGGGAGCTTGATCTAGTGATGCCTCGACGTAGATCATCTTCGGCATCGTAGTCGATGACCTAGCCCGCCCATTTCTCCGATGAAGCCAATGCTAGTGTAGGGTTCCTAGGCACCCTAATGAGGTCTCACAAGGCATCGAACATGCCAATTTCAAATTATCTAGGTGCCGAGAGACCCGACTACGGATCGTTTGCTAGAAATCTAGGTGAAAAAGTAATCTAGTTAACAGTTAACTAAGGGATACGGATATACAACCTTTGTAGATCCGTTTGTCCACCTCCATAGCTCCATGAAGAAGTCATCTCCGCTGTACAAATCCGAAATCCAGGCTCTTGCGTCGGCTTCATCGGAGAAGAAGCGGGCTAGGTCATCGACGACGTGCCGAAGATGATCTACGTCGAGGCATCGCTAAATCAAGCTCCGACTTCACCAAGTCCAAAAACTTGTGAAGAGAACACACTCTACTACTTGGCAAGAGGTAGAGGATGATGAAATAGGAAGTGGGTAGACTTTAGATTTGGATTTCTCACTCTTTATCATCAATCACCATTGATGAAGAAAGCTTTTTCTTCCTTGCTCATGAAGAAGAAGAAGAAAGAAATATATGATAAGTTAATTAAAAACAATAGAAAAATCAAAACTTATCATAATGTTAACTAGAGTCAAGTGTAGAGAATGAATCATGGTTAGTAGGAATGGTTAGGGTTAAGGATGAGATAAGAATGGTTGACTTGATCAAAGTTTCATGAAGCTTCAACTAAACTCCAAATTAAGCCACCATTCTTTTCTCCTCTTTTCCAAAATGAGTAAGCAAATAAATAAATGAATAAATAAAGGAAATGAAACCCTAACCATTCTTTTAACCATGGTTTAATTCTTTGCACTTAACCAAGTAAACATGTATCATCAAACATGATACAATCAAATGCACAAAATCATATCGCATATGTAATGCGCACACCCGAGTGAGAAAATCCATTTAAAGTGAACCGATACTAGTTAATGCAAAGTAATATATCAAATATATAATTATGCATTAAATAATTAAATCAACACTTGATTCAATGACCCGGTCATGTCGCACACAACCGACTAGTATATAATGTATCGGCTTATCAAATCAACCTTTGATTCGATAACTAGGGTATATCGCATATAACCTAATCGATACATTCATCGCGAGAATGGAATACGGTATCACATACACGCATTATTCTCGGTCCCGCACATATCTCATATGCGCTCCTATTTCGTTTTGCTTGAGCCAGGAAACCTCTGTGTAGGACTCTAAAGACTCGTCAATACGCCGGCAGCAGGCGATGATCATATCAAACACCCACAAGCCGCAAGCGGTCTGCTAAACGTAACGGCCACCCGGGTATTGAGCGATCTGAAGATCGACGAGCAAGCCCGCTCACACTCCAGTGAATCCAACCAGTAACACTACCGTACAGTCCGGTCTGATCGTCTGATATGTCGCATATCTCGCCTAGGGGTGGTAAACGTCAGACCCCAATAGCTCGATAAGTCGTGTCGATATGAGGTCTATAACTTTTCGAGAAACTACTGGTAACACTTACCAGTAAATCTCAGCAACCCTGGCCAGGGATTTCCTGTTATAGCCAATCGAACACAGCGCAACATTAACTCCCTATACCGGGAGAGAAGAATCCCCTCCTATCGCTCATTGCCTCCATGTGACTCGGGACTGTACCCAAAAACCACCGTTTTGCACGCCCTCTTGGACGTGGTAAGATGGAAATCAAAGCACAGTGGGAACCACACAAGACTCTATGACGATCTCGGGTCAACAGACTACTCTGTACCAGTGTCACCAGAGAACTGCCATCTGACGTGAGGTATAATACCATCTGGGAGTTCTCGGCGAGTCTGTCCAGTGTACCCAGTCTCTACTGAGCACCCGTATATCATCTCTGATGTCAAACACCAATGGATATGGGATCATCCATCGCCCATCTGTATGGGTCGAGAAGGTACACGCTAGTCTACTCTGGTATATCGATGCCCCGTCTCGATACACCCACGACTAGGGACTTTGAAGGATGTACTTATGGACTACCATGTCCCCACTAGTATGATCCGCATCATAGTCCAAGTAGTCAAGTAGAGATCCTAAGGGCTTTACCAACATGTAACAGAGAGACAATCAGTATACACGTTAAGGTAAAGAGCAACCAGATAGCATACTATCATGTCGAGCAAGAAAGTCCTCCCTATATATGTCCCGGCATCCACTACAATATACATCCTATGTATAGTGATGGCCTCTAGGGCATACATATAACTAACAATCTCCCACTTGCACTAGGGCCATCTGTAGCAGTAGTTGTAGTATCTCATACTCAACCATCCCATAAAAGTCTCTCTCTGGGAACAGGCCTTTGTGAGTGGATCCGCTGTGTTGTCCTCTGAGTCTACTCACCTAACCTCGATCTCCCTGGAGATCAACCATCTCCATGATCAAGTGATACTGCCTTAGAATATGTCTGGATCACTGATGGGACCGGCGTTCCTTGGCATAAGCCACAACTCCATTGTCACACAATGGGAGGAACATAGTTCATCTCATGAACCAATATACACCCAAACAGCCTCTTTGGTAGCATCTTAAGTAGCGATGTATGCTGCCTTTATCGTCTAGTATGTCACGGTATCTAGCTTGGAACTCTTCCAACATACCGTCCCTCCACTGAGGGTAAAGACAGTGCCTGTGACTGACATTCAGTCGTCCTTATCACCCTGGAACCCTTCCAGTGATTCTCCCCAGGATCATGTGATACCATCTCACTTCGACAAGTGAGAATCCTAACATCCATTTAGATCTATCTCATAGATCCAAAATCCAGGAGTTAGTAGGTATCATTATGATCCTATATGGAGAATCATTGTGATAGACGGAGATTGATCGAGCGTAGCATAAGAAACTCCTTTCTTATCAAGAGTATGTCATCCACGTACTCTACGAGGATCACCACCATACTCCCTACTACCTTTTTGTTTATACAAGGTTCATCTACCATTTTGATGATGTCAAACTCTTTGACTATTACATCAAAACAGACGTTCCAACTCCGCGATGCCTGCTTTATCATATAAAACATCTTGCACACGTTTCCGCTGCTCCCACTGTCTACGAAGCCCTCTGGCTGTGTACTTATAGACGCACTCTTCTAAAACATCATTTAGAAAAGTTGTCATGACACCCAGCCACCAGATATCGTAGTCATGGTATGTAGCCGTGGCAAGTAGGATCTGGATGGACTTAAGCATAGCTACTTGAAAAGGTTTCATCATTATCCACGCCTGGTCGATGACGAAAACCCTTAACAAGTCTAGCTTTGAAAGTCTCAACTTTTCCATGTACACCAAGTAATCTTCTCAAGATATACTTGCTCCTGATGGGGATTTAACCCTTCAGATATAGCAACCAAAGTCCATACTTTGTTGGTGTATAAGGATTCCATCTCAGATCACTAAGCATCCAGCCATTCTTACAGAGTCCCACTCCAGATGGCCAGCTCGAATCTAGTTGGGTCATCATCTCATGATGCAATCCTCGCTCCCACTGTCATAGAGAAACCGAAGTATCTCTCAGGTGGGTGAGGAACCCTACTAGATCGGCGGAGAGGCTGAGGTTCGTTGGAATCTACTGAATCCTTTGGTTCTACCAAATCATCTGCTGTTGTTTGTATAGCTGGAACCTTTCCAGTTGTACATAACAGACCTTGCCTCGAGCTTGTCTGGATTTTGCTTTCAGACATAGGCCGGACAACCCCAAATCTTAACTAGCTTAAGACATGGGCTCTTCCCTTTCCATATCACATATGAAATGGTAGGCAACTGATTTGATTGGAACCCTATTCAATAGGTATGCAGCTTCTCAAGTGCATAACTCCCAAAAGGAATTAGGTGACTCAGTAGTACTCATCATAGAGCACACCTTATCTCATATAGGGTGTATCTGCTCCGCCCCGATATACCATCGTGCTATGGTGTATTCAGAGGAGTAATGCTGAGAGAGAATCTCATTCTCCTTTAGAATAGTCCATGAATTCCGTGCTCAAGTATTCTCCTCCTTGATCTCATCATAATACTTATACCCGTATTTTGGTTCTCTACTTCTAACTTATATTCCGTGAATATCTCAAAAGGTTCGGACTTGTGTTTCAACAGGAACATATGTCTGAATCTTGAGAGATTATCAGAGAATATAATGAAGTATAAAGAACCAGTCCTGGTATGTGTAGACAGGGGACCTACATACATCAACATGTATCATCCCAAGAGTTCACTAACTCTTTCTCTGTTTCCAATAAACGGAGCTATGGTTATCTTATCTTTATGACATGACTGACGAGTTTCACAAGATGTAAGTTCAAACTAATTTAAATATGCATCTTTATGTAACTCTAGCCAGTCGGGTCGCATTGATCTGACCTAGTCTACAATACCTCAAGAAGGATTCGTTCATTTCTGAACTCTTCCTCTTGTGTGTGTTCTGTATACTAAGAACTGTAGTTTGATTTAGAACATCAATGCTTTTAGATAACGTGCCTGAACCGATCAACTTTTGATATAGGAAATGTTCAAAACATTATCCATCTATACAAAATTTTATCGTTTCTTTACTAATAAAGAGACAGATATGATTTTGTATATCAGGTTCGGTATCTAATAACATTCGTTCAGAATCAATGTATCGGTAATACAGGGTGACAGTGACCGACAGACTTGGCTGCAACTCTTGCCCCGTTTTCTGCCTCATGAAACTTATCACCCGTTCTCAGTTCTCTACCTTTCTGTAGCCCTATGTAACATATTACATATCTGGTATCCTGATCTGGTATCACATACCCAGGACGTAAAGGATACTGAGAAACAGTTCTGTATAATGAACACACCCGAAGATGATGCATCAGCATGCATTCTCTTCGTTTGGGCGGCACGGGAATTCTGGTAATCCCCAATTTCCTGCTCTGTCTTATAACTATTATAAGTTGGAGCGGGACCAACGTTCCCCAGCTCAGTATAACAAGCGGGTTCGGTCAATAATCCGTATTATTATCTTGATTAAAGCGTGACATGGTCGCTACCTGGAGAGAGAGAGAAGAAAACACTCAGCGTGCGCTCTGTCAAGAATAGATTGGTTATTATTTTATCTAATCAGGATGGCTCCCACTGCTTTTTATCAAATCGTCCTTCAAACCCTAAAAGGAAAGACTAGCCGGGATTAATTACACACTACAAGTTCGCCAATCTTTCAGCCAGGCTAGTGTCGGTACTTTGAGGGAGGTCCCCCGTGCTTTCGCACGAACCTAATTACTGTAAACCTCGTTTTCCCAGAGGCGTAACCCCGTTGACACCTTTCTAGACACCTACTTGATCAGCTAATCGCAATGTGTAAAACTCTCCCAGGAGTAACTCTTACTCGCAGCGAGTATCGGGATCCAACTATCTCATAGAAGGTATGCAATCTCATTGCAAATTTCAACACTTGAAATTCCCGATAATATTTTGCCCCTAGCGTCTTATGACCTTGACAAAGGCCAACAAATCATAGCATGCTAGTCAAGTTCAACCCGTCATTTCTTGATTGAATCAAACCCACCCGTACGGCCCTTGACAAAGGCCAACAAGGTCGCACGACTACCCTGAAACAATCTGCATCATATGCATAAGCAGATAATCACTATTCAGCTACCGCACACTACGCCTTGACAAAGGCCAACAAACGCAGCACGAATACTAAACAGTTCTTATCTGAAATGACGGAGGGCTACGACAGGTTTTTCTGAAAACCTATTGCGTAATGAACTTGATATCGTTGTAGAATCAAATGAAGTTTTGAAATGGAGTGATTTTGAGGCTTTTCTAGTTTTGCTAAAGGAGTCACTCCCGGCGAAGGGATCTCGGTCCCTTCCTCGTCGAATGAGGTGCGGGATATATCATATATATCGCTGTGCAAAGCAAAAACGCAAAAGCAGTCAAAAGCAAACCGAGTCTGTAGCATCTGCCAGTTATTGCTAAAGGAGTCACTCCCGGTGAAGGGATCTCGGTCCTTTCCTCATCGAATAAGGTGCGGGGTATATCATATATACCGCTATGCAAAGCAAGAACTGTAGCTACCTGTTTTATTTTAAAATTCGATTCCACAACATCTTAGGTTTCTTATCTTTCATTAATCACATTAATGAAGTCCCATCATTTAAATACCTAAACATCACAGATAGATATAACGTACACTTATGCCATCCGCATTCGCCTCGATGTCCCCTCGTGCACCGTTAGGTTAGGTAACTAACGACAGAGCAGGGCAGGGCTAGCACGGGTGTAAAACATAAGTAACGTCTATATAATATATCATATATACTATATATTATATCCATCACTGAAACACATCACAGATATTGCAGCAGAATAAACATATGAAATATTGGATATACTAGGACGTCCGTGTTTTCAATACGAGCCAGTATAAAACACGGATTCCACGGTCGTAATGAATAGCCAATCCCACACCCCTAGACCCCTACGAGAGCGGCAAGCAACCCTGCCAATTCTAGGGTTAGGAGACCCGGACTCGACTCCTCGAGTTGGTCTCCCACTGGACCCCAGAACCCGGTTACTTGTGCTCCCCTCCTTGGGTCTATCCTAATGCGGAAAAGTAAATAATATACAAAGGTGACAACTTCCGCTACCTGGAAGTGCCCCAAATAAAAGAATATTACATACAAGTTTTTACATGAATGAAAATGAAAAACACTCATCTCACATAAAAAAAACCCCGGCTATTCAAACACGACGATCCAATATAACATATCCAGCAACACATAACATCACATGTCATCAACGTAAGTAAGTATGCATACCCCAATTGTCGTTGACGTATAGCAACGAAACCGGCGATATGAACATACTACACTTACGGTCACAGAAAAGAAAGTGTAAAACTACAACAGTTGGAATCCGCAACCTCTTTAGACATCACATGCCTAACAGTTACAAACCCCGCATTTTAGTCTCATTATCGAAAACTCTTTTCAATATCGTATGGGACTAAACTGCTAGATTTATAACATTCATCCAGTTATCTCATAACTGTTTGTGAATTCCAATTATTGTATCCAATTCCGGATAAATAGAATATATCAAACTTTCCGATCGAACATTCGAATACCCAAGTTTTCCCGACACCGATCAACACATGAAATAGGTTCAAAGACATTCACTTCATACCTCAGTACCAACGGTCCAGCCGTAGAAGGGTCAAGCCAACGCCTCACATGTGGCACGCCGTACTGCCCCAAACCCGAAGGTTCAAAGGGCAGTTCAAGACGGTCACATAATCGAGTTAAGGTTTGTTGTCTTCTAGAGGGACCATCGCGTTACTTGCACTACTCAGAACGTCTTTTAACCACTGAAAAATCCAACACTTGGAATTATTCCGGCAGGGGAAAACTTGGGTATTTATATCCGGTCGAACTCTTTAACATATTCTACAGTTATCTGGAAAAACACTTAGACAAAGTTTGATTTTCCGATCGAATCGTCGATTCCCAATTTAACCCCAGAGCACTCAATCTAAGAGTCAATTTAAAAATACCCAGAAAACTCAGTAGAATTTATCAGGAATTACTGTGCAATTAAGTATGGCTGACGTCACCTTTTGAGCGCGGAACAGCGGCAGAAGCCATGCTTCTGCCGTGGTTCCGCGGCTTAAGGAACTGTTCATGTGAAAAATTTTGCATCGTAATTCTTATAATTCTTTACTGAATTTTTTAGACATTTTTAATATTAAAAAATCCCAGATTTTAGAAAATTTCCAGAGAGCTCATTTTGGGTTTGGGTTTTCGGGTTCGTTCGGGTTTCAAAATCCGTCTGGACTTCGCCTAAGGCTCTAGCTAGTCTCTGATACCACTATAGGGTTCCTAGGCACCCTAATAAGGTCTCACAAGGCATCAAACATGCCAATTTCAAATTATCTAGGTGCCGAGAGACCCGACTACGGATCGTTTGCTAGAAATCTAGGTGAAAAAGTAATCTAGTTAACAGTTAACTAAGGGATACGGATATACAACCTTTGTAGATCCGTTTTTCCACCTCCATAGCTCCATGAAGAAGTCATCTCCGCTGTACAAATCTGAAATCCGGACTCTTGCGTCGGCTTCATCGGAGAAGAAGCGGGCTAGGTCATCGACGACGTGCCGAAGATGATCTACGTCGAGGCATCGCTAAATCAAGCTCCGACTTCACCAAGTCCAAAAACTTGTGAAGAGAACACACTCTACTACTTGGCAAGAGGTATAGGATGATAAAATAGGAAGTGGGTAGACTTTAGATTTGGATTTCTCACTCTTTATCATCAATCACCATTGATGAAGAAAGCTTTTTCTTCCTTGCTCATGAAGAAGAAGAAAGAAATATATGATAAGTTAATTAAAAACAATAGAAAAATCAAAACTTATCATAATGTTAACTAGAGTCAAGTGTAGTGAATGAATCATGGTTAGTGGGAATGGTTAGGGTTAAGGATGAGATAAGAATGGTTGACTTGATCAAAGTTTCATGAAGCTTCAACTAAACTCCAAATTAAGCCACCATTCTTTTCTCCTCTTTTCCAAAATGAATAAGCAAATAAATAAATGAATAAATAAAGGAAATGAAACCCTAACCATTCTTTTAACCATGGTTTAATTCTTTGCACTTAACCAAGTAAACATGTATCATCAAACATGATACAATCAAATGCACAAAATCATATCGCATATGTAATGCGCACACCCGAGTGAGAAAATCCATTTAAAGTGAACCGATACTAGTTAATGCAAAGTAATATATCAACTATATAATTATGCATTAAATAATTAAATCAACACTTGATTCAATGACCCGGTCATGACGCACACAACCGACTAGTATATAATGTATCGGCTTATCAAATCAACCTTTGATTCGATAACTAGGGTATATCGCAAATAACCTAATCGATACATTCATCGCGAGAATGGAATACGGTATCACATACACGCATTATTCTCGGTCCCGCACATATCTCATATGCGCTCCTATTTCGTTTTGCTTGAGCCAGGAAATCTCTGTGTAGGACTCTAAAGACTCGTCAATACGCCGGCAGCAGGCGATGATCATATCAAACACCCACAAGCCGCAAGCGGTCTGCTAAACGTAACGGCCACCCGGGTATTGAGCGATCTGAAGATCGACGAGCAAGCCCGCTCACACTCCAGTGAATCCAACCAGTAACACTACCGTACAGTCCGGTCTGATCGTCTCATATGTCGCATATCTCGCCTAGGGGTGGTAAACGTCAGACCCCAATAGCTCAATAAGTCGTGTCGATATGAGGTCTATAACTTTTCGAGAAACTACTGGTAACACTTACCAGTAAATCTCAGCAACCCTGGCCAGGGATTTCCTGTTATAGCCAATCGAACACAGCGCAACATCAACTCCCTATACCGGGAGAGACGAATCCCCTCCTATCGCTCATTGCCTCCATATGACTCGGGACTGTACCCAAAAACCACCATTTTGCACGCCCTCTTGGACGTGGTAAGATGGAAATCAAAGCACAGTGGGAACCACACAAGACTCTATGACGATCTCGGGTCAACAGACTACTCTGTACCAGTGTCACCAGAGAACTGCCATCTGACGTGAGGTATAATACCATCTGGGAGTTCTCGGCGAGTCCGTCCAGTGTACCCAGTCTCTACTGAGCACCCGTATATCATCTCTGATGTCAAACACCAATGGATATGGGATCATCCATCGCCCATCTGTATGGGTCGAGAAGGTACATGCTTGTCTACTCTGGTATATCGATGCCCCGTCTCGATACACCCACGACTAGGGACTTTGAAGGATGTACTTATGGACTACCATGTCCCCACTAGTATGATCCGCATCATAGTCCAGGTAGTCAAGTACAGATCCTAAAGGCTTTACCAACATGTAACAGAGAGACAATCAGTATACACGTTAAGGTAAAGAGCAACCAGATAGCATACTATCATGTCGAGCAAGAATGTCCTCCCTATATATGTCCCGGCATCCACTACAATATACATCCTATGTATAGTAATGGCCTCTAGGGCATACATATAACTAACAGCTAGAGCCCGGGATTTGATTTGGACAGCGAGGAGACTTCATCGCGGAGCTATGGAGGTGGAGCACCGGATCTACAAAGGTTGTATTTCCGTTCTTTTAGTTTAGTTGTAAACTAGTTGCATCTTTCGCCTAAAATTCTAGTTAACGATCCGTATTAGGGTTTCTCAGCACTTGTAAAATTTGAATTTGGCATGGTTGATGCCTTGTGAGACCTCTAGTGTGTGCCTAGGAACCCTACATAAATACTTGTGTATGGTATTCAGTTGATAGTAATGATTAAGAGAACTTGCTTTTCTTTCAGGTTACTCATAATTGGAAGTACTCCTAAGTTGAGTAATGCTGATCGGCCTTTCTCCATTTAGTTGACATGCACTGGAGACAGCTGCATGATTTGAATCTGGTTCCAATTAAACCAGTGCCTCTGTTTCTATATTGGATATAGAATATTTCATATCTTAACAATGTTAAGGTACGGGGAATTGTCCGGCTTATGCTTAAAACCAGACTCTGGATAACTCAAGGCACGTTTCTGTAATGGCTGTTTGTGGGTTGACCCGGGCTATGACGAGGGTTGATTGTCTACCATCTGGAAGATCAATAGTGATATTGTTCTTGACTCGCCACAGTTTTAATAAAAATGGATTTTTTCAGAAAACAGAAGTGGGAGTATGGTAGAACTGGAAGTGATTCCAGAACCGCAAACGATTACTGAAAATTTGATGAGAACCTAAAGATTCAATCTGGTTTGACACTACATTAGCCACTCCGCAGATATGGTGGGTAACCTCAGGTACCCAAGAGGTACTCTGGTAGCCTCAAGGACGGTGAAAGTGAGGTTCTTGTTTACCCAGATTTGACACTACTGTTGTTCCAGGCTATGAGACCCGACAGGAGGATGAGTATAGCATCGTTCTAAACTAGCTTTAGAAGTGCACGAGTATATGACTCTGCCAGAGGGTTGTCGTAGTCAGTGGGAGCGGCGGAAGCATAGTGGACAAGTAGCTTATGTCTATTTATGGACTAAAGAAGATATAGCGGAGAAAGATCATCTATTTCTGATGTGACAGTCATAGGTTTGACTTCATCAGAATAGGGGATGGATCTGTTAAGAAGGTAGTAGGGTGTGATGTCCTGGTATATGGATGACTTACACATAGTAGGAAGTGAAATTCCTATACTACGATCGGTAATACTTTGGTTGTCACACAGTGGTTTCTCCACATAGGATATAGAAATAATATCAGACATTCTGGTTACTAGATCTATGGTTTTAGATCTAGATTTAGGTAGTTTTCCGATATGGGTACTTAGACAGCATTCTAAAGGTGTTTTGGAATGGACGACTCCTGGCACGGTAGTGTACCTGCTGGTAATGGAGTCACCCTCTCTAAAGGTGTCTTAAAGACTAAAGGGGAGAGGGATGTGCATGATTGGCAGATCATTTGCTTAGGCAATTGAGTCAATCATGAGATGTCAAGTACCACAACAGACATTGTTTTTTGCACTAGATACAGTAAGTTGATATTAATCCTATCCTGGAGAGACATTCGGAAGCAGTTTTAGAACATAAGTGGATGTTCTAGGGATATGATAACAACAGCCTCTTTCGGGAGACGGTTATCATTCCAGGCTTCCAAGGTGACCTGGATGACAGAGTGACTGTCAGAGTTATAGTTTTTCCTCTGACGAGGGACAGTTGTTTGGACAGGTGGTCCAAGTGGATACTGAGGGAGGTGTGGCGTTGGATGCTGATTAATTTCATTTGACGATACAGTCTAAGAAGTTTGGATTTGGAGTTCATTTATGAACTAGGTCCCATCAGATATCCAGACATATTCTAAGACAGGTATTGCTTATTTCGGGAGATGGCTTTCTCCGCGAACTTGAGAAAAAGAGAGATATAGAAAGAAACATCAGAGCGGATCCACTCACTGAGGCTATTCCTCGAATGCAATAGTTTCGCAAACGGGCTTTGTGAGACTGATTATAGAGGAGTTGGGTGTTCGGTATCACACGGGCTGTGAGTATGCGACATCGCAATAATTAGCCTTGAGTGCAAGTGGGAGATTGTTGGATATAGTGCCCTCAGAGTCAATTATTGGATCACAGGCACGTGATTGCAATGATTGAGGGAGGACCTATACCGGTAGGACAGTCTTACACAAGATGACAGTATGCTATCTGGATTATCTTTATCATCGTGTACTGCTTTAGGTGACCTTACATGTCGCTAGTACACGTTGATAGAGCCCTTAGGATTCTTGCTTGACTGCCAGCAGTATGATAGCGATCATATACGTGGGAGCTAGGGTCTATAAGCACATCTTTAAAGTGGTCTCTAGTCGTAGGAGTTTCGAGACTGGGCATCGATACTCCATTAGTAGACTTGGGTATACAGTCGAGACCCCAACGAGGGGTGGTGGCCGGTCTCACAAGCCATTGGTGTCAGTTGGATCACCTAAGATGTATACAGGTGCTCATTGGGTTATGAGTACACCGGACAGGACTCGCCGGGAACATGCTAGTTGGTATTATACCTGATGTCAGATAGCAGTTCCCTAGTGACATGTGTACAGGTTAGTTCATTGACCTGAGATCGTCATTTGTCTCGTGTGAGTTCCCACTATACTTTGATTACTACCCTACCACGGCTCAAAGGAGTCATGCAAATAGGTTTTAGTTGGGTACAGTCCCGAGCCACATGGAAGCAGTGAGCGGATCGGCAGGGGTTTCGTCTCTCCCGGTATTGGGGGTGAGATCGCGCTGTGTCTAGGAGAGCCATTACACGAAGTCCTTGGCCAAGGCAGGAGATTTACTTGTAGGTATTCCAGTAGTATCTCAGGGTGTTCTGGGCTACACTCCGACACGACTTGTACTGCTTTAAGGGTTCTGACTTTTACCAACCCCCTAGGCCCGACATGCGATGCTCATAGACGAACCGACCGGCCTGTACGGATTTTGTCACTGATAGGCTCAGTAGGGTGTCAGGATGAGTTCGCTCATCGACTTCCCTTTTGGTCAATACCTGGTAGCCCGTTACGTACAGCTAGTACCTCTGACGTGCTAGTGGTTAAATCCACAGCCAAAGTATTGACGAGTCTTTAGAGTCCCCCACAGACAGTTTTCAAGTTTCGGGCGAAACGTTGTAGAGGCCGTATGATATATGGCAGGGTTCGATCATATACGTGCAGTAGTGCACGGATCATGATCGGGCGGATCATACTAGTGGGCTTTGGTTTAAGCCGGATCCTAGTATTAGATTTATTGGATTACTTTAGTCTCATCGCATTCGCATTCAGTCGGAATGCGGATGCAGGTATGTATATACAGGTGAGGGGTATCCTTGTGATCCGTCACGAGTTTACTTTAGATGTTGCCGTATCTTTTTATTGTTGTAAACATTTGGATTAATGTTTACAAATGGAAATTATGAGCCTAAATTATCACTTTGTGCATTAAATGAGACATGTACTTCATAGGTGACTCATGGTCTCATTTCTTGTGCAAATATCATATTGTGTGATTGATTTGTAAGTTGAATTGAGAGGAAGAGAGAGAAGGGCAGCCATTGTATTGAGTTGGGTCTTGTATTTTTCATTCTCACTCTCATTTTTCATAGGATAACAAAAGAAAGAAAATGGCTCCTCTTCTTCTTCTTCCTCTAGCTCACCATTTCCATTAAAGGCATCATCTCTAACCTCCATCCATACACTCTCATGTGATGAGAATCAATGGATGCTTGAGACAAAGTTATCACACACATTCTCTACATCGCCTTGGACACGTCGGCTAGCGAACTTCATGCCCGAGTTGCTTCGGACGAAGCGGGAGCCCATAAAAAAACTCGAAGATGTGGTGCCCTTTCTGACGAGGAGATCGAGACCGGAGATGCCGCGAGGAGCTTGGGATGGTGGCCAAAGACCGAAGGACACGGATCGATCGGTATAGCCTTTCCAACCCTTCTCTAGTTTTCTAGTTGTAGGTTAATGGTTTGATTCGGGATTAAAGTCTGCGATAGCGCCGGTTTCTAGTTTAGAAAAAGGTTTTCATTTCCGCATTTTGGCCTCGGACAAACGGCCGGGGCGCTACCGTAGACTTACATAGGTGTACTAGCATAGGTATATACATTGCAATGAGAATATTATGAACATAGCAGAAAGTAAATCGTGAGCATAATGCTATAAGGTATACGTATCTAATCTAATATCAACGTAAAGGCTCAACTAAGCAGTGTGGGTAGGGATTAAATATCTATAATATATGCGAGTCGATGAATCTATCAATCGGCATCCAGCCTCACAACATCACGTATAGTATAATCTATCATACGGCATCCTCTAGTCAAGGGTATGGATTAATCATCAAGTAAAACTCATCACGTACGGTAATCCAACGTACGGCGGCATTAAACAATTAGAGATTCTATCAACCTATACAACAATGAGAGTACGGATCTAAGTATCGTACGGCATATCACACATGATTCACAATATTATATATATCTATATACCTATATCCCATGTCACATCCACATCAATCTCATATCATGGGACCGACAAAGGTATCAATTATCTCATATCGACTCGCATCCGTATAACGACATATCAAACCAAGTCATCATATCTCATCGTATACTCTTTTCATCACATCAAGTCAACTTCTTAATCTCGTATCATATTTATCAACCTTATAGCAAGCCGCTATAATCTCATACTAATTCTCTTTCATTACATATAAATATATATATATATATATCATGATTCACATTCACGTTTCACATCCTTATAAATCAATTCAAGACATCATTTCTATCATATCATGTCACACTAAACCATACACTATAACCTTAAGTCCTGGTATATCTTGTCTCCTACTAATTCTTTAACCATATCCATAAGTTTCTAACATGGTTTCCTTAACCATATTCTATATATATATATCGGTTTCCATTATAATTTGCGGGGGTGCTATACGCCATCCACCCGACTTCCCCCGCAGATATAAATCTACTCACCTGCAGAACTCTTTGTTCAGCCGTAGTCGATGTGCTTCATCGTCTCGAAATCCATGTGAAGGTACCTACAAATCAACACATATCGCCACGTTATGAAAACCAAATCCGGAAAATCGATACGGCACACGGTGCGCTCATAGGTTAGAACCTATAGCCTACACATGCAAAAACAACCAAACAACCCTCGTCATTGACGTACAAACATCAAACGACCAAATCTCATAACTAATATCAAAACCAAGAATTCCAAAATACGGAAAACATAACCCAAAACCATCCCAATATGCTCCCAGATTTTGGCTCAGGTAATCTGGGACAAAAAGAAAAATACAGTAGTTATGTTATAAGGTATGTGAGATACAGGCAAAACCCCAGCACAATTCCCTAAATTTTGGCCGACCTATTGTCTACAGTAACCACCCCCGCCGGCCTTGCATTGGAGTTTGGGCCTCGTCTTCTCGTGGTGGTCTCCTATTGGCCTAACTAGGTTAATGTATATTTTTGATTTTTTTTTTATAAAGGTCCCGGGTTGCTCCAGATTCCCTGTAGATCTCAAAAATATCACAAAACCGACACGGAAAGTTTCTAAGTTCGTATTTTGGTTCTAATCTCGGGTCTTGGCGAGTAAAACTTCACTAAGGGTTAAGTAAACACCCACTACAGATCACAAGTCCACACAATCACCCAAACCCTCTCTTGAAATTTCCAAACATCACTAATCTAAACCGATTTAACTCTAAACTACTATAGGGTGCTAGGAAACTAAAAATCTAATCTAGAAGTGTAGGAATTACCTCGTTTGGCAACTCAAGAATTTTCTTGAGTGGCAAAAAATCTTCAAAATCCAAGCTTGAAAGGTCCATAGGGTGTAGGATGAGGTGGGGATCATTTTTAATGAAGGGAGTATAGGGTTTTGGTGAAGGATTGGAGATGGAACATGTTAGTTATATGTATGCCCTAGAGGCCATTACTGTACATATGATGTATATTGTAATGGATGCTTGGACATATATAGGGAGAACTTTCTTGCTCGACATGATAGTATGCTATCTGGTTGTACTTTATCTTAACATGTACTCTGATTGTCTCTATGTTACATGTTGATAAAGCCCTTAGGATATGTACTCGACTACTGGGACTATGATGAGATCATACTAGTGGGGCCACGGTAGTCGACGAGTACATTCTATAGCTATTCCTAGTCGAGGGTGTATCGAGACAGGGAATCGATACACCAGAGTAGACTAACGTATACGCATCTTGACCCATATGATGGGCGATGGATGATCCCATAATCCATCGGTGTTTGACATCAAGGATGGTATACGGGTGCTCAGTGGAGACTGGGTACACTGGACGGACTCACCGAGAACTCTCAGATGGTATTATACCTCACGTCAGATGGCAGTTCTCTGGTGACACTGGTACATGGTTAGTCTGTAGACCCGAGATCGTCTTAGAGTCTTGTGTGATTCCCACTGTGCTTTGATTTCCATCATACCATGTCCAAGAGGGCGTGCGAAAAGGTGGCTTTTGGGTACAGTCCCGAATCACATGGAGGCAATGAGCGATAGGAGGGGATTCGTCTCTCCCGGTATAGGGAGTTGATGTTGCGCTGTGTTCGATTGGCTATAACTGGAAATCCCTGGCCAGGGTTGCTGAGATTTACTGGTAAGTATTATCAGTAGTTTCTCGAACTGTTATAGACCTCATATCGACACGACTTATCAAGCTACTGGGGTCTAACGTTTACCATCCCTAGGCGAGATATGCGACAAATCAGATGAAGAGACCGGACTGTACGGGAGTGTTACTGATTGGATTCGCAGGACAATGTACAGGCTTGCTTGTTGATCTTCTGATCGCTCAATACCTGGATGGCTGTTACGTTTAGCTGACCGCTTGCAGCTTGTGGGTGTTCGATATGATCATCACCTACTGCCGGCGTATTAACGATTCTTTAGAGTCCTACACAGAGGTTTCTTGGCTCAGGCAAAACAGAGTAGGAGCACATATATGATATGTGCGGAACCGAGAACAATACGTGTATGTGATACCGTATTAGATTCTCACGATATGAGATATCGGCCGGGTATATGAGATATAGCCGGGTCATCGGATCAAGTATTGATTCGATGAACTGATACAGATTATATTAGTAAGTTATTTGTGAAATAGCCGGATTATTGGATCAAGTGTTGATTTGATAATTTAATGTATAATTATATATTTGATATATTAAATTACATTAACTAATATTAGCTCACTTATTGATTCATTTTCTCACTCAGGTAATATATTGATATATATGCGATATATGTTAACTGTATTATTTTTTTTTGTTACAAAATATATTATATATATGATATATAATATTGTAACATGTTATAATTACTAATGCAACATGATTAGTGGAGATTAAACGAGGTTAGGGTTTGATTTGGATTAGCTCATTCTTGAAGTTTCCAGAAGTTTTTCTTTTTGTCATGAGCTAAGATATTTTGTTGATATTTTGTAACCCAAACCACACCCTCAACCCTAATTAACTCTCTACAAAGGTTAGCTCATTTTATATTAGCAACCATGGTTGCATAAGGAATTATCATCACAATTCATTATTCATCACAAAGAGAATTCTTCTTCTTCTTCCTTCTTCTTTTGGATGGAAAAGCCTTCTAGCTTTTTCATTAGTGATGATTTTGAGTGAGATTAAGAAAACAAAAGAGTGCTAAATTCTTACTCCATCATCCTAATCTATTCTTGCCAATTAGATTAGGGTGTTCACTTCATTTAGTGAGTGAGAGCTTGTGTTAAAGAAACTTCAACGTAGATCATCTTTGTTATCGAAGATCGGAAGCAAGATTGCATCTTTCTCTTCGTAGAGCCTATCTAGAGTCCGGGTACTCGATGATCGCAGCGAAGGGACCTCAACACGGAGCTTTAGAAGTGAAGGACCGGACTACAAAGGTTGTAATCCCAAACTCTTAGTGTTAAAGTGTTTAACATGCTTTGTTTCTCCTAATCTCTAGTTTAAAGATCTTGGTTAGGATTGTTCGGCACGTCTAAATTTTGAATCGGGCATGGTTGATTCCTTATAGACCCTTGTGAGAGTGCCTAGTAACCCTGCAGTGGTATCAGAGCCAAGCTAGAGCTTTAGGCGAAGTTTGAAGTCCAATCGAATTCCGAATACCCGATAAAACCTAGTTTCTGGAAATTTTTCAAAAAGTTGACATTTTTCATATTAAAAATGCTCAGAAAAATAAGCAGGGAATTTTATGGATATGTATGAAAAACGACATCGTAATTCATTTAATGCGCTGCGGAACCACGGCAAGACCATGTCATCCGCGGCGGTTCCGCGGCCGTACAGAGAAATTATGGTTAGTATTTCATACAGTAACATCCGTAGGTATTCTGGCATGCTTCTGGGAATTTTTTATTTTACTCAAGTGTTGAGTTTTCTGGGTTGTATTGCGAACTCGTTGATTCGATCGGAAAGTTTAACTTCGTTTAACTTTTTCTGGGTAATTTTAGATTGTGTTAAAAAGTTCGAACGGATATCAATAACTCACTTTTTCCCTTGTCGGAAAATTTTCAAAAGTTGGATTTTTTCTCGAGTTCGAAACTTTCGGAAAATCGTGCAAGTAACGCGGTGGACTCTCTAGAAGAACACAAACCTTAACTCGATTATGTGATCGTATGAACCGCCTCTAAACCTTAGGGTTTGGGGCAGTACGACATTGTCACATGTGAGGCGTTGGCTTGACCCTTTTACGGCTGGACCATTGGGACTGAGGCATGTGATAGATGCTTTTAAACTCCGCTCAAGTGTTGAGCTATTTGGGAAAACTTGGGTGTTTGATTATTCGATCGGAAAGTTTAACATTGTCTATTTATCTGGAATATGATACAATATTTGGAATCCACAAGTAGTTATGAGATAACTAATTTGAATGTTGTAAATCTAGCAGTTCAGTCTCAGATGATCGGTTGCCACGGGATTTTGATGCGATCAAAAGTCTGTCGCAATCACGTAGCGTACGCGGATACTCGCCGGGTAAACTTAATAGATAGCCATGCCCCATAGCCCCGGCCAAGTGACTGTAGGAGAACCCCATCGCCGAAAGCATCCGTTCGGGTGCTCGCGGCAGTGGTGTTCCGCCTTAGTGCACTTCGTCGATGCATCCGAGGGTGTGGCCGTCTACTAAAGTTTGTGACGAGCATTCGATCAGGATGTCGGGAATCTTGTTGAATTGCCCGACTTGATATTGAAAAGAGTTTTCGATATTGAGACTAAAATGCGGGGTATATAATTGTTAGGCATGCGATGTCTAAGGAATTCATTTGGTTAGGCATGCGATGTCTAAGGAGGTTGCGGATTCCAACTGTTGTAGTTTTACACTTTCTTTTCTGCAACTGTAAGTGTAGTATGTAGTTGTATCGCCGGTTTTCGTTACTATACATCAACGATAATCAGTGTATGCATACTTACTTATGTTGATGATATGAGATATTATGTGTTGCTGTGATATGTTATATTGGATCGTCGTGTTCTGAATAGCCGGGGGTTTTATGTGAGATGAGAGTTTTTCTTTTTCATTCATGTAAAATTCATTGTATGTAATATTCTTTTATTGGGGCACTTCCGGGCTGAGGATGATGTCACCATTGTATCTTATTTACTTTTCCGCATTAGGTAGACCCAAGGCGGGGAGCACAAGTAACCGGATTCTAGGGTCCAGTGGGAGACCATCTTGTAGGGTTCCTAGGCACACTAATGAGGTCTCACAAGGCATCAACCATGCCAATTTGAAATTTTACGGTGCCGAGAAACCCTAGACTAGATCGTTAACTAGAATTTTAGGCGAAAGATGCAGCTAGTTTACAACTAAACTAAAAGAACGGAAATACAACCTTTGTAGATCCGGTTCTCCACCTCCATAGCTCCGCAATGAAGTCTCCTCGCTGTCCAAATGGAAACCCGGGCTCTAGCGTCGGCTTCATCGGAGAAATGGGCGGGCAAGGTCGTCGGCTTCGTGCCGAAGATGATCTACGTCGAGGCATCGCTAGATCAAGCTCCACCTTCACCAAGCCTTGAAAACTTGTGAAGGAAACACACTCTACTACTTGGCAAGAGGTAGAGGATGAAGAAATAGGAAGTGGGTAAACTTTAGAATTGGATTTCTCACTCTAATTCTCACTTTGCCATTAAAGCTTGTGAAGCTTTTTCTTGAAGTGAAGAAGAAGAAGAAGATGAAGAATATGATAAGTTTTATTAAATAGAAAAATAAAACAATACTTATCATAATCTTTACCTTAGTTAAGTGTAGATAATTGACTAAGGTTGGGTTGATGGTTAGGGTTAAGGATGAGAACAAAAAAGTCATCAAGTCAAAGCTTCATGAAACTTCAACTAAAAACAAAAGAAGCCACCATTCAATTATCTTTCAATTTATTCAAAATGAATAAATAAATAAGATAAATGAATAAGTAAAAACCCTAATCAACAACTTAACCAAGGTTAATTCTTTACACTTAACCTAAAAAGCATGTATCATCAAACATGATACAATCTTGTGTACAAAAGTATATCACATATACAATGTGCACAAACCAAGTGAGAAAATCCATTTAAAGTGAACCAATACTAGTTAACGCAAAGTAATATATCAAATATATAATTATGCATTAAATCATTAAATCAACACTTGATTTAACGATCCGGTCATATCGCATATAACCGACTAGTATACAATGTATCGGCTTATCGAATCAACCCTCGATTCGATAACTAGGTTATATCGCATATAACCATACGACACATTCATCGTGAGAATGAAATACGGTATCACATACACGCATTATTCTCAGTCCCTCACATATCTCATATGCGCTCCTATTTCGTTTCGCTTAAGCCAGGAAACCTCTGTATAGGACTCTAAAGACTCGTCAATACGCCGGCAGCAGATGATGATCATATCAAACATCCACAAGCCGCAAGCGGTCTGCTAAACGTAACGGCCACCCGGGTATTGAGCGATCTGAAGATCGACGAGCAAGCCCGCTCACACTCCAGTGAATCCAACCAGTAACACTACCGTACAGTCCGGTCTGATCGTCTGATATGTCGCATATCTCGCCTAGAGGTGGTAAACGTCAGACCCCAATAACTCGATAAGTCGTGTCGATATGAGGTCTATAACTATTCGAGAAACTACTGGTAACACTTACCAGTAAATCTCAGCAACCCTGGCCAGGGATTTCCTGTTATAGCCAATCGAACACAGCGCAACATCTACCCCCTATACCGGGAGAGACGAATCCCCTCCTATCGCTCATTGCCTCCATGTGACTCGGGACTGTACCCAAAAACCACCGTTTTGCACGCCCTCTTGGACGTGGTAAGATGGAAATCAAAGCACAGTGGGAACCACACAAGACTCTATGACGATCTCGGGTCAACAGACTACTCTGTACCAGTGTCACCAGAGAACTGCCATCTGACGTGAGGTATAATACCATCTGGGAGTTCTCGGCGAGTCCGTCCAGTGTACCCAGTCTCCACTGAGCACCCGTATATCATCTCTGATGTCAAACACCAATGGATATGGGATCATCCATCGCCCATCTGTATGGGTCGAGAAGGTACACGCTAGTCAACTCTGGTATATCGATGCCCCGTCTTGATATACCCACGACTAGGGACTTTGAAGGATGTACTTATGGACTACCATGTCCCCACTAGTATGATCCGCATCATAGTCCAGGTAGTCAAGTACACACCCTAAGGGCTTTACCAACATGTAACAGAGAGACAATCAGTATACACGTTAAGTTAAAGAGTAACCAGATAGCATACTATCATGTCGAGCAAGAGAGTCCTCCCTATATACGTCCTAGCATCCACTACAATATACATCATATGTACAGTAATGGCCTCTAGGGCATACATATAACTAACAATCTCCCACTTGCACTAGGGCCATCTGTAGCAGTGGTTGTAGTATCTCATACTCAACCATCCCATAAAAATCTCTCTCTGGGAATAGGCCTTCGTGAGTGGATCCGCCGTGTTGTCCTCTGAGTCTACTCTCCTAACGTCGATCCCTTTGAGATCAAACATCTCCATGATAAGGTGATACTGCCTTAAAATATGTCTGGATCACTGATGGGACGGGTGTTCCTTGGCATAAGCCACAACTCCATTGTCTCACAATGGTTGGAACGTAGTTCATCTCATGAACTAATATACACCCAGACAACCTCTTTGGTAGCATCTTAAGTAGCGATGTATCCAGCCTTAATCGTCTAGTATGCCACGGTATCTAGCTTGGAACTCTTCCAATATACCGTCCCTTTACTGAGGGTAAAGACAATGCCTGTGACTGACTTTCAGTCGTCCTTATCACTCTGGAACCCTTCCAGTGATTCTTCCCAGGATCGGTTGACACCATCTCACTACAACTAGTGAGAATCCTAACATCCAATTAGATCTATCGCATAGATCCAAAATCCAGGATTTAGGAGGTATCACTTTGATCCTATTATGGAGAATTCTTGTGATAACCGGAGATTGACCGAGCGTAGCATAGAAAACTCCTTCCCTATCAAGAGTATGTCATCCACGTACTCTACGAGGATCGTCACTATACTCCCTACTACCTTTATTGTTTATACAAGGTTCATCTACCATTTTGATGATGTCAAACTCTTTGACTAACTCATCAAAACAGATGTTCCAACTCCGCGATACCTGCTTTATCCTATAAAGCATCTTGTACACGTTTCCGCTGCTCCCATTGTCTATGAAGCCCTCTGGCTGTGTACTTATAGACGTTCTCTTCTAAAACATCATTTAGAAAAGCAGTCATGGGACCCAACCGCCAGATATCGTAGTCATGGTACGTAGCCGTGGCAAGTAGGATCTGGATGGACTTAAGCATAGCTACTTGAAAAGGTTTCATCATTGTCCACGCCTGGTTGATGACGAAAACCTTTAACAAGTCTAGCTTTGAAAGTCTCAACTTTTCCATCTACACCAAGTAATCTTCTCAAGATATACTTGCTCCTGATGGGGACTTAACCCTTCAGATATAGCAGCCAAAGTCCATACTTTGCTGGTGTACATGGATTCCATCTCAGATCGCTAAGCATCCAGCCATTCTTACAGAGTCCTACTCCTGATGGCCAGCTCGAAACTAGTTGGGTCATCATCTCATGATGCAATCCTCGCTCCCACTGTCATAGAGAAACCGAAGTAACTCTCAGGTGGGTGAGAAACCCTACTAGATCGGCGGAGAGGCTGAGATTCGTTGGTAACTATTGAACCCTTTGGTTCTTTCAAATTATGAGCTGCAGTTTGTATAGCTGGAACATTTCCAGTTCTACATAACATACCTTGCCTCGAGCTTGTCCGGATTTTGTTTTTAAGACATAGGCTGGGCAACCCCAAATCTTAACTAACTTAAGAGATGGGCTCTTCCCTTATCATATCACATATGAAGTGGTAGGCAACTGATTTGATTCGAACCCTATTCAATAGGTATGCAGCTTCTCAAGTGCATAACTCCCAAAAGGAAATACGTAACTCAGTAGTACTCATCATAGAGTACACCATATCACATAGGGTGCTATTGCTCCGCCCCGATATACCATCGTGCTATGGTGTATACGGAGGAGTAATGCTGAGAGAGAATCTCATTCTCCTTTAGAATAGTCCAGGATTTCCGTGCTCAAGTATTCTCCTCCTTGATCACATCAAAGGACATAATACTTATACCCGTATTTTGGTTCTCTACTTCTAACTTATATTCTGTGAATATCTCAAAAGGTTCGGACTTGTGTTTCAACAGGAACATATGTCTGAATCTAAAGAGATCATCAGAGAACGTAATGAAGTATAAAGAACCAGTCTTGGCATGTGCAGACAGGGGACCTACATACATCAACATGTATCATCCCAAGAGTTTACTAACTCTTTCTCTGTTTCCAGTAAACGGAGCTATGGTCATCATATCTTTGTGACATGACTGGCGAGTTTCACAAGATGTAAATTCAAACTAATTTAAATATGCATCTTTATGTAACTCTAGCTAGTCGGGTCACATTGATCTGACCTAGTCTACAATGCTTCAAGAAGAATTCGTTCATTTCTGAACTCTTCCTCTTGTGTGTGTTCCGTACACTAAAGAACTGTAGTTTGATTTAGAACATCAATGCTTTTAGATAACGTGCCTGAACCGATCAACTTTTGATATAGGAAATGTTCAAAACATTATCCAACAATACAAAATTTTATCATTTCTTTACTAATAAAGAGATAGATACGATTTTGTATATCATGTTCGGTATCTAATAACATTCGTTCAGAATCAATGTATTTGTAATACAGGGTGACAGTGACCAACAGACTTGGCTGCAACATTTGCCCCGTTTTCTGCCTCATGAAACTTATCACCCGTTCTCAGTTCTCTACCTATCTGTAGCCCTATGTAACAGATTACATATCTGGGATCCTAATCTGGTATCACATCCCCAGGACGTAAAGAATACTGAGAAACAGTTCTGTATAATGAATACACCCGAAGATGATGCATCATATGCACTTTCTTCGTTTGGGCGGCACGGGAATTCTGGTAATCCCGAATTTCCTGCTCGGTCTTATAACAATTATAAGTTAGAGCGGGACCAACGTTCCCCAGCTCAGTATAACAAGCGGGTTCGGTCAATATTCCGTATTATTATCTTGATTAAGGCGTGATATGGTCGCTACCAGGAGAGAGAGAAGAAAACACTAAGCGTGCTATTGCAAGAATAGATTGGTTATTATTTTATCTAATCAGGATGGCTCCCACTTCTTTTTATCAAATCTTCCTTCAAACCCTAAAAGGAAAGACTAGCCGGGATTAATTACACACTACAAGTTCGCCAATCTTTCAGCCAGGCCAGTGTCGGTACTTTGAGGGAGGCCCCCCGTGCTTTCGCACGAACCTAATTAATGTAAACCTCGTTTTCCCAGAGGCGTAACCCCGTTGACACCTTTCTAGACACCTACTTGATCGGCTAATTGTAATGTATAAAACTCTCCCAGGAGTAACTCTTACTCGCAGCGGGTATCGGGATCCAACTATCTCATAGAAGGTATGCAATCTCATTGCAAATTTCAACACTTGAAATTCCCGATAATATTTTGCCCCTAGCGTCCTATGACCTTGACAGAGGTCAACAAACCATAGGCTGCTAGTCAAGTTCAACCCGTCATTTCCTGATTGAAGTAAACCCACCCGCACGACCCTTGACAGAGGTCAACAAGGTCGCACGACTACCCTAAATCAATCACATCATATGCTTATGCAGATAAGCACTAATCAGCTACCGCACACTACGCCTTGACAGAGGTCAACAAACGCAGCACGAATACTAACCAGTACATATCTGAAATGACGGAGGGCTACGACAGGTTTTTCTGAAAACCTATTGCGTAATGAACTTGATATCGTTGTAGAATCAAATAATTTTAAAATGGAGTGTTTTTGAGGCTTTTCTAGTTTTGCTAAAGGAGTCACTCCCGGTGAAGGGATCGTCGGTCCTTTCCTCGTCGAATGAGGTGCGGGATATATCATATATATCACTGTGCAAAGCAAAACACTTAAAAGCAATCAAAAGACAAACCGAGTGTGTAGCATCTGCCAGTTATTGCTAAAGGAGTCACTCCCGGTGAAGGGATCTCGGTCCTTTCCTCATCGAATAAGGTGCAGGATATATCACATATACCGCTGTGCAAAGCAAGAACTGTAGCTACCTGTTTTATTTTGAAATTCGATTCTACAACATCTTAGGTTTCTTTTATTTTCATTAATCACATTAATGAAATCCCATCATTTAAGTTACCTAAACATCACATATAAATACGACGTACACTTATGCCATCCGCATTCGCCTCGATGTCCCCTCGTGAACCGTTAGGTTAGGTAACTAACGGCAGAGCGGGGCAGGGCTAGCACGGGTGTAAAACATAAGTAACGCCTATATAATATATCATATATACTATATACAGTATCTATCACAGAACATCACATGAACACATCACAGATATCGCAGCAGAAGAAACATATGAAATATTGGATATACTAGGACGTCCGTGTTTTCAATACGAGCCAGTATAAAACATGGATTCCACGGTCGTGATGAATAGCCAAACCCACACCCCTAGACCCCTACGAGAGCGGCAAGCAACCCTACCAATTCTAGAGTTAGGAGACCCGGACTCGACTCCTCGAGTTGGTCTCCCACTGGACTCCAGAACCCGGTTACTTGTGCTCCCCTCCTTGGGTCTATCCTAGTGCGGAAAAGTAAATAATATACAAACGGTGACATCTTCCGCAACCTGGAAGTGCTCCAAATAAAAGAATATTACATACAAGTTTTTACATGAATGAAAATGAAAAACACTCATCTCACATAAAAAAAACCCGGCTATTCAATCACGACGATCCAATATAACATATCCAGCAACACATAACATCACATGTCATCAACGTAAGTAAATATGCGCATCTCAATTGTCGTTGACATATAGCAACGAAACCGGCGATATCACATATTACACTTACGGTCACAGAAAAGAAAGTGTAAAACTACAACAGTTGGAATCTGCAATCTGCATAGACATCGCATGCCTAATCAAATGAATTCCTTAGACATCGCATGCCTAACAATTATAAACCCCGCATTTTAGTCTCAAAATCGAAAACACTTTTCAATATAAAGTCGGGCAATTCAACAAGATTCCCGACATCCTGATCGAATGCTCGTCGCAAACTTTAGTAGGCGGCCGCACCCCCTGACGCCGTCGACGAAGTGCACCAAGGCGGAACACCGCTACCGCAAACACCCGAACGGATGCTTTCGGCGACGGGGTTCTCGTACAGTCACTTGGTCGGGGCTATGGAGTGAGGCTGTCTATTAAGTTTACCCGGCGAGTATCCGCGTACGCTACGTGATTGCGACGGACTTTTGATCACATCAAAATTCCGTGGCAACCGATCAAGTGAGACTAAAGTGCTATGTTTATAACATTCATTCAGTTATCTCATAACTTTTTGTGAATTCCAATTATTGTATCACATTCCGGATAAATAGAAAATGTTAAACTTTTCGATCAAGCAGTCGAACACCCAAGTTTTCCCGATATAGATCAACACATGAAATAAGTCTAAAAACATTCAGTTCGTGCCTCAGTACCAACGGTCCAGCCGTAGAAGGGTCAAGCCAACGCCTCACATGTGGCACGCCGTACTGCCCCAAACCCTAAGGTTCAAAGGGCAGTTCAAGACGGTCACATAATCGAGTTAAGGTTTGTTGTCTTCTAGAGGGACCATCGCGTTACTTGCACTACTTAGAACGTCTTTAAACCACGGAAAAATCCAACACTTGGAAATTTTCCGGCAGGGGAAAAATTGGGTATTTATATCCGGTCGAACTTTTTAACATATTCAAAAATATCCGGAAAGCCAAATAGACAAAGTCTGATAATCTGATCGAATCATCGAAGCTCCAAAACATCCCAGATTATTCAACTCTTGAATAAATATTAAAAAATCCCAGAAAATCCAACACCAGAAATGAGGAATTACTGTGCAAAAATTATGGGGCAATGTGACAATACGGCCGCGGAACCGCCGCAGAAGCCATGCTTCTGCCGCGGTTCCGCCGCACTTTAGAGGCATCTTTGGGTAATTTTTGCACCGTAATTCTTAGAATTCCCTGCTGAATTTTTTAAGAATTTTTAATTTGGAAAAAACCACTTTTTCAGAAAAAGTCCAGAGAGCATGAAATTTTAGGGTTTCGGGTTCGATCGGGTTTCAAACTTTGTCTACGCATCACCTAAGGCTCTAGCTAGGCTCTGATACCACTGTAGGGTTCCTAGGCACACTAATGAGGTCTCACAAGGCATCAACCATGCCAATTTGAAATTTTACGGTGCCGAGAAACCCTAGACTAGATCGTTAACTAGAATTTTAGGCGAAAGATGCAACTAGTTTACAACTAAACTAAAAGAACGGAAATACAACCTTTGTAGATCCGGTTCTCCACCTCCATAGCTCCGCAATGAAGTCTCCTCGCTGTCCAAATGGAAACCCGGGCTCGAGCGTCGGCTTCATCGGAGAAATGGGCGGGCAAGGTCGTCGGCTTCGTGCCGAAGATGATCTACGTCGAGGCATCGCTAGATCAAGCTCCACCTTCACCAAGCCTTGAAAACTTGTGAAGGAAACACACTCTACTACTTGGCAAGAGGTAGAGGATGAAGAAATAGGAAGTGGGTAAACTTTAGAATTGGATTTCTCACTTTAATTCTCACTTTGCCATTAAAGCTTGTGAAGCTTTTTCTTGAAGTGAAGAAGAAGAAGAAGATGAAGAATATGATAAGTTTTATTAAATAGAAAAATAAAACAATACTTATCATAATCTTTACCTTAGTTAAGTGTAGAGAATTGACTAAGGTTGGGTTGATGGTTAGGGTTAAGGATGAGAACAAAAAAGTCATCAAGTCAAAGCTTCATGAAACTTCAACTAAAAACAAAAGAAGCCACCATTCAATTATCTTTCAATTTATTCAAAATGAATAAATAAATAAGATAAATGAATAAGTAAAAACCCTAATCAACAACTTAACCAAGGTTAATTCTTTACACTTAACCTAAAAAGCATGTATCATCAAACATGATACAATCTTGTGTACAAAAGTATATCACATATACAATGTGCACAAACCAAGTGAGAAAATCCATTTAAAGTGAACCAATACTAGTTAACGCAAAGTAATATATCAAATATATAATTATGCATTAAATCATTAAATCAACACTTGATTTAACGATCCGGTCATATCGCATATAACCGACTAGTATACAATGTATCGGCTTATCGAATCAACCTCGATTCGATAACTAGGTTATATCGCATATAACTATACGACACATTCATCGCGAGAATGAAATACGGTATCACATACACGCATTATTCTCGGTCCCGCACATATCTCATATGCGCTCCTATTTCGTTTCGCTTGAGCCAGGAAACCTCTGTGTAGGACTCTAAAGACTCGTCAATACGCCGGCAGCAGATGATGATCATATCAAACATCCACAAGCCGCAAGCGGTCTGCTAAACGTAACGGCCACCCGGGTATTGAGCGATCTGAAGATCGACGAGCAAGCCCGCTCACACTCCAGTGAATCCAACCAGTAACACTACCGTACAGTCCGGTCTGATCGTCTGATATGTCGCATATCTCGCCTAGAGGTGGTAAACGTCAGACCCCAATAGCTCGATAAGTCGTGTCGATATGAGGTCTATAACTATTCGAGAAACTACTGGTAACACTTACCAGTAAATCTCAGCAACCCTGGCCAGGGATTTCCTGTTATAGCCAATCGAACACAGCGCAACATCTACCCCCTATACCGGGAGAGACGAATCCCCTCCTATCGCTCATTGCCTCCATGTGACTCGGGACTGTACCCAAAAACCACCGTTTTGCACGCCCTCTTGGACGTGGTAAGATGGAAATCAAAGCACAGTGGGAACCACACAAGACTCTATGACGATCTCGGGTCAACAGACTACTCTGTACCAGTGTCACCAGAGAACTGCCATCTGACGTGAGGTATAATACCATCTGGGAGTTCTCGGCGAGTCCGTCCAGTGTACCCAGTCTCCACTGAGCACCCGTATATCATCTCTGATGTCAAACACCAATGGATATGGGATCATCCATCGCCCATCTGTATGGGTCGAGAAGGTACACGCTAGTCAACTCTGGTATATCGATGCCCCGTCTCGATATACCCACGACTAGGGACTTTGAAGGATGTACTTATGGACTACCATGTCCCCATTAGTATGATCCGCATCATAGTCCAGGTAGTCAAGTACACACCGTAAGGGCTTTACCAACATGTAACAGAGAGACAATCAGTATACACGTTAAGGTAAAGAGTAACCAGATAGCATACTATCATGTCGAGCAAGAGAGTCCTCCCTATATACGTCCTAGCATCCACTACAATATACATCATATGTACAGTAATGGCCTCTAGGGCATACATATAACTAACACATCTCGAGGAGTCGAGACCGGGTCTCCTAACCCTAGAATTGGCAGTGTTGCTTGCCGCTCTCATAGGGGTCTAAGGATGTAGGTTTGGCTATTCATCGCGACCGTGGAATCCGTGTTTTATACAGGCTTGTATTAAAACATGGATGTCCTAGTATATCCAATATTTCATATATGTTCTTCTGCTGCAATGTTCTGTGATGAGATCATATTACTGCCTGAGACGAATGTTTATATTATATATATGAGATATATGTTATATTGCAGATTTCGTTTCAAATGTGATGCTTGTGAAGCATAATAAAATAGGACTTCATTAATGAGATTAATGAAACTAAAAGAAACCTAAAGATGTTGTAGAAATTTGTTTAAAAACTGGTAACTCTAGTTCTTGCTTTGCACAGCAATGTTCCTTGTAGAACATCCAGCACCTTATTCGATAAGGAAAGAGCCGAGATCCCTTCACCGGGAGTGACCTCTTTAGCAATAACTGGCAGATCCTGCATACTCGGTTTGTCTTTTGATTGCTTCTATTTTCTTTGCTTTGCATAGTGATATTTGTGAAATATAATGCACCTTATTCGATGAAGAAAGAGCCGACGATCTCTTCACCGGGAATGACCTCTTTAGCGAAACTAGAAAAGCCTCAAAAACATTCCATTTAAAATCACTCGATTCTACAACGATATCAAGTTCATTACGCAAAGGGTTTTCTTAAAAACCTGTCGTAGCCCTCCGTCATTTCAGATAAGTACTACTTAGTATTCGTGCTACGTTTGTTGGCATGCGTCAAGGCGTAGTGTGCGGTAGCTAATTAGTGCTTATCTGCAGCATACGATGTGATTGGATTAGGGTAGTCGTGCGACTTTGTTGGCCTGCGTCAAGGGTCGTGCGGGTGGGTTTAATTCAATCAGGAAATGTACGCGTTGAACTTGACTAGCGGACTATGGTTTATTGGCCTGCGTCAAGGTCATAGGACGCTAGGGGTAAAATATTATTGGGAATTTCAAGTGTTGAAATTTGCAATGAGATTGCATACCTTCTATGAGATAGTTGGATCCCGATACCCACTGCGAGTAAGAGTTACTCCTGAGAGAGTTTTACACATTACAATTAGCCGATCAAGTAGGTGTCTAGAAAGGTGTTGACGAGGTTACGCCCCTGGGAAAACGAGGTTTACTTTAATTAGGTCCGTGCGAAAGCACGGGGAACCTCCCTCAAAGTACCGGCACTGGCCTGGCTGAAAGATTGGCGAACTTATAGGGTGTAATTAATCCCGGCTAGTCTTTCCTTTTAGGGTTTGAAGGAAGATTTGACTAAAACAGTGGGAGACATCCTGATTAGATAAATTGATAACCAATCTAATCTTGTAAAAGCGCACGCTGAGTGTTTTCTTCTATCTCTTTCCAGGTAGCGACCATGTCACGTCTTAATCAAGATAATAATACGGATGTATTGACCGAACCCGCTTGTTATACTGCACTAAGGAACGTTGGTCCCGCTCCAACTTATAATTGTTATAAGACAGAGCAGGATATAGGGGATTACCAGAATTCCCGTGACGCCCAAATGAAGAAAGTGCATGCTGATGCATCTTCTTCGGGTGTGTTCATTACCGAGAACTGTTTCTCAGTATCCTTTACGTCCTGGGTATGAGATACCGGATCAGGATCCCGCAAATGTAATTTGTTACATGGGCTACAGATAGGTAGAGAACTGAGAACGGGTGATAAATTTCATGAGATAGAAACGGTGCAAGTGTTGCAGCCAAGTCTGTTGGTAGTTATCACCCTGTATTACCAGAATACATTGAATATGAACGAATGTTATTAGATACCAAACCTGATATACAACATCATATCAGTCTCTTTATTAGTAAAGAAGGATATAATTTTGTATTGTTGGATAATATTTTGAACATTTCCTATATCAAGAGTTGATCGGTTCAGGCACGTTATCTAAAAGCATAGACGTTCTAAATCAAACCACAGTTCTTAACGTATAGAACACACACAAGAGGAAGAGTTCAGAAATGAACGAATCCTTCTTGAGGCATTGTAAACTAGGTCATATCAATGCGACCCGGGTAGCTGAATTTACATAAAGATGCATATTTAAATTAGTTTGGATTTACATCTTGTAAAACTTGCCAGTCATGTCACTAAAATAAGATGACCACAGCTCCGTTTATTGGAAACAGAGAAAGAGTTAGTCAACTCATGGGATTGATACATGTTGATGTATGAAGGTCCCCTGTCTACACATGCCAAGACCGCTTCTTTGTACTTCATTACATTCACTGATTATCTCTCAAGATCCGGACATATCTTCATGTTGAAACACAAGTCTGGAACGTTTTAGAAATTCAATGAATATAAGTTAGAAGTAGAGAACCAAAAACGGGTATAAGTATTATGTTCTATGATGAGATCAAGGAGGAGAATACTTGAGCACGGAATTCCTGGACTATTCTAAAGGAGAATGAGATTCTCTCTCAGCATTACTCCTCCGTATACACTACAGCACGTCGGTGTATCGGGGTGGAGCAATCACACCCTATGTGATATGGTGCGCTCTATGATGAGTACTACCGAGTTTCCTATTTCCTTTTGGGAGTTATACACTTGTGAAGCTGCATACCTATTGAATAGGGTTCCAATCAAATCAGTTGCCTAACACTTCATATGTGATATGGAATGGGAAGAGCCCATATCTTAAGTATGTTAAGATTTGGGATTGTCCAGCCTATGTCCAAAAGCATAATCCGGACAAGCTCGAGGCAAAGTCAGTTCTGTAGAAGTTTGTTGGATATCCCAAGCATTCGCAAGGGAATATCTTCTACCTAACCGAGGAACAAAAGATGTTTTGTTTCTCAAAAGGACAACCTTTGTGAAAGGGAATTTCTTGTGAAGAAATTAGTGGTCATGAGGTAGAACTGGAAAGAGTTCCAGCTATACAAACTGCAGCTGATAATTTGATAAACCCGGAGGATTCAATAGTTTCCAACGAACCTCAGCCTCTCCGCCGATCTAGTAGGGTTCCTCATCCACCTAAGAGATACTTCGGTTTCTCTATGACAGTGGGAGCGAGGATTGCATCATGAGATGATGACCCAACTAGTTTCGAGCAGGCCATCAGGAGTGGCACTCTGTAAGAATGGCTGGATGCTTAGTGATCTGAGATGGAATCCTTATACACCAACAAAGTATGGACTTTAGTTGCTTTATCTGAAGGGTTAAATCCCCATCAGGAGCAAGTATATCTTGAGAAGATTACTTGGTGTACATAGAAAAGTTGAGACTTTCAAAGCTATACTTAAGTCCATCCAGATCCTACTTGCCACAGCAACATACCATGACTACGATATCTGGCGGTTGGGTGTCATGACTGTTTTAAATGTTGATTTAGAAGAGAGCGTCTATAAGTATACAGCCAGAGGGCTTCGTAGACAGTGGGAGCAGCGGAAACGTGTGCAAGATGTTTTATGTGATAAAGCAGGCATCGCGGAGTTGGAACATCTGTTTTGATGTGGTAGTCAAAGAGTTTGACTTCATCAAAATGGTAGATGAACCTTGTATATACAAAAAGATAGTAGGGAGTATGGTGGTGATCCTCGTAGAGTACGTGGATGACATACTCTTGATAGGGAAGGGGTTTCCTATGCTACGCTCGGTCAATCTCCGATTATCATAAGGATTCTCCATATAGGATCAAGGTGATACCTCCTAAATCCAAGGTTTTATATCTATGAGATAGGTCTAAATAAATGTTAGGATACTCACTAGTTGTAGTGAGAAGGTATCAATCGATCCTGGGGAGAATCACTGCAATGGTTCCAGGGTAGTAAGGACGACTGAATGTCAGTCGCAGGCATTGTCTTTACCCTCGGTGGAGGGACGGTATGTTGGAAGAGTTCCAAGCTAGATACCGTGACTTACTAGACGATTAATGGCAAGATACGTCGTTACTAAGGATGCTACCAAAGAGGCAGTCTGTATATATATATATATATATATATAAGTTCATGAGATGAACTTCGTTCCTACCATTGTGTGACAATGGAGTTGTGGCTTATGCCAAGGAACCCCCGTCCGATCAGAAATCCAGATATAATTCTTAGGCAGTATCACCTGATCATGGAGATGGTTGATCCCCAGGGAGATCGAGGTTAGGAGACTAGACACAGAGGACAACAGCGCGAATCCACTCACAAAGGCCTTTTTCCCAGTAGAGACTGTTATGGGATGGTTGAGTATGAGATACTTCAACCACAGCTAATTGTTGGGTATGCGATACCACAATAGATGGCCCTAGTGAAAGTGGGAGATTGTTAGTTATATGTATGCCCTAGAGGCCATTACTGTACATATGATGTATATTGTAATGGATGCTTGGACATATATAGGGAGAACTTTCTTGCTCGACATGATAGTATGCTATCTGGTTGTACTTTATCTTAACATGTACTCTGATTGTCTCTATATTACATGTTGATAAAGCCCTTAGGATATGTACTCGACTACTGGGACTATGATGAGATCATACTAGTGGGGCCACGGTAGTAGACGAGTACATCCTATAACTATTCCTAGTCGAGGGTGTATCGAGACAGGGCATCGATACACCAGAGTAGACTAACGTATACGCATCTTGACCCATATGATGGGCGATAGATGATCCCATATCCATCAGTGTTTGACATCAAGGATGGTATACAGGTGCTCAGTGGAGACTGGGTACACTGGACGGACTCGCTGAAAACTCCCAGATGGTATTATACCTCACGTCAGATGGCAGTTCTCTGGTGACACTGGTACAGGTTTGTCTGTAGACCCGAGATCGTCATAAAGTCTTGTGTGATTCCCACTGTGCTTTGATTTCCATCATACCACGTCCAATAGGGCGTGCAAAAAGGTGGCTTTTGGATACAGTCCCAAATCACATGGAGGCAATGAGCGATAGGAAGGGATTCGTCTCTCCCAGTATAGGGAGTTGATGTTGCGCTGTGTTCGATTGGCTATAACTAGAAATCCCTGACCAGGGTTGCTGAGATTTACTGGTAAGTGTTATCAGTAGCTTCTCGAACTGTTATAGACCTCATATCGACACGACTTATCAAGCTACTGGGGTCTGACGTTTACCACCCCTAGGCGAGATATGCGACATATCATACGAAGAGACCGGACTGTACGGGAGTGTTACTGATTGGATTCGCAGGAGAATGTACAGCCATTCTTGTTGATCTTCTGATCGCTCAATACCTGGGTGGCTGTTACGTTTAGCTGACCGCTTGCAGCTTGTGGTTGTTTGATATGATCATCACCTACTGCCGGCGTATTGACGATTCTTTAGAGTCCTACACAGAGGTTTCTTGGCTCAGGCAAAACGGAGTAGGAGCACATATATGATATGTGCGGGACCGAGAAGAATACGTGTATGTGATACCATATTAGATTCTCACGATATGAGATATCGGCCGGGTATATGAGATATAGCCGGGTCATCAGATCAGGTGTTGATTCGATGAACTGATACAGATTATATTAGTCGGTTATTTGTGAAATAGCCGGATTATCGGATCAAATGTTGATTTGATAATTTAATGTATAATTATATATTTGATATATTAAATTACATTAACTAATATTAGCTCATTTATTGTAATATTTCAAAAAAAATAAAATATTATTTTTGGGAATTTTTATAATTTAATATTATTTTATTGAATATTTTAATATTTCGGTATAATTAAATACCGATAAATAGGAAAAAATTTGGAAAATTATGGAAAATTCTAAAATAGGGTATTTCATGGAATTATGCCATGTTTAAGTTTTTATGATTAATTATATGCTAATTTAGTGCTAATCGCGATTAAAAATCGCTAATCGGATTTTTAGCATTTTTTTGCAAAACATGCACATATCATTTTTCCACACTTGCTACATTTTCTTACATGTTTTGGGTGAATGGTTTATTTTGGGTTTACTATTGCATGGAGAAGGAAATAAAAGGAAAAGAAAAGAAAAAGGAAAAGTAAGGTATGATTAAGAGAGAGAAAGAGTGGGTGAGGGGTTTACTTTTGACTTGTTGAACCATTCCCCCCATCATTTCTTCTTCTCATTTCTCTCCCCTCTCTCCCTTGAGCTGCTGTTGCTGCCCCTTCCTTCTTCCTCCCCCATCTTCAATCTCCCATAACACCATGAATACAACTCCAAAACCCTATTCCCATTTCACGAAAATTGTTCACAAGCTCGAGAGGAACACTTTGGACCTAGAAAGAGAGGATTTTGAGGACTTTGAGCAACTCAAGAAAATTCTTGAGTTGCCAAAGGAGGTAATTTCTGCACCATTAGAGTAGTATTTCGATTCCTTATGCATCTATACTTGTTTCATGTCGATATTGTGTGTTGTGATGAACTTTGGGAATTCTAAGTTAGGGTTTAGGGTTTGATTTGATTTCAAAGGTGAATTGAGGTGTAATTAGGGACTACAACCCCTGTGGTGATTGATTGAAGACCCAAACCAGAGACTAGAACCCGGAATACGGATTTAGTTAAGCGATATCAGGAAAAACTGTAATTCTGTGAGTGTTTTTGGAAATCTGCTTACACCCCGAGACTCCTAAAATTATTTTGGATTGACAGTGATACAAGCAAACACCTAGGAACTATCACCCAAAACCCTAGCCCCTACCACCTCTTTCAGGCCGCAAATAAACTCTTTCTGGCCATAATTTGCGGCCAGAGTAGGTGGGTTTTGCCTCGTTTTTGTTTCAGAGCCTTATCTCCAGTAAATTTGACCCTTGGCATATGCAATTTTGACTAATTCCATATAGGGTAGAATCTGGGGTAATTTTCTTGTGTTGGCGTATGGTTTATGACTTGTTTTAGCATGGATTTTGGCATTTGGTGATTCGTTTCTGTCGGGTGGCGTTTGAACGTCAACGGCAAAGGGTTATTGGTCGTGTTTGCATGCGAGACTATAGGTTTTTACCTATGAGAGTAGCGTGTACCGTTTTGGTTTTCCGATGTGATTTTCATGATTCTTTTGCGATTGTGTTATCTTTGTAGGTACCATACATGATGTCGAGGCGTTGAAGATGAAGATGGCGACATCGGCATCGGCACACAAGAAGCAAGGTGAGTAGATTTATATCTACAGAGAGAAGTCGGGTGGATGGCGTATAGCACCCCCGCAATTCGTGGTGATGTATACGAATACGTATACACACATATATTTATTATATGTTGATTGAGATTATTGATGATAAAGATGGATTCTTGGTGTTCTTGGATTGGTTTAGTGTAGTTGCGAAACCCTAGAGTAGTGGTTGCACTTACACAAACACGCACACACACATACTTGCATGCATTCCTTCTTTTACCTGTGCATATATAGAGATGTGTATATTTACACATGGGTATGGGACTATGTGTTCATATACTGGATTTAAGGATAGTACTTGGGATTTGAGATGAGTCGATGAGATTTGATTTGAGGCCGTGAGATCGGTGATTTGGCAGGGTTCGTATTTGAGATACGACATGACGTTGTAGCGGGTCCTTTGACGTAGTGTTTCACACACGTGCATGCATACTTAGGTGGTATCAGTATTGTACTAGACGTAGGTCAGTACCCGGGATTATGATCTTTGATAAAGAGGATACCAGATGAATAATGTGATGAATGTGATTTTGACCCGTACCCAGATTTGGGATGCCGTACGACGGATTTACGTACGAGCTATATATTGATGATTGATCTGCACTCTTGATTTGGGATGTCTGATTATAGATATTGTATCGGATGTGATACTATTGAGGCGGGATCACCGAATAATATATATATATATATGTGTGTGTGTATATATATGTATGTATATAGGTATGTATATATGTATATATATATGTATGTATATATGTATATATATATGTATACCCGGGATTATGATCTTTGATAAAGAGGATACCAGATGAATAATGTGATGAATGTGATTTTGACCCGTACCCAGATTTGGGATGCCGTACGACGGATTTACATACGAGCTATATATTGATGATTGATCTGCACTCTTGATTTGGGATGTCTGATTATAGATATTGTATCGGATGTGATACTATTGAGGCGGGATCACCGAATAATATATATATATATATATATATATGTATGTATATATGTATCTATATATGTATGTATATATGTATCTATATATGTATGTATATATGTATATATATATATATATATGTATCGACTCAGATGTTAGGCGGTTTCCTTACCTTCAGTTTGCCTGTTAGCTCAGCCCTATAGTTAGTGTAGTTGTTAGACTAGATTCGATTCCTACCTATTTCAAAAACTAACGAATCGTGGGTATTTTAAAAGACAGGCCAAGGGATTCTACGGATATTTCAAAGATCGTATCTTTTCTTAAAAACACCGTAGCCCTTATTTTCAAAACACCGCGATTCATATTATTTCAAAAGGCACTACTGTATGATTTATATTTATATTAAATGCAGATTAGTTATCGTTGTGTCTAGTATTCAGCTCCCACACATTATTGTTGTTCGCTCTGCATCGCATACTTATATTGTGATTCATATTCCATTATTGATATCATGCTGTTAGGACACCAGCACCATTACCGATGATGCGTATGTTCCACGTATACTTACTTGCCGGCTCACACACATCATCATCGATAATTGCCATGTCGCGTACACTTTAGAGAATACTATTACATTGACATAGCTTGTTAGCTAATAGTTTCGACATGATATTAGTGTACTTGCCGATGTTTAGACATTGTATGCTAGTTTAGACATTGTAGACATTGTAGTTATTACTTGCTACTTCATGCATATTTTTATTCAATGTTATGCCGCATTCATGGATTTTTATGCCTATATTCACTGTTTACATGCTATTGATGATTTGGATTCGGATTTTCATGAGATTTCCTGGATTTGGAGGAAAACCGAAAAAACATATATAAACTTCTTCTCTCTCTCTTTTTAAAAAATTAAAAGTGTGGTTTTCCTATGATGTATGAGTCGTCCACCATGAGTTTGCTGATGGATTTCGAGACCCGATTCGAGGAGTTGGATGAACCGTCTCGGGTATATGGTGGGCCCAGTATGGTACCCGGGGCAAGAAGTTCGAGGAGTAGACGATGAGCCTGGCAGGGGCAGACTACCTACCGGTGATTTTACCTGACGCGTCGGATATCTGGAGGATACCGACGTGGTCTTGTGATTGGATGTTAGGGGCCGATCTGGACTGACGGCGCCCTATATAGTGAGATTTAGACATTAAGATTTTGAGATATTGAGGTACCGAGATTTGATGATACAGGCCAATCCGGATAGCCGAAGCCTGAGATATTGAGATATTTGGATTTATGTTTTGTGTCGATACTAGACACTGTGTATGCTGATTTCATTTATGATACCTCGTTTTAAAAATACAGAAATCTCACTAAGTTGTGAAAGCAGTTTCTTCATTTACATGTATTCTGTTTTCATGCATTCATATCTCATCCATATGATATATTGCTACATGAGGCACTGACACGAGCACATGGGATTACACTTGGGTTAGATATTTACCCTTGCCCCCTTTTCATGCCCAGACTTGTCATTTTAAGGATTATATATATAATGATCGTATGACCTAGGATTGCGTTGTTCATGCGATTTCTGCTCGTAGATGTTTTCTACTCACGAGTTGGCAACTCACCCCTGTTGTGCCACAGTTTCTTGCAGGTTTTGCCGTACAGGTTTCATTACGGCTTTGATGGCACACTACTTTCTATCTGGGTGATTTGCTAGTAGGTGGGTTCACTTGTATCGTGACCATCATTATATTTTGTATATTATTATTCTGTTGTATCTAGAAGCTCCATCAACCAAACATGTATATATTTCAGATAGAGACCAGTGATGTTTATTCTTTCGACCGTAGAGTCGCGCGTTGTATTGCTATGGATTTCTTGCTGTTTTAAGTTTTGATCATCGCCCTTCGGCGTTGTATATTATATTGCTTGCGTGGTTATGACCGTCGATTGATAAAGAGCTAGCTCCCGCTTGGGGATGCCTTTATTCATTATATATGCTTTATCAGGTTTTGTACCCGTTTGGGGTCTGTTTTTACAAGGAAACTCTGCCGAAATTTTTAGAAAAGACTAGTGATTTTAAAAATGCACATTTCGGCGTATGTTGCAAACTACTTGATTTAAATTGGTTTTTCCTTCCCTCTACTACTTCTTGGTTTGGATTTCTAGGTTTTTGGCTTACTTAGATTACGTACGCCTCGAGACGTTTCGTAGTTTAAGTATCGGTCATGTTCCGTACTTTCGGGTCGTGACAAAGTTGGTATCAGAGCGTTAGGTTTTACCTTCGGAGCGTAGGATGACCCTTGATTGATGGAGTAGGTATCTTGAGTAGAGTGACGTATCGTACGTATGTTCCGCGGCATATTTACGATACGCTACTCCACTTAAGAAGCCTTAGGATGTACATTTCTTTGTTCAGTATTATATTCATTCATGATCTAGCCTCATCAGTACCAGTTATGGTTTTGGTGCTACGATTACGGGCAGGGAGAGCTACGGCTAGAGTTGCGGTCAGCATGAGCTCGTTACGAACGAGGACTGACCAGGGCGTAATTCCGGCGACACACGATTGCAGAGATGTGTCTTTGTATGGAGTTTTTGCACCATGAGCGTTTGATGGATCGCTGTATGAGATTACTCGGACGTGCAGATCGGCACCAGAGGATTGGGCCACTGATAGAGGCCAGCCAGATTTTGATGACCGTTAATGTATTGCGTATTCATGATGATTGAGGCACTGTTCAGCGTGCAGACAAGTGAGCCAGTTATTGCTGCGAACGACGAAGTATCGCCCCAGGCGTTGGGGCTATTGCAGTACAAGTTGTACTAAGAAATGATAGAAGGTCGCTAGTCATCGAGGATGAATGACTAGGACATATGGTTCGTTCTCCTACCCCGATGCGAGGTCATCAGATAGATTGATTCCAGCTAGAGACGACTTCACGCGGATACGTTGAGAGTCGATAGAGGCGATCGAATGTCAGAAACCTATTATTCCAAGTTTAAAGTATTCGGAAAGACATGCAGGCAATTCTATGGACCCTCTAGAAGAATGAAACCCTAACTCGACATAATGACCGTGTGAAAGCCTTTGAACCTTAGAGTTTGCGGCAGTTCCGCGGCGTCATTAGTGAGGCTTGGGTTTGCCTTTCTACGGCTGGACCACCGATGCTGTGGTATGTACTCGATACTATTAAACTGTACCCAAGATGTTGAGCTCTTTGGGGATTATGAGGTTTTGACGAATCGATCAAATGGTTCGACTTCCTTCGGATTCTATGTGGTGAGATGCACTTTTTGGGAGACCCCAGATACGAGGATAGCCGTTGGAGCTCAGTCCATGCAGCCACGACGAGACGAGTCCGAAGCAGTCGACATTAGAGAAAAGTGGAGTAAGAGGTTCGTATGAGATCTTGATGAGACGACGTTCCACTCCACCGACGTCAGAGATGCGATACGCATGTCGAGGCATTGTACTTGGATATACCTTCCAGAAGGAGTCGTAATGAGTATGCAGCCGTTCCAGAACAAGAAACAGATATAGTAAAGGATGATGACTTCCGGACAGTTAGGTAGAGACGAGATTTAGGAGAGACCTCAACAGGGCCTTTCTGGAATAAATTACGAGAAGACTTGGACCCAGGAGTGGTCATGTTATGCACACCGGTAGGCCAGAGTTCATGATCGTCGACGAGACATGCTATGAGTGACCACGACAATTGGCCAGAGATTCTTAGAGGATGTGCTTGAGCGGGACTATTCCGCCATACTTGATTTTGGTTTTTTGGGCGATCTATTCTCATGATTGATTCTGATGATTGAGTTTCATGATATTTGTTTTCATGCACCATGGTTGCACCTCCTGAGTATTTACGACTTTTGCATAGTTGTTGCACTTGATATCGTTTTCGTGCCTTGGTTTCTCATGTTTATGATTTTATGGGTTCATACAGTTGAGTTGATTTTTTGCATATGTACGCACACGATTTAGTTTTTGCACTCGGTATAGTTCACATATGCTTGCAGTGCAGTGATACGCATTTTGTGCACCTAGATGCACTGGACTTCGATTTCGATGGTGATGCTCGATATTTGTTCTGTGCACCTTGTGCACCTGACTGGATTTTGTGCATGTTCGGCGCTTGATATTGGATTTCATGATTTCGTGCATGATGGATGCACCTGATTTGGGTTTTTGCGCATGTTGGGCGCATCTTATGAGATACGATTTTAGTGCACACCAGATGCACTAAATCTAGATTCTTCATGCATGTCAAATGCACCTGATTTTGCTGTCAGGCACACATGTTGCCTATGACAGATGTTGTGTGCACACCCGTTGCACCTAAATGTTGTTTCTGTGCACATGTATGGCACATATATGGATTTTGATTTCCGTGCGCACCAGACGCGCGTAGTATTCATATGTATATTTTGGGATTGATTTCTTATGGAGCAGTACGTTTTTATGGTATTTGCTATGAGTTTTTGTACTGAGCAGGACTAGTCAAAGGACAGTACCTGAATATATTTTGCATGCATTGATAGTTATCGACGGGATTTCCAAAAGCGAGCTATAGTCTCAGTATTTACCTACGTGTCCGATATGACACGAAACGTTTAAAATAAGGAAACCCTTCTAAATTGTTTCCAAAACGGCGGAACGTACATATTAAACAAAAGGTATATATGTATATGGTTATTTTCTTATGATAAACGCCCGCCATTGTGCAGTTTTATGCGCATTGCACAGCGACTTTTAAGGATTTGGCATGCATTTCCTTCAGATATTTACATGTATAGATTTGATATTTACGTGTATAGCTCTGTTTTATATCATATTGGTTTTGCTTTGGTTTTGGCATTCGTGTCTTTACCATGACTCCGATGATTGCGGGATACTTGACGGAGTTTCTATTTTAAGTTATCTTCTCATTACTCATGTGCATGTATTGCGCTATGATACGTTTTATGTATTGATGATTTCGGAGCCCCGACGACTTGGACTTTCATTTGAAATGTTTTAGAATTTGGGTGTTTAAATTTAAATTCGGGGACCGAATTTCTTCAAGGGGGAAGATTGTAACATTTCAAAAAAAAAATATTATTTTTGGGAATTTTTATAATTTAATATTATTTTATTGAATATTTTAATATTTCGGTATAATTAAATACCGATAAATGGGGGAAATTTTGGAAAATTATGGAAAATTCTAAAATAGGGTATTTCATGGAATTATGCCATTTTAAAGTTTTTCTGATTAATTATATGCTAATTTAGTGCTAATCGTGATTAAAAATCGCTAATTGGATTTTTAGCATTTTTGTGCAAAACATGCACATATAATTTTTCCACACTTGCTACATTTTCTTACGTGTTTTGGGTGCATGGTTTGTTTTGGCTTTACTATTGCATGGAGAAGGAAATAAAAGGAAAAGAAAAGAAAAAGGAGAAGTAAGGTATGATTAAGAGAGAGAAAGAGTGAGTGAGGGGTTTACTTTTGACTTATTGAACCATTCCCCCCATCATTTTTTCTTCTCATTTCTCTCCCCTCTCTCCCTTGAGCTGCTGCTGCTGCCCCTTCCCTCTTCCTCCTCCATCTTCAATCCCCCATAACACCATGAATACAACTCCAAAACCCTATTCCCATTTCACAAAAATTGTTCACAAGCTCGAGAGGAACACTTTGGACCTAGAAAGAGAGGATTTTGAGGACTTTGAGCAACTCAAGAAAATTCTTGAGTTGCCAAAGGAGCTAATTTCTGCACCATTAGAGTAGTATTTCGATTCCTTATGCATCTATACTTGTTTCATGTCGATATTATGTGTTGTGGTGAACTTTAGGAATTCCAAGTTAGGGTTTAGGGTTTGATTTGATTTCAAAGGTGAATTGAGGTGTAATTAGGGACTACAACCCCTGTGGTGATTGATTGGAGACCCAAACCAGAGACTAGAACCCGGAATACGGATTTAGAAAAGCGATATCGGGAAAAACTGAAATTCTGTGAGTGTTTTTGGAAATATGCTTACACCCCGAGACTCCTAAAATTATTTTGGATTGACAGTGATACAAGGAGGCACCTAGGAACCATCACCCAAAACCCTAGCCTCTACCACCTCTTTCAGGCCATAAATAAACTCTTTCTGGCCGCAATTTGCGGCCAGTGCAGGTGGGTTTTGCCTCGTTTTTGTTTCAGGGCCTTATCTCCAGTAAATTTGACCCTTAGCATATGCAATTTTGACTGATTCCATATAGGGTAGAATCTGGGGTAATTTTCTTGTGTTGGCGCATGGTTTATGACTTGTTTTAGCATGGATTTTGGCATTTGGTGATTCATTTCTGTCGGGTGGCGTTTGAACGTCAACGACAAAGGGTTATTGGTCGTGTTTGCATGCGAGACTATAGGTTTTTACCTGTGAGAGTAGCGTGTGCCGTTTTGGTTTTCCGATGTGATTTTCATGATTCTTTTGCGATTGTTTCATCTTTGTAGGTACCCTACTTGATGTCGAGGCGTTGAAGATGAAGATGACAACATCGGCATCGGCACACAAGAAGCAAGGTGAGTAGATTTATATCTACGGGGAGAAGTCGGGTGGATGGCGTATAGCACCCCCGCAGTTAGTGGTGATGTATACGAATACATATACACACATATATTTATTATATGTTTATTGAGATTATTGATGATAAAGATGGATTCTTGGTGTTCTTAGATTGGTTTAGTGTAGTTGCGAAACCCTAGAGTAGTGGTTGCACCTACACACACGCACACACATACTTGCATGCATTCCTTCTTTTACCGGTGCGTATATGGAGATGCGTATATTTACACATGGGTATGGGACTTTGTGTTCATAAACTGGATTTGAGGATAGTACTTGGGATTTGAGATGAGTCGATGAGATTTGATTTGAGGCCGTGAGATCGGTGATTTGGCAGGGTTCGTATTTGAGATACGACATGACGTTGTAGCGGGTCCTTTGACGTAGTGTTTCACACACGTGCATGCATACTTAGGTGGTATCAGTATTGTACTAGACGTAGGTCACTACCCCGGATTATGATCTCTGATAAAGAGGATACCAGATGAATAATGTGATGAATGTGATTTTGACCCATACCCAGATTTGGGATGTCGTACGACGGATTTACGTACAAGCTATATATTGATGATTGATCCCCACCCTTGATTTGGTATGTCTGATTATAGATATTGTATCGGATGTGATACTATTGAGGCGGGATCACCGACTAATATATATATATATATATATATATATATATATATATCAACTCAGATGTTAGGCGGTTTCCTTACCTTCAGTTTGCCTGTTAGCTCAGCCCTATAGTTAGTGTAGTTGTTAGACTAGATTCGATTCCTACCTATTTCAAAAACTAACGAATCGTGGGTATTTTAAAAGACAGTTCAAGGGATTCTACGGATATTTCAAAGAACTTTTCTTTTCTTAAAAACACCGTAGCCCTTATTTTCAAAACACCGCGATTCGTATTATTTCAAAAGGAACTACTGTATGATTTATATTTATATTAAATGCAGATTAGTTATCATTGTGTCTAGTATTCAGCTCCCGCACATTATTACTGTTCGCTCCGCATCGCATACTTATATTGTGATTCATATTCCATTATTGATATCATGCTGTTAGGACACCAGCACCATTACCGATGATGCGTATGTTCCACGTACTCTTACTTGCCAGCTCACACAAATCATCATCGGTAATTGCCATGTCACGTACACTTTAGAGAATACTATTACATTGACATAGCTTGTTAGCTAATAGTTTCGACGTGATATTAATGTACTTGCCTTATATGCTAGTTTAGACATTGTAGTTATTACTTGCTAGTTCATGCATATTATTATTCAATGTTATGCCGCATTCATGGATTTTTATGCCTATATTCACTGTTTACATGCTATTGATGATTTGGATTCGGATTTTCATGAGATTTCCTGGATTTGGGGGAAAACCGAAAAAACATATATAAACTTCTTCTCCCTCTCTTTTTAAAAAATTAAAAGTGCGATTTTCCCATGATGTATGAGTCGTCCACCATGAGTTTGCTGATGGATTTCGAGACCCGATTCGAGGAGTTGGATGAACCGTCTCGGATACATGGTGGGCCCGGTATGGTACCCCGAGGCAAGAAGTTCGAGGAGTAAACGATGAGCCTGGCAAGGGCAAACTACCTACCGGTGATTTTACCTGACGCCTCGGATATCCGGAGGATACCGTCGTGGTCTTGTGATTGGATGTTAGGGGCTGATCTGGACTGACGGCGCCCTAGATAGTGAGATTTAGACATTGAGATTTTGAGATATTGAGGTACTAAGATTTGATGATACAGGCCAGTCCGGATAGCCGGAGCCTGAGATATTGAGATATTTGGATTTATGTTTTGTGTCGATGCTAGACACTATTTATGCTGATTTCATTTATGATACCTCGTTTTAAAAATACAGAAATATTACTAAGTTATGAAACCAGTTTTTTCATTTACATGTATTCTGTTTTCATGCATTCATACCTCATCCATATGATATATTGCTACCTGAGGCACTGACACGAGCATATGGGATTACACTTGGGTTAGATATTTACCCTTGCCCCATTTTTATGCCCAGACTTGTCATTTTGAGGATTATATATATAGTGATAGTATGACCTAGGATTGTGTTGTTCATGCGATTTCTGCTCGTAGATGTTTTCTACTCACGAGTTGGCAACTCACCCCCGTTGTGCCACAGTTTCTTGCAGGTTTTGCCGTACAGGTTTCATTACGGCTTTGATGGCACACTGCTTTCTTTCCGGATGATTTGCTAGTAGGTGGGTTCACTTGTATCGTGACCATCATTATATTTTGTATATTATTATTCTGTTGTATCTAGAAACTCCATCAACCAAACATGTATTTATTTCAGATAGAGACCAGTGATGTTTATTCTTTCGACCTTAGAGTCGCGCGTTGTATTGCTATGGATTTCTTGCTCTTTTGAGTTTTGATCCTCGCCCTTCGGCGTTGTATATTATATTGCTTGCGTGGTTATGACCGTCGATTGACGAAGAGTTAGCTCCCGCTTGGGGATGCCTCTATTCATTATATATGTTTTATTAGGTTTTGTACCCGTTTGGGGTCTGTTTTTATAAAGGAAACTCTGCCAAAATTTTTAGAAAAGAATTGTGATTTTAAAAATGCACATTTCGGCGTATGTTGCAAACTACTTGATTTAAATTGGTTTTTCCTTCCCTCTACTACTTCTTGTTTTGGATTTCTGGGTTTTTGGCTTACTTAGATTACATACGTCTCGAGACGTTTCGTAGTTTCAGTGTCGGTCATGTTTCGTACTTTCGGGTCGTGACACTTATTGATTCATTTTCTCACCCGGGTAATACATTGATATATATGCGATATATGTTAACTGTATTATTTTCTTTTGTTACAAAATATATTATATATGTGATATATAATATTGTAACATGTTATAATTACTAATGCAACATGATTAGTGGAGATTAAACGAGGTTAGGGTTTGATTTGGGTTAGCTCATTCTTGAAGCTTCCAGAAGCTTTTTCTTTTTGTCATGAGCTAAGATATTTTGTTGATATTTTGTAACCCAAACCACACCCTCAACCCTAGTTAACTCTCTACAAAGGTTAGTGTAAGTCGATGCACAACACCCCACGACTTGCGGGGAGGCGGAAATATGAAAAACAATCTTGTTCTTATGCTAAACATCGACTAACCGCATGAATCGAAGCTAAACGATAACTAACATCAAACATAGTTGTTAACAACTACTATGTAAAGGGATTATACCTAAAGAACCGTGTCCTTCGTCTTTACGAACTCCACCTCCTCCTCGGCCTTCTCCAAGTAGTAGACGATCCACCCGAGAGCTTTACTCCAAGCTTAGCCTCTAAACTTGAGGCAACTCAACTTCTTTAAGTACTAATCAAAGAAGCTAGGTGAAATAGAGTGAGGGTTATGGTTTAATAAGTCTAACTAATCCTTGTACTCAACACATGAGAGGGGAGGATTAGGGTTTGAAAAGGGAGAGCTTGAGGAGAGAGAAGGTGAAGATAATAATGAAGTGAGAATAATGAGTTATGATAATATATGTCAAGCATTTCTTTTTTATCAAGAAAAGAAAATAAATCAATTTAACAACCATGCTTGATAATATCTAGTGATGATTCATCACCATGAGTCATTAAGCATTTATGATGCATTAATGACATGGATGAATCATCCATATGACTCACTAATCACATTCATTGTATATGCCGCCTAAACCTCCTTAGTCACCACCTTCTAGAAGCTTCTCGCGCAATTACGAGAACACCCCTCCTTTCCGCAAAAATACGGAAAAACTTTAGACTGTATAAATCCAATAACCGGATACCAGTAACTGGCTTAAACCAAAGCCGACTGGTAAAAACTGTCCGAAAGTCATACGTGCGTAAACACACGTATGCATCCGAACCCTTGTCGTAAAACCATACGACCTCTATATCGTTTCGCCTGGAGTAGGGAAACTCTCTGTGTGGGACTCTAGAGACTCGACTACTACGCTGGCAGTGGGTTTAACCACAGACCGCAAGCGGCACTAGCTGTACGTAACGGTCCCCAGGTAGATGTCGATAAGAAGGCCGATGAGGAAACCCATCCGAACTCCTACTGAGCCTGACGTGACAATCTCCGTACAGTTCGGTCCGTTCGTCTAAGACTATCGCATATCAGGCCTAAGGGGCGGCAAGCGTCAGTCCCCTAATAGCGGTATAAGTCGTGTCGGAGGGAAGCCCATTACACCCTGAGAAACTACTGGAACCTACCAGCAAATCTCGCTTGCCCTGGCCAGGGAATTTGCGTAATGGCTCTCTGACACAGCGCGATATCAACCCCCAATACCGGGAGAGACGAATCCTGTCTAATCGCCACTGCCTCCAAGTGCTCGGGACTGCACCCAACTGCTACCTGTTTGCACGACTCCTTTGAGCCATGGTAGGGTAGCAATCTAAGAACAGTGGGACACACTCGAGGCGAAGTAGCAATGTCAAGTCTGCGGACTATGCTGTACTCATGTCACCTGGGGACTGTTCACTGACGACTGGTATAAAACCAACCAACAGTTCCCTGTAAGTCCTGTCCGGTGTACCCATAACCCAACGAGCACCTGCATACTATCTCCAGTACGACGTACTGACGGCTGTGGGACAGACCATCTCCCCAACTGGGATAAGAAGCGTACACACTAGTCTACTCCGGAGTATCGATGCCCTGTCTCGATAATCCAACGACTAGGGACCTGAATAATGATGTGCTTGTAGACTACCCAGCCCCCACTAGTGTGACTGCCATCACAACGCTGGTAGTCAAGGAAGATCATAAGAGCTCTATCAATACGTATACTCACATATTAAGATAGAAAAAACCAAGTAGCATACTACCATGTTTAGCAAGACTGTTATATACATGTGAATATCCCAAGCTTCCATTAAATAATATACAAACTAGTATGATACAATAATGGCCCCTAGGGCATATACACTAACAATCTCCCACTTGCACTAGGGCCATGTACTGGCATATCGAAGACCGATGATCTCGAGTAGCCTCTCGAACTGAATCTGAGGTAGGGCCTTTGTGAATGGATCAGCAATGTTCTCTTCAGAAGCAACTCTCCGAACCTCGATCTCCTGACGATCAATGATCTCCCTGATCAGGTGATACCGCCTTAAGATGTGTCTGGACTTCTGATGGGACCTTGGTTCCTTTGATAAAGCTATAGCTCCGTTGTTGTCGCAATACAAAGGTATTGGATCAACTATGGTAGGAACCACCAGAAGTTCTGTTAGGAACTTCTTCATCCAGACTGCTTCTTTTGCGGCATCGCAAGCAGCTATATACTCCGCTTCCATCGTTGAGTCAGCAACGGTGTCCTGCTTGGAGCTCTTCCAGCACGCCGCCCCTCCATTGAGGGTAAAGACATAACCCGACATAGACTTGGAATCGTCCTTATCACTCTGGAAGCCGGAATCAGCAAAGGCCTCCAACCTGAGGTCTTTTCCGCCGTAAACCAAGAACATCTCCTTAGTCCTTCTCAGGTACTTGAGAATGTTCTTTACTGCTATCCAGTGCTTCTCCCTTGGGTCTGACTGATACCGGCTTACCACGCTCAGTGCGTAAGCTACATCTGGTCTGGTGCACAACATCGCATACATTATAGAGCCTACCGCAGAAGCGTAGGGTATAATAGACATGCGTTCCCTTTCCAAATCAGTCTTGGGAGACATCTTTTTGGAGAGGGTGATTCCGTGACAAGCCGGTAGATTACCGCGCTTAGAATCTTCCATACTGAATCTTTTCAGTACAGTGTCGATATACCTGGACTGCGAAAGTCCCAACATCCTCTTGGATCTATCACGATAGATCCGGATCCCCAGAATGTAAGAGGCATCACCCAGGTCTTTCATGGAGAACCTGTGTGACAAGAATCCTTTGACAGATTGTAGCATAGGAATGTCATTTCTTATCAATAGAATGTCATCTACGTACAAGACGAGGAATACGACACTTCTTGCTACAACTTTACTATATATGCACGGTTCATCTGGATTTTTGATAAAGTCATATTCTTTGACTGTCTCATCAAAACAGATGTTCCAACTCCGCGATGCCTGCTTTAGTCCATAAATGGACTTAAGCAGCTTGCATACTTTCCCGCTGCTCCCACTCTGATTGAAACCCTCTGGCTGATCCATATACACGCACTCTTCTAAATTTCCATTTAGAAAAGCCGTCTTTACGTCCATCTGCCAGATTTCATAATCATGGAAGGCAGCAATAGCAAGAAGGACCCGAATGGATTTGATCATAGCCACTGGAGAAAAAGTTTCGTCATAGTCCAAACCAGGTCTTTGACGAAAACCCTTTGCAACAAGTCTAGCCTTATAGGTTTCCACATGTCCATCTACACCAATCTTTTTCTTGAAGATCCAATTGCATCCTATGGGTTTTACCCCATCTGGAGCAAAGTCCAAAGTCCATACTTTGTTGGTGTACATGGACTCCATTTCGGTCCGCATTGCATCTAGCCATCGTACCGAGTCGCCGCACTGGATGGCCTGCTGGAAGTCAGTAGGTTCATCATCATTTATGATGCAATCCTCTCTATCCCCATCTATGAGAAAACCGTAGTATCTCTCAGGCGGATGAGACGGCCTACTACTCCTGCAGAGGGGTGCGGGAATGTCCTGTTCTTCTTGAACTACCGGTTCTACCAAACTTTCAGTATTAGTTTGTGGTTCTGGAATTTCTTCCAGTTCTATTTCGCTCCCACTTGATTCCTTTTCTAAAAACTGATGTTCTAGAAAATGGGCATTACGAGAAACAAAAACCTTTTGTTCCTCTGCGTAATAGAAATAATATCCCTTGGAGTTCTTTGGATATCCCACAAACATACATTTTACTGATCGTGCCTCGAGCTTGTCCACATGCTGCTTTTTAACAAAAGCTGGACATCCCCAAATCTTCATATGCTGAAGATGGGGTTTCTTCCCAGTCCACATCTGATATGGAGTGGTAGGCACAGTCTTGGTAGGAGCCCTGTTCAGAAGATATGCTGCTGATTCTAGCGCATAACCCTAAAAAGATCGCGGTAACTCAGCATTACTCATCATGGATCGTACCATATCCAATAGGGTTCGATTCCGTCTCTCCGATACACCGTTATGCTGTGGAATGTATGGAGGAGTAAGCTGAGAGAGAATTCCTTTCTCTTTTAGGTAACCTAGGAACTCGGCACTCAAGTATTCACCACCTCGATCAGATCTAAGTGTCTTGATACTTTTGCCTGTTTGGTTTTCAACTTCATTCTTATACTCTTGGAATTTCTCAAAAGCCTCGGATTTATGTTTCATCAGATAAATGAATCCGTATCTTGAGTAATCATCCGTGAAAGTAATGAAATAGGAAAAACCACCTCTTGCATGTGTAGACAATGGACCACATACATCGCGGTGTATGAGTCCTAAGAGCTCGCTCGCTCTTACTCCTTGTCCAGTGAATGGAGTCTTTGTCATCTTTCCTTTGAGACAAGATTGACAAGTGTCATAAGTTTGATATTCGAACGAGTCCAAATATCCTTCTCTATGAAACTTAGTCAACCTTCTCTCATTGATGTGACCCAGTCTACAATGCCATAAGAAAGCTTTATTTAAATCTGGAGACTTTCTTTTAAGTGTGTTCTGGACATTGAAAATTTGGAGTTGGTTTAAAACATATATACCGTTATTTAGTGTACCGGACCCAATCAAACCATGATTAAGGTGGATGTTAACAATATCTCTTACAAACGTGAAATCATAACCTTTATTTGATAACAAGGAAACTGATATGATATTACACGTTAAGCTTGGTACAAAAAAACAGTTATGTAAAACCAAAATGTGTCCACTCGTCAATCCTAGGTGATAATCCCCGACAGACGCAGCTCCCACGCTAGCTCTGTTAGCAACCTTTAGGGTCATATCACCTTTCTTCAGCACTCTACGGTTTCTCAGTGTCTACAATGAATTGCAAATATGAGATCCTGATCCGGTATCCAATACCCAGGAAGTAGAGTTGATCGACAGACAATTCTCAATTACAAACACACCTGAAGTCGAAGCCACGGCTTGCTTCGGTTCCTGGTTCTTGGCGTTCCACGCCTTGCAATCCTTTTTCCAGTGCCCTTTCCTGTGACAATGGAAGCACTCATCCTGGCCTACTACCGGTACTGCAAACTTTTTCTTTCCCTTCCCTCCCACCTTACTAACACCTCCTCTAGGTTTGGTGGCGGCCTTCTTCTTCCTTCCTTTGGCCCTAGCCTTGGACCCGGAAGAAGATGCACCGCTAACAAACATAGCGGGTGTTTCCCTTGCTTTCTGCAAAGTGCCCTCTGCACTCCTTAACATATTCAGGAGTTCCGGAAGTTCAACTTCTTTTCTTTGAATGTTGAAGTTCAGGATAAACTGGGCGTAGGTGGAAGGAAGGGACTGGAGAATAAGGTCTGTATAGAGCTCATTATCTAAAGTCGTCCCAAGGTCTGCGAGCTCTTCAATATAGCCGATCATCTTTAGGACATGTTCTCCTACCAATGATCCGACAGCCAACCTCGCTCGAAACAAGTTCTTAGAGGTCTCGTATCTTGCTATACGAGATTGCTCTCCATAAAGTTCCTTTGTATGGAGAAATATGCCATCTAGGTCCATATCCTCGTGCCTCCTCTGATGTTCATTGTTCATCGAGGCAAGAACGATGCACTTGGCTTTCACGCAATCTAAATCCCAGGTTTTGCGGATTTCCTTATCCGCATTGCTGGATTTGGGACCAGGGACAGCAGGTGCCGTAGCGGTGAGGACGTACCTCAATTTGTCATAGGTCAAAGCCATTTTGACATTCCGCAGCCAATCTTTATAGTTTGGCCCTGTCAGTATATTTTTCTCTAAAAGTAACTTAAGTCCAGTCATTTTCAGGGTCGCTGCAATTAGGAGAGAGAGAAGAAAACTCTTTAGCATGATGCTCTTGCAAGTTTAGAGTGGTTTTTAGTTTATCTAAACTGGATGGCTCCCACTGTTTCTCGAATCCTTCCTCAAACCATAAAAGAAGAATTAGCCAGGACTATTCTCACTGTACAATTCTTGCTTAACCGTTCAGCCAGGCTAGTGTCGATACCTCGAGGGAGGTTTTCCAACGCTTTCGCGAAGTTCCTTAATTAAAGAACCTCTTTTCTCTGGGGGCGTAACCCCGCTGACACTTTTCTTGACACCTACTTGGTTTATAGCATTGATCGTTAAGTGACGAATATCCTGATAAGTAGAATATACTCACAGTAGGATCGGGATCCAAATATCATCGTATGATAATGTTGAAGGAATGCTACCAACATTCATCAAACTCCAAATGGTATGCATCTCTTTGCAAATTTCAGTTTCTTTAGAAATTCCCGATATATGTTTTTGCCCCATGCTCTTATGACCTTGGCTTTGGTCAAAATGTCATAAGTCACATGTCAAGTTCTACCCGTCATTATCTTGTCAATTTGAACCCATCCGTATATACCCCTGACTTTGGTCAAATGATAATACGACTGTCCCAAAACAACTCATCTATCTTATGCAACAAATGAAAACCCAGCAGCTACCAAACACTATGCCTTGACTTTGGCCAAAATGCATAGCTTGAATACTACTGAATACCCAAATGAAATGACGGAGGGCTACGAATGGTTTTGGCGAAACCATGAACGTAGTGAACTTGATATAACTGAAGGAACCTGATAGCTTTTAAAAGGAGTGGTTAAAGCTCCGCATTTAAAAATATCTGTTTTTAAAATTAACCGAGTGGTTTCTTTTAAATTATTCCAACGATTAAACTTTTTGGTTTATTTTCTTTGCATTATAAATAATGCGTCCCATCATTAACCTATCATTGCAGAAAACAACGAAAATACAACGTCCTCTTATGCCATCCGCATTCGCCACGGGGTCCCGTCATCACCCGTTAGGTTACTTAACTAACGACAGAGCGGGGGCTGGGCTAGCGCGGGTGTAAAACATAAGTGACGTCTAAATAGCTATCATATATAGATATTGTACATTCGTCAGACGCAATAATAGGCATTCCAGATCACAGATGAACTGTATTGGATTTGCAAGCAATCCGTGTTTGTTTTGAGCCTGCAACAAAAGACGGATTACACAGTTGTGATGAATAGCCATTACCCCACCCAAGACCCCAACGGGTACGGCAAACTACCCACCCGGCAGTTTGTGCACCCCACCTTGGGTCTGTCCTAGGAGCAAAAACAGTAAAATGAAATAATACAACGGTGGCTACAACCGCAACCTGGATGTGCCCCGCAAAATAATATTACAACAAATTACATTTACATCAAATGAATTAAATAACAACCCATCACATAACCCCGGCTATACATCACAACAGTCCAACACAGTTCATATCCACAAACAGTAAAAACCATTACAGAAATGTGCAACCCCCTGCCAACCGACATACTAGCAGTTAGGGGAGGTTTACGAACACATTATACAAACACAGATATAATCCAACAAGCAAATACTGTATAATTTCGATCGATTAAACACTTTTAATATTTCTCCAATACTTCTCTGTAAATCTGAAACCTGAGCAAAAATAAAAACTTCCAGAAAATACCAAATATCACAGAGAAGCAACACAGGAAAATTGGGTTCCTGAATCGCCAACTCGGCGGCGGAATCGCGGCGGATCGGTGGGATCCGCCGCTGTTCCGCGACGCTTTAGGCGATTCAGGGGCCCAATTTTCTTGGGTGTTCTTCTACTGTCTTTTCAAGCTTTCTGAACATCCCTGAAAAATTTTTGGACTTCATTAAAAAATCGACAGAAACTTGTGATTTCGGACTTTTCCGGTTTCGTTTTTTCCGTTCGAAATTCATACAAATTTGCATGTAAGTTATTTATTGTTTAGCGAGGTTCTGATACCACTGTAAGTCGATGTACAACACCCCACGACTTGCGGGGAGGCGGAAATATGAAAAACGATCTTGTTCTTATGCTAAACATCGACTAACCGCATGAATCGAAACTAAACGATAACTAACATCAAACATAGTTGTTAACAACTACTATGTAAAGGGATTATACCTAAAGAACCGTGTCCTTCGTCTTTACGAACTCCACCTCCTCCTCGGCCTTCTCCAAGTAGTAGACGATCCACCCGAGAGCTTTACTCCAAGCTTAGCCTCTAAACTTGAGGCAACTCAACTTCTTTAAGTGCTAATCAAAGAAGCTAGGTGAAATAGAGTGAGGGTTATGGTTTAATAAGTCTAACTAATCCTTGTACTCAACACATGAGAGGGGAGGATTAGGGTTTGAAGAGGGAGAGCTTAAGGAGAGAGAAGGTGAAGATAATAATGAAGTGAGAATAATGAGTTATGATAATATATATCAAGCATTTCTTTTTTATCAAGAAAAGAAAATAAATCAATTTAACAACCATGCTTGATAATATCTAGTGATGATTCATCTCCATGAGTTATTAAGCATTTATGATGCATTAATGACATGGATGAATCATCCATATGACTCACTAATCATATTCATTGTATATGCCACCTAAACCTCCTTAGTCACCACCTTCTAGAAGCTTCTCGCGCAATTACGAGAACGCCCCTCCTTTCCGCAAAAATACGGAAAAACTTTAGACTGTATAAATCCAATAACCGGATACCAGTAACTGGCTTAAACCAAAGCCGACTGGTAAAAACTGTCCGAAAGTCGTACGTGCGTAAACACACGTATGCGTCCGAACCCTTGTCGTAAAACCATACGACCTCTATATCGTTTCGCCTGGAGTAGGGAAACTCTCTGTGTGGGACTCTAGAGACTCGACTACTACGCTGGCAGTGGGTTTAACCACAGACCGCAAGCGGCACTAGCTGTACGTAACGGTCCCCAGGTAGATGTCGATAAGAAGGCCGATGAGGAAACCCATCCGAACTCCTACTGAGCTTGACGTGACAATCTCCGTACAGTCCGGTCCGTTCGTCTAAGACTATCGCATATCGGGCCTAGGGGGCGGCAAGCGTCAGTCCCCTAATAGCGGTATAAGTCGTGTCGGAGGGAAGCCCATTACACCCTGAGAAACTACTGGAACCTACCAGCAAATCTCGCTTTCCCTGGCCAGGGACTTTGCGTAATGGCTCTCTGACACAGCACGATATCAACCCCCAATACCGGGAGAGACGAATCCTGTCTAATCGCCACTGCCTCCAAGTGCTCGGGTCTGCACCCAACTGCTACCTGTTTGCACGACTCCTTTGAGCCGTGGTAGGGTTGCAATCTAAGAACAGTGGGACACACTCGAGGCGAAGTAGCAGTGTCAAGTCTGCGGACTATGCTGTACTCATGTCACCTGGGAACTGTTCACTGACGACTGGTATAAAACCAACCAACAGTTCCCTGTGAGTCCTGTCCGGTGTACCCGTAACCCAATGAGCACCTGCATACTATCTCCAGTACGACGTACCGACGGCTGTGGGACAGACCATCTCCCCAACTGGGATGAGAAGCGTACACACTAGTCTACTCCGGAGTATCGATGCCCTGTCTCGATAATCCAACGACTAGGGACCTGAATAAGGATGTGCTTGTAGACTACCCAGCCCCCACTAGTGTGACTGCCATCACAACGCTGGTAGTCAAGCAAGGTCCTAAGAGCTCTATCAATATGTATACTCACATATTAAGATAGAAAAAACCAAGTAGCATACTACCATATTTAGCAAGACTGTTATATACATGTGAATATCCCAAGCTTCCATTAAGTAATATACAAACTAGTATGATACAATAATGGCCCCTAGGGCATATACACTAACAGTTAGCTCATTTTATATTAGCAACCAAGGTTGCATAAGGAATTATCATCACAATTCATTATTCATCACAAAGAGAATTCTTTTTCTTCTTCCTTCTTCTTTTGGATGGAAAAGCTTTCTAGCTTTTTCATTAGTGATGATTTTGAGTGAGATTAAGAAAACAAAAGAGTGCTAAATTCCTACTCTATCATCCTAATCTATTCTTGCCAATTAGATTTGGGTGTTCACTTCATTTAGTGAGTGAGAGCTTGTGTTAAAGAAACTTCAAGGTAGATCATCTTTGTTATCGAAGATCGGAAGCAAGCTTGCATCTTTCTCTTCGTGGAGCCTCTCTAGAGTCCGGGTACTCGATGATCGCAGCGAAGGGACCTCAAAACGGAGCTTTAGAAGTGAAGGACCGGACTACAAAGGTTGCAATCCCAAACTTTTAGATATTAAAGTGTTTAACATACTTTGTTTCTCCTAATCTCTAGTTTAAAGATCTTGGTTAGGGTTGTTCGGCACGTCTAAATTTTGAATCGGGCATGGTTGATGCCTTATAGACCCTTATGAGAGTGCCTAGTAACCCTGCAGAACATGAGGGTAGAGGTGGAGGAAGCAAGAGGATGAAGGAGATGAAGAAAACAAATGGGGAGAAGAAATGAAGGCAGGCCCCCCCTCTTATTCTCACCCTCTCACAAGCCCATGCCATGTCACACACTCTTTCTCAATCCAATAATACACTCTTTTCTCTTCATTTCTTTTCTCACAATAATACATATAAAAATAGTAAAACAACACAAATGAAACAACATGCAACCAAATGCAACATGTCATGGTACACTAACCATGGAAAAATGTAGAAACACGGATTTGGCCTAATCGCAATTAGTAGTGCACTAATCAATTTTATTTAAACCGCATATAATTAATTATAAAAATGCCAAATCCAATAAATATATTTTTAAATGAATAAATCATTTTAATCTCCAATTATTTCACAAATATTGTTATATATTTATACCATTTTACGAAAACCCCAAATTCCCAAATCGGGTAGTTTTCGCGAAATATATTATTTTAATATTAAATTCCAAAAATAATATTTTATATTTTCTGAAATGTTACAATCTTCCCCCTTAAATAAATTCGGTCCCCGAATTTAAATTTAAACCCCCAAATATTAAAACATTTCGATAATCAGCTCAAATCACGGGGTTCCGAAATCACGGAAGATATAGAAATACTATAGCACATCGTGTGCGCCTGAAAACGAGTATGAAACCCAAAATTGAACTCCGTCAAGCGTAACGCAATCACTGGAGTTATAATGGAGATACAAATCTCGAAATCCACTACTGAAATCCAATATACACTAGTCGAATACTATAATACGTATATAGTATGCATCCTTGGAAAAATCTCTTAAATCTGAATAAAATACATGAAAATCTTTTTTGAATTGCCGTATGATGCGTAACTCACGACACAAGTGACGGACGCTCATTTGTAAAGTAATAAATATACGTTCATATATGTTTTGCTCAAATATACGTTCCGCCGTTTTGAAATATCCCAAAAGGTTTTCCTTTATAAACGTTCGTATCGCTCGTGGACACGTAGAAAATAGCGAGACTATACCTCCTTTTTTAAAACCTCTTGTTGCAAAGTACTCAGGTACTGTCCTCAGATCAGTCATGTTTGGCTACTATATAATATAGTACCTATCATGAAAACAAGGTGCTCAAGAGCAAAATCAGTCTCAAAAAGCGTATCCAAAAATCACGTGCGTCTGGTGTGTATGGAAATCAAAGCCAAATACAAGTGCTACGAATATGCACAAAACCAAACTAAGTGCAACGGGTGTGCACGAAAGCATCTGTCCAGTGCAACGGATGTGCAAGACAATAATATCAAGTGCATTTATAGTGCACGAAAATCTTAACCCAGTGCAACTAACATGCACGAATGAAAATCACAATCGAGTGCATCCGGTGTGCACAATCGAGTGCATCCGGTGTGCATAAAAATCACTTCTTATATCATGAGCGAAAATCCAAATCGACTGCATCAGTCATGCATGAATGAAATCGAAATCAAGTGCATCTAATATGCACGAATAAAAATCTCACTCAATTACATCCGATGTGCACAAAAACACAAATCTGGTGAAACAAATGCTCAAAGACATAAATCGGGTGCAACAAGTGCACGGAAACTCATCCATAACTCAAATGCGTATAAAAACAATATTGAGTATACCAAGATGTATAAAATCATAAGCGTGTGCAACTGCGTGCACAAAACACGTACCAATGCACTGCAAGCCTATGTGAGCCGTACCGAGTGCAAAAATCAAATCGAGTGCGTACCACACGCACAAAAATCAAATCAACCGTATAAATCCACGAATTCATAACCATATGCAGCCAAGGCACAAAACCGATATCAAGCGCAATAGATATGCACAAATCACAACCCAACACAATGGTGTATAAAACATATATCAAGTGCAATAACTATGCATAAAATATAAGTACTCAGTAGGTGCATCCATGGTGCACGAAAACAATATCATGAATTTCAATCATCAAAACAAAATCCCCACGATATAAACGTGATACTCGGATCACAAAACAAAAATTGCAATAAATGACATTGAGGTACACCTCCTACAATATCGAAAAATATGTTGGTGCGCCCAAAACTGGCAGAGCAAGGACATCCTCCTGCCTCCTGCTCACGGTCTGGCGTCCTCTGTATCTGGGTCCTCATTTTCTCTGTGAATTACCAATCTCGCAATCCATCCGCTTATCGGCCCGGTCAGATATACTAACGGAAACGATTCCGCCCTGGCACTCCTCTGGTCATCTCTCGGCCAATTAGCATGACCACTCATAAAGCATCACGTCACTGGCGTCGGCCACTGGCCCTCTAAATACACATGACACAACCGATCCTCAATGCAACTCTTATCGCAGAAGTATCCTGGAAGGCACCTGCTCAAGGTCTCTTCCGATCTTGCTTATGCCAAACTATACGGAGGCTGGTACTCTTGCATAATCTTTTCTCGTTTTCTGGACATCTGTGTTCTCAGCTCAACATTTCCTCGGGAACTGTCCGTATTCCATCGTCTCTGTATACATATCAGATCTCTAATCTCAACGGGAAGTAACAACAGCTCGTTAAAATCTCGTATGAACCTCTTGTTTCACCCATCTTCATTATCGTCCACGTCGAAATCACGTCATGCTATCTGCGTACTGCAATTGTTCTCGGCTACAGTAAATCCGGAGTCTCTCACACGGACTCAAAACTACGAACTCGGTATCTTCATCACTCTGTAGAAGACATCTAGCCGAACACGTCCTCGGGAACTCATCCACATCATCAGAGGAATATACCTTATTCATCCGTTCTCGATCAACTCACAACACATCTGGGTGAGGTCTTTCTATCTGAAACTAGTTAACTTACCGATCTCAATTCGGGGCATCCGACGAACAACATCCTCTCTTTATCGATCTACTGTAGGTCTGCATATGATTCACCACACTGGAAATCTTCAACTCTACTGGGCCTATGTTGGCACATCAAATCAGACGAATCATATCAGTCGCTCAACTCGAGATACACTAGCTATCTCCTTTCACATCTTTGCCTGAAAGCTCCAATAGTTTCAGCTCATAAACTCTAGAAGCGACATCCCATCAATCTCAGCAACAGCTGGGTCATCTGTCTACAAGGTAGACGACATCACAAACTCTGAGGTAAGCTGTACATCAACAGTCCTCTCACAACAGGCAGGCTCTATCAGTGGCCCGATCATCCGGTGCAAAACCGAACACTCGCCTCAAACGAGAGGTCACAACACAACACTAAATCGAGACGTTCCCATGTCACCAGAAAACACGATGGTCAGTTATCGTCCATGACGAGCTCGCCCTGACCGCATAACTAGCAGTAGCTCAATCTGCGCCCAAACCATGGTGACAGGAACCTCGAATATATATATCAATGAAGATAAATCAAAGGGATGAAAAGAATCAAAAGATCCCAAAATGGATACATGATCATAAGGAGGAACGAAATCAATAAGAGTATGATCATCGGAACGAATAGAATCAAAGATCTCAAATGGATGTATGATCATAGGGACGAAAAGAATCACAGGTCTCAAGATATGTACATCCTAAGGTCACTTAAGCGGAGTATCATATCGTAAGTATGCCGCGGAACATACGCACGGTACGTCACTCTACTTGAGTTACCTACTCCATCAATCAGGGTCAACCTATATAACGAAAGTTCGGGTCTAATACCCCATGTTCAAGTCTAAGTTCCGTAAGGTCAAGCCTAGGTTCCAAAATATATATGCCCTAGACTCCGCATAGTCAAACTCAGACTCAAACCAAGGTTAAACCTAGTGCTCTGATACCAACTTTGTCACGACCCGGAATATAGCACGTGACCGGCACTTAAATCACGCAACGTCTATAGGTGTAACGTAATTCAAGTAAGCCGAAGCCCAGAAATCTAAACCTTTTTAGTGAAAATAATAGAGGTGAAGTTTTGAAATAAAGGTGTAATGAAATCCATTTTTAGATAAATGCATAGGTAATGAAACATGAAAATGCAAGTGGATTATACTAGTTGAAAAACATGTTTCGTCTTTTAAAAATTTGGGCAGCACCTCCCTTGTATATTTTGATCCAAAACCACATATATATGATAATATAAAAGGAATCCCCAGGTGGGAGCTAGCTCTTCGCCAATCAGCGGAAATCAAAACCACGCAAGTCAAAATATATGTATACGACGTCCAACGGCGAAGATCTACACAAGCAAGACATCAACCCACCAAGCTAACATATAACCCATCGCTCTAAGTCTCGCAACCACAAGTCTCTTCTAAATCTTACTACTTATACAAACACTATTTTCTGATTGATCGAGTTGACTAGATACAACAGAAATAATAAATACAAGAGTGACACAATCCAATATGTACCACCTACCAAAGAAAATCACCCGAAAGCAAGCTGTGTGCCAGCGATACTGCTACTGATCCATGCGGTCAAACCTGCAAGAACTGTAGTACAATGGGAGTGAGTTGCCAACTCGTGAGTAGAAAACATCAGCAGGTAGAAATCGAATAAAACAACGATTCCTAGCTCAACTATATCATAAAGGTAATACTATGATATCTAGGGTGACCATGTCTGCATATATACCAACAATAATCAATGCTCGTATGCATGTGAATATCATCCACTTGTCCATCAACGACACAAACCATATCATGAAAACGTATATCTGTATGTATGAGGATATCAACTACATGTGTCTATCAACGACACAAACCATATCATGAAAACGTATATCTGTATGTATGAAGATATCAACTACGTGTGTCTATCAACGACACATCAAAATCATGGAACCTGAGTGTCCAACACCGACACTCAAAACATCATGAAAACCCGTGTCCAGCATCGACACGTAAATCCTCATACCTCAGGTGCCGCATCCTCAGATCGGCCCTCATATCCATCTCATCTCAGGCGTTGCATACTCTGATCAGCCCTCATATCCATCTCATGACTCCGGCCGGTATCCTCCGGACAACCGCCGGGTCCAACCAATCACCGGTAGGTAGTGCTCCCTCTGCCAGGCTCATCGTCTACACCACGAAAATCATTTCTTGTCCCGGGGTACCATACCGGGTCCACCATGTACCCGCAGACGGTGCCTACCGCTCCTCGAATCAGGTTTCACATACCAATCTCAGAACCGAGAAAACTCATGGTGGACGCCTCGAAATATCATATCAAGAGAAATCGGGTTTTTAAAATAATACATACTTTCTTTTGAAATATAACCACGGTTCTCAAATCCAGAATCTCATGAAAACAGCATCTTAATGCGTGTAATCGTAAAGCATGATGTATGCAAATATAGAACAGAAATGTGAGCATATCAGTATATCATGCAACATAGAATAGTGATGTGAGCAAAGCAAGTATATCATGCCAAAGAGTCATGTAACAATACTGAACAATTAAGAGAAATAACATGATGTAGCAATTCTACTGTATAAGTGACATAGCAATTATCGATGATAAAGTGTGTGAGCCGGCACATCTATGTAAGTATAACATACGCATCATCGATAATGGTGTAGGTGTACTAGCACAGGTATATGTAATACAATGAGAATATTATGAACGTAGTAGAAAGTAAATCGTGAGCACAATTCTATAAGTTATACGTATCTAATCTAACATCTACGTAAAGGCTCAACTAAGCGGTGTAGACAGGGATTAAATATCTATAACAAATGCTTGTCGGTGAATCTATCAATCGGCATCTAGCCTTACAACATCACGTACAGTTTAATCCATCGTACGACATCCTATAGTCAAGGGTATGGATCAATCATCAAGTAAAACTCATCATGTATGGTAATCCATCGTACGACGGCATTAAACAATTAGGGATTCTCTCAACCTATACGACAATGAGGGTACGGATCTAAGTCTCATATGGTATATCACGCATGATTCACAACATTATGTATATCTATATACCTATATCTCAGGTCACATCCGTATCAATCTCATATCATGGGACCGACAAAGGTATCAATTATCTCATATCGACTCGCATCCGTATAACGACATATCAAACCAAGTCATCATATCTCATCGTATACTCTTTTCATCACATCAATATCTCATATCAAGTCAACTTCTTAATCTCATATCATATTTATCAACCTCATAGCATGCCACTATAATCTCATACTGATTCTCTTTCATTACACACACACACACATACACACACACACACATATATATATATATATCGTGATTCACATTCACGTTTCACATCCTTATAAATCAATTCGAGACATCATTTTTATCATATCATGTCACACTAAACCATACACTATAACCTTAAGTCCTGGTATATCTTGTCTCCTACTAATTCTTTAACCATATCCATAAGTTTCTAACATGGTTTCCTTAACCATACTCTATATATATCGGTTTCCATTATAATTTATGGGGGTGCTATACGTCATCCACCCGACTTTCCCCGTAGATATAAATCTACTCACCTGCGGAGCTGCTTATTCAGCCATAATCAATGTGCTCCGTCATCCCGGAATCCACGCGAAAGTACCTACAAATCAATACATATTGCCACGTTATGAAAACAAAATCCGAAAAACCGATACGGCAAACGGTGCGCTCATAGGTTAGAACCTATAGCCTATGCATGGAAAAACAACCAAACAACTCTCGTCATTGACATACAAACATCAAACGACCAAATCTCATAACTATTATCAAAACCAAGAATTCCAAAATACGGACAACATAACCCAAAACCATCCCAATATGCTCCCAGATTTTGGATCAGGTAATCTGGGACAAAAAGAAAAATACAGTAGCTATGTTATAAGGTATGTGAGCTACAGGCAAAACCCCAGCACAATTCCCCAAATTTTAGCCGGCCTATTGGCTTCAGTAACCGCCCCCGCCGGCCTTGCATTGGAGTTTGGGCATCGTCTTCTCGTGGTGGTCTCCTATTAGTCTAACTAGGTTAATGTATATTTTTGATTTTTTTTATAAAGGTCCCGGGTTGCTCCAGATTCCCTGTAGACCTTAAAAATGTCACAAAACCGACACGGAAAGTTTTTAAGTTCGTATTTTGGTTCTAATCTCGGGTCTTGGCCAGTAAAACCTCACTAAGGGTTAAGTAAACACCCACTACAGATCACAAGTCTACACAATCACCCAAACCCCCTCTTGAAATTTCCAAATATCACTAATCTAAATCGATTTAACTCTAAACTACTATAGGGTGCTAGGAAACTAAAAATCTAAACTAGAAGTGTAGGAATTACCTCGTTTGGAAACTCAAGAATTTTCTTGAGTTGCTCAAAGTCTTCAAAATCCAAGATTGAAATGTCCATAGGGTGTAGGATGAGGTGGGGATCATTTTTAATGAAGGGAGTATAGGGTTTTGGTGAAGGATTGGAGATGGAACATGAGGGTAGAGGTGGAGAAAGCAAGAGGATGAAGGAGATGAAAAACAAATGGGGGAAGAAATAAAGACAGCCCCCCCTCTCTCTTTTATTCTCACCCTCTCACAAGCTCATGCCATGTCACACACTCTCTCTCTCTCCAATAATACACTCTTTTCTCTTCATTTCTTTTCTCACAATAATACACATAAAACCAATAAAATAACACAAATGAAACAACATGCAACCAAATGCAACATGTCATAGTGTACTAACCATGGAAAAATGTAGAAACATGGAATTGGCCTAATCGCGATTAGTAGTGCACTAATCATATTTATTTAAACTGCATATAATTAATTATAAAAATGCCAAATCCAATAAATATATTTTTAAATGAATGAATCATTTTAATCTCCAATTATTTCACAAATATTTGTATATATTTATACCATTTTACGAAAACCCCAAATTCGTAAATCGGGTAGTTTTCGCGAAATATATTATTTTAATATTAAATTACAAAAATAATATTTTATATTTTCTGAAATATTACAATAGGGGTCTGACTTTATCCACCCCCTAGACTCGATATGCGATACTCATGGACGAACGGACCGGACGGTACGGATATTGTCACTGTTAGGCTCAGTAGGGTTTCACGATGAATTTGCTCGTCGGCCTCCCTTTCGCTCAATACCTGGGTAGCCGTTACGTACAGCTAATGCCACTGACGTGCTTGTGGTTAAACACACTGCCAACGTATTGACGAGTCTTTAGAGTCCCACACAGAGAGTTTCCCTGGTTCGGGCGAAACGTTGTAGAGGCCGTATGGTTTTATGGCAGGGTTCGATCATATACGTGCACTTGTGCACGGATCATGATCGGACGGATAAAACTAGTGGGCTTTGGTTTAAGCCGGATCCTAGTATTATATTGTTAGATTATTTTCGTCTCGTTGTATTTGTATTCAATTGGAATACGGATGCGGGTATGTATATACGGATGAGAGGTATTCTTGTAATTCGTTACGAAATTACTTTAGAATATGCCATTTCTTTTTCTATTAAAAATTTAGATTAAATATTTAATTTTGTGGAAAGTGTGAGTGCAAGTCTTGGCATTGTGCATTGATGTTACATGTGGCCTTGATGATTCATGGTGACATGGGGGTTGTTTTGTTTTGGCTAAGATATTTGTGTGTGATATTTTGGTTGTGTGATGGCTGCTCATTTTTTTGAGTGAGGATTTCTCTTTAAGTGCCAAAAAATAACACACACAAAAGCTAAGCCCAAAACAACTCAAGAAAAGAAGCAGACACTTTTTCTTCACTTGCTTTTCTTCTCTTGAGCTCACACTTTTCATCACATGGCCTCTTCTTCAACCTCCACCCAAACCCTCTCATGAGTTGAGAATCCTTGGGTGTTTTGAGATGTATTCACACAATCTCTACTTCATCTTAGCTATTTAGGTTGGCAAACTAGATACCCGAGTTACTTCGGTTTTGAGGTGGGAGCCCGTATTACTAATCCTCGATGTGGATCGTCTTCGACGAGGGAGACCGGAGATCGAACTTGATCAAGGAATCCGCGAGGAGTTTGGGACAGAGGTTGAAGACCGAAGAACATGGATCGATCGGTATAAGCTCTCCAAACTCTTTCCATTGAACTAATATAGGGTTAATGGTACGATCCGTCGATTAGGGTTCTGTTAGCGCCGGTTTTTAAAGTTTTTTGTTCCGCGTTTGGCCATGGATTGGTGGCCGGGGCGCTGCCGTAACCCAACAATATTAGCATATGTGCCCTATTTCGTTTCACTGGAACTATGAAGCCTCTGTGTGGGACTCTAGAGACTCGTCAATACGCCAGCAGTAGGTAATGATCATATCAGTTACATACAAGCCGTCAGCGGTACTAGCTGGACGTTACGACTACCCAGGTATTAAGCAAATAGAAGATCAATAAGGAAGCTTGTCCAAACTCTCATGAAGCCTATAAGTAACACTTACCGTACAGTCCGGTCTCTTCGTCTGATATATCGCATATCGAGCCCAGGGGTAGATTCGTCAGACCCCAGTAACTTGATAAGTCATACCGATGTATGGCTCATAACGGTTCGAGAAACTACTGATAACACTTACCAGTAAATCTCATCATCCCTGGCCAAGGACTTACTATTATAGCCAATCGAGCATAGCGCAACATCAACTCCCAATACCGGGAGAGACGAAACACCTCCTATCGCTCACTGCCTCTATGTGACTCGGGACTGTACCTAAAATCCACATGTTTGCACGACTCCATTGAGCCGAGGTAGGGAGGAAATCAAAGCACAATAGGAACCACACAAGACACTATGATGATCTTGGATCTACAGACTAACCTGTACCAGTGTCACCAGGGAACTGCTATCTGACGATAGGTATGGTACCATCTAGGAGTTCTCGGCGAGTCCTGTTCAGTGTACCCATTCTCTAATGAGTACCTGTGTACAATCTTTGATGTTAAACACCAATGGTTATGGGATCAACCATCGCCCCATACAAGGTCAAGAAACGTACACACTAGTCTACTCTGAAATATCAATGCCCTATCTCGATACTCTCTCGATTAGGAACAATTAAAGAATGTGTGTGGACTACATAAGTCCCAGTAGTATGATCCGCATCATAGTCCTGATAGTCAAGCAAATATCCTAAGGGCTTTATCAACATGTATCAGAGAGACAGTATAATAATACTAGTGTACATTTTAAGATAAAGAGCAACCAGATATCATACTGTCATGTCGAGCAAGAAAGTCCTCTATATATATGTCCAAGTATCTACTATATCATACAATAATGGCCTTTAGGGCATACATATTCCTAACAAAACATAGGATGTATCATAGGACGTCTCTATAGATGTTCATTGAGACATCCATAGCCGTTACTATTTTTTCAAAATTCTGTTTTTCAGTTTGAAATTCAAACCGTAACGGTTATTAACTGCGGTCCTAACTGTTAGGGATGGTTATTTTAACTTCCCCAACTGTCCTACATTGTTTTTCTTTAAATAGGACCTATGTTAAAGAGCTTATACATAATTTTTTCACTCATGAATTCATAATTTTAAAGTTTTTACTATTCTCTTTTTCGTGAAAACTCTGTCTCTCTCATTCTCAAGTTTTTACTAATTTTTTTGAGAGAAGATATCTTTCAGGGCTTTATAATTTTCTAGTTATTAGAAATGAATGATCTATAATTGTCAAAGAATTCTGTTTTAAACTTTTCTGAATCCTTTTGAAAACTTCGTCAATCGTTCTTAAATTTTTAATAATATTTTTAAAGAAGAGAGTTTTCGGGGCCTTAGAAGATTTTAGTTTTTAGAAAAGAAAGATCTCTAATTTTCAAAGAAATTCCGTTTTTAAGTTTTTCTAAATGTTTTGAAAACTTTTTTGAATCGTTCTTAAACGTTTTTAATCTCCAAAAACACAATCCATTATATCCTTGATTTGAAACCTGATTTATCCTTTGAGATCATTAGGATTGTAAAGTTGGTATTGTTAAAATTCGATAAAAATCATTTTTGTAAGACCTAGTAAAGAAAGGTCTAAAATCTTCACATTGTAAAGGTTTCAGACTTGAGTCTTAGAAAAAGTCTAGGTTTTCACCACCTGCAAATGTAAAATGTTTCAGACTTGAGCTTTTGGTAAAAAGTTTAGGTGTTCACCACCTGTAAATGTAAAATTTCTAAGATCTAAACCTGGTAAAAAATCTGGGTTCCTCCACCCGTAAGGGGTCACTGGATAGTGAAGTTGAATTTTGAGCATGAGTTCTCAGACGGGGATTAATCACAGAGTAGGTGAAGCTCAACAACAATCCTCTGTGTCATTTACTTTTTGTACACTCTGTATTTGTGAAATTGTTTATAGTTATACTTTGATTTTTATTCCGCTGCAAAATTTCTTAATTCCGCACAATTGCGTTGAGTTTCCATAAAACCTTATTCACCCCCCCCCCCACCACCACCCCAAGGCTGTTTTCAGTTTTATGTTATGTAATATGGCTATAAACCAATGTTAGTAATAAATTATATCAATATTTTAGCAAAAAAATTATTTTTCAATAAATTCATTACCTAGTAAATTTTTAAATAGCGAAGTTATTTGAGTCTTGAAATTTTAGTGTAAGCTTTAAAAGCAGTTATAATTTCAATGAATAAATGTAAAATAACTTTTATTATTTGAAACATTATTATTTCACCATATTTGAAAAAAAGATATATGATATTTTTTGTGACTATTTCGATACAAATATTATTATTTCTCTTTTTAAATTTTTTTTATAAATTCCTATTAAATATTATGAACTATAAAATCCAGAAATATTAAAAGGAAAAACTCCATTGCACTCATACTATAAAGATGAGACCCATAAATTGTACCCAAGGAAAGAAATGTCATGTTACATAATGAGCAAAATTTTCCCAAGGATTTTGCAAATGCTTTACATGAATAATATGAGAATTATTAAAAAAAATTTCCTCCAAATATAAATTTTTAAAGACAAAATCCTTTATGGTTTTCCTAAGGATTTTGCAAATCCTTTATGGAAACAACTTGGGGAATATATCTCATCAAGAATTTTGTTTTCCAAATATACCCTTACTCCAAAGTCAAGGAATATTGTTACATTTAAATCTATAAGGGCATTTTGGGGAAAACTTGTCAAAATATTGTTTTTGGTAAAAGACTCCATCCCATGCAAAAGATTTCATTCCCATGACCCAACTTTATATTAGTTAATTAGATAATTTGAGATCATTTAGAAGTAGAAGAAGAGAGAGAGAGAGAGAAAATTAACCACGGTGAATTTTTTTTAATTTGACGGCTTCAGCCGACAAATTGTAGAGAACATGAAGATTTTCAAAATGCTCGACAACGGTGTAAGAGATACTCAACGATGATGGTCATGGTCGTCAAACTGCTCAATTTATACACAGAATTAAGGGAATCGATTTAGCTGACTTAAAATATATTTGGGGATATTTCTTAATAAGCCTTGAATTTTCCTTGAACATGGAAAATAATTTAATACAGAAGCTCGATCAAATATTCTGAATTATTGTATTCAATGCGATCCAAAAGATTTACCATTAGAAAGAAAATACATTGAAGCAAAAAGATTTACCATCGCTTGGAAAGAAAATACATTGCAGAATGAACAGTCATTTTAAATCATCAAAACACTCGTTCAACACAAATAATTAGTTACCAATATTGCACTCCTGTTGTTGTTAGATTATTTTGATTTAATCTGCAAATTTAAGAATATTTTAGTCATTTATTTTTTGTTTTACTTTGGGACTTGGGTGATTAAATTGGATTGATAAAAGCTTCAAAATTCTACGAAGCCCGGTATGGCTTACTGCATATGCAATGGGAAAGCTTAATTACATAAGTCATCTAAAACTAAAAGGCTCTTTGGATTATTAATCTAAGGCCCATGAGGCCCAAGATCATTTGAATAAATGATGAAAGGTTTTTAACGGTTACATCCAAAAATCCAACAGTTGCGTTCTTTGTTGTTTGCAACTCTTGTGGGAACGGTTGGAATTTTATTTAAAGGTTTTGATTCCATGGCTTAGGAGATTGAATTATCAATAGTTAAATAACTTCTCTGTTAAAATTAAAATTCCCTGTTTAAGAGAGAACGATCAATCACCAAAACCCTAATATTTTTCTCTACTCTACACCGTTTTCTGTGATTCCTTTGTCATTGCTTTTGTTTTTTCGGACACTACAAGATTACGAGATCAAAACCAAAACTTTCTCCGTGATTCGTATCCATCTGGAGAATCGAACGGGCCGAGTGTTGTATCTTGGAAACGTTTTTGTCGGTAGAGAAGTGGCAATACGTTCTCAGGATGGCGCGGCTATCTGCGTGCCTCTCTGATGGAGGGTGGAATCTCCTTCAGATGTTGCTTCCGGTTGATCTGCGGATGGCTGCGATGTGTGGCTGAGATTGGATCTGGAGGCTGTCGCTCCTGAAGCGTGAGAATCTCAATAGGTTGAGATTGTGGTTGCCGAGTTACCTGCAAGGAAGTCCCGGGGTGGTTGTACCACCGAGAACCCTCCGACGATCAAGTTAGTCTAGAGATCCGAGCAGAGTAACGGCTTAGTGGAGTAGAATTGGCTTACCTTGACTGTCTGAAAGGGGGGTTTAAGTAGCGGTGGCAGCAGGTGCAGCAGGCGTGAGAATCATGCCGGCCGTTACACTCCCAACGTCACGCCCGCGTGATGAACGGGACCTCCCATTAAGGGCGAGACAGGCTCGTTAAAGGGGATCGTGGTGGCGTGGAATGTAGGATGTGGCCGGCGGAGATCTCGCGCATGGCGAGATTCGCGGGATGGCGGTTACGCCTGCAAGCGGTGCCGTTGGTTAGTCGATGAGATCGAGGAAGATGACCTCGGCAGGAGAGCTCGCGGACGAGCGGGAGAGCCAAGGTATCTAGTTTCTGCGGTAGCTCGGGAACGAGCTGTGAGGCCGAGGAGGCCAATCGTGCTGGGGCTCGGAGGCGAGCCAGCTTCGTCGGTAGGACAGGTATAGGAGCAATCTGGTCGGCTCCTGTAGGTCCTTTCTTGCACGCTCTGAGACACGTCATCTGCCACGTGTCATGATCTGGGAGGTCACCGATATCGAGCATCATCATTAGTCCCCCTCTCTCGTCTCGACCAGCTGACGGGTCGGGTCGAGAGTGGTCTGCCGGGTCACTCGAGGTGAGCTCTCATCCGAAGATGTCATCGGGCGTGTCCCCGGGCAGTCCGTTGTCTTTTTCTGGATGACGCAGGCGAATCAGGGTGAGATCTTCTGCATTAAAGAGGGGCGCCAGATCGTGCGCACTTTTGACGAAGCGGCGGCCCACGTGTCGAGCGTTGGTTGGTGGACGCGACGGGCCGCAGGGCTCTGGCGTCTGATGGGATGATGTCTAATGTGCGCACGCCAGGTGAAGCAGTCTGGGTCGTCGAATGTGAAGGGTTGTTTTTGGCGGGAGTCGACGGTCGCCGTTGGATGGGGGCACCGGAGGCTAGGTAGAGGTGGGGCCCTCTTCGGGGCCCATCACTCTTCATATTTTCCTCATTTTTTGTCACGACCCGAAAGTACGGAACGTGACCGGTACTTAAATTACGAAACGTCTAGAGGCGTAACGTAATCTAAGTAAGCCGAAGCCCAGAAATCTAAACCCTTTGAAAGAAGAAGTGTAGGAAAACAAGTTTAAAAGAAACTTCAAATTTTCTCAAAAAATTCGGCAGAGTCTCCTTTGTAAAAACTGGCCCCAAACGGGTACAAACAAGAATAATATATACAAGCAATAAAAAGGCATCCCCAAGCGAGAGCTAGCTCTACGCCAAAAGGCTGAAACAACCACACAATGCACTAAAATACACAATGCACTAAAATACACAACACACAACGCCGAAGGGCGAGGCTCAAAACTCAAAGGAAAACCAAATCCACCAAAAAACATATTAATACAAGCGCGACTCTAAGGTCGAAATAAAAACAACTGGTCTTCTAAATCTATCATATAATACAAGTCTGGTTGATAGAGCTTATTAGATACAAATGAAATAATAAAAGTACAACGGCGGTTCTAATAAAAGTGAACCAACTTACCAAGCAAATCAACCTGAATGAAATGATGTGCCAACAAGCTGCCAAGGAAACCTGTACATCAAAACTCGTAAGAAAATTTGGCACAACGGGGGTGAGTTGCCAACTCATGAGTAGACGACATCTATAAGTAGAAATCGCATGCACGACGCTCTCCTAAGTCATAATAATATACCTAATATAATACTAAACAACTAATAGTGATAGGGTAATATTGTTAGTGTATATGCCCTAGAGGCCATTACTGTATCATACTAGTTTGTATATTACTTAATGGAAGCTTGGGATATTCACCTTGTATATACAATCTTGCTCAAAATAGTAGTATGCTACTTGGTTTGTTTCTACTTCAATATGTACATGTGTTTATTTTAGTATATCGCCTATACACATTAGTGGAGCCCTTAGGATCTTTGCTTGATTACCAGCATTGTGATGGCAGTCACACAAGTGGGGCTGGGTAATCTATAAGCACATCCTTATGCAGGTCCCTGGTCGCAGGACTATCGAGACAAGGCATCGATACTCCGGAGTAGACTAGCGCATGCGCTTCTCATCCCAGTGTGGGAGACGGTCTGTCCCACAGCCGTCGGTACGTCATACTTGAGATAGTATGCGGGTACTCGTTGGGTTACGAGTACACTGGACAGGACTCGTCGGGAACTGACTAGTTGGTATTATGCCTATCGTCAGTTATCAGTTACCAGGTGACATGAGTACAGCTTAGTCCGCTGACTTGACACTGTCACTTCGCCTCGAGTGTGTTCCCACTGTACTTTGATTACTACCCTACCACGGCTCAAAGGAGTCGTGCAAACAGGTGGTAGTTGGGTGCAGTCCCGAAGCACTTGGAGGCAGTGACGGTTAGATAGGATTCGTCTCTCCCGGTATTGGGGGTTGACATCGCGCTGTGTCTAGGAGAGCCATTACACGAGTAGTCCCTGGCCAGGGCAAACGAGATATACTGGTAGGCTTCCAGTGTTATCTCAGGGTGTTTTGGGCTTCACTCCGACACGACTTGTACCGCTATTGGGGGACTGACGTTTACCGCCCCCTAGGCCCGCCATGCGATGTATCAGACGAACAGACCGGACTGTACGGAGAATGTCACATTCAGGCTCAGTAGGAGTTCAGATGGGTTTCGCCTCGTCAGTCTTCTTGTCAGCATCTACCTGGGGACCGTTACACACAGCTAGTGCCACTTGCGGTCTGTGGTTAAACCCACTGCCAGCGTAGTGTCGAGTCTTTAGAGTCCCACGCAGAAAGCTATTCACCTTAAGGCAAAAGAGTAGAGGTCGTATGGTTTTGCGACAGGTCGCATGGTTTTGCGACAGGGTTCGGTCACATCCGTGCACTTGTGCACGTACAGTGTCCGGACAGTTTACACTAGCGGGCTTTGGTTTAAGCCAGATCCTGGTGTACCTTTTGGGATTGGATTTATCCAGTATGTATTCGTGTTCCTCGGAACGCGGATGCGGGTGTGTATGCACAGTTGATGGAGAGACAGAGGCAGAGGATTCTCATTAGGGTTGTTGACCGTTGACAGTTGACTATTGACTTTTTGTTCAACCCTAATAAGAATATGATATATGATTAACAATTATATTAATTAAGTATTATGGTGACATGGTTGTTGAGGGATTGACTTTGTTGACATGTTGACTTTTGTTGACTTGTTGACTTTGTTGACTTGTTGACTTGTTGACTTTTGTTGACTTGTTGACTTTGTTGACCGGTTGACTAGGCTTGACAAGTTGATCATCATGATAACTATAGCTATCATTTCATGGCAAAGACTTTTGCTTGCTTGCTCTTTTGTGCAAAATGAGTGCATGAAATGATATGGCTGTGGTTGCTTAAACCATCACATAATACTTGATTGATATGAGGTGTTATGATTGTTTTGGATTATGAGAGCCAAATGAGAAAAGTCTTCTCTCATTCTTTCATGCTCATTCTCTCTCTTGTTCTTGAGCTCTCATCTTCCTCCTCTTGCTCTCCCTCTCTTGACTCTATGGTTCACTTGTCTCATGAGTTGAGAACCAAGAACCATAGATAAAATCCCATACAAACTCTTCTCTACTCACTCTAGTTCACAAGGTTTAGCAAACCGAGTGAACTAGTTTCTTCAAAGTTCGAAGAAGGAGCCAAAGGTTGAAGCTTTCAGGTGGATCTATCTTCGGCACAAGGAGACGACGGGGAGAAGCCGATTCGGACGACCATCGAATCTTGAAGACGAAGGAGTTCAAGAAAAAGAAAGGTATAACCCCCTAACCGAGTAGTTAGCAACTCGTAGTTAGGTTGTTAGTTAGATGTTTAACAAAGATCCGGGTTTTAAAGTCCATGTTACCACCTCTAAGAAAATCGTTTTTTATCAAATTCCGCATGCCCGAAAGTACCGGGAGAGGTAGCATGGACTTACAAATATTCTATACGTAAGTATAATACTCAGTGCTCGTGTCAGTGCGTCAAGTAGTAACATGTCATGTGTATGAGTATGCATGCACCATGAATGTAAAACAATCAACCATGAAATTGGATATATCTGTAAGAAATCTTTAACTTTTATCATAGTAAAATTTGTGTGGTAAGCTGAAACATCATCAATGAAATCCATGGAAATCCGTGTCAAGTATCGACACAGAATATGTAAATCTCAAGGCCTCAATATCTCATAGTCTCAATATCTCATAGTCTCAATATCTCGGGCTCCGTCAGTCCGGATCAGCCCATATCATCAAATCTCATGACAACGGTCGGTATCCTTCGGATATTCGCCGCGCCAGACATCACTGGTAAGTAGTCTTCCCCTTCCAGGCTCATCGTCTACAACTCGAGCTTCTTGCCCCGGGGTACCATATCGGGCCCACCATGTACCCGAGATGGTTCATCCACTCCTCGAATCGGGTCTCCAAGGTTGGCCGTCGGATCATCGGTAGCGGAACACGTGCTTAAGATGATTGGCTACATAGAGGAGCTCGCGGACCTTGGAACCACGTTGGAGAATGAGCTCTATACGGACTTGATTCTCCAGTCCCTTCCTTCCACTTACGCCCAGTTTATCCTGAACTTCAACTTGCAAGAAAAGGAAGTTGAACTTTCAGAACTCTTCAACATGCTGAGGAGCGCAGAGGGCACCCTACAGAAAGGTAGGGAAACATCCACTTTGTTTGTAGAAGGATCTTCCTCTTCTAGGTCCAATGCGAAAGCCAAGGGAAAGAAGAAGAAAGCCCCCGCCAAACCAAGGGGCGGTGTTAGTAAAGTGGATACGAAGGGAAAGGCAAAAGCAACAAAGAAAGTAGGGAAGCTTGTGGATAAGGAAGAATGCTTCTACTGTCATAAGAGTGGACACTGGAAGAAAGATTGCAGGGCTTGGAAAGCCAGAACACAGGATCTGAAGCAGGTTGCGGCTTCAGCTTCAGGTGTGTATGTTATTGAATACTGTCTATCAATAAACTCTACGTCCTGGGTATTGGATACCGGATCAGGATCTCATATCTGTAATTCTTTGCAGGCGTTGAGAAAGCATAGGTTATTGAAAGCAGGTAACATGACCCTCAGAGTTGCAAACGGAGCTAGCATGGATGCTGAGTCCGTGGGGGACTATCACCTGGGGTTGTCAGATGGACACGTTTTGGTTTTGCGTAATTTCTATTTTGTACCCAATGCAACTTGTAATATCATTTCTGTATCTTTATTATCTAAAGAAGGTTATGAATTTGCATTTGTAAGTAATGTTGTAAACATTCACCTTAATCAAGTTCTGATTGGGTCAGGTACATTAAGCAATGGTATATACGTATTAAACCAACCACAGATTTTCAATGTCCAGAATACACACAAAAGAAAGTCTCCGGAAATAAATCAGACTTTCTTATGGCATTGTAGACTGAGTCACATCAATGAGAGAAGGTTGACGAAGTTACATACAGAAGGATATTTGAATCCGTTCGAATATCAATCGTATGCCACTTGTCAATCCTGTCTCAAAGGAAAGATGACAAAGACTCCGTTCACTGGACACGGAGTAAGAGCGAGCGAGCTCTTGGGACTCGTACACAGCGACGTGTGCGGTCCAATGTCTACGCATGCACGAAGCAGTTATTCTTACTTCATTACTTTTACGGATGACTTTTCAAGGTACGGTTATGTCTTCTTAATGAAACATAAATCCGAAGCCCTTGGAAAGTTCCAGGAATATAAGAATGAAGTAGAAAAACAAACCGGCAAAAGTATCAAGACATTGAGATCTGATCGAGGTGGTGAATAATTGAGTGCCGAGTTCCTGGATTACTTAAAAGAGAATGGAATTCTCTCTCAGCTTACTCCTCCATACACTCCGCAACATAACGGTGTATCGGAGAGACGGAACCGAACCCTATTGGATATGGTACGGTCCATGATGAGTAACGCTGAGTTACCGCAATCATTCTGGGGGTATGCGCTAGAATCAGCTGCATATCTTTTGAACCGAGTTCCGACTAAGACTGTGCCTACCTCACCATATGAGATATGGAGTGGGAAGAAACCCTATCTTCAATATCTGAAGATCTGGGGATGTCCGGCTTTTGTCAAAAAGCAGCATGTGGACAAACTCGAGGCACGCTCAGTACTGTGCAAGTTTGTGGGATATCCAAAGAACTCCAGGGGGTATCTCTTCTATTACGCAGAGGAACAAAAGATCATTGTTTCTTGTAATGCCCATTTTCTGGAACACCAGTTCTTAGAAAAGGAAACAAGTGGGAGCGAAATAGAACTGGAAGAAATTCCAGAACCACAGACTATTACTGAAAGCTTAGTAGAACCAGAGGGTTCAAAAGAACATGACATTCCTACGCCGCTCCACAGGAGTAGTAGGCAGTCTCATCCGCCCGAGAGATACTACGGTTTTCTCATAGACGGGGATAGAGAGGATTGCATCATTGATAGTGATGAGCCTACTAGCTTCCAGCAAGCCATTCAGAGCGTTGACTCGGTAAAATGGCTGGATGCAATGCGGACCGAAATGGAGTCCATGTACACCAACAAAGTATGGACGTTGGACATTGCTCCAGATGGGGTAAAACCCGTAGGATGCAAGTGGATCTTCAAAAGGAAGATTGGTGTAGATGGACAGGTTAAGACCTATAAAGCTAGACTTGTTGCAAAGGGTTTCCGTCAAAGACATGGCTTGGACTATGACGAAACCTTTTCTCCAGTGGCTATGCTGAAATCCATTCGGATCCTTCTTGCCATTGCTGCTTTCCACGATTATGAGATTTGGCAGATGGACGTAAAGACCGCCTTTTTAAATGGAAATTTAGAGGAGTATGTCTATATGGACCAGCCAGAGGGTTTCATTCAGAATGGGAGCAGCGGAAAGGTGTGCAAGTTGCTTAAGTCCATCTATGAACTAAAGCAGGCATCGCGGAGTTGGAACATCTGTTTTGATGAGACGGTCAAAGAATTTGGCTTTATCAAAAATCCAGATGAACCATGCATCTATAGTAGATTTGTAGCGAGAACTGTAGTATTCCTCGTATTATACGTGGATGACATTCTCTTAATAGGAAATGACATTCCTATGCTACAATCTGTCAAAGGGTTCTTGTCACACAGGTTCTCCATGAAAGACCTGGGTGATGCCTCATACATTCTGGGGATCCGGATCTATCGTGACAGATCCAAGAGGATATTAGGACTTTCACAGTCCAGGTATATCGACACCATACTGAAAAGATTCAGTATGGAAGATTCCAAGCGCGGTAATCTACCGGCTTGTCACGGGATCACCCTCTCCAAAGAGATGTCTCCCAAGACAGATTTGGAAAGGGATCGCATGTCTATTATACCCTACGCTTCTGCGGTAGGGTCTATAATGTATGCGATGTTGTGTACTAGACCGGATGTAGCTTATGCACTGAGTGTAGTAATCCGGTATCAGTCAAACCCTAGGGAGAAACACTGGATAGCGGTAAAGAACATTCTCAAGTTCCTGAGAAGGACTAAGGAGATGTTCTTGGTGTATGGCGGAAAAGACCTCCAGATCGAGGCCTTTGCTGACTCCAGCTTCCAGAGTGACAAGGATGATTCCAAGTCCATGTCGGGCTTTATCTTTACCCTTAACGGAGGGGCAGTGTGTTGGAAGAGTTCCAAACAGGAAACCGTTGCTGACTCGACTATGGAAACGAAATATATCGCTGCATCTGATGCGGCAAAAGAAGCCGTATGGATGAGGAAGTTCTTGAAAGAGCTTCAGGTGGTTCCGTCCATTGTTGACCCAATACCTCTGTATTGCGACAACAACGGGGCTATAGCTTTAGCGAAGGAACCCAGGTCCCATCAGAAATCCAGACACATCTTGAGGCGGTATCACCTGATCAGGGAGATCGTGGATCGCCAGGAGATCGAGGTTCGGAGGGTTGCTTCATAAGATAACACTGCAGATCCATTCACCAAGGCCTTGCCCCAGACTCAGTTCGAGCGGCTGATCGAGATGATAGGTCTTCGATACGCCAGTACATGGCCTTAGTGCAAGTGGGAGATTGTTAGTGTATATGCCCTAGAGGCCATTACTGTATCATACTAGTATGTATATTACTTAATGGAAGCTTGGGATATTCACCTTGTATTGACAATCTTGCTCAAAATGGTAGTATGCTACTTGGTTTGTTTCTACTTTAATATGTGCATGTGTTTCTTTTAGCATATTGCTTATACATATTAGTAGAGCCCTTAGGATCTTTGCTTGATTACCAGCATTGTAATGGCAGTCACACTCGTTGGGGCTGGGTAATCCACAAGCACATCCTTATGCTGGTCCCTAGTCGCAGGACTATCGAGACAGGGCATCGATACTCCAGAGTAGACTAGCGTATGCGCTTCTTATCCCAGCTTGGGAGACGGTCTGTCCCACAGCCGTCAGTACGTCGTACTTGAGATAGTTTGCGGGTGCTCGTTAGGTTACGAGTACACTGGACAGGACTCGTCGGGAACTGATTGGTTGGTATTATACCTATAGTCAGTTATCAGTTCCCAGGTGACATGAGTACAGCTTAGTCCTCTGACTTGACACTATCACTTCGCCTCGAGTGTGTTCCCACTGTACTTTGATTACTACCCTACCACGGCTCAAAGGAGTCGTGCAAACAGGTAGTAGTTGGGTGCAGTTCCGAAGCACTTGGAGGCAGTGACAGTTAGACAGGATTCGTCTCTCCCGGTATTGGGGGTTGACATCGCGCTGTGTTTAGGAGAGCCATTACACGAGTAGTCCCTGGCCAGGGCAAGCGAGATATACTGGTAGGTTTCCAGTGTTATCTCAGGGTGTTCTGGGCTACACTCCGACACGACTTGTACCGCTATTAGGGGACTGACGTTCACCACCCCCTAGGCCTGCCATGCGATGTATCAGACGAACAGACCGGACTGTACGGAGACTGTCACATTCAGGCTCAGTAGGAGTTCAGATGGGTTTCACCTCGTCCGTCTTCTTATCGGCATCTACCTGGGGGCCGTTACGCACAGCTAGTGCCGTTTGCGGTCTGTGGTTAAACCCACTGCCAGCGTAGTGTCGAGTCTTTAGAGTCCCACACAGAAAGCTATTTGCCTTTAGGCAAAAAAGGAGAGGTCGCATGGTTTTGCGACAGGGTTCGGTCACATCCGTGCACTTGTGCACGTTTGGTGTCCGGACAGTTAACACTAGCGGGCTTTGGTTTAAGCCAGATCCTAATGTACGTTTTGGGATTGGTTTTATCTCGTTTGTATTCGTGTTCCCCGGAACGCGGATACGGGTGTGTATGCACAGTTGACAGAGACAGAGGCAGAGGATTCTCATTAGGGTTGCTGACTGTTGACTTTTGTAGGGTTCCTAGGCACTCTTGTAAAGGTTCAAAAGGCATCAAACATGCCCGGATAAAAATTTAGACGTGCCGAACAACCCAAAGCCGGGATCTTTGCTAGATTATTAGTGTTTAACATGCAAGATGATAACTTTTATCTAAGTGTGAGGGATTACAACCTTTGTAGTCCGCTCCTTCACTTCACAAGCTCCGAGTAGAAGTCCCTTTGCCGCGATCCACGATCTCCCGGACTCATGAGAGGCTCCACGACTCGAACGATCCATGCTAGCTTGAAGTATTCCAAATCTCCGATGATCTACCTCGAAGTTGCAAAGACTCAAGCTTTCTCACTCAAAAGAGATGAACACACTAATCCCATGGGCTAGATGAGATGAGGATGAGAGAGTAGTAATTTTGCTTTCTTTTTTATATCATTTTCTCATATTTATTCATCACTTAAGGATTTTCTAGCAAGCTTTTCAAGAGAGAAGAAGATGATAATGGAAAAAGATAATGATATTATTTTCTTTTTTGATGAATAGAAATAAAAGCATATGATTGATATATAAACCATGGTCAAGGATGAGTGGCTAATAATGTGTAGAGAATAAACTAGAGTTAGGGTTTGGTTGGGTTAAAATGTGTCATCAACAAATATCTTAACCATGACAAAAGAAGTTGCTTCTAGAAGGTGCATGAAGCAACTAACCCTAATCAAACCCTAACCTCAATTAATCATCCTTAAACATGTTTAACAATTAATCATATCATGTCACAATAATATATATCACATATATATATTATATATTTGCAACAAAAGAAAATAATACAATTAACATATATCGCATATATATCAATGTATCATCTAATGAGAAAATGAAATAATAAAGCGAGCCAATATTAGATAATGTAATACAATATATCATATATATTATTATACATTAAATCATCGAATCAACACTTGATCCGACGATCCGGCTATATCGAATATTACCGACTAATATATCATGTACCGATTCATCGAATCAACACTTGATCCGATGACCCGGTTCATATCTAAATATCGCGAGAATATAATACGGTATCCCATATCGCATTATTCTCGGTCCTGCACATATCACATATGTGCCTCTACTCCGTTTCGCCTGAGCCAAGAAACCTCTGTGTAGGACTCTAAAGAATCGTCAATACGCCGATAGCAGGTGATGATCATATCAAACACCCACAAGCTGCAAGCGGTCAGCTAAACGTAACAGCCACCCAGGTATTGAGCGATCAGAAGATCAACAAGCTAGCTTGTGCGTTCTCCTGTGAATCCAATCAGTAACACTCCCGTACAGTCCGGTCTGTTCGTCTGATATGTCGCATATCAAGTCTAGGGGTGGTATACGTCAGACCCCAGTAACCGATAAGTCGTGTCGATGTGTGTCTCATAACGGGTCGAGAAACTACTAGTAACACTTACCAGTAAATCTCTATATCAGCCCTGGCCAGGGACTTCCAGTTATAGCCAATCGAACACAGCACAACATCAACTCCCTATACCGGGAGAGACGAATCCCCTCCTATCGCTCATTGCCTCCATGTGATTCGGGACTGTACCCAAAAGCCACCGTTTTGCACGCCCTCTTGGACGTGGTAAGGTGGAAATCAAAGCACAGTGGGTATCACACAAGACTCTATGACGATCTCGGGTCTACAGACTACCCTGTACCAGTGTCACCGGAGAACTGCCATCTGACGTGTGGTATATCACCATCTGGGAGTTCTCGGCGAGTCCGTCCAGTGTACCCAGTCTCCACTGAGCACCCGTACACCATCTCTGATGTCTAACACCGATGGATATGGGATCATCCATCGCCCATCATATGGGTCAAGATGCGTATACGCTAGTCTACTCTGGTGTATCGATGCCCTGTCTCGATATACCCTCGACTAGGAACAGTTATAGGATGTACTCATCGACTACCGCGGCCCCATTAGTATGATCTCATCATAGTCCCAGTAGTCGAGTACAGATCCTAAGGGCTTTATCAACATGTGAGAGTAAAACAGTAAACCAATACAAGTCAACATGTTAAGATAAAGTGAAACCAAATAGCATACTATCATGACGAGCAAGAAAGTCATCTCTATATATAACCAAGCATCCATTATAATATACATCATATGTACAACAATGGCCTCTAGGGCATATACATAACTAACAATCTCCCACTTGCACTAAGGCCAGCTGCTGCAGTATCTCATACCTAGCATCCCGAATAATCTCTCAAACTGTATCTGGGGAATAGCCTTCGTGAATGGATCCGCAGTGTTGTCCTTCGTATCTACTCTCCTGACCTCGATCTCCCGGCGATCAACTATCTCCCTGATCAGGTGATACCGCCTCAGAATATGTCTGGACTTTTGATGGGATCTGGGTTCCTTGGCCAAAGCCACAGCTCCATTGTTATCGCAATACAGAGGTATTGGATGCTCAATGGATGGAACCACACCAAGTTCATCAATGAACTTCTTGATCCAGACAGCCTCTTTGGCAGCATCGTTGGCAGCGATGTATTCAGCCTCCATCGTTGAGTCTTCAACGGTATCCTGTTTGGAACTCTTCCAACATACCGCCCCTTCATTTAGGGTAAAGACAAAACCCGAATGCGACTTAGAGTCGTCCTTATCACTTTGGAAGCTGGAATCGGTAAAGGACTCCACCTGGAGTTCTCCGTTACCATACACCAAGAACATCTCCTTAGTCCTTCGCAAGTACTTGAGAATGTTCTTCACAAATGTCCAGTGACTCTCTCCAGGATCTGCTTGATACCGACTCACTACACTTAGTGAGTATGCTACATCGGGTCTGGTACATAGCATCGCATACATGATAGAGCCTACTGCCGAAGCATAGGGTATCCCTTACATGCGAGCTCTCTCCAAATCAGTCTTGGGAGACATCTCTTTGGAGAGAGTGAGTCCAGAGATCGTGGGTTGGTTCCCACGCTTGGATTCTTCCATACTAAACCTCTTTAGTATGGTGTCAATGTACCTGGATTGGGACAATCCCAGTATCCGTTTAGATCTATCTCTATAGATCATGATTCCCAATATGCAGGAGGCATCACCTAGATCTTTCATTGAGAATCTCTGTAATAAGAAGAGCTTGACTGATTGCAGCATAGGAATATCATTTCCTATCAAGAGTATGTCATCCACATACAATACGAGGAAGACAACCTTACCCTCTGCTACCTTCTTATAGATACAAGGTTCATCTATATTTTTGATGAAGTCAAACTCTTTGACTACAACATCAAAACAGATGTTCCAACTCCGCGATGCTTGCTTTAACCCATAAATGGATTTAAGCAGCTTGCACACCTTTCCGCTGCTCCCACTATCTACGAAGCCCTCTGGCTGAGTCATGTACACGCACTCTTCTAAATCACCGTTTAGAAAGGCGTTCTTAACATCCATTTGCCAGATTTCGTAGTCATGGTATGCAGCAATGGCAAGTAAGATCCGGATGGACTTAAGCATAGCCACTGGAGAAAAGGTTTCGTCATAATCCACACCTGGTCGTTGACGAAAACCCTTTGCTACAAGTCTAGCTTTGAAAGTCTCAACTTTTCCATCTACACCAAATTTCTTTTTAAAAATCCACTTGCTCCCTATGGGTTTTACCCCTTCAGGAGCATTTTCTAAAATCCATACTTTATTGGTGTAGATGGATTCCATCTCAGATCGCATTGCATCCAGCCATTTCACAGAGTCACCACTCGTGATGGCCTGCTCGAAACTAGTGGGGTCATCATCATCCATGATGCAATCCTCGCTTCCACCATCAATGAGAAAACCGTAGTATCTCTCAGGTGGACGAGAAACCCTACTAGATCGGCGGAGAGGCTGGGGTTCGTCGGGTACTACTGAATCCTCTGGTTCCACTAAATCATCTGTTGTAGTTTGTTCTGCTGGAACCTCTTCCAGTTCTACCTCAATGCCACCAATCTGTTTCATAAGAAAACCTTTTTCTAAGAAAGTGGCATGTCGAGAAACAAACACCTTTTGTTCCTCGGGGTGGTAGAAGATATACCCTTGTGAATTTTTGGGATATCCTACAAACTTACATAAGACTGATCTTGCCTCGAGTTTGTCCAGATTTTGTCTTTTGACATAGGCTGGACAATCCCATATCTTAACATACTTAAGAGATGGTCTCTTCCCTTTCCATATCTCATACGGAGTGGTAGGCACTGATTTGGTAGGAACCATATTCAATAGGTGTATGGCTGTCTCAACCGCATACCCCCAGAAGGAAATAGGTAACTCAGCTGTACTCATCATTGAACGCACCATATCTAATAGGGTGCGATTCCTTCGTTCCGATACACCGTTGTGCTGTGGTGTATAAGGTGGAGTAAGCTGAGAGAGAATCCCATTCTCTTTTAGATAATCTAGGAACTCATTGCTCAAGTATTCTCCTCCTCGATCAGATCGAAGGATCTTAATACTTTTGCCCGTTTGGTTCTCTACTTCGTGCTTATATTCTCTGAATTTCTCAAAAGCTTCAGACTTGTGTTTCAACAGGAACACATGTCCGTATCTAGAGAGATCGTCAGTGAATGTAATGAAGTAGGAAGAACCGTTCCTGGCATGCGTAGACATGGGACCGCATACACCACTATGTATCAGTCCTAAGAGTTCAGTAACTCTCTCTCCGTGTCCACTAAACGGAGCTTTGGTCATTTTTCCTTTGAGACATGAATGGCAAGTATCATAAGATGATAATTCGAACGGATTCAAATAACCATCCTTATGTAACTTAGCCAGTCGTGTCGCATTGATATGACCAAGTCTACAATGCCACAAGTAGGATTCGTTCATATCCGAACTTTTCCTCTTGTGTGTGTTTTGTATATTCAGGACTGTATTCTGATTTAGAATGAATATGCCATTATGTAACGAGCCTGATGCAATCAACTTTTGATCTAGGAATATGTTCATAACATTATCCTGTACTACAAAATTATATCCTCCTTTACTTAATAAGGAGACTGATATAATGTTGCACATCATGTTCGGTATATAATAGCACTCATTTAGAATCAGTGTATTACGACTTGGTAATACAAGATGATATTCGCCAACTGCTTTGGCTACAATACTTGCACCGTTCCCTACTTGAACGGAATGATCACCTTTTCCCAGTTCTCTACCTTTACGTAGCCCATGTAACTGTTTACATATGTGGGATCCTGATCCGGTATCTAATACCCAGGACGTAGGGTGAACTGAGAAACAGTTCTCAATAACTAACACACCCGAAGAAGATGCATCAACATGCATGTTCTTTTGGGCGGCTTGAAAATCCAGATATTCTCCTGTTTCCTGTTCAGTCTTATAACTCTTATAAGAAAGAACGGGTCCAACATTCCCTAGCTCAGTATAATAATTGGGTTCAGTCAATACATCCATATTATTATCTTGATTATGGCATGACATGGTCGCTACCTGGAGAGAGAGAGAAGAAAACACTTTAGCGTATGCTCTTGCAAGAATAGATTGGTTATTATCTTATCTAATCAGGATGTCTCCCACTGGTTTTATCAAATCTACCTTAAAACCCTAAAAGGTAAGATTAGCCGGGATTAATTACACCTTACAATTTCGTCAATCTTTCAGCCAGATCAGTGTCGGTACTTTGAGGGAGGTTCCCCGTGCTTTCGCACGGACCTAATTAAAGTAAACCTCGTTTTCCCAGAGGCGTAACCCCGTTAACACTTTTCTAGACACCTACTTGAATGACTAATTGTCCTGTGTAAAACTCGCCCAGGAATAACACTTACTCGCAGTGGGTATCGGGATCCAACTATCTCATAGAAGGTATGCAATCTCATTGCAAATTTCAACACTTGAAATTCCCGATAATGTTTTTACCCCTAGTGTTCTATGACCTTGACGAATGCCAAACAACCCATAGTCCACTAGTCAAGTTCAACCCGTACATTTCTTGATTGAATTAAACCCACCCGCACGACCCTTGACGAATTCCAAACAACGCCGTACGAATACCCTAATCCAATCTACATCATATGCATAAGCAGATAAATACTAGTTAGCTACCGTACACTACGCCTTGACGAATGCCAAACTACCGTAGCACGAATACTAAGTAGCACTTATCTGAAATGACGGAGGGCTACGCAGGTTTTTCAGAAAACCCTGAGCGTAATGAACTTGATATCGTTGTAGAATCGAGTGAAGTTTTGAAAAGGAGTGTTTTTGAGGCTTTTCTTAGTTTCGCTAAAGGGGTCACTCCCGGTGAAGGGATCGTCGGCCCTTTCCTCATCGAATAAGGTGCAGGATATATCATATATACCGCTGTGCAAAGCAAAACATTAAAAGCAATCAAAAGACAAACCGCGTTTTGTAGCATCTGCCAGTTTCGCTAAAGTGGTCACTCCCGGTGAAGGGATCGTCGGCTCTTTCCCCATCGAATAAGGTGCAGGATATATCATATATATCACTGTGCAAAGCAAAACTGTAGCTACCCTTTTTATAAAGTTTTTGATTCTACAACATCTTTAGGTTTCTTTTCTTTTATTAATCACATTAATAAAAATCCCATCAGCTTATGCTTCCTAAGCATCACAGAAGAAACGAAAGCAGTAATATTTATATATCAGCATATATATATAGTATAAGCATTCGTCTCAGGCAGTAATATGATCTCATCACAGAACATTGCAGCAGAAGAACATATATGAAATATTGGATATACTAGGACGTCCGTGTTTTCAATACGAGCCTGTATAAAACACGGATTCCACGGTCGCGACGAATAGCCAAACCCACATCCCAAGACCCCTACGAGAGCGGCAAGTAACACTGCCAATTCTAGGGTTAGGAGACCCGGTCTCGACTCCTCGAGATGGCCTCCCACTGGACCCTAGAACCCGGTTACTTATGCTCCCCTCCTTGGGTCTACCTAATGCGGAAAAGTAAATAATATACACTGGTGACAGCAACCGCAACCTGGAAGTGCCCCAAATAAAAGAATATTACATTACAAACGAATTTTACATGAATGAAAATAAAAACCCTCATCTCACATAAAACCCCCGGCTATTCTGAAAGCGACGATCCAATATAACATATCACAGCAACACATAATATCTCATATCATCAACATAAGTAAATATGTGCATCCCAATTGTCGTTGACATATAGCAACGAAACCGGCGATATCACATATTACACTTACGGTCACAGAAAAGAAAGTGTAAAACTACAACATTTGGAATCCACAATCACTTTAGACATCGTAAATCCGAAATATCACATACTTCGCATTTCATGCCTAACTCTATGAATTCTACATATTGTATCACATTCCAGATAAATAGACAGTATTAAAATTTCCGAACAGATAATCAAATACCCAAAATTTCCCAAAGTGCTCAACACTTGAGCGGAGTTCAAATAATCCCAGAATATGTCATAGTACCGGTGATCCAGCCGTAGAAGGGTCAAGCCAACGCCTCACATGTGGCACGCCGTACTGCCCCAAACCCGAAGGTTCAAAAGGCAGTTCAAAACGGTCACATAATCGAGTTAAGATTTGTTGTCTTCTAGAGGGTCCACCGCTTAACTTGTACAATTTTTCCGAAAGATTTAAACCCGATAAAAATTCAACACTTGAAAGTTTTACGTGCCGGGAAAAAGTGGGTTAATGATATCCGTTCAACTAGTTTAACAGTTTCTAAATATCCGGAAAGAAATACGAATTAAAAATTTCCGATCAAGTCTACTTTTACAAAACAAACCCCAGAATTTTCAATACCTGAAACAGATTAAAAATACCCAGAAGCATTAACAAGCACCTACGGACATTACCATAAAAGCCACGTGTCAGAATCCTATCAATCCGCCGCGGAACCGCCGCGCAAGGCATGCTTGCGCCGCGGTTCCGCCGCCGTTTGATCGAATTGGGGGCTCGTGTTTTATGGTAATTCTTAGAATTCCCTGCTGATTTTTTTACATATTTTTAATTCAGAAAAATCCCAAAATTTAGAAAATTTCCAGAGAGGGGTCCAATTTTGTCGTTTCGGGTTCGATCGGAGTTTTAACTTCGTAAACACATCGCCTAATGCTCTATCTAGGCTCTGATACCACTGTAGGGTTCCTAGGCACTCTTGTGAAGGTTCAAAAGGCATCAAACATGCCCGGATAAAAATTTAGACGTGCCGAACAACCCAAAGCCGGGATCTTTGCTAGATTATTAGGGTTTAACATGCAAGATGATAACTTTTATCTAAGTGTGAGGGATTACAACCTTTGTAGTCCGCTCCTTCACTTCACAAGCTCCGAGTAGAAGTCCCTTTGCCGCAATCCACGATCTTCCGGACTCATGAGAGGCTCCACGACTCGAACGATCCATGCTAGCTCGAAGTATTCCAAATCTCCGATGATCTACCTCGAAGTTGCAAAGATTCAAGCTTTCTGACTCAAAAGAGATGAACACACTAATCCCATGGGCTAGATGAGATGAGGATGAGAGAGTAGTAATTTTGCTTTCTTTTTTATATCATTTTCTCATATTTATTCATCACTTAAGGATTTTCTAGCAAGCTTTTCAAGAGAGAAGAAGATGATAATGGAAAAAGATAATGATATTATTTTCTTTTGTGATAAATAGAAATAAAAGCATATGATTGATATATAAACCATGGTCAAGGATGAGTGGCTAATAATGTGTAGAGAATAAACTAGAGTTAGGGTTTGGTTGGGTTAAAATGTGTCATCAACAAATATCTTAACCATGACAAAAGAAGTTGCTTCCAGAAGGTGCATGAAGCAACTAACCCTAATCAAACCCTAACCTCAATTAATCATCCTTAAACATGTTTAACAATTAATCATATCATGTTACAATAATATATATCACATATATATATTATATATTTGCAACAAAAGAAAATAATACAATTAACATATATCGCATATATATCAATGTATCATCTAATGAGAAAATGAAATAATAAAGCGAGCCAATATTAGATAATGTAATACAATATATCTTATATATTATTATACATTAAATCATCGAATCAACACTTGATCCGACAATCCGGCTATATCGAATATTACCGACTAATATATCATGTACCGATTCATCGAATCAACACTTGATCCGATGACCCGGTTCATATCTAAATATCGCGAGAATATAATACGGTATCCCATATCACATTATTCTCGGTCCTGCACATATCACATATGTGCCTCTACTCCGTTTCGCCTGAGCCAAGAAACCTCTGTGTAGGACTCTAAAGAATCGTCAATACGCCGGTAGCAGGTGATGATCATATCAAACACCCACAAGCTGCAAGCGGTCAGCTAAACGTAACAGCCACCCAGGTATTGAGCGATCAGAAGATCAACAAGCTAGCCTATGCGTTCTCCTGTGAATCCAATCAGTAACACTCCCGTACAGTCCGGTCTGTTCGTCTGATATGTCGCATATCAAGTCTAGGGGTGGTATACGTCAGACCCCAGTAACCGATAAGTCGTGTCGATGTGTGTCTCATAACGGGTCGAGAAACTACTAGTAACACTTACCAGTAAATCTCTATATCAGCCCTGGCCAGGGACTTCCAGTTATAGCCAATCGAACACAGCACAACATCAACTCCCTATACCGGGAGAGACGAATCCCCTCCTATCGCTCATTGCCTCCATGTGATTCGGGACTGTACCCAAAAGCCACCGTTTTGCACGCCCTCTTGGACGTGGTAAGGTGGAAATCAAAGCACAGTGGGTATCACACAAGACTCTATGACGATCTCGGGTCTACAGACTACCCTGTACCAGTGTCACCGGAGAACTGCCATCTGACGTGTGGTATATCACCATCTGGGAGTTCTCGGCGAGTCCGTCCAGTGTACCCAGTCTCCACTGAGCACCCGTACACCATCTCTGATGTCTAACACCGATGGATATGGGATCATCCATCGCCCATCATATGGGTCAAGATGCGTATACGCTAGTCTACTCTGGTGTATCGATGCCCTGTCTCGATATACCCTCGACTAGGAACAGTTATAGGATGTACTCATCGACTACCGCGACCCCACTAGTATGATCTCATCATAGTCCCAGTAGTCGAGTACAGATCCTAAGGGCTTTTACAACATGTGAGAGTAAAACAGTAAACCAATACAAGTCAACATGTTAAGATAAAGTGAAACCAAATAGCATACTATCATGACGAGCAAGAAAGTCATCTCTATATATAACCAAGCATCCATTATAATATACATCATATGTACAACAATGGCCTCTAGGGCATATACATAACTAACAACTTTTGTCAAACCCTAATGAGATTAAGACATATGATTAACAATAATATTAATTGAGTATTATAGTGACATGGTTAGGGTTGAAAGGTTGACCTAATTGACTTGTTGACTTTTGTTGAACGGTTGACTAGGTTGGACTTGTTGACCACCATCATGACAATGGCCATCATTTGGTTGCATTGACTTATGCTTGTTTGTTTTGTTCACCATTTGCATTTAATGCAAGAAATGATAGTGTCATTTGTCATGATAATAACCTTTACAATATACTCAATTATCATTACTTGTTATCATGATGCTTTTGGATTATGAGAGGGTGTATGAGAAAAGTGAGGCTCATTCTTCCATTAGCTTTCTCTCTCTTGAGCTCTCTCATTTTTCTCTAACTCTCACCCTCTTCCTCTTGCTCTCTCTCTACCTCAAGGGCAAACCATTCTCATGTGTTGAGACTCATTGCCCTAGAGATAAAAAGACACCAACACAATCCTCTACTCATCCTAGTTTACAAGGTTTGGCAAACCGAGTGATCTAGTTTCTTCAAGTTCGAAGAAGAAGCCAAAGGTAGAAGCTTTCGGGTGGATCCGTCTTCGGCGCAAGAAGACGACGAGGAGAGGACGGTCCGTACACCATACGAGTTGAAGACGAAGGAGTTCGAGAAAGGTATAACCCCCTAACCGAGTAGTTAAACAACTCCTAGTTAGGTTGTTAGATAGATAGTTTAACAAAGATCCATTTTGAGTCCATGTTACCACTTCTAGAAAAATTATTTTTCATCATTTCCGCAAGCCCGTAAGTACCGGGAGCGGTAGCATGGGCTTACACTTGGGAAACTATCTCTGGGGGACTCTAAAGACTCGTCAGTACCCTGGCAGTGGGTTTAACCACAAGCACGTCAGCGGCACTAGCTGTGCGTAACGGCTGCCCATGTACTGACCTCAAGGGAATCCGATGAGCGAACTCATCCTGGAACCCTACTGAGCTTATCAGGGACACTATACATACAGTCTGGTCCGTTCGTCTATAAGTATCGCATATCGGGCCTAGGGGGCTGGTAATGTCAGACCCCCAATAGCGGTATAAGTCATGTCGGAGTGTAGTCCAGAACACCCTGAGATACTACTGGAGTACCTACCAGTAAATCTCCTGTTTCGGCCGAGGGCTTTGTGTAATGGCTCTCCTAGACACAGCGTGATCTCACCCCCAATACCGGGAGAGACGAATCCCCTGCCGATATGCTCACTTGCCTCCATACGGCTCGGGACTGTACCCAAAAAAGACCTGTTTGCACGACTCCTTTGAGCCGTGGTAGGGTAGAAATCAAAGCACAGTAGGAACTCACACGAGACAAATGACGACCTCAGGTCGATGAACTTGTTGGAGATAGTGCCCTCAGAGTCAATTATTAGGTCACAGGTACGTGATTGTAATGATTGAGGGAGGACCTATCCCGGTAGGACAGTCTTACTCGAGATGATAGTATGCTATCTGGTTTACCTTTATCATCGTGTACTGTTTTAGGTGACCTGACACGTCGCTATTACACGTTGATAGAGCCCCTAGGATTCTTGCTTGACTACCAGCAGTATGAGGGCGATCATATAAGTGGGAGCTGGGGGTCTACAAGCATATCCTTAAAAGGTCCCTAGTCGTGGGAGTTTCGAGACCGGGCATCGATACTCCATTAGTAGACTAGTGTATACAGTCGAGACCCCGACGAGGGGCGGTGGCCGGTCTCACAAGCCACTGGTGTCAGTTGGATCACCTAAGATGTATACAGGTGCTCATTGGGTTATGAGTACACCGGACAGGACTCGCCGGGAACATGCTAGTTGGTCATATACCAGACGTCAGATGGCAGTTCCCTGGTGACATGTGTGCAGGTTAGTTCATCGACCTGGGGATCGTCATTTGTCTCGTGTGAGTTCCCACTGTACTTTGATTACTACCCTACCACGGCTCAAAGGAGTCGTGCAAACAGGTTTTAGTTGGGTACAGTCCCGAGCCACATGGAGGCAGTGAGCGGATCTTCGGGGGTTCGTCTCTCCCGGTATTGGGGGTGAGGTCGTGCTGTGTCTAGGAGAGCCATTACACAAAGTCCTTGGCCAAGGCAAGGAGATTTACTGGTAGGTATTCCAGTAGTATCTCAGGGTGTTCTGGGCTACACTCCGACACGACTTGTACCGCTTTTGGGGGTCTGACTTTTACCAACCCCCTAGGCCCGCCATGCGATGCTCATAGACGAACGGACCGGACTGCACGGATATTGTCACTGACAGGCTCAGTTGGGTGTCGGGGTGAGCTTCCTCATCGACGTCCCATTTGGTCAGTACCTGGTAGCCCGTCACGTATTGGCTTATACCTCTGACGTGCTAGTGGTTAAATCCACAACCAAGGTGTTGACGAGTCTTTAGAGTCCCCCACATTCAGTTACTCAGCTTTCGGGCGAAAGGTTGTAGAGGCCGTATGGAGATATGGCAAGGTCCGATCAGATACGTGCGGTATTGCACGGATCAGGATCGGACAGTTTGTACTATAGGCCGTATGGTTATGGCAGGGTTTGATCAGATACGTGCGGTATTGCACGGATCAGGATCGAACAGATATTACTAGCCGGTTTTGGTATAAGCCGGACCTAGTATAGTACAGTGTAGACTTTGTCTCATTGCATTTGTATTTCGGTCGGAATACAAATGCGGGTGTGTATGCACAGTATCGGGGTTTTCCCGTAATTTATTACGGGACCAGTTTTCTGGAGTTGCCAGTTTGCTTTCCGTTTCGGCCAATTTCCATTGTTCCGTTCATTGGCCGAAGATTGGTGGAGGAGGGCTTATTTGCATTGTTGCAAATAAGTGTTTGTGGAGGGGTTCTTTGCTTATTGTTGTATCATGACATCTTTTCATTGACCTTGACCTCTTCTTGTCATGATGGCATGACTTTTGGCTCATCATGGTTGTTGATGATGAGGTTGGTGGTTGGTGGTGGAGTATTGGTTTTGCTTGTGATCATTACTTGATATCATAACCATTCCTTTCTCTCTCTCTTTTGATTATGGTTGTGGTTGGATCTTTTGTTTTTTGATGATATCACTCCCTCACTCTCATTGCTCTCTCATTCCATCACCTTGCATTGGCCGGCCATTTTTTGGGGGGGTTGATTGATTCATTTTTTGGGGTGGCATATTGTTTTCTCATGCTTGCTAGAAAAGCCCTCTAGTTCCTTTCCAAAAGTTCCTCTCTTTTCCTCCACAAAATGGCACAACTCCATAACCCCATATGAGACTTCCTCTACTACACATTCTACAGCGAACCTTGGGCACGTCGAGTAGCCGGCTTCGTGCCCGAGTTGCCTTGGCATTGAGGTGGGAGCCCGTAAAAGAAGTAGGCGATGTGGTGCACTTCTAGCGACGAGGAGGAGACGGGACTTTTCCGCAGGAGATCGGGACCATGACGAGAAGACCGGAGGACTTAGATCGTCGGTATATCTCTAACCCATCTTCTTGTTAGCTTAGACTAGTTAATGGTTTTCGATCCGGGTGTTTAGTGCTCGGTGGTGCCGGTTTGCTAAGTCCGCAAAATTTAAGTTTTTCACCGCTTCCGCATTCCGGCGTCGGATTGACGGCCGGGGCGCCGCCGTGCACTTACAGTGGTATCAGAGCCTCGCCATTAACTTAGTCTAACTTTGTGTAATGTGTTTGCATTTCCGATCGATCAAAAAGTTCCAAAACTGCATTTTAGTTCGCATCAGTTTCTGTTGAAAATTTTTGGTCTCAAAAAATTTTTCAGGTTATAAAATATTGATGTACTGGAAAATCTAAGAGTTCTGTAAAAATTTGACGAAGTAACTCCACAGTTGGAGCGCGGAACCGCCGCGAAAACCCCATTTATGCGGCCCTTCCGCCGCGTACTATTCACATCACTTCACCATTTTTTTATAGAGGCCTTCTGGGCTTAAAATATGGGCTTTGGAATATTAAAGTTGGGCCAATTGTTTCTGTGAGTGCTACAGTTTTCTTTGGGGCCCACTTGTTAATTGTTTGATCAATCGGAAATTTTTTAAACACATTTTTCACAGTATTTACATTATATCTGCGACCGTGAATGTCACTTGATCGGTAAATCCGGTCTAACTGCTATAGCCCGGTTAGACGGATTTGCGAACGTGACTTTCACGTTGATGTTTTGTTTTTGCTGTGATGTTGCGGATCGGTCGTGGGGGATAGCCTGGATGCAATGCTAGTACAGTTTTGTTGTATTATGTACATTTGATATTGCGGGGCGAGCGTCCGACATGTGGACTGCCGTCACTGCCTGATTGTATTATTATTTTGGGGCACGACCTGGTTGCGGTCGATGTACCCGTTGTATGTATATTTTACTTTCTGTACTAGGATTGCCCCGCGGAGGGGTGCACGGATAGCCGGGTTCTGGAGGGCAACAAGCCCGCATCTCATGGCATTGAGACGGAGGGGGCTTCACTCTAGGATTGGCGGGCTATTCGCCGCACTCGTAGGGGGTACAGGTTGACCCAGGAGGGGTGCCCAAGTTACCGGATTCCGTGAAGTGCTGGGTGGTCCATTCACGTTGCTGAAGGGGGCTGCCTCGCTTCAGGTTTTGGCGGGTAACTTGCCGCGCCCGTAGGGGTCTAGGATTTCATTGCACAGGCTATCCACACGACCAGGGGAACGTCGGGTTTCAGTAGTGGCTCTGTGAAACCCGGGGATCCCAGATATCTGTATTGTTTCTGTGATGCTGTTCATTTTCTGTGATGTTGCATTTTATTCACGCCTTGAGCGAAATATAATATATTGGTATATAAATTAGTAGATGTTGTATATGTTTTGCATCCGCGCTAGTCCAGTCCCCGCTCTGTCGTTAGTAAGCTAACCTAACGGGTAATGACGGGACCCAGTGGCGAATGCGGATGGCATATACGTACATCAGTATATTTTCGTTCTTTTTGGTGTGATCAATTGATGGGACTGCATTAATTCGGATCAATGCAAGTTAAAAACAAACCTAATCTAATGTTGTTGGAACACTTTTCAAAAAACTGTTATTGCAAGGACGTTCACTTTTGTTTTGCATCGTGATATTCAGTTGGAATATCCTGCTCCTCAGTCGACGAGGCAAGGGCCGAGATCCCTTCACCGGGAGTGACCCCTTGGACAAAAGTTTGCGTCAGGGCATTAACTTCACTATAGCCGATTACTTTTGCTTTGCATCGCGGTATTCATTTGGAATATCCTGCACCCCATTCTACGGGGAAAGAGCCGAGATCCCTTCACCGGGAGTGACCTCTTTAGCAACGGTTTTCGTCACTATATTTTCTAAAAAGCTATCCGTTCCTTCGACGATATCAAGTTCATTACGTTAAAGGTTTTCGCCAGAAACCATTCGTAGCCCTCCGTCGTTTCATATGGATAGTCAATAGTATTCAAGCTGTGTTTGTTGGCCAAAGTCAAGGCACAGTGTTTGGTAGCTGTTGGTTATTCATATGCAGCATAGATAGATGCGTTGGTTTGGAACAGTCGTATAGCCTTGTTGGCCAAAGTCAAGGGCTTGTGCGGGTGGATTCGAATCAACCTGGAGAATGACGGGTAGAACTTGACATGTGACTTATGATTTGTTGGCCAAAGTCAAGGTCATAAGAGCATGGGGCAGAAATCACATCGGGAGTTTCAAAAGAACTGAAACTTGCCAGATATGCGCATACCTTCTGGAGTGTGATGACGTGAGCGGATTCCGTCACGTTATCATGCGATGAGAGTTGGATCCCGATTCCCACTGATGAGTTAGTTTACTCCTCGGGTGACCCCGACTAATTCTTCTTTCAGGTTTGGAGGAGAATTTGAGGTACAGTGGGAGGTTTCCAGATTAGATAAATTGGTAACCATTCTGATCTAGGTTAGAGTGCACGCTGAGTGTTTCTTTTCTCTCTCTCTCTTTGGCAGCGACCATTGACCCGACCCTAAGACTTTGACTCAGTGACCAAGTTAACCGAACCTTCTTGACACCGGCTTTTGGATTGTCAGAGTTGCAAACCTCATTGCCACTCCTATTTTTACCCTTTTCTCCAGGACACCCCGTTTTACTACGAACGTCCACTTCCATTGGACAAAACCATCGTATGGTTAGATACGAACTCGAAAGAATTTATTCGAGGATGGTTTCCGGTTCTGGAGAAAACGGATAGGATTATTCAGTTGTCTTTTCCTTTTACCCTCTCTCAGGTTACGAGTACTCCTTGGTTTAGGGGTAGTACACCTATTACGCAAATTGGATTGTCATCTTCCAAACCTTAGGCTGGTGCCGACCGGTAGGGAATGAAGAAAACCAATTAGCATAACGATGGTGTGCAGAAGGTATTAAGTTAAGACAAAGCAAGGGATTAGTAAGAGGGCAAAGTAAATTGCAACAGATATTCACGACCAAACCAAATATTTCGTTACCACTCCCACATCACCTTTGTATTTCTCCAGGACACTCCGTGTCACTACGAAGATCCACAGTTTATTTGGATACTCCATCGTATGGTTATATACGAACTCGAATGGAACTTGTTCCAGTTCGGGGATGGATTCTGGTCCAGGAGAAATAGGAATAAGGTTTATTCGGTTGTCTTTTATCTTCACCCTCTCTCATTGCGAGTGTTCCTAGGATTGGGACAGTACACCCATTATGCTTATTGGATAGTCTTCTTCCAAACCATAGGCTGGTGCCGAACGGTAGGGAAGGAAGAAAACCATTTGGCCTAAAGGGGTGTACAGAAGGTAAAGACTAAAGACATAAGAAGGGATTTGGAGAGGTGGCAAAGAATTATACGGTTACAGTCGTGAATCTGGAAGAGGCATTACTAGGAATACCGGGATACCCCATCGGAACATTTCAATGTTTCAGTTTCACTGTGTAATGTTAAAGGAAAACTGATTTCCCGATTAGATACTTACTCCAGGGTATGTATTTACCAGGTATAATTCTCACATCTGTATAGTTTTACAGATGATGAGTGGGAGTAAGTTATTGGGAATTGGGTGATCATCCTCATTATATCGGGATTCGTTGTAATCGGTGACATTTGAGGAGATCACCTGGGCTGTTTGCCGGTCGGCAAATATTTGGTTTTGAATATCTGCTGTTGTGCACCAATTTCAAATTGATATATCTGTACGTCTATTTTCATAGAGTGAGATATACCTTTTGATATTATGTCGATGACATTTACCTATATCAGTGGATGGTTAGGTAAGGAGCATTAAACAGCGGTGTAATTCTTCTTAACCATAAGTACAGTTTTCAACCTACGACACACAGTGAAAGAGTTGTTAGACTCAGCGGACTTATACAAAGTATTGTATGTTGTCCAGTGTCCATTAGGACAGAGGGGTTGGTCCTCATACTATACTCGGTTTACTTATGACTTCTCTAGTTTTTAGACAGGTGTTTCGTGGAAACACAGGGTCCGAATTTGGAGAAGTTATAGGTATTTGAATAGAGTAGAGAACCAGGTATAGCAAGTATCGGGATTCTTCAAAGAGATCGAAGATGTAGATACTTGTGTATGGTATTCAGTTGATAGTAATGATAAAGAGATCTTGCTTCTCTTTCAGGTTACTCATAATTGGAAGTATTCCTAAGTTGAGTAACGCTGATCGGCCTCCTTCCATTTAGTTGACATGCGCTGGGGACAGCTGCATGATTTGAATCTGGTTCAATTAAATCAGTGCCTCTGTTTCTATATTGGATATAGAACAGTTCATATCTTAACGATGTTAAGGTACGGGGAGTTGTCCGGTTTATGATTAAAACCAGACACTGGACAACTCAAGGCACGTTTCTGTAATGGCTGTTTGTGGGTTGACCCAGGCTATGACGAGGGTTGACTTTCTACCATCTGGATGAACAATAGCAACATTGTTCTAGACTCGCCACAGTTTTATTAAAGATGGATTTTTTCAAAAAAAAAAAAAAACAGTAGTGGGAGTATGGTAGAACTGGAAGTGATTCCAGAACCACAAACGATTACTGAAGATTTGATAAGGAACCTAAAGATTCAATATGAATTGACATTCCATTGGCCACTCCGCAGATAAGGTGGGTAACTTCAGGCACCCGAGAGGCACTACGGTAGCCTCAAGGACGGTGACAGGGAAGTTCTTGTTTACCCACAATTGCCATTGCTGTTGTTCCAGGTTACGAGACCCGGCAGGAGGATGAGTATAGCGTCGTTCTAAACTAGTTTTAGAAGTGTACGTCTATATGACTCTGCCAGAGGGTTGTCGTAGTCAGTGGGAGCAGCGGAAGCATTGGTGGAAAGGTAGCTTATGTCTATTTGTAGACTAAAGCAAATATAGCGGAGATAGATCATCTATTTCTGACGTGACAGTCATGGGTTTGACTTCATCAGAATAGGGGATGGATCTGTTGAGAAGGTAGTAGGGTGTGATATCCTGGTATTTGAATGATATACACAGAGTAGGAAAAGAAACTCCTACACTACGATCGGTTATACTTTGGTCGTCACACAGTTGTTTCTCCACAAGGGAAATGGATTAAATATCAGACATACTGGTTACTAGATCTATGGTCTTAGATCTAGATTTGGGTGGTTTCCCAATCAGGGTACTTGACAGCATTCTAAGAGTATTTAGGATGGACGGCTCCTGGCACGGCAGTGTACCTGCAGGTAATGGAGTCACCCTCTCCAAAGGTGTCTTACAGACTAAAGGGGAGAGGGACGGGCATGATTGGCAGATCACTTGCTCAGGCAATTGAGTCAATCGTGAGATGTCAAGTGCCACACCAGATGTTGTTCTTGCACTAGATGCAATAAGTTGACATTAATCCAATCCTGGAGAAACAGTCGGAAGCAGTTTTAGAACATAAGTGGATGTTCTAGGGATATGATAACGACAGCCTCATTCAGGAGACAGTTATCATTCCAGGCTTCCAAGGTGACATGGACGACAAGGAGGTTGTCAGAGTTATAGTTTTCCTTCTAACGAAGGGCACTATTTTGGACAGGTGATCCAAGGCAATACTGAGGGTAGTATGGCGCAGGATACTGATTAAGTTCAGTTGACGATACAGTCTAAGAAGTTTGGATTTGGAGTTCATTTATGAGCTAGGTCCCATCAGACATCCAGACATATTCTGAGACAGGTATTGCTCTTTTCGGGAGATGACTTTCTCCGCGAACTTGAGATATAGAGAGACATAGAAAGGAACAACTAAGCGGATCCACTCACTGAGGCTATTCCTCGAACGCAATAGTTCCGCAAACGAGCTTTGTGAGACTGACTAGTAGAGGAGTTGGATGTTCGGTATCACACGGGCTGTGAGTATGCGACATCGCAATAATTAGCCTTGAGTGCAAGTGGGAGATTGTTGGAGATAGTGCCCTCAGAGTCAATTATTAGATCACAGGTACGTGATTGTAATGATTGAGGGAGGACCTATCCCGGTAGGACAGTCTTACACGAGATGATAGTATGCTATCTGGTTTACCTTTATCATCGTGTACTGTTTTAGGTGACCTGACACGTCGCTATTACACGTTGATAGAGCCCCTAGGATTCTTGCTTGACCACCAGCAGTATGAGGGCGATCATATAAGTGGGAGCTGGGGGTCTACAAGCATATCCTTAAAAGGTCCCTAGTCGTGGGAGTTTCGAGACCGGGCATCGATACTCCATTAGTAGACTAGTGTATACAGTCGAGACCCCGACGAGGGGCGGTGGCCGGTCTCACAAGCCACTGGTGTCAGTTGGATCACCTAAGATGTATACAGGTGCTCATTGGGTTATGAGTACACCGGACAGGACTCGCCGGGAACATGCTAGTTGGTCATATACCAGACGTCAGATGGCAGTTCCCTGGTGACATGTGTGCAGGTTAGTTCATCGACCTGGGGATCGTCATTTGTCTCGTGTGAGTTCCCACTGTACTTTGATTACTACCCTACCACGGCTCAAAGGAGTCGTGCAAACAGGTTTTAGTTGGGTACAGTCCCGAGCCACATGGAGGCAGTGAGCGGATCTTCGGGGGTTCGTTTCTCCCGGTATTGGGGGTGAGGTCGTGCTGTGTCTAGGAGAGCCATTACACAAAGTCCTTGGCCAAGGCAAGGAGATTTACTGGTAGGTATTCCAGTAGTATCTCAGGGTGTTCTGGGCTACACTCCGACACGACTTGTACCGCTTTTGGGGGTCTGACTTTTACCAACCCCCTAGGCCCGCCATGCGATGCTCATAGACGAACGGACCGGACTGCACGGATATTGTCACTGACAGGCTCAGTTGGGTGTCGGGGTGAGCTTCCTCATCGACGTCCCATTTGGTCAGTACCTGGTAGCCCGTCACGTATTGGCTTATACCTCTGACGTGTTAGTGGTTAAATCCACAACCAAGGTGTTGACGAGTCTTTAGAGTCCCCCACATTCAGTTACTCAGCTTTCGGGCGAAAGGTTGTAGAGGCCGTATGGAGATATGGCAAGGTCCGATCAGATACGTGCGGTATTGCACGGATCAGGATCGGACAGTTTGTACTATAGGCCGTATGGTTATATGGCAGGGTTTGATCAGATACGTGCGGTATTGCACGGATCAGGATCGAACAGATATTACTAGCCGGTTTTGGTATAAGCCGGACCTAGTATAGTACAGTGTAGACTTTGTCTCATTGCATTTGTATTTCGGTCGGAATACAAATGCGGGTGTGTATGCACAGTATCGGGGTTTTCCCGTAATTTATTACGGGACCAGTTTTCTGGAGTTGCCAGTTTGCTTTCCGTTTCGGCCAATTTCCATTGTTCCGTTCATTGGCCGAAGATTGGTAGAGGAGGGCTTATTTGCATTGTTGCAAATAAGTGTTTGTGGAGGGGTTCTTTGCTTATTGTTGTATCATGACATCTTTTCATTGACCTTGACCTCTTCTTGTCATGATGGCATGACTTTTGGCTCATCATGGTTGTTGATGATGAGGTTGGTGGTTGGTGGTGGAGTATTGGTTTTGCTTGTGATCATTACTTGATATCATAACCATTCCTTTCTCTCTCTCTTTTGATTATGGTTGTGGTTGGATCTTTTGTTTTTTGATGATATCACTCCCTCACTCTCATTGCTCTCTCATTCCATCACCTTGCATTGGCCGGCCATTTTTTGGGGGGGTTGATTGATTCATTTTTTGGGGTGGCATATTGTTTTCTCATGCTTGCTAGAAAAGCCCTCTAATTCCTTTCCAAAAGTTCCTCTCTTTTCCTCCACAAAATGGCACAACTCCATAACCCTATATGAGACTTCCTCTACTACACATTCTACAGCGAACCTTGGGCACGTCGAGTAGCCGGCTTCGTGCCCGAGTTGCCTCGGCATTGAGGTGGGAGCCCGTAAAAGAAGTAGGCGATGTGGTGCACTTCTAGCGACGAGGAGGAGACGGGACTTTTCCGCAGGAGATCGGGACCATGACGAGAAGACCGGAGGACTTGGATCGTCGGTATATCTCTAACCCATCTTCTTGTTAGCTTAGACTAGTTAATGGTTTTCGATCCGGGTGTTTAGTGCTCGGTGGTGCCGGTTTGCTAAGTCCGCAAAATTTAAGTTTTTCACCGCTTCCGCATTCCGGCGTCGGATTGACGGCCGGGGCGCCGCCGTGCACTTACAGAACTAACCTGTACACATGTCACCAGGAAACTGCTATCTGACGCTAAGTATAAATACCAACTAGCAGGTTCCCGGCGAGTCCTGTCCGGTGTACTCATAATCCAATGAGCACCTGTATATATCTTAGATGATCCAACTGACACCAGTGGCTTGTGAGACCGGCCACCGCCCCTCGTCGGGGTCTCGACTGTATACACTAGTCTACTCCGGAGTATCGATGCCCTGTCTCGAAACTCCCACGACTAGGGACCACTATTAAGGATGTGCTTATAGACTACCCAACTCTCACGTATATGATCGCCATCATACTGCTGGTAGTCAAGCAAGATCCTAAGGGCTCTATCAACGTGTAATAGTGATCAGTCACCTGAACCTGTACACGACTGATAAAGGCAAACCAGATAGCATACTATCATCTCGAGTAAGACTGTCCTACCGGTATAGGTCCTCCCTCAATCATTGCAATCACGTACCTGCGATCCAATAATTGACTTTGAGGGCACTATATCCAACAACGGCTACCCAGGTATCTGTCAAAAAGAAGATCGACAAGCAAACTCGTCCAAACCCCTACTGCGCCTATAAGTGACATTCATCGTACAGTCCAATCTCTTCGTCTGAGAGTATCGCATACCAGATTTAGGGGGTGGAAATCTTCAGATCCCTAATAACCTGATAAGTCGTGTTGATGTCAAGCTTATGACCAATCGAGAAACTTCTGATCCAATCAATAACTCCCATCCGCCTAGGCCGAGGTCTTATGATGATGGCCAACCGTATACAGCGTGACATTAACTACCTATACCGGAAGAGACGAATCCTTTCTATTGCTCACCGCCTCCAAGTGGTTCAGCACTGCATCCAACTATTACATGTTTGCATGACTCTTTAAACCCATGGTAGGGTAGTAATCTAAGTACAGTGGAAACACACTCGAGACAAATGACGATGCCGAGTCTGTTAGTGATATATGCCCTAGAGGCCATTATTGTATCATACTGGATTGTATATTACATATTGGAAGCTTGGGATATCACAGTTATAATAAAAGTCTTGCTCAAAATGGTAGTATGCTACGCGGTTTGATTCTACCTCAATATTTGCATATGTTTCTTTTAGCATATCGCTTATACATATTGGTAGAGCCCTTAGGATCTTTGCTTGACTACCAGTGTTGTGATGGTAGTCACACTAGTGGGGGATGCGTAGTCTATAAGAACATCCTTATACAGGTCCCTAGTCGTAGGATTATCGAGACGGGGTATCGATACTCCGGAGTAGACTAGTGTATACGCTTCTCATCCCAGCAGGGGATATGGTCTGTCCCACAGCCATTAGTATGACGTACTGGAGATAGTATGCATCATTAGGTTATGAGTTACACTGGACAAGACTCGTCGGGAACTGCTGGTTGGTATTATACCTATCGTCAGAAAGCAGTTCCCAGGTGACATGAGTACAGATTAGTCCGTTGACTTGCCATCGCTACTTCGTCTCGAGTGTGTTCCCACTGCACTTTGATTACTACCCTACCACGACTCAAAAGAGTCGTGCAAACAGCTAGTAGTTGGGTGTAGTCCCGAAGCACTTAGAGGCAGTAGCGGTCAGATAGGATTCGTCTCTCTCGGTATTGGGGTTTGATATCGCACAGTGTTCGGAAAGCCATTACACAAAGTCCATGGCCAGGGCAGTCAAGAAATACTGGTAGGCACTCCAGTAGTTTCTCACGATGTATTGGGCTCTCTTCTGCCACAACTTATTGGGCTGTTAGGGGTCTGATGTTTACCATCCCCTTAGGCCCGATATGCGAGTATCTTAGACGAACAGACCAGACTGTATGGAGATTGTTACAAATAGGATCAGTAGGAGTTCGGATGAGTTTGCTCATCGGCCTTCTTATTGACAGATACCTGGGTAGTCGTTACGTGCAGCTAGTACCGCTGACGTGCTTGTGGTTAAACCCACTGCCAGCGTACTGTCGAGTCTTTAGAGTTCCACATAGAGGGTTTCCCTACTTCGGGCAAAAGATGTAGATATCATATGGTTTTACGGCAGGGCTACGATCACATACGTGTACTTGTGCACGGATGATGTTCGGGCGGAAAATACTAGTGGGGTTTGGTTTAAGCCAGATCCTAGTATTGTATTATTGGATTGTTCTCGTATCAGTGTATTCGTATTTTTCAGAATACGGATACGGGTATGTATATACCGTGAGGGGCCATTTTGTAATTTTCTCAAGAATTCTTCTAGAAGGAGACACCTCATTATTTGGTATTATCCATTTTTGGTAAATGGATTAATGAGTGGAATTGCAGGAGACATACTTGGCATGGTGAGAGGAATGGCTCATGGATTATTAGATTGGTTTGGTATCGCTATTAAAGCATGGGAGATTTTTATATTGTGAAAAATCTCCATGGTTTAAAAAGTGAGATGTGATATTAGTCATTCACTACACTTAGCCATTTGACTCTTGGTTCATTTTTGCTTTCTCACTTTTCTCTCCAATTTCCATCTCCTTCTTCCTCTAGTAAATCGTTACACTCACATGTGTTGTGAAACAAAGGGTTTAGTGAGATAATACAATCCATTAGACATTCTCTACATCACCTAGGCTATTTAGATTAGCGAACTATTTACCCTAATTACCTCAGTTTAGAGGTTGGAGTTTGAAGCACAAACTCTCGGGTGGATCATCTTTGACGCGAGGAGGTCGATGTCGAAACCTTCATCCGTTCATCGAGGAGCCAAGGAGTGGAGGATAAGAAGACCCGAAGGACCGGTTCTAGGAGGTATAACACTCTTACCGAGTAGCTAAAACTCCTAGATAGTTTAGTTAGTTAAGGTGTTAGTATAGATTTTGGAGTTAGCCGGTGTTACGTAGTTCGTTAAAATCACGGTCAAAAAATTCTGCCTCCCCGCGAACCCGCGGGGTGCGCGACATCGGCCTACAGTGGTATCAGAGCCTACAAAACCTTAACTAGCTAGTTAGCAAGTAGTTAGAAATTCGATCATTGGAAAAATCCCAAAATCACGTTCAAAAACCCATGTAACTGTCGATTTTCAAAACTGATCTAAAAATTATTTCATAGGCCTTAAAAATATAAGCAGGGTTTTCTAAGAACACTCAAGAAAAACGAGATCGTAACTCGCTAAGAAAGCCGCGGTTCCGCGGTCAAGTCGAGGCCGAGTTGACTCGGTTTTCTTCTGTGGGTCTATTTTCTGGAATTGTGATTTTGGGAATATTTGGTTTCTGCCCAGTATTGTTTGTATGCTGGATTGTGCATGGGGTAGACTCGAATTTGGCTTATAGATCGAAATTCTAAGATTCTTCGCTAATCGAGATTCTGTGTTTGTTTATATGATGCTAAACGTCTGCTAATCGCTATACGTCGATTAGTGGGGATTACACATATCTGTGATCTGTGATTGTGGTTTGTGTATATGGAGTATTGGATCATCGTAAATGAATAGCCGGGGGATATGAGAAGAGTGTTTTCTTTTCTTTTATTCATGTAATTTGTAAAAGTGATGTAATATTATTTTGTGGGCACATCCGGGTTGAGATTACAGCCACCGTTGTATTATTTGTTTTACTATTTTTGCTCCTAAGATAGACCCAAGGTGGGATGCACAAACTACCGGGTTTTTGAAGTGCCGAGTGGCCTACTCATTTTATTGAGGGAAGTTGCTTCACTTCGAGAATTTGGTGGGTAGTTTGCCGCACTCGTAGGGGTCTAGAGTGGGGTTTGGATATTGCGACCGTGGAATCCGTCTTTCGTTATAGGCTTAAACGAAACGCGGAATTTCTAGTATATCCAATATATTCATTTGTGATCTGGAATGCTTATTATTGAGTGAGACGAATATATATGATATATAGTGGGCGTTGCTTATGTTTTGCATCCGTGCTAGTCTAGCCCCCGCTCTGTCGGTAGTTATGTAACCTAACGGTGCATGACGGGGCCCTGTGGCGAATGTGGATGGCATAAGAGTAATTTGTATTTTCATTTCTTTTCTGCAATGGTAGGATTAAATGATGGGACTGCATTAACATTGATTAATGCAAGAAAAACAAACAAAAGCTTAATCGTTGGAACAATTTCAAAACCACTCGATTTTCTTCAAAAAGCAAATTTTAAATGCGAGGCCTAAACCATTCCTTTTAAAAATCTATCATGGTTCCTTCGACTATATCAAGTTCATTACATTCACGGTTTCGCCAAAACCACTTGTAGCCCTCTGTCATTTCATATGGGTATTCAGTAGTATTCAAGCTATGTATTTTGACCTTCGTCAAGGCATAATGATTGGTAGCTGCTGGGTATTCATATGTAGCATAGATCGTTGCGTTAGTTTGGGACAGTCGTACTACTATGTTAGCCTTCGTCAAGGGTATGTACGGGTGGGTTCAAATTAACCTGGATAATGACGGGTAGAACTTGACATGTGACTTATGATATGTTGGCCATCGTCAAGGTCATAAGAGCATGGGTAAAAATCCATCGGGAGTTTCTAAGGAAAGTGAAACTTTCTAGTGTTACATACCATTTGGAGTGTGATGATTGTTAGGGATATATATGCCCTAGAGGCCATTATTGTACATTGATGTATACTTGGACATATATATAGAGGACTTTCTTGCTCGACATGATAGTATGCTATCTGGTTACTCTTTATCTTAACATATACACTTAGTATTATTATACTGTCTCTCAGATACATGTTCATAAATCTCTTAGGGTGTAGGCTTGACTACCAGGACTATGATACGGATCATACTACTGGGACTTGGGTAGTCCACAAGCACATCCTTTAATTGTTCCTTGTCGAGGGTATATCGAGACAGGGCATCGAAACACCAGAGTAGACTAGTGTGTACGTTTCTTGACCCTGTATGGGGGCGATGGTTGATCTCATAGCCATTAGTATTTGACATCAAAGATTGTACACAGGTGCCCGAGAACTCCTAGATGGTACTATACCTATCGTCAGATAGCAGTTTTCTGGTGACACTGGTACAGGTTAGTCTGTAGACCCGAGATTGTCATAGAGTCTTGTGTAGTTCCCACCGTGCTTTGATTTCCTTCCTACCACGGCTCAAAGGAGTCGTGCAAACACGTGGATTTTGGGTACAGTTCCGAGTCACATGGAGGCAATGAGCGATAGGAAAGGTTTCGTCTCTTCCGTTATAGGGAGTTGATATTGCGCTATGCTCGATTGGCTATAATAGGAAGTCCCTGTCCAGGGTTGTTGAAGAGATTTACTGGTAAGTATTATCAGTAGTTTCTTGTACCGTTATAGGCCTTACATCGGCATAACTTATCAAGTTATTGGGTTCTGACGATTCCACCCCAATACTCAATATGCGACATATCAGACGAAGAGACCGGACTGTACGGTAAGTGTTACCTATAGGCTTCATGGGAATTTGGACAAGCTTGCTTATTGATCTTCTATTCGTTCAATACCTGGGTAGTCGTTACGTCCAGCTAGTACCTCTAATGGCTTGTGGATGACTGATATGATCATAACTTACTACTGGCGTATTGACGAGTCTTTAGAGTCTCACATATAAGTTTTCTGGTTCAAGCGAAACGAAGTAGGGCACATATGCTGATATGTGCGGGGGCTTGATTAAATACGAGTATGAGATACCGTATTGTAATCCGGCGGCTGTTTATTATCAGTTAGGTTATAGATATAACAGGATTATTGAATCAAGTGTCGATTTGATAATGTGATATACAGATAAATAATATCAGTCGGTTATATGTGATATAACCGGATTATTAAATCAAGTGTTGATTTAATAATATGATGTATATTTATATTTGATATAATTGTATATTGACTAATATTATTGCTCACTAATTATATGCTTATCTTTATGAGAATAATTGAGGAAAGATGCCATAGGAGGGAATTTCCTTCTATGGCGTAGAAAAAATACAACCTCCATCGTTTTTTCCAACGATCGGCACCCATCATCTTCATCGTTATCATCTAAGATATGGATACACCAAATTTCATGTGATTCTACAACCTTTTCACCGTTGAATTAGTGGGTTCAAAATTAATGGTTTACCGATAATAGAACTTTGTACATTGTTAAATCAACGGTGCAAAAGTTGTAGAATCACATGAAATTTGGTGACCCACATCTTAGATGATAACGATGAAGATGATGGATTTCGATCATCGGAAAACACGGCGGAGGAGGAAATTCCCTCCTATGGCCTCTTTCCTCCATTATTCTCTATCTTTATGTATGTGTGTGTGTGTGTGTGTGTGTGTGTGTGTGTGTGTGTTAATTATATGAAGAAAGGCATGTTTTTTTCTATTTTTAGAAAATAGAAATTGTGGTGGAAAATGGGAAGACTTTTGTGGTATGGAACATAGCATAGATTATTCTATTTTATATTCATTTGCTTGTATTATTGAAGCATGGCTACAATTTTTAAGTGTTAAAACTTGTATGCTTCAATAATGTGTGAGCTTTGAAGAGCCATTCTACACTTCATTCTTCACTTGAGTTATTTTCTTCACTTGAGCTTCTTGCTCTCTAGCTCTCTCCATTTTCTTCACCTCCACCTCCAAGCTCAATCTCTCACATGAGTTGTGAACCCTTGAGCTTGTGAGAACCTTAGTGAGCAAACAAAACCCCTACTTCACCATCCTACACTAGATTAGCACTTTGGTATAGTGTGTTTCTTTCACTAAAGAGTTTAGTGAAGAGGTAGCTTGGATTAGCGGACTTCGGGTGGATCATCTTCGGTACGAAGGTCATTGAAGCAAGTTCGTTCAACCTTCAAGTGGAGCTTAGTGGAGTCACAGGGACTACAACCCGGAGGTTTAGAAGAGAAGGACGCGGTCTACAAAGGTTGTAGCCTCCTTTTCTTTATAATGTTTTTGTGATATCATAGTTAAACCCTAATCATCTAGTTTAAGATCTTGGTTAGTGTAGATTAGCATCCCGAAAAATTTAAAAACGGCATGCTTGATGCCAGTAAAATCCAGTGGTGGTGCTAACATACACTTTCAATGATTTTGGTAGGATTCCTTCAAAGTTGTCACACGATGATATTTGGATCCCGATCCTACTGTGAGTATCAGCTACTCTTCAGGAGATTTTTCACTAAACAATCAATGCTATAAACCAAGTAGGTGTCTAGAACGGTGTTAGCGGGGCTACACCTCCAGGAAAAAGAGGTTATGTAATTAAGGAACTTCGCGAAAGAACTGAAAAACCACTCTCGAAGTACCGACACCAGCTTGGCTAAAAGATTAAGCAAGAATTGTAAGAGTGAGATTAATCCTGACTAATTCTTCTTTTATGGTTTGAGGAAGGATTCGAGGAACAGTAGGAGCCATCCTGTTTCGATAAATTAATAACCAATCTAAACTTGTAAGAGCATCATGCTAATTGTTTCTTCTCTCTCCTAATTACAGCAACCACTATGACCGGACTTAGGTTATTAGATAATAAATTGACTAGGCCAAACTATATCGATTGGCTAAGGAATGTCCAGATAGCACTTACCTATGACAAGCTAGACTACCTTCTTACTACCAAAGCTCCCGCCGTCCCAGGTCCAGATTCCACCGTCGTGGATGTTGACATCCGTCAGACATGGGAAAAGGATTGTACGAGAGCCAAGTGCCTTGTGTTAGCCTCAATGGATAGTGAACATCAGAGGTAGCATGAGAAGATGGACTTATCTTCCATCTTCCTCCATACCAAACTTTTATATGGAGAGTAATCTTGTATCGCAAGATATGAGACCTCGAAAATATTGCTTCAGGCGAGATTGGCTGTCGGGTCATCTGTAGGGGATCACGTCCCTATGATGGTTAGCTATATTAAACAGCTCACGGGCCATGGGACCACGTTGGAGAACGAGTTATGTATTGACTTGATTCTACAGTCTCTTCCCTCTACCTACGCCCATTTTATCTTGAATTTCAAAATTCAAGCGAAGGAAGTTACACTTCTAGTACTCCTCAATATATTGAGGAGCGCTGAGGGCACCCTGCAGGAATCCAGGGAGACACCCGCTCTGCTCATTGGGGAATCTTTCTCTTCTAGATCCAAGTCGAAAGCCAAGGGAAAGAAAAAGAAAGCCTCCACCAAGAAAATAAGCGGTGTCAGTAAGGTAGAGGAAAAGGACAGGGCAAATGTTTCGGGGCTAACAGTAGGGAAAGAGGGATGTTTCTGTTGTCATGGGAAAACGCATTGTCAGAAGGACTGCAGGGCTTGGAAAGCCAGAAACCAGGATTCGAAGCAAGTTGTGGGTTAGGCTTCGGATGTGTTAATGATTGAAAACTGTATGTCAATTAACTCCACTTCCTAGGTACTAGATATCGGATCAGGATCTCATATCTGTAATTCATTACAGGTTTTGAGAAACCGTAGAGTTATCAAGGCAGGTGATATGACTCTCAGGGTTGCTAACGGAATGAGTGTGGACGCTGTATCCGTAGGGGAATATCACCTAGGATTGACAAGTGGGCAGATATTGATTTTGCGTAACCGTTTGTATGTACCTAGTCTGGCTTGTAATATCTTATTTGTATCTTTAATTTCTAAAAAAGGATATGATTTTACATTTGTAAGCGATGTGGTATACATCCACCTTAATCAAAATTTGATTGGGTCAGGTATATTAGATAATGGTATATACGTATTAAATCAAGCTCAGATTTTCAGCGTCCAGAACACACTTAAAAGAAAGTCTCCGGAATTAAATTAGGCTTTCTTATGGCATTGTAGACTGGGTCACATCAATGAAACACGGTTGACGAAGTTACATAAAGAGGGATATTTGGATCCGTTTGAATATCAGTCCTATGCAACTTTTCAATCATGTCTCAAAGGAAGGATGACAAAGACTCCGTTCACTGGACACGGAGAAAGAGCGAGCGAGCTCTTAGGACTCATATACAGCGTTGTGTGTGGTCCAATGTTTACATATGCAAGAAGTGGTTATTCCTATTTCATTACTTTTACAGAAGATTTCTCAAGGTATGGACATGTATTATTGATGAAATATAAATCCGAGGCCTTTGAGAAATTCCGGAAATATAAGAATGAAGTAGAAAAACAAACCGGCAAAAGTATTAAGACACTAAGATCTAATCGAGGTGGTGAATACTTAAGTGCCGAGTTCCTGGACTACTTAAAAGAGAATGAAATTCTCTCTCAGCTTACTCCTCCATACACACCTCAGCACAACGGTGTATCGGAAAGACGGAACAGAACCTTATTGGATATGGTACGTTCTATGATGAGTAACGCTGAGTTGCCGCCATCCTTCTGGGGCTATGCACTAGAATTAGCTGCATATCTTTTGAACAAGGTTCCTACCAAGACTGTGCCTACTATACCATATCAGATGTGGAGTGGGAAGAAACCCTCTCTTCAGTATTTGAAGATATGGGGATGTCCAGCTTTTGTAAAAAAGCAGCATGCGGATAAACTCGAGGCATGCTCAGTATTGTGTAGATTTATGGAATACCCAAAGAACTCTAAGGGGTGTCTTTTCTATTACGCAAAGGAATAAAAGGTCTTTGTTTCTGGCATGCCCACTTTTTGGAAACTCGGTTTTTAGAAAAAGAGATAAGTGGGAGCGCAATAGAACTGGAAGAAACTCCAGAACCACAAGTTATTACTGAAAGCATGATGGAACCAGAAGTTTCAAAAGAACTAGATATCTCCACACCACTCCGCAGGACTAGTAGGTAGTCTCATCCACCCAAGAGATACTACGGTTTTCTCAAAGACGGGGACAGAGAGGATTGCATCATCGACGATGATGAGCCAACTAGCTTCCAGCAAATCCATTCAGAGCAGAGACTCGGTAAAATAGCTGGATGCAGTGCGGACCAAAATGGAGTCCATGTATACCAACAAAGTATCGACTTTGGACATTGCTCTAGAAGGGGTAAAACCCGTAGCCTGTAAATGGATCTTCAGAAAGAAGACCGGTGTAGATGGACAGGTTGAACCCTATAAGGCTAGACTTGTTGCAAAAGGTTTTTGTCAATGACCTGGTTTGGATTATGATGAAACCTTTTCTACAGTGGCTATGCTCAAATCCATTCGGATCCTTCTTGTCATTGCTTCCTTCCACGATTATGAGATTTGGTAGATGGACATAAGGACCGATTTTCTAAATGGAAATTTATAGAGTGCATTTATATGGATCATTCGGAGGGTTTCATTTAGAGTGGGAGCAGCGGAAAGGTGTGAAAGTTGCTTATGTCTATTTATAGATTAAAGTAGGCATCGCGGAGTTGGAACATCTGTTTTGATGAGACGGTCTAGGAATTTGACTTTATCAAAAATCCAGATGAACCATACATCTATAGTAAAATTGTAGCGAGAACTATGGTATTCCTCGTCTTCTACGTAGATGATATTCTCTTGATAGGAAATGACATTCCTATGCTACAATCAGTCAAAGGATTCTTGTCACAAAGGTTCTCCATGAAGGACCTGGGTGATGCCTCCTACATTCTGGGGATCCAGATCTATCATGATAGATCTAAATGGATGTTGGAACATTCACAGTCAAGGTACATCGACACCATATTGAGAAGATTCAGTATGGAAGATTCAAAGCGCGGTAATTTATCGGCTTGTCACGGAATCACCCTCTCCAAAGAGATGTCTCCCAAGACTGATTTGGAAAGGGATCGCATGTCTATTATACCCTACGCTTCTGCGGTAGGCTCTATAATGTATACGATGTTGTGTACCAGACCAGATGTAGCTTACGCCCTGAGCGTTGTAAGCAGGTATCAGTCGAACTCAGAGGAGAAGCACTGGACAGTAGTGAAGAACATTCTCAAGTACCTAAGAAGGACTAAGGACATGTTCTTGGTGTACGGCAGAGAAGACCTCCAGATCGAGGCCTTTGCCGACTCCAGCTTCTAGGGTGACAAAGATGACTCTAGGTCCATGTCGGGTTATGTCTTTACCCTCAATGGAGGGGCGGTCTATTGGAAGAGCTCCAAACAGGACACCGTTGCTGACTCGACGATGGAAGCGGAGTATATTGCTGCATGTGGCACCGCGAATTAAGTAGTCTGGATCATGAAGTTCTTGACAGAGCTTCAGGTGGTTCCATCCATTGTTGATCCAATACCGCTGTATTGTGACGACAACGGCGCAATAGCTTTGGCGAAGGAACCAAGGTCCCATCAGAAGTCCATACATATCTTGAGGCGGTTCCACCTGATCAGGCAGATCATTGATCGCCAGGATATTGAGTTGCGAAGATTAGAGACAGAGAACAACACTACAGATCCACTCACAAAGGCCATCCCTCAGACACAGTTCGAGAAGTTAATCGAGATGATAGGTCTGTGATATGCCAATACATGGCCTTAGTGCAAGTGGGAGATTGTCAGTGATATATGCCCTAGAGGCTATTATTGTATCATACTGGATTGTATATTACATATTGGAAGCTTAAGATATTCACAGTTATAATAACAGTCTTGCTCAAAATGGTAGTATGCTACCTGGTTTGAATCTACCTCAATATGTGCATGTGTTTATTTTTGCATATCGCTTATACATATTGGTAGAGCTCTTAGGATCTTTTCTTTATTACCAGCGTTGTGATGGCAGTGATACTAGTGGGGCCAGGGTAGTCTATAAGCACATCTTATACAGGTCCATAGTCGTAGGATTATCGAGACGGGGCATCGATACTCCAGAGTAGACTGGTGTATACGCTTCTCATCCCAGCAGGGGATATAGTCTGTCCGACAGCCATTAGTACGACGTACTAGAGATAGTATGTAGGTACTCATTAGATTATGAGTTACACTAGACAGGACTCATCAGAAATTGCTGGTTGGTATTATACCCATCGTCAGGAAGCAGTTCCCAGGTGACATGAGTACAGGTTAGTCCGTTGACTTGCCATCGCTACTTTTTCTCGAGTGTGTTCCTCCTGCACTTTGATTACCATCCTACCACGGCTCAAAGGAGTCGTGCAAACAGGTAGTAGTTGGGTGTAGTCCTGAAGCACTTAGAGGCAATAGCGGTCAGATAGGATTCGTCTCTCTCGGTATTGGGGGTTGAAATCACACAGTGTTCGGAAAGCCATTACACAAAGTCCCTGGCCAGGGCAGTCGAGAAATAGTGATAGGCACTCCAGTAGTTTCTCAGGGTGTATTGGGCTCTCCTCCGGCACAACTTATTGGGATGTTAGGGGTCTGACGTTTGCCATCCCCCTTGGCCTGATATGCGAGTATCTTAGACGAACAGTCCGGACTGTACCGATATTGTCATAGACAGGCTCAGTAGGAGTTCGGATGAGTTTGCTCATCGACCTTCTTATCGAAAAATACCTGGGTAGTCGTTACATGCAGCTAGTACCGCTGACGTGCTTGTAGTTAAACCCACTGCTGGCATACTGTCGAGTCTTTAGAGTCCTACACAGAGAGTTTCCCTGCTTCGGGCAAAAGATGTTGAGGTCGTATGGTTTTACAGCAGGGCTACGATCACATGCGTTTACTTGTGCACGGATGATGTTCGGGCGGACAATACTAATAGGCTTTGGTTTAAGTCGGATCCTAGTATTGTATTATTAGATTGTTATCGTCTCAGTGTATTAGTATTTTTCGGAATAAGGATACGGGTATGTATATACGGTGAGGGGTATTCTTGTATTTTCTCAAGAATGATTTTAGAAGGAGACACCTTATTGTTTGGTATTATCCATTTTAGGTAAATGGATTAATGAGGTGGAATTGGAGGAGACATACTTAGCATGGTGAGAGGAATGGCTCATGGATTATTATATTGGTTTGGTATCACTATTGAAGCATGGGAGATTTTTATATTGTGAAAAATCTCTATGGTTCAATAAGTTAGATGAGATATTAGCCATTCACTACACTTATCTCACTTTTCTCTCCAAGTTCCATCTCCTTCTTCCTCTAGTAAACCCTTACACTCACATGTGTTGTGGAACAAAGGGTTTAGTGAGATAATATAATCCATTAGACATTCTCTACATCACCTAGGCTACTTGGATTAGCGAACCATTTACCCTAAATACCTCGGTTTAGAGGTTGGAGCTTGAATCACAAACTCTCGGGTGGATCATCTTTGACGCGAGGAGGTCGATGTCGCAACCTTTATTCGTTCACCGAGGAGCCAAGGAGAGGAGGACAAGAAGACCCGAAGGACCAGTTCTAGGAGGTATAACACTCTTACCGAGTAGCTAAAACTCCTAGATAGTTTAGTTAGTTAAGGTTTTAGTATAGATCCTGGAGTTAGCCTGTGTTGCATAGTTCGTTAAAATTACGGTCGAAAAATTTCGCCTCCCCGCGAACCCGCGGGGTGCGCGACATCGGCTTACAAGGTCAACATACTACCTGTACTTGTGTCACCAAAGAATTGCTATCTGACGATAGGTATAATACTATCTAGTAGTTTCCGGCGAGTCCGTCCAGTGTAACTCATAACCTAATGAGCTCCTAACTACAATCTTTGGTGCAGTACACCAAATGGCTTCGTGACCGGCCATTTCCTCTTTCGAGAATAAGAAACGTATACACTAATCTACTCTGGAATATCGATACACAGTCTCAATACTCCTGTGACTATGGACATTTAAGGATGTACTTATAAACTACCCAGCCCGTACGAGTATGATCGCCATCACAATGCTGGTAGTCAAGCAAAGATTCTACTGGCTTTATCAATATGTATTAACTATTTGGTATAGTGCATTCAAGGCAATTATTGTAATCGAAAGTAGGAGATTATGATAATTGAAAGAGCGCCTATACAGGTAAAGCACTCTTACTCGAGATGATAGTATGCATCTGGTTTTTGTTTATTATTGATGTGTATATATTTTACTGTTTATTACATGTCGCTAATACATAATGATAAAGCTCGTAGGATCTTTACTTGACTACCAGAGTTATGATGATGATCATACTTGTGAGAGCTGGGTAGTCCATAAGCACATCCTTAAATGTCCCTAGTCGTGGGAGTATCGAGACTGCGCATCGATATTCTAGAGGAAAGTAGTATATACGTTTCTAGACCCCGACGAGGGACGGTGGCAGGTCTCATAGCCATTGGTGTATTGCACCTAAGATTGTATACAAGTTCTCATTGGAGGTGAGTACACCAGACGGACTTGCCGAGAACTTCTAGATGGTAATATACCTATCATCAGATAGCAGTTCACTAGTGACATAGGTACATGTAGTCTGTTGATCTGAGATCGTCATTTGTTCCGTGAGAGTTCCTACTGTAATTAGATTACTACCCCATCACAACTCTACTAAGTCATGTGTTGGGGTCAAAAATTACACCTCGGTTGACCAAGTCAAAGTCAACCCCAAGCCAAGTGGGCCCATGCCTAAGTCGAGCCCGAACATGAAGAGGCCGGCCTCCCCATGCAAAAATGAAAATCATGTAATAAATAATTTTGACGTAATTTTTACGAATAAATGTAAGAAAAATGGGTATAAAGCTAAATTTTTGTAAAGCCCATGGCTCATGTGCAAAAGAAATGAGCACATGAGACATGGGATGTGCAAAATGTCATTTTGTAAAGCCCAAGGGGCTATGTATAAATTTGTAAGCCTATAAAAGGCAACATGATTATGAAATGAAAAAGAAGAATTCATTCCCATCAAAAGTTAGGGTTTCTGTGCCTCTTTCTCCTTCCTCAAGGTTCTAAACTTTCTTCCCCTTTTTTTAATTAAATCACTCTTCTTTTTCCAAAAAGAAACAGTTTTTCACCATAAAACCCTAGAAGGGGAGCTCAGATCTCCCATCAAATCCCCAAAAGGGGTGATTTTTAAGTCTCACCCCTTTTTTCTCCAAGATCTAGCCAATAGAGAGGAGGAAGAAGGAGACTTATCTCCAAAAAACCCCAGTTTGGGAAGATCTAGGGCTCAAGAGAAGATTTAGGACTCATGGGAGAAGAAAGGGGTCTCCTTTCATCATCTCCGAAAATCTCCTGGGAGTTTTGCTCCGAACACAAAAAAAGTCTTTCTTTTTAAGAGTTTAACTCCAAAAGTCAATTGGGAGTACAACTCGAAGTGCGGGGGCTAAGCCCCTTTGTCCTTTTATTAGGAGTTTAACTCCAAAAGTCAATTGGGAGTACAACTCCCAGTAGGGGTTAAGCCCCTTTTTCTTGCAGGCTCCCAGCGCCCGCGTGCCGGACGCGTGAGGCGCTGGCTCCCGGCGCCCGCGTGCCGGACACGTGAGGCGCCGGCGCCCACGCGTCCTTTGGACACTACTTCTCTTTTTGTATATAAACACACACTCCACAACACTCTCCCCGTTAGAAAAAATTTCTAACAGGGCGCTGCCTCGCACCCCACAAGGGGGCTGCTAGCCCCCTTGAACTCCAGCCCGCTATCCGGGAAGCGGGACCCCATAAACTCTATGAGGACCCCGATATACACAAGACCCCTCAAAACACAACACACGCACACTGCACATTAAGTTCGCATAACCAGTTTAACCCGTCAATTGGAGGTTCTTTCGCTCCAAAATTGAGGGGTAATTAACGGCAGCTTAGTCCGCGACTGCCAGAGATTCGGATCTCCACAATCAATAAACCCCAGCCTACCTTCGACAGGGGGATCTGTAGTACGCCTGACAAGCGACACGTACTCTCATCTCAATAGGATGACGAAAAACACCCTATAGATTCCGACTCGCCCGATGGGACCTATCTTTCCTCCTATATGTCGGGTTAAACGTTCATGTGAACTCAATCAACATATACATTGATTGCCTGTACTGAAATTATGCTTCTTTGTGCAGGTTAACGATTTTCAATTGCAATCTTCGGACGCAGCAAAAATGTCTCCAAGGACAAACTCGGCTCTCAACACAGCTCTCATCTCCTACACGATGAAGATGGAAGCCAGGACGATCCTCCCAGCCAGTCTCGGGCGACAGTGGGAGGAGCTACCGCTACTATTTGGCTCTATTATATTCGTGCCAGCTAACGCCATCCCGGCTCCTCAAGCTCCGGTAACAGACAGACCGATCTTGAAAGACAGGAGGCCAAATATGGTGATCTCGAGGACACCACTACCTAAACGCAAGTCGTTGTTTGAACGACTTTCCTTGGCCCCAGCTGGGGGCAAGGCCATCAACACAAATAAAGAAATAAGGCATCTCTGGCAAGCTCCAGCGGTGCCCCTGACAACTACTCAATCGGGTATCTTCTCTAAACTCCTTATCAATCGACTCATGATGGATTCCTGGATGACGGATACTTATCAAAAAATCGAGAAGCTAAGACAGAAAAGGCTCAGATACAGAGCCAACAAAAGAGCTAGGGCTCCTGCTAAGCTGAATTTTATGAGGTTCCAAGAACAGGGTTACCCCGCAACAACAGCTGAATCGGATGTAAAGCTCGCTAACTCTTTTGAACCATTGAAATTAGTCCTGAAGAATGCCATGACCTCAAGGGTCAAGAAAGCTGCGATCCAGACAGCGCCACCCAAGGACCTAGTCAGACCAACCATCTTCAGTCGCATGACCTTTCCGGAAAAGGAAGGGCCACGACGGCGGTCCGAAAAATCAGTGACCAAAGATAAAAGATGGTTGGATATGTGGTCCACACCGTCTACATGGTGGATACGCACAGCAAAAGTAAGGACGAGGCCATCACATCTCAAATCCAATCTGGTGTGAATGTGGCTGCCACTTCCCAAGACTAGCCTCCTCTGGAAGGTAATGAAAACCCTTCCGGTGAGGCTGATAAACGGAGAGAATCCTCAGTTCATGAGGAGTCGGGCTTGGAAAGCAAAGGGGAGCCAATCTTCCGTCCCAAGACAGCAGAGCAGCAACTTCTCCAAGAGCTCCAAAAGAAACTCAGAAATAAAGACAAGGAGATGGCTAAGCTCTACTCGAAGATCGACGACCTGACAAACGTCGTCTTACAGCTCATGGCCTAAGTTGCCTCTCGGCCGCTCAATCAAGCACAGGGCTCTGCTTATGAACCGAGAAACGGTGTCGTGGAACAGCCGACGCCTGTTCCCTCAAATCTAAAGGTGAGCGAACCGCATGAAAGTCGGTCACATCCTATCTTGGGAAATGTCTTGGCTACCGATACAGCAACCCGCTAACGCAAGATCAAATCATGGATTTGGTCACCAATAAAGTCAAAACATTGGTAGCCGAAACCGGAGAGCAAAAAGATGTCAGCAGTAGCGAGAGATCATATCCTGCTCGGTACGTTCTTATGGAGTTTCCCACTGGCTATGTCGTCCCCAAATTTGAAAGGTTCGATGGGACAGGAAATGTGAATCAGCACATCACCCACTTTAAAGCCTCATAGGGGAATATTGAGGGCAATGATGCGCTTCTCCTTCGCCAGTTCGTTAACAGCTTAACCGATGTCGCTTTTGATTGGTACACGAGTATACCGGATGGCTTTGTCACAACTTTCGTCCAAATGAAATTTCTGTTTCGGCAAAGGTTCATGAATGTCAGTGATAAGATCACCATTGCCAACCTCGTAAGCACCAAGCCAAAGAACAACGAAAGTAGCACGGATTTTATAACCCGATGGCGTAATATCTCCGTCAAATGTAAATCTCCGATAGAGCAGGACCAATCTATCAGCCTCCTCGTCGGAAATCTCAACAATTGGATGGCCCCGTTTCTATGCAACGCAGGTCTCAAAACATTCCAAGAGCTGACCAGGAAAGTTCAGATGCTGGTGCGCTCAAAGCAGGAGTCCTCCTCTGATTCCTAAAATAACAATAGGTCCTGAAGAAATCGAAAGGACGATAATCGCAAAGGTGGAAATTCCGACGATACTGAATTTTTTAACACTTCGGCTAACCGAAATAAGCGAGGGATGAGCGGGCCTAATGCCAACCAGCCTCGGAAGCCAGTGTTTGGTGAGGGTGGAGAATCTCCACTGAAACAGAAGCTGGATAAGGTCTATTCCTTCAAAAGGGACAAAATTCATAAAATATTCACAAACGCCCTAAGAAACGGTTTACAATTGCCAGAATCAAAAAGACCACAAGAAGCGAATATGACTGGCGACCCCGAATATTGCCCCAATCACAGAGTGATATGTCATTGTCACGACACGAAAGAGCACGTGACTGGTCCTTGAACCATATGAAGTCTATAGGACCCCATCTGATCCAAGTAAGCCAAAAGCCCAGAAATCTAAAACCATTTAAAGAGTAATTAAGGAAAACTGGTTTTAAGAAGTAAAGAAATCATGTTTCGAAAATCAAAGTTTTTAAACAACTAAGCCGAATATGCATTTTTAAAAATGTGTAACCTTTCCTGAAAATTTCGGCAGAGTTTCCTTTGTAAAAACTGGCCCCGAACGGGGTACAACAAGAATAATATATATGAAATGATAAAAGGCATCCCCAAGCGGGAGCTAGCTCTTCGTCCATCGATGGTCACAACCACGCAAGCAATAATAATATACAATGCCAAAGGGAGAGGATCAAAACCTAAAAAGAAACTCAAACAGCCAGAAAACCGTAATACTATAAGCGCGACTCTAAGGTCGAAATAATACAACACTGTTTTCTAAGTCTGAAACAATATACAAGTTTTGGTTGATGGAATTCTAGATACAATGAATAATACATGTACAATGGCGGTTCTGATACAAAAGAACTCACCTACCCAAGCAAGTCACCCATAAGGAAGCAGTGTGCCGGAAATGCCGCTATGGAATCTGTACGGCAAAATCTGCAAGAACTGTGACACAACGGGTGTGAGTTGCCAACTCGTGAATAGAAAATATCTACAAGCAGAGATCGAATGCATGACCCATCCTAGGTCAATATGATCAGATATAAATAAACCTCAATATGAATAGGTCTGAAGCATGCAAAACTGGCAAGGTAATCTCTACGCATGAGTGTGGTGCCAAGTGCTCGTGCCAGTGCCTCAGGTAATAGCATATCATAAATGTGAGGTATGATCAATGTAATCAAATCTGCATGTACGTGGATCCCGTCCACTCGTCACGCAATGACAATAACCATCATGCATGTAAATATCATAAGTCATGTGCATGGGAATAATATGAGGATATAAACCATCTGTGTCCCTCGCGACACGTCAAAATCATGGAACCGGAGTGCCCAGCATCGACACTCGAAAACATCATGAAAACTGTCCCCAGCATCGGCACGTAAATCCTCATATATCGGGCTCCGTCAGTCCGGATCGGCCCACGGGCTCTGTCTGCGGTATCGGCCCTCGGCCCCGGCAGTACGCCCATATCCATCTATCGACTCTGGTCAGTATCCTCCGGATAACCGCCAGGTCCAACTAATCACCGGTAAGTACTCGCCACCCTGCCAGGCTCATCGTCTACTCCACGAAAAACATTTCTTGCCCCGGGGAACCATACCGGGTCCACCATGTACCCGCAATCGGCCTCATCCGCCTCCTCGAATCGAGTTTCACATGTCGCTCTCAGCACCTAGAAAACACATGGTGGACGCACTGAAATATCATATAAAGGGTAACCGGGTTTTAAAATAATTACATATTCTCTTTTTAAAACACCCACGGTTCCCAAAAACCAGAAATATCATGGAAACAACATATCTCAATGCGTATAATCAGAAAGCAGGATGTATGCGACATGTAAAGAAATGTAAGCAACATACACTGAATGCAACAATACTACAGTGTAGTGACATGGCAATTATCGATGATGAAGTGTGTGAGCCGGCAAACAAGTGTACGTAGAACATACGCATCATCGATAATGGTGCTGGTGTCCTAGCAGCATGACTGAAATATATCAACAATACAAGCGATGCAATGCAAATAGCATGAATATGCGGAATCGAATAATCAACGCAACAGTAAAGAACCTGCCTCAATAGATATATCATGCAACCTTGCCTTTTGAAATAAGACGAATCAGGGCTTTTGGTAAAATAAGGGCTACGGTGTTGTAAGAAAAGACGCGTCGTTTGAAAATATCCGTATAAACCCTTCTGCCTATCTTTAAAATATCCCCGATTCGTTAGTTTTGAAATAGGTATGACTCGGGTCTAGTGTACCGCCTACTATGTGAACTACGAACCCAACAATCAAGTCAATCGGGAGGGGTATGGAAACCACCTAAATCTGAGTCGATATACATATATATATATAGTCGGTGATCTCGCCTCAATAGTATCACGTACGATACAGTATATCATATAACATCCTCTAGTCATGAGTGCGGATCTAACATCAATATAAAGCTCGTACGGTAAATCGTCGTACGGAATCCCAATAGCTGGGTACGGGTCAATATCACATTCATCTCATCACATATCCGGTATCACTACCATCATATCACATCACAATAATGAACTCTGTCATATCGCCGAATCTCACGGCCTCAATCAAACCTCATCGACTCATCTCAATCCCATGTATCATCCTCAATCCCGTATATGAACACATAGTCCCATACCCATGTGTAGATATACACACCTCTATATGCGCACAGATAAATGAAAGAATGCATGCAAGTATATGTGTACGTGTATGTGTGGGTGCAACCACTACTCTAGGGTTTCGCACTATACTAAACCAATACATCCTTATCACCAATAATACCATTATTACTATCAATAATCCTAAACAACACATAATAAATATATGTGTGTATACGCATTTGTATACATCACCACGGACTGTGGGGGTGCTATACGCCATCCACCCGACTTCTCCCCGTAGATATAAATCTACTCACCTTGCTTCTCATGTGTCGGTGCCGATGTCGCCATCTTCATCTTCTTCGCCTCAACATCACGTAGGGTACCTACAAGTATATCACAACGCTAAAGCACATGAAAATCACATCGGAAACCAAAATAGCACACGCTACTCGCATAGGTAAGAACCTATCGACTCGCATGTAAAAACGATCAATATCCACTTGTCGTTGACGTCCAAACGCCACCCGACAGGAATGAATCACCAAATACCAAAATCCATGCTAAAACAAGTCGTAAACCATGCACCGACATAGGAAAATCAACCCAGATTTTACCCTAGATGGAATCAGTCAAAACTAGACATACCCAGGGTCAAGAATAGAGGAAATATGGCTATGCACAAAAATCGAGACAGTTCCCTCCTGCTCTGGCCGCAAATTGCGGCCAGAAGGAATTAATTGGCGGCCGAGGGAATGAGTTGGGGGCTAGGGTTTGGTGTGGTGGTTCCATGGTGCCTGCACATCTCACTGTCAACTCAGTTTTATTTTTGGGGTCTCGGGGAGATAGCAGATTCCTAATTACTATCACAGATTCACAGTTTTCCCCGATATCGATTCCGTAATTCCGTATTCTGTGTTCTAGCTTCAGGTTTGGTCCAAAATAACATCACACCAGGGGTTCTAAGGTCACCACCATCCTCAATTTCTTTTGATTTCAGGTCTAACCCTAAACCCTAACTTGATGTTTCACAAAACCACCAAACAACACCATATCGATACAAACTAGTATTGATGCCCAAGAAATGAGATACTACTCTAATAGGTGCAGAAATTACCTCCTTTGACAACTCAAGAAAATTCTTGAGTTGCTCAAAGTCCTCCAAATCCAATCTTGCTAGGTTCAATGTGTAGCTAGTGAGCTTGGGAGCAAGTTTTGTGAAGTGGGAATGGGGTTTTGGGGTTGATTCATTGTGGATTTAGGGTTTCATGAAGAGGGAGAGAGAGAGGGAGAGGGAGCAGCAACAGCTCAGTTTGAAGAGGGGAGAGAAAATGAGAAAGGAAATGATGGGGGGGCATGGGTCAAAAGAGGTTTGACCTAGACATTCTCTCTCATCCTCAAACTTACTTTTTCCTTTTCTTTTCTTTTCCTTCACACTCCAATAGTGAACCCAAAAGAACAACCATGGCAATAGAAATGTAACACAAGTGTAACAAGTGTGGAAAATGATATGTGCACATTTTTGCATAAAAAAGCTAAAAATCCAATTAGCGATTCTTAATCGCGATTAGAACTAAATTAGCATATAACTAATCTTAAAAACTTTAAAATGGCATAATTCCATAAAAATACCCTATTTATGAATTTTCCATAATTTTCCAAAAATTTTCCCCATTTATTTGTATTTAATTATACCGGAATATTAAAATATTTATTAAAATAATATTAAATTATAAAAATTCACGAAAATAATATTTTATTATTTTGGAAACGTTACAATCTACCCCCCTTAAAGAAATTCGGTCCCCGAATTTAAATTTAAAACTCCCAAATACTAAAACATTTCGATACAAATTCTAAGTCGTCGGGGCTCCGAAATCAGCAACACATAAAACGTATCCTAGCGCAATGCATGCGCATGAGTACTGAGCAGATAACTCAAAAGCAACACTCCATCAAGCATCCCGCAATCATCGGAGTCATGGTAAAGACACAAATGTCAAATCCAATACAAAACCAATATGATATAGATCAGAACTATACATGTAGACATCCAATCTATACATGTAAATAGCTGATGTAAATGCATGCCAAATCTTTTTAAGTCGCTGTGCGATGAGCGTAACACTGCACAGTGGCGGACGTTTTTCATAAGAAAATAACTATATACGTATATATATATATATATATATATCCTTTGTTTAATAGGTACGTTCCGCCATTTTGAAAACAATTTAAAAGGGTTTCCTTGTTTTTAAACGTTTCGTGTCATATCGGACACGTAGGTATATATATATCGAGACCATAGCTCGCTCTTGGAAATCCCTTCGAACTATCAATGCATGCAAAATATATCCAGGTACTTTCCTCTGACTAGTCCTGCTCAGTATAAAAACAATATCCAATATCATAAAAATGTACTGCTCCAAAAGGAATAAATCCCAAAAATGGACATAACATCACCCTGTGCGTCTGGTGCGCATGGAAATCAAAATCCATATATGTGGCATACAGGTGCACAAAACAACATCTAGGTGCAACGGGCGTGCACGAAGCATCTGTCATAGGCAACGTGTGTGCCTGACAGCCAAAAATCCGGTGCATCTGACATGCACGAAGAATCTCGATTTAGTGCATCGGGTGTGCACCAAAATCGTATCTCAAAACATGCGTCCAACATGCGCGAAAATCCAAATCGGTGCATCCATCGTGCACGAATGAAAATCTAAACCCTGCGCACTCAACATGCACGGAATCACAAAATCCAATAGCAAACGTCGAACATGCGTAAGTCCAATCGAAAGTGTCACGACCCAAAAGAGCACGTGACTGGCCCTTGAACCATATGAAGTCTATAGGACTCCATCTGATCCAAGTAAGCCAAAGCCCAGAAATCTAAAACCATTTTAAGGGTAAATAAAGAAAAATGGTTTAAAGAAGTGAAGAAAAACATGTTTGAAGTCAAGGTTTTTAAATAACTAAGCCGAATATGCATTTTTAAAATGTGAAGTCTTTTCTAAAAATTTCGGCAGAGTTTCTTTTGTAAATACTGGCCCCGAACGGGGTACAACAAGAACAATAAATATGCAATGATATAAGGCATCCCCAAGCGGGAGCTAGCTCTTCGTCAATCGACGGTCACAACCACACAAGCAATAATAATATACAACGCCGAAAGGCGAGAGTCAAAACCAAAAGAAACTCAATAAGCATGAAAACCGCAATACTACTAAGCGCGACTCTAAGGTCGAATAATACATCACTAGTATCTGAGTCTGAAACAATATACAAGTTTTGGTTGATGGAATTCTAGATACAATGAATAATACAAGTACAATGGTGGTTCTTGATGCAAAAGAACCCACCTACCAAAAGCAATTCACCCGTAAGGAAGCAATATGCCAAAAATGCCGCGAAGGAACCTGTACGGCAAAACCTGCAAGAACTGTGGCAGAACGGGGGTGAGTTGCCAACTCGTGAAAAGAAATATCTACAAGCAGAAACCGAATGCAAGACATAATCCTAGGTCAATACGACCAGTATAAAATAAACCACAAGAGTACGTCTGAAGTATGATAAGGTGGCAATGTAACATCTAGACATATATGTAGTGCCAAGTACTCAGGTAATAACATGTCATCAGTATAAGGTGTGTCTGCATGAAGTAAATATGAAGAAGTATCAAATGGATATCAATACACATATATTAGCGTCCCATTCCACTAATATTGGTGTAAGGGTATATATAACAGCGCCCTCATACCCTGTTTTATATACAAATGAAGTATGATCAATGTAAATCCAATCTGTATGTGATCAAGTCTGTATAAACGTGGAACCCGTCCACCCGTCACCCAATGACAATAAACGTGGAACCCGTCCACCCGTCACCCAATGACAATAAACATCAAGTATATAAATATGAGGATATAATAAAAGCCATGGAAATCATCATGAAACCTGTGCCTAGCATCGGCACATAAATCCTCATCCATATGGGGCTCCGTCTGCGGTATCGGCCTTCGGCCCCCGGCAGTACGGGTCAGCCCATGCCCATCTCTCAACTCCGGTCGGTATCCTCCAGATATCCGCCGAGCTCAAATACAATCACCGGTAGGTAGTAGTCCCTCCGCGAGGCTCACCGTCTACTACACAGCGAGACCGTTCTTGCCCCGGGGTACCATACCGGGTCCATCATGTACCCGCAATCGGCCTCATCCGCATCCTCGAATCGGGTTTCACATGTCGCTCTCAGCACCGAGAAAACACATGGTGGACGCACTGAAATATCATATCAAGGATAACCGGGTTTTTAAAACAATTATATATTCTCTTTTGAAATACCCACGGTTCCCAAATCCAGAAATATCATGGAAACAACATATCTCAATGCGTATAATCAAAACATGATGTATGCGACATGTAAAGAAAGGTAAGCATATCAGAAGTCATGCAACATGGAATAATAATGTGCACATGTCGAGGGAAACCGCTCTTTTAAAATGAATCAGTTTTGAAGAACATCTTGTGGTTCCCAAATCTCTAATCAAGTCAGAATCATCTAGGTTTGTGTACAGGTATAAGTGTACAACATGCCATGCAAGAATCATATCATGAATGCAACAGTACTACAGTGTAGTGGCATGGCAATTATCGATGATGAAGTGTGTGAGCCGGCAAATAGTGTACGTGGAACATACGCATCATCGATAATGGTGATGGTGTCCTAACAGCATGATAATAATATAGCAATAAACATATGCAAGCAATGCGAATAGCATGAATATGCGGAAATCAAATAATCAACACCACAGTGAAGAATCTACTATGCAAACTACAGATCTAAGTATCAAGCTAATCGGGAGAGGTATGGAAACCACCTAAATCTGAGTTGATATATATATATAGATATAATAGTCGGTGATCCCGCCTCAATAATATCACGAACGATACAGTATATCGTAAGACATCCTCGAGTCATGAGTGCAGATCTATCATCAATATAGGCTCGTACGGTAAATCATTGTACGGCATCCCAGTAGCTGGGTACGGGTCAATATCACACTATCTCATCACACCTCAGGTATCACTATCATCATATCACATAATCTGGGGTACTGATCTAAGTCTAGTACAACTGATACCATCAATATATTGCGTGTGCAAGCACATGTCCCAAGTCCCGCTAGAGATCACGTATCGTATCCCAAATACGAATCACATCAAATCACCGATCTCGCGGCACAATGCCCAACATCATCGACTCATCTCCAATGTCATCCAATATCATCAACACAGTGCAAGTATAATTAATATGCAAGGGTGTGCGTGCAGGTGTAAATCTATTCTAGGGTTCGCGACAATGGACTACACTAGTCACTTCTAACCCTACACTATCCATAGTACACCTAACTATCATATATATAATATAACAACTACGGACTGCGGGGGTTCTATACGCCATCCAACCGACTTCCCCCTGTAGATATAATCTACTCACCTGCGCCTTCATTTGTGGACGTCTCCACGCGCTTTACTTGTCGTCCTGAAGTCTTCATGGGGTACCTACACATCAAAGTATCGTATATGCGCATTAAAACCAATTCAAAACTAAAACGGCATACGAATCCCAAAACGATACGATAAGGGGCATGTAGGTTAGAACCTATGGCACGCCTTCAAAACCATCAATAAATCCTCTATATCGTCGTATAAACGCCAAATAGCCGAGGTAAAACACAAGACACAAATTCAGAATTAAGAATATGGAATACGGAAACACGAATCCAAAACAGCAACTTAGGAAATATGTTCCAGATTTCACCCTAGGTCAAATTAGACAAATCTATATATACCAGGGGTCTAATCTACAGATAAGGGAACACCAAAACCAAAACGAGCAAGTTTGGTGGGGTCCAGGCCGCAAATTGCGGCCAAACAGAATAAATCTGCGGCCGACAAAATGAGTTAGGGGTTGGGGTCTTGGTGGTAGCTTCCTGGGTGCCTGCACATGTCACTGTCCAATCAATTTTATTTTAGGATGTCTCGGGTGAAAGCAGATTCAATAAAACCTTCACAGATTTCACAATTTCTCCGATATCGGTTTCTAAATCTGTATTTCGGGTTTCAACTCTCAGGTTAGGGTCTCAATTCCAGCACTAGGGTGCTTGTATGATCTCCACTGAACTCAATTTCCCATCACAACTCATAATTTCCTCAAACTATAACTAGGTTTTCCTTAACTCCACAATATCAAACAATATCGGTTCAATCTAAACATGGGGGTATAAGAATTGCTAAAACTAATCTAATGGTTCAGAAAATAGCTCATTTGGCAACTCAAGAATTTTCTTGAGTTGCCCCTAGTGGCCAAAATCCTTGCTTTCTTGGTCCAATGTGTAGATCTTGAGCTTGTGCACACTTTTAATGAAATGAGAGTGGGGTTTTGGAGTTGTTTTAGAGGTGTTTAGAGGGCTTGAAGAGGGGAGGGAGATGAAGGCGGAGGACCAGCAGGAGGAGGGGAAGAGGGAGAGAAAAATGAAAGAAGAGATGGCTAAGTCAAAGTGAAACCATACCTCTCTCTCTCTCACCTACTACTAAATTCTTTATTCTAAACCCCTTTTCCATTTTCTTTTTCTTATTCTCTCAAAATCCTTCTCTCAAGAATAGTAAACCCAAAGTGAACCATGGCAAGAAAATGCACAAATGTGAAAAAAGTGATATGTGCATGTTTTGCACAAAAAAAACTGAAAACCGATTAGCGATTTTTAATCGCGATTAGCACTAAATTAGCATATAACTAATCAATTAAATTTAGAAATGGCATAATTCTTTTATTTACCCTATTTTAGAATTTTCCATAATTTTTCTAAAATTTTTCCCATTTATTTGTACTTAATAATACCAAAATATTAAAATATTCAATAAAATAATATTAAATTATAAAAATTCCCAAAAATAATATTTTTATTATTTTGAAATGTTACAATCTACCTCCCTTAAATAAATTCGGTCCCCGAATTTAAATTTAAACCCCCAAATACAAAAACATTTCAGTAAAAATCTAATTTGTCGGGGTTCCGAAAACATCAATACATAGCGAATATCATCAAAGTGTCCTGCTCTACTAAAAATCAATCCACAAAATGTATATATAAGAATATCCTATGCGTCTGGTGCGCAAGGAATCAAAATCCCAATATGTGCCATACATGGGCACAAAACAACATCTAGGTGCAACGGGTGTGCACGAAAAATCTGTCATAGGCAATGTGTGTGCCTGACAGCAAAATCAGGTGCATTTGACATGCACGAAGAATCCCGATTTGGTGCATCTGGCGTGCACCAAAATCGTATATCAAAACACTAAAGGTGCATCAAAACTATGCTGGAAGTGTAAATCAAATCACTGCATAAGATAGGCGTGAAATCACAATCAATAGCTCAAATGTAATAACTATGCGCAAAATATAATTATCTAGTGGGTGCATGAAACAAATATCATGAAACTCAGTCATCAAAACTAAATCATGAAAACAGAACGCCCAAAATACCGAAATCCAAAATGACGGATACGTGATAATCGAATCAAAAAATTACAAATCATAAATACCGTCGTCGGTAGCCCCTCCTTCAAGGTTGAGAAGGAGTCGGTGCATCCAATGCTAGCAGCGCAAGATATCTACTTGCCTCTTGCTCATGGTCTTGTAAGTGCACGGCGGCGCCCCGGCCGTCAATCCGACGCCGGAATGCGGAAGCGGTGATAAACTTTAATTTTGCGGACTTTGCAAACCGGCACCACCGCGCACTAAACTCCGGATCGTAACCATTAACAAGTCTAAGCTAACTAGAATACGGGTTAGAGATGTACCGACTGATCCGAGTCCTCCGGTCTTCATCTCCACTCCGATCTCCTCGCGGGATCTCCGTCCGTCTCCTACTCGTCGGAAAGGGCACCACGAAGCCGGGTACTTTTACGGGCTCCCGCCTCTATACCGAGGCAACTCGGGCGCGAAGTAGGCTACCCGACGCGTCCAAGATATGCTGTAGGTTGTAGTGTAGAACATGCTAGTCTCATTTGGGGTTTGGAGTTGCCTTTGGATGGAGGAATGAAGATTGAGCTTTGGAGGGAAAATGAAGCTATCAATTTTGGTAAGCAAAATGAGATGATCAAAAGAATGCCACACTCTCATTTTCCTCACCCCACAAAATTGTGGCCGGCCAACCCCTAAGGTGAGAATGGTGGAGGGAAAAAGAAATCAACCATACATTAAACCATGAAGGAGAGTGAGTGTAGGAGAAAAGCAATGGTGACCACATCCAAGAACAAAATCATCACAAAACTTACATCAAACCTCACCTCATATCTAATCTCATAAAGCAAAGAAAAGAAAGAAAAAGGATCTCATCATGAAAAGCCATCATGATGCCACCAATATGCAAGATACTCCCTCCACAAATGTTATTTGCACAATTGCAAATAACCCCCTCCATCGGAAAAGTCCGGCCGGGAAAGAACAAAGAAAAACCGGCCGGAGCGGAATGCAAACTGGCAACTCCAGAAAACTGGTCCCGTAATAAATTACAGGAAAACCCAATACAGTGCATACACACCCGCATCTGTATTCCGTCCGGATACAAATGCAATGAGACAAAATCTACACTGTACTAAACTAGGACCGGCTTAAGCCAAAGCCGGCTAGTAATATCCGTTCGATCCTGATCCGTGCAATACCGCACGTATCTGATCGAACCCTGCCATATAACCATACGGCCACTAGTACAAACTGTCCGATCCTGATCCGTGCAATACCGCACGTATCTGATCGGACCCTGCCATATCTCCATACGGCCTCTACAGCGTTTCGCCCGAAAGCTTGAGTAACTGAAAGTGTGGTAGACTCTAAAGACTCGTCAATACTATGGCTGTGGATTTAACCACTAGCACGTCAGAGGTATAAGCCAATACGTGACGGGCCACCAGCTATTGACCAAAAGGGACGTCGATGAGCGAACTCATCCTGACACCCTACTGAGCCTGTCAGTGACAATATCCGTGCAGTCCGGTCCGTTCGTCTATGAGTATCGCATGGCGGGCCTAGGGGGTTGGTAAAAGTCAGACCCCCAAAAGCGGTACAAGTCGTGTCGGAGTGTAGCCCAGAACACCCTGAGATACTACTGGAATACCTACCAGTAAATCTCCTTGCCTTGGCCAAGGACTTTGTGTAATGGCTCTCCTAGACACAGCACGACCTCACCCCCAATACCGGGAGAGACGAACCCCTGAAGATACGCTCACTGCCTCCATGTGGCTCGGGACTGTACCCAACTAAAACCTGTTTGCACGACTCCTTTGAGCCGTGGTAGGGTAGTAATCAAAGTACAGTGGGAACTCACACGAGACAAATGACGATCCCCAGGTCGATGAACTAACCTGCACACATGTCACCAGGGAACTGCCATCTGACGTCTGGTATATGACCAACTAGCATGTTCCCGGCGAGTCCTGTCCGGTGTACTCATAACCCAATGAGCACCTGTATACATCTTAGGTGAACCAACTGACACCAGTGGCTTGTGAGACCGGCCACCGCCCCTCGTCGGGGTCTCGACTGTATACACTAGTCTACTAATGGAGTATCGATGCCCAGTCTCGAAACTCCCACGACTAGGGACCTTTTAAGGATATGCTTGTAGACCCCCAGCTCCCACTTATATGATCGCCCTCATACTGCTGGTGGTCAAGCAAGAATCCTAGGGGCTCTATCAACGTGTAATAGCGACGTATCATGTCACCTAAAGCAGTACACGATGATAAAGGTAAACCAGATAGCAAACTATCATCTCGAGTAAGACTGTCCTACCGGGATAGGTCCTCCCTCAATCATTACAATCACGTACCTGTGACCTAATAATTGACTCTGAGGGCACTATCTCCAACAATCTCCCACTTGCACTCAAGGCTAATTATTGCGATGTCGCATACTCACAGCCCGTGTGATACCGAACATCCAACTCCTCTACTAGTCAGTCTCACAAAGCTCGTTTGCGGAACTATTGCGTTCGAGGAATAGCCTCAGTGAGTGGATCCGCTTAGTTGTTTCTTTCTATGTCTCTCTATATCTCAAGTTCGCGGAGAAAACCATCTCCCGAAAAGAGCAATACCTGTCTTAGAATGTCTGGATGTCTGATGGGACCTAGCTCATAAATGAACTCCAAATCCAAACTTCTTAGACTGTATCGTCAACTGAACTTAATCAGTATCCTGCACGCCATGCCTCCCTCAGTATTGCCTTGGACCACCTGTCCAAAATACTGCCCCTCGTCAGAAGGAAAAACTATAACTCTGACAACTTCCTTGTCGTCTATGTCACCTTGGAAGCCTGGAATGATAACTGTCTCCCGAATAAGGCTGTCGTTATCATATCCCTAGAACATCCACTTATGTTCTAAAACTGCTTCCTACCGTTTCTCCATGATTGGATTAATGTCAACTTATTGCATCTAGTGCAAGAACAACATCTGGTGTGGTACTTGACATCTCACGATTGACTCAATTGCCTGAGCAAGTGATCTGCCAATCATGCACGTCCCTCTCCCCTTTAGTCTGTAAGACACCTTTGGAGAGGGTGACTCCATTACCTGCAGGTACACTACCGTGCCAGGAGTCGTCCATCCTAAATACTCTTAGAATGCTGTCAAGTACCCTGATTGGGAAACCACCCAAATCTAGATTTAAAACCATAGATCTAGTAACCAGCATGTCTGATATAAAGTCCAAGTCCTTTGTGGAGAAACTACTGTGTGACGACCAAAGTATAACTGATTGTAGTATAGGAGTTTCTTTTCCTACTCTGTGTATATCATCCAAATACCAGGATATCACACCCTACTACCTTCTCAACAGATCCATCCCCTATTCTGATGAAGTCAAAACCATGACTGTCACGTCAGAAATAGATGATCTATCTCCGCTACATCTGCTCTAGTCTATAAATAGACATAAGCAACCTGTCCACCAATGCTTCCGCTGCTCCCACTGACTACGACAACCCTCTGGCAGAGTCATATAGACGCGCACTTCTAAAGCAAGTTTAGAACGACGCTATACTCATCCTCCTGCCGGGTCTCGCAGCCTGGAACAACAACAATGGCAAGTGTGGGTAAACAAGAATTTCCCTGTCACCGTCCTTGAGGCTACCGTAGTACCTCTCGGGTGCCTGAAGTTACCCACCTTATCTGCGGAGCGGCCAATGGAATGTCAAATCAGATTGAATCTTTAGGTTCCTTATCAAATCTTCAGTAATCGTTTGCGGTTCTGGAATCACTTCCAGTTCTACCATACTCCCACTACTGTTTTCTGAAAAATCCATTTTTAATAAAACTGTGGCGAGTCTAGAACAATATTGCTATTGTTCATCCAGATGGTAGAAAATCAACCCGCGTCATAGCCTGGGTCGACCCACAAACAGCCATTACAGAAACGTGCCTTGAGTTGTCCAGTGTCTGGTTTTAAGCATAAGCCAGACAACTCCCCGTACCTTAACAATGTTAAGATATGAACTGTACTATATCCAATATAGAAACAGAGGCACTGATTTAATTGAACCAGATTCAAATCATGCAGCTATCCCCAGTGCATGTCAACTAAATGGAAGGAGGCCGATCAGTGTTACTCAACTTAGGAATACTTCCAATTATGAGTAACCTGAAAGAGAAGCAAGATCTCTTAATCATTACTATCAACTGAATACCATACACAAGTATCTACATCTTCGATCTCTTTGAAGAATCCCGATACTTGCTATACCTGGTTCTCTACTCTATTCAAATACCAATAACTTCTCCAAATTCGGACCATGTGTTTCCACGAAACACCTGTCTAAAAACTAGAGAAGTCATAAGTAAACCGAATATAGTACGGGGACCAACCCCTCTGTCCTGATGGACCCTGGACAACATACAATACTCTGTATAAGTCCACTGAGTCTAATAACTCTTTCACTGTGTGTCGTAGATTGAAAACTGTACTTATGGTTAAGAAGAATTACACCGCTGTTTAATGCTCCTTACCTAACCATCCACTGATATAGGTAAATGTCGTCGACATAATATCAAAAGGTATATCTCACTCTATAAAAATAGACGTACAGATATATCAATTTGAAATTGGTGCACAACAGCGGATATTCAAAACCAAGTATTTGCCGACCGGCAAACAGCCCAGGTGATTTCCTCAAATATCACCGATTACAACGAATCCCGATATAATGAGGATAATCACCCAATTCCCAATAACTTACTCCCACTCATCATCTGTAAAACCATACAGATGTGAGAATCGTACCTGGTAAATACATACCCTGGAGTAAGTATCTAATCGGGAAATCAGTTTTCCTTTAACATTACACAGTTGAACTGAAACATTGAAATGTTTCGATGGGGTATCCTGGTATTCCTAGTAATGCCTCTTCCATCATCCAGATTCACAACTATAACCGTATAATTCTTTGCCACCTCTCCATATGCCTTCATATGTCTTTAGTTTTTACCTTCTGCACACCCCTTTAGGCCAATTGGTTTTCTTCCTTCCCTACCGTTTGGCACCAGCCTATGGTTTGGAAGAAGACTATCCAAAAAGCATAAAGGGTGTACTGTCCTAATCCTAGGAGCACTCGCATCGCGAGAGAAGGTGAAGATAAAAGACACCTGAATGTACTTTATTCCTATTTCTCCTGGACCAGAATCCATCCCCGAACTGGAACAAGTTCCTTTCGAGTTCGTATATAACCATACGATGGAGTATCCAATAAAATGGGATCTTCGTAGTGATACGGAGTGTCCTGGAGAAATACAAAAGTGATGTGGGATTGGTAACGAAATATTTGGTTTGGTCGTGAATATCTGTTGCAATTTACTTTGCCCTCTTACTGATCCCTTGTTTTGTCTGAACTTAATACCTTCTGCACACCATCGTTATGCTAATTGGTTTTCTTCATTCCCTACCGGTCGGCACCAGCCTATGGTTTGGAAGAAGACAATCCAATTTGCGTAATAGGTGTACTACCCCTAAACCAAGGAGTACTCGCAGCCTGAGAGAAGGTGAAAAGAAAAGACAACTGAATAGTCCTATCCGTTTTCTCCAGAACCGGAAACCATCCTCGAATTCCTTCGAGTTCGTATCTAACCATACGATGGTTTTGTCCAATGGAAGTGGACGTTCGTAGCAATACGGGGTGTCCTGGAGAAAAGGGTAAAAGTAGGAGTGGCAATGAGGTCTGCAACTCTGACAATCCAAAAACCAGTGTTAAGTAGGTTCGGTCAACTTGGTCACTGAGTCAAAGTCTAGGGTCGGGTCAATGGTCGCTGCCAGAGAGAGAGAGAAAAGAAACACTCAGCGTGCACTCTAACCTAGATCAGAATGGTTACCAATTTATCTAATCTGGAATCCTCCCACTGTACCTCAAATTCTCCTCCAAACCTGAAAGAAGAATTAGTCGGGGTCACCCGAGGAGTAAACCAACTCATCAGTGGGAATCGGGATCCAACTCTCATCGCACGATAACGTGACGGAATCCGCTCACGGTATCACACTCCAGAATGTATGCGCATATCTGGCAAGTTTCAGTACTTTTGAAACTCCCGATGTGATTTCTGCCCCATGCTCTTATGACCTTGACTTTGGCCAACATATCATAAGTCACATGTCAAGTTCTACCCGTCATTCTCCAGGTTAATTTGAATCCACCCGTACATACCCTTGACTTTGGCCAAAATGGCAGTACGACTGTCCCAAACCAACGCATCTATCTATGCTGCATATGAATACCCTAATAGCTACCAATCACTGTGCCTTGACTTTGGCCAACATACACAGCTTGAATACTATTGACCACCCATATGAAACGACGGAGGGCTACGAATGGTTTCTGGCGAAAACCTTTAACGTAATGAACTTGATATCGTTGAAGGAACGGATAGCTTTTTAGAAAATATAGTGACGAAAACCTTTACTAAAGAGGTCACTCCCGGTGAAGGGATCTCGGCTCTTTCCCCGTAGAATGGGGTGCAGGATATCCCAAATGAATACCACGATGCAAAGCAAAAGTAATCGGCTATAGTGAAGTTAATGCCCTGACGCAAACTTTTGTCCAAGGGGTCACTCCCGGTGAAGGGATCTCGGCCCTTGCCTCGTCGACTGAGGAGCAGGATATTCCAAATGAATACCACGATGCAAAACAAAAGTGAACGTCCTTGCAATAACAGCTTTTTGAAAAATGTTCCAACAACATCAGATTAGGTTTGTTTTTAACTTGCATTGATCCGAATCAATGCAGTCCCATCAATTGATCACACCAAAAAGAACGAAAATATACTGATGTACGTATATGCCATCCGCATTCGCCACTGGGTCCCGTCATTACCCGTTAGGTTAGCTTACTAACGACAGAGCGGGGACTGGACTAGCGCGGATGAAAAACATATACAACATCTACTAATATATATACCAATATATTATATTTCGCTCAAGGCGTGAATAAAATGTGCAACATCACAGAAATGTACAGCATCACAGAAACAATACAGATATCTGGGATCCCCGGGTTTCACAGAGCCACTACTGAAACCCGACGTTCCCCTGGTCGTGTGGATAGCCTGTGCAATGAAATCCTAGACCCCTACGGGCGCGGCAAGTCACCCGCCAAAACCTGAAGCGAGGCAGCCCCCTTCAGCTCTGTGAATGGACCACCCAGCACTCCACGGAATCCGGCAACTTGGGCACCCCTCCTGGGTCAACCTGTACCCCCTACGAGTGCGGCGAATAGCCCGCCAATCCCAGAGTGAAGCCCCCTCCGTCTCAATGCCATGAGATGCGGGCTTGTTGCCTTCTAGAACCCGGCTATCCGTGCACCCCTCCGCGGGGTAATCCTAGTACAGAATGTAAAATATACATACACCGGGTACATCGACCGCAACCAGGTTGTGCCCCAAAAGAATAATACAAACTGGCAGTGACGGCAGTCCACATGTCGGACGCTCGCCCCGCAATATCAAATGTACATAATACAACAGCACAGTACTAGCATTGCATCCAGGCTATCCCCCACGACCGATCCGCAACATCACAGCATAAACATAGAACATCAACGTGAAAGTCACGTTCGCAAATCCGTCTAACCGGGCTATAGCAGTTAGACCGGATTTACCGATCGAGTGACATTCACGGTCGCAGATATAATGTAAATACTGTGAAAAATGTGTTTAAAATATCCGATCGATCAAAAATTAACAAGTGGGCCCTCAATCAAAACTGTAGCACTTACAGAAATCCTGGGTCCAATTTTAATATTCCAAACCCATATTTTAAGCCCATAAGGCCTCTGAAAAAATTTGGTGAAGTGATGTGAATAGTGCGCGGCGGAAGGGCCGCACAAGGGGGGGTTTCGCGGCGGTTCCGCGCTCCAACTGTGGAGTTACTTCGTCAAATTTTTACAGAACTCTTAGATTTTCCAGTACATCAATATTTTACAACCTGAAAAATTTTTAGACTTCAAAAAATTTCAACAGAAACTGATGTGAAGGAAAAATACGGTTTTTGGAATTTTGGTCGATCGGAACTGCGAAACACATCAAACGAAGCTAGACGAAGTTAATGGCGAGGCGCTGATACCACTGTAAGTGCACGGCGGCGCCCCGGCCGTCAATCCGACGGCCAAACGCGGAAACGGTGGTAAACTTAAATTTTTGCGGACTTAGCAAAACCGGCACCACCGCGCACTAAACCCCGGATCGTGCCATTAAACTAGTCTAAGCTATCTAGAGAGGGGGTAGAGAAGTATACCATACGATCCGAGTCCTCCGGTCTTCATCTCCACTCCGATCTCCTCGCGGGATCTCCGTCCGTCTCCTACTCGTCGGAAAGGGCACCACGAAGCCGGGTACTTTTACGGGCTCCCGCCTCTATACCGAGGCAACTCGGGCGCGAAGTAGGCTACCCGACGCGTCCAAGATATGCTGTAGGTTGTAGTGTAGAACATGCTAGTCTCATTTGGGGTTTGGAGTTGCCTTTGGATGGAGGAATGAAGATTGAGCTTTGGAGGGAAAATGAAGCTATCAATTTTGGTAAGCAAAATGAGATGATCAAAAGAATGCCACACTCTCATTTTCCTCACCCCACAAAATTGTGGCCGGCCAACCCCTAAGGTGAGAATGGTGGAGGGAAAAAGAAATCAACCATACATTAAACCATGAAGGAGAGTGAGTGTAGGAGAAAAGCAATGGTGACCACATCCAAGAACAAAATCATCACAAAACTTACATCAAACCTCACCTCATATCTAATCTCATAAAGCAAAGAAAAGAAAGAAAAAGGATCTCATCATGAAAAGCCATCATGATGCCACCAATATGCAAGATACTCCCTCCACAAATGTTATTTGCACAATTGCAAATAACCCCCTCCATCGGAAAAGTCCGGCCGGGAAAGAACAAAGAAAAACCGGCCGGAGCGGAATGCAAACTGGCAACTCCAGAAAACTGGTCCCGTAATAAATTACAGGAAAACCCAATACAGTGCATACACACCCGCATCTGTATTCCGTCCGGATACAAATGCAATGAGACAAAATCTACACTGTACTAAACTAGGACCGGCTTAAGCCAAAGCCGGCTAGTAATATCCGTTCGATCCTGATCCGTGCAATACCGCACGTATCTGATCGAACCCTGCCATATAACCATACGGCCACTAGTACAAACTGTCCGATCCTGATCCGTGCAATACCGCACGTATCTGATCGGACCCTGCCATATCTCCATACGGCCTCTACAGCGTTTCGCCCGAAAGCTTGAGTAACTGAAAGTGTGGTGGACTCTAAAGACTCGTCAATACTATGGCTGTGGATTTAACCACTAGCACGTCAGAGGTATAAGCCAATACGTGACGGGCCACCAGCTATTGACCAAAAGGGACGTCGATGAGCGAACTCATCCTGACACCCTACTGAGCCTGTCAGTGACAATATTCGTGCAGTCCGGTCCGTTCGTCTATGAGTATCGCATGGCGGGCCTAGGGGGTTGGTAAAAGTCAGACCCCCAAAAGCGGTACAAGTCGTGTCGGAGTGTAGCCCAGAACACCCTGAGATACTACTGGAATACCTACCAGTAAATCTCCTTGCCTTGGCCAAGGACTTTGTGTAATGGCTCTCCTAGACACAGCACGACCTCACCCCCAATACCGGGAGAGACGAACCCCTGAAGATACGCTCACTGCCTCCATGTGGCTCGGGACTGTACCCAACTAAAACCTGTTTGCACGACTCCTTTGAGCCGTGGTAGGGTAGTAATCAAAGTACAGTGGGAACTCACACGAGACAAATGACGATCCCCAGGTCGATGAACTAACCTGCACACATGTCACCAGGGAACTGCCATCTGACGTCTGGTATATGACCAACTAGCATGTTCCCGGCGAGTCCTGTCCGGTGTACTCATAACCCAATGAGCACCTGTATACATCTTAGGTGAACCAACTGACACCAGTGGCTTGTGAGACCGGCCACCGCCCCTCGTCGGGGTCTCGACTGTATACACTAGTCTACTAATGGAGTATCGATGCCCAGTCTCGAAACTCCCACGACTAGGGACCTTTTAAGGATATGCTTGTAGACCCCCAGCTCCCACTTATATGATCGCCCTCATACTGCTGGTGGTCAAGCAAGAATCCTAGGGGCTCTATCAACGTGTAATAGCGACGTATCATGTCACCTAAAGCAGTACACGATTATAAAGGTAAACCAGATAGCAAACTATCATCTCGAGTAAGACTGTCCTACCGGGATAGGTCCTCCCTCAATCATTACAATCACGTACCTGTGACCTAATAATTGACTCTGAGGGCACTATCTCCAACAGGTCTGGCATCCTCTGACTTTGGGTCCTTATCTTCTCTGCGGATTACCTATCTCACAGTCAATCGGCTCATCGGCCCTGTCAGGTGTGCTAACGGGGACGATTCCGTTCTGGCACTTCTCTGGTCATCTCTCGATCAATCCTCACGACCACTCATAAAGCAGCATGTCACTGGCGTCGGCCTCTGGTTATCTGAATACACATCACACATCTGATCCTGGGTGCAAACATCATTGCAGCAATGTCCTGGAAGGAATCCTGCTCAAGGTCTCTTCCGATCTTGCCTATGCCGATCTGTACGGAGGCTGGCTCTCTTGCATAATCTCTTCTCACTCGATGGACATCTGTGTCCTCAGCACAACATTTTCTCGGAAATTGGTCGCATTCCAACGCCTCTGTAAGCATATCAGGTCTCTAGTCTCGACGGGAAGTAATGACAGCTCGTGAGCGTCTCGCGTGAACCTCTGGTTCCACTTGTCTCTATCGTCGTCCACTATGATGTCACGCTATGCTATCTACGCACTGCACTGTTCTCGGCCACGGTCAATCCGAAATCTATCGCACGGACTCGAAATCGCGTACTCCGTAGCTTCATCATTCTATATAAGGTGTCTGGCTGAACAGGTCCTCGGGAACACGTCCCAACCATCGGAGGAATACTCAATACTCGCCCGTCCTTGATCAATTCGCAACGCATCTGGGTAAAGTCCTTTATCCGAACCTGTTCAACTACCTTGTCGACGATGCCGAACTCTGGCCTGCTGAGTGTGCGCAAAATGACCACCCCTGGGTCTAGGTCTCCTCGTATCGTATTCCAGAAAGGTCCTGTCGAGGTTTCTCTCTCAAATCTCATTCCTGCCGAATTGCCCGGAAGTCATCATCCATTGCTGAAGCTAATTCTTATTCCGGAACGGCTGCATACTTATCGCGCTTCTTTCTGGAAGATATATCCATACACAACGCCTCTGGGTGCGTAACACATCTCTGATGTCAGCGGAGTGGGACGTCATCTCGTCGAAATCTCTTGCGAACTCTTTTCTTCACTCTGCTTCAATGTCGACTGATTCGGACTCGTCTCAACGTGGCTGCATGGATTGTGCTCCAACGGCTATACTCGTATCTGGAGTCTCCCAAGCAATGCATCCCATCACATGATATCCGAAAGATGTCGAATCATTCGATCGACTCGTCAGAGCCTTATAATCCCCCAAGAGATCAACATCTTGAGTACAGTTTAATAGTATCGAGTACATGCCATAGCGTCGGTGGTCCAGCCGTAGAAGGGCAAACCTAAGCCTCACTAATGGCGCTGCGGAACTGCCGCAAACCCTAAGGTTCAAAGGCTTTCACACGGTCATTAAGTCGAGTTAGGGTTTCATTCTTCTAGAGGGTCCATGGAATCGCCTGCATGTCTTTGCGTATACTTTAAACTTGGAAAAGGGGCTCCGAACATTCGATCGTCTCCATCGACTCTCAACGAACCTGCGTGAAGCCGTCTCTAGCTGGAAACAATCTATCTGATGACCTCGCATCGGGGTAAGCGAACGAACCACGTGTCCTAGTCATTCACCCTCGGTGACTAGCGACTTCCATCATATCTCTAAGTATATACTCATGCTGCAGTAGCTCCAATCATCTGGGCGATATCTCGTCGTTTGCAGCAACAACTGGCTCATTCGTCTGTATGCTGAACAGCGCCTCAATCCTCCAGGAAAGGCGATACATTGGCGGTCATCTCTGAATCGGTCTGCTCTAGATCTGAGTAAGACTCTCCACACTGGAAATCTTCAACTCAACTGGGCCCGCTCCGGCGCATAAATCGGACGAATCACCTTCGTCTCTCAATCGGGTAGACTAGCTATCATCTGTCTCATATCTTCCTGAAAGCTCCGGCAATCACAGCTTGTAAGCTCCGGAAGCGACATCCTGTCAATCTCAGCAACAGCTGGTCCATCTGTCTGCACGGTAGGCGACATCATAATCTCGGAGGTATGCTGTACATCAACAGTCCTCTCTCAACTGGCAGCTTTAACAATGGCCCGATCATCCGGTGCAAGACCAAGCACTCGCCTCCACTAGAGGTCACAATCACCAAAACTAACTCGAGACGTTCCCCTGTCACCAGAAAACACAATGGTCGGCCCTCGTACCAAATGAGCTTGCACTGACCATAACCCTAGCAGCAGCCCAAACTGCGCTCAACATGGCGACAGGAACCTCAATCGAGTATCGAAGAGAGCAGATCAATGGCAAGAAGAGAACAACAGATCCAGAGTGGATACATGATCATAAGGAGGAACAACATCAATGAAGGTATGATCAAGAAACTAATAGAATCGAGGATCTCAAATGGATGTATAATCATGAATAGAAAGAGAGTCACTGATCTCGAAAATATGTACATCCTAAGGTTCCTTAAGCGGAGTGGCGTGTCGTAAGTATGCCGCGGAACATACCCACGGTACGTCACTCTACTTTAGTCACCTATTCCATCAACCAAGGGTCATCCTACACGACGAAAGTTCGGGTCTAATACCCCCACGACTAAGTCTAAGTTCCGTAAGGTCAAGCCTAAGTTCCGTATATATATAAACGTCCTAGGCTCCACATAGTCAAACTTAGACTCAAACCAAGGTCAACCTAGCGCTCTGATACCAACTTTGTCACGACCCAAAAGTGCACGTGACTGGCCCTTGAACCATATGAAGTCTATAGGACTCCATCTGATCCAAGTAAGCCAAAGCCCAGAAATCTAAAACCATTTTAAGGGTAAATAAAGAAAACTAGTTTAAAGAAGTGAAGAAAAACATGTTTGAAGTCAAGGTTTTTAAATAACTAAGCCGAATATGCATTTTTAAAATGTGAAGTCTTTTCTAAAAATTTCGGCAGAGTTTCTCTTGTAAATACTGGCCCCGAACGGGGTACAACAAGAACAATAAATATGCAATGATATCAGGCATCCCCAAGCGGGAGCTAGCTCTTCGTCAATCGACGGTCACAACCACACAAGCAATAATAATATACAACGCCGAAAGGCGAGGGTCAAAACCAAAAGAAACTCAATAAGCATGAAAACCGCAATACTACTAAGCGCGACTCTAAGGTCGAATAATACATCACTAGTATCTGAGTCTGAAACAATATACAAGTTTGGTTGATGGAATTCTAGATACAATGAATAATACAAGTACAATGGTGGTTCTTGATGCAAAAGAACCCACCTACCAAAAGCAATTCACCCGAAAGGAAGCAATGTGCCAAAAATGCCGCAAAGGAACCTGTACGGCAAAACCTGCAAAAACTGTTGCACAACGGGGGTGAGTTGCCAACTCGTGAATAGAAATATCTACAAGCAGAAACCGAATGCAAGACATAATCCTAGATCAATACGACCAATATAAAATAAACCACAAGAGTACGTCTGACGTATGATAAGGTGACAATGTAACATCTAAACATGTATGTAGTGCCAAGTACTCAGGTAATAACATGTCATCAGTATAAGGTGTGTCTGCATGAAGTAAATATGAAGAAGTATCAAATGGATATCAATACACATATATTAGCGTCCCGTTCCACTAATATTGGTGTAAGGGTATATATAACAGCGCCCTCATACCCTGTTATATATACAAATGAAGTATGATCAATGTAAATCCAATCTGTATGTGATCAAGTCTGTATAAACGTGGAACCCGTCCACCCGTCACCCAATGACAATAAACATGGAACCCGTCCACCCGTCACCCAATGACAATAAACATCATGTATGTAAATATGAGGATATAATAAAAGCCATGGAAATCATCATGAAACCTGTGCCTAGCATCGGCACGTAAATCCTCATCCATATGGGGCTCCGTCTGCGGTATCGGCCTTCGACCCTCGGCAGTACGGGTCAGCCCATGCCCATCTCTCAACTCCGGTCGGTATCCTCCAGATATCCGCCGAGCTCAAATACAATCACCGGTTGGTAGTAGTCCCTCTGCCAGGCTCACCGTCTACTACACAGCGAAACCGTTCTTGTCCCGGGGTACCATACCGGGTCCACCATGTACCCGCAATCGGCCTCATCCGCCTCCTCGAATCGGGTTTCACATGTCGCTCTCAACACCGAGAAAACACATGGTGGACGCACTGAAATATCATATCAAGGATAACCGGGTTTTTAAAACAATTATATATTCTCTTTTGAAATACCCACGGTTCCCAAATCCAGAAATATCATGGAAACAACATATCTCAATGCGTATAATCAAAACATGATGTATGCGACATGTAAAGAAAGGTAAGCATATCAGAAGTCATGCAACATGGAATAATAATGTGCACATGTCGAGGGAAACCGCTTTTTTAAAACGAATCAGTTTTGAAGAACATCTTGCAGTTCCCAAATCTCTAATCAAGTCAGAATCATCTATGTTTGTGTACAGGTATAAGTGTACAACATGCCATGCAAGAATCATATCATGAATGCAATAGTACTACAGTGTAGTGGCATGGCAATTATCGATGATGAAGTGTGTGAGCCGGCAAATAGTGTACGTGGAACATACCCATCATCGATAATGGTGCTGGTGTCCTAACAGCATGATAATAATATAGCAATAAACATATGCAAGCAATGCGAATAGCATGAATATGCGTGTAACATTTCAAAAAAAAATAAAATATTATTTTTGGGAATTTCCAGAATTTAATATTAATTTTTAATGAATATTTTGATAGTCGGTATAATTAAATACCGATAAATGGTGAAAATTCTGGAGAAAATTATAGAAGTTCTAAAATAGCTTATTTTGTGGAAATATGCCATTTTGCAGTTTTTATGATGGATTATATGGTATTTTAATGTAATCGCGATTGAAAATCGCTAAGTTGTGTTTTTGGCTTTTTGTGCAAAATGTGCACATGACGCTTCTACATTTGTTACACTTGTTCTTATTTTGGACTCATGACAAGCCTAGGGTGAACCATGGTTAGATGACCATGATGACTTGAACCAATTAGTTATGATATTGGGCTTAATTAGGGACCTTTAGCCTTGTTATGGGTAATTAGGTGGAAGTTGACTTGTGTCAAGGAGAGAGAGAGAGAGAGAGAGAGACAGAAAGAGAGCCATGATGGTTGAGATCTTATTTGGAGAGAGAGAAGGGAGGCTCCTAGGTTTTGTCACAATCACCCCATGTCATTTCAAAGCTTTTTCCTCTCAAACACCCCCATCTCTCACTCACTTACCCACACCATTATATACTACAAAGTTAGCCCTCAACACAACACAACCACAGCAGCACCTGCATCAGCCAAACCAGTCCCATACTATCTACAGCAGCTGCATCAAAACCCCTCATTTCAGCCACAGTAGCCTCCTTGTAACCAACAACAGCAGCTATATCCACAAAGCAATAGCAGATGCTGCTGCAACAGCAGCCACATCAGCACATCAACCCCAATTCAACACCTTTCAGCCCCATTTTATAAACCATCAGCAATCACTTCAGCCACCAGAACAGCCCCTACACCTACAGCCTTATTAGCTGCTGAAATCTGGCATTTCAGCCATTGTATCTGCATCAGCCCCCCCATCAACAACTTCAATACAACAGCATCATCACCTTTGCAAACTCCAGAAACAACCCAATTGCATCAGCTGCTACAGCTGCAGGAAACAGCTCCTAGCATCATTGTAACAACTCCAAACTTCACCACAAATGCCTCAAAACCCTTCATTAGCTGCTACTTCATCAACAACAAAAAAAATAGAAAACAGAAGCAGCAGCAGCTTGAGTAGCAGCAACAACAACAAGCAGAGCCAGCATCAGCCTCAGTTGCAATAGCAACTTCAGTCCCGGGGCACCCCAGCAGCACCAACCCCCTCCACCTTCCTTCATCCTCTCTTCTCCTTCATTCCAGGACCCCCTTGAGGTATAATCTCACATCCCAACTCAGTTCTCGCTCAGTTCTGGTTAGATATCTGAAAGTTACTGTTTTATTGTGATTTAGTGCTAGTTTAGGCAAAACTTGAGTGAGACTTGACCAAGTGTGGTTTTGATCGTTAGTATAACCTAAATAGGTGTAGTTGAGACCAGTTAACCCTAGAATACCCCAAATTTCCAGTAAGTTACCAGAGTTGCTCGACTTGGCGTATTTTGGCATTTTTGTCGATTTTTGAGACCTTTCTGAAACCTGCTTTCACCCGGGACCTACTAGGGAAAAATAGGCATGTCAGTGAGCTGTGCAGGCACCCTGGAACCACTACCCAAAGCCCTAGCCACCAATTCCAAATCCCAGCCGCAAATTTAATCCTCCTGGCCGCAATTTGCGGCCAGAGCAGTATAAAACTGCCTCGTTTTGCGTGCACAACCCCTTTTCATGTAAAAATTGACCCCCGGTATGTGTAGTTTTGACTGTTTCCTGTTAGGGTAAAATCTGGGTCCATTTTCATGAGTTGGCGTATGATTTACGACTCGTTTTCGTATGGATTTTGTTATTCGATGATTCGTATCTGTCGGGTGTCGTTTGGACGTCAACGACAGCGGATATTGGCTGTTTTTGCACACAAGGCCACAGGTTTTTACCTATGGGCGTAGTGTGCATCATTTTGGTTTCCGACATGGTTTTCATGAGTTTTAGCGTGTGATATCCTTGTAGGTACCCCACGTGGCGTCGAAGCGTTGGAGATGCAAATGGCGATATCGGCACCGGCACACATAACAAGGTGAGTAGATTTATATCTACGGGGAGAAGTCGGGTGGATGGCGTATAGCACCCCCGCAGTCCGTGGTGATGTATACGGATGCGTATACACACCAACAATTTATTATTTATTGTTGGGATAAATTATTGATATTAAATGGATATTAGTATATTGGATTGGTGAAAGGTTACGAACCCTAGGGTAGTGGGTGCACTACACATACATACATACACGTATACATATATACTTGCATACATCCTTGTTCATATGTGGTTATGGGATTCTATATAGATATGTGTTCACATGAGATTTGAGGATGATACATGGGATTGTTTTGAGTCGATGAGTTGATCTGAGATTATGATATCGGTGATATGACCTATTATGACGGTAAAACTCATAATTAAGATACACCTTGATACTTTAGAGGATTTTGGGAATGATGATGCCATAGTAATAGTGACATATATATTATGTGATCGACATGTGATTATGATATACGATGGGATATGATATGATATGTCAGGATACTTATGATAGGCCGCCTTGGGCGATGTAAACTCTTGTGATGATATATGAGGATAGTATCGATATATACTAGACTGTCGATCAGTAGTCAGATCTCGATTATGTTGATGATGTTAGCATTGTACTAGACATAGGTCAGTACCCAGATTATGATGATCTTGATAAAGAGAATACTTGAAGAATGACATGATAAATGTGATATTGACCCATACCCGGATTTGGGGATGTCGTACGACGGATTTACGTACGAGCTGTATTTTTATGTTTGATCCGCCTACTTGACTTGGGAATAACCAATTATAGAGATATGGTATCGGATGTGATATGATCGAGGCGGGATCACCGACTATATATGTATATTTATATGTATCGACTCAGAGGTTAGGTGGTTTCCCTTACCTACTGTTAGCTTCAGCTCAGCCTTGTAGTGGTGTAGCTATGTGACTTTTATGACATTAGATGCAGTTTAGTGGTAATGGTGTTCAGTATTTCAGCTCCCGCATATTAATATTGTTGCTCTGCATCGCATACTGTTGTGATTCATATTCTATTATTGATATCCTGCTGCTAGGACACCAGCACCATTACCGATGATGCGTATGTACCACGCACACTTATTTGCTGTCGCACACACATCTTCATCGGTAATTGCCATGTCACGTACACTTAGAGAATATTATTGCCTGATTTAGCTTGTTAGCTAGTAGTGACATGATATTAGTGCATTGCCTTATATGCCAGCTTGACATTGTAGCTATTGCTTGTCACATCATGCATACTGTTGTTCATTATATGCCGCACTCATGGATTCTCATGCTTATATTCATGGTTTACATACTATTGATGATTCGGATTTCCATGATGTTTTTCTGGATTTGGAGGAAAACCGTAAAACATATATATACTGCTTTCTCTCTTTTTAAATAAATGCGGTTTTTCCATGATGTTTGAGTCGTCCACCATGAGTTTTGCTGATGGATTTCGAGACCGGATTCGAGGAGGCGGACGAACCGTTTCGGGTACATGGTGGGCCCGGTGCGGTACCCCGGGGCAAGAAGATCGCAGGAGATGGCGTTGAGCCTGGCAGGGGAGCATGACCGACCGGTGATATTATCCGACACGTCGGATATCCGGAGGATACCGTCGTAGTCATGAGATGGATGGTAGGGGCCGATCTGGACTGACGGCGCCCTGGATGTTATGATTGAGACATTGAGATTTGAGATATTGAGGTACAGAGATTGTGATACAAAGATATCGAGACATTGAGATTTATGATTTGTGCCGATGCTAGGCACTGTTTTATGCTGATTTCATTATGATACCTCATTTTAAAGTACAGAAATCTCACAACTTATGAAAGCAGTTTTCTTCAGTACATGCATTCTGTTTCATGCATTCATACATCATTCATATGATATATTGTCACCTGATGCTCTGACTTGTACACATGGGTTTACATTTGGGTTAGATATTTACCCTAGGCATGGTTAGAGATTGCTGGTTATATATTTGAGGATTATATATATATTGATCGTATGACCTAGGATTGCGTCATACATGCGATTTCTGTTCGTAGATCTTTTTCTACTCACGAGTTGGCAACTCACCCCCGTTGTGCCCCAGTTTCTTGCAGGTGTTGCCGTACGGATTTCATTACGGCTTTGCGGGCACTGTACCTTTCGGGTGACTTACTAGTAGGTGGGTTATTGTATCTTACCCATCATTATACCTTGTATATTATATTTCAGTTGTATCTAGAAGTTCCATCAACCAAAACTTGTACTTATTTGAGATAGAGACCAGTGATGTTTATTCTTTCGACCTTAGAGTCGCGTGTTATATTTCTTTGGGTTTCTTGCTGGTTGAGTTTCATTTCTGTTGTGATCCTCGCCTTGAGGCGTTGTATATTATGTTGCACATAGGTTGATTTGATTTGGTTCTTCCTATTCTCTATTGCTTCTCTTGGTTTGGATTTCTGGGTTTCGGCTTACTTAGCATACGTACGCCTTGAGACGTTCGTAGTATAAGTGCCGGTCATGTTCCGTACTTTTGGGTCGTGACAAAGTTGGTATCAGAGCGTTAGGTTTTACCTTCGGAGTATAGGATGACCCTTGGTTGATGGAATAGGTGACTAAAGTAGAGTGACGTACCGTGGTATGTCCGCGGCATATTTATGATACGCCACTCCACTTAAGAAGCCTTAGGATGTACATTTCCTTGCTCAGTATCGTATCCCTTCCTGATCTAGCTTCATCGGTACCAGTTATGGTTGTGCTGCCACGATTACGGGCAGAGAGAACTACGGTTAGAGTTGCGGTCAGTATGAGCTCGTCACGAACAAGGACTGACCAGGGCGTGATTTTGGCGACACATGATTGCAGAGATGTGTCTTTTGATTGTGTTCTCGCGCCATGAGCGTTGGATGGATCGCTGTATGAGATTACTCGGACGTGCGGATCAGCACCAGAGGATTGAGCCACTGATAGAGGCCGGCCAGATTTTGATGACCGTTGATATATTGCTCATTCATGATGATTGCGGCACTGTTCAGCATGCAGATAAGTGAGCCAGTCATTGCTGCGAACGAAGAGCTATTACCCAAGATGTTGGAGCTATTGCAGTACGAGATTGTACTAAGAGATGATTAGAAGGTCGCTAGTCACCAAGGATAAATGACTAGGACTTGTGGATTGTTCGCTACCCCGATGCGAGGTCATCAGATAGATTGATTCTAGCTAGAGACGACTTCATGCGGAGATGTTGAGAGTCGACAGAGCTGATCGAATGTCAGTAACCTATTACTCCAAGTTTAAAGTACTCGGAAAGACATGCAGGCAATTCTATGGTCCCTCTAGAAGAATGAAACCCTAACTCGACTTAATGACCGTATGAAAGCCTTTGAACATTCGGGTTTGCGGCGGTTCTGCAGCGCCATTAGTGAGGCTTGGGTTTGCCCTTCTACGGCTGGACCACCGATGCTGTGGTATGTACTCGATACTATTATACTGTACCCAAGATGTTGAGCTCTTGGGGGATTATGAGGTTTTGACGACTCGATCGGATGGCTCGACTTAATTCGGATGCTAGGTGGCGAGATGCATTTCTTGGGAGACTCCAGATACGAGGATAACCATTGGAGCTCAGTCCGTGCAGCCATGACGAGGCGAGTCCGAAGCAGTCGACATTAGAGGAAAGTGGAGTAAAGAGGTTCGTGCCAGATCCAGATGTGACGACGTTCCACTCCGCCGACATCAGAGATGCGATGCGCATGCCAAGGCAGAGTACTGGATATACCTTCCAGAAGGAGTCGCGATGAGTATGCAGCCGCTCCGGAACAAGAAACAGATATGGTAAAGGACGATGACTTCCGGACAGTTAGGCAGAAACGAGATTTGGGAGCGACCTTGAGCAGGATTCCTTCCAGGACACTGCTGCAATGATACTTGCACCCAGGATCAGACGTGTCATGTTCAATCAGAGAACCAGAGGCCGACGCCAGTGATATGCTGCTTTACGAGTGGTCGCGGTGATTGACTGAGGAATGACCAGAGAAGTGCCAGAACGGAATCGTCCCGTTAGTACACACTTGACAGGGCCGATGAGCCGATGGATCGAGAGATTGGTAATTCGCAAAGGAGACTTGGACCCAGGAGTGGTCATGTTACGCATACCAGTAGGCCAGAAGTCATGATCATCGATGAGACATCCCACTAGTGACCATGACAGTTGGCCCGAGATCCTTGGAGGATGCGCTTGAGCGGAACTATTCCGCCATACTTGATTTCGATGTTTTGGGTGATTTATTCGCATGGTTTGATTTTGATGATTGAGGATTTACGATTTCTTTTGCACAGTTGTTGCACTTGGTATCGTTTTCGTGCTTTGGTTTCACGTGTTTGTGATTTTATGGTTTCAGACATTGGAGTTGATTTTGTGCGTATGCACGCACACGATTTGGTTCCTGCACTCTGTATAGTTTATGTATGCTTGCAGTGCAGTGACATGTATTTCGTGCACTTGGATGCACTGGACTTCGATTTCTATAGTGATGTTCGATATTCGCTTTGTGCATTTTATGCACCTGATTGGATTTGGCGCATGTTGGGCGCCTGTTATGAGATGCGATTTGGTGCACACCAGATGCACTAAATCGGGATTTTTCATGCATGTCAGATGCACCTGACTTTGCTGTCAGGCACACATGTTACCTATGACCGATGTTGTGTGCACACCCGTTGCACCTTGATGTCGTTTTTGTGCACCAGCTTGGCACATATATGGATTTTGATTTCCGTGCGCACCGGACGCACAGGGTTTTCATATGCACTTTTGGATTGATTCTATGGGGCAGTATATTTTTATGATATTGCGATTGATTTTCGTACTGAGCAGGACTGATCAGATGACAGTGCCTGGATATATTTTGCATGCATTGATAGATTTCAAAAGGATTTCCAAAGGCGAGCTATAGTCTCATTATTTACATACGTGTCTGATATGACACGAAACGTTTAAAACGAGGAAAACCCTTCTAAATTGTTTTCAAACGGCGGAACGTGCATATTAAACAAAAGATATATTCACATATGATTATTTTTTTATAGAGACGTCCGCCACTGTGCAGTGTTATGCGCATTGTGCATCGATTTCAAAGAATTTGGCATATATTTCCTTAAGATATTTACATGCACGGATTTGGTATTTACATGCATAGTTCCGATTATAGCATATTGGCTTTGCCTTGGATTTGGCATTCGTGTTTTACCTTGACTCCGATGATTGCGAGATGCTTGACGGAGTTTTGATTTCGAGTTATCTGCTCGTTACTCATGCGCATGTATTGCGCTATGATGCGTTCTATGGATTGATGATTTCGGAGCCCCATTGACTTGGACATTTTATTGAAATGTTTTAGAATTTGGGAGTTTGAATTTAAATTCGGGGATCGAATTTCTTTAAGGGGGGAAGGCTGTAACATTTCAAAGAAAAATAAAATATTATTTTTGGGAATTTCCAGAATTTAATATTAATTTTTAATGAATATTTTAATAGTCGGTATAATTAAATACCGATAAATGGTGAAAATTCTGGAGAAAATTATAGAAGTTCTAAAATAGCTTATTTTGTGGAAATATGCCATTTTGCAGTTTCTATGATGGATTATATGGTATTTTAATGTAATCGCGATTGAAAATCGCTAAGTTGTGTTTTTGGCTTTTTGTGCAAATTGTGCACATGACGCTTCTACACTTGTTACACTTGTTCTTATTTTGGACTCATGACAAGCCTAGGGTGAACCATGCTTAGATGACCTTGATGACTTGAACCAATTGGTTATGATATTGGGCTTAATTAGGGACCTTTAGCCATGTTATGGGTAATTAGGTGGAAGTTGACTTGTGTCAAGGAGAGAGAGAGAGAGAGAAAGAGAGCCATGATGGTTGAGATCTTATTTGGAGAGAGAGAAGGGAGGCTCCTAGGTTTTGTCACAATCACCCCATGTCATTTCAAAGCTTTTGCCTCTCAAACACCCACATCTCTCACTCACTTACCCACACCATTATCTACTACAAAGTTAGCCCTCAACACAACACAACCACAGCAGCACCTGCATCAGCCAAACCAGTCCCATACTATCTACAGCAGCTGCATCAAAACCCCTCATTTCAGCCACATCAGCCTCCTTGTAACCAACAACAGCAGCTATATCCACAAAGCAATAGCAGATGCTGCTGCAACAGCAGCCACATCAGCACATCAGCCCCAATTCAACACCTTTCAGCCCCATTTTATGAACCATCAGCAATCACTTCAGCCACCAGAACAGCCCCCCTACACCTACAGCCTTATTAGCTGCTGAAATCTGGCATTTCAGCCATTGTATCTGCATCAGCCCCCCCATCAACAACTTCAATACAACAGCATCATCACCTTTGCAAACTCCAGAAACAGCCCAATTGCATCAGCTGCTACAGCTGCAGGAAACAGCCCCTAGCATCATTGTAACTACTCCAAACTTCACCACAAATGCCTCAAAACCCTTCATTAGCTGCTACTTCATCAACAACAAAAAAAATAGAAAACAGCAGCAGCAGCAGCTTGAGTAGCAGCAACAACAACAAGCAGAGCCAGCATCAGCCTCAGTTGCAACAGCAACTTCAGTCCCGGGGCACCCCAGCAGCACCAACCCCCTCCACCTTCCTTCATCCTCTCTTCTCCTTCATTCCAGGACCCCCATGAGGTATAATCTCACATCCCAACTCAGTTTTCGCTCAGTTCTGGTTAGATATCTGAAAGTTACTGTTTTATTGTGATTTAGTGCTAGTTTAGGCAAAACTTGAGTGAGACTTGACCAAGTGTGGTTTTGATCGTTAGTATAACCTAAATAGGTGTAGTTGAGACCAGTTAACCCTAGAATACCCCAAATTTCCAGTAAGTTACCAGATTTGCTCGACTTGGCGTATTTTGGCATTTTTGTCGATTTTTGAGACCTTTCTGAAACCTGCTTTCACCCGGGACCTACTAGGGAAAAATAGGCATGTCAGTGAGCTGTGCAGGCACCCTGGAACCACTACCCAAAGCCCTAGCCACCAATTCCAAATCCCGGCCGCAAATTTAATCCTCCTGGCCGCAATTTGCGGCCAGAGCAGTATAAAACTGCCTCGTTTTGCGTGCACAACCCCTTTTCATGTAAAAATTGACCCCCGGTATGTGTAGTTTTGACTGTTTCCTGTTAGGGTAAAATCTGGGTCCATTTTCATGAGTTGGCGTATGATTTACGACTCGTTTTCGTATGGATTTTGATATTCGATGATTCGTATCTGTCGGGTGGCGTTTGGACGTCAACGACAGCGGATATTGGCTGTTTTTGCACACAAGGCCACAGGTTTTTACCTATGGGCGTAGTGTGCACCATTTTAGTTTCCGACATGGTTTTCATGAGTTTTAGCGTGTGATATCCTTGTAGGTACCCCACGTGGCGTCAAAGCGTTGGAAATGAAAATGGCGATATCGGCACCGGCACACATAACAAGGTGAGTAGATTTATATCTACGGGGAGAAGTCGGGTGGATGGCGTATAGCACCCCCGCAGTCCGTGGTGATGTATACGGATGCGTATACACACCAACAATTTATTATTTATTGTTGGGATAAATTATTGATATTAAATGGATATTGGTATATTGGATTGGTGAAAGGTTACGAACCCTAGGGTAGTGGGTGCACTACATATACATACATACATACACATATACATACATACTTGCATACATCCTTGTTCATATGTGGTTATGGGATTCTATATAGATATGTTTTCACATGAGATTTGAGGATGATACATGGGATTGTTATGAGTCGATGAGTTGATCTGAGATTATGATATCGGTGATATGACCTGTTATGACGGTAAAACTCATAATTAAGATACACCTTGATACTTTAGAGGATTTTGGGAATGATGATGCCATAGTAATAGTGACATATATATTATGTGATCGACATGTGATTATGATATACGATGAGATATGATATGATATGTCAGGATACTTATGATAGGCCGCCATGGGTGATGTAAACTCTTGTGATGATATATGAGGATAGTATCGATATATACTAGACTGTCGATCAGTAGTCAGATCTCGATTATGTTGATGATGTTAGCATTGTACTAGACATAGGTCAGTACCCAGATTATGATGATCTTGATAAAGAGAATACTTGAAGAATGACATGATAAATGTGATATTGACCCGTACCCGGATTTGGGGATGTCGTACGACGGATTTACGTACGAGCTGTATTTTTATGTTTGATCCGCCTACTTGACTTGGGAATAACCAATTATAGAGATATAGTATCGGATGTGATATGATCGAGGAGGGATCACCGACTATATATGTATATTTATATGTATCGACTCAGAGGTTAGGTGGTTTCCCTTACCTACTGTTAGCTTCAGCTCAGCCTTGTAGTGGTGTAGCTATGTGACTTTTATGACATTAGATGCAGTTTAGTGGTCATGGTGTTCAGTATTTCAGCTCCCGCATATTAATATTGTTGCTCTGCATCGCATACTGTTGTGATTCATATTCTATTATTGATATCCTGCTGCTAGGACACCGGCATCATTACCGATGATGCGTATGTACCACGCACACTTATTTGCTGTCGCACACACATCTTCATCGGTAATTGCCATGTCACGTACACTTAGAGAATATTATTGCCTGATTTAGCTTGTTAGCTAGTAGTGACATGATATTAGTGCATTGCCTTATATGCCAGCTTGACATTGTAGCTATTGCTTGTCACATCATGCATACTGTTGTTCATTATATGCCGCACTCATGGATTCTCATGCTTATATTCATGGTTTACATACTATTGATGATTCGGATTTCCATGATGTTTTTCTGGATTTGGAGGAAAACCGCAGAACATATATATACTGCTTTCTCTCTTTTTAAATAAATGCGGTTTTTCCATGATGTTTGAGTCGTCCACCATGAGTTTTGCTGATGGATTTCGAGACCCGATTCGAGGAGGCGGACGAACCGTTTCGGGTACATGGTGGGCCCGGTGCGGTACCCCGGGGCAAGAAGATCGCAGGAGATGGCGTTGAGCCTGGCAGGGGAGCATGACCGACCGGTGATATTATCCAACACGTCGGATATCCGGAGGATACCGTCGTATTCATGAGATGGATGGTAGGGGCCGATCTGGACTGACGGCGCCCTGGATGTTATGATTGAGACATTGAGATTTGAGATATTGAGGTACAGAGATTGTGATACAGAGATATCGAGACATTGAGATTTATGATTTGTGCCGATACTAGGCACTGTTTTATGCTGATTTCATTATGATACCTCATTTTAAAGTACAGAAATCTCACAACTTATGAAAGCAGTTTTCTTCAGTACATGCATTCTGTTTCATGCATTCATACATCATTCATATGATATATTGTCACCTGATGCTCTGACTTGTACACATGGGTTTACATTTGGGTTAGATATTTACCCTAGGCATGGTTAGAGATTGCTGATTATATATTTGAGGATTATATATATATTGATCGTATGACCTAGGATTGCGTCATACATGCGATTTCTGTTCGTAGATCTTTTTCTACTCACGAGTTGGCAACTCACCCCCTTGTGCCCCAGTTTCTTGCAGGTGTTGCCGTACGGATTTCATGACGGCTTTGCGGGCACTGTACCTTTCGGGTGACTTACTAGTAGGTGGGTTATTGTATCTTACCCATCATTATACCTTGTATATTATATTTCAGTTGTATCTAGAAGTTCCATCAACCAAAACTTGTACTTATTTGAGATAGAGACCAGTGATGTTTATTCTTTCGACCTTAGAGTCGCGTGTTATATTTCTTTGGGTTTCTTGCTGGTTGAGTTTCATTTCTGTTGTGATCCTCGCCTTGAGGCGTTGTATATTATGTTGCACACAGGTTGATTTGATTTGGTTCTTCCTATTCTCTATTGCTTCTCTTGGTTTGGATTTCTGGGTTTCGGCTTACTTAGCATACGTACGCCTTGAGACGTTCATAGTCTAAGTGCCGGTCATGTTCCGTACTTTCGGGTCGTGACAATGCGGAAATCAAATAATCAACACCACAGTGAAGAATCTACTATGCAAACTACAGATCTAAGTATCAAGCCAATCGGGAGAGGTATGGAAACCACCTAAATCTGAGTCGATATATATAGATATAATAGTCGGTGATCCCGCCTCAATAATATCGCGAACGATACAGTATATCGTAAGACATACTCTAGTCATGAGTGCGGATCTATCATCAATATAGGCTCGTACGGTAAATCGTCGTACGGCATCCCAATAGCTGGGTACGGGTCAATATCACACTATCTCATCACACCTCAGGTATCACTATCATCATATCACATAATCTGGGGTACTGATCTAAGTCTAGTACAACTGATACCATCAATATATTGGGTGTGCAAGCACACGTCCCAAGGCCCGCTAAAGATCACGTATCGTATCCCAAATACTAATCACATCAAATCACTGATCTCGCGGCACAATGCCCAACATCATCGACTCATCTCCAATGTCATCCAATATCATCAACACAGTGCAAGTATAATGAATATGCAAGGGTGTGTGTGTAGGTGTAAATCTATTCTAGGGTTCGCGACTATGGACTACACTAGTCACTTCTAACCCTACACTATCCATAGTACACCTAACTATCATATATATAATATAACAACTACGGACTGCGGGGGTGCTATACGCCATCCACCCGACATCCCCCTGTAGATATAATCTACTCACCTGCGCCTTTATTTGTGGACGTCTCCACGCGCTTTACTTATCGTCCTGAAGTCTTCATGGGGTACCTACACATCAAAGTATCGTATATGCGTATTAAAACCAATTCAAAACTAAAACGGCATATGAATCCCAAAACGATACGATAAGGGGCATGTAGGTTAGAACCTATGGCACGCCTTCAAAACCATCAATAAATCCTCTATATCGTCGTATAAACGCCAAATAGTCGAGGTAAAACACAAGACACAAATTCAGAATTAAGAATACGGAATACGGAAACACGAATCCAAAACAGCAACTTAGGAAATATGTTCCAGATTTCACCCTAGGTCAAATTAGACAAATCTATATATACCAGGGGTCTAATCTACAGATAAGGGAACACCAAAACCAAAACGAGCAAGTTTGGTGGGGTCTAGGCCGCAAATTGCGGCCAAACAGAATAAATCTGCGGCCGACAAAATGAGTTAGGGGTTGGGGTCTTGGTGGTAGCTTCTTGGGTGCCTGCACATGTCACTGTCCAATCAATTTTATTTTAGGATGTCTCGGGTGAAAGCAGATTCAATAAAACCTTCACAGATTTCACAATTTCTCCGATATCGGTTTCTAAATCCGTATTTCGGGTTTCAACTCTCAGGTTAGGGTCTCAATTCCAGCACTAGGGTGCTTGTATGATCTCCACTGAACTCAATTTCCCATCACAACTCATAATTTCCTCAAACCCTAACTAGGTTTTCCTTAACTCCACAATATCAAACAATATCGGTTCAATCTAAACATGGGGGTATAAGAATTGCTAAAACTAATCTAATGGTTCAGAAAATAGCTCATTTGGCAACTCAAGAATTTTCTTGAGTTGCCCCTAGTGGCCAAAATCCTTGCTTTCTTTGTCCAATGTGTAGATCTTGAGCTTGTGCACACTTTTAATGAAATCAAAATGGGGTTTTGGAGTTGTTTTAGAGGTGTTTAGAGGGCTTGAAGAAGGGAGGGAGATGAAGGAGGAGCAGCAGCAGGAGCAGGGGAAGAGGGAGAGAAAAATGAAAGAAGAGATGGCTAAGTCAAAGTGAAACCATACCTCTCTCTCTCACCTACTACTAAATTCTTTATTCTAAACCCCTTTTCCATTTTCTTTTTCTTATTCTCTCAAAATCCTTCTCTCAAGAATAGTAAACCCAAAGTGAACTATGGCAAGAAAATGCACAAGTGTGAAAAAAGTGATATGTGCATGTTTTGCACAAAACAAACTAAAAACCGATTAGCGATTTTTAATCGCGATTAGCACTAAATTAGCATATAACTAATCAATTAAACTTCGAAATGGCATAATTCTCTAATTTACCCTATTTTAGAATTTTCCATAATTTTTCTAAAATTTTTCCCATTTATTTGTACTTAATAATAACAAAATATTAAAATATTCAATAAAATAATATTAAATTATAAAAATTCCCAAAAATAATATTTTTATTATTTCGAAATGTTACAATCTACCCCCCTTAAATAAATTCGGTCCCCGAATTTAAATTTAAACCCCCAAATACAAAAACATTTCAGTAAAAATCCAATTTGTCAGGGTTCCGAAAACATCAATACATAGCGAATATCATCAAAGTGTCCTGCTCTACTAGAAATCAATCCTCAAAATGTATATATAAGAATATCCTATGCGTCTGGTGCGCAAGGAATCAAAATCCCAATATGTGCCATACATGGGCACAAAAAAACATCTAGGTGCAACGGGTGTGCACGAAAAATCTGTCATAGGCAACGTGTGTGCCTGACAGCAAAATCAAGTGCATTTGACATGCACGAAGAATCCCGATTTGGTGCATCTGGCGTGCACCAAAATCGTATATCAAAACACTAAAGGTGCATGAAAACTATGCTTGAAGTGTAAATCAAATCACTGCATAAGATAGGCGTGAAATCACAATCAATAGCTCAAATGTAATAACTATGCGCAAAATATAATTATCCAGTGGGTGCATGAAACAAATATCATGAAACTCAGTCATCAAAACTAAATCATGCAAACAGAACGCCCAAAATACCGAAATCCAAAATGACGGATACGTGATAATCGAATCACAAAATCACAAATCATAAATACCGTCGTCGGTAGCCCCTCCTTCAAGGTTGAGAAGGAGTCGGTGCATCCAATGCTAGCAGCGCAAGATATCTACTTGCCTCTTGCTCACGGTCTGGCGTCCTCTGACTCTGGGTCCTTATCTTCTCTGCGGATTACCTATCTCACAGTCAATCTGTAAGTCCACGTTGCCCACCCCGGTACTTGCGGGGAGGCGGAAAACGGAATAAAAATCAAATTTTTATCAACTTAGGCAACATGGACTGGACAAAGAAGGATCTTTGCTAAACAAAAACAAGCTAAAGCTAACTAGAAACTAGCTAAGTGCTAGAAAGGTTATACCTTGGGCTTTATGTCCTCTCCTTGCTCCTTGGAGTGGTGGAAGGAGGTCACCTTAGTCGTCTTCTCACGTCGAAGAAAGATCCACCCGAAAGCCTCGACCTTTGGCTTCAACTCCAAGCTAGAAGTAACTAGGGTGCAAGAAGTGCTAATCCTTGAACCCTAGATGAGAGTAGAGATTATCAAGAAAGGATTTTTCTCAAGCTCAAGTGTTTCTCAACACATGAGAGGGGAGAGCTTGAGGGAGAGGAAGAACAAGAGAGAGAAAGTGAATAATAGAATGAGAGAAAATATGAAGCATTCTCACATATATGTGTGAATTATTGTAATTAGATAATTAGCTAGATAATTGTCATGGTTAATCAAGATATGACCAATATCATTTCATTTTTAATGCAATTTGCAAGGATCAAAGAGCATCTTCCAAATGAAATGATGATGGTCAAAGTGTCAACCTAGGTCAACAAGTCAAGGAGGTCAACAGGTCAACAACCATAACCATGCACAATTATTTAAACTAATATCAATTAACCATAATACACACATAAGCATTAGGGTTAATAAAATGACAATAGTCATTAACCCTAATCAAAGTCCTCTCCCTCTGTCTCAAGCAACTCTGCATACGCACCCGTATTCGTAATCCGAGGAACACGAATACAAAGAGATAAAACCAATCCCAAATCATATAATAGGACCCGGCTTAAACCAAAGCCCGCTAGTATAAGCTGTCCGGACAGCAAACGTGCACAAGTGCACGGATGTGAACGAACCCTGTCGCAAAACTATGCGACCTCTACTCATTTTACCTAAAGGCGAATAGCTCTCTGTATGGGACTCTAAAGACTCGACACTACGCTGGCAGTGGGTTTAACCACAGACCGCAAGCGGCACTAGCTGTACGTAACGGTCCCCAGGTAGATGTCGATAAGAAGACTGACGAGGTGAACCCCATCTGAACTCCTACTGAGCCTGTATGTGACAGTCTCCGTACAGTCCGGTCTGTTCGTCTGATACATCGCATGGCGGGCCTAGGGGGGCGGTGAACGTCAGTCCCCTAATAGCGTTACAAGTCGTGTCGGAGTGTAGCCCAGAACACCCTGAGATAACACTGGAAACCTACCAATATATCTCGCTTGCCCTGGCCAGGGACTACTCGTGTAATGGCTCTCCTGGACACAGCGCGATGTCAACCCCCAATACCGGGAGAGACGAATCCTGTCTAACCGTCACTGCCTCCAAGTGCTTCGGGACTGCATCCAAAAACTACCTGTTTGCACGACTCCTTTGAGCCGTGGTAGGGTAGCAATCAAAGTGCAGTGGGAACACACTCGAGGCGAAGTGACAGTGTCAAGTCAGCGGACTAAGCTGTACTCATGTCACCTGGGAACTGATAACTGACGATAGGTATAATACCAACCAACAGTTCCCGACGAGTCCTGTCCAGTGTACTCGTAACCTAACGAGCACCCGCATACTATCTCAAGTACGACGTACTGACGGCTGTGGGACAGACCGTCTCCCACGCTGGGATGAGAAGCGCATACGCTAGTCTACTCCGGAGTATCGATGCCCTGTCTCGATAGTCCAACAACTAGGGACCTGTATAAGGATGTGCTTATAGATCACCCAGCTCCCACGAGTGTGAGCACCATCACAACGCTGGTAATCAAGCAAAGATCCTAAGGGCTCTACTAATATGTATATCAGCGATATGCTAAAAGAAACACATGCACATATTAAAGCAGAGACAAACCAAGTAGCATACTACCATTTCAAGCAAGATTGTATATACAACTGTGAATATCCCAAGCTTCCATCAAGTAATATACAAACTAGTATGATACAGTAATAGCCTCTAGGGCATATACACTAACAATCTCCCACTTGCACTAAGGCCATGTACTGGCGTATCGAAGACCTATCATCTCGATCAGCCGCTCGAACTGAGTCTGGGGCAAGGCCTTGGTGAATGGATCTGCTGTGTTATTTTCTGAAGCAACCCTCCGAACCTCGATCTCCTGGCGATCCACGATCTCCCTGATCAGGTGATACCGCCTCAAGATGTGTCTGGATTTCTGATGGGACCTGGCTTCCTTCGCTAAAGCTATAGCCCCGTTGTTGTCGCAATACAGAGGTATTGGGTCAACAATGGACGGAACCACCTAAAGTTCTTTCAAGAACTTCCTCATCCAGACAGCTTCTTTTGCGGCATCAGATGCAGCGATGTATTCCGCTTCCATAGTCGAGTCAGCAACGGTTTCCTGTTTGGAGCTCTTCCAACACACCGCCCCTCCATTGAGGGTAAAGACAAAACCCGACATGGACTTGGAATCATCCTTGTCACTCTGGAAGCTGGAGTCAGCAAAGACCTCAATCTGGAGGTCTTTTCCGCCATACACCAAGAACATCTCCTTAGTCCTTCTCAGGTACTTAAGAATGTTCTTTACCGCTATCCAATGTTTCTCCCCAGGGTTTGACTGATACCTGCTTACCACACTCAGTGCATAAGCCACATCTGGTCTGGTACACAACATCGCATACATTATAGAGCTTACCGCAGAAGCGTAGGGTATAACAGACATGCGATCCCTCTCCAAATCAGTCTTGGGAGACATCTCTTTAGAGAGGGTGATCCCGTGACAAGCCGGTAGATTACCGCGCTTGGAATCTTCCATACTGAATCTCTTCAGTATGGTCTCGATGTACCTGGACTGTGAAAGTCCTAATATCCTCTTGGATCTGTCACGGTAGATCCGGATACCCAGAATGTATGAGGCATCACCCAGGTCTTTCATGGAGAACCTGTGTGACAAGAACCCCTTGACAGATTGTAGCATAGGAATGTCATTTCCTATTAAGAGAATGTCATCCACATATAAAACGAGGAATACCACAGTTCTCGCTACAAATCTACAATAGATGCATGGTTCATCTGGATTTTTGATAAAGCCAAATTCTTCGACCGTCTCATCAAAACAGATGTTTCAACTCCGCGATGCCTGCTTTAGTCCGTAAATGGACTTAAGCAACTTGCACACCTTTCCGCTGCTCCCACTCTGAATGAAACCCTCTGGCTGTTCCATATAGACACACTCCTCTAAATGTCCATTTAGAAAAGCTGTCTTTACGTCCATCTGCCAAATCTCATAATCGTGGAAGACAACAATGGCAAGAAGGATCCGAATGGATTTCAGCATAGCTACTGGAGAAAAGGTTTCGTCATAGTCCAAACCAGGTCGCTGACGAAAACCCTTTGCTACCAGTCTAGCTTTATAGGTCTCAACCTGTCCATCTACACCAATCTTCCTTTTGAAGATCCACTTGCATCCTACGGGTTTTACCCCATCTGGAGCAATGTCCAACGTCCATACTTTGTTGGTGTACATGGACTCCATTTCGGTCCGCATTGCATCCAGCCATTTTACCGAGTCGACGCTCTGAATGGCTTGCTGGAAGCTAGTAGGCTCATCACAATCTATGATGCAATCCTTTCTATCGCCGTCAATGAGAAAACCGTAGTATCTCTCGGGCGGATGAGACTGCCTACTACTCCTGCGGAGTGGCGTGGGAATGTCCTGATCTTTCGAACCCTCTGGTTCTACTAAGCTTTCAGTAATAGCTCGTGGTTCTGGAATTTCTTCCAGTTCTATTGCGCTCCCACTTATTTCTTTTTCTATGAACTTGTGTTCTAGAAAGTGGGCATGGCGAGAAACAAAAACCTTTTGTTCCTCTTCGCAATAGAAGAAATATCCCTTGGAGTTCTTTGGATATCCCACAAACTTGCACTGTACTTGTTAGTTGTATGTATGCCCTGGAGGCCAGTATTGTACAGATGTTGTATATTATATTGGATGCTTGGACATATATTGAGATGACTTTCTTGCTCGATATGATAGTATGCTATCTAGTTACTCTTTATCTTAACATGTACACTAGTCTCTTTATACTGTCTTATAGTTACATATTGGTAAAGCCCTTAGGATTTGTGCTTGACTACCTGGACTATGATGCAGATCATACTAGTGGGGACATGGTAGTCCATAAGTACATCCTTCATGGTCCCTAGTCGTGGGTGTATCGAGACGGGGCATCGATATACCAGTGTAGACTAGCGTATACGCTTCTCGACCCATGTGATGGGCGATGGATGATCCCATATCCATTGGTGTTTGACATCAGAGATGGTATACGGGTGTTCAGTGGAGACTGAGTACACTGGACGGACTCGCCGAGAACTCCCAGATGGTATTATACCTCACGTCAGATGGCAGTTCTCAGGTGACACTTGTACAGGTTAGTCTGTAGACCCGAGATCGTCATAGAGGCTTGTGTGATTCCCACTGTGCTTTGATCTCCACCTTACCACGTCCATGAGGGCGTGCAAAATGGTGGTCTTTGGGTACAGTCCTGAGTCACATGGAGGCAATGAGCGATAGGAGGGGTTTCGTCTCTCCCGGTATTGGGGGTTGATGTTGCGCAGTGCTCGATTGGCCGTAACAGGGAAGTCCCTGGCCAGGGCTGATCAGAGATTTGCTGGTAAGTGTTACCAGTAGTTTCTCGACCCGTTACGAGCCTCACATCGGCACGACTTATCGGGTTATTGGGGTCTGACGTTTACCACCCCTAGACTTGATATGCGACATATCAGACGAAGAGACCGGACTGTACGGTAAGTGTTACTGATCGGATTCGCAGGAGTGTGAGCGGGCTAGCTCGTCGATCTTCTGATCGCTCAATACCCGGGTGGCCGTTACATTTAGCAGACCGCTTGCGGCTTGTGGGTGCTTGATATGATCATCATCTGCTACCGGCGTATTGACGAGTCTTTAGAGTTCTACACAGAGGTTTCCTGGTTCAAGCGAAACGAAATAGGAGTGCATATGAGATATGTGCGGGACCGAGAATAATGCGTGTATGTGATACCGTATTTGATTCTCGCGATTAATGTTTCGATTGGTTGTATATGATATAACCTAGTTATCGAATTGAAGATCGATTCGATAAGTCGATACATTGAATACTAGTCGGTCATGTGCGACATGACCGGATCATTGAATCAAGTGTTGATTTAATGATTTAATGTATAATTGTATATTTGATATATTACTTTGCATTAACTAGTATTGGTTCACTTTAAACGGATTTTTCTCACTTGATGCACATTGTATATGTGATATGCTTTTGTGCACATGATTGTATCATGTTTGATGATGCATGTTGACTTGACTATGTGTAAAAGAATTAAACCATGGTTATGAGAGTGGTTAGGGTTTATGATTTATTCACTTATTATTTAATCCATTCTTTATTTATTAATTGGTTTTATGAAAATAAAATGGTTTCATTTATCATGAAGAATGGTGAAGCTTCATGAAGCATTTTCTAATGATGCTATTTTGTCTTCATACTTAAACCTAACCACTCCCACTAACCATGGTCAATTCTCTACACTTGACCATGGTTAGGATATGATAAATATCATTTTCTTTTCTATTTTGAAAAAAAAAAGTTTTTTATCATATTCTATCATCTTCTTCTTCTTCTTCAAGCTTGCTACTTTAATGGCAACTTGAGATCTAGTAAGAGAAATCCAAATCTAAAGTGAACCCACCTCCTATTTCTTCATCCTCTACCTTTTGCCAAGTGGTTTTGGGTGTTTTCTTCACAAGTTTCACTACTTTGTGAAGTCGGAGCTTGAGCTTGTGCAACCTCGACGTAGATCGTCTTTGACACGAAGCCGACGACCTATTCCGCACGTTTCTCCGATGAAGCCGTCACGAGAGTCCAAGGTTCAAGATGGACAGCGAGAGGACGCCCTCGTGGAGCTGAGGAAGTAGAAATCCGGATCTACAAAGGTTGTAGCATCTAACTTCTAGTTAAATAGTTAACTAGTTTCTTGTTTCGCCTAAACATCTAGTCTAAGATCCGTAGTCTAGGGTTCCTCGGCACCATTTTTTTTAAATTGGCATGTTCGATGCCTTGTGAGACCTCACTAGAGTGCCTAGGAACCTTTCACTGGTATCAGAGACTAGCTAGAGCCTTAGGCGAAGTCTAGACGGAGTTTGAAACCCGGACGAACCGAAAACCCAACCCCAAAATAGCTCTCTGGAAATTTTTCAAATTTGTGGTATTTTGTCAATTAAAAATGCTTAAAAAATTCAGCAATGAAATCTAAGAATTACGATGCAAAAAGTTTCCCATGAACAGTGTTTTGTGCGGCGGAACCGCGGCAGAAGCATGGCTTCTGCGGCGGTTCCGCGGCTCTTTGATGACGTCAGCCATATTTATTTGCACAGTAATTCCTGATAAATTGTTCTGAGTTTTCTGGGAATTTTAAATTGACTTCAGAGTAGAGTGTTCTGGGGTTGTTTAGGGAATCGACGATTCGATCGGATTATCGAACTTTGTCTAAGTGTTTTCTGGATATTTTTTTGAATATGTTAAAAAGTTCGACCGGATATAAATACCCAATCTTTCCCCTGCCAAAAATATCCAAGTGTTGGATTATTGTGTGGTTTAAGGACGTTCTGAGTAGTGCAAGTAACGCGATGGTCCCTCTAGAAGACAAAAAACCTTAACTCGATTATGTGACCGTCTTGAACTGCCCTTTGAACCTTCGGGTTTGGGGCAGTACGGCGTGCCACATGTGAGGCGTTGGCTTGACCCTTCTACGGCTGGACCGTTGGTACTGAGGCATGAAATGAATGTTTTTGAACCTATTTCATGTGTTGATCGGTGTCGGGAAAACTTGGGTGTTCGAATGTTCGATCAAAAAGTTTAATATATTCTATTTGTCCGGAATTGGATACAATAATTGGAATTCACAAGTAGTTATGAGATAACTGAATGAATGTTATAAATCTAGCAATTTAGTCCCATATGATATTGAAAAGAGTTTTCGATAATGAGACTAAAATGCGGGATTTATATCTGTTAGGCATGCGATGTCTAAAGAGGTTGCGGATTCCAATTGTTGTAGTTTTACACTTTCTTTTCTGTGACCGTAAGTGTAGTATGTTCTATATCGCCGGTTTCGTTGCTATACGTCAACGACAATTGGGGTATACATACTTACTTACGTTGATGACATGTGATGTTATGTGTTGCTGGATATGTTATATTGGATCGTCGTGTTTGAATAGCCGGGGTTTTTTATGTGAGATGAGTGTTTTTCATTTTCATTCATGTAAAAACTTGTATGTAATATTCTTTTATTTGGGGCACTTCCAGGTAGCGGAAGTTGTCACCCTTTGTATATTATTTACTTTTCCGCATTAGGATAGACCCAAGGAGGGGAGCACAAGTAACCGGGTTCTGGGGTCCAGTGGGAGACCAACTCGAGGAGTCGAGTCCGGGTCTCCTAACCCTAGAATTGGCAGGGTTGCTTGCCGCTCTCGTAGGGGTCTAGGGGTGTGGGATTGGCTATTCATCACGACCGTGGAATCCGTGTTTTATACTTGCTCGTATTGAAAACACGGACGTCCTAGTATATCCAATATTTCATATGTTCATTCTGCTGCGATATCTGTGTTGTGACTCTGTGATGGATATAGTATATAGTATATATGATATATTATATAGACGTTACTTATGTTTTACACCCGCGCTAGCCCTGCCCTGCTCTGTCGTTAGTTACCTAACCTAACGGTGCACGAGGGGACATCGAGGCGAATGCGGATGGCATAAGTGTACGTCATATCTATCTGTGATGTTTAGGTATTTAAATGATGGGACTTCATTAATGTGATTAATGAAAGATAAGAAACCTAAGATGTTGTAGAATCAAATTTTAAAATAAAACGGGTAGCTACAGTTCTTGCTTTGCACAGCGGTATATATGATATACCCTGCACCTTATTCGATGAGGAAAGGACCGAGATCCCTTCACCGGGAGTGACTCCTTTAGCAATAACTGGCAGATGCTACACACTCGGTTTGCTTTTGACTGCTTTTTGGGTTTTTGCTTTGCACAGCGATATATATGATATATCCCGCACCTCATTCGACGAGGAAAGGACCGAGATCCCTTCGCCGGGAGTGACTCCTTTAGCAAAACTAGAAAAGCCTCAAAATCACTCCATTTCAAAACTTCATTTGATTCTACAACGATATCAAGTTCATTACGCAATAGGTTTTCAGAAAAACCTGCGTAGCCCTCCGTCATTTCAGATAGGTTACATATAGTATTCGTGCTACATTTATTGGCTTTCGTCAAGGTGTAGTGTGCGGTAGCTATGTGCTGTTTATCTGCTGCATATGATGCGACTGGATTAGGGTAGTCGTACGGCTTTGTTGGCTTTCGTCAAGGGTCGTGCGGGTGGGTTTAATTCAGTCAAGAAATGTACGGGTTGAACTTGACTAGCGGGCTGTGGTTTGTTGGCTTTCGTCAAGGTCATAGCACGCTAGGGGCAAAAGCATTATCGGGAATTTCAAGTGTTGAAATTTGCAATGAGATTGCATACCTTCTATGAGATAGTTGGATCCCGATACCCACTGTGAGTAAGAGTTACTCCTGGGAGAGTTTTACACATTGCAATTAGCTGATCAAGTAGGTGTCTAGAAAGGTGTCAACGGGGTTACGCCTCTGGGAAAACGAGGTTTACATTAATTAGGTTCGTGCGAAAGCACGGGGGACCTCCCTCAAAGTACCGACACTGGCCTGGCTGAAAGATTGGCGAACTTGTAGTGTGTAATTAATCCCGGCTAGTCTTTCCTTTTAGGGTTTGGAGGAATATTTGATAAAAAGCAGTGGGAGCCATCCTGATTAGATAAGATAATAACCAATCTGATCTTGCACGAGCATACGCTAAAGTGTTTTCTTCTCTCTCTCTCCAGGTAGCGACCATTTCATGCCCTAATGAAGATAATAATATGGATGTATTGACCGAACCCGCATGTTATACTGTGCTGGGGAACGTTGGTTCCGTTCTTTCTTATAAGTGTTATAGGAATGAACAGGATATAGGGGAATACCAAGATTCCCATGCCACCCGAATGAAGAAAGTACATGTTGATGCATTTTCTTCGGGTGTGTTCGTTACTGAGAACTGTTTCTCCATTTGCTCTACGTCCTGGGTATTAGATACCGGGTCAGGATCCCATATATGTAATCAGTAACATGGGCTCAGGAAAGGTAGAGAACTTGGGGAAGGTGATAAAGACATCAGAGTTGGAAATGGTGCAATTGTTGCAGCTAAGACTGTCGGGGAATATCACCTTGTATTACCAACTGGTAATACATTGGTTCTGAACGAATGCTATTACATGCCGAACCTGATATGCAACATTATATCGGTTTCTTTATTAAGCAAAGAAGGATATAATTTTGTATTACAGGATAATGTTATGAACATTTTCCGTAACCAAAAGTTGGTTGGATCAGGCACGTTATGCAATGGCATTTATGTTCTAAATCAATCAACAGTTCTGAGCATAACAAACACACACAAGAGGAAGAGTTCTGAACTCAACGAATCCTTCTTGTGGCATTGTAGACTGGGTCACATCAATGTGACACGACTGGCTAAGTTGCATAAGGCTGGATATTTGAAACCTTTCGAATTTTCATCTTATGACACTTGCCAGTCATGTCTCAAAGGCAAGATGACCAAAACTCCGTTTACGGGACACGGAGAAAGAGTTACCGAACTCTTGGGACTGATACATAGTGATGTATGTAGTCCCATGTCTACACATGCCAGGGATGGTTCTTCGTACTTCATTACATTCACTGACGATCTCTCAAGATACGGACATGTGTACTTAATAAGACACAAGTCTGAAGCTTTTGAGAAATTTAGAGAATATAAACAAGAAGTCGAAAACCAAACCGGAAAGAGTATTAAAATCCTTCGATCTGATCGAGGAGGTGAATACTTGAGCAAAGAATTCTTGGACTTCCTAAAAGAGAATGGGATTCTCTCTCAGCTGACTCCTCCATATACACCACAGCACAACGGTGTATCAGAACGGAGGAATCGCACCCTATTAGATATGGTGCGCTCTATGATGAGCACAGCTGAGTTACCTATTTCCTTCTGGTGGTATGCGCTTGAGACAGCCATACATCTACTGAATATGGTCCCCACCAAATCAGTGCCTACCACTCCATATGAGATATGGAAAGGGAAGAGACCATGTCTTAACTATATTAAGATATGGGGTTGTCCAGCCTATGTCAAACGACAAAATCCGGACAAACTCGAGGCACGGTCTGTTCTATGCAAATTTGTAGGATATCCCAAGAATTCTCAAGGGTATATCTTCTACCACCCTGAGGAACAAAGAGTGTTTGTTTCTCGGCATGCCACCTTTTTAGAAAAGGAATTTCTTGAAAAAGAGATTAGTGGTCATGAGGTAGAACTGGAAGAAGTTCCAGCTGCAGAAGCTACAACAGAAGATCTGGTGGAACCAGAGGATTCCGTAGTTCCCGATGAACCCCAGCCACTCCGCCGATCTAGTAGGGTTTCTCGTCCACCTGAGAGATACTACGGTTTTCTCATTGATGGTGGGAGCGAGGATTGCATCATGGAGGATGATGACCCAACTAGCTTCGAGCAGGCCATCACGAGTGGGGACTCAGTGAAATGGCTGGATGCTATGCGGTCTGAGATGGAATCCATGTACACCAACAAAGTATGGACTTTGGACGTTGCTCCTGAAGGGGTAAAACCCATTGGGAGCAAGTGGATCTTCAAGAAGAAACTTGGTGTAGATGGGAAAGTGGAGACTTTCAAAGCTAGACTTGTAGCAAAGGGTTTTCGTCAAAGACCAGGTGTGGACTATGACGAGACCTTTTCTCCAGTGGCTATGCTTAAATCCATCCGGATCATGCTTGCCATCGCTGCTTACCATGATTACGAAATCTGGCAAATGGATGTTAAGACCGCCTTTCTAAACGGTGATTTAGAAGAGTGCGTGTACATGACTCAGCCAGAGGGCTTCGTAGACAGTGGGAGCAGCGGGAAGGTGTGCAAGCTGCTTAAATCCATTTATGGATTAAAGCAAGCATCGCGGAGTTGGAACATCTGCTTTGACGTCGTTATCAAAGAGTTTGATTTCGTCAAAAATCCAGATGAACCTTGTATCTACAAGAAGGTGGCAGAGAGTAAGGTTGTCTTCCTCGTATTGTACGTGGACGACATACTCTTGATAGGAAATGATATTCCTATGCTGCAATCGGTCAAGCTCTTCTTATCACAAAGATTCTCGATGAAAGATCTTGGTGATGCCTCCTGCATATTGGGAATTAGGATCTATAGAGATAGATCCAAACGGATTTTAGGATTGTCCCAATCCAGGTACATTGACACCATACTAAAGAGGTTTAGTATGGAAGAGTCCAAGCGTGGGAACTTGCCCACGATCTCTGGAGTCACTCTCTCCAAAGAGATGTCTCCCAAGACTGATTTGGAGAGAGCTCGCAAGCAAGGGATACCCTATGCTTCGGCAGTAGGCTCTATCATGTATGCGATGCTATGTACCAGACCCGATGTAGCATACTCACTAAGTGTAGTGAGCAGGTATCAAGCTGATCCTGGAGAGAGTCACTGGACAGCTGTGAAGAGCATTCTCAAGTACTTACGAAGGACTAGAGATATGTTCTTGGTGTATGGTAACGGAGAGCTCCAAGTGGAGTCCTTTACCGATTCGAGCTTCCAGAGTGATAAGGACGACTCTAAGTCGCAGTCGGGTTTTGTCTTTACCCTTTACGGAGGGGCGGTTAGCTGGAAGAGTTCCAAGCAGGAGACCATGGCAGACTCGACGATGGAGGCTGAATACATCGCTGCCAACGATGCTGCCAAAGAGGCTGTCTGGATCAAGAAGTTCATTACTGAACTTGGTGTGGTTCCATCCATTGAGCATCCAATACCTTTGTATTGCGATAACAATGGAGCGGTGGCTTTGGCCAAGGAACCCAGGTCCCATCAGCGATCCAGGCATATTCTGAGGCGGTATCACCTGATCCGGGAGATAGTTGATCGCCGGGAGATCGAGGTCAGGAGAGTTGACACGAAGAACAACACGGCGGATCCACTCACGAAGGCCATTCCCCAGACACAGTTTGAGAGACTCTTCGGGATGCTCGGTATGCGATACTACAGCAGCTGGCCCTAGTGCAAGTGGGAGATTGTTAGTTGTATGTATGCCCTAGAGGCCAGTATTGTACAGATGTTGTATATTATATTGGATGCTTGGACATATATAGAGATGACTTTCTTGCTCGATATGATAGTATGCTATCTGGTTACTCTTTATCTTAACATGTACACTAGTCTCTTTATTCTGTCTTATAGTTACATGTTGGTAAAGCCCTTAGGATTTGTGCTTGACTACCTGGACTATGATGCAGATCATACTAGTGGGGACATGGTAGTCCATAAGTACATCCTTCATGGTCCCTAGTCGTGGGTGTATCGAGACGGGGCATCGATATACCAGTGTAGACTAGCGTATACGCTTCTCGACCCATGTGATGGGCGATGGATGATCCCATATCCATTGGTGTTTGACATCAGAGATGGTATACGGGTGCTCAGTGGAGACTGAGTACACTGGACGGACTCGCCGAGAACTCCCAGATGGTATTATACCTCACGTCAGATGGCAGTTCTCAGGTGACACTTGTACAGGTTAGTCTGTAGACCCGAGATCGTCATAGAGTCTTGTGTGATTCCCACTGTGCTTTGATCTCCACCTTACCACGTCCATGAGGGCGTGCAAAATGGTGGTCTTTGGGTACAGTCCCGAGTCACATGGAGGCAATGAGCGATAGGAGGGGTTTCGTCTCTCCCGGTATTGGGGGTTGATGTTGCGCAGTGCTCGATTGGCCGTAACAGGGAAGTCCCTGGCCAGGGCTGATCAGAGATTTGCTGGTAAGTGTTACCAGTAGTTTCTCGACCCTTTACGAGCCTCACATCGGCACGACTTATCGGGTTATTGGGGTCTGACGTTTACCACCCCTAGACTTGATATGCGACATATCAGACGAAAAGACCGGACTGTACGGTAAGTGTTACTGATCGGATTCGCAGGAGTGTGAGCGGGCTAGCTCGTCGATCTTCTGATCGCTCAATACCCGGGTGGCCGTTACGTTTAGCAGACCGCTTGCGGCTTGTGGGTGCTTGATATGATCATCATCTGCTACCGGCGTATTGACGAGTCTTTAGAGTCCTACACAGAGGTTTCCTGGTTCAAGCGAAACGAAATAGGAGTGCATATGAGATATGTGCGGGACCGAGAATAATGCGTGTATGTGATACCGTATTTGATTCTCGCGATTAATGTTTCGATTGGTTGTAGATGATATAACCTAGTTATCGAATCGAAGATCGATTCGATAAGTCGATACATTGAATATTAGTCGGTCATGTGCGACATGACCGGATCATTGAATCAAGTGTTGATTTAATGATTTAATGTATAATTGTATATTTGATATATTACTTTGCATTAACTAGTATTGGTTCACTTTAAACGGATTTTTCTCACTTGATGCACATTGTATATGTGATATGCTTTTGTGCACATGATTGTATCATGTTTGATGATGCATGTTGACTTGACTATGTATAAAAGAATTGAACCATGGTTATGAGAGTGGTTAGGGTTTATGATTTATTCACTTATTATTTAATCCATTCTTTATTTATTAATTGGTTTTATGAAAATAAAATGGTTTCATTTATCATGAAGAATGGTGAAGCTTCATGAAGCATTTTCTAATGATGCTATTTTGTCTTCATACTTAAACCTAACCACTCCCACTAACCATGGTCAATTCTCTACACTTGACCATGGTTAGGATATGATAAATATCATTTTCTTTTCTATTTTGAAAAAAAAAAGTTTTTTATCATATTCTATCATCTTCTTCTTCTTCTTCAAGTTTGCTACTTTAATGGCAACTTGAGATCTAGTGAGAGAAATCCAAATCTAAAGTGAACCCACCTCCTATTTCTTCATCCTCTACCTCTTGCCAAGTGGTTTTGGGTGTTTTCTTCACAAGTTTCACTACTTTGTGAAGTCGGAGCTTGAGCTTGTGCAACCTCGACGTAGATCGTCTTTGACATGAAGCCGACGACCTATTCCGCACGTTTCTCCGATGAAGCCGTCACGAGAGTCCAAGGTTCAAGATGGACAGCGAGAGGACGCCCTCGTGGAGCTGAGGAAGTGGAAATCCGGATCTACAAAGGTTGTAGCATCTAACTTCTAGTTAAATAGTTAACTAGTTTCTTGTTTCGCCTAAACATCTAGTCTAAGATCCTAGTCTAGGGTTTCTCGGCACCATTTTTTTTAAATTGGCATGTTCGATGCCTTGTGAGACCTCACTAGAGTGCTTAGGAACCTTTCAGTACTGAGCGTGCCTCGAGCTTGTCCGCATGCTGCTTTTTTACAAAAGCTGGACATCCCCATGTCTTAATGTGATTAAGATAGGGTCTCTTCCCACACCACATCTGATATGGTGTAGTAGGCACAGTCTTAGTTGGAACTCGGTTCAAAAGGTATGCAGCTGATTCTAGCGCATATCCCCAGAATGATCGCGGTAACTCAGCGTTACTCATCATGGACCGTACCATATCCAATAGGGTTCGGTTCCGTCTCTCCGATACACCGTTATGTTGCGGAGTGTATGGAGGAGTAAGCTGAGAGAGAATTCCATTCTCTTTTAAGTAACCCAGGAACTCGGCATTCAAGTATTCACCACCTCGATCAGATCTCAGTGCCTTGATACTTTTGCCTGTTTGTTTTTCTACTTCATTCTTATATTCCTGGAATTTTTCAAAAGCCTCGGATTTATGTTTCATTAAGAAGACATAACCGTACCTTGAAAAGTCATCCGTAAAAGTAATGAAGTAAGAATAACCGCTTCGCGCATGTGTAGACATTGGACCGCACACGTCGCTGTGTACGAGTCCCAAGAGCTCGCTCGCTCTTACTCCGTGTCCAGTAAACGGAGTCTTTGTCATCTTTCCTTTGAGACAGGATTGACAAGTTGCATACGATTGATATTCGAACGGATCCAAATATCCTTCTGCATGTAACTTAGTCAACCTTCTCTCATTGATGTGACCTAGTCTACAATGCCATAAGAAAGTTTTATTGATATCTGGAGACTTCTTTTGTGTGTATTCTGGACATTGAAAATCTGTGGTTGGTTTAATACGTATATACCGTTGTTCAATGTACCTGACCCAATCAAAACTTGATTAAGGTGAATGTTCACTACATTACTTACAAATGCAAATTCATAACCTTCTTTAGATAATAAAGATACAGAAATGATATTACAGGTTGCATTTGGTACATAATAACAACTACGCAAAACCAAAAAGTGTCCATCCGACAATCCCAGGTGATAGTCCCCCACGGCCTCAGCATCCATGCTAGCACCGTTTGCAACTCTGAGGGTCATGTCACCTGCCTTCAAAACTCTACGCTTTCTCAACGCCTGCGAAGAATTACAGATATGAGATCCTGACCCTGTATCCAATACCCAGGATGTAGAGTTTATTGATAGACAGTTTTCAATAACATACACACCTAAAGCTGAAGCTGCAACTCGCTTCAAATCCTGTGTTCTGGCCTTCCAAGCCTTGCAATATTGTTTCCAGTGACCACTTTTGTGACAATAGATGCATTCTTCCTTCCCCACCAGCTTTCCCGCTACCTTTGTTGCTTTTCCTTTTCCCTTCGTATCCACTTTACTGACACCGCCTCTTGGTTTGGTGGGGGCTTTCTTCTTCTTGCCCTTGGCTTTCGCCCTGGACCTAGAAGAGGAAGATCCTCCTACAAACAAAGTGGATGTCTCCCTACCCTTCTGTAGGGTGCCCTCAGCACTCCTCAACATGTTCAGAAGTTCGGAAAGTTCAACCTCCTTTCCTTGCATGTTGAAGTTAAGAATAAACTGGGCGTAAGTGGAAGGAAGGGACTGGAGAATCAAATCAGTATAGAGTTCATTCTCCAACGCTGTCCCAAGGTCCGCGAGCTCCTCTATGTAGCCGATCATCTTAAGCACGTGTTCCGCTACCGATGATCCGACGGCCAACCTTGCCGAAAACAACTTCTTCGACACTTCGTATCTTGCGATACGAGACTGCTCTCCATACAGTTCTTTTGTATGAAGAAATATGGACTCTAGGTCCATATTCTCGTGCCTCCTCTGATGTTCGTTGTCCATCGAGGCAAGTACGAGGCATTTGGCCTTCGCGCAATCTATTTCCCATGTCTTACGGATTTCCCTATCCGTGACACTGGTTTTGGGACCTGGGACAGGGGGAGCTTTGGTGGTAAGGACATACCCCAACTTGTCGTAAGTGATTGCCATCTTGACATTCCTGAGCCAATCTTTGTAGTTTGGCCCTGTCAATATGTTTTTATCTAGTAATAACTTAAGTCCGGTCATGTTGAATGGTCGCTGCAATTAGGAGAGAGAAAAGAAACACTTTAGCATGATGCTCTTGCAAGTTTAGAGTGGTTTTTAGTTTGTCTAAACTGGATGGCTCCCACTGTCTCTCGAATCCCTTCTCAAACCGTAAAGAAAGGATTAGTCAGGATCAATCTCACCGTACAATACTTGCTTAACCGTTCAGCCAGGCCAGTGTCGGTACTTCGAGGGAGGTTTTCCAACGCTTTCTCGAAGTTCCTTAATTAAGTAACCTCTTTTCCCTGTGGGCGTAGCCCCGCTAACACCTTTCTAGACACCTACTAAGTTTATAGCATTGATCGTTAAGTGAGAGTTTTCCTGAGGAGTAGCATATACTCACAGTAGGATCGGGATCCAAATATCATTGTGTGATAAAACCGAAGGAATCCTACCAGAATCATCACACTCCAAATGGTATGCAGCGCTAGCAAGTTTCAGTACTTATGAAACTCCCGATGTGGATTTTTGCCCCATGCTTTTATGACCTTGACTTTGGCCAAAATATCATAAGTCACATGTCAAGTTCTACCCGTCATTCTCCTGGTTAATTTGGACCCACCCGTACTTACCCTTGACTTTGGCCAAAATGGCAGCACGACTGTCCCAAACCAACGCATCTATCTATGCTGCACATGAATACCCAATAGCTACCAATCACTATGCCTTGACTTTGGCCAAAATACATAGCTTGAATACTTTTTGACCATTCATATGGAATGACGGAGGGCTACGAATGGTTTTAGCGAAACCGTGAACGTAGTGAACTTGATATAATCGATGGAACGAGATAGCTTTTAAAAGGAGTGGTTCAAGCTCCGCGTTTAAAAGTTTAGTTTTGAAAAGAACCGAGTGGTTTTCAAAGTGTTCCAATCGACTTTTACTTGGTTTATTTTCTTGCATTAGTTCTTTTAATGCGTCCCATCATTTAATCCTACCATTGCAGAAAACAACCAAAATATGACGTACGCTTATGCCATTCGCATTCGCCACGGGGCCCCGTCATCACCCGTTAGGTTACTTAACTAACGACAGAGCGTGGGCTGGACTAGCGCGGCTGTAAAACATAAGCAACGCCTAAATAGTTATCATATATAAATATATACCAATGATAGACATTACAGATCACAGATGAATACATTGGAATACTAGGAATCCGCAATCCGTTCGAGCCTGCAACGAAAAGCGGATTACACGGTCGCGGTGAATAGCCAATACCCCACCCAAGACCCCTACGGGTGCGGCAAACTACCCGTCAAGTACCCGAAGCGAAGCAACCTCCCTCACCACCGTGAGTAGGCCACTCGGCACTTCGAGATACCCGGTAGTTTGTGCACCCCCTCCATGGGTCTATCCTAGGAGCAAAAACAGTAAAAAGAATTATACAATGACGGCTACAACCTCGACCCGGTTGTGCGGCCATACAAATAATATTACATCAATTTACATATTACAATGAATGAAAGAAAAAGAAGCACTCATCTCACATCCACACCGGCTATTCACCCGCGACAATCCAACACATTCATATACACATACCATCATCAAACACAAATCACAGATATGTATAACCCCGACTAATCGACATATAGCGATTAGCCGACGTTCAATACATATTAACATCACAGATATAACCCTTATAGTCAAAGTGTAGTGAAGTTCGATAAAAATACGGATTTATAGGCCCCCAAAAACAAATTTCTATTCTGGAAAATCTGGGCACATATAAACCATCTTAAAAATCCCAAAACCATGCCAGAAAGACACTGCACCAAAATCGACCCAGAGCCGAGCCAAGACGGCCGCGGTTGCGCGGCAATAGCTTGCTATTGCCGCGGAACCGCGGCTCTTTGGTCGAATCACTGGATCGTTTTTGGTGGCTTTCTTCACAAAACCCTGAGATGATTTTTGGAGTATAATTTATTTTGTTTTGAACAGAAAAAAAAATAACAGAAACTTAGGGTTTTGAAATCTCGGTTTTTCGATTTTTCCGATTCGAACTTCGATACACTCTACTACCTAGCTAGTTTATGTTTAGTTAGGCTCTGATACCACTGTAAGTCCACGTTGCCCACCCCGGTACTTGCGGGGAGGCGGAAAACGGAATAAAAATCAAATTTTTATCAACTTATGCAACATGGACTGGACAAAGAAGGATCTTTGCTAAACAAAAACAAGCTAAAGCTAACTAGAAACCAGCTAAGTGCTAGAAAGGTTATACCTTGGGCTTTATGTCCTTCTCTCCTTGCTCCTTGGAGTGGTGGAAGGAGGTCACCTTAGTCGTCTTCTCACGTCGAAGAAAGATCCACCCGAAAGCCTCGACCTTTGGCTTCAACTCCAAGCTAGAAGTAACTAGGGTGCAAGAAGTGCTAATCCTTGAACCCTAGATGAGAGTAGAGATTATAAAGAAAGGGTTTTTCTCAAGCTCAAGTGTTTCTCAACACATGAGAGGGGAGAGCTTGAGGGAGAGGAAGAACAAGAGAGAGAAAGTGAATAATAGAATGAGAGAAAATATGAAGCATTCTCACATATATGTGTGAATTATTGTAATTAGATAATTAGCTAGATAATTGTCATGGTTAATCAAGACATGACCATTATCATTTCATTTTTAATGCAATTTGCAAGGATCAAAGAGCATCTTCCAAATGAAATGATGATGGTCAAAGTGTCAACCTAGGTCAACAAGTCAAGGAGGTCAAAAGGTCAACAACCATAACCATGCACAATTATTTAAACTAAAATCAATTAACCATAATACACACATAAGCATTAGGGTTAATAAAATGACAATAGTCATTAACCCTAATCAAAGTCCTCTCCCTCTGTCTCAAGCAACTCTGCATACGCACCCGTATTCGTGATCCGAGGAACACGAATACAAAGAGATAAAACCAATCCCAAATCATATACTAGGATCCGGCTTAAACCAAAGCCCGCTAGTATAAGCTGTCCGGACAGCAAACGTGCACAAGTGCACGGATATGAACGAACCCTTTTGCAAAACTATGCGACCTCTACTCATTTTGCCTAAAGGCGAATAGCTCTCTGTGTGGGACTCTAAAGACTCGACACTACGCTGGCAGTGGGTTTAACCACAGACCGCAAGCGGCACTAGCTGTACGTAACGGTCCCCAGGTAGATGTCGATAAGAAGACTGACGAGGTGAACCCCATCTGAACTCCTACTGAGCCTGTATGTGACAGTCTCCGTACAGTCCGGTCTGTTCGTCTGATACATCGCATGGCGGGCCTAGGGGGCGGTGAACGTCAGTCCCCTAATAGCGGTACAAGTCGTGTCGGAGTGTAGCCCAGAACACCCTGAGATAACACTGGAAACCTACCAGTATATCTCGCTTGCCCTGGCCAGGGACTACTCGTGTAATGGCTCTCCTGGACACAGCGCGATGTCAACCCCCAATACCGGGAGAGACGAATCCTGTCTAACCGTCACTGCCTCCAAGTGCTTCAGGACTGCATCCAAAAACTACCTGTTTGCACGACTCCTTTGAGCCGTGGTAGGGTAGCAATCAAAGTGCAGTGGGAACACACTCGAGGCGAAGTGACAGTGTCAAGTCAGCGGACTAAGCTGTACTCATGTCACCTGGGAACTGATAACCGACGATAGGTATAATACCAACCAACAGTTCCCGACGAGTCCTGTCCAGTGTACTCGTAACCTAACGAGCACCCGCATACTATTTCAAGTACGACGTACTGACGGCTGTGGGACAGACCGTCTCCCACGCTGGGATGAGATGCGCATACGCTAGTCTACTCCGAAGTATCGATGCCCTGTCTCGATAGTCCAACGACTAGGGACCTTTATAAGGATGTGCTTATAGATCACCCAGCTCCCACGAGTGTGAGCGCCATCACAACGCTGGTAATCAAGTAAAAATCCTAAGGGCTCTACTAATATGTATATCAGCGATATGCTAAAAGAAACACATGCACATATTAAAGCAGAGACAAACCAAGTAGCATACTACCATTTCGAGCAAGATTGTATATACAACTACGAATATCCCAAGCTTCCATCAAGTAATATACAAACTAGTATGATACAGTAATGGCCTCTAGGGCATATACACTAACACAATCGGCTCATCGGCCCTATCAGGTGTGCTAACGTGGACGATTCCATTCTGGCACTTCTCTGGTCATCTCTCGATCAATCCTCACGACCACTCATAAAGCAGCATGTCACTGGCGTCGGCCTCTGGTTCTCTGAATGCATATCACACATCTGATCCTGGGTGCAAACATCATTGCAGCAATGTCCTGGAAGGAATCCTGCTCAAGGTCTCTTCCGATCTTACCTATGCCGATCTGTACGGAGGCTGGCTCTCTTGCATAATCTCTTCTCACTCGATGGACATCTGTGTCCTCAGCACAACATTTTCTCGGAAATTGGTCGCATCCCAACGCCTCTGTAAGCATATCAGGTCTCTATTCTCGACGGGAAGTAATGACAGCTCGTGAGCGTCTCGCGTGAACCTCTGGTTCCACTTGTCTCTATCGTCGTCCATTATGATGTCACGCCATGCTATCTACGCACTGCACTATTCTCGGCCACGGTCAATCCGAAATCTATCGCACGGACTCGAAATCGCGCACTCCGTAGCTTCATCATTCTATAGAAGGTGTCTGGCCGAACAGGTCCTCGGGAACACGTCCTAACCATCAGAGGAATACTCAATACTCGCCCGTCCTTGATCAATTCGCAACGCATCTGGGTAAATTCCTTTATCTGAACCTGTTCAACTACCTTGTCGACGATGCCGAACTCTGGCCTGCTGAGTGTGCGCAAAATGACCACCCCTGGGTCTAGGTCTCCTCGTATCGTATTCCAGAAAGGTCCTGCCGAGGTTTCTCTCTCAAATCTCATTCCTGCCGAATTGCCCGGAAGTCATCATCCATTGCTGAAGCTAATTCTTTTTCCGGAATGGCTGCATACTTATCACGCTTCTTTCTGGAAGATATATCCATACATAACGCCTCTGGGTGCGTAACACATCTCTGATGTCAGCGGAGTGGGACGTCATCTCGTCGAAATCTCTTGCGAACTCTTTTCTTCACTCTGCTTTAATGTCGACTGATTCGGACTCGTCTCAACGTGGCTGCATGGACTGTGCTCTAACGGCTATACTCGTATCTGGAGTCTCCCAAGCAATGCATCCCATCACATGATATCCGAAAGATGTCGAATCATTCGATCGACACGTCAGAGCCTTATAATCCCCCAAGAGATCAACATCTTGAGTACAGTTTAATAGTATCGAGTACATGCCACAGCGTCGGTGGTCCAGCCGTAGAAGGGCAAACCCAAGCCTCACTAATGGCGCCGCGGAATTGCCGCAAACCCTAAGGTTCAAAGGCTTTCACATGGTCATTAAGTAGAGTTAGGGTTTCATTCTTCTAGAGGATCCATGGAATCGCCTGCATGTCTTTCCGTATACTTTAAACTTCGAAAATGGGCTCCTGACATTCGATCGTCTCCATCGACTCTCAGCGAACCTGCGTGAAGTCGTCTCTAGCTGGAAACAATCTATCTGATGACCTCGCATCGGGGTAAGCGAACGAACCACATGTCCTAGTCATTCAGCCTCGGTGACTAGCGACTTCCATCATATCTCTAAGTATATACTCATGCTGCAGTAGCTCCAATCATCTGGGCGATATCTCGTCATTTGCAGCAACAACTGGCTCATTCGTTTGTATGCTGAACAGCGCCTCAATTCTCCAGGAAAGGTGATACATTGGCGGTCATCTCTGAATCGGTCTGCTCTAGATCTGAGTAAGACTCTCCACACTGGAAATCTACAACTCAACTGGGCCCGCTCCGGCGCATAAATCGGATGAATCACCTTCGTCTCTCAATCGTGTAGACTAGCTATCATCTGTCTCATATCTTCCTGAAAGCTCCGGCAATCTCAGCTTGTAAGCTCCGGAAGCGACATCCTGTCAATCTCAGCAACAGCTGGTCCATCTGTCTGCACGGTAGGCGACATCATAATCTCGGAGGTATGCTGTACATCAACAGTCCTCTCTCAACTGGCAGCTCTAACATGGCTCGATCATCCGGTGCAAGACCAAGCACTCGCCTCCACTAGAGTTCACAATCACCAAAACTAACTCGAGACGTTCCCCTGTCACCAGAAAACACAATGGTCGGCCCTTGTACCAAATGAGCTCGCACTGACCATAACCCTAGCAGCAGCCCAAACTGTGCTCAACATGGCGACAGGAACCTCAATCGAGTATCGAAGAGAGCAGATCAATGGCAAGAAGAGAACAACAGATCCAGAGTGGATACATGATCATAAGGAGGAACAACATCAATGAAGGTATGATCATGAAACTAATAGAATCGAGGATCTCAAATGGTTGTATAATCATGAATAGAAAGAGAGTCACTGATCTCGAAAATATGTACATCCTAAGGTTCCTTAAGCGGAGTGGCGTGTCGTAAGTATGGCGCGGAACATACCCACGGTACGTCACTCTACTTTAGTCACCTATTCCATCAACCAAGGGTCATCCTACGCGACGAAAGTTCGGGTCTAATACCCCCTCGACTAAGTCTAAGTTCCGTAAGGTCAAGCCTAAGTTCCGTATATATATAAACGCCCTAGGCTCCACATAGTCAAACTTAGACTCAAACCAAGGTCAACCTAGCGCTCTGATACCAACTTTGTCACGACCGAAACGAGCACGTGACTGGCCCTTTAACCATATGAAATCTATAGGACTCCATCTGATCCAAGTAAGCCAAAGCCCAGAAATCTAAAACCATTTTAAGGGTAAATAAAGAAAACTGGTTTAAAGAAGTGAAGAAAAACATGTTTGAAGTCAAGGTTTTTAAATAACTAAGCCGAATATGCATTTTTAAAATGTGAAGTCTTTTCTAAAAATTTCGGCAGAGTTTCTTTTGTAAATACTGGCCCCGAACGGGGTACAACAAGAACAATAAATATGCAATGATATAAGGCATCCCCAAGCGGGAGCTAGCTCTTCGTCAATCGACGGTCACAACCACACAAGCAATAATAATATACAACGCCGAAAGGCGAGGGTCAAAACCAAATGAAACTCAATTAGCATGAAAACCGCAATACTACTAAGCGCGACTCTAAGGTCGAATAATACATCACTAGTATCTGAGTCTGAAACAATATACAAGTTTTGGTTAATGGAATTCTAGATACAATGAATAATACAAGTACAATGGTGGTTCTTGATGCAAAAGAACCCACCAACTAAAAGCAATTCACCCGTAAGGAAGCAATGTGCCAAAAATGCCGCAAAGGAACCTGTACGGCAAAACCTGCAAGAACTGTGGCACTACGGGGGTGAGTTGCCAACTCGTGAATAGAAATATCTACAAGCAGAAACCGAATACAAGACATAATCCTAGGTCAATACGACCAGTATAAAATAAACCACAAGAGTACGTCTGAAGTATGATAAGGTGGCAATATAACATCTAAACATGTATGTAGTGCCAAGTACTCAGGTAATAACATGTCGTCAGTATAAGGTGTGTCTGCATGAAGTAAATATGAAGAAGTATCAAATGGATATCAATACATATATTAGCGTCCCATTCCACTAATATTGGTGTAAGGGTATATATAACAGCGCCCTCATACCCTGTTATATATACAAATGAAGTATGATCAATGTAAATCCAATCTGTATGTGATCAAGTCTGTATAAACGTGGAACCCGTCCACCCGTCACCCAATGACAATAAACGTGGAACCCGTCCACCCGTCACCCAATGAAAATAAACATCATGTATGTAAATATGAGGATATAATAAAAGCCATGGAAATCATCATGAAACCTGTGCCTAGCATCGACACGTAAATCCTCATCCATATGGGGCTCTGTCTGCGGTATCGGCCTTCGGCCCCCGGCAGTACGGGTCAGCCCATGCCCATCTCTCAACTCCGGTCGGTATCCTCCAGATATCCGCCGAGCTCAAATACAATCACCGGTAGGTAGTAGTCCCTCTGCCAGGCTCACCGTCTACTACACAGCGAAACCGTTCTTGCCCCGGGGTACCATACCGGGTCCACCATGTACCCGCAATCGGCCTCATCTGCCTCCTCGAATCGGATTTCACATGTCGCTCTCAGCACCGAGAAAACACATGGTGGACGCACTGAAATATCATATCAAGGATAACCGGGTTTTTAAAACAATTATATATTCTCTTTTGAAATACCCACGGTTCCCAAATCCAGAAATATCATGGAAACAACATATCTCAATGCGTATAATCAAAACATGATGTATGCGGCATGTAAAGAAAGGTAAGCATATCAGAAGTCATGCAACATGGAATAATAATGTGCACATGTCGAGGGAAACCGCTCTTTTAAAACGAATCAGTTTTGAAGAACATCTTGCGGTTCCCAAATCTCTAATCAAGTCAGAATCATCTATGTTTGTGTACAGGTATAAATGTACAACATGCATGCAAGAATCATATCATGAATGCAACAGTACTACAGTGTAGTGGCATGGCAATTATCGATGATGAAGTGTGTGAACCGGCAAATAGTGTACGCGGAACATACGCATCATCGATAATGGTGCTGGTGTCCTAACAGCATGATAATAATATAGCAATAAACATATGCAAGCAATGCGAATAGCATGAATATGCGGAAATCAAATAATCAACACCACAGTGAAGAATCTACTATGCAAACTACAGATCTAAGTATCAAGCCAATCGGGAGAGGTATGGAAACCACCTAAATCTGAGTCGATATATATATATAGATATAATAGTCGGTGATCCCGCCTCAATAATATCGCGAACGATACAGTATATCGTAAGACATCCTCGAGTCATGAGTGCGGATCTATCATCAATATAGGCTCGTACGGTAAATCGTCGTACGGCATCCCAATAGCTGGGTACGGGTCAATATCACACTATTTCATCACACCTCAGGAATCACTATCATCATATCACATAATCTGGGGTACTGATCTAAGTCTAGTACAACTGATACCATCAATATATTGCGTGTGCAAGCACACGTCCCAAGGCCCGCTAGAGATCACGTATCGTATCCCAAATACGAATCACATCAAATCACCGATCTCGCGGCACAATGCCCAACATCATCGACTCATCTCCAATATCATCCAATATCATCAACACAGTGCAAGTATAATGAATATGCAAGGGTGTGCGTGTAGGTGTAAATCTATTCTAGGGTTCGCGACTATGGACTACACTAGTCACTTCTAACCCTACACTATCCATAGTACACCTAACTATCATATATATAATATAACAACTACGGACTGCGGGGGTGCTATATGCCATCCACCCGACTTCCCCCTGTAGATATAATCTACTCACCCGCGCCTTCATTTATGGACGTCTCCACGCGCTTTACTTGTCGTCCTGAAGTCTTCATGGGGTACCTACACATCAAAGTATCGTATATGCGTATTAAAACCAATTCAAAACTAAAACGGCATACGAATCCCAAAACGATACGATAAGGGGCATGTAGGTTAGAACCTATGGCACGCCTTCAAAACCATCAATAAATCCTCTATATCGTCGTATAAACGCCAAATAGTCGAGGTAAAACACAAGTCACAAATTCAGAATTAAGAATACGGAATACGGAAACACGAATCCAAAACAGCAACTTAGGAAATATGTTCCAGATTTCACCCTAGGTCAAATTAGACAAATCTATATATACCAGGGGTTTAATCTACAGATAAGGGAACTCCAAAAACAAAACGAGCAAGTTTGGTGTGGTCCAGGCCGCAAATTGCGGCCAAACAGAATAAATCTGCGGCCGGGAAAATGAGTTAGGGGTTGGGGTCTTGGTGGTAGCTTCCTGGGTGCCTGCACATGTCACTGTCCAATCAATTTTATTTTAGGATGTCTCGGGTGAAAGCAGATTCAATAAAACCTTCACAGATTTCACAATTTCTCCGATATCGGTTTCTAAATCCGTATTTCGGGTTTCAACTCTCAGGTTAGGGTCTCAATTCCAGCACTAGGGTGCTTGTATGATCTCCACTGAACTCAATTTCCCATCACAACTCATAATTTCCTCAAACCCTAACTAGGTTTTCCTTAACTCCACAATATCAAACAACATCGGTTCAATCTAAACACGGGGGTATAAGAATTGCTAAAACTAATCTAATGGTTCAGAAAATAGCTCATTTGGCAACTCAAGAATTTTCTTGAGTTGCACCTAGTGGCTAAAATCCTTGCTTTCTTGGTCCAATGTGTAGATCTTGAGCTTGTGCACACTTTTAATGAAATGAGAGTGGGGTTTTGGAGTTGTTTTAGGGGTGTTTAGAGGGCTTGAAGAGGGGAGGGAGATGAAGGAGGAGCAGCAGAAGGAGGAGGGGAAGAGGGAGAGAAAAATGAAAGAAGATATAGCTAATTCAAAGTGAAACCATACCTCTCTCTTTCTCACCTACTACTAAATTCTTTATTCTAAACCCCTTTTCCATTTTCTTTTTCTTATTCTCTCAAAATCCTTCTCTCAAGAATAGTAAACCCAAAGTGAACCTTGGCAAGAAAATGCACAAGTGTGAAAAAAGTGATATGTGCATGTTTTGCACAAAAAAAACTAAAAACCGATTAGCGATTTTTAATCGCGATTAGCACTAAATTAGCATATAACTAATCAATTAAACTTAGAAATGACATAATTCTCTAATTTACCCTATTTTAGAATTTTCCATAATTTTTCTAAAATTTTTCCCATTTATTTGTACTTAATAATACCAAAATATTAAAATATTCAATAAAATAATATTAAATTATAAAAATTCCCAAAAATAATATTTTTATTATTTCGAAATGTTACAATCTACCCCCCTTAAATAAATTCGGTCCCCGAATTTAAATTTAAACCCCCAAATACAAAAACATTTCAGTAAAAATCCAATTTGTCGGGGTTCCGAAAACATCAATACATAGCGAATATCATCAAAGTGTCTGCTCTACTAGAAATCAATCCACAAAATGTATATATAAGAATATCCTGTGTGTCTGGTGCGCAAGGAATCAAAATCCCAATATGTGCCATACATGGGCACAAAACAACATCTAGGTGCAACGGGTGTGCACGAAAAATCTGTCATAGGCAACGTGTGTGCCTGACAGCAAAATCAGGTGCATTTGACATGCACGAAGAATCCCGATTTGGTGCATCTGGCGTGCACCAAAATCGTATATCAAAACACTAAAGGTGCATGAAAACTATGCTGGAAGTGTAAATCAAATCACTGCATAAGATAGGCATGAAATCACAATCAATAGCTCAAATGTAATAACTATGTGCAAAATATAATTATCCAGCGGGTGCATGAAACAAATATCATGAAACTCAGTCATCAAAACTAAATCATGCAAACAGAACGCCCAAAATACCGAAATCCAAAATGACGGATACGTGATAATCGAATCACAAAATCACAAATCATAAATACCGTCGTCGGTAGCCCCTCCTTCAAGGTTGAGAAGAAGTCGGTGCATCCAATACTAGCAGCGCAAGATATCTACTTGCCTCTTGCTCATGGTCTGGCGTCCTCTGACTCTGGGTCCTTATCTTCTCTGCGGATTACCTATCTCACAGTCAATCGGCTCATCGGCCCTGTCAGGTGTGCTAACGGGGACGATTCCGTTCTGGCACTTCTCTGGTCATCTCTCGATCAATCCTCACGACCACTCATAAAGCAGCATGTCACTGGCGTCGGCCTCTGGTTCTCTGAATGCACATCACACATCTGATCCTGGGTGCAAACATCATTGCAGTAATGTCCTGGAAGGAATCCTGCTCAAAGTCTCTTCCGATCTTGCCTATGCCGATCTGTACGGAGGCTGGCTCTCTTGCATAATCTCTTCTCACTCGATGGACATCTGTGTCCTCAGCACAACATTTTCTCGGAAATTGGTCGCATCCCAACTCCTCTGTAAGCATATCAGGTCTCTAGTCTCGACGGGAAGTAATGACAGCTCGTGAGCGTCTCGCGTGAACCTCTGGTTCCACTTGTCTCTATCGTCGTCCACTATGATGTCACGCCATGCTATCTACGCACTGCACTGTTCTCGGCCACGGTCAATCCAAAATCTATCGCACGGACTCGAAATCGCGTACTCCCTAGCTTCATCATTCTATAGAAGGTGTCTGGCCGAACAGGTCCTCGGGAATACGTCCCAACCATCGAAGGAATACTCAATACTCGCCCGTCCTTGATCAATTCGCAACGCATCTGGGTAAAGTCCTTTATCCGAACCTGTTCAACTACTTTTTCGACGATGCCGAACTCTGGCCTGCTGAGTGTGTGCAAAATGACCACCCCTGGGTCTATGTCTCCTCGTATCATATTCCAGAAAGGTCCTGTCGAGGTTTCTCTCTCAAATCTCATTCCTGCCGAATTGCCCGGAAGTCATCATCCATTGCTGAAGCTAATTCTTATTCTGGAACGGCTGCATACTTATCGAGTTTCTTTCTGGAAGATATATCCATACACAACGCCTCTGGGTGCGTAACACATCTCTGATGTCAGCGGAGTGGGACGTCATCTCGTCGAAATTTCTTGCGAACTCTTTTCTTCACTCTGCTTCAATGTCGACTGATTCGGACTCGTCTCAACGTGGCTGCATGGACTATGCTCCAATGGCTATACTCGTATCTGGAGTCACCCAAGCAATGCATCCCATCACATGATATCCGAAAGATGTCGAATCATTCGATCGACTCGTCAGAGCCTTATAATCCCCCAAGAGATCAACATCTTGAGTACAGTTTAATAGTATCGAGTACATGCCACAGCGTCGGTGGTCCAGCCGTAGAAGGGCAAACCCAAGCCTCACTAATGGCGCCGCGGAACTGCCGCAAACCCTAAGGTTCAAAGGATTTCACACGGTCATTAAGTCGAGTTAGGGTTTCATTCTTCTAGAGGGTCCATGGAATCGCCTGCATGTCTTTCCGTATACTTTAAACTTCGAAAATGGGCTCCTGACATTCGATCGTCTCCATCGACTCTCAACGAACCTGCGTGAAGTCGTCTCTAGCTGGAAACAATTTATCTGATGCCCTCGCATCGGGGTTAGCGAACGAACCACGTGTCCTAGTCATTCACTCTCGGTGACTAGCGACTTCCATCATATCTCTAAGTATATACTCATGCTGCAGTAGCTCCAATCATCTGGGCGATATCTCGTCATTTGCAGCAACAACTGGCTCATTCGTCTGTATGCTGAACAGCGCCTCAATCCTCTAGGAAAGGCGATACATTGGCGGTCATCTCTGAATCGGTCTGCTCTAGATCTGAGTAAGATACTCCACACTGGAAATCTTCAACTCAACTGGGCCTGCTCCGGCGCATAAATCGGACGAATCACCTTCGTCTCTCAATCGGGTAGACTAGCTATCATCTGTCTCATATCTGCCTGAAAGCTCCGGCAATCTCAGCTTGTAAGCTCCAAAAGCGACATCCTGTCAATCTCAGCAACAGCTGGTCCATCTGTCTGCACGGTAGGCGACATCATAATCTCGGAGGTATGCTGTACATCAACAGTCCTCTCGCAACTGGCAGCTCTAACAATGGCCCGATCATCCGGTGCAAGACCAAGCACTCGCCTCCACTAGAGGTCACAATCACCAAAACTAACTCGAGACGTTCCCCTGTCACCAGAAAACACAATGGTCGGCCCTCGTACCAAACGAGCTCGCACTGACCATAACCCTAGCAGCAGCCCAAACTGCGCTCAACATGGTGACAGGAACCTCAATCGAGTATCGAAGAGAGCAGATCAATGGCAAGAAGAGAACAACAGATCCAGAGTGGATACATGATCATAAGGAGGAACAACATCAATGAAGGTATGATCATGAAACTAATAGAATCGAGGATCTCAAATGGATGTATAATCATGAATAAAAAGAGAGTCACTGATCTCGAAAATATGTACATCCTAAGGTTCCTTAAGCGGAGTGGCATGTCGTAAGTATGCCGCGGAACATACCCACGGTACGTCACTCTGCTTTAGTCACCTATTCCATCAACCAAGGGTCATCCTACGCGACGAAAGTTCGGGTCTAATACCCCCTCGACTAAGTCTAAGTTCCGTAAGGTCAAGCCTAAGTTCCGTATATATATATAAACGCCCTAGGCTCCACATAGTCAAACTTAGACTCAAACCAAGGTCAACCTAGCGCTCTGATACCAACTTTGTCACGACCGAAACGAGCACGTGACTGGCCCTTTAACCATATGAAATCTATAGGACTCCATCTGATCCAAGTAAGCCGAAGCCCAGAAATCTAAAACCATTTTAAGGGTAAATAAAGAAAACTGGTTTAAAGAAGTGAAGAAAAACATGTTTGAAGTCAAGGTTTTTAAATAACTAAGCCGAATATGCATTTTTAAAATGTGAAGTCTTTTCTAAAAATTTCGGCAGAGTTTCTTTTGTAAATACTGGCACCGAACGGGGTACAACAAGAACAATAAATATGCAATGATATAAGGCATCCCCAAGCGGGAGCTAGCTCTTCGTCAATCGACGGTCACAACCACACAAGCAATAATAATATACAACGCCGAAAGGCGAGGGTCAAAACCAAATGAAACTCAATTAGCATGAAAACCGCAATACTACTAAGCGCGACTCTAAGGTCGAATAATACATCACTAGTATCTGAGTCTGAAACAATATACAAGTTTTGGTTGATGGAATTCTAGATACAATGAATAATACAAGTACAATGGTGGTTCTTGATGCAAAAGTACCCACCTACCAAAAGCAATTCACCCGTAAGGAAGCAATGTGCCAAAAATGCCGCAAAGGAACCTGTACGGCAAAACCTGCAAGAACTGTGGCACAACGGGGGTGAGTTGCCAACTCGTGAATAGAAATATCTACAAGCAGAAACCGAATGCAAGACATAATCCTAGGTCAATACGACCAGTATAAAATAAACCACAAGAGTACGTCTGAAGTATGATAAGGTGGCAATGTAACATCTAAACATGTATGTAGTGCCAAGTACTCAGGTAATAACATGTCTCAGTATAAGGTGTGTCTGCATGAAGTAAATATGAAGAAGTATCAAATGGATATAAATACATATATATTAGCGTCCCATTCCACTAATATTGGTGTAAGGGTATATATAACAGCGCCCTCATACCCTGTTATATATACAAATGAAGTATGATCAATGTAAATCCAATCTGTATGTGATCAAGTCTGTATAAACGTGGAACCCGTCCACCCGTCACCCAATGACAATAAACGTGGAACCCGTCCACCCGTCACCCAATGAAAATAAACATCATGTATGTAAATATGAGGATATAATAAAAGCCATGGAAATCATCATGAAACCTGTGCCTAGCATCGGCACGTAAATCCTCATCCATATGGGGCTCTGTCTGCGGTATCAGCCTTCGGCCCCCGGCAGTACGGGTCAGCCCATGCCCATCTCTCAACTCCGGTCGGTATCCTCCAGATATCCGCCGAGCTCAAATACAATCACCGGTAGGTAGTAGTCCCTCTGCCAGGCTCACCGTCTACTACACAGCGAAACCGTTCTTGCCCCGGGGTACCATACCGGGTCCACCATGTACCCGCAATCGGCCTCATCTGCCTCCTCGAATCGGATTTCACATGTCGCTCTCAGCACCGAGAAAACACATGGTGGACGCACTGAAATATCATATCAAGGATAACCGGGTTTTTAAAACAATTATATATTCTCTTTTGAAATACCCACGGTTCCCAAATCCAGAAATATCATGGAAACAACATATCTCAATGCGTATAATCAAAACATGATGTATGCGGCATGTAAAGAAAGGTAAGCATATCAGAAGTCATGCAACATGGAATAATAATGTGCACATGTCGAGGGAAACCGCTCTTTTAAAACGAATCAGTTTTGAAGAACATCTTGCGGTTCCCAAATCTCTAATCAAGTCAGAATCATCTATGTTTGTGTACAGGTATAAGTGTACAACATGCCATGCAAGAATCATATCATGAATGCAACAGTACTACAGTGTAGTGGCATGGCAATTATCGATGATGAAGTGTGTGAGCCGGCAAATAGTGTACGTGGAACATACGCATCATCGATAATGGTGCTGGTGTCCTAACAGCATGATAATAATATAGCAATAAACATATCCAAGCAATGCGAATAGCATGAATATGCGGAAATCAAATAATCAACACCACAGTGAAGAATCTACTATGCAAACTACAGATCTAAGTATCAAGCCAATCGGGAGAGGTATGGAAACCACCTAAATCTGAGTCGATATATATATATAGATATAATAGTCAGTGATCCCGCCTCAATAATATCGCGAACGATACAGTATATCGTAAGACATCCTCGAGTCATGAGTGCGGATCTATCATCAATATAGGCTCGTACGGTAAATCGTCGTACGGCATCCCAATAGCTGGGTACGGGTCAATATCACACTATTTCATCACACCTCAGAAATCACTATCATCATATCACATAATCTGGGGTACTGATCTAAGTCTAGTACAACTGATACCATCAATATATTGCGTGTGCAAGCACACGTCCCAAGGCCCGCTAGAGATCACGTATCGTATCCTAAATACGAATCACATCAAATCACCGATCTCGCGGCACAATGCCCAACATCATTGACTCATCTCCAATGTCATCCAATATCATCAACACAGTGCAAGTATAATGAATATGCAAGGGTGTGCGTATAGGTGTAAATCTATTCTAGGGTTCGCGACTATGGACTACACTAGTCACTTCTAACCCTACACTATCCATAGTACACCTAACTATCATATATATAATATAACAACTACGGACTGCGTGGGTGCTATACGCCATCCACCCGACTTCCCCCTGTAGATATAATCTACTCACCTGTGCCTTCATTTGTAGACGTCTCCACGCGCTTTACTTGTCGTCCTGAAGTCTTCATGGGGTACCTACACATCAAAGTATTGTATATGCGTATTAAAACCAATTCAAAACTAAAACGGCATACGAATCCAAAACGATACGATAAGGGGCATGTAGGTTAGAACCTATGGCACGCCTTCAAAACCATCAATAAATCCTCTATATCGTCGTATAAACGCCAAATAGTCGAGGTAAAACACAAGACACAAATTTAGAATTAAGAATACGGAATACGGAAACACGAATCCAAAACAGCAACTTAGGAAATATGTTCCAGATTTCACCCTAGGTCAAATTAGACAAATCTATATATACCAGGGGTCTAATCTACAGATAAGGGAACACCAAAACCAAAACTCGCAAGTTTGGTGGGGTCCAGGCCACAAATTGCGGCCAAACAGAATAAATCTGCGGCCGGGAAAATGAGTTAGGGGTTGGGGTCTTGGTGGTAGCTTCCTGGGTGCCTGCACATGTCACTGTCCTCAATTTTATTTTAGGATGTCTCGGGTGAAAGCAGATTCAATAAAACCTTCACAGATTTCACAATTTCTCCGATATCGGTTTCTAAATCCGTATTTCGGGTTTCAACTCTCAGGTTAGGGTCTCAATTCCAGCACTAGGGTGCTTGTATGATCTCCACTGAACTCAATTTCCCATCACAACTCATAATTTCCTCAAACCCTAACTAGGTTTTCCTTAACTCCACAATATCAAACAATATCGGTTCAATCTAAACATGGGGGTATAAGAATTACTAAAACTAATCTAATGGTTCATAAAATACCTCATTTGGAAACTCAAGAATTTTCTTGAGTTGCCCCTAGTGGCCAAAATCCTTGCTTTCTTGGTCCAATGTGTAGATCTTGAGCTTGTGCACATTTTTAATGAAATGAGAGTGGGGTTTTGGAGTTGTTTTAGAGGTGTTTAGAGGGCTTGAAGAGGGGAGGGAGATGAAGGAGGAGCAGCAGCAGGAGGAGGGGAAGAGGGAGAGAAAAATGAAAGAAGAGATGGCTAAGTCAAAGTGAAACCATACCTCTCTCTCTCTCTCACCTACTACTAAATTCTTTATTCTAAACCCCTTTTCCATTTTCTTTTTCTTATTCTCTCAAAATCCTTCTTTCAAGAATAGTAAACCCAAAGTGAACCATGGCAAGAAAATGCACAAGTGTGATAAAAGTGATATGTCCATGTTTTGCACAAAAAAAACTAAAAACCGATTAGCGATTTTTAATCGCGATTAGCACTAAATTAGCATATAACTAATCAATTAAACTTAGAAATGGTATAATTATCTAATTTACCCTATTTTAGAATTTTCCATAATTTTTCTAAAATTTTTCCCATTTATTTGTACTTAATAATACCAAAATATTAAAATATTCAATAAAATAATATTAAATTATAAAAATTCCCAAAAATAATATTTTTATTATTTCGAAATGTTACAGAAAGCACGGAGTACAAAAATCATAAATATCAGGGTCAAGTCGACGATATATAGCGCGGCTTAATCAAAATCAAGTGTACCGCGATGGAAAAGCTCATAACCGTATGCATCAGCGTGCACAACTCAAATCAAAACACTAAAAGTACATGAAAACTACGCTGGAAGTGTAAATCAAATCACCGGCATAAAATAGGCATGAAATCACAATCATTACCTCAAGAGTAATAACTATGCGCAAGTTATAAATACCCAGTAGGTGCAACCATGGTGCACAAAATCAAATATCATAGAACTTAGCCATCAAAACCAAATCATGTGAATAGATCGCCCACAATACCGAAATCCAAAGTGACGGATACGTGATAGTCAAATCACAAAATCATAAATCATAAATCATAAATACTGTCGTCGGTATATATTCCTTCGAGTCGAGAAGGTGCCGGTACATCCAATGCTAGCGGCGCAAGATATCTACTTGCCTCATGCTCGCGGCTGGCGACCTCTGCCTCCGGTTCTTATCTTCCCTGTGGATTACCAATCTTGCAATCCATCGGCTCATCGGCCCGGTCAGGTGTGCTGACAGGAACGATTCCGTTCTGGCACTTTCCTGGTCATCTCTCGGTCAATCCTCACGATCGCTCGTAACGCAGCACATCTCTGGCGCCGACCTCGGGTCCTCTGAATGCACATCACGCATCTGCTCCTGGTGCAAATCTTATTGCAGCAGTGTACTGGAAGAAATCCTACTTAATGTCTCTTCTGATCTAGCCTAAGCCAAACTGTACGGAGGCTGGTACTCTGGCATAATCTTTTCTCGCTCTCTGGACATCTGCATCCTTAGTACAACATCCCCCCTCGGAAGTTGGTCGCCTCCCTGCGCCTCTGTATGCATGTCCGACCTTTAATCTTAACGGGGTGTAGTAACAGCTCATCTGCATCTCGCACGAACTTCTTGTCCCGCTTGCCTGTATCATTGACCATTTGACGTCGCGTCTTTATCTGCGCACTGCAATGTCCTCGGCTACGGTCCCTCCGAAGTCTCTAACACGGACTCGAAATCACGAACTCGGTATCTTCGTCACTCAGTAGGAGATATCTAGCCGATCACGTCCTCAACGTGTGTATCGCATCTCTGATGTCAGCGGAGTGGAACGTCATCTCGTCGAAATCTCATGCGAACTCTTTACTCTGTTGGAGATAGTGCCCTCAGAGTCAATTATTGGATCGCAGGTACGTGATTTCAATGATTGCGAAGGACCTATACCGGTAGGACAATCTTACTCAAGATGATAGTATGCTATCTGGTTTGCCTTTATCAGTCGTGTACATGTTCAGGTGACTGATTACATGTTACACTTTGATAGAGCCCTTAGGATCTTGCTTTACTACCAACTGTATGATGGCGATCATATACGTGAGAGTTAGGTAGTTTATACGCATATCCTTAATTGTGGTCCCTAGTCGTGGGAGTTTCGAGACAGGGCATCGATACTCCGGAGTAGACTAGTATATACAGTCGAGACCCCGACGAGGGGCGGTGGCCGGTCTCACAAGCCACTGGTGTCAGTTGGATCACCTAAGATGTATACAGGTGCTCATTGGGTTATGAGTACACCGGACAGGACTCGCCGGGAATCTGCTAGTTGGTATTATACATATCGTCAGATAGCAGTTCCCTGGTGACATGTGTACAGGTTAGTTCATCGACCTGAGGTCGTCATTTGTCTCGTGTGAGTTCCCACTGTGCTTTGATTTCTACCCTACCACAGCTCAAAGGAGTCGTGCAAACAGGTAGTTTTTTGGTACAGTCCCGAGCCATATGGAGGCACGTGAGCGGATCGGCAGGGGATTCGTCTCTCCCGGTATTGGGGGCGAGATCGTGCTGTGTCTAGGAGAGCCATTACATATAGCCCACGGCCGTGGCAGGAGATTTACTGGTAGGTACTCCAGTAGTATCTCAGGGTGTTTTTGGGCTACACTCCGACACGACTTATACTGCTATTGGGGGTCTGACATTACTAGCCCCCTAGGCAGATATGCGATACTCATAGATGAACGGACCGGACTGTATATATATTGTCACTGTTAGGCTCAGTAGGGCTTCCGGATGAGTTCGCTCATCGGCCTCCCTTGAGGTCAGTCCATGGGCAGCCGTTACGCATTGCTAGTGCCGCTGACGGTTTGTGGTTAAACCGACTGCCAGGGTACTGACGAGTCATTAGAGTCCCCCACAGACAGTTTCCAAAGTTCGGGCGAAACGTTGTAGAGGCCGTATGGTTTTATGGCAGGGTTCGGAAAATGCACGTGCGTTTACGCACGTGTTATTTTTCGGGCAGATGATACTGGTCGGCTTTGGTTTAAGTCGGATCCGAGTATTATATTGTGTAGATATAATATCTTTGTCTCAGTTGCATTTGTATTCGGTCGTAATACAAATGCGGGTATATTTATACAGTTACGGGGTTATCCTGAAAGTCGTTTCAGGATCACTTTTGAAAGTTGCCAGTTTCCAGTTTTCTATCAGCCGTCTTTTAACATTCGGTTAAAGACGGATTTATCTTTTCTTTGGATGAGTGTGGATGCTTCTAGAAGGTTCTAGAAGCGGTGAGGTATTATTGTTTCATTGGTTGCTTTCTGTGTGTTCACACTAGATATTTATTTGTGTTCACACTAGATATTTATTTGTGTTCACACTCTTGTGGTCACCCCCCTCTCCTACACTCACCCTCTTCCTCCCTATATATGGCCGGCCCCTTCCCCCTCTCTCTCTCACTCTCACTTGATGTTTCATTCGCTAAAAAGATATGATAGATTTTGGGGTGTATGGAATTTCACAGCTCATTTCATTCCATCACCCGATTCGAGTGGCAACTTCATTAACCGTTCGTCCATAGCTTTGGACGGAATGAGACAAAGTCTTCTACTCATTCTCTACATCAATCTTGGTCGTCTCTTTTAGCAAACTTGACGACCGAGTTGCCTCAAGTCAGAGGCGGGAGCCCATTTAAAGAATCGTCGACGTGGTGCTACCTGGACGAGCAGATCGAAGATCGAAGAGATCGGAGCAGCCGCAACGGAGCGTGGGATGATGGTTAAAGAATGAAGGACTCGGATCGTTCGGTATAACCTTTCTACACTCTTTACAGTTTGTTATTTTAGCAATAATGGCAGATCCGGGTTAAAGTATACGATAGCGCCAGTTAAAAAGTTTTTGTTCCGCATTTGGCGTCTGTAGACGGCCGGGCGCTACCGTAGACTTACAGTGGTATCAGAGCCTCACCATTTTGCTATACTAACTTGTGCTAACGCGTTTAAAACATCGATCGAACCGGAAATCAAAAACTGCAAATCTCAAATTCACAGTTTCTGTAGATTTTAAATGATGTCCCAAAATTATTCTACATATCTCAGAAAACTGTGCAGGGTTTTTTAAGAACACCGTACAAATTTGAGCTCATGAATCGACAAGACTGCCGCGGAATCGCGGCCAAACCCATGGTTTGGCCGCGCTTCCGCGGCCGTTCTGAGTGATCATGCCCCCAAACTTGCACAGTGTATTCTTCTATGGAAATTGGGGTTTTTGGTATATATCTTTTGGGCCCAGATTTTGTTACTGTTCACCAGTTGTTTGTGGGGCCCACTTTGTGATATTTTGTTGATCGAAATTTAAACATGTTAGTTTATAGTACTTACATTATATCTCCGACCGGGAATGTCATTTGATCGGTAAACCGCGTCTGATTGCTATAGTTCTTTTAGACGGGTTTGCGAACGTGACATTCGCGTTGATGTTCTGTGTTGTGCTGTGATGTTGCGGATTTGTCGTGGTGGATAGCAGTGTGCAATGGTAATACAGTTTGAGTTTATTTGTACATTTGATATTGCGGGGCGAGCGTCCAACATGTGGACTGCCGTCACTGCCTGTTGTATAATATTCTTTTAGGGCACGACCAGGTTGCGGTCGATGTACATGTTGTACTATTTTTCCATTACTGTACTAGGTTTTGCCCCGCGACGGAGTGCACGGATAGCCGGGTTCTGGGGGGAAACGGGTCCGCATCTCATGGCTTTGAGAGGCAGAGGGGCCTCACTCTAGAATTGGCTGACTATTCGCCGCACTCGTAGGGGGTACAGGTTGACCCAAGGAGGGGTGCCCAAGATTACCGGATTCCGTGAAGTGCTGGGTGGTCCATTCACTTTGCTGTAGGGGGCTGCCTCGCTTCAGGTTTTGGCGGGTAACTTGCCACACCCGTAGGGGTCTAGGTTTCATTGCACAGGCTATCCACACGATAGGGAAACGTCGGGTTTCAGCAGCGGCTCTGTGAAACTCGGGGATCCCAGATTATCTGTATTGTTCTGTGATGCTTATTACTTTTCTGTAATGTTGCATATTATCACGCCTGGAGCGATTATTGTATATTGGTTTATATACTATTAGTTGTTGTATATGTTTTACACCCGCGCTAGTCCAGTCCCCACTCTGTCGTTAGTTAAGTAACCTAACGGGTGATGATGGGACCCAGTGACGAATGCGGATGGCATATACGTACATTTTATTTTCGTTCTTTTCTGGTGTGATTGATGTTGGAGTTAGTTCCCTCAGAGTCAATTATTGGATCACAGGCACGTGATTGCAATGATTGAGGGAGGACCTATCCCGGTAGGACAGTCTTACTCGAGATGATAGTATGCTATCTGGTTTATCTTTATCATCGTGTACTGCTTTAGGTGACCTGACATGTCGCTATTACACGTTGATAGAGCCCCTAGGATTCTTGCTTGACGACCAGCAGTATGATGGCGATCATATACGTGGGAGCTGGTAGTCTATAAGCACATCCTTAAAAGGTCCCTAGTCGTGGGAGTTTCGAGACTGGGCATCGATACTCCATTAGTAGACTAGTGTATACAGTCGAGACCCCGACGAGGGGCGGTGGCCGGTCTCACAAGCCACTGGTGTCAGTTGGTTCACCTAAGATGTATACAGGTGCTCATTGGGTTATGAGTACACCGGACAGGACTCGCCGGGAACCTGCTAGTTGGTCTTATACCAGATGTCAGATAGCAGTTCCCTGGTGACATGTGTACAGGTTAGTTCATCGACCTGAGATCGTCATTTGTCTCGTGTGAGTTCCCACTGTGCTTTGATTACTACCCTACCACGGCTCAAAGGAGTCGTGCAAACAGGTTTTAGTTGGGTACAGTCCCGAGCCACATGGAGGCAGTGAGCGGATCTGCAGGGGTTCGTCTCTCCCGGTATTGGGGGTGAGGTCGCGCAGTGTCTAGGAGAGCCATTACACAAAGCCCTCGGCCGAGGCAGGAGATTTACTGGTAGGTATTCCAGTAGTATCTCAGGGTGTTCTGGGCTACACTCCGACACGACTTGTACCGCCTTTGGGGGTCTGACTTTTACCAACCCCCTAGGCCCGCCATGCGATACTCATAGACGAACGGACCGGACTGTACGGATATTGTCACTGACAGGCTCAGTAGGGTGTCAGGATGAGTTCGCTCATCGACGTCCCTTTTGGTCAATAGCTGGTTGCCCGTCACGTATTGGCTTATACCTCTGACATGCTAGTGGTTAAATCCACAGCCATAGTATTGACGAGTCTTTAGAGTCCACCACACTTTCAGTTACTCAAGCTTTCGGGCGAAACGCTGTAGAGGCCGTATGGAGATATGGCAGGGTTCGATCAGATACGTGCGGTATTGCACGGATCGTGATCGGACGGTTTTTACTAGCCGGCTTTGGCTTAAGCCGGATTCTAGTTTTAGATAGTGTAGATTTTGTCTCTTTGCATTTGTATCCGGACGGAATACAGATGCGGGTGTGTATGCACAGTATCGGGGTTTTCCTGTAATTTATTATGGGACCAGTTTTCTGGGGTTGCCAGTTTGCATTCCGTTCCGGCCGGTTTTCTCTTTTTCCTTCCCGGTCGGACTTTTCGTTGGAGGGTGTTAATTGCAAGTTTGCAATTAACATTTTGTTGAAGGGGTTTCTTGCAAAAGGATTAATTTAATATGATTGCATTAATTTGACATGATAGAGTATGGGTAAGATGATGGGCCGGCCACTGTTTAAAGTATGGGGATTAATAACATGATGTATAAATTAATATTTGTTTACATAAGGGATAAATGAGTGTGTGCAGGATTGTTTAATGTGGCTGCTGGAACACTATTTGTGATGGATTGATTAATATATATATGATTGTTATGTGTTAAAAATGTGAAGAGGATTAATTTATGTTGGTTGGCTTCATTCTCATTTCCAGGGAGCTCAAATTTTTTATGGGCTGGCCGAGCTCTTTTGAGGAGGAGATTATTCTATTTGTTTGGATGCTCCATTTTTCCTTCAAGCCTTCATGAAAAATCCTTGTGAAAAATTCCTCCATCATGGCAACCATATTAAACCCCAAAGAGACAACGATTTTACATTATTCTACAGCAAATCTTGGACGCGTCGGCTAGCCTACTTCGCGCCCGAGTTGCCTCGGTATTGAGGTGGGAGCCCGTAAAAGACGCAGGCGATGTGGTGCCCTTTCCGACGAGGAGGAGACGGACGGAGATCCCGCGAGGAGATCGGAGTGGAGATGAAGACCGGAGGACTCGGATCACTCGGTATACTTCTCTAACCCCATCTCTTGTTTGCTAGTATTGGTTAATGGTCACGATCCGGGTAATTGTCCGCGGTAGCGCCAGTTTAAAAGATAAGAAATTTTTGATTCCGCATTTTGGCCTCGGATAGACGGCCGGGGCGCTGCCGTAGCGCAACATGGTATCAGAGCCACGCCATTAACCTTATCTAGCTTGTTCTAATGCGTTTTACTTATCCGATCGACCAAAATCTCAAAAACCGTATTTTAGTTCACATCAGTTTCTGTTGAAATTTTTTTTGGTGTCTAAAAATTTTTCAGGTGGTCTCAGAAAGATGTGCAGGGAGTTCTAAGAACTCTGAAAAAAAAACGAGACAGTGAACCCATAATTGGAGCGCGGAAGCGCGGCAATACCCCCCTTTCTGCCGCTCTTCCGCCGCACTATGGTGGGCCCACTGTGTTGTTTTTCTTCAGTTGTCTTATGGGATGAAAATAGGGCTTTTGGGATATTAAAATTGGGCCAGTTATTTCTGTGAGTGCTACAGTTTTCTTTTGGGGCCCGCTTGTTAATTATTTGATCGATCGGATATTTTAAACACATTATTTCACAGTATTTACATTATATCTGCGACCGTGAATGTCACCCGATCGGTAAATCCGGTCTAACTGCTATAGCCCGGTTAGACGGATTTGCGAACGTGACTTTCACGTTGATGTTTTATGTATTTGCTGTGTTGTTGCGGATCGGTCGTGGGGGATAGCCTGGATGCAATGCTAGTACTGTTTTGTTGTATTATGTACATTTAATATTGCGGGACGAGCGTCCGACATGTGGACTGCCGTCACTGCCAGTTTGTATTATTCTTTTGGGGCACGACCTGGTTGCGGTCGATGTACCCGGTGTATGTATATTTTACTTTCTGTACTAGGGTTGCCCCGCGGTGGGGTGCACGGATAGCCGGGTTCTGGAGGGCAACGGGCCCGCATCTCAGGGCATTGAGACGGAGGGGGCTTCAGTCCAGGATTGGCGGGCTATTCGCCGCACTCGTAGGGGGTACAGGTTGACCCAGGAGGGGTGCCCAAGTTACCGGATTCCGTGAAGTGCTGGGTGGTCCATTCACGGTGCTGAAGGGGGCTGCCTCGCTTCAGGATTTGGCGGGTGACTTGCCGCGCCCGTAGGGGTCTAGGATTTCATTGCACAGGCTATCCACACGACCAGGGGAACGTCGGGTTTCAGCAGCGGCTCTGTGAAACCCGGGGCTTCCAGATATCTGTATTGTTCTGTGATGCTGTACATTTCTGTGATGTTGCATTTTATTCACGCCTTAAGCGAAATACTATATATTGGTATATATATTAGTAGATGTTGTATATGTTTTTCATCCGCGCTAGTCCAGTCCCCGCTCTGCCGTTAGTTAGCTAACCTAACGGGTGATGACAGGACCCAGTGGCGAATGCGGATGGCATATACGTACGTCAGTATATTTTCGTTCTTTGTGGTGTGATCAATTGATGGGACTGCATTGATTCGGATCAATGCAAGTTTAAACAAACCTATTCTGATGTTGTTGGAACATTTTTCAAAAAAAGCTGTTATTGCAAGGACGTTCACTTTTGTTTTGCATCGTGGTATTCATTTGGAATATCCTGCTCCTCAGTCGACGAGGCAAGGGCCGAGATCCCTTCACCGGGAGTGACCCCTTGGACAGAAGTTTGCGTCAGGGCATTAACTTCACTATAGCCGATTACTTTTGCTTTGCATCGTGGTATTCAGTTGGAATATCCTGCACCTCATTCTACGGGGAAAGAGCCGAGATCCCTTCACCGGGAGTGACCTCTTTAGTAAAGGTTTTCGTCACTATATTTTTATAAAAGTTATCCAGTTCCTTCAACGATATCAAGTTCATTACGTTAAAGGTTTTCGCCAGAAACCATTCGTAGCCCTCCGTCATTTCGGATTAGTATTGCTTAGTATTCGCGCTACGTTTGTCGTTGCTATTCGCCGAGGCGTAGTGTGCGGTAGCTCTGTAATGCTTTCTGTCGCATGGATATGTGGATTGGTTAGGACAGTCGTGCGACTTTGTTGATTATTCGTCAAGGGTCGTGCGGGTGGGTTTAACGCAATCAAGATAATGACGGGTTGAACTTGACTAGGACCTTTTGATTTGTTGATTATTCGTCAAGGTCACTTGGGTCCTAGGGGTAAAAATCACATCGGGAGTTTCAAAAGAACTGAAACTTGCCAAGCATGCGCATACCTTCTGGAGTGTGGTGACTTGAGTGGATTCCGTCAAGTTATCATGCGATGATAGTTGGATCCCGATTCCCACTGATGAGTTGGTTTACTCCTCGGGTCATCCCGACTAATTTTTCTTTCAGGTTTGGAGGAGAATTTGAGGTACAGTGGGAGGTTTCCTGATTAGATAAATTGGTAACCATTCTGATCTAGGTTAGAGTGCACGCTGAGTGTTTCTTTTCTCTCTCTCTGGCAGCGACCATTGACCCGACCCTGGACTATGACTCAGTGACCAAGTTGACCGAACCTTCTTAACACTGGCTTTTGGATTGTCAGAGTTGCAGACCTCATTGCCACTCCTACTTTTACCCTTTTCTCCAGGACACCCCGTATTACTACGAACGTCCACTTCCATTGGACAAAACCATCGTATGGTTATATACGAACTCGAAGGACTTCGAGGATGGTTTCTGGTTCTGGAGAAAACGGATAGGATTATTCAGTTGTCTTTTCTTTTCACCTTCTCTCAGGTTGCGAGTACTCCTTGGTTTAGGAGTAGTACACCTATTACGCAAATTGGATAGTCTTCTTCCAAACCATAGGCTGGTGCCGACCGGTAGGGAATGAAGAAAACCAGTTAGCCTAAAACGGTGTACAGAAGGTATTAAGTTCAGACAAAGCAAGGGATTAGTAAGAGGGCAAAGTAAATTGCGACTGATATTCACGACCAAACCAAGTATTTCTTCGCCAATCCTAAATCACCTTTGTATTTCTCCAGGACACTCCGTATCACTACGAAGATCCCATTTTATTGGATACTCCATCGTATGGTTATATACGAACTCGAAAGGAACTAGTTCCAGTTCGGGGATGGATTCTGGTTCAGGAGAAATAAGAATAAAGTACATTCAGGTGTCTTTTATCTTCACCTTCTCTCGCGTTGCGAGTGCTCCTAGGATTAGGACAGTACACCTTTTATGCTTATTGGACAGTCTTCTTCCAAACCATAGGCTGGTGCCGAACGGTAGGGAAGGAAGAAAACCAATTGGCCTAAAGGGGTGTGCAGAAGGTAATGACTAAAGACATATAAAGGGATTTGGAGAGGTGGCAAAGAATTATACGGTTATAGTTGTGAATCTGGATAATGGTAGAGGCATTACTAGGAATACCAGGATTCCCCACAGAAACATTTCAATGTTTCAGTTTCACTGTGTAATGTTAAAAGAAAACTGATTTCCCGATTAGACACTTACTCCAGGGTATGTATTTACCAGGTTGGATTCTCACATCTGTATGGTTTTACAGATGATGAGTGGGAGTAAGTTATTGGGAATTGGGTGATCGTCCTCATTATATCAGGATTCGTTGTAATCGGTGATATTTGAGGAAGTCACCTGGGTTGTTTGCCGGTCGGCAAATATTTGGTTATGAATATCCGCTGTTGTGCACCAATTTCAAATTGATATATCTGTACGTCTATTTTTATAGAGTGAGATATACTTTTTGATATTATGTCGATGACATTTACCTATATCAGTGGATGGTTAGGTAAGGAGCATTAAACAGCGGTGTAATTCTTCTTAACCATAAGTACAGTTTTCAACCTACGACACACAGTGAAAGAGTTGTTAGACTCAGCGGACTTATACAGAGTATTGTATGTTGTCCAGTGTCCATTAAGACAGAGGGGTTGGTCCTCATACTATATTCTGTTTACTTTTAACTTCTCCAGTTCTTAGACATGTGCTTCGTGGAAACACAGGGTCTGAGTTTTGAGGAGTTATTGGTATAAGAATAGAGTAGAGAACCAGGTATTGCAAGTATCGGGATTCTTCAAGGTGATCGAAGATGTAGATACTTGTGTATGGTATTCAGTTGATAGTAATGAGAACTTGCTTCTCTTTCAGGTTACTCATAATTGGAAGCATTCCTAAGTTGAGTAACGCTGATCGGCCTCCTTCCATTTAGTTGACATGCACTGGAGACAGCTGCATGATTTGAATCTGGTTCAATTAAATCAGTGCCTCTGGTTCTATATTGGATATAGAACAGTTCATATCTTAACGATGTTAAGGTACGGGGAGTTGTTCGGCTTATGCTTAAAACCAGACACTGGACAACTCAAGGCACGTTTCTGTAATGGCTGTTTGTGGGTTGACCCAGGCTATGTCGAGGGTTGACTTTCTACCATCTGGCAGATCAATAGAAATATTGTTCTAGACTCGCCACAGTTTTATTAAAAATGGATTTTTTCAAAAACAGCAGTGGGAGTATGGTAGAACTGGAAGCGATTCCAGAACCGCAAACGATTACTGAAGATTTGATAAGGAACCTAAAGATTCAATCTGATTTGACATTCCATTGGCCACTCCGCAGATAAGGTGGGTAACTTCAGGCACCCGAGAGGTACTCCGGTAGCCTTAAGGACGGTGATAGGGAAGTTCTTGTTTACCCACACTTGCCATTGTTGTTGTTCCAGGCTGCGAGACCCGGCAGGAGGATGAGTATAGCGTCGTTCTAAACTAGCTTTAGAAGTGCACGTCTATATGACTCTGCCAGAGAGTTGTCGTAGTCAGTGGGAGCAGCGGAAGCATTGGTGGACATCAGGCTTATGTCTATTTATAGACTAAAGCAGATATAGCGGAGATAGATCATCTATTTCTGATGTGACAGTCATAGGTTTGACGTCATCAGAATAGGGGATGGATCTGTTGAGAAGGTAATAGGAAGTGATATTCCTATACTACGATCGGTTATACTTTGGTCGTCACACAGTGTTTTCTCCACATGGGACTTGGACATTATATCAGACATACTGGTTACTAGATCTGTGGTTTTAGATCTAGATTTGGGTTGTTTCCCAATCAGGGTACTTTGACAGCATTCTAAGAGTATTTAGAATGGACGACTCTTGGCACGGTAGTATACCTGCAGGTGATGGAGTCACCCTCTCTAAAGGTGTCTTATAGACTAAAGGGGAGAGGGATACGCATGATTGACAGATCACTTGCTTAGGCAATTGAGTCAATCATAAGATGTCAAGTACCACACCAGATGTTGTTCTTGCACTAGATGCAATAAGTTGATATTGATCCAATCCTGGAGGAACAGTCGGAAGCAGTTTTAGAACATAAGTGAATGTTCTAGGGATATGATAACGGATGCCTCCTTTGGGAGACGGTTATCACTCCAGGCTTCCAAGGTGACATGGACGACAAGGAGGTTGTCAGAGTTATAGTTTTTCCTTCTGACGAGGGGCAGTATTTTGGACAGGTGCTCCAAGGCAATACTGAGGGAGGCATGGCGCAGGATACTGATTAGTTTCAGTTGATGATACAGTCTGAGAAGTTTGGATTTGGAGTTCATTTATGAGCTAGGTCCCATCAGACATCCAGACATTCTAAGACAGGTATTGCTCATTTCGGGAGATGGCTTTATCCGCGAACTTGAGATATAGAGAGACATAGAAAGAATCATCACAGCGGATCCACTCACTGAGGCTATTCCTCGAACGCAATAGTTTCGCAAACGAGCTTTGTGTGACTGACTAGTAGAGGAGTTGGGTGTTCGGTATCACACGGGCTGTGAGTATGCGGCATCGCAATAATTAGCCTTGAGTGCAAGTGGGAGATTGTTGGAGTTAGTTCCCTCAGAGTCAATTATTGGATCACAGGCACGTGATTGCAATGATTGAGGGAGGACCTATCCCGGTAGGACAGTCTTACTCGAGATGATAGTATGCTATCTGGTTTATCTTTATCATCGTGTACTGCTTTAGGTGACCTGACATGTCGCTATTACACGTTGATAGAGCCCCTAGGATTCTTGCTTGACGACCAGCAGTATGATGGCGATCATATACGTGGGAGCTGGTAGTCTATAAGCACATCCTTAAAAGGTCCCTAGTCGTGGGAGTTTCGAGACTGGGCATCGATACTCCATTAGTAGACTAGTGTATACAGTCGAGACCCCGACGAGGGGCGGTGGCCGGTCTCACAAGCCACTGGTGTCAGTTGGTTCACCTAAGATGTATACAGGTGCTCATTGGGTTATGAGTACACCGGACAGGACTCGCCGGGAACCTGCTAGTTGGTCTTATACCAGATGTCAGATAGCAGTTCCCTGGTGACATGTGTACAGGTTAGTTCATCGACCTGAGATCGTCATTTGTCTCGTGTGAGTTCCCACTGTGCTTTGATTACTACCCTACCACGGCTCAAAGGAGTCGTGCAAACAGGTTTTAGTTGGGTACAGTCCCGAGCCACATGGAGGCAGTGAGCGGATCTGCAGGGGTTCGTCTCTCCCGGTATTGGGGGTGAGGTCGCGCAGTGTCTAGGAGAGCCATTACACAAAGCCCTCGGCCGAGGCAGGAGATTTACTGGTAGGTATTCCAGTAGTATCTCAGGGTGTTCTGGGCTACACTCCGACACGACTTGTACCGCCTTTGGGGGTCTGACTTTTACCAACCCCCTAGGCCCACCATGCGATACTCATAGACGAACGGACCGGACTGTACGGATATTGTCACTGACAGGCTCAGTAGGGTGTCAGGATGAGTTCGCTCATCGACGTCCCTTTTGGTCAATAGCTGGTTGCCCGTCACGTATTGGCTTATACCTCTGACATGCTAGTGGTTAAATCCACAGCCATAGTATTGACGAGTCTTTAGAGTCCACCACACTTTCAGTTACTCAAGCTTTCGGGCGAAACGCTGTAGAGGCCGTATGGAGATATGGCAGGGTTCGATCAGATACGTGCGGTATTGCACGGATCGTGATCGGACGGTTTTTACTAGCCGGCTTTGGCTTAAGCCGGATTCTAGTTTTAGATAGTGTAGATTTTGTCTCTTTGCATTTGTATCCGGACGGAATACAGATGCGGGTGTGTATGCACAGTATCGGGGTTTTCCTGTAATTTATTATGGGACCAGTTTTCTGGGGTTGCCAGTTTGCATTCCGTTCCGGCCGGTTTTCTCTTTTTCCTTCCCGGTCGGACTTTTCGTTGGAGGGTGTTAATTGCAAGTTTGCAATTAACATTTTGTTGAAGGGGTTTCTTGCAAAAGGATTAATTTAATATGATTGCATTAATTTGACATGATAGAGTATGGGTAAGATGATGGGCCGGCCACTGTTTAAAGTATGGGGATTAATAACATGATGTATAAATTAATATTTGTTTACATAAGGGATAAATGAGTGTGTGCAGGATTGTTTAATGTGGCTGCTGGAACACTATTTGTGATGGATTGATTAATATATATATGATTGTTATGTGTTAAAAATGTGAAGAGGATTAATTTATGTTGGTTGGCTTCATTCTCATTTCCAGGGAGCTCAAATTTTTTATGGGCTGGCCGAGCTCTTTTGAGGAGGAGATTATTCTATTTGTTTGGATGCTCCATTTTTCCTTCAAGCCTTCATGAAAAATCCTTGTGAAAAATTCCTCCATCATGGCAACCATATTAAACCCCAAAGAGACAACGATTTTACATTATTCTACAGCAAATCTTGGACGCGTCGGCTAGCCTACTTCGCGCCCGAGTTGCCTCGGTATTGAGGTGGGAGCCCGTAAAAGACGCAGGCGATGTGGTGCCCTTTCCGACGAGGAGGAGACGGACGGAGATCCCGCGAGGAGATCGGAGTGGAGATGAAGACCGGAGGACTCGGATCACTCGGTATACTTCTCTAACCCCATCTCTTGTTTGCTAGTATTGGTTAATGGTCACGATCCGGGTAATTGTCCGCGGTAGCGCCAGTTTAAAAGATAAGAAATTTTTGATTCCGCATTTTGGCCTCGGATAGACGGCCGGGGCGCTGCCGTGGCGCAACAATTGATTGATGGGACTGCGTTGATTCTGATCAATGCAAAGTAAAGCAAACCTGTTTGGAGTTGTTGGAACAATTTTAAAAAGTGTTATTACAAAGACGTTTCCTTTTGTTTTGCATAGCGGTATTCAGTGGAATATCCTACACCTCATTCGACGGGCAAGGGCCGATATCCATTCACCGGGACTGACCCCTTGGGCAAAAGTTTGCGTCAGGGTAATAACTTCACTATAGTCGATTACATGTTGCTTTGCATCGCGGTATTCAGTGGAATATCCTGCACCTCATTCCACGAGGAAAGAGCCGAGATCCCTTCACCGGGAGTGACCTCTTTAGCAAAAGGTTTTCGCCACTATATTTTAAAAAGCTATCAGGTTCCTTCAGCGATATCAAGTTCACTACGTTAAAGGTTTTTTCGCCAAAAACCAGCCGTAGCCCTCCGTCACTTCTTTTGGGTATTCAGTAGTATTCAAGCTATGTATTTTGACCTAACGCCAAGGCATAGTGTTTGGTAGTTGCTGGGTATTCAATTGTTGCATAGATAGATGAGTTGGTTTGGGACAGCCGTTCTGCCATTTTGACCTAACGCCAAGGGCAGGTGCGGGTGTGTTCAAATTAACAAGATAGTGACGGGTAGAACTTGGCATGTGACTTATGACATTTTGACCTAACGCCAAGGTTATAAGAGCATGGGGCAAAAAAATCTTATCGGGAGTTTCTAAAGAAACTGAAACTTGCCAAGTATGCGCATACCTTCTGGAGTATGAGTAACGTGGATGCATTCCATCACGTTATCATGCGATAAGAGTTGGATCCCGATTCCCACTGATGAGTTGGTTTACTCTTCGGGTGATCCCGATTGATTCTTCTTTCAGGTTTGGGGGAGAATTTGACAGGACAGTGGGAGGTTTCCGGATTAGATAAAGTGATAACCATTCTGATCTAGGTTAGAGTGCACGCAGAGTGTTTCTTTTCTCTCTCTCTTTGGCAGCGACCTTTGACCGACCCTAGACTATGACTCAGTGACCAAGTTGACCGAAACTTCTTAAAATACTGGCTTTTGGATTGTCTGAGTTGCATAAGTCATTGCCACTCCTTCTTTTACCCTTTGAATTTCTCAGAACACCCGTATTACTACGGATATCCACTTCCATTGGATAGATCCATCGTATGGTTATATACGAACTCGATGGGACTTCTTCGAGGATGGATCCAGGTTCAGGAGAAATAGAATTGGTTTATTCAGTTGTCTTTTATTATCACCTTCTCTCAGGTTGCGAGAGCTCCTTGGTTTAGGAGAGTACACCTATTACGCATATTGGATAGTCTTCTTCCAAACCATAGGTAGGTGCCGAAAGGTAGGGAATGAAGAAAACCAATTAGCCTAAGTAGGGTGTGCAGAAGGCAATAACTAAAGACAAAATAAAGAGATTAGAAAGAGGGCAAAGTAAATTGCGACTGATATCATTCACACCAAAACCGCGTACATCGTCGCCACTCCTATTTCACCTTTAAAAGAATAAGGTATTATTCAGATGTCTTTTATCATCACCTTCTCTCAAGTTGTGAGTACTCCTTGGTTTAGGAGGGTACACCTATTATGCTTACTGGATAGTCTTCTTCCAAACCATAGGCTGGTGCCGAACGGTAGGGAAGGAAGAAAACCATTTAGCCTAACAATGGTGTACAGAAGGTAATGACTAAAGACAAATAAAGGGACTTAGAGAGATGGCAATAAAATATACGGTTGAAGTCATGAATTGGTTTATGGAAGAGGCATTGCTATGAATACCAAGATACCCCTGGGAAACATTTTCATGTTTCAGTGCATTGTTAAAGGAAAACTGTTTTCCCGATTGGATACTTACTCCAGGGTATGTATTTACTAGGTTTCATTATCATATCTGTATGGTTTTACAGATGATGAGTGGGAGTAAGTTATTTGGAATTAGGTGATTATCCTTATTATATCGGAATTCGTTGTAATTGGTGATATTTGAGGAAATCGCCACGGTACAGTTTTCCACCTACGACGCACAGGTTTTGAGTTGTTTAACTCAGCGGACTTATACAGAGTATTGTATGTTGTCCAGTGTCCATCAGGACAAAGGGGTAGGTCCTCGTACTATGTTCTGTTTACTTATAACTTCTCTAGTTTTTAGACAAAGTGTTTCGTAGAAATACATAGTCTAAGTTTTGAGAAGTTGTGGGTATAAGAATAAAGTAGAGAACCAGGTGTCACAAGTATCGGGATTCTTCAAAGAGATCGAAGATGTAGATTCTTGTGATTGGTATTCAGATGATAGTAATGGTTTTGAGAAACTTGTTTCTCTTTCAGGTTACTCATAATTGGATGGATTCCTTAGTTGAGTAAAGCTGATTAGTCTCTTTCCATTAAGGTGATATGCACTGGAGACAGCTGCATGATTTGAATCTGGTTCTAATTAAATAAAGTGCCAAAGTTTCTATATTGGATATAGAATAGTTCGTACCTTAAAAGATGTTAAGGTACGGGGAGTTGTCCAGCTTATGCTTAAAACCAGACTCTGGATAACTCAGGGCACGTTTCTGTAATGGCTGTTTGTGGGTTGACCCTGGCTATGACGAGGGTTGATATTCTACCATTTGGAAGATCAATAGTGATATTGTTCTTGACTCGCCACAGTTTTAGTAAAATGGATCTTTTTCAGAAAACAGTAGTGGGAGTATGGTAGAACTGGAAGTGATTCCAGAACCGTGAACGATTACTGAAAATTTAATAGGACCTATATATTCAATCAGGTTTGACATTCCAATAGCCACTCCGCAGATATGGTGGGTAACCTCAGACACCCGAGAGGTACTTCGGTAGCCTCAAGGACGGTGACAGGGAGGTTCTTATCTACCCAGACTTGACACTACTGTTGTTCCAGACTATGAGACCAGGCAGGAGGATAAGTATAGCGTCGTTCTAAACTAGCTTTAGAAGTGCACGTGTTTATTATTCTGCCAGAGGGTTGTCGTAGTCAGTGGGAGCAGCGGAAGCATAGTGGGCAAGTAGCTTATGTCTATTTATAGACTAGAGCAGTTATAGCAGAGATAGATCATCTAATTTTGATGCGACAGTCATAGGTTTGACTTCAATCAGGATAAGGGATGGATCTGTTAAGAAAGTAGTAGGGTGTGATGTCATGGTATCTGGATGACATACACAGAGTAGGAAGTAAAATTCCTATACTATGATCGGTTGTACTGTGGTCGTCACACAGTTGTTTCTCCAGACAGGATATGGATATAATATTTGACATTCTGGTTTCTGATCTATGGTTTTAGATCTAGAATTGGGTAGTTTCCCAATGTAGGTACTTTGACAGATATTCTAATGGTTTTTAGAATAGTTGACTCCTAGCATGGTGGTCTACCTGCAGGTGATGGAGTCACCCTCTCTAAAGGTGTTGTATAGACTAAAGGGGAGAGGGTTGTGCATGATTGGCATATCACTTGCTTAGGTAATTGAGTCAATCGTGAGGTGTCAAGTACCACACCAGATGTTGTTTTTGCACTAGATGCGATAAGTTTGTATTAATCCAATCCTGGAGAAACATAAGGAAGCAGTTTTAGAACATAAGTACATGTTCTACGGATTTGATGACGGCAGCCTCCTTCGGGAGACGATTATCATTCCAGGCTTCAAAGGTGACGTGGATGACAGAGTGATCGTCAGAGTTTTAGTTTTCCCTCTGACGAGGGACAGTATTATGGACAGGTGGTCCAAGAGGATACTGTGGGTGGCATGGTGCCGGATACTGATTAGATTCAGTGATCGATACAGTCTAAGAAGTTTGGATTTGGAGTTCATTTATGAACTAGGTCCCATCAGATATCCAGACATATTCTAAGACAGGTATTACTCGATTCGGGAGATGGATTTCTCCGCGAACTTGAGATTTAGAGAGATATAGAAAGAAACATCTAGGCGGATCCACTCACTGAGGCTATTTCTCGAACACAATAGTTTTACAAACGGGCTTTGTGAAACTGATTAGTAGAGGAGTTGGATGTTCGGTTTCACACGGGCTGTGAGTAGTCGACATCGCAATAATTAGCCTTGAGTGCTAGTGGGAGATTGTTGGAGATAGTGCCCTCAGAGTCAATTATTGGATCGCAGGTACGTGATTGCAAGATTGCGAAGGACCTATACTGGTAGGACAATCTTACTCAAGATGATAGTATGCTATCTGGTTTGCCTTTATCAGTCGTGTACATGTTCAGGTGACTGATTACATGTTACACTTTGATAGAGCCCTTAGGATCTTGCTTTACTACCAACTGTATGATGGCGATCATATACGTGAGAGTTAGGTAGTTTATACGCATATCCTTAATTGTGGTCCCTAGTCGTGGGAGTTTCGAGACAGGGCATCGATACTCCGGAGTAGACTAGTGTATACAGTCGAGACCCCGACGAGGGGCGGTGGCCGGTCTCACAAGCCACTGGTGTCAGTTGGATCACCTAAGATGTATACAGATGCTCATTGGGTTATGAGTACACCGGACAGAACTCGCCGGGAATCTGCTAGTTGGTATTATACATATCGTCATATAGCAGTTCCCTGGTGATATGTGTACAGGTTAGTTCATCGACCTGAGGTCGTCATTTGTCTCGTGTGAGTTCCCACTGTGCTTTGATTTCTACCCTACCACGGCTCAAAGGAGTCGTGCAAACAGGTAGTTTTTGGGTACAGTCCCGAGCCATATGGAGGCACGTGAGCGGATCGGCAGGGGATTCGTCTCTCCCGGTATTGGGGGCGAGATCATGCTGTGTCTAGGAGAGCCATTACACATAGCCCACGGCCGTGGCAGGAGATTTACTGGTAAGTACTCCAGTAGTATCTCAGGGTGTTTTTGGGCTACACTCCGACACGACTTATACTGCTATTGGGGGTCTGACGTTACTAGCCCCCTAGGCAGATATGCGATACTCATAGACGAACGGACTGGACTGTATATACATTGTCATTGTTAGGCTCAGTAGGGCTTCCGGATGAGTTCGCTCATCGGCCTCCCTTGAGGTCAGTCCATGGGCAGCCGTTACGCATTGCTAGTGCCGCTGACGGTTTGTGGTTAAACCCACTGCCAGGGTACTGACGAGTCATTAGAGTCCCCCACAGACAGTTTCCAAAGTTCGGGCGAAACGTTGTAGAGGCCGTATGGTTTTATGGCAGGGTTCGGAAAATGCACGTGCGTTTACGCACGTGTTATTTTTCGGGCAGATGATACTGGTCGGCTTTGGTTTAAGCCGGATCCGAGTATTATATTGAGTAGATATAATATCTTTGTCTCAGTTGCATTTGTATTCGGTCGTAATACAAATGAGGGTATATTTATACAGTTACGGGGTTATCCTGAAAGTCGTTTCAGGATCACTTTTGAAAGTTGCCAGTTTCCAGTTTTCTATCAGCCGTCTTTTAACATTCGGTTAAAGACGGATTTATCTTTTCTTTGGATGAGTGTGGATGCTTCTAGAAGGTTCTAGAAGCAGTGAGGTGTTATTGTTTCATTGGTTGCTTTCTGTGTGTTCACACTGTGTGTTCACACTAGATATTTATTTGTGTTCACACTAAATATTTATTTGTGTTCACACTCTTGTGGTCACCCCCCTCTCCTACACTCACCCTCCTCCTCCCTATATATGGCCGGCCCCTTCCCCCTCTCTCTCTCACTCTCACTTGATGTTTCATTCGCTAAAAAGATATGATAGATTTTGGGGTGTATGGAATTTCACAGCTCATTTCATTCCATCACCCGATTCGAGTGGCAACTTCATTAACCGTTCGTCCATAGCTTTGGACGGAACGAGACAAAGTCTTCTACTCATTCTCTACATCAATCTTGGTCGTCTCTTTTAGCAAACTTGACGACCGAGTTGCCTCAAGTCAGAGGCGGGAGCCCGTTTAAAGAATCGTCGACGTGGTGCCACCTGGACGAGCAGATCGAAGATCGAAGAGATCGGAGCAGCCGCAACGGAGCATGGGATGATGGTTAAAGAACGAAGGACTCGGATCGTTCGGTATAACCTTTCTACACTCTTTACAGTTTGTTAGTTTAGCAATAATGGCAGATCCGGGTTAAAGTATACGATAGCGCCAGTTAAAAAGTTTTTGTTCCGCATTTGGCGTCTGTAGACGGCCGGGGCGCTACCGTAGACTTACATACTCCACTCTGCTTCAATATCGACTGATTCGGACTCATCTCATCGTGGCTACACAGACTGCGCTCCAACGGCTATGCTTGTATCTGGAGTCTCCCAAGCAGTGTCCCATCACACGATATCCGAATGATATCGAATCGTCTGATCGACTCGTCAGAACCTCATAATCTCCCAAGAGCTCAACATCTCGGGTACAGTTTAATAGTATCGAGTACATACCACAGCATCGGTGGTCCAGCCGTAGAAGGGCAAACCCAAGCCTCACTAATGGCGCCGCGGAACTGCCGCAAACCCTAAGGTTCAAAGGCTTTCATACGGTCATTATGTCGAGTTAGGGTTTCATTCTTCTAGAGGGTCCATAGAATCGCTTGCATGTCTTTCCGAATACTTTAAACTTAGAAAATGGGTTCCTGACACTCGATCGTCTCAATCGACTCTCAACGAATCTGCGTGAAGTCGCCTCTAGCTGGAATCAATCTATCTGATGACCTTGCATCGGGGTAAGCGAATGAACCATATGTCCTAGTCATTAATCCTCGGTGACTAGAGACTCACTATCATATCTCTAAGAATATGCTCATGCTGCAGTAGCTCCAATCATCTGGGCGATATCTCATCTTCCGCAGCAACAACTGGCTCCTTCGTTCGTGCGCTGAACCACGCCTCAATCATCCTGGATAAGCGATAATATCAACGGTCATCACATCCTGGCTGGCCTCTATCAGTGGCTCAATCCTCTGGTGCCGATCAGCACATCCGGAAATCTCGTAACAGCGATCAATCCAACGCTCATGGCGCGAAAACACAATAAGACGACTCCTCAATATGCAATCGTATGTCTCTGGAATCACGCCCTGGTCAGTCCTCGTCCACGACGATCTCATGCTGACGCAACTCGAGCCGTAGCTCACTCTGCCCGTGCAATCGTGGCGGCAAAACCATAACCAGTATCGATGAGGATAGATCATAGGAAGGAATATAATACGGTGCAAGGAAATGTACAACCTAAGGTTTCTTAAGCGGAGTGGCTGTAGGGTTCCTAGGCACTCAAGTGGAGTCTCACAAGGCATCAAACATGGCTAATTCAAATTTTACGGGTGCCTACAAACCCTAATACGGATCGTTAACTAGATAATGAGGCGATGCAAGCATGTAAACGATTTAAATGCTAAAGGAAAGTGGCTACATGTAACGTTTTGAAAATCGTTTCGGTGAAATTTCGAAAAATCGGTAAAATAAGGGAGTTTTCTGTAAAAAGTCAAAATACAAATATCTTATTATAAAAATTAAATATACATATTCTAGCTATGTAATTGCTATTATTTGGTGTTTATTGAGCCGCTGGTGAAATTTCAAATTTTCTGAAAAAAATATTATTTTATTATTATTTTAAGCCGTCACTAATACATTTAATTAGGGAAAATTACAAATTGGAATGAGTTGAAACAAATTTTGTGCATCATAAAACATTAAATAAAATTTTATCATGTGGTTTTTGGAACGAAATCATTTGCCAAAATGGTTTAGAAATTATTGAAGAAAAAAAGGCTTTTTTTAGCGTAAATGGATATTTGGGGTATTGTATTTATCATTTTTCATCACCCCACACCCGTACCCACACCCACACACCCCCACTTACTCCTCCCCATGGCTGAATTCAGCACCCACCATAATTTTTCCCCACTTGATTTCAAAGGAAAAGAAATGAAAGAAAAGAAAAGAAAATGGGTGAATTAGGTGGACCTTGACTTTTCTTTGACCTTGACTTTGCCCCACTTTCTTTACCTCCCTCTCTCTCCTCCCCCACTCCCAATTCCAGCCGAAATTTCCCTCCCCTACTGCAGCAACAGCCCCCCCCTCAATTTCCCTTCTCTTTTCTCTTCAAACTTCATCAAAAATTGCCCCAAAATCCTTCAAAAAAATCCCAAAACCCAAATCCGACTCCTACCCATTTTAGCTTAGCCCGTATAGCATGGATCCTTGTGAAAAGAGAGCATTTTGGGAGGCCATGTATGCTTGTGGACCTTCATATATTTTTGGGTATAATTCTAAAACTTTTTGCTTAAATTGTTACTTGTTTCTTAAAGCTAATTTAAATTAAGTGTTAACTTGGATATGTGAGTTTAATTGCAAGTTTTGGATTTCAAGTTAGGGTTTGTTGTAGAAATGAGTTATGTTTGATTGTGCATGGTTTAGTGAAGTGGTTTAACATAATTAGTTTTGTAGAAAACTAATCTAGTTGTTAATTACAAGTTGTTACTTGAAAAATTGTGTTAATTTGCTAATTGCTTACTAGGTTTTTGAAATTTGTTAAATTCTTGGGATTAAAAATGTGATTAGGGTTTTCTTGGCTTCATTAACTTTATTAAGTGTGGTTTAATGCTTTGGATCGTGCAAATCTAAGCTAGATTGTAGTTTGTGCATTTTTGCTTTGAAATTGTTAAAAAAGGGTATTTTTGTAAACTAGAATATTAGGATTTTTGGAATTTAATGAGATTAAATTCCGGAAATTGTTTATACGACTTATTTAAGATATTTAATAAATATATTGGCCGATACATTCATTTAAACATCGTGTTTTGTACAAAAACGGCGAATTGTGCTTGCTAGATTTTCGGAAAAATGACTTTTTAAGTGAAATTGGCATTTTTGTGAGTTTTAACCTAGTTTATATTAAAATTAGTGTTCGTGAATGTGCAAATGAGTGTGATTGGATTTTTCTCGATGGTTTGACGTTTGTACATCGACATCGAGGGTTGGTTTTACTATTCTTGCATGCGTAGGCGATAGGTTTGGACCTATGCGTGATACGCGTGCCGATTTGATTTTCGTATGCCGTTTCGATCTCGAATTTAGTTTTAATGCGATATGGTGCGTTATGATATGTAGGTACCCCACGTGGACTTCTAGACGACATGCAAGCGCGTGGCGACGTCGGCACCGGCGAGCGAGGACCAGGTGAGTAGATTTATATCTACGGGGAGAAGTCGGGTGGATGGCGTATAGCACCCCCGCAGTTCGTGGTGATGTATACGAATACGTATACACACATATATATATATTTTGACTATAATTTGTTTGATATTATCTATGATATAGATATTTGGTGTTCTTGGATGATTTAGTGTCGCGAAACCCTAGAGTAGTCGTCGCACCACACATGCACACACACACCCATACTTGCATACTTTCTTCTTTCATTTGCGCTTATACGGGATTATATAGTTATGTGTTCACATGGGTATGAGACTATGTGTTCACATACGGATTGAGGATGATAGTACTTGGGATTTATGATGAGTCGATGAGATTTGATTTGAGGCCGTGAGATCGGTGATATAGCAGGGTTCGTATCTTAGATACGACATGACGTTGTAGCGGGTCCTTGACGTAGTGTTTCACACACGTCCATGCATACGTAGGCGGTATCAGTATGGTACTAGACGTAGATCAGTACCCCGATCATGATATTTGATAAAGAGGATACCCGGTGAATAGTATGATGAATGTGATATTGACCCGTATCCAGATTGGGATGCCGTACGACGGATTTACGTACGAGCTATATTGATGATTGATCCGCACTCTTGACTTGGGATGCCTGATTATAGATATGGTATCGGATATGATATTATTGAGGCGAGATCACCGACTATACATATACAGGTATGTATATGTATCGACTCAGATGATAGGCGGTTTCCTTACCTGTAGTTCAGCTTGTAGTTCAGCCGTATAGTTTAGTGTAGTTGTTAGATTAGATTAGACTTCTTACCTATTTCAAAAACTAACGAATCGTGGGCATTTTTAAAGACAGCTCAAGGGAATCTACGGATATTTCAAAAACGACGTATCTTTTCATAAAAAACACCGTAGCCCCTATTTTCAAAACCCCATGATTCGTGTTATTTCAAAAGGCACCATTTGTAGGACTTATATTAGATTATTGCAGATTAGTTATCGTTGTGTCTAGTATTCAGCTCCCGCACATTATTGCTGTTCGCTCTGCCTCGCATATTTATTTTGCTGCATATTCCATTATTGATATCATGCTATTAGGACACCAGCACCATTACCGATGATGCGTATGTACCACGTACACCTACTTGCCGGCTCACACACATCTTCATCGGTAATTGCCATGTCACGTACACTTTAGAGAATATAATTGCTTGACTTAGATTGTTAGCTAGTAGTGTTGACATGATATTAGTGTGCCTTCCTTATATGCCATATTAGACATTGTAGTTATTACCTACCACTTCATGCATACTGTTATTCAGTTGTTCATTATCATTGACATATGCACTTGTGATGATTTCTTGAGATTTATGATATTTCTGGATTTCGGGGAAAGCCGCAAAATTTACAATTTATGATCTTTTAAAATATAAAATGTTGCGGTTTTCTAGTGATGTAAAGTGTCGTCCACCATGAGTTTGCTGTGGTTTTGGAGATCCGTCTCGAGGAGTGGAGGAACCGTCACGGGTACATGGTGGGCCCGGTATGGTACCCCGGGGCAAGAGGAATGCGGTGTTGACGTTGAGCCTGGCTGGGGAGCACTACCTACCGGTGATATTACCCGACGCGTCGGATATCCGGAGGATACCGTCGTGGTCTTGAGATGGATGGTAAGGGCCGGTCTGGACTGACGGCGCCCTAGATATTGAGATTGAGACATTGATATTTCGAGACAGTGAGATTTATGTTTTGTGTCGATGCTAGACACTGTTGATACTGATTTTAATTATGATACCTCAGTTTAAAATACGAAGGAAATCTCACTAATTTATGAAAACAGTTTCTTCATTTACATGTATTCTGTTTTCATGCATTCATACCTCATTCATATGATATATTGCTACCTGAGGCACTGACACGGGCACATAAGTTTACACTCGGGTTAGATATTTACCCTAGCCATTGTTATAGGCTGCATGTTATATATATTTGAGGATATATTATGATCATTGACCTAGGATTGCGTTATTTATGCGATTTCTGTGCGTAGATGTTTTTCTAATCACGAGTTGGCAACTCACCCCCGTTGTGCCCCAGTTTCTTGCAGGTTGCCGTACAGGTTCATTACGGCTTTGCGGGCATAGTTTCATTCGGGTGATTTGCTAGTAGGTGGGTTTACTTGTATCATACCCCCATTATTTATCTTGTATATCATTATTCTGTTGTATCTAGAATTCCATCAACCAAACATGCATTATTGAGATAGAGACCAGTGTTGTTTATTCTTTCGACCTTAGAGTCGCTCGTTATATTTCTGGTGGTTTTGAGTTTCCTTTTGAGTTTTGATCCTCGCCGTTGGCGTTGTATGTTATATTGCTTGTGTGGTTGTGACCGTCGATTGACGAAGAGCTAGCTCCCGCTTGGGGATGCCTTTTTATTGTTTTCGTATACTATTCATGTTGTATCCCGTTTGAGGGCCAGTTTTTACAAAGGAGACTCTGCCGAAATTTTCAGTAAATTTTTGATGTTTTAAAAACCGCATAATTCGGCTTATGCTATTGAAATTACTTGCTTTAAGTTGTTTTTCCTGCACTCTACTATTTTCTTGGTTTGGATTTCTGGGTTTTCGGTTTACTTAGATTACGTACGCCTCGAGACGTTCGTAGTTTAAGTGCCGGTCATGTTCCGTACTTTCGGGTCGTGACAAGTTGGTATCAGAGCATTAGGTTTTACCTTCGGAGCGTAGGATGACCCTTGGTTGATGGAATAGGTGACTAAAGTAGAGTGACGTACCGTTGGTATGTTCCGCGGCATATTTACGACACGCCACTCCACTTAAGAAGCCTTAGGATGTACATTTCCTTGTTCTGTATTATATTCTTTCCTGATCTAGCCTCGTCGGTACCAGTTTGGTTTTGCTGCCACGATTACGGGCAGGGAGAGCTACGGCTAGAGTTGCGGTCAGCACGAGCTCGGCACGAACGAGGACTGACCAGGGCATGATTCCGGCGACACCCGATTGTGGAGAGGTGTCTTTTGACGGTGTTTACGCGACACGAGCGTTTGGCGGATCGCCTTTATGAGGTTACTCGGATGTGCTGATCGATATTAGAGGATTGAGCCAATGATAGAGGCCAGCCAGATCTTGATGACCGTTGGTGTGTTGCTTATTCATGATGATCGAGACACTGTTCAGCATGCAGACGAGCGAGCCAGTTATTGCTGCGAACGACGAGGTATTGCCCCAGATGTTGGAGTTAGTGCAGAACGAGTTGTACTAAGAGATGATAGAAGGTCGCTAGTCATCATGGATGAATGACTAGGACATGTAGATCGTTCGCCTAACCCGATGCGAGGTCATCAGATAGATTGATTCCAGCTAGAGACGACTTCACGCGGAGACGTTGGGAGTCGACAGAGACGATCGAATGTCAGAAACCTATTATTCCAAATTTAAAGTAGTCGGAAAGACATGCAGGCAATTCTATGGTCCCTCTAGAAGAATGAAACCCTAACTCGACTTAATGACCGTGTGAAAGCCTTTGAACCTTCGGGTTTGCGGCAGTTCTACGGCGTCATTAGTGAGGCTTGGGTTTGCCCTTCTACGGCTGGACCACCGATGCTGTGGTATGTACTCGATACTATTAAACTGTGCCCAAGAGGTTGAGCTCTTGGGGGATTATGAGGTTTTGACGACTCGATCGGATGGCTCGACTTAATTCGGATGCTAGGTGGTGAGATGCATTCTTGGGAGACTCCAGATACGAGGATAGCCGTTGGAGCTCAGTCCATGCAGCCGCGACGAGACGAGTCCAAAGCAGACGACATTAGAGAAAAGTGGAGTAAGAGGTTCGCACCAGATCTAGATGAGATGACGTTCCACTCCACCGACATCAGAGAGGCGATGCGCATGCCGAGGCATGGTACTTAGACTTACCTTCCAGAAGGAGTCGCGATGAGTATGCAGTCGTTCCAGAGCAAGATGTAGATATAGGAAAGGACAATGACTTCCGGATAGTTGGCAGAGACGAGACATAGAAGAGACCGTGAGCAGGATTCCTTCCAGGACACTGCTGCAATGATACTTGCACCCAGGATCAGATGTGTCACGTACATTCAGAGAGCCAGAGGCCGACGCCAGTGATATGTTGTCTTACGAGTGGTCGCGATGATTGACCAAGAGATGACCAGAGAAGTGCCAGAATGGAATCGTCCCCGTTAGCACACCTGACAGGGGCGATGAGCCGATGGACCGAAAGATTGGTAATTCACAGTGAAGACCTTGACCCAGGAGTGGTCATGGTTACGCACACCAGCAGGACAGAGTTCATGATCATCGACGAGACGTCCCACTAGTGACCACGACAGTTGGCCGAGATTCTTAGAGGATGCACTTGAGCGGTACTATTCCGCCATTATTGATTACGATGTTTTGGGTGATTTATTCGTATGATTTGATTTTGATGATTGAGGATTTACGACCTTTGCACAGTGTTGCACTTGATATCGTTTTCGTGCTTTAGTTTCACATGTTTGTGATATTACGGTTTTAAATAGCTGAGTTGGTTTTGTGCGTATGCATGCACACGATTTCGTTCCTGCACTCGGTATAGTTTATATATGCTTGCAGTGCAGTGATACGCCTTATGTGCACTTAGATGCACTGGACTTCGATTTCGATTATGATACTCGATATTTGTTTTGTGCACCTTGTGCACCTGATTGATTTTGCGCACGTTCGGCGCTTGATATTGGATTTCATGATTTCGTGCGCGATGGATGCACCTGATTTGGATTTTCGCGCATGTTGAGCGCATGTCTTGAGATGCGATTTTGGTGCACACCAGATGCACTAAATTGAGATTTTTCGTGCATGTCAGATGCACCTGATTTTGCTGTCAGGCACACATGTTGCCTACGACAGATGTTTCGTGCACACCCGATGCACTTAGATGTTGTTTCTATGCGCATGTATGGCACATTCATGGATTTTGATTTCCGTGCGCACCAGACGCACGTAGCATTCATGTGCATATTTTGGGGATTGATTTCGTATAGAGCAGTACGTTTTTATGATATTGCTATGTGTTTTCGTACTGAGCAGGACTAGTCAGAGGACAGTACCTGAATATATTTTGCATGCATTGATAGTTATTGAAGGGATTTCCAAAAAAAAAAGGCGAGCTATAGCCTCAGTATTTACTTACGTGTCTGATATGACACGAAATGTTTAAAACAAGGAGACCCTTCTAAATTGTTTCCAAAACGGCGGAACGTACATTTCAAACAAAGGTATATATGTATATAGTTATTTCCTTATGTTAGACGTCCGCCACTGTGCAGTGTTATACGCGTGCACAGCGACATAAAGAGATTTGGCATGCATTTCCTTCAGATACTTACATATATAGATTCGATATTTACATGTATAGTTTCAAGTTATGTCATATTGGTTTTGATTTGGATTTGGCATTGATGTCTTCTCCATGACTCCGATGATTGCGGGATGCTTGACGGAGTTTTGATTTGAGTTATATGCTCATTTTTCAAGCGCATGCGCTGCGCTACGATTTGTCTTATGTATTTACAATTTCGGAGCACCGACGACTTGATGGTTTTTCTTAAATGTTTTAGTATTTGGGGGAGTTTGAATTTAAATTCGGGGACCGAATTTCTTTAAGGGGGGAAGATTGTAACGTTTTGAAAATCGTTTCGGTGAAATTTCGAAAAATCGGTAAAATAAGGGAGTTTTCTGTAAAAAGTCAAAATACAAATATCTTATTATAAAAATTAAATATACATATTCTAGCTATGTAATTGCTATTATTTGGTGTTTATTGAGCCGCTGGTGAAATTTCAAATTTTCTGAAAAAAATATTATTTTATTATTATTTTAAGCCGTCACTAATACATTTAATTAGGGAAAATTACAAATTGGAATGAGTTGAAACAAATTTTGTGCATCATAAAACATGAAATAAAATTTTATCATGTGGTTTTTGGAACGAAATCATTTGCCAAAACGGTTTAGAAATTATTGAAGAAAAAAAGGCTTTTTTTAGCGTAAATGGATATTTGGGGTATTGTATTTATCATTTTTCATCACCCCACACCCATACCCACACCCACACACCCCCACTTACTCCTCCCCATGGCTGAATTCAGCACCCACCATAATTTTTCCCCACTTGATTTCAAAGGAAAAGAAATGAAAGAAAAGAAAAGAAAATGAGTGAATTAGGTGGACCTTGACTTTTCTTTGACCTTTACTTTGCCCCACTTTCTTTACCTCCCTCTCTCTCCTCCCCCACTCCTAATTCCAGCCGAAATTTCCCTCCCCTACTGCAGCAACAGCCCCCCCTCAATTTCCCTTCTCTTTTCTCTTCAAACTTCATCAAAAATTGCCCCAAAATCCTTCAAAAAAATCCCAAAACCCAAATCCGACTCCTACCCATTTTAGCTTAGCCCGTATAGCATGGATCCTTGTGAAAAGAGAGCATTTTGGGAGGCCATGAATGCTTGTGGACCTTCATATATTTTTGGGTATAATTCTAAAACTTTTTGCTTAAATTGTTACTTGTTTCTTAAAGCTAATTTAAATTAAGTGTTAACTTGGATATGTGAGTTTAATTGCAAGTTTTGGATTTCAAGTTAGGGTTTGTTGTGGAAATGAGTTGTGTTTGATTGTGCATGGTTTAGTGAAGTGGTTTAACATAATTAGTTTTGTAGAAAACTAATCTAGTTGTTAATTACAAGTTGTTACTTGAAAAATTGTGTTAATTTGCTAATTGCTTACTAGGTTTTTGAAATTTGTTAAATTCTTGGGATTAAAAATGTGATTAGGGTTTTCTTGGCTTCATTAACTTTATTAAGTGTGGTTTAATGCTTTGGATCGTGCAAATCTAAGCTAGATTGTAGTTTGTGCATTTTTGCTTTGAAATTGTTAAAAAAGGGTATTTTTGTAAACTAGAATATTAGGATTTTTGGAATTTAATGAGATTAAATTCCGGAAATTGTTTATACGACTTATTTAAGATATTTAATAAATATATTGGCCGCTATATTCATTTAAACATCGTGTTTTGTACAAAAACGGTGAATTGTGCTTGCTAGATTTTCGGAAAAATGACTTTTTAAGTGAAATTGGCGTTTTTGTGAGTTTTAACCTAGTTTATATTAAAATTAGTGTTCGTGAATGTGCAAATGAGTGTGATTGGATTTTTCTCGATGGTTTGACGTTTGTACATCGACATCGAGGGTTGGTTTTACTATTCTTGCATGCGTAGGCGATAGGTTTGGACCTATGCGTGATACGCGTGCCGATTTGATTTTCGTATGCCGTTTCGATCTCGAATTTAGTTTTAATGCGATATGGTGCGTTATGATATGTAGGTACCCCACGTGGACTTCTAGACGACATGCAAGCGCGTGGCGACGTCGGCACCGGCGAGCGAGGACCAGGTGAGTAGATTTATATCTACGGGGAGAAGTCGGGTGGATGGCGTATAGCACCCCCGCAGTTCGTGGTGATGTATACGAATACGTATACACACACATATATATATTTTGACTATAATTTGTTTGATATTATCGATGATATAGATATTTGGTGTTCTTGGATGATTTAGTGTCGCGAAACCCTAGAGTAGTCGTCGCACCACAAATGCACACACACACCCATACTTGCATACTTTCTTCTTTCATTTGCGCTTATACGGGATTATATAGTTATGTGTTCACATGGGTATGGGACTATGTGTTCACATACGGATTGAGGATGATAGTACTTGGGATTTATGATGAGTCGATGAGATTTGATTTGAGGCCGTGAGATCGGTGATATAGCAGGGTTCGTATCTTAGATACGACATGACGTTGTAGCGGGTCCTTGACGTAGTGTTTCACACACGTCCATGCATATGTAGGCGGTATCAGTATGGTACTAGACGTAGATCAGTACCCCGATCATGATATTTGATAAAGAGGATACCCGGTGAATAGTATGATGAATATGATATTGACCCGTATCCAGATTGGGATGCCGTACGACGGATTTACGTACGAGCTATATTGATGATTGATCCGCACTCTTGACTTGGGATGCCTGATTATAGATATGGTATCGGATATGATATTATTGAGGCGAGATCACCGACTATACATATACAGGTATGTATATGTATCGACTCAGATGATAGGCGGTTTCCTTACCTGTAGTTCAGCTTGTAGTTCAGCCGTATAGTTTAGTGTAGTTGTTAGATTAGATTAGACTTCTTACCTATTTCAAAAACTAACGAATCGTGGGCATTTTTAAAGACAGCTCAAGGGAATCTTCGGATATTTCAAAAAACGACGTATCTTTTCATAAAAAACACCGTAGCCCCTATTTTCAAAACCCCATGATTCGTGTTATTTCAAAAGGCACCATTTGTAGGACTTATATTAGATTATTGCAGATTAGTTATCGTTGTGTCTAGTATTCAGCTCCCGCACATTATTGCTGTTCGCTCTGCCTCGCATATTTATTTTGCTGCATATTCCATTATTGATATCATGCTATTAGGACACCAGCACCATTACTGATGATGCGTATGTACCACGTACACCTACTTGCCGGCTCACACACATCTTCATCGGTAATTGCCATGTCACGTACACTTTAGAGAATATAATTGCTTAACTTAGATTGTTAGCTAGTAGTGTTGACATGATATTAGTGTGCTTCCCTTATATGCCATATTAGACATTGTAGTTATTACCTACCACTTCATGCATACTGTTATTCAGTTGTTCATGCCTAGTTCATTATCATTGACATATGCACTTGTGATGATTTCTTGAGATTTATGATATTTCTGGATTTCGGGGAAAGCCGCAAAATTTACAACTTATGATCTTTTAAAATATAAAATGTTGCGGTTTTCTAGTGATGTAAAGTGTCGTCCACCATGAGTTTGCTGTGGTTTTGGAGATCCGTGTCGAGGAGTGGAGGAACCGTCACGGGTACATGGTGGGCCCGGTATGGTACCCCGGGGCAAGAGGAATGTGGTGTTGACGTTGAGCCTGGCTGGGGAGCACTACCTACCGGTGATATTACCCGACGCGTCGGATATCCGGAGGATACCGTCGTGGTCTTGAGATGGATGGTAGGGGCCGGTCTGGACTGACGGCGCCCTAGATATTGAAATTGAGACATTGATATTTCGAGACAGTGAGATTTATGTTTTGTGTCGATGCTAGACACTGTTGATACTGATTTTAATTATGATACCTCAGTTTAAAATACGAAGGAAATCTCACTAATTTATGAAAACAGTTTCTTCATTTACATGTATTCTGTTTTCATGCATTCATACCTCATTCATATGATATATTGCTACCTGAGGCACTGACACGGGAACATAAGTTTACACTCGGGTTAGATATTTACCCTTGCCATTGTTATAGGCTGCATGTTATATATATTTGAGGATATATTATGATCATTGACCTAGGATTGCGTTATTTATGCGATTTCTGTGCGTAGATGTTTTTCTATTCACGAGTTGGCAACTCACCCCCGTTGTGCCCCAGTTTCTTGCAGGTTGCCGTACAGGTTCATTACGGCTTTGCGGGCATAGTTTCATTCGGGTGATTTGCTAGTAGGTGGGTTTACTTGTATCATACCCCCATTATTTATCTTGTATATCATTATTCTGTTGTATCTAGAATTCCATCAACCAAACATGCATTATTGAGATAGAGACCAGTGTTGTTTATTCTTTCGACCTTAGAGTCGCTCGTTATATTTCTGGTGGTTTTGAGTTTCCTTTTGAGTTTTGATCCTCGCCGTTGGCGTTGTATATTATATTGCTTGTGTGGTTGTGACCGTCGATTGACGAAGAGCTAGCTCCCGCTTGGGGATGCCTTTTTATTGTTTTCGTATACTATTCATGTTGTATCCCGTTTGAGGGCCAGTTTTTACAAAGAAGACTCTGCCGAAATTTTCAGTAAATTTTTGATGTTTTAAAAACCGCATAATTCGGCTTATGCTATTGAAATTACTTGCTTTAAGTTGTTTTTCCTGCACTCTACTATTTTCTTGGTTTGGATTTCTGGGTTTTCGGTTTACTTAGATTACGTACGCCTCGAGACATTCGTAGTTTAAGTGCCGGTCATGTTCCGTACTTTCGGGTCGTGACACTACAACCTTTGTAGATCCGGTCCACCACCTCCATGGCTTCGCGATGAAGTCTCCTCGCTGTACAAATCGGATCTTGGGCTCTAGCGTCGGCTTCATCGGAGAAAAAGCGGGCTAGGTCATCGACGACGATGCCGAAGATGATCTACGTCGAGGCATCGCTAGATCAAGCTCCAACTTCACCAAGTCAAGAAAACTTATGAAGGAAACACCCTATACTACTTGGCAAGAGGTAGAGGATGAAGAAATAGGAAGTGAGTAGACTTTAGATTTGGATTTCTCACACTTTTTCATCAATCACCATTGATGTAGCAAGCTTTCTTCATGGAAGAAGAAGATGAAGAAGAAGAAGATGATATATATCATAAGTTATATCTAAAATAGAAAAATGATATGATAAGTATCATATTGTAACCATGGTTATGTGTAGAGAGTTAACTCAAGTTAGTTGAATGGTTGGGTTTTGGAGATGAAGACAAAATGGTTGCTTAGTCAAAGTTTCAAGAATCTTCAACTACAAACAAATCAAGCCACCATTTCATTTTCTTTTCTTTTGCCAATAATAAATAAATAAATCAATAAAAAGAATAAGTAAATAAAAGAAACCCTAACCATTCATATAACCATGGTCAATTCTTTACACAAACCCAAGCTTGCATGTATCATCAAACATGATACAATCTTATGCACAAAAGTATATCTCAAATACAACTTGTGCAAATCAAGTGAGTAAATCCATTTAAAGTGAACCAATACTAGTTAATGCAAAGTAATATATCAAATATATATAATTATACATTAAATCATTAAATCAACACTTGATTCAGTGATCTGGTCATATCGCATATAACCGGCTAGTATCCAATGTATCGGCTTATCGAATCAATCCTTGATTCGATAACTAGGTTATATCGCATATAACTAATCGATACATTCATCGCGAGAATATAATACGGTATCACATACACGTATTATTCTCGGTCCCGCACATATCTCATATGCGCTCCTATTTCGTTTCGCTTGAGCCAGGAAACCTCTGTGTAGGACTCTAAAGACTCGTCAATACGCCGGCAGCGGATGATGATCATATCAAACATCCACAAGCTGCAAGCGGTCTGCTAAACGTAATGGCCACCCGGTTATTGAGCGATCAGAAGATCGACGAGCAAGCCCGCTCACACTCCTGTGAATCCAACCAGTAACACTTACCGTACAGTCCGGTCTGTTCGTCTGATATGTCGCATATCTCGTCTAGGGGTGGTAAACGTCAGACCCCAGTAGCTCGATAAGTCATGCCGACGTGAAGTCCATGACATGTGTGTAACTACTGATAACACTTACCAGTAGGTCACTGCAACCCTGGTCAGGGATTTCCTGTTATGGCCAGTCGAGCATAGCGCAACATCAACCCCCAATACCGGGAGAGACGAATCCCCTCCTATCGCTCATTGCCTCCATGTGAATCGGGACTGTACCCAAAAACCACCTGTTTGCACGACTCAGTAGAGCCGTGGTAGGATGGAAATCAAAGCACAGTGGGAGACACACAAGACTCTATGACGATCTCCGGTCAACAGACTAAGCTGTACCAGTGTCACCAGAGAACTGCCATCTGACGTGAGGTATAATACCATCTGGGAGTTCTCGACGAGTCCGTTCAGCGTACCCAGTCTCCACTGATCACCCGTATACCATCTCTGATGTCAAACACCAATGGATATGGGATCATCCTTCGCCCATCGCATGGGTCGAGAAGATATACGCTAGTCTACTCTGGAATATCGATGCCCCGTCTCGATATTCCCTCGACTAGGAACATTGAAGGATGTACTCATGGACTATCCAGGCCCCACTAGTATGATCTGCATCACAGTCCTGGAAGTCGAGTACACATCCTAAGGGCTTTATCAACATGTAACAGAGAGACAGAAAGTATACACGTTAAGATAAAGAGCAACCAGATAGCGTACTATCATGTCGAGCAAGAAAGTCCTACCTATATATGTCCCAGCATCCACTACAATATACATCCAATGTACAGTAATGGCCTCTAGGGCATACATATAACTAACAATCTCCCACATGCACTAGGGCCATCTGTAGCTGTGGTTGCAGTATCACATACTCAACCATCCCTAAAAGTCTCTCTTTGGGAAAAGGCCTTCGTGAGTGGATCCGCCGTGTTGTCCTCTGAGTCTACTCTCCTTGCCTCGATCACCCTGGAGATCAGGTGATGTTGCCTCAGATTATGTCTGGGTCACTGATGGGACCAGGGTTCCTAGGCCAAAGCCACAGTTCCATTGTCACACAATGGTAGGAACCTAGTTCATCCTATGAACCAATATACACCCAAAATGCCTCTTTGGTAGTATCTTTAAATAGCAATGTTACCAGCCTTTATCGTCTAGTTTGCCACGGTACCTAGCTTCGAACTCTTCCAACATACCGTCCCTTTACTGAGGGTAAAGACAATGCCTGTGACTGACATTCAGTCGTCTTTATCACTCTGGAACCCTTCCAGTGATTCTCCCCAGGATCGATTGATACCATCTCACTACAACTAGTGAGTATCCTAACATCCAATTAGATCTATCTCATAGATCCAAAGCTTAGGATTTAATAGGTATCACTTTGATCCTATATGGAAAATCATTGTGATAAGCGGAGATTGATCGAGCGTAGCATAGGAAACTCCTTCCCTAACAAGAGTATGTCATCCACGTACTCTACGAGGATCGTCACCATACTCCCTACTACCTTTTTGTTTATACAAGGTTCATCTACCATTTTGATGATGTCAACTTCTTTGACTAATCCATCAAAACAGATGTTCCAACTCCGCGATGCCTGCTTTATCCTATAAAGCATCTTGCACACGTTTCTGCTGCTCCCACTGTCTACTAGGCCCTCTGGCTGTGTACTTATAGACGCACTCTTCTAAAACATTATTTAGAAAAGTAGTCATGGCACCCAACCACCAGATATCGTAGTTATGGTATGTAGCCGTGGCATGTAGGATCTGGATGGACTTAAGCATATTCCCTGGAAAAAGGTTTCATCATTTTCCGTGCCTGGTCGATGACGAAAACCTTTAACAAGTCTAGCTTTGAAAGTCTCAACTTTTCCATCTACACCAAGTAATCTTCTCAAGATATACTTGCTCCTGATGGGGATTTAACCCTTCAGATATAGCAACCAAAGTCCATACTTTGTTGGTGTATAAGGATTCCATCTCAGATCACTAAGCATCCAGCCATTCTTACAGAGTTCTACCCCCGATGGCTAGCTCGAAACTAGTTGGGTCACATCTTATGATGCAATCCTCGCTCCCACTGTCATCGAGAAACCGAAGTATCTCTCAGGTGGGTGAGGAACCCTACTAGATCGGCGGAGAGGCTGAGGTTCGTTGGTAACTATTGAATCCTTCGGTTCTACCAAATCATTGGCTGTATTTTGTATAGCTGAAACACTTCCAGTTCTACATTATAGACCTTGCCTCGAGCTTGTCCGGATTTTGCTTTTGACATAGGCCGGACAATCCCAAATCTTAACTTACTTAAGACATGGGCTCTTCCCTTTCCATATCACATATGAAATGGTAGGCAACAGATTTGATTCGAACCTAATTCAATAGGTATGCAGCTTCTCAAGTGCATACACCCCTAAAAGGAAACAGGTAACTCAGTAGTACTCATCATAGAGCACACCATATCAAATAGGGTGTATCTGCTCCACCCCGATATACCATCTTGCAATGGTGTATACGGAGGAGTAATGCCGAGAGAGAATCTCATTCTCCTTTAGAATCATCCAGGAATTCCGTGCTCAAGTATTCTCCTCCATGATCTCATCATAGGACATAATACTTATACCCGTATTTTGGTTCTCTACTTCCTACTTATATTCTGTGAATACCTCAAAAGGTTTGGACTTATATTTCAACAGGAATATATGACTGAATCTTGAGAGATTATCAGAGAATATAATGAAGTATAAAGAACCAGTCCTGGCATGTGTAGACAGGAGACCTTACATACATCATTTTTTTCAGTCCCAAGAGTTCATTAACTCTTTCTCTGCTTCCAGTAAACAGAGCTGGTGTCATTATATCTTTGTGACATGACTGGCAAGTTTCACAAGATGTAAATTCAAACTGATTTAAATACGCATCTAAATGTAACTTCAGCTAGTCGGGTCGCATTGATATGACCTAGTCTACAATACCTCAAGAAGAATTCGTTCATTTCTGAACTCTTCCTCTTGTGTGTGTTCTGTATACGAGGAACTGTAGTTTGATTTAGAACGTCAATGCTTTTAGATAACGTGCCTGAACCGATCAACTTTTGATATAGGAAATGTTCAAAACATTATCCATCAATACAAAATTTTATCAATTCTTTACTTATAAAGAGACTGATATGATTTTGTATATCAGGTTCGGTATCTAATAGCATTTGTTCAGAATCAATGTATTGGTAATACAGGGTGACAGTGACCAACAGACTTGGCTGCAACACTTGCCCCGTTTTCTGTCTCATTAAACTTATCACCCGTTCTCAGTTTTTCTACCTTTTTGTAGCCCTATGTAACATATTACATATCTGGGATCTTGATCCGGTATCAAATACCCAGGATGCAGAGGATACTGAGAAACAGTTCTACGTAATGAACACACCCGAAGGAGATGCATCATATGCACTTTCTTCGTTTGGGCGGCATAGGAATTCTGGTATTCCCCTAACTCCTGCTCGGTCTTATAACTATTATAAGATGGAGCGGGACCAACGTTCCCCAGCTCAGTATAACAAGCGGGTTCGGTCAATAATCCATATTATTATCTTGATTAAGGCGTGATATGGTCGCTACCTGGAGAGAGAGAGAAGAAAACACTCAGCGTGCGCTCTTGCAAGATTAGATTGGTTATGTATTTTATCTAATCAGGATGGTTCCCACTGCTTTTTATCAAATCTTCCTTCAAACCCTAAAAGGAAAGACTAGCCGGGATTAATTACACTCAACAAGTTCGCCAATCTTTCAGCCAGGCCAGTGTCGGTACTTTGAGGGAGGTTCCCCGTGCTTTCGCACGGACCTAATTACTGTAAACCTCGTTTTCCCAGAGGCGTAACCCCGTTGACACCTTTCTAGACACCTACTTGATCGGCTAATTGCAAAGTGCAAAACTCTCCCAGGAGTAACAATTACTCGCAGTGGGTATCGGGATCCAACTATCACATAGAAGGTATGCAATCTCATTGCAAATTTCAACACTTGAAACTCCCGATAAAGATTTTTACCCCTAGCACCTATGACCTTAACTATGGTCAACAAATCATAGGTACTAGTCAAGTTCTACCCGTCATTTCGTGATTAATTAGACCCACCCACATGACCCTTAACTAAGGTCAACAAAGTCACGTGACTGTCCTAACTAATCGCATCATATGCGGTGTAGGAAGACATCACTTAGCTACCGTACACTGTGCCTTGACTATTGTGAACAAACACAGCACGAATACTAAGTACTCTACTTCCTAAAATGATGGAGGGTTGCGAATGGTTTTTTTTTGAAAACCTTTAACGCTTTGAACTTGATCTCGTTGCGGAATCAAATGGTTTTTAAATGGAATGTTTTCGAGGCTTTTCTAGTTTTGCTAAAGGGGTCACTCCCGGTGAAGGGATCGTCGGCCCTTTCCTTGTCGAATGAGGTGCGGGATATATCATATATATCACTGTGCAAAGCGGAAACTATAGAAGCGATCAAATGACAAACCGAGGGTTGTAGCATCTGCCAGTTATTGCTAAAGGAGTCACTCCCGGTGAAGGGATCTCGGTCCTTTCCTCATCGAATAAGGTGCAGGATGTTCTATAATGAACACCGCGATGCAAAGCAAGAACTGTAGCTACCTGTTTTTATTTTAAAATTCGATTCCAGAACATCAATTAGGTTTATTTTCTTTCATTAATCTCATTAATGAATATCCCATCATTTAAGTCCACCTAAACATCACAGATAAATATAACGTATGCTTATGCCATCCGCATTCGCCTTGATGTCCCGTCTGCACCGTTAGGTTAGGTAACTAACGGCAGAGCGGGGCAGGGCTAGCGCGGGTGTAAAACATAAGCAACGTCTATATAATATATCATATATACTATATACTATATCTGTCACAGAACATCACATGATCACATCACAGATAACGCAGCAGAAAATATCATATGAAATATTGGATATACTAGGACGTCCGTGTTTTCAATACGAGCCGGTATAAAACACGGATTCCACGGACGTGATGAATAGCCAATCCCACACCCCTAGACCCCTACGAGAGCGGCAAGCAACCCTACCAATTCTAGGGTTAGGAGACCCGGACTCGACTCCTCGAGTTGGTCTCCCACTGGACCCCAGAACCCGGTTACTTGTGCTCCCCTCCTTGGGTCTATCCTAGTGCAGAAAAGTAAATAATATACAAATGGTGACAACATCCGCAACCTGGAAGTGCCCCAATAAAAGAATATTACATACAAGTTTTTACATGAATGAAAATGAAAAACACTCATCTCATATAAAAACCCCCCGGCTATTCAAACACGACGATCCAATATAACATATCCAGCAACAAATAACATCACATGTCATCAATGTAAGTAAATATGCGCATCCCAATTGTCGTTGACATATAGCAACGAAACCGGCGATATCACATATTACACTTACGGTCACAGAAAAGAATGTGTAAAACTACAACAGTTGGAATCCGCAATCTCATTAGACATCGCATGCCTAATCAAATGAAATACTTAGACATCCCATGCCTAACAATTATAAATCCCGCATTTTAGTCTCATTATCGAAAACTCTTTTCAATATCAAGTCAGGCAATTCAACAAGATTCCCGACATCCTGATCGAATGCTCGTCGCAAACTTTAGTAGGCGGCCGCACCCCTGATACCGTCGACGAAGTACACCAAGGCGGAACACCGCTACCGCGAGCACCCAAACGGATGCTTTCGGCGACGGGGTTCTCCTACAGTCACTTGGTCGGGGCTATGGGGTGAGGCTGTCTATTAAGTTTACCCGGCGAGTATCCGCGTACGCTACGTGATTGCGACGGACTTTTGATCTCATCAAAATTCCGTGGCAACCGATCAAGTGAGACTAAACTGCTATGTTTATAATATTCATTCCGTTATCTCGTAACTACTTGTGAATTCTAATTATTGTATCACATTCCGGATAAACAGAAAATGTTAAACTTTCCGATCGAACATTCGAACACCCAAGTTTTCCCGAAACAGCTCAACACATGAAATAAGTCTAACAACATTCAGTTCGTGCCTCAGTACCAACGGTCCAGCCGTAGAAGGGTCAAGCCAACGCCTCACATGTGGCACACCGTACTGCCCCAAACCCGAAGGTTCAAAGGGCAGTTCAAGACGGTCACATAATCGAGTTAAGGTTTGTTGTCTTCTAGAGGGTCCATCGCGTTACTTGCACTACTTAGAACGTCGTTAAACTACGGAAAAATCCAACAATTGGGAATTTCCCGGCAGGGGAAAAAGTGAGTATTTATATCCGGTCGAACTTTTTAAACATATTTTAAAATACCCGGAAAAACACACTGACAAAATTAGACAATCCGATCGATACACCGAGTTCCCAATACAACCCAGAAAATAAAACTCTGGAATAAATATTAAAATATTCCAAGGAAAACCAGCACTAAAAACTAGGAGTTACTGTGAAAATTTAAACAGATGATGTGATCACTTGGCCGCGGAATCGCCGCACAAGCCATGCTTGTGCCGCGGTTCCACCGCACTCTAGAGGAATCATGCTCACGAATTTCACAGTAATTCTTAAAAATACCTGCTGATTTTTCTGCATATTTTTAATTCACAAAAATCCACGAATTTCAAAAATGTCCAGAGAGCATGTTAAAATCGGGGTTTCGGGTCGATCGGACTTCCAACTCCGTCTACGCATCGCCTAAGGCTCTAGCTAGGCTCTGATACCACTGTCGGGTTCCTAGGCACTCAAGTGGAGTCTCACAAGGCATCAAACATGGCTAATTCAAATTTTACGGGTGCCTACAAACCCTAATACGGATCGTTAACTAGATAATGAGGCGATGCAAGCATGTAAACGATTTAAATGCTAAAGGAAAGTGGCTACAACCTTTATAGATCCGGTCCACCACCTCCATGGCTCCGCGATGAAGTCTCCTCGCTGTACAAATCGGATCTTGGGCTCTAGCGTCGGCTTCATCGCAGAAAAAGCGGGCTAGGTCATCGACGACGATGCCGAAGATGATCTACGTCGAGGCATCTATAGATCAAGCTCCAACTTCACCAAGTCAAGAAAACTTGTGAAGGAAACACCCTATACTACTTGGCAAGAGGTAGAGGATGAAGAAATAGGAAGTGGGTAGACTTTAGATTTGGATTTCTCACACTTTTTCATCAATCACCATTGATGTAGCAAGCTTTCTTCATGGAAGAAGAAGATGAAGAAGAAGAAGATGATATATATCATAAGTTATATCTAAAATAGAAAAATGATATGATAAGTATCATATTGTAACCATGGTTATGTGTAGAGAGTTAACTCAAGTTAGTTGAATGGTTGGGTTTTGGAGATGAAGACAAAATGGTTGCTTAGTCAAAGTTTCAAGAATCTTCAACTACAAACAAATCAAGCCACCATTTCATTTTCTTTTCTTTTGCCAATAATAAATAAATAAATCAATAAAAAGAATAAGTAAATAAAAGAAACCCTAACCATTCATATAACCATGGTCAATTCTTTACACAAACCCAAGCTTGCATGTATCATCAAACATGATACAATCTTGTGCACAAAAGTATATCTCATATACAACTTGTGCAAATCAAGTGAGTAAATCCATTTAAAGTGAACCAATACTAGTTAATGCAAAGTAATATATCAAATATATATAATTATACATTAAATCATTAAATCAACACTTGATTCAATGATCCGGTCATATCGCATATAACCGGCTAGTATCCAATGTATCGGCTTATCGAATCAATCCTTGATTCGATAACTAGGTTATATCGCATATAACTAATCGATACATTCATCGCGAGAATATAATACAGTATCACATACACGCATTATTCTCGGTCCCGCACATATCTCATATGCGCTCCTATTTCGTTTCGCTTGAGCCAGGAAACCTCTGTGTAGGACTCTAAAGACTCGTCAATACGCCGGCAGCGGATGATGATCATATCAAACATCCACAAGCTGCAAGCGGTCTGCTAAACGTAACGGCCACCCAGGTATTGAGCGATCAGAAGATCGACGAGCAAGCCCGCTCACACTCCTGTGAATCCAACCAGTAACACTTACCGTACAGTCCGGTCTGTTCGTCTGATATGTCGCATATCTCGCCTAGGGGTGGTAAACGTCAGACCCCAGTAGCTCGATAAGTCATGCCGACGTGAAGTCCATGACATGTGTGTAACTACTGATAACACTTACCAGTAGGTCACTGCAACCCTGGCCAGGGATTTCCTGTTATGGCCAGTCGAGCATAGCGCAACATCAACCCCCAATACCGGGAGAGACGAATCCTCTCCTATCGCTCATTGCCTCCATGTGAATCGGGACTGTACCCAAAAACCACCTATTTGCACGACTCAGTAGAGCTGTGGTAGGGTGGAAATCAAAGCACAGTGGGAGACACACAAGACTCTATGACGATCTCGGGTCAACAGACTAAGCTGTACCAGTGTCACCAGAGAACTGCCATCTGACGTGAGGTATAATACCATCTGGGAGTTCTCGGCGAGTCCGTTCAGTGTACCCAGTCTCCACTGATCACCCGTATACCATCTCTGATGTCAAACACCAATTGATATGGGATCATCCATCGCCCATCGCATGGGTCGAGAAGATATACGCTAGTCTACTCTGGAATATCGATGCCCCGTCTCGATATTCCCTCGACTAGGAACATTAAAGGATGTACTCATGGACTATCCAGGCCCCACTAGTATGATCTGCATCACAGTCCTGGAAGTCGAGTACACATCCTAAGGGCTTTATCAACATGTAACAGAGAGACAGAAAGTATACACGTTAAGATAAAGAGCAACCAGATAGCGTACTATCATGTCGAGCAAGAAAGTCCTACCTATATATGTCCCAGCATCCACTACAATATACATCCAATGTACAATAATGGCCTCTAGGGCATACATATAACTAACAGTGGCGTGTCATAAGTATGCCGCGGAACATACCCACGGTACGTCACTCTACTTTAGTCACCTATTCCATCAACCAAGGGACATCCTACGCGACGAAAGTTCGGGTCTAATACCCCCTCGACTAAGTCTAAGTTCCGTAAGGTCAAGCCTAAGTTCCGTATATATATAACGCCCTAGGCTCCACATAGTCAAACTTAGACTCGAACTAAGGTCAACCTAGCGCTCTGATACCAACTTTGTCACGACCCGAAAGAGCACGTGACTGGCCCTTGAACCATATGAAGCCTATAGGACCCCATCTGATCCAAGTAAGCCAAAAGCCCAAAAATCTAAAACCATTTAAAGAGTAATTAAGGAAAACTGGTTTTAAGAAGTAAAGAAATCATGTTTCGAAAATCAAAGTTTTTAAACAACTAAGCCGAATATGCATTTTTAAAAATGTGTAACCTTTCCTGAAAATTTCGGCAGAGTTTCCTTTGTAAAAACTGGCCCCGAACGGGGTACAACAAGAATAATATATATGAAATGATAAAAGGCATCCCCAAGCGGGAGCTAGCTCTTCGTCCATCGACGGTCACAACCACGCAAGAAATAATAATATACAACGCCAAAGGGCGAGGATCAAACCCCAAAAAGAAACTCAAACAGCCAGAAAACCGTAATACTACAAGCGCGACTCTAAGGTCGAAATAATACAACACTGTTTTCTAAGTCTGAAACAATATATAAGTTTTGGTTGATGGAATTCTAGATACAATGAATAATACATGTACAATGGCGGTTCTGATACAAAAGAACCCACCTACCCAAGCAAGTCACCCATAAGGAAGCAGTGTGCCGGAAATGCCGCTATGGAATCTGTACGGCAAAACCTGCAAGAACTGTGGCACAACGGGTGTGAGTTGCCAACTCATGAATAGAAAATATCTACAAGCAAAGATCGAATGCATGACCCATCCTAGGTCAATACGATCAGATATAAATAAACCTCAATATGAATAGGTCTGAAGCATGCAAAACTGGCAAGGTAATCTCTACGCATGAGTGTGGTGCCAAGTGCTCGTGCCAGTGCCTCAGGTAATAGTATATCATATATGTGAGGTATGATCAATGTAATCAAATCTGCATGTACATGGATCCCGTCCACTCGTCACCCAATGACAATAACCATTATGCATGTAAATATCATAAATCATGTGCATGGGAATAATATGAGGATATAAACCATCTGTGTCCCTCGCGACACGTCAAAATCATGGAACCGGAGTGCCCAGCATCGACACTCGAAAACATCATGAAAACAGTGCCCAGCATCGGCATGTAAATCCTCATATATCGGGCTCCATCAGTCCGGATCGGCCCACGGGCTCTGTCTGCGATATCGGCCCTCGGCCCCGGCAGTACGCCCATATCCATCAATCGACTCTGGTCAGTATCCTCCGGATAACCGCCAGGTCCAACTAATCACCGGTAGGTACTCGCCACCCTGCCAGGCTCATCGTCTACTCCACGAAAAACATTTCTTGCCCTGGGGAACCATACCGGGTCCACCATGTACCCGCAATCGGCCTCATCCGCCTCCTCGAATCGGGTTTCACATGTCGCTCTCAGCACCGAGAAAACACATGGTGGACGCACTGAAATATCGTATCAAGGGTAACCGGGTTTTAAAACAATTACATATTCTCTTTTTGAAACACCCACGGTTCCCAAAAACCAGAAATATCATGGAAACAACATATCTCAATGCGTATAATCAGAAAGCAGGATGTATGCGACATGTAAAGAAATGTATGCAACATACACTGAATGCAACAGTACTACAATGTAGTGACATGGCAATTATCGATGATGAAGTCTGTGAGCCGGCAAACAAGTGTACGTGGAATATACGCATCATCGATAATAGTGCTGGTGTCCTACCAACATGACTGAAATATATCAACAATACAAGCGATGCAATGCAAATAGCATGAATATGCGGAATCGAATAATCAACGCAACAGTAAATAACCTGCCTCAATAGATATATCATGCAACCTTGCCTTTTGAAATAAGATGAATCAGGGCTTTTGGTAAAATAAGGGCTACGGTGTTGTAAGAAAAGATGCGTCGTTTGAAAATATCCGTATAAACCCTTCTTCCTATCTTTAAAATATCCCCGATTCGTTAGTTTTGAAATAGGTATGACTCGGGTCTAGTGTAACGCCTACTATGTGAACTACGAACCCAACAATCAAGTCAATCGGGAGGGGTATGGAAACCACCTAAATCTGAGTCGATATACACACACACACACATATATATATATAGTCGGTGATCTCGCCTCAATAGTATCACGTACGATACAGTATATCATATAACATCCTCTAGTCATGAGTGCGGATCTAACATCAATATAAAGCTCGTACGGTAAATCGTCGTACGGAATCCCAATAGCTGGGTACGGGTCAATATCACATTCATCTCATCACATATCCGGTATCACTACCATCATATCACATCACAATAACGAACTCTGTCATATCGCCGAATCTCACGGCCTCAATCAAACCTCATCGACTCATCTCAATCCCATGTATCATCCTCAATCCCGTATATGAACACATAGTCCCATACCCATGTGTAGATATACACACCTCTATATGCGCACAGATAAATGAAAGAATGCATGCAAGTATATGTGTACGTGTATGTGTGGGTGCAACCACTACTCTAGGGTTTCGCACTATACTAAACCAATACATCCTTATCACCAATAATACCATTATTACCATCAATAATCCTAAACAACACATAATAAATATATGTGTGTATACGTATTCGTATACATCACCACGGACTGCGGGGGTGCTATACGCCATCCACCCGACTTCTCCCCGTAGATATAAATCTACTCACCTTGCTTCTCATGTGTCGGTGCCGATGTCGCCATCTTCATCATCTTCGCCTCAACATCACGTAGGGTACCTACAAGTATATCACAACGCTAAAGCACATGAAAATGACATCGGAAACCAAAATAGCACACGCTACTCGCATAGGTAAGAACCTATCGACTCGCATGTAAAAACGATCAATATCCACTTGTCGTTGACGTCCAAACGCCACCCGACAGGAATGAATCACCAAATACCAAAATCCATGCTAAAACAAGTCATAAACCATGCACCAACATAGGAAAATCAACCCAGATTTTACCCTAGATGGAATCGGTCAAAACTAGACATACCCAAGGTCAAGAATAGAGGAAATATGGCCATGCACAAAAATCGAGATAGTTCCCTCCTACTCTGGCCGCGAATTGCGGCCAGAAGGAATTAATTGGCGGCCGAGGGAATGAGTTGGGGGCTAGGGTTTGGTGTGGTGGTTCCATGGTGCCTGCACATCTCACTGTCAACTCAGTTTTATTTTTGGGGTCTCGGGGTGATAGCAGATTCCTAATTACGATCACAGATTCACAGTTTTCCCCGATATCGATTCCGTAATTCCGTATTCTGTGTTCTAGCTTCAGGTTTGGTCCAAAATAACATCACACCAGGGGTTCTAAGGTCACCACCATCCTCAATTTCATTTGATTTCAGGTCTAACCCTAAACCCTAACTTGATGTTTCACAAAACCACCAAACAACACCATATCGATACAAACTAGTATTGTTGCCCAAGAAATGAGATACTACTCTAATAGGTGCAGAAATTACCTCCTTTGGCAACTCAAGAAAATTCTAGAGTTGCTCAAAGTCCTCCAAATCCAATCTTGCTAGGTTCAATGTGTAGCTAGTGAGCTTGGGAGCAAGTTTTGTGAAGTGGGAATGGGGTTTTGGGGTTGATTCATTGTGGATCTAGGGTTTCATGAAGAGGGAGAGAGAGAAGGAGAGGGAGCAACAGCAGCTCAGTTTGAAGAGGGGAGAGAAAATGAGAAAGGAAATGATGGGGGGCATGGGTCAAAAGAGATTTGACCTAGACATTCTCTCTCATCCTCAAACTTACTTTTTCCTTTTCTTTTCTTTTCCTTCACACTCCAATAGTGAACCTAAAAGAACAACCATGGCAATAGAAATGTAACACAGGTATAACAAGTGTGGAAAATGATATGTGCACATTTTTGCACAAAAAAGCTAAAAATCCAATTAGCGATTCTTAATCGAGATTAGAACTAAATTAGCATATAACTAATCTTAAAAACTTTAAAATGGCATAATTCCATAAAAATACCCTATTTATGAATTTTCCATAATTTTCCAAAATTTTTCCCCATTTATTTGTATTTAATTATACCGGAATATTAAAATATTTATTAAAATAATATTAAATTATAAAAATTCCCGAAAATAATATTTTATTATTTTGGAAACGTTACAGTCATGCTATTGAAGACTGCTTTGTCTTCAAAGATTGGTTCGAAAAGTAATACAAGGCAGGAGAGATAGAACTGTCAAAAAGCGTGTTAGCAAACAGTCAAGCGGCGACTGCCAATTTCATACAAATGGAGACCGAAATCTTTCGGTAACCTGATTCTCTTAGACATCTTCCTTTCCCAGAAAAGAGCGGACCAAGGCAACAAGCTAAGTGCCAAACGAGCAATATTGCCAATGAAGAAGCGATAGATGGGTACACAACCCATACGGTCTACATGATGGAGCCTAGAGGAACAAATCCTCCTACGCCTTATAGCTGTTTCCCCCAATCAGAGCAAAGCTCTGTTTGAAATTTAAATTTCAAATTGAAGCAACGCTTCAGATACAGTGCCAAGTGCGCTGCGTCCTAAGCAGCGCACCACGTGTAAGACACGGATGCGCTAGCGCTAGGTGCGCTGCGCTCTAGGTAGCGCATCACGTGTAAGACACGGATGCGATGCACTAGTGCTAAATGCGCTGCGTTCTGAACAGCGCACCACGTGTAGGACACATGTGCGCTAGCGATAGGTGCGCTGCGCTCTAAGCAGCGCACCACGTGCAAAGCACGGGTGCGCTAGCACTGGAACTAAAAGCTCCTCACCGTTAGATCAAAGATCTAATAATAATGATAAATCATTAATTGATCAGAATTAAATTCTGTTAAGGAAAGATCTCTCAAATCTTTCCAAATAACAAGATTGTACTCTTTAAATCAGAGAACCGTTGGATCAATGATACAATGGTGATTAAAATTCACTAAAAAATACAGAATAAATTCTGTTCAGAAGATTTCCCAATTTTTGTTGAAAACAAGAAGATTACATTTTGTAAATCAGAAGACCTTGGATCAAAGATCCAACGATGGGAAAATTCCTAAATCAATTAAAGAAAAGATCTCTTTAACCGATCGAACTGATCAGCTTGCCCTATATAAAGGCCCCGAGACTTCAAGTTTTGTACAGAGAAACCCCCCTATAAACTTTGAGAAACTCAAAGATAAAGAGCAAGCTCTTGCAAGAAGATCTTTCTTCAAGGTAAAAATGTTAATGATGAACATAGAGATGAAATCATCTCATAAAAAGAAGAATTTATTTCTTTAAAGATCATAGATCTACAAGACCAAGGTCTTTCACAAAAAGATCAAGAGATCTCATCATAAAATAATAAGAAGAAGAACATAATTCTTCTCACAGATCATGGATTTATAAAGACAAAACCTTTAATCAATATAAGAGATTGGAAATATCTCCTGCAAAACAAGAACTGTTATTCTTGGATCTTGAGACAAAGTCTCTTTTAAAAGAACATAAATTTATTTCCCAGATCATAAAATTGATCAAATGCGCTTTACACTCTTAAACTGTGCCTCTGCGCTCTCTGGACTGGACCTCGGCGCCAAATGCGCCACGTGTCAATCACGTATGCGCCAATTAACAACTTGCGCTTTGTGCTTCTGAAATAGCGCACTGCGCTCATTCGTTGGCGCTCAGCGCCAAACGCACCTCATGTCACTCACGTGTGCGCCACTAAACTGAAAGTGCAATGCGCTCATGGATTAGCGCTCAGCGCTCATAGACTGGCATCATGCGCTTATCATTTGGCGTCTAGCGCCAAGCACAACACGTGTCCCTTACATGTGCGCCACGTAGCAAAAGTGCACTGCGCTCTTTGATTGGCGTAAAGCGCCTAGCATGTCACGTGTTGTGCTGACAGAACATAAATTGTTCTTTAATAAGCCCAGAGCTCTGATGAATGCTCTGCATTGAACAAAAGACAAAAACATTGTCAAGATATAAATCAATGCTCACCATTGTTAAAAGGGCCAAGCCCAAATAAAGGCTCAACAGCCCAAAATAAAATGTTAAACATTTTAACCTGATTGGACTTATTCCAAGAGTGGCCATAAGTCCTCAACTCACATTATTTGAGCTCATCTGCTCATAAATATGCTAACAGATCTTAGCCCCAAATTGGACTACAGGTCTTTCAACCAACTCACATCGGTTCGAGGGTACATCTCTTTACTCCTCTGATATTTGTCGTTGTAATCCTTCAACGTCTTCAGAGAGGTGACGGGTCTTGACAACCAAACATTCTACGGACTGTGGGGTCCTTAAACCGACGGACTATGATGCCCTTAACCTTGACTGTGAGGTCTTTAAACTCACGGACTATGATGTCCTTAACTTTGACTGTGAGGTCTTTAAACTCACCGACTATGATGTCCTTAACCTTGGACCGAGATGTCCTTAAACTAACATTGGACCACCACGTCCTTAAACTGGTAATCGACCGCAATGTCCCTAAACTAAACAATAGAGTTCAAATGCTCTTTTGTTGGATCTAAATGATCCTGTTAAGTTGATCTTAGTCTGAAATTAGACTAACGTATCCTTAACAAACGTTTAAGTTGATCTTAGTCTCAAATGAGACTAACGTATCCTTAAACCCATCCCCCAAACCCAAATCTAAGAAAATACGGATTTGGACTAATCCACGCCCTACGGGCGACAACATAAATTAGTCTCCGTATACAATCCACGGGCAACCAAAAACAAAACAAACACCCACGACACGAAGTGACCATCTGGAGAAGGAGAAAGTGGTTACCGCGATGCGGTATCGTAATTAACTACAGGGGCTTGCGCCTGTAGGTAAGAGAGTCCCTACAATCAAAAACCCCTCAAATAAGGGGTAATCTGACGAAGTCTGCTACATCGTTCGCATCCGTTTAAACCTTCGATACACGGTGCCATAAACCAACTTGGCATCTTCGGAGAGGTGGACGGATAGCACCAATTAGAATCTGCCACGAAATTCAGGCGAGACGGATCCGCGCGGTCGCGTCTCCGTATTTCGGCGGGGTGCAGATTCTGGTACGCCCGGTGGGACCTTTTCCTCTTTCCACTCTACACTTCGTGTGTCTTGTTCGCGAACAAATCGTGGTTTGCTATGGTTGCCCTTAGGTTCGAAGAACTAAGATTTGGTGTCTTGCTCGGTGCAGAAAACGAAAGATCAATGGCGTCTACCAGCACAAAATGTTCCAGCTACAACTGCAACTCCCGTTCCGCCTCATCTGGAGGTGTAACTTACGGGCCCCAAGTGGCCTCCATCTTCGCTATGCCGATAGAGTAGGTAACGCAGGCTACCACCGGGTTGTTCTTCGGGACCATGCTCCCACCAGTGAGCGTTAACATCCCGCTGCCGGAAGAAACGCAGAAGAAGTCGGTCTTTGATCGGCTCACTACCACCACGGCTCCTCTCAACGGGTCATCCAATGCCAAACCGACAGCATCAGTCTTCGATAGGCTGAGCCTGAACTCCAATGGGCCTGTCAAGAAGTCAATGATACCTGAAATGGCCATCCCAAAATGGATAGCCATTCCTGCTCTCGAGATCACCAAGGTGGCTTCTCCTGCCAAAGGGTCAGTCTTTACAAGGCTGACTGTTCCGGCTCCTGCTCCAGGCGAAGTCCTCAAAGCTGCTTCCCCTGCCCAGAGGTCTGTCTTTGACAGGTTGGATATTACTTCTCAACGGACACCAGTCTTTGAGAGGCTGACGCCGGCGACAACCCTTCGCCAAGACTGGGGGCATGACGAAGCCATCCACACAGATGAACCAACTCCGTCCGCACGACATGCTCGCCGTCGTCACTGGCGCCGAGTAAGGAAGGCCGGGGGTAGCTCCCCTTCTGGACTAACTCCGCCAGATCCCATGGTGGAAATCAACGCTGTTGTTCCAACTGGGAACAACTTTGAACCGCTTAGGAGGGTTCACAAGAACTCTCCGACTGCCGTGCTGAAGAGATCTCCTCTACCGATAGAGAATGCTACAGATAAGAAGCTGGAGCAGCCCTGCCATGACCCGAAAGTACGGAACATGACCGGTACTTAGACTATGAAACGTCTCGAGGCGTACATAATCTAAGTAAGCCGAAAACCCAGAAATCCAAACAAAGAAAAGTAGTAGAGTGAAGGAAAACCAATTTAAATCAAATAGTTTGCAACCTATGACGAAATATGCATTTTTAAAATCTCAAGTATTTTCTGAATATTTCGGCAGAGTCTCCTTTGTAAATACTGGCCCCAAACGGGATATAACATGAATAGTATACGAAATGCAACAAAAGGCATCCCCAAGCAGGAGCTAGCTCTTCGTCAAACGACGGTCACAACCACGCAAGCAAAATAATATACAACGCCGAAAGGCGAGGATCACAGCAGAAAAGGAAACTCAAAACAGCATGAAATCCATAGAAACATAACGCGCGACTCTAAAGTCGAATGAATAAACAACACTGGTCTCTATCTGAAATAAATACATGTTTGGTTGATGGAACTTCTAGATACAACAGAATAATAATATACAAAATATAATGATGGGTACGATACAAGCAAACCCACCTACTAGCAAGTCACCTGAAAAAGAAGCAGTGCCAGCAAAGCCGTAATGAAACCTGTACAGCAAAACCTGCAAGAAACTGTGACACAACGGGGGTGAGTTGCCAACTCGCGAGTAGAAAACATCAACGAACAGAAATCGCATGAACAACGCAATCCCAAGAACTATCCTCAAATCCAGTATATGAACACATAGTCCCATACCCATGTGAACACATAAATATAATCCCATATACGCACATGTAAAAGAAAGGATGTATGCAAGTATGTGCGTGTGTGTGTGTATAGGTGCAACCCCTACTCTAGGGTTTCGTAACTACACTAAACCAATCACAGAACACCAAAAGTCGATCTTTATCATCAATAATCTCAATTCAACATATACTAAATATATGTGTGTATACATATTCGTATACATCACCACGAACTGCGGGGGTGCTATACGCCATCCACCCGACTTCTCCCCGTAGATATAAATCTACACATCTGGTCCTCGCTCGCCGGTGCCGACGTCGCCACGCGCTTTCTTGTCGTCTCGAAGTCCACATGGGGGTACCTGCATGTCACAACGTATCGTAACGCATAAAAACCAAATCCAAAATCGAAACGGTATACGAAAACCAAATCGTCATGCGTATCACGCATAGGTCAAAACCTATCGCCTACGCATGCAAGAATAGCCAAACCAACCCTCGATATTGATGTACAAACGTTAAACTATCGAGAGAAACCCAAACACACCCATTTACACATTCACAAACACTAATTATAATATGAAATAGGTTGCAATTCACAAAAACCTCAAACTCACTTTAAAAGCTATTTTTTCCGAAAATCTAGCAAGCAAAATTAACCGTTTTAGTACGAAACTTGACATTTTAACGAAACTAATGGCCATAATATTCACTAAATATTATAGCTAAGTCATACAAATCATAATTAGATTTTTAATCTCACTAATTTTCAATAACCCGAAATTCTAGTTTGCAATTTTACCCAAATTTAACACTTTTAAAGCAAAAATACATAATTCAACAACTAGACTAGGTTTTGCACAACCTAAGGTGTTAAACTACTCATTATCATGTCAATGATGTGATGAAACCCTTACCATATTTTAATTCTCAATTTATCATAATATTTAAAAAACCTAGTAAGCACTAGAATTGAAAATTGGCGCAACATCATGGATTTTGGATATAGCGATCACATCATCGCACCATCAACCAAACTAACCCACTAGATATCCACAACACTCAATTTGACCCACTAGGGATGCTTCAAACCCAAATTATAAATTCAACCCCTTTCTTGAATTTCATCACCCAAGCAACAACAACCAAATTAACACTTTAAAAGCCTATTTTTGCATAATCAAACTACAAATTAAACATTAGATTAGAATTATATCTCTCCAGTTTGAAACCCTAGGTTTCTCTAACCTCCAAATACACCTCCTTTCACCATGCTTTAAATCAATTTGAGTGTTAGAAGAGGTAGAATAGGGATTAGCTTTGAATTAGTGAAGGATTTGTCGATTTTTAATGGATTTTGAGATGGATTTTGAAGCAAATGAGATGGGGAAATGGGAGAGAATTGGGGCTGCAGTAGCAGGGATTTTCGGCCAAGGGGGGAGATGGGGAAAAGTGAGGGAGTGTTGTGTGGAAATATCCAAGTCAAAGCCCTCACAGTTTACCATAATACCCCTACCCATTTAACTTATATTAAAACCTTTTCATTCACGTGAATGAAGACAACAAGAAGGGGAAAATTTTTAGGCTGCTGAAATAGTGATGGGCCGGCCAAATAAGAGGGGTGAGGTTGTGAGAGAGTGTACAAAAAAATTCTATGCAAAAAGACCCCCCACAATATCATGTTTGCAAGTTAAGGCTTAATTAATTAAATTTTTTGTTTCTTTCGATTATAACTAAATAGAACATAAAATAAAATACTAAAAATTTATATTACTATATAGATTTTAATTAACATGATTCTAAAGAATAAAATTAGCCCATTTAAATTTGTATTTATCGCTAATATAATGTATTTTTAACAGCTTAAAATAATATTAAAAATAGTAAAATAGGGAAAAAATTTTAAATGACCAGAAATTTATAAGTAACTCATTAGCTACTAAAAACTAGCAATTACCTATCCATATTAGGTATAATTAGGCCTATACTGCAAAATAACAAAAAATAACGATTTACGGAAAAATACCAAATTTTCACCGATTTTCGGGAAAACACCAAAACGACTTTTTAAGGCGTTACAATCTTCCCCCCTTAAAGAAATTCGGTCCCCGAATTTAAATTAAAACTCTCCCCAAATACTAAAACATCTAAGCAAAACTATCAAGTCGTCGGGGCTCCGAAATCATAAATACATAAAACAATCGTAGCGCAGCGCATGCGCATGAAAAATAGGCATATAACTCAAAATCAAACTCCATCCAGCATCCCGCAATCATCGGAGTCATGGGGAAGACATCAATGTCAAGATCCAATATGAAAACCAACATGATATACATCATTAAAATATCTGGAAGCAATGCATGCCAACCCTTTTTTTCCAAATCGCTGTGTGATGTGTGTATCACTGCACAGTGGCGGACGCCCATTGTGAGAAAATAACTATATATATATATATATATATATATATATATCCTTTCTTTAACATACACGTCCTGCCGTTTTGAAAACAATTTAGAAGGGTTTCCTTGTTTTAAAACGTTTCGTGTCATATCAGACACGTAGGTAAATACTGAGACTATCGCTCGGTTTTTGGAAATCCCTTCGATAACTATCAATGCATGCAAAATATATTCATGTACTGTCCTCTGACTAGTCCTGCTCAGTACGAAAACAATAATAACATCATAAAAACATACCGCTTCATAAGAAATCAATCCCAAAATATGCACATGAATACTACGTGCGTCTGGTGCGCACGGAAATCAAAATCCATGAATGTACGATACATGCGCACATAAACAATATCTAAGTGCATCGGGTGTGCACGAAATATCTGTCAAGGGCAACAGGTGTGCCTGACAGCAAAAACAGGTGCATCTGACATGCACGAAGAATCTCGATTTAGTGCAACTGGTGTGCACCAAAATCGCATCTCATAACATGCGCCCAACATGCGCGAAAACCCAAATCAGGTGCACGAGGTGCACAAAACAAATATCAAGCATCACAATCGAAATCGAAGTCCAGTGCATCTAAGTGCACAAAATGCGTACCACTGCACTGCAAGCATATGTGAACTATACCGAGTGCAAAAACCAAATCGTGTGTGTACATATGCACAAAATCAACTCAACTGTATGAAACCCATAAAATCATAAACATGTGAGACCAAGGCACGAAAACGATAACAAGTGCAACAACTATGCAAAAGTCGTAAATACTCAGTAGGTGCAACCATGGTGCATGAAAACAAATATCATGAAACTCAATCATCAAAATCAATCATGCGAATAGATCGCCCAAAATACCGAAATCAAGTATGGCGGAATAGTCCCGCTCAAGCACATCCTCCAAGAATTTCTGGCCAACTGTCGTGGTCACTCATAATATGTCTCATCGACGATACCGAACTCTGGCCTACTAGGTGTGCGTCATGTGACCGCTGCTGGGTCCAGGTCTTCTCGTTCAGTATTTCCAGAAAGGTCCCGTCGAAATCTCTCCCAAGTCTCGTATCTGCCGAACTGCCCGAAAGTTATCATCTCTCGCTAAATCTGTATCTTGTTCCGGAACGGCTGCATACTCATCACGACTCCTTCCGGAAGATATATCCATATACAACACCTCTGCAAGCGTATCACATCTCTGATGTCGGCGGAGTGGAACGTCATCTCATCAAGATCTCGTACGAACCTTTTCCTCCAATTTTCTCTAATGTCGACTATTTCGGACTCGTCTCTTCGTGGCTGCATAGACTGCTCTCCAATGGTTATACTCGTATCTGGAGTCTCCCAAGCAATGCATCTCATCAAATGATATCCGAATTAAGTCGAACCATCCGATCAATTGCCAAAACATCATAATCCCCCAAGAGTTCAACATCTTGGGTACAGTTTAATAGTATCGAATATATGCCAAAGCACCTATGGACCAACCGTAGAAGGGCAGACCCAAGCCTCACTAATGGCGCTGCGGAACGACCGCAAATCCTAAGGTTCAAAGGCTTTCACACGGTCATTATGTCGAGTTAGGGTTTCATTCTTCTAGAGGGTCCATAGAATTGCCTGCATGTCTTTCCGAATACTTTAAACTTGGAATATGGGTTTCTGACATTCGATCGCCTCTTTCGACTCTCAACGTATCCGCGTGAAGTCGTCTCTAGCTGGAATCAATATATCTGATGACCTCGTATCGGGTAAGCGAACGAACCACATGTCCTAGTCTTTCATCCTCGGGTGACTAGTGACCTTCTATCATCTCTTAGTACAACTCGTACTGCAATAGCTCCAACATATGGGGCAATATCTCGTCGCTCGCAGCAACAACTGGCTCACTCGTCTGCACGCTGAACCGTGCCTCAATCATCATGAATAAGCAATACCTCAACGGTCATCAAAATCTGGTTGGCCTCTATCATTGGCCCAATCCTCTGCACGTCCGAGTAATCTCATACAGCGATCCATCAAACGCTCGTGGCGCGAAAACACAATAAAAAGACACATCTCCGCAATCGTGTGTCGCCGGAATTACGCCTTTGTCAGTCCTCGTTCGGGACGAGCTCGTGCTGACCGCAACTCTAGCAGTAGCTCTCCCTGCCCGTAATCGTGGCAGCAAAACCATAACTGGGACCGATGAAGCTAGATCATGAATGAATATAATACTGAGCAAAGAAATGTATATCCTAAGGCTTCTTAAGTGGAGTAGCGTATCGTAAATATGCCGCGGAACATACGTATGGTACGTCACTCTACTCAAGCTACCTACTCTATCAACCAAGGGTCATCCTACGCTCCGAAGAAAAACCTAACGCTCTGATACCAACTTTGTCACGACCCGAAAGTACGGAACATGACCGGCACTTAGACTACGAAACGTCTCGAGGCATACGTAATCTAAGGAAGCTGAAAACCCAGAAATCCATACCAAGAGAAGTAGTAGAGTGAAGGAAAACCAATTTAAATCAAGTAGTTTGCAACCTATGCCGAAATATGCATTTTTAAAATCTCAAGTATTTTCTGAAAATTTCGGCAGAGACTCCTTTTTAAATACTGGCCCCAAACGGGATACAACATGAATAGTATACAAAATGCAACAAAAGGCATCCCCAAGAGGGAGCTAGCTCTTCGTGAAATGACGGTCACAACCACGCAAGTAATATAATATACAACGCCGAAAGGCGAGGATCACAGCAGAAAAGGAAACTAAAAACAACATGAGATCCATAGAAACATAACGCGCGACTCTAAGGTCGAAAGAATAAACAACATTGGTCTCTATCTGAAATAAATACATGTTTGGTTGATCGAACTTCTAGATACAACAGAATAATAATATACAAAGTATAATGATGGGTACGATACAAGTAAACCTACCTACTAGCAAGTCACCCGAAAAAGAAGCAGTGCCAGCAAAGCCGTAATGAAACCTGTACGGCAAACCTGTAAGAAACTGTGGCACAACGAGGGTGAGTTGCCAACTCGTGAGTAGAAAATATCAACGAACAGAAATCGCATGAACAACGCAATCCTAAGTCATACGATCATAATATATCCTCAAATATAGAATCGGCAGCCTATAACAATGGCCAGGGTATACCTCTAAACAACAGTAATACCAAGTACTCATGTCAGTGCCTCAGGTAGCAATATATCATATGGATGAGGTATGAATGTATGAAAACAGAATACATGTAAATGAAGAAATTGCTTTCATAATTTAGTGAGATTTCTGTAGTTTCAAAACGAGGTATCATAAATGAAATCAGCATAAACAGTGTCTAGCATTGACACAAAACATAAATCCCAATATCTCAATATCTCAGGCTCTGGCTATCCGGACTGGCCTGGATCATCAATCTCAGTATCTCGATGTCTTAAAATCTCAATGTCTCAATCTCACTTTCTAGGGCGCCGTCAGTCTGGACCGGCCCCTACCATCAATCTCAAGACCACGACGGTATCCTCCGGATATTCGACGCGTCGGGTAAAATCATCAGTAGGTAGTCCTCCCCTGCCAGGCTCATCGTCTACTACTCGAACTTCTTTCCCCTGGGTACCTTACCGGGCCCACCATGTATCCGAAATGGTTCATCCAACTCCTCGAAATCCATCAGCAAACTCATGGTGGACGACTCATACATCATGGGAAAACCGTACTTTTCATTTAAAAAGAGAGAGAAAAGAAATTTATAAATGTTTTTGCGGTTCTCCCCGAAATCCAGGAAATCTCATGAAAATCCGAATCCAAATCCTCAATAGCATGTAAACAGTGAATATAGGCATAAAAATCCATGAATGCGGCATAACAGTGAATAATAATATGCATGAAGTAGCAAGTAATAACTATAATATCTAAACTAGCATATAAGGCAAGTACACTAATATCATGTCTAAACTATTAGCTAACAAACTATGTCAATGAAATAGTATTTTCTAAAGTGTTCGTGACATGGCAATTACCGATGAAGATGTGTGTGAGCCAGCAAGTAAGTGTACGTACATACGCGTCATCGGTAATGGTGCTGGTGTCCTAGCAGTATGATATCAATAACGGTATATGAATCACAAAATAAGTATGCGATGCAGAGTGAACAGCAATAATGTGCGGGAGCTAAATACTAAACACAATGATAACTAATCTGCATTTAATAAAATATGAGTTCCACAGTAGTGCTATTTTAAATAATACGAATCGTGGGGTTTTGAAAATAAGGGCTACGGTGTTTTTAAGAAAAGATACGTCTTTTGAAATATCCGTAGAATCCCTTGACTTGTCTTTTAAAATACCCACGATCCGTTAGTTTTTGAAATAGGTAGGAATCTAAGCTAGTCTAACAACTACACTAAACTATACGGCTGAACTAACAAGCTAACTGAAGGTAAGGAAACCGCCTAACATCTGAGTCGATACACACACACACACACACACACCCCCACACACACACACACACACATATATATATATATTAGTCGGTGATCCCGCCTCAATAATATCACATCCGATACCATATCTATAATCAGACATTCCCAAGTCAAGAGTGTGGATCTGTCATCAATATATAGCTCGTACGTAAATCCGTCGTACGGTATCTCAAATCTGGGTTCGGGTCAATATCACATTCATCACACTATTCATCTGGTATCCCCTTTATCAAAAATCATAATCTGGGTACTGATCTATGTCTAGTACAATAATGATACCACCTACGTATGCATGCACGTGTGTGAAACACTACGTCAAAGAACCCGCTACAACGTCATGTCGTATCTCAAATATGAACCCTGCCAAATCACCGATCTCACGGCCTCAAATCAAATCTCATCGACTCATCTCAAATCCTAAGTACTATCCTCAAATCCAGTATATGAACACATAGTCCCATACCTATGTGAACACATAAATATAATCCCATATACGCATATGTAAAAGAAAGGATGTATGCAAGTATGTGCGTGTGTGTGTATAGGTGCAACCCCTACTCTAAGGTTTCGCAACTACACTAAACCAATCACAGAACACCAAAAGTCCATCTTTATCATCAATAATCTCAATTCAACATATACTAAATATGTGTGTATACGTATTCGTATACATCACCACGAACTGCGGGGGTGCTATACCCCATCCACCCGACTTCTCCCCGTAGATATAAATCTACTCACCTGGTCCTCGCTCGCCGGTGCCGACGTCGCCACACGCTTGCTTGTCGTCTCGAAGTCCACATGGGGGTACCTACATGTCACAACGTATCGTAACGCATAAAAACCAAATCCGAAATCGAAACGGCAAACGAAAACCAAATCGGCACGCGTATCACGCTTAGGTCAAAACCTATCGCCTACGCATGCAAGAATAGCCAAACCAACCCTCGATGTCGATGTACAAACGTCAAACCATCGAGAGAAACCCAAACACACCCATTTACACATTCACAAACACTAATTATAATATGAAATAGGTTGCAATTCACAAAACCTCAAACTCACTTTAAAAGCTATTTTTCCGAAAATCTAGCAAGCAAAATTAAACGTTTTAGTACGAAACTTGACGTTTTAACGAAACTAATGGCCATAATATTCACTAAATATTATAACTAAGTCATACAAACCCTAATTAGATTTTTAATCTCACTAATTTTCATTAACCCGAAATTCTAGTTTGCAATTTTACCCAAATTTAACACTTTTAAAGCAAAAATACATAATTCAACAACTAGAATAGGTTTCGTATAACCTAAGGTGTTAAACTACTCATTATCATGTCAATGATGTGATGAAACCCTTACCATATTTTAATTCTCAATTTATCATAATATTTAAAAAACCTAGTAAGCACTAGAATTGAAAATTGGCGCAATATCGCGGATTTACGATATAGCGATCACATCATCGCACCATCAACCAAACTAACCCACTAGATATCCACAACACTCAATTTGACCCACTTGGGATGCTTCAAACCCAAATTATAAATTCAACCCCTTTCTTGAATTTCATCACCCAAGCAACAACAACCAAATTAACACTTTAAAAGCCTATTTTAGCATAATCAAACTACAAATTAAACATTAGATTAGAATTATACCTCTCAATTTTGAAACCCTAGGTTTCTCTGGCCTCCAAAGACACCTCCTTTCACCATGCTTTAAACCAATTTGAGTGTTAGAAGAGGTAGAATAAGGATTAGCTTTGAATTAGTGAAGGATTTGTCGATTTTTAATGGATTTTGAAGCAAATGAGATGGGGAAATGGGAGAGAATTGGGGCTGCAATAGCAGGGATTTTCGGCCAAGGGGGGAGATGGGGAAAAGTGAGGGTGTGTTGTGTGGAAATATCCAAGTCAAAGCCCTCACAATTTACCATAATACCCCCACCCGTTTAACTTATATTAAAACCTTTTCATTCACATGAATGAAGACAACAAGAGGGGGGAAATTTTTGGGCTACTGAAATAGTGGTGGGGTGGCCAAATAAGAGGGGTGAGGTTGTGAGAGAGTGTACAAAAAAATTCTATGCAAAAAGACCCCCCACAATATCATGTTTGCAAGTTAAAGCTTAATTAATTAAATTTTTTGTTTGCTTCGATTATAACTAAATAGAACTTAAAATAAAATACTAAAAATTTATATTACTAACTAGATTTTAATTAACATGATTCTAAAGAATAAAATTAGCCCATTTAAATTTGTATTTATCGCTAATATAATATATTTTTAACAGCTTAAAATAATATTAAAAATAGTAAAATAGGGAAAAAATTTTAAATGACAAGAAATTTATAAGTAACTCATTAGCTACTAAAAACTAGCAATTACCTATCCAAATTAGGTATAATTAGGACTATACTGCAAAATAACAAAAATGACGATTTACAGAAAATTACCAAATTTTCACCGATTTTCGGGAAAACACCAAAACGACTTTTCAAGGCGTTACAAGCCCCTTCAGCGGCTGTCCTCCAAAATTTATAAAGTGTGGCGACAGGTCCAGGAATCGGTGATTGACCAGGACTACTCTCGCCAATCAAAGAAGCTTAAATCTCGACAAGGAGAAAATCATCCTGTCAAGCCACCAAAGGCGACAGTCGTCTGGGAGCCCACTGCAATGGCTCCCTCAACGTCAACCGCTAAAAAGAGAAAGAGGTCGGAGAAAGCCCTTGTGTCCGCGACGAACCGCAAAGATACCAAACCTAAATGCCCTAGGTATGAGGGCATGATGGTACATACTGTTTATATGGCTTCTGGAAAAGAGGTAAGTCGTGCTTCTACGGGTCATCGACCGCTTACCCGATCAATAACGAAGGCTCAGGAACAACAGCAGCAGAAACTTCAGGAGATGCTGACTGCAATGGCCTCACTCACTGGGCCGAAAGAAAATCCAAAGACCTCAGAGCAGTGTCGGGAACAAGAAATTGATACTGAGTTCCTCCGAAGAATGCTCGAGAGGAAAGAAAAAGAGGCTGCGGAGCAGGCAGCCAATATAAAATGAATGGCTCTACTGTTCCAAGACATGGCTGGGATGATGTTACAGCTGGAACCTCCAGCTGAAGACCCCCCGATCATCATTGAAGACGACAGAGGGGAGACATCGAACCCCCCTCCGGCTCTTTCAATAGCCAAAGAAGAGACAATCTCTAAGGCCGCCTTGGACGACTACATCGCTTAGCAAATATGAGCTCACCAGGCGAACGAAGTGGCTGGACAAATCGTTAAGACAGAACGACCTTATCCAGGATAGTATGACAAAATAAGGTACCCGCCGGGATATACGATCCCTAAATTTCATGTATATAAAGGGACGGGGAATCCACATCAGCATGTCGCTCAATTCAGAGCATTGTGCGGCAACACCGGGGGTGACGATAAACTTCTGCTCCGTCAGTTTGTTGGTAGCTTGTCGAAAACGGCGTTCGAGTGGTATTCGGAGCTTCCAAACTATCCTCTCAAAACCTTTGCAGAGATGGAGCTACTATTTGTTGGATATAGTGCCCTCTAAGTCAATTATTGGATCGCAGATACGTGATTGCAATGATTGAGGGAGGACCTATACCGATATGAAAGTCTTGCTCGAGATGATAGTATGCTATCGGGTTTGACTTTATCATCGTTTACATGCTTTAGTTCTCTATTGCATGTTGATAGAGCCCATAGGATTCTTGCTTGACTGCCAGCAGTATGATGGTGATCATATACGTGGGAGCTAGGGTCTGTAAGCGCATCCTTAAAGTGTCCCTAGTCGTAGGAGTTTCGAGACAGGGCATCGATACTCCAGAGTAGACTAGTGTATACAGTCGAGACCCCGACGAGGGACGGTGGCCGGTCTCACAAGCCATTGGTGTCCGTTGGTTCACCTAAGATGTATATAGGTGCTCATTGAGTACACCGGACAGGACTTGCCGGGAACATGCTAGTTGGTATTATATATATCGTCAGATAGCAGTTCCCTGGTGACATGTGTACAGGTTAGTTTGTCGACCTGAGATCGTCATTTGTCTCGTGTGAGTTCCCACGGTGCTTTGATTTCTACCCTACCACGCTCAAAGGAGACATGCAAACAGGTATTTTTTGGGTACAGTCCCGAGCCACATGGAGGCAGTGAGCGGATCGTCGGGGATTCGTCTCTCCCGGTATTAGGGGTTGATGTCGCACAGTGCACGGGTTGCCATGACTAGAAATCCTCGGCCGAGGTAGTGGAGAATTACTGATTTGGATCAGTAGTTTCTCAGGAGGTGATGGGCTTCATACCGACACGAATTATCGCGTTATTAGGGGTCTGACTTTATTCACCCCCAGACTCGATATGCGATACTCTTAGACGAATGGACCGGACTGTACGGATATTGTCACTGTCAGGCTCAGTAGGGTTTCTGGATGAGTTCGCTCGTCAGCTTCCCTTCCAATCAATACATAGGCAACCATTACGTACAGCTTGTACCTCTGACGTGCTAAAAGTTATACCCAGTGCCAGTATGTTAATGAGTCATTAGAGTCCCCCACAGACAGTTTTCCAAGTTCGGGCGAAACGTTGTAGAGGCCGTATGGTTTTATGGCAGGGTTCGGAAAATGTACGTGCGTTTAAGCACGTGTCATATTTCGGGCAGATAATACCGGTGGGCTTTGGTTAACATTCGGTTAAAGGCGGATTTATCTTTTCTTCTTGAGGGTGAGTCATGAGGTGAGTCATGAGTGGAAGCTTCTTGATATGGTGAGTAGGATTAGTGACTCATGGATGCATTAAATGCTTTAGTGACTAGGTTAATGTTCATTGGTTTGCATTTAATGTTTTGTGTGACTCATTCTTTTCATTAAGTGAGATGATAAAATCTTTCACCTTGTGGTCACCTCCCCCTCTCCTACACTCACCACCTCCTCTATATTTGGCCAGCCCCTCCCCTCTTGCCATTGGGGTATGGTTCATTTTGGAAAAAAAGATATTCTTTTGGTGTATGGAAATTTCAAAGCTTATTTCATTCCATCACAGTTTCAAAAGGCAACTTCATTAACCGTTCATCCATAGCTTTGGACAAAGCGATACAAAGTGTTCTACTCATTCTCTACATCTATCTTGGTCATCTCTTTTAGCAAACTTGATGATCGAGTTGCCTCGGTTCAGAGGCGGGAGCCCGTTTAAAGATCCGTCGACGTGGTGCCACCTGGACGAGAAGACTGGAGATTCAAGAGATCGGAGCAGCCGCAACAAAGCGTGGGATGGTGGTTGAAGACCGAAGGACTCGGATCATTCGGTATAACATTTCTACCCACTTTGTAGTTTGTTAGTTTAGCTTTAATGGCAGATCCGGGTTATAGTATACGATAGCGCCAGTTGTAAAAGTTTTTGTTCCGCATTTGGCGTCTGTTAGACGGCCGGGGCGCTACCGTGTACTTACAGTGGTATCAGAGCCTCACCATTATGCTTTACTAACTTGTCCTAACGCGTTTAAAATATCGATCGATCGGATTTTCAAAAATCGCAATTTTCTGCACAAAAGTTTCTGTCGATTTTTAAAAGGGTATAAAAATTATTTTACATATCACAGAAAACAGAGCAGGCTTTTTTAAGCATTCTGGGAAAATTTGGGCACTTGAACCCACAGTGCCGCCGTGGATCCGCGGTCAAAGCTAGGGTTTGACCACAAAACCGCGGCCATTATGTGGGAACAGTGCACTAAATTTTTCCAGTGAGCTTTACACAGTGAATTGTGGTTTTTGGTACTGTTCTTTTGGGCCCAGATTTTATTACTGTACAGCAGATGTGCGTGGGGCCCACTTCGGGAAGTTTTGTCGATCGAAATTTAAACGTGTTAGTTTAGAGTACTTATATTATATCTCCGACCGGAAATGTCATTTGAGCGGTAAATTGCGTCTAATTGCTATAGCTCTTTTAGACGGATTTGCGAATATGACATTCGCGTTGATGTTCTATGTTGTACTGTGATGTTGCAGATTTGTCGTGGTGGATAGCAGTATGCAATGTTAGTGAAGTTTGGATTTATTTGTACATTTGATATTGTGGGGCGAGCATCCAACATGTGGACTGCCGTCACTGCCTATTTGTATAATATTTTTTTGGGGCACGACCGGGGTGAAGTCGATGTACCCGTTGTACATATTTTTATTTCTGTACTAGGTTTACCCCGCGACGGAGTGCACGGATAGCCGGGTTCTGGAGGGCAACGGGTCCCTATCTCATGGATTTGAGAGGCAGAGGGGCCTTACTCTTGAATTGGCAGACTATTCGCCGCACTCGTAGGGGGTACAGGTTGACCCAAGGAGGGGTGCTCAAGTTACCGTATTCCGTAAAGTGCCGGGTGGTCCATTCACTGTGCTGTAGGGGGCTGCCTCGCTTTAGGTTTTGGTGGGTAACTTGCCGCACCCGTAGGGATCTAGGTTTCATTGCACAGGCTATCCATACGACCAGGGGAACGTCGGGTTTCAGTAGCGGCTCTGTGAAACCCGGGGATCCCAGATTATCTGTATTGTTCTGTGATGCTTATTACTTTTCTGTAATGTTGCATATTATCACGCCTGGAGCGATTATTGTATATTGGTATATATACTATTAGATGTTGTATATGTTTTACACCCGCGCTAGTTCAGTCCCCGCTCTGTCGTTAGTTAAGTAACCTAACGGGTGATGACGGGACCTAGTGACGAATGCGGATGGCATATACGTACATTATATTTTCGTTCTTTTCTGGTGTGATTGATTGATGGGACGGCATTGATTCTTAACAATGCAAGGATAAAACAAACCTATATTTGGTGTTGTTGGAACAATTTTAAAAGGTGTTATTACAAAGACGTTTCCTTTTGTTTTGCACAGTGATATTCAGTTAGAATATCCTGCACCTCATTCGACGAGGCAAGGGCCGAGATCCCTTCACCGGGAGTGACCCCTTGGGTAGAAGTTTGCGTCAGGGTAATAACTTCACTATAGTCGATTACAAGTTGCTTTTCATCACGGTATTCAGTTGGAATATCCTGCACCTCATTCCACGAGGAAAGAGCCGAAATCCCTTCACCGGGAGTGGCCTCTTTAGCAAAGGTTTTCGCCACTATATTTTTATAAAAAGCTATCAGGTTCCTTCAACGAGATCAAGTTCATTACGTTAGAGGTTTTTCGCCAAAAACCAGCCGTATCCCTCCGTCATTTCTTATGGATAGTCAGTAGTATTCAAGCTATATTTGTTGGCCAAAGTCAAGGCATAGTCTTTGGTAGTTGCTGAATATTCATCTGTTGCATAGATAGATGCGTTGATTTGGGGCAGTCGTATTACTTTGTTGGCCAAAGTCAATGGAATGTACGGGTGGGTTCAAATTAACCTGAATAATGACAGGTAGAACTTGACATGTGACTTATGATTTGTTGGCTAAAGTCAAGGTCATAAGAGCATGAGGTAAAAATCATATCGGGAGTTTCAAATATAAACTGAAACTTGCCAGGCATGCGCATACCTTCTGGAGTGTGATAACGTGAGTGGATTCCATCATGTTATCATGCGATGAGAGTTGGATCCCGATTCCCACTGATGAGTTGGTTTACTCTTCAGGTGATCCCGATTGATTCTTCTTTTAGGTTTGGAGGAGAATTTGACGGTACAGTGGGAGGTTTCCTGATTAGATAAAGTGATAACCATTCTGATCTAGGTTAGAGTGCACACAGAGTGTTTCTTTTCGCTCTCTCTCTTTGACAGCGACCTTTGACCAACCCTAGACTATGACTCAGTGACCAAGTTGACCGAACCTGTAGGGTTCCTAGGCACACTAATGAGGTCTCACAAGGCATCAACCATGCCAATTTCAAAATTTACAAGTGCCGAGAAACCCTAATATGGATCGTTAACTAGATATTTAGGCGAAACATGCAACTAGAAAACTACTTTACTAAGAGAACGAAAATACAACCTTTGTAGATCCGGTTCTCCACCTCTGTGGCTTCGCGATGAAGTCTCCTCGCTGTACAAATCGGATCTTGGGCTCTAGCGCCGGATTCATCGGAGAAAAAGCAAGCTAGGTCATCGACGACGATGCCGAAGATGATCTACGTCGAGGCATCGCTAGATCAAGCTCCAACTTCACCAAGTCAAAAAAACTTGTGAAGAAAACACCCTATACTACTTGGCAAGAGGTAGAGGATGAAGAAATAGGAAGTGGGTTCACTTTAGAATTGGATTTCTCACTCTTTTTCTCACTTTGCCATTGTTGGTAGCAAGCTTCTTCATGTGAAGAAGAAGAAGAAGATGAAGATGAATATTATGATAAGTATTATGTAAAATGAATAATAAAATCAATACTTATCATATGCTAACCTTAGTTAGGTGTAGAGAATAGACTAGGGTTAAGTGGAATGGTTAGGGTTAAGCATGAGACAAAATGGTCACTAAGTCAAAGCTTCATGAAGCTTCATAATACAAACAAAGTTAGCAACCATTTTTTCTCTTTATGCTTTTCATTTTCCAAAAAGAATAAATCAATAAATAAATGAATAAGAAAATAAAAGGAAAACCCTAACCATTACACAACCATGGTTTAATCTTTACACATACTCAAGTAAGCATGTATCATCAACCATGATACAATCAAGTGCACAAAAGTATATCACATATACAACTTGTGAACTTCAAGTGAGAAAATCCATTTAATGTGAACCAATACTAGTTAATGCAAAGTAATATATCAAATATATAATTATGCATTAAATCATTAAATCAACACTTGATTCAATGATCCGGTCATATCGCACACAACCGACTAGTATACAATGTATCGTTTTATCGAATCAATCCTTGATTCGATAACTAGGTTATATCGTATACAACCATTCGACACATTCATCGCGAGAATGAAATACGGTATCACAAACACGCATTATTCTCGGTCCCGCACATATCTCATATGCGCTCCAATTTCGTTTCGCTTGAGCCAGAAAACCTCTGTGTAGGACTCTAAAGACTCGTCAATACGCCGGCAGCAGATGATGATCATATCAAACACCCACAAGCCGCAAGCGGTCTGCTAAACGTAACGGCCACCCGGGTATTGAGCAATCAGAAGATCGACGAGCAGGCCCGCTCACACTCCTGTGAATCCAACCAGTAACACTTACCGTACAGTCTGGTCTCGTCATCTGATATGTTGCATATCTCGCCTAGGGGTGGTAAACGTCAGACCCACCCCAATAGCTCGATAAGTCGTGTCGATATGAGGTCTATAACAGTTCGAGAAACTACTGGTAACACTTACCAGTAAATCTCAGCAACCCTGGCCAGGGATTTCCGGTTATAGCCAATCGAACACAGCGCAACATCAACTCCCTATACCGGGAGAGACGAATCCCCTCCTATCGCTCATTGCCTCCATGTGACTCGGGACTGTACCCAAAAACCACCGTTTTGCACGCCCTCTTGGACGTGGTAAGGTGGAAATCAAAGCACAGTGGGAACCACACAAGACTCTATGACGATCTCGGGTCAACAGACTACTCTGTACCAGTGTCACCAGAGAACTGCCATCTGACGTAAGGTATAATACCATCTGGGAGTTCTCGGCGAGTCCGTCCAGTGTACCCAGTCTCTACTGAGCACCCGTATATCATCTCTGATGTCAAACACCAATGGATATGGGATCATCCATCGCCCATCTATATGGGTCGAGAAGGTATACGCTAGTCTACTCTGGTATATCGATGCCCCGTCTCGATATACCCATGACTAGGGACTTTGAAGGATGTACTTATGGACTACCATGTCCCCACTAGTATGATCCGCATCATAGTCCAGGTAGTCAAGTACACATCCTAAGGGCTTTACCAACATGTAACAGAGAGACAATCAGTATACACGTTAAGGTAAAGAGTAACCAGATAGCATACTATTATGTCGAGCAAGAAAGTCCTCCCTATATATGTCCCAGCATCCACTACAATATACATCCAATGTAAAGTAATGGCCTCTAGGGCATACATATAACTAACAATCTCCCACTTGCACTAGGGCCATCTGATAGCAGTGGTTGTAGTATCTCATACTCAACCATCCGATAAAAGTCTCTCTCTGGGAATAGGCCTTCGTGAGTGGATTCTCCGTGTTGTCCTCTAAGTCTACTCTCCTAACCTCGATCCCATGGAGATCAACCATTTCCACGATCAGGTGACACTGCCTTAGAATATGTCTGGATCACTGATGGGACCGGGGTTCCTGGGCCAAAGCCACACTTCCATTGTCACACAATGGTAGGAACGAAGTTCATCTCATGAACCAATATACATCCAGACTGCCTCTTTGGTAGCATCTTAAGTAGCGATGTATCGAGCCTTTATCGTCTAGTATGCCACGGTATCTAGCTTGGAACTCTTCCAACATACCGTCCCTTTACTGAGGGTAAAAACAATACCTGTGACTGACTTTCAGTCGTCCTTATCACCCTGGAACCCTTCCAGTGATTCTCCCCAGGATCGGTTGATACCATCTCACTACAACTAGTGAGAATCCTAACATCCAATTGGATCTATCTCATAGATCCAAAACCCAGGATTTAGGAGGTATCACTTTTATCCTATATGAAGAATCATTGTGATAAACGGAGATTGACCGAGAGTAGCATAGGAAACTACTTTCTTATCAAGAGTATGACATCCACATACTCTACGAGGATCACCACCATACTCCCTATTACCTTTTTGTTTATACAAGGTTCATCTACCATTTTGATGATGTCAAACTCTTTGACTAATCCATCAAAACAGATGTTCTAACTCCGCGATGCCTGCTTTATCACATAAACCATCTTGCACACGTTTCCGCTTCTCCCACTGTCTACGAAGCCCTCTGGCTGTGTACTTATAGACGTTCTATTTTAAAACATCATTTAGAAAAGCTGTCATGACACCCAACCACCAGATATCGTAGTCATGGTATGTAGCCGTGGCAAGTAGGATCCGGATGGACTTAAGCATAGGCACTGGAAAAGGTTTCATCATTATCCACGCCTGGTCGATGACGAAAAGCTTTAACAAGTCTAGCTTTGAAAGTCTCAACTTTTCCATCTACACCAAGTAATCTTCTCAAGATATACTTGCTCCTGATGGGGATTTAACCCTTCAGATATAGCAACCAAAGTCCATACTTTGTTGGTGTATAAGGATTCCATCTCAGATCGCTAAGCATCCAGCCATTCTTACAGAGTCTCACTCCTGATGGCCTGCTCGAAACTAGTTGGGTCATCATCTCATGATGCAATCCTCGCTCCCACTGTCATAGAGAAACCGAAATATCTCTCAAGTGGGTGAGGAACCCTACTAGATTGGCGGAGAGGCTGAGGTTTGTTGGAATCTACTGAATCCTTTGGTTCTACCAAATCATCTGCTGTTGTTTTGTATAGCTGGAACCTTTCCAGTTCTACATAACAGATCTTGTCTCGAGCTTGTCCGGATTTTGCTTTTCAAACATAGGCTGGACAACCCCAAATCTTAACTAACTTAAGAGATGGGCTCTTCCCTTATCATATCAAATATGAAGTGGTAGGCAACTGATTTGATTTGAACCCTATTCAATAGGTATGCAGCTTCTCAAGTGCATATCTCCCAAAAAGAAAATAGGTAACTCAGTAGTACTCATCATAGAGCACACCTTATCATATAGGGTGTTATTGCTCCGCCCCGATATACCATCGTGCTATGGTGTATACGGAGGAGTAATGCTGAGAGAGAATCTCATTCTCCTTTAGAATAATCCAGGATTTCCGTGCTCAAGTATTCTCCTCCTCGATCTCATCAAAGGACATAATACTTATACCCGTGTTTTGGTTTTCTACTTCTAAATCATATTCTGTGAATATCTCAAAAGGTTCGGACTTGTGTTTCAACAGGAACATATGTCTGAATCTTGAGAGATTATCAGAGAATGTAACGAAGTACAAAGAACCAGTCCTGGCATTTGTAGACAGGGGACCTTACATATATCAACATGTATCATCCCAAGAGTTCATCAACTCTTTCTCTGTTTCCAGTAAACAGAGCTATGGTCATCATATCTTTATGACATGACTGGCAAGTTTCACAAGATGTAAATTCAAACTAATTTAAATATGCATCTATATGTAACTTTAGCTAGTCGGGTCGCATTGATATGACCTAGTCTACAATACCTCAAGAAGGATTCGTTCATATCTGAACTCTTCCTCTTGTGTGTGTTCCGTATACAAAAGAACTGTAGTTTGATTTAGAACATCAATGCTTTTAGATAACGTGCCTGAACCGATCAACTTTTGATATAGGAAATATTCAAAACATTATCCAACAATACAAAATTTTATCATTTCTTTACTAATAAAGAAATAGATATGATTTTGTATATCAGGTTCGGTATCTAACAGCATTTGTTCAGAATCAATGTATAGGTAATACAGGGTGACAGTGACCAACAGACTTGGCTGCAACACTTGCCCTGTTTTCTGCCTCATGAAACTTATCACCCGTTCTCAGTTCTCTACCTTTTTGTAGCCCCATGTAACAGATTACATATGCGGGATCCTGATCCGGTATCATATACCCAGGACGTAAAGGATACTGAGAAACAGTTCTCTGTAATGAACACACCCGAAGATGATGCATCAACATGCACTCTCTTCGTTTGGGCGGCACGGGAATTCTGGTAATCCCCAATTTCCTGCTCTGTCTTATAACAATTATAATTTGGAGCGGGACCAACGTTCCCCAGCTCAGTATAACAAGAGGGTTCGATCAATTATCCGTATTATTATCTTGATTAAGGCGTGATATGGTCGCTACCTGGAGAGAGAGAGAAGAAAACACTCAGCGTGCGCTCTTGCAAGATCAGATTGGTTATGATTTTATCTAATCAGGATGGCTCCCACTGTTTTTATCAAATCTTCCTTCAAACCCTAAAAGGAAAGACTAGCCGGGATTAATTACACACTATAAGTTCGCCAATCTTTCAGCCAGGCCAGTGTCGGTACTTTGAGGGAGGTCCCCCGTGCTTTCGCACGAACCTAATTACTGTAAACCTCGTTTTCCCAGAGGCGTAACCTCGTTAACACCTTTCTAGACACCTACTTGATCGGCTAATTGTAATGTGTAAAACTCTCCCAGGAGTAACAATTACTCACAGCGGGTATCGGGATCCAACTATCTCATAGAAGGTATGCAATCTCATTGCAAATTTCAACACTTGAAATTCCCGATAATATTTTGCCCCAAACGATCTATGACCTTGACACAGTCAACAAACCATAGACCGCAAGTCAAGTTCAACCCGTCATTTCTTGATTGAATCAAACCCACCCGCATGACCCTTAACAAGGTCAACAAGTCCGCACTACTACCCTAACCCAATCTGCATCATATGCATAAGCAGATAAATACTGGTTAGCCACCGCACACTGCGCCTTGACAAGGTTAACAAACGCAGCACGAATACTAAACAGGATTTATCTGAAATGACGGAGGGCTACGACAGGTTTTTCTGAAAACCTATTGCGTAATGAACTTGATATCGTTGTAGAATCAAAATGATTTTAAAATGGAGTGTTTTTGAGGCTTTTCTAGTTTTGCTAAAGGAGTCACTCCCGGTGAAGGGATCGTCGGTCCTTTCCTCGTCGAATGAGGTGCGGGATATATCATATATATCACTGTGCAAAGCAAAAACTCTTAAAAGCAATCAAAAGACAAACCAAGTGTGTAGCATCTGCCAGTTATTGCTAAAGGAGTCACTCCCGGTGAAGGGATCTCGGTCCTTTCCTCATTGAATAAGGTGCAGGATATATCACATATACCTCTGTGCAAAGCAAGAACTGTAGCTACCTGTTTTATTTTTGAAATTCGATTCTACAACATCTTAGGTTTCTTTTTATTTCATTAATCACATTAATGAAGTCCCATCATTTAAGTACCTAAACATCACAGATAAATACGAGGTACACTTATGCCATCCGCATTCGCCTCGATGTCCCCTAGTGCACCGTTAGGTTAGGTAACTAACGACAGAGCAGGGCAGGGCTAGTGCGGGTGCAAAACATAAGTAACGCCTATATAATATATCATATATACTATATAAAGTGTCCATCACAGAACATATCACATGATCACATCACAGATATCGCAGCAGAAGAATCATATGAAATATTGGATATACTACGACGTCCGTGTTTTCAATACGAGCCAGTATAAAACACGGATTCCACGGTCGCGATGAATAGCCAAACCCACACCCCTAGACCCCTACGAGAGCGGCAAGCAACCCTACCAATTCTGGAGTTAGGAGACCCGGACTCGACTCCTCGAGTTGGTCTCCCACTGGACTCCAGAACCCGGTTACTTGTGCTCCCCTCCTTGGGTCTATCCTAGTGCGGAAAAGTAAATAATATACAAAGGGTGACATCTTCCGCAACCTGGAAGTGCCCCAATAAAAGAATATTACATACAAGTTTTTACATGAATGAAAATGAAAAACACTCATCTCACATAAAAAACCCCGGCTATTCAAACACGACGATCCAATATAACATATCCAGCAACACATAACATCACATGTCATCAACGTAAGTAAACATGCGTATCCCAATTGTCGTTGACATATAGCAACGAAACCGGCGATATCACATATTACACTTACGGTCACAGAAAAGAAAGTGTAAAACTACAACAGTTGGAATCCGCAATCTCCATAGACATCGCATGCCTAATCAAATGAATTCCTTAGACATCGCATGCCTAACAATTATAAACCCCGCATTTTAGTCTCAAAATCGAAAACACTTTTCAATACTAAGTCGATCAATTCAACAAGATTCCCGACATCCTGATCGAATGCTCGTCGCAAACTTCAGTAGGCAGTCGCACCCCCGATGCCATCGACGAAGTGCACCAAGGCGGAACACCGCTACCGCGAGCACCCGAACGGATGCTTTCGGCGACGGGGTTCTCCTACAGTCACTTGGTCGGGGCTATGGAGTGAGGCTGTCTATTAAGTTTATCCGGCGAGTATCCGCGTACGCTACGTGATTGCGACGGACTTTTGATCGCATCAAAATTCCGTGGCAACCGATCAAGTGAGACTAAAGTGCTATGTTTATAACATTCATTCAGTTATCTCATAACTAATTGTGAATTCCAATTATTGTATCCCATTCCAGATAAATAGAAAATGTTAAACTTTCCGATCGAACAATCAAACACCCAAGTTTTCCCGAAACAGATCAACTCATGAAATAAGTTCAAAGACATTCACTTCGTGCCTCAGTACCAACGGTCCAGCCGTAGAAGGGTCAAGCCAACGCCTCACATGTGGCACGCCGTACTACCCCAAACCCTAAGGTTCAAAGGGCAGTTCAAGACGGTCACATAATCGAGTTAAGGTTTGTTGTCTTCTAGAGGGTCCATCGAGTTACTTGCACTACTTAGAACGTCTTTAAACCTCGGAAAAATCCAACACTTGGAAATTTTCCGGCAGGGGAAAAGGTGGGTATTTATGTCCAGTCGAACTTTTTAACATATTCTAAAATATCCGGAAAGCCACATAGACAAAGTCTGATAATCCGATCGAATCATGTACGCTCCAAAATACCCCAGAAAATTCAACTCTTGAATTCAAATTAAAAATTCCCATAAAATCCAGCACTAAAATATAGGAATTACTGTGCAAGAATAAATGACAGAAGAGACAAAAGGGCCGCGGAACCGCCGCATTAGCATGCTAATGCCGCGGTTCCGCCGCACATTTATGGAATCATGTGATAATTTTTGCACCGTAATTCTTAGTTTTTCCTACTGAATTTTTTAAGCATTTGTAATCTGGAAAAAACCCAGTTTTTGAAAAAAGTCCAGAGAGCATTTTGGAATCGGGGTTTCGGTTCGATCGGGTTTCAAACTCCGTCTACGCATCGCCTAAGGCTCCAGCTAGGCTCTGATACCACTGTAGGGTTCCTAGGCAGACTAATGAGGTCTCACAAGGCATCAACCATGCCAATTTCAAAATTTACAAGTGCCGAGAAACCCTAATATGGATCGTTAACTAGATATTTAGGCGAAACATGCAACTAGAAAACTACTTTACTAAGAGAACGGAAATACAACCTTTGTAGATCCGGTTCTCCACCTCCGTGGCTCCGCGATGAAGTCTCCTCGCTGTACAAATCGGATCTTGGGCTCTAGCGTCAGCTTCATCGGAGAAAAAGCGGGCTAGGTCATCGACGACGATGCCGAAGATGATCTACGTCGAGGCATAGCTAGATCAAGCTCCAACTTCACCAAGTCAAGAAAACTTGTGAAGAAAACACCCTATACTACTTGGTAAGAGGTAGAGGATGAAGAAATAGGAAGTGGGTTCACTTTAGAATTGGATTTCTCACTCTTTTTCTCACTTTGCCATTGTTGGTAGCAAGCTTCTTCATGTGAAGAAGAAGAAGAAGATGAAGATGAATATTATGATAAGTATTATGTAAAATGAATAATAAAATCAATACTTATCATATGCTAACCTTAGTTAGGTGTAGAGAATAGACTAGGGTTAAGTGGAATGGTTAGGGTTAAGCATGAGACAAAATGGTCACTAAGTCAAAGCTTCATGAAGCTTCATAATACAAACAAAGTTAGCAACCATTTTTTCTCTTTATGCTTTTCATTTTCCATAAAGAATAAATCAATAAATAAATGAATAAGAAAATAAAAGGAAAACCCTAACCATTACACAACCATGGTTTAATCTTTACACATACTCAAGTAAGCATGTATCATCAACCATGATACAATCAAGTGCACAAAAGTATATCACATATACAACTTGTGAACTTCAAGTGAGAAAATCCATTTAATGTGAACCAATACTAGTTAATGCAAAGTGATATATCAAATATATAATTATGCATTAAATCATTAAATCAACACTTGATTCAATGATCCGGTCATGTCGCACACAACCGACTAGTATACAATGTATCGTTTTATCGAATCAATCCTTAATTCGATAACTAGGTTATATCGCATACAACCATTCGACACATTCATCGCGAGAATGAAATACGGTATCACATACACGCATTATTCTCGGTCCCCCACATATCTCATATGCGCTCCTATTTCGTTTCGCTTGAGCCAGGAAACCTCTGTGTAGGACTCTAAAGACTCGTCAATACGCCGGCAGCAGATAATGATCATATCAAACACCCACAAGCCGCAAGCGGTCTGCTAAACGTAACGGCCACCCGGGTATTGAGCGATCAGAAGATCGACGAGCAAGCCCGCTCACACTCCTGTGAATCCAACCAGTAACACTTACCGTACAGTCCGGTCTCGTCATCTGATATGTCGCATATCTCGCCTAGGGGTGGTAAACGTCAGACCCCAATAGCTCGATAAGTCGTGTCGATATGAGGTCTATAACAGTTCGAGAAACTACTGGTAACACTTACCAGTAAATCTCAGCAACCCTGGCCAGGGATTTTCGGTTATAGCCAATCGAACACAGCGCAACATCAACTCCCTATACCGGGAGAGACGAATCCCCTCCTATCGCTCATTGCCTCCATGTGACTCGGGACTGTACCCAAAAACCACCGTTTTGCACGCCCTCTTGGACGTGGTAATATGGAAATCAAAGCACAGTGGGAACCACACAAGACTCTATGACGATCTCGGGTCAACAGACTACTCTGTACTAGTGTCACCAGAGAACTGCCATCTGACGTAAGGTATAATACCATCTGGAAGTTCTCGGCGAGTCCGTCCAGTGTACCCAGTCTCTACTGAGCACCAGTATATTATCTCTGATGTCAAACACCAATGGATATGGGATCATCCATCGCCCATCTGTATGGGTCGAGAAGGTATACGCTAGTCTACTCTGGTATATCGATGCCCCGTCTCGATATACCCACGACTAGGGACTTTGAAGGATGTACTTATGGACTACCATGTCCCCACTAGTATGATTCGCATCATAGTACAGGTAGTCAAGTACACATCCTAAGGGCTTTACCAACATGTAACAGAGAGACAATCAGTATACACGTTATGGTAAAGAGTAACCAGATAGCATACTATTATGTCGAGCAAGAAAGTCCTCCCTATATATGTCCTAGCATCCACTACAATATACATCCAATGTACAGTAATGGCCTCTAGGGCATACATAAAACTAACAGAACCTTCTTAAAATACTGGCTTTTGGATTGTCTAAGTTGCATAAGTCATTGCCGCTCCTTCTTTTACCCTTTGTATTTCTCAGAACACCCCGTATTACTACGGATATCCACTTCCATTGGATAGATCCATCGTACGGTTATATACGAACTCGAAGGGATTTCTTCGAGGATGGATCCAGATTTAGGAGAAATAGAATTAGTTTATTCAGTTGTCTTTTATTATCACCTTCTCTCAGGTTGCGAGGGCTCCTTAGTTTAGGAGAGTACACCTATTACGCTTATTGGATAGTCTTATTCTAAACTATAGGCTGGTGCCGAAAGGTAAGGAATGAAGAAAACTAATTAGCCTAAGTAGGGTGTACAGAAGGTAATAACTAAAGACAAAATAAAGGGATTGGAAAGATGGCAAAATAAATTGCGACTGTTATCATTTACGACCAAACCGCGTACTTCATCGCCACTCCTATTTCACCTTTGCTTTTTTCCCCAGTTGGGGAGAAATAGAATAAGGTATTATTCAGTTGTCTTTTATCATCCTCTTCTCTCAAGTTGCGAGTACTCCTAGGATTAGGAGAGTACACCTATTATGCTTACTGGATAGTTTTCTTCCAAACCATAGGCTGGTGCCGAATGGTAGGGATGGAAGAAAACCATTTAGCCTAACGATGGTGTACAGAAGGTAACGACTAAAGACAAATAAAGGGATTTGGAGAGATAGCAAATGAAATATACGGTTAAAGTCATAAATTGGATAATGGAAGAGGCATTACTAGGAATACCAGAATATCCCTACGAAACATTTTCATGTTTCAGTGCATTGTTAAAGGAAAACTGATTTCCCGATTAGATACTTACTCCGAGGTATGTATTTACCAGGTTTTATTCTCATATCTGTATGGTTTTACAGATGATGAGTGGGAGTAGGTTATTGGGAGTAAGGTGATCATCCTTATTATATCGGAATTCGTTGTAATTGGTGATATTTGAGGAAGTCGCCTGAGTTTTTGCCACACGGCATGTATTTGGTTTTTGAATATCCGTTGTTGTGCACCAATTTCAAAATGATATATCTGTACATTTAATTTTATAAAGTGAGATATAACTTTTTGAGATTATGTCCGTGACATTTACCTATATCAGATACGATTGGGTAAGGAGCATTGAACAACGGAGTAGTTCTTAACCATAAGTACAGTTTTCAACCTACGATGCACAGGTTTTGAGTTATTCAACTCAGCGGACTTATACAGAATATTGTATGTTGTCCAGTGTCCATCAGGACAAAGGGGTAGGTCCTCGTACTATGTTCTGTTTACTTATGACTTCTCTAGTTTTTAGACAAGTGTTTTGTAGAAATACAAGGTCTAAGTTTTGAGAAGTTGTGGGTATAAGAATAAAGTAGAGAACCAGGTGTCGCAAGTATCGGGATTCTTCAAAGAGATCGAAGATGTAGATTCTTATGATTGGTATTCAGATGATAGTAATGGTTTTGAGAAACTTGTTTCTCTTTCGGGTTATTCATAATTGGATGTATTCCTAAGTTGAGTAATGTTGATTAGCCTCTCTCCATTAAGTTGATATGTACTGGAGACAGTTGTATGGTTTGAATCTGGTTCCAGTTAAATTAGTGCCAAATGTTTCTATATTGAATATCGAATGGTTCATATCTTAACGATGTTAAGGTATGATGAGTTGTCCAGCTTATGCTTAAAACCAGACACTGGATAACTCAAGGCACGTTTCTGTAATGGCAGTTTGTGGGTTGACCCTGGCTTTGACGAGGGTTGACTTTCTACCATCTGGAAGATCAATCGTGATATTGTTCTTGACTCACCACAGTTTTAGTAAAATGTATTTTTTCAGAAAACAGTAGTGGGAGTATGGTAGAACTGGAAGTGATTCCAGAACTGCAAATGGTTACGGAAAATTTAATAGGACCTATATATTCAATCAGGTTTGACATTCCATTAGCCACTCCACAGACATGGTGGGTAACCTCAGACACCTAAGAGGTACTCCGGTACCCTCAAGGACGGTGACAGGGAGGTTCTTGTTTACCCAGACTTGACACTACTGTTGTTCCAGACTATGAGACCCGACAGGAGGATATGTATAGCGTCGTTCTAAACTAGTTTTAGAAGTGTACGCACATATTATTCTGCCAGAGGGTTGTCGTAGTCAGTAGGAGCAGCGGAAGCATAGTGGGCAAGTAGCTTATGTCTACTTATAGACTTGAGCAGATATAGCGGAGATAGATCATCTATTTTTGATATGACAGTCATGGGTTTGACTTGATCAGAATAGGGGATGGATCTGTTAAGAAGGTAGTAGGGTGTGATGTCATGGTATTTGGATGACATACACAGTGTAGGAAGTAAAATTCCTATACTACGATCGGTTGTACTATGGTCGTCACACAGTTGTTTCTCCACAAAGGACATGGATATAATATCAGACATTCTGGTTACTAGATCTATGGTTTTAGATCTAGATTTGGGTAGCTTCCCAATGTGGGTACTTAGACAGTATTCTAAAGGTATTTAGAATAGATGACTCCTGGCATGGTGGTGTACCTGCAGGTGATGGAGTCACCCTCTCTAAAGGTGTCTTATAGACTAAAGGGGAGAGGGATGTACATGATTGGCAGATCACTTGCTTAGGCAATTGAGTCAATCATGAGATATCAAGTACCACACCAGATGTTGTTTTTGCACTAGATCCAATAAGTTTGTATTAATCCAATCCTGGAGAAACATAAGGAAGCGGTTTTAGAACATAAGTGCATGTTCTGCGGATTTGATGACGGCAGCCTCCTTCGGGAGACGGTTATCATTCCAAGCTTCTAAGGTGACCTGGATGACAGAGTGATTGTCAGAGTTATAGTTTTCCCTCTGACGAGGGACATTATTATGGACAGGTGGTCCAAGAGGATACTGTGGGAGGCATGGTGCGCGATACTGATTAGGTTCAGTTATCAATACAGTCTAAGAAGTTTGGATTTATAGTTCATTTATGAACTAGGTCCCATCAGATATCCAGACATATTCTAAGACAGGTATTACTCAATTCGGGAGATGGTTTTCTCCGCGAACTTGAGATTAAGAGAGATATAGAAAGAAACATCAGGGCGGATCCACTCACTGAGGCAAAGAGTATGCGACATCGCAATAATAGCCTTAAGTACAAGTGGGAGATTGTTGGATATAGTGCTCTCTAAGTCAATTATTGGATCGCAGATACGTGATTGCAATGATTGAGGGAGGACCTATACCAATATGAAAGTCTTTCTCGAGATGATAGTATGCTATCAGGTTTGACTTTATCATCGTTTACATGCTTTAGTTCTTTATTGAATGTTGATAGAGCCCATAGGATTCTTGCTTGACTGCCAGCAGTATGATGGCGATCATATACGTGGGAGCTGGGGTCTGTAAGCACATCCTTAAAGTGTCCCTAGTCGTAGGAGTTTCGAGACAGGGCATCGATACTCCAGAGTAGACTAGTGTATACAGTCGAGACCCCGACGAGGGGCGTGTTAGGTTTACCTAGCACCCGATATAGAGTTTGGAAGCATCACATGTCACAAAGTTCAAGTTTTTATGGTGCTAAGCAAGCATACATAGGATCGATCCTAGAAAATTAGGGTTTCTAAACAATAAAGGCAACAAAGACTAGGGTTTCGAGACTACAACCTTTGTAGCTCCCTTCGCTAGACTCTTTAGCCTCTTGAGTGTTGGAGGAAGGTTCTCTTGAAGTCTTCTAGCGTCCACGACGATCCACCCGAAGCTCCTAGTCCAAGCTTGTAACTTCACTTTTCAAGAGAAGAAATGAAGAGAACACTCTAAACAAGTGGGCTAAACCTGTGTAGAATGATGTTGTGGTGGCTTTTCTCACTTCAAAAACCTTTCTTGATGTGTGTTATGCTCACTACAAAAGTCTAGAGAGCAAATGGTGAAGGAGGAAGAAGATGATGGCTTTCTTTTAATAAGAGTAAAAAGATAACTCATATGAAAGAAAAAGAAAATATATGTATATATATTTATTCCTTCTCATCTCAAACCATGGTTAAATCTTTAAGATATTATTTAATTTGAGTTAAAACACAAAGAGAAGGATAACCCATGGTTAGAAGTAGGTGAGGATGGTTAGGTTTAAAGAAGAGTGTAGAAACTAAGCATGAATTATCCTTTTCTTTATTTCTTTTGTTTTAACAAAAAATCAAATAATAATCCATATATTTATCCATGGTGTGAGTCTTATATTGCCATCATTTTCAATGTGTAATCAACCATGATAGATGATTTATGTATGTATGTATGTATGTATGTATGCACATCCATATGTGCATGAAACTAGAAAGAAAGAAAAACATACACGCATGCATACATCCATCATATACAAGAAAAGATTTCAAGTGAGAAAACTAATGGTTAAATAATAAATCAACACTTGATTTATCAATCCGGCCATATCACATACGACCCCACCAAAAGCAAGCCGCCCGATCAATATACGGTATCCCATACGCGCATTTTAATCGGGTCCATGCGCATATCACATACGCGCACCACAACGTTTCGCCTGGACTAGGTAACTCCTTTCTGGGACTCTAAGACTCGTCAATACGCCGGCAGTGGGTGATGATCATATCAAGCACCCCCAAGCCGCAAGCGGTCAACGAAACGTAACGGCCACCCGGGTATTGAGCGATCAGAAGAAAACAAGCGAACCTGCTACAACTCCCGTCGAGCCAACCGGCAACACTACCGTACAGTCCGGTCTCTTCGTCAGATATGCTGCATATCGTGCCTAGGGATGGTCACGTCGACCCCAATAACTCAATAAGTCGTACCGGTGAATGGTCTATAACAGATCGAGAAACTACTGATAACACTTATAAGCAAATCTCAGCAGTCCTGGCCAGAGACTTACTGATATAACCAGTCGGGCACAGCACAGCATCAACTCCCAATACCGGGAGAGACGAAAACCCCTCCTATCGCTCATCGTCTTCGTGTGTCTCGGGACTGTACCCAACGGCCACCTGTTTGCACGACTCAGTAGAGCCGTGGTAGGGTGGCAATCAAAGTACAGTGGGAGAACATACAAGACTCTATGACGATCTCGGGTCTACAGACTAACCTGTACCAGTGTCACCTGAGAACTGCTATCCGACGATAGATATAATTCCATATAGGAGTTCTCGGTGAGTCCGTCCAGTGTACCCAGTCACCACTGAGCACCCGTATATGATCTTGATGTCAAACATCGATGAATGTGGGGACATTCATCGCCCATCGTATGGGTCTAGTATCATATACGCTAGTCTACTCTGGTATATCAATGCCCCGTCTCGATATACCTACGACTAGGGACTTTCCAGGATATGCTTATAGACTACAGATGTCCCACTAGTATGATCTCCATCATAATCACAGTAGTCAAGCCGATATCCTCAGGGCTTTATCAGCATGTATGAATGAATAAAAGCATGATCAAATCAACATGTCAGATAAAGAAGAACCAGATAGCATACTATCATGTCGAGCAAGAATGTATACTGAATATATAAATACATGTACAAATACATCCACTATCATATAATGGCCTCTAGGGCATACATATATCCAACAGGGCGGTGGCCAGTCTCACAAGCCATTGGTGTCAGTTGGTTCACCTAAGATGTATACCGGTGCTCATTGAGTACACCGGACAGGACTTGCAGGGAACATGCTAGTTGGTATTATATATATCGTCAGATAGCAGTTCCCTGGTGACATGTGTACAGGTTAGTTTGTCGACCTGAGATCGTCATTTGTCTCGTGTGAGTTCCCACTGTGCTTTGATTTCTACCCTACCACGCTCAAAGGAGACGTGCAAACAGGTATTTTTTGGGTACAGTCCCGAGCCACATGGAGGCAGTGAGAGGATCGTCGGGGATTCGTCTCTCCCGGTATTGGGGGTTGATGTCGCATAGTGCACGGGTGCCCATCACTAGAAATCCTCGGCCGAGGTAGTGGAGAATTACTGATTTGTATCAGTAGTTTCTCAGGAGGTGATGGGCTTCATACCGACACAAATTATCGCGTTATTAGGGGTCTGACTTTATCCACCCCCCAGAATCGATATGCGATACTCTTAGACGAACGGACCGGACTGTATGGATATTGTCACTGTCAGGCTCAGTAGGGTTTCTGGATGAGTTCGCTCGTCAACTTCCCTTCCAATCAATACATAGGCAACCGTTACGTACAGCTTGTACCTCTGACGTGCTAAAGGTTATACCCAGTGCCAGTGTGTTGTTGAGTCATTAGAGTCCCCCACAGACAGTTTCCCAAGTTCGGGCGAAACGTTGTAGAGGCCGTATGGTTTTATGGCAGGGTTTGGAAAATGCACGTGCGTCTACGCACGTGTCATATTTCGGGCAGATAATACCGGTAGGCTTTGGTTTAAGCCGGATCCGAGTATTATATTGTGTAGATATAATATCTTTGTCTCAGTTGCATTTGTATTCGGTCGTAATACAAATACGGGTATGTTTATACTGTTACGGGGTTATCCTGAAATTCGTTTCAGGATCGCTTTTGGAAGTTGCCAGTTTCCAGTTTTCTATCGGCCGTATTTAACATTCGGTTAAATGCGGATTTATCTTTTCTTCTTGAGGGTGAGTCATGAGGCGAGTCATGAGTGGAAGCTTCTTGATATGGTGACTAGGATTAGTGACTCATGGATGCATTAAATGCTTTAGTGACTAGGTTAATGTTCATTGGTTTGCATTTAATGTTTTGTGTGACTCATTCTTTTCATTAAGTGAGATGATTAGATCTTTCACCTTGTGGTCACCTCCCCCTTTCCTACACTCACCCCCTCCTCTATATTTGGCTGGCCCCTCCCCTCTTGCCATTGGGGTATGGTTCATTTTGGAAAAAAAGATATTCTTTTGGTGTATAGAAATTTCAAAGCTTATTTCATTCCACCACAGTTTCAAAAGGCAACTTCATTAACCGTTCGTCCATAGCTTTGGACGAAGCGAGACAAAGTATTCTACTCATTCTCTACATCTATCTTGGTCATCTCTTTTAGCAAACTTGATGATCGAGTTGCCTCGGTTCAGAAGCGGGAGCCCGTTTAAAGATCCGTCGACGTGGTGCCACCTGGACGAGAAGACTGGAGATTCAGGAGATCGAAGCAGCCGCAACAAAGCGTGGGATGATGGTTGAAGACCGAAGGACTCGGATCATTCGGTATAACATTTCTACCCACTTTGTAGTTTGTTAGTTTAGCTTTAATGGCAGATCCGAGTTATAGTATACGATAGCGCCAGTTGTAAAAGTTTTTGTTCCGCATTTGGCGACTGTTAGACGGCCGGGGCGCTACCGTGTACTTACACTATTCACCTAGCATTTCGCAAGTGCTAGAGAACAAACCCCAATAACGGCATTGATCAATGCCAGGGTGAAACCTGGCGAGACATGGGTTCAATACACAATACGATGGCGGAATTTGTGGTCGAAATGTGAGCAGCGCATCGAGGAAGCGCCGGCAGTGGGCATGTTCGTGGGCACTCTGGACCCTCAGGCAACTATTTCCTAATTCTTGATGTTCTTCAAGCCGACCACGTTCCAGGCCTTGATCGACAAACTGGCCCAAATGGACCAGATGGGTCATAGACCGTCTCCTCCAAAGACGGAGCCGCGAAACGAAAAGGGTAAAGGGAAGGCGACATTCGTTGCGAATACTCAACAGCAGCCCAGTGGTCCAAAATTAACGGATCGCCTAGAGGAAAGACGGTGATACTATAATGAGAAAATGAAACGCCCTTATTCGTTTCCCCGGGACAAAACGAAGAGGTTGTTCGAACTAGCGGTGCGCAACAGGCTCATCAATCTGCCAAATCCAAAACGACCATTGCAACCCGACGAGGCTAATAGTCCCAATTATTGTCCCTACCATCAAACGGTAAGCTATCCAATTGAAGATTGCTTCATCTTCAAGGGCTGGATTGAAGACTCGTATCAATAGGGCAAATTTGCCCTGTCCGAGAATTAGAAAGTGAACCCGCCACAGCCACACGCTCCCAAGAAGACGGATACACCCGGGGCATCATGCTCCATCATAGAAGAAGCTCCATGGGAGGTCGTTCTTTCAGCCAAGACGAAAATAATGCTGAAGGATCTCCAAACATGCCCGGCGATCACGTGGAAAAATCCACTGGAACCCGAGATCATCGAGGGAATGCTGAAACCGCGTCCAACTCCAAAAATTAGTGGTGATAGCCAAAGCGCTCACACCCGGTCGTCAAAGTCTTCGAAGAAGAAGAAGAAAGCCAAGAAGCCCGTGAAGCCTGGTGACAAGCGCACGGACATGCAAAAACAGATTGACGCGTTACAAGAATATAACCAAAAGGCGCGGACCCCAGTCACACTCCAAGAATTTCTCAGCCGCATCCTTGAGGACGCAGATGATGATGATGGAGAAGACTCTTCGGATGAGCCTGAGGATTATGTGGCAAGCTGTCATGTAATCTCTCACTCGTTAATAAATGATGAAGAAGCTCCTTACGTAGAGAAACTGGGGGCAGATCCTGAGCAGGAACTTCTAGGACCATCAGATTAAATGATTGATGCATTCCTGAACGAAGCTCTTTTTAAAAGCAAAGCTGATCAAGAGCGCGAGATGGCCATATTTGAAAAGGACAAATGCCGATGACTGGATGAAAGGGTCGAAACACTCCCGCCAGATCAAAATACATCCGCCACAAATAAAAGCAGGTTCAAGATGAAGAAAAGGTTCGCCAAAGCCATATCGATGGGAATGAAGCCGCCACCCTCTGAAGGAAACACTCGTGATGAAGCGGATATACATCCTAATTACTGTTTATATCATCGAAGGATCGTGCACCCTACTGAAGAGTGTATAGCCTTTAAAAACTGGTGGCAGGGATATGTTGCTCACCGGCAACATTTCAAGAGGATGAAGTGCAAAGCTCGTCGGGAGCAAAGAAATACGACCGAGGAGCATAAGAGAACTGCCGGTAAATGTCACATGGTCGACGCTGGGGGATCGCAAGTTCTCACCTTTGGGAGAGATTCTGATGAAGAAATAGCTCTTGGCCCTCTCTTCAAAAAACCCACATCCGAAACGGAAGAGATGAAGACTTATGAAAATATTTAGCTGCGCAACCGCATGCTGCCCGAAAAGAATCTTGGGCCCGCGAACAGTGGGTTGAATAGAAAAGATAAGGGAAAAGGAAAAATCCCTGAGGACATCGCCCTAGAAGACCGAGCCGTTAAAGGGCCGGCAGCCAAGGACCCACCTAAGAGAAGTAAGGTAGATTACAACGTTCTAGCACACTTAAGGAAGTTACCTTCACAGCTGAGAATTCTCGATGCCTTCTTGTTATCAGAAGAAGCGAGGGATTCTTTGATCAAGACACTGCAAGAGCCCGAGCAATTCCAAGCTTTCCTCACCGAAGAAAAGATAAAGGACGAGCTGGAAGAAGTACACACGGCCGATATCATCTTTGGTAACGAAGATCTCCTCCTCGGGACGTGGGATCATAACCGCCCCTTATATATCTCCGGATACTATCATGACATCAAGATAGGTAAAATCCTGGTCGACAATGGATCCTCCGTCAATCTCCTTAACGTAAGAGTATTGAAGGAGATATGCATGAGCGTTTAACACCTCGCTCGGGATAAGATCACTATCTCCGGGTTCGACTCCCAGTCATCACGGACGCTCGAGTCTGTGATACTGACGCTGCGCTCTGGGCTGCTCGTCACGGACATTAAGTTTCATGTCATTGACGCCAAGACATGCTACAATGCTTTGCTCGGTAGGCCTTGGTTACACAAGTACAACATCATCCCTTCTACACAACACCAGTGTATGAAGTATTTCAAGGATGGTCTCGAGTATACCGTAACAGGGGAGCTGAACCCATTCTCCATGAACGAAGTCCGAAAATACGAAGACGCAAAATACTTCTTACCAGATTTTGAGGACACGGAAAGTTGTCATAGACCGAAGAACAAAGCCATCACTACCATTCCGGTCTTCGGGAGTGATACTGAGGAGGAAGAAGAAAACTTATTCAGGTCCACCCCAGTGCAACAAGCCGGGACCGTCCACTCCTATGTTGATCTTCAGCAGCGACTCGGAAGATGAAGTCAATGCCGTATTTTCTGCTCGGCCATCAATTCAACCCTTTGCTGATGAAGATCAAAGTTTGCAGGTTGCCGTGGTTCCGCCAAAGCATCATAAAGAGCTAGACGCGCTTGATACCTACAGTGTGGAAGAACTGCAAACATTCTACGTCCCTCCCAGGCGAAAAGGTGAAAAGGCGATCCTATTCTACCGATCCGGAGAAACCAAAGTGGAGAAAGAAATTTGGCATGATGCGGATTCTACACTTGACAGGCTCCAGCCCATCCGTTTACCCAGATATTACACAGAAAGACTAAAAAGACTATTGAAACAACAAGGTGTACCCTTTAAGCAAACTGCGCGACAAGCACGGTTCTATAACAGGATCTGGAACGTTCCCGGAACTCAACGAAAGTTGCCCAACGGGAGAATGGAAACGATCGGGCTTGGGTATGTTCAATCCAAGAAACGGGAGGCATTCCGCGACTGCTATGTCATACATGACTTTGATGAAGAAGGAGATGCTCTGTGGGAAGATGCTAACCCTGAACCAGAACGAGGTACCGTCGTGAAAATACCAAGTCCGTCATTCGAAGAACAGATGGACAGGCTTATAAGGGAAGCGGGTCAAAAGGTTCGAGACGATCATAATCGCGAAATAGCCATCTATGAGAAAGCCAGAACGCAGCGCTTCCTTCAGCAGGTTGTGAAAAATGAAAATGCCCTTCCTTGTCAACCTGTCATACAAAAGGACCGACACAGAGGCAAAAATAAATCAAAGAGCAGGAAAGGTGTTCGACAGCGACAAAGCAGGACCAAGAAGCCACACGATCGGGAATCGAGCAATCCGGATTCGTCTCTTATAAAGAAGATGGGTCGAGAATATTTTTTCCCCAAGACAAGACAAAGAAGATATTCAATCTCGCCATAAAACATCAAATGATTACCCTCCCGGAGTCCAAGAACCCCGAGCAAGCGAACGAGGTCTCTCACCCAGACTATTGTGTTGGATATATGTATGCCCTAGAGGCCATTATATGATAGTGGATGTCTTTATACATGTATATATATATATATATTCAGTGTACATTCTTGCTCGACATGATAGTATGCTATCTGGTTCTTCTTTATTTGACATGTTGATTTGATCATGCTTTTTATTCATTCATACATGTTGATAAAGCCCTGAGGATATAGGCTTGACTACTGTGATTATGATGGAGATCATACTAGTGGGACATCCGTAGTTTATAAGCATATCCTGAAATGTCCCTAGTCATAGGTATATCGAGACGGGGCATCGATATACCAGAGTAGACTAGCGTATATGATACTAGACCCATATGATGGACGATGGATGTTCCCACATTCATCGATGTTTGACATCGAGATCGTATACGGGTGCTCAGTGGTGACTAGGTGCACTGGACGGACTCACCGAGAACTCCTATATGGAATTATATCTATCGTCGGATAGCAGTTCTCAGGTGACACTGGTGCAGGTTAGTCTGTAGACCCGAGATCGTCATAGAGTCTTGTGTGTTCTCCCACTGTACTTTGATTTCCACCCTACCACGGCTCTACTGAGTCGTGCAAACAGGTGGCCGTTGGGTACAGTCCCGAGACATACGAAGGCAATGAGCGATAGGAGGGGTTTTCGTCTCTCCCGGTATTGGGAGTTGATGCTGTGCTGTGCTCGACTGGCTATATCAGTAAGTCCCTGGCCAGGGCTGTTGAGATTTACTGATAAGTGTTATCAGTAGTTTCTCGATCTGTTATAGACTATTCATCGGCACGACTTATTGAGTTATTGGGGTCGACATTACCATCCCTAGACTTGATATGCAGCATACCTGACGAACAGACCGGATAGTACGGTAGTGTTGCCGGTTGGCTCGATGGGAGTTGTGACAGATTCGCTTGTTTTCTTCTGATCGCTCAATACCCGGGTGGCTGTTACGTTTAGCTGACCGCTTGCGGCTTGTAGGTATTTGATATGATCATTACCTATTGCCGGCGTATTGACGAGTCTTAGTGTCCCACAATGAAGTTTCATAGCTCAGGCGAAAAGATGTAGTGTGCATATGAGATATGCGCGGGGACCCGATTAAATACGGATATATGATACCGTATATTAATCGGGCATTTTCTATTGGTTGGGTCGTATGTGATATGACCGGTTTGCAAAATCAAGTGTTGATTTAACAAATGACTTTTAGATTAATTCTTTAATTAAACTCTTTTTCTATGCATGCATGTATGCATATGATGATGTGCATGTATACATACATACATACATACATTGTATCATGGTTGTTGATACATGCTTGGTGGCAAGGCAAGACTTATATTGTAGAATTATCTATTTATTTATCATTTAGAAAAAGGGAAAGGATAATTCACACAAGGTTTATGTTTATCATCTTTGACCATGCTTCAACCAACTTTTAACCTTGGGTTAATTATCCTTTTGTCTTTTAACCTATTTGATAAAAATCTAGATGATTCTAACCATGGTTGAAGTGACAAGGATTAATATAGATTAATCATTTTTCTCATTTCTATTATTCACTCTCATATCATTTTCCTTTTGTGAGAAAGCTTAGCCACTATCTTCTTCTTCCTCTCTTGATAATTTCTTTGAGTGAGGTTGATAAAAAGAAAGAGTTTTGATTATAGAATACAAACCACATCATCATACTACACACATCTAGCTTATTTGTGTAGGGTGTTTGCTCTACTTCATTCACATATCGAGTAAAGCAAGGAGCTTTGGGCAAAGGAGCTTCGGGTGGATCGTCGTGGACCTAGAGGATCTCAAGCGAACCTTTTTCCAACCCTCAAGTAGCTAAGGAGTCTAGCGTAGGGAGCTACAAAGGTTGTACTCTCAAAACCCTAGCTTTTTCTACTTGTGATGATGTCATTGTAATGAAACCCTAAATTTCTAGTGATGATTCATTGTATGTTCACTTAGCACCTTAAAAATTTGATTTTGGCACATGTGATGCTTCCAAACCCTTCATGAGGTGCTAGCTAAACCTAACATATTTCTCCTATCACCGAGCAATAGGACATCCTCTCAAAGACTACTTCACATTCAAAGACTGGGTAGAAGATCAATATCAGCAAGGCAGGTTCGCTCTATCCAGCAGCTGGAGGGTAACACAGCCGCAGAAGCATGAACCAAAAGCCGCGCCCACAGCGAGAGTAGAACCGGATCAACATCAGTCTTGGAAGCGATCTCGTACGTGCCATGTAGTAACGCTGTCAGAAGAAGAGCCCGAGAATATGGATGACCTCCCCTGGTGCTTCGAAACCAGTGATGGCGAGGTGATCTCAGAATTTCCACCGGCGCCAAAAGAGCTGGAAGATGGAATACATACTACTGCAGATAACCTCAAGAAAATTGATTTGGGGACGGCAAGTTATCCGCTGCCGACATTCGTCAGTGATCTATTGTCTGAAGAAAGGGTGGCTATGCTTAAAGACATGCTCATACAGCATAAAGATTGCTTCGCATGGAACTATTCCGAGATGCCAGGACTAGATCCAGAGATTGCTGTACACAAATTGGCAATATCCCCGGACGTCAAGCCGATCAAACAGGCACCGAGAAGAATGCGGCTCGAGCTTAAGATGAGCATCAACGCCGAGGTCAAGAAGCTAATCGACTCCGGCTTCGTCTAAGAGGTTCAATATCCTGACTGGATCGCCAACATCGTTCCGATGATGAAGAAGAATGGGACGGTGCGCATATGTGTGGACTTTCGGGATCTCAACAAAGCCTGCCCAAAAGACAACTTCCCAGTGCCAGTTACCGAGCTGATGATAGACAATACACTCATGAAGTTTTCTCCTTCATGGACGGCTCGTCAGGATACAATCAGATAAAGATGCATCCCGAGGACCAAAAGCATACTGCCTTCCGGACCCCTTTGCGTATATTCTGCTACAAGGTGATGCCTTTTGGTCTAAAGAAAGCCGGTGCCACCTATCAGAGAGCCATGACGAAGTTTTTCGATGACCTCATACATGAAATCATCGAATGCTATATCGACGACCTCATAGTTAAAAGCAAATCATACGAGGAACATTTAGAGCATATGAAGATCGTGTTTCAGCACCTTCGGAAATACAACTTGAAAATGAACCTTCTCAAATGCGCGTTCGGAGTGTCCTCAGACAAGTTCCTGGGATTCATTTTCCGACACCAAGGCATCGAGATAGACCCGTCGAAGATCAAGGCGGTCATGGAAATGCCCCCGCCAAAAACTCTCAAGCAGCTGCGATCTCTCCAAGGAAAGCTCGCATATATCCGGCGATTCATAGCCAATCTCTCCGGCAAGTGCCGTCCTTACAGTCACCTAATGAAGAAAGGGACTCCTTTCATCTGGGATCACAAATGCCAAAGTGCACTAGACGAAATCAAGCAATACCTACAGAATCCGCCAGTATTGGCCACTCCCGTTAAAGGAAAACCTCTCGTCCTGTACACAACAGCCCTCGAAGGTTCTTTAGGTGCGCTGTGGGCACAAGAGAACGATCAAGGGAAAGAAAGAGCTCTCTACTATCTGAGTCGAGTTCTCCTGGGGGAAGAAAGCAACTACTCCCCCATCGAAAAACACTGCCTAGCATTGATCTTCGCGGTAACGAAGCTCAGACACTACGCATTGGCACATGAGGTCCATCTCATATCAAAGGTGGATCCTCTCAAGTATTTGATGTCGAAAGCCATATTAACAGGACGTCTCGCTAAATGGGCCCTGCTCTTGATGGAGTTCTCGATAACTTATCGACCTCTTAAGGCAGTGAAAGGCCAGGCCATTGCCGACTTCCTCGCTGAGCACCCGATACCCGCCGATTCTTCTTTGAACTGTGAATTTCCAGACAAACATGCGTTTGACACGATCGACGGGGATGATACCTGGTGGGAACTCTATTTTGATGGAGCGTCTTCCATGAAGAATCGCAAACAAAGCACACCCATAATCAAATATAGGCCTCATCTTCGTGACTCCACAAGGAGGGATAATGCGCTTTGCTTTCTCCTTAACAGAGCTAAGGACGAACAATGAAGCCGAATATGAAGCTTTGATAGCAGGCCTCGAGATCGCTATCGACATGGGAATTGAAAACCTCCTCATATACAGAGACTCCCAACTGGTCGTTAGTCAAGTAAACGGCGACTATCAAACGTGTAACACCGACAACCACTTTCACCTCAATAATCATTCGGTGAGCCGGATAGAAGACAGACGGCCTCATACGACGAGGGTGCATCGGGAACACATCGGGACCGCGACCACCGCGAAAGGAACAACTAGAGTGTTGGGAAGGAAGAAACTCCTTTGATCTGCCTCCACCGTTGGGAAGTTGTTTAACTCTAAACCGAAAGGGTCATCAAGTTTGGCGAATTTAGCAGCATCCTTCGAGAGGACTTCCGGATGGAGAAAACAAGCAATGAAATCCTCGAAAGTAACCCCGTGGCTCCTAGATTCGAGAAAAAGGCCCTCATAAATATTCAACACTTTGATTAAACTAGGGAACTGGTGTTGAATGGCGTTCTCTGGGGTAAGGCCCGTCATCACTGGCTTGGCACCAAAAATGTATTCATCTGTAGGAAGCAGTTCCTCATAGTGCTCCTCCATAACCGGCAAGCCAGAAACTTCTGCAAATTCCTCTAAAGAAATTAATACTTCTCGGTCCAGCGAAAGGAAGGTGTGAGTAGGAATATTCCACTACTCCAGAAAGGCCTTAACCCACCAGGCGGGAAGCGTAGAATACTGGAAGAGAGAAGCATAAATGGTGGGATACAACCCAAACCTCAACAACTGTGACTTCTTCGCTGAAAGAATATAGCGGGCCCATTGCAGATATCCAGCTGGATGACGAGGAATTAGACCGATCATATATGGTTGTCCCCACAGTCGCGCCTCGCCTTGAAAAATACGTTGCCCTAGGGTATCCAAAGCCATTGGAGGCTGAACGGGTATCAAATCCATAGCAGGCTGAAGAAGACCTTCCGAAGTCTAGTTGACTTCTTCCACGGTATAGTTCACCGGGGGTGGGTCGGCGTAATGGATCGCCATGATGGGCTCTGAGGGTACCATGCACGGAAAGCTCTGCTGACCCTTAATAATCTGATTATACCATGTCCCCCAGAGGTGAAGATTCTTATGTTCCGGGTCATGATCTTTGATCAATACTAGGACTTCCCGGTCCATAGGCGCTCTAGGGAATCCTCCCTCTGAACGAACAAACAGGAAAAATGGATCGAAAGACATGACGCCTGCGCAAAAAAGGGACAAAAGTCAACTGTCAGTGCGATAATTTAATTTAAATTCTGGCGTTTGGTACTTTAGAATTTGTACCACACTGCAATGCAATGGAAAGGGACCAAAGGGGGGCCCACAAAATCAAGATGACAGTTCATCATTAATAAAACAGCCTCATCATTTGATGAGACTGCCATTATGTGAGAAAATCCTCAAACGAAATTCTCATTAAATGAGAGATCTCTCGGTCAGAGGAGTAAATCTCCCTTTGAGAGCAATGCTCTGTGACAGAGTGACACTTGTCAAACTCTGATCATGAAGGAATAAAATTCCTCAAGAGCCTTACTCTGAAAGAAAAATAATGATGAAATAATCCATCAGAAAAATTGAAATCAATTTTTATGAATTAAAAATTATGGGATCTTCAAGATCCATGAATAAACTCTTAAGAGTTCTTCATAAGAGATTAACAAATCTACATAAGCAAAGCTCTGTTAATGAGTTAAGAAACCCTGAAAAAGATCTCTTTAAGATCCATGATTCTAAGAGAGCAAAGCTCTGTCAATGAAGCCCTAAAAGGGTTTTCTTTAGATCAAAGATCTATGAAGAGCAAGGCTCTGTTAATGGGTAAAACCCTAGAACTTTAAAAGATTTAATCTTTACCTAAGTTTTGACAGAGTTTTGACTCTTGAAATTGTAAGTCAACGTTACACACCCCACAAGATGCGGGGAGGCGGAATAGGTAAAACAATCATTTTGTTTAAGGTAACATCGACTAACTTTACGGATCTTTGCTAAACCCTAACTAACAAACTATTTAGAAGTGCTAAACTACTATGATAGATGATTATACCTCAAGATACTAGTCCTTCTTTTTCTTTTTGTTCACCTCCTCGTCGGCCTCCTCGATATAATAGAAGATCCACCCGAGAGTTCATTCTCCAAGCTTTAACCTCTAACTTGAGGTAACTAAGTGGCTAGGATTGCTAATCCAAGTGACCTAGAAGATATAGAAGTGGATTAATGATCTATTAGTCTTGCTAACCCTTAGGACCTCAACACATGAGAGGGTTAGGGTTAAGTTTAAGAAGAGGAGAGCTTGAGGAGAGAGTGTGTGTTTGTTAATTATGAATTGAACCCTTCTCACTTTGAAATATATGAAGCATAACAAAATATCTTGCACAAATATCTTTCACAAATATCATCTATGCTTCATTTAATTCTTGAGATGAATCATCTCATGAGTCATGGTGCAATTAATGATAATAAAACATAAGCTCTCCACCTCATTTAGTTTAATTCATAAATGAATTAAAACTAAATGAGTCACCTTTCTTCTAGAAGCTTCTCGAGTAATTACGAGAATGCCCCTCCTATCCGAAAAACACGGATATACTGAGACTACATAAATCCAATAATCCAATACTAGAATCTGGCTTAAACCAAAGCCTGCTAGTATAATCTGTCCGAACATCATACGTGCACAAGTACATGTATATGTCCGAACCCTGTCGTAAAACCATACGACATCTATATCGTTTCGCCTGAAGCAGGGAAACTCTCTGTATGGGACTCTAAAGACTCGACACTACGCTGGCAGTGGGTTAACCACAAGCCGTAAGCTGTACTAGCTGTACGTAATGGTCCCCAGGTAGATGTCGATAAGAAGGCCGATGAGGAAACCCATCCGAACTCCTACTGAGCTTGATGTGACAATCTCCGTACAGTCCGGTCTGTTCGTCTAAGACTATCGCATATCGGGCCTGGGGCGGCAAGCGTCAGTCCCCTAAAAGAGGTATAAGTCGTGTCGGAGTGAATCCCATTACACCTTGAGAAGTTACTGGAAAACCTACCAGTAAATCTCGCTTGCCCTGGCCAGGGACTTTGCGTAATGGCTCTCCAAAAACAGTGCGATATCAACTCCCAATACTGGGAGAGACGAATCCTATCTAACTGCTACTGCCTCCAAGTGCCTCGGGACTGCACCCAACTGCTACCTGTTTGGACGACTTCTTTGAGCCGTGGTAGGGTAGCAATCTAAGAACAGTGGGAACACACTTGAGGCGAAGCAGCAGTGTCAAGTCTACGGACTATGCTGTACTCATGTCACCTAGGAACTGTTAACTGACGACGGGTATAATACCAACCAACAGTTCCCTGCGAGTTCTGTCCAGTGTACCCGTAACCCAACGAGTACCTGTATACTATCTCCAGTACAACGTACTAATGGCTGTAGGACAGACCATCTCCCTAACTGGGATGAGAAGCATACACACTAGTCTACTCCGGAGTATCGATGCCCTGTCTCGATAATCCAACGACTAGGGACCTGAAAAAGGATGTGCTTGAGACTACCCAGCCCCCACTAGTATGACTGTCATCACAACACTGGTAGTCAAGCAAGATCCTAAGGGCTCTATCAATATGTATTTGTGATATGCTAAAAGAAACATATACACATATTAAGATAGATATAAACCAAGTAGCAAACTAATATATTGAGCAAGACTGTTAATACAACTGTGAATATCCCAAGCTTCCATTAAATAATAAACAAACTAGTATGATACAATAATGGCCCCTAGGGCATATACACTAACAGAAATTTCTTAAGATGGAGAGCTATGCTCTGTGAGAGAATGAAATTTCTCAGAAAAACAAGGAACACGATGAGCAGCGATCATCCCAGAGGACCAAAGGTCTTATTTATAGGCAATGAATGCCGTTTAGACTTCTTAGTTGATCCGAGGGCGCAGATGCTGCCACCGCTGCACTCACATGTGGGCCACGTGAGCGCAACGGTGGGGGGCATTTTTTTCCCCCAATCAGAGCAAAGCTCTGTTTGAAATTTAAATTTCAAATTGAAGCAACGCTTCACATCCAGCGCCAAGTGCGCTGCGCCCTAAGCAGCACACCACGTGTAAGACACGGATGCGCTAGCGCTAGGTGCGCTGCGCTTTAGGTAGCGCATCACGTGTAAGATACGGATGCGCTAGCACTAAGTGCGCTGCGCTCTGAGCATCGCACCATGTGTAGGACACAGGTGTGCTAGCGATAGGTACGCTGCGCTCTAAGCAGCGCACCACGTGCAAAGCACGGGTGCGCTAGCGCTGGAACTAAAAGCTCCTTACCATTAGATCAAAGATCTAATAATATTGATAAATCATTAATTGATCAGAATTAAATTCTGTTAAGGAAAGATCTCTCAAATCTTTCCAAACAACAAGATTGTGCTCTGTAAATCAGAGCACCGTTGGATCAATGATCCAATGGTGATTAAAAATCACTAAAAAATACATAATAAATTCTGTTTAGAAGATTTCCTAATTTTTGTTGAAAACAAGAAGATTACCTTCTGTAAATCAGAAGCCCTTGGATCAAAGATCCAACGATGGGAAAATTCCCAAATCAATTAGAGAAAAGATCTCTTTAACCGATCGAACTGATCAGCTTGCCCTATATAAAGACCCCGAGACTTCAAGTTTTGTACAGAGAAACCCCCATGTAAACTTTGAGAAACTCAAAGATAAAGAGCAAGCTCTTGCAAGAAGATCTTTCTTCAAGGTAAAAATATTAATGATGAACATAGAGATGAAATCATCTCATAAAAAGAAGAATTTACTACTTTAATGATCATAGATCTACAAGACCAAGGTCTTTCACAAAAAAATCAAGAGATCTCATCATAAAATAATAAGAAGAAGAACACAATTCTTCTCACAGATCATGGATATATAAAGCCAAAGCCTTTAATCAATATAAGAGATTGGAAATATCTCCTGCAAAATAAGAACCGTTGTTCTTGGATCTTGAGACAAAGTCTCTTTTAAAAGAACATAAATTTGTTTCCCAGATCATAAAATTGATCAAATGCGCTTTGCGCTCTTGAACTGCGCCTCAGCGCTCTCTGGACTGGCTCTCAGCGCCAAATGCGCCACGTGTCAATCACGTATGCGCCAATTAACAACTTGCGCTTTGCACTTCTGAAATAGAGCACCGCGCTCATGGGTTGGCGCTCAGCGCCAAGCGCACCACGTGTCACTCACGTGTGTGCCACTAAACTGAAAGCGCAATGCGCTCATGGATTAGCGCTCAGCGCTCATAGACTGGCATCATGCGCTCATCATTTGGCGCCTAGCGCCAAGTACAACACGTGTCCCTTACATGTACGGCACGTTGCAGAAGCGCACTGCGCTCTTTGACTGGCGCAAAGCGCCTAGCGCGCCACGTGTTGCACTGACAGAACATAAATTGTTCTTTAATAAGCCCAGAGCTCTGATGAATTCTCTGCATTCAACAAAAGACAAAAACATTGTCAAGATATAAATCAATGCTCACCATTGTTAAAAGGGCCAAGCCCAAATAATGGCTCAACAGCCCAAAATAAAATGTTAAACATTTTAACCTGATTGGACTTAGCCCAAGACTGGCCATAAGTTCTCAACTCACATTAATTGAGCTCATCTGCTCATAAATATACTAACAGATCTTAGCCCCAAATTGGACTACAGGTCTTTCAACCAACTCATATCGGTTCGAGGGTACATCTCTTTACTCCTCTGATATTTGTTGTTGTAATCCTTCAACGTCTTCAAAGAGGTGACAGGTCTCGACATCCAAACATTCTACGGACTGTGGGGTCCTTAAACCCACGGACTATGATGTCATTAACCTTGACTGTGAGGTCTTTAAACTCACGGACTATGATGTCCTTAACCTTAGACCGAGATGTCCTTAAACTAACATTGGACCACCATGTCCTTAAACTGGCAATCGACCGCAATGTCCCTAAACTAAACAATAGAGTTCAAATGCTCTTTTGTTGGATCTAAACAATCCCGTTAAGTTGATCTTAGTCTGAAATTAGATTAACGTATCCTTAACAAACGTTTAAGTTGATTTTAGTCTCAAATGAGACTAACGTATCCTTAAACCCAACCCCCAAACCCAAATCTAAGAAAATACGGATTTGGACTAATCCACGCCCTACGGGCGACAACATAAATTATTCTCCATATACAATCCACGGGCAACAAAAAACAAAACAAACACCCACGACACGAAGTGACCATCTGGAGAAGGAGAAAGTGGTTACCGTGATGCGGTATCGTAATTAACGGCACGGGCTTGCGCCTGCAGGGAAGAGCATCCCCACAATCAAAACCCCCTCAAATAAGGGGGAATCTGACGAAATCTGCTACATCGGCCGCATCTGTTTAAACCTTCGATACACGGTGCCATAAATCAACTTGGCATCTTCGGAGAGGTGGACGGATAGCACCAATTAGCATCCGCCCCGAAATTCAGGCGAGACGGACCTGCGCGGTCGCGTCTCCATATTTCGGCGGGGAGCAATAGCCATGACGATGACGTAGTTGTTTCCATCCAACACCGGCTCAATCTAGATAAGCTAAAGGAGTCTATGGTTCCTGCAGAATCGAGCCCAGGCTCCAACAGATGACCACCGCATCGTTAAACTGGGAACGGTTGACCACCACGTTGTTAAACTATGATCACACGACCCCTAAGTCGTTAAACTGGGAATGAAAAAAAAGTGTAAATAAAAGAAAAAAAATGAAAAAAAATGAAGAAAAAAATATTAAAAAAGAAGCCGAAATGATAGGGCAACTCGCAATAAAAATCAGTGAGTAAAATAAAGATTAAAAATAAAGCCGAAATGATGGGACAACCGTGAATAAATAGCCGAAATGATAGAGTAATCGCGGTTTAAAAAATCCTCCAAAGGAGAATGATGAGTCGCATCTGAAACTATACTTCAGTGTTAGCGATGCAGATGCCGACAAAATTTCAAATCCCTGAATGTCCCAACGGCGAATGATGAGTCGCTTCTGGTAGCATATTCCAGTGCAGCGATGCAGACGCCAACCAAAATTTCAAATCTCTGAATGTCCCAACGGTGAATGATGTGTCGCTCCTTGTACTATATTCCAGTGCAGCAATGCAGACGCCAACCAAAATCTAATTTCCCAAAATTTTCCCGGCCCTACGATTGGTCCCCAAGTTTACTACCGTATACAATCCACGGGCTCAAATAATTCTCATCACCCATGCCCCTACCGCAATCACCAGTCATGCGGCCGATCTCTGCCCTTGGAATTATGCTCCATTTGCACTCATGTGTCCTCACGATACATGAGGAGAACAAAACTTACAGGATCCTCACGACTCGTAAGAAAACACTTTCGTGGGATCCTTAGAATTTACAAAGGAAAAACACACTTGGGAGTCCCCACGACTCCAAAGGAGAAAGTACACCTACGAGATCTTTTCAACTCGTAGGGAGAAAATGCTTTTATGGGACCCTTACGGCTCATAAAATTGAAAAGCCTTAGGTGATAGGGACTTAAACCTGTCTCATAAGCCATCACTCCCCAAAAGGCAGGCAAATGATGAATTGCTCCCGGCACCTGTGCTTCAGTATTAGCAACGCTGATGCTGACCCAACCCCGAAATTCTAAATCGATCCAATAGACCCCCTAAGTCGTTAAACTGGGAACAGATGATCTCTAAGTCGTTAAACTGGGAACAGATGACCCCCTAAGTCGTTAATCCGGAAACAGATGATCCCTAAGTCGTTAAACTGGGAATGAGAGAAATCCCCTCACGGCAAATGATGATTCGCTCCTGGTACCATATTCCAGTGTAGCGGTGCTGATACCAAACCAAAACCAAAATCCCCAAAACCTCTCATGGCAAATGATGATTTGCTCCTGATACCATATTCTAGTGTAGCGATGCTGATGTCAACCCAAATCGCATCAAGTCAGCAAGACAACCAACGACCTCACTGGCGGAATAAAGCTTCACCTCGGAAACAAGTCGAATCCAGACACCGCAGAAAGCGGAGCAAGTTAACTTTAACTCTGACACCGCAGAAAGTGGAGAAAATCAAATCCAATCCCCGACACCGCAGAAAGCGGAGCAAGTCAAATCCAATCTCGACACCGCAGAAAGCGGAACAAGTCAAGTTCAATCCCGACACCGCAGAAAGTGGAGCAAGTCAAGTTCAATCTCGACACCGCAGAAAGCGGAGCAAGTCACAATCCTGACACCGCAGAAAGCAGAGCAAGTCAAATCAAATCTCAACACCGCAGAAAGCGGAGCAAGTCAAGTTCAACCCTAACACCGCAAGAAGCGGAGCAAGTCAAATCAAGCACCGACCGTCCAAGTCGCAAAAAGGGCAGTACCGACCGTCCACATCGTTAAAATGGCAGGACCGACCGTCCAAGTCGCAAAAAGGGCAACAATGACCTCCCCGTCAAAATTATGTTTCGACTCGGAATCAAGTCAACCAATGACCTCCCCGTCGGAATTATGCTTCGATTCGGAATCAAGTCAACCAATGACCTTCCCATCGGAATTATACTTCGGACTCGGAATCAAGTCAACCTACAATCTCTGAGTCAGAATCATATTTCATCTCAGAATGTACCCCGTGTTGAAATTATGTTTTATCTCGGAGTATCCACCTTCCCTGTCGGAATTATGCTTCACCTAAGAATCAACCTCTACATCTAAACTATATTTCGTTCAGAATACCAATCTCTGCATCGGAATCATGCTTCGTCTCAGAATTTACCCCGTGTCGAAATTATGCTTTGCCTCAGAGTATCTGCCTTCCCTGTCGGAATTATGCTTCACCTGGGAAACAACCTCTGCATCGAAGCCATGCTTCGTTCAGAATGTCTTCCTTACATCAAAACTATGCTTCGTCTCAGAATATATTCTCCCACTGGAATTATACTCCGACCCCCGGAATTATGCTCCGCTTTTCGGAATGATGCTCGGACCCTGGAATGATGCTCCACAAATCGGAATGATGCTCCGCCACAAAGTCAAACTTCTGTAGAAAAAGATCCATCAATTTCATGCACACAACTCATATACGCGGTGTGCATTTATTGATAGGGGGCACTTTTTTGGGGTCAAAAATTACACCACGGTTGACCAAGTAAAAGTCAACCCCAAGCCAAGTGGGCTCATGCCCAAGTCGAGCCCGAAAAGGAAGAGGCCAGCCTCCCCCGTGCCAAAATAAAAATCATGTAATAAATAATTTTGACATAATTTTTATGAATAAATGTAAGAAAAATGGGCATATAGCCAGATTTTTGTAAAGCCCATGGCTCATGTGCAAAAGAAATGAGCTTATGAGACATGGGATGGGCAAAATACCATTTTGTAAAGCCCAAGGGGCTATGTGTAAATTTGTAAGCCTATAAAAAGCAACATGATGATGAAATGAAAAAGAAGAATTCATTCCCCTTAAAAATTAGGGTTTCTATGCCTCTTTCTCCTTCCTTAAGGTTCTAAACCTTCTTCCCTTTTTTAAATTAAATAAAGAGTTTAACTCTTCTTTTTCCAAAAAGAAACAGTTTCTCACTATAAAACCTTTGAAGGGGGGCTCGGATCTCCCATCAAATCCCCAAGAGGGGTGATTTTTAAGTCTTATCCCTTTTTTCTCCAAGATCTAGCCAACATAGAGGAGGAAGGAGACCCATCTCCAAAAAACACACTTTGGGAAGATCCAAGGCTCAAGAGACTCAAGGGAGAAGAAAGGGATCCCCTTTCATCATTTCCAAAAATCTCCTGGGAGTTTTACTCCAAACACAAAAAAAAGAAGGAAAAAAGTCTTTCTTTTTTGGAGTTTAACTCCAAAAGTCAATTGGGAGTACAACTCCGAGTGCAGGGGTAAGCCCCTTTGTCCTTTTATTTAGAGTTTAACTCCAAAAGTCAATTGGGAGTACAACTCCTAGTAGGGGGCTAAGACCCTTTTCCTGCGGTCTCCCAGCGCCCGCATGCTGGGTGCATGGGACGTCAGCGCCCAGCGCCCGCGAGCCAAGTGTGTGAGGCGCCAGTGTGCCCAGCGCCCGCGAGGCGCCGCCGCACAACACCTGTGTGCCATGCGCGTTAGGCGCCGGCTCCCAACACCCGCGTACCAAGCACGTTAGGTGCCCATGCGTCATTTGGACGCTACTTCCCTTTTATATATGTATATATATATATATACAAACACTCCCCAACACTTTCCCCGTTAGAAAAAATTCTAACGGGGCACTGCCCAACACCCCGTAAAGAGGGTGCTAGCCCCTTGACCCCCAGCCAGCTATCCTGGAAGTGGGACCCCCGTAAACTCTGCGAGACCCCCGATGTACCCAAGACCCCTCAAAACACAACACACGCACACTGCACATTGAGTTCACATGACCAGTTTGACCCGTCAACCGGAGTTCCTTCGCTCCAAAGGCGACGGGTATTTAACGGCAGCTTAGTCCGCGGTTGCTGGAGATTCGGATCTCCACGATCAATAAACCCCAGCCTACACTAGGCAGGGGGAATCTGTAGTATGCATGACAAGCGACGCGTACTCCCATCTCAATAGGGTGACGAAAACACACTACATCGTGTAAACAGGCTTTAGTTGGATACAGTCCCGAGCCACATGGAGGCAATGAGTGATCATCAGGGATTTGTCTCTCCCGGTATAGGGAGTTGATGTCACGCTGTGCTCGGTTGGCCATCACCATAAATCCTTGGTCAAGGTGGATGAGATTTACTGATTGTAGATCAGTAGTTTTTCGGTAGGTGATGAGCTTGATATCGACACGACTTATTAGGTTATTAGGGGTCTGACGTTATCCACTCTTTAAACCCGGTATGCGATATTTTAGAGGAAGAGACCGAACTATGGAGATTGTCACTTAGAGGCTCTGTTAGGATACAGATGAGTTTGCCCGTCGACTTTCTTTTCATTCAATACCTGGGTAGCTTTTACGTACAGCTAGTTCCGCTGACGTGCTTATGCTTAAACCCACTGCCAGCGTATTGTCGAGTTTTTAAAGTCCTACACAGAGAGTTTCCCGGTTCAGGAGAAACGATGTAGCGTGTGCATATTTTGATACGCATTCAGATTCGATTAAATACGTGTATTTAGTGCACGTACTTTAATCGAACGTTTTGATAATACTGGCAGGTTTGAAAGATAGCCGGATCATTATGAGTATCTCTCTCATTATCTCTCTTTTAGTATTCGTATTTTTATACGAATAAGGTATTTGTATTTTGATACGAATACGGTATTTATACAAATATGAGTATTTATATAAATACGCGTATTTGTATCTTAATACGAATACGGGTATTTTTATCCCGATACAAATAAGGGTATTCGTATTTTTATATGAATAAGATATTTGTATTTTGATAAAAATACAGGTATATGTATTTGATACATATACAGTTGTATATATATGTATGTATATATATGTGTGTATGTTTATACACTTCTATTCTTATCTTTTTTTAGAAGCTTGGAGATGAGTGTGGAGGGGTGAGTTATTGGTAAGAGTCACCAATTCATTCCCCCTCTCCACAAAAGCAAAAAGAGAGAAGGAAAAAGGGTATGCTTAGTTTTATTCATCATTGATTTTCTCTTCTTCTCTTATGCTTGCATTAGCTTCTTGAAAAGAAAAGAAAATAGACAAAGAGAGATATTAAGAGAAAAACATCACTATATCACTCAAAACTCATTCCTAGCAAGCTTAGGTTGTGAGATGCTTCACTTGTTTATATTGGTGTGAAGCAAGGGCTTGTTATCGGATTCTCTCGGGTGGATTATTTTCGACGAGGAAGATCAACGTGCAAGCATATTCCCGACAACTACAGAGCCGACCTAGAGTCTATGGAGCGGTGTAGGGATCTTCCGCAATTACGCGGATATGCTACAAAGTTAGCTAGCCCCCTAATCTTGCATGTTGTTATATCTGGTTTAGTGTTTGAAATTGATTCTATGGTTATGATCGCTAGTGTTTGCTTAAAATTTTTTGTTTTCGCTTTCATCTTTGCTGCAAGTCTTGCAACACGAGCACTAGGGTCCTCACAGTGGTATCAGAGCCATGCTAAACACTTTAACTAGTTGTAGGCAATGTTTACATTTGAAAACCGAAATTTTAACCGTATTCGATCAAAAAAATCCAAGTTTCTGTTGTTCCTGAATTTTTTTAAACTATTGCAGTGGACTCCTCTTTTAAAAAGAAAATATAGCACAAAATGCGAGGCGCTTTGGCCACCATTTAGTCGCCAGTTTTACATTTTCGTCGGCCATTTTTTTATTTAGGTCCCTAGATTTTTGTAGTGTCATGGTTGTTTGGAAACTTGATTTTTGGTGATATTTGTTTTTACCCTGTTTTCAATTTGTGTCAATCTTTGTATTCAGGCTAGTTCGGGAAACTTTTTAGGTCGAAACTAATACATCGTTTATGATCCGTATCATTGTTTGTGTATTGGATAACATCGTCTAATTGCTATATATTCGATTAAACGGGGTTGCACACTCGTTACTTATTATGTTGTTTTGGATATATATTTTGTGATGGTTTAGTCGGATTATCGTGATTGGATAGCCCCTCGTGCGATATGTGTGTACAGTTTTGATTCATATATTTGTTTATTCAGGACGAACGGCCGGATTGTGGCCATCATTGTTGCCTGATGTATATTCATTTTAGGACATGTCCGGATTAAGGTCGTCGTCGCCATTATATATATTTCATTACTTGTATTATGATGCCCTGCAACGGAGTGCTCGGATAGACGGATTCGAGAATGCAGCGGGTGTCCATCTAGTGGAGTCGAGAATGGGCCACCTCATTCTCGGATTAGTGGGTTGCTCGCCGCACTTATATGGGGTGTAGCTCTGACCCATGAAGGAGTGATCAAGTTACCGGATTCCAAGAAGTGCCGGGTGGCCCACTCATGACATTGAGTGCGGGTTGGCTCACTTCTAGAATTGGCAAGTAATTTGCCGCTCTCGTAGGGGTCTTGGTTCAAGTTTGTATGGGCTATATCCACACGATCGGGGTAAGTTGGTTTTCGTTTGCGGTTCAAACAAAACACAGGGCTTTTAGTTTATCCGCTATTCCATATTGTTGTTTATCGCATGCCTGTGATGTTTATTACTTGCCTATGTTATTGATATATATATATATATATATATATATATTCATTATTAGATGCTTCTATATATTTTGCATCAGCGCTAACTTTATCCCCACCTTGCCGTAAGTTAAGTAACCTTATGGTGAAGACTCAGAACCCCATGGAGAATGCAAATGGCATATAAGGTATGCTATTTTTGTTGTTTCTGATGTGGCGTAGAAACTAAAATGATGGGATCGCATTATATGGTTAATGCAAGGAAAACAAACCTAAAATGATGTTGTCGGAACAAATTTTAAAACTACTCGGTTTTTTTCAAAACCAATTGTTTTAAAAGCGGAGCCTAAACCGCTCCTTTTTCAAAACCACTCGAGTTTCTTCAACAATATCAAGTTCATTACGTTAATGGTTTTTGCCAAAAACCAGTCGTAGCACTTCGTCATTTCTTACGAGTAGTGCTCAGTATTCATGCTGCGTTTGTTGACTCAGTCAAGGCGTGGTGTGCGGTAGCTAAATGGTACTTGTTTGTAGCATATGATGTGATTGGTTAGGACAGTCATACGGGCTTGTTAATACAGTCAAGGGATCGTACGGGTGGGTCTAATGCAATCAAGATAATTATGGTTTGAACTTGACTAGAACCCTTTGATTTGTTGACTCGATCAAGATCACTAGGGTCTTAGGGGTAAAAACCATATCGGGAGTTTCAAATATAAGGGAAACTTGCTAAGTTTGCACATTCTTTCTGTAGTGTGGTGATTTTGGTTGGCTTCCATCAAGATTGTCACACAATGATAGTTGGGTCCCGATTCCCACTAATGAGTAGGTATTACATCCGAGAGATTTACAATTCACAACTAGCTAACCCATTAGGTGTCTAGAAGGGTGTTAACGGGGCTATGCCTCTGTGAAAATAGGGTTGTTTAATTAGGTCCGTGTGAAAGCACGGGGAGCCTCCTTCGGAGTACCAACATTGACCTGGCTGAACGGTTAACGAACTTTTAAGGTGCACATGATCCCGACTACTTCTCCTTTTAGGGTTTGAAGAAAAATTCGAGGAATCGAAGGAAGTCATCCTGATTAAATAAAGTAATTAACCAATCTAATCTTGATAGAGTGCACACTGATTATTTCTTTTCTCTCTCTGGCCGCGACTATGACAGACCTTAAACTATAACTCGTAAACCAAGCTAACCAAACCTTTTTACAATCTGGGTTTGGATTGTCATAATTCACGACAAAGTCGCATATATCCCTGTCACTCCTGCTTTATTCGTTGCCTTCTCCAGAATACTCTGTATCACTACGGATATCCATATTGCTTGGAATGGTCATCTCGTATAGTTACCTATGAATTCGAAGAAATTTATTTCAGTTTGAAGATGACCACGGGTACTGGAGAAATTGAATTGCATAATTCGGTTGTCTCCTCCTCTTCAACTTCTCCCAAGTTGTGAGCACCTTGTATTAGGAGAGTACACTAGTACCTCAAAAAGTATTAACGGCCGCATGAAGAATGTGTGAGCAATTCCATCTAAAATATTCACCGACTAAAAAATACTGAGTTAGATGGAGCAGAGTATGATGGCTTGAATTGAATTCTCCGAGTGTAGGGATATGTTTTAAACACACTGTTGGCTATAGTGCCCTCAAGGCAATTATCATAGTCGCGGACTTATGATTATGATGATTGAGTGAGGACCTATACTGATAAAGCAGTCTTACTCAAGATGATAATATGCTATCTGTTTTGTCTTTATCATCATGTACATGTTGATAGAGCCCATAGGATTCTTGCTAGAATGCCAGCATTATAATGGCGATCATATATGTGGAGCAGGAGTCTATAAGCACATCCTTAAATGTCTCTAGTCGTAGGAGTATCGAGACTGGGCATCGATACTCCAGTGTAGACTAGTGTATACTGATCGAGACCCCGATGAGGGGCGGTGGCCAGGTCTCACAAGCCATTGGTGTTAGTTTGTTCACCTAAGATAGTATACAGGTACTTATTGGGTTATGAGTACACTGGACGAACGCGCCGGGAACCTGCTAGTTGGTATAATACATATTGTCAGATAGCAGTTCCCAGGTGACATGTGTACAGGTTAGTCTGTCGACCTGAGATCGTCATTTGTCTCGTGTGAGTTCCCACTGGGCATTGATTACTACCCTACCACGGCTCAAAGGAGTCGTGCAAACAGGTTTTAGTTGGGTACAGTCCCGAGCCACATGGAGGCAGTGATCGGATCGTCGGGGATTCATCTCTCTCGGTATTGGGGGTTGATGTCGCGTTGTGTACGGATGGCCATCACCATAAATCCGTGGCCACGGTGGACGAGAATTAACGATCCAGGATCGATAGTTTCTCAGGTGGTGATGGGTTTCATACCGACACTAAATATCGCGTTGTTGGGGGTCTGACTCTATCCACCTCCCTAGACTCAATATGCGATACTCTTAGACGAACAGACCGGACTATACGGATATTGTAACTATCAAGCTCAGTATGGGTTATGTATGAGTTTGTTCGTCGGCCTCCCTTTCGTTCAATACATAGGTAGCCGTTACGTACAGCTAGTGCCGCTGACATGCTTGTGGTTAAACCCACTGCCAGCGTATTGAAGAGTCTTTAGAGTCCCACACAGAGGGTTTCCCTGGTTCTGGCGAAATGATGTAGTAGCCGTATTGGATACGTGCAGGGTTCCGATCGATTGATGTACATTGTACTCTGGTTTTCGGTTGGACAGTTGATAATACTAGCCGGCTTGGTTTTGAGCCCGATTATTAAATCCGCTATTGATTTAATAATTTACGTATATGTATTTCGGTACGTATATTCTAGTATTATATTCTTTGTGTTATTCTATCTTATTGGGTATTCGTATTTCGGTACGAACGCAGATATATTTAGAGTAGAATGTAATCCGTATTTTTTATCGGATAACATTCTAGAAGGTGCCACCTCATTTTTGTTTTGACCAATTTTAGAAAATGGTAAATGAGGTGGAAATGAAAATGAGGAGAGTATGGTGATGACCATGCTTGAATAGTGGACACAAATGAATTGTTAATTCATTTGTGCTCACTATTCAAGTATGGGAGCTATTTTAAGTTGCAAAATATTTTTTTACAAAACCAAGCTTGCTCATTTCTCTCTCTCCAAAAGAGCTCGTTTTTTTTTGCATGCTTCATTTTTCCTTCACTTGAGCAAGCTTGAGCTCCTTCACAATTTGTGCTTCACTCTCCTCTAATTTTTCATGTTTTGCTTCCACCTTCAAGTTTTGAGATAGATAACACGTAGAATACATACACACTACATCCTAGGCTCTCTAGGGTAGCATCTTAGAGACCCTAGTTGCTCCGTTTGCATCATGTCGTGGAGCTAGAGCCGGAATTACATCTCTCGGGTGGATCATCGGAGATGAAGGAAGACCGGCAACCAAACCATATCAAGGAACTGCTAGGAGCTTAGAATGAAGACCGAAGGACACGGATCAACTCGGTATAACGATTCTAACTCTTCGTTTAGATTGCTAGTTTAGGGTTTAAGGTCGATCCGTAAATCGGGTAGCGGTAGCGCCAGTTTAGAAAATTTTTGTTCCGCATTTTGGCCGCGTTTCGATGGCCGGGGCGCTGCCGTAACCCTTCATGGTACTAGAGCCACCCTTTAAACCCCTTACTAGCTTGTTTAAACGTGCTTGAAAGATCGATCGACGGAAATTTCCGAAAACACGATTCCAATTTTCTGTTCTCTGCCGATTTTCAAAAGTGTTCAAAAAATATTTTCCAGTGGCTTAAAAATCCGTGCAGGCGATTTTATGGGTACACAAAAAATTTGGGCTCTTGATTCCTCTAAAGCGCCGTGGAACCGCCGCATTTAGCCCCTATTGGCGGCGGTTCCGCGGCCGTTTAGTGGCGACGGGCTTCGAAATTTTTTCTGTAGCCCCCTGACTTGGAATTGTGATTTTTGACATATTCTGTTTTGGCCCAGATTTCTGTTTCAGTGCTGGTTTTGCTATTGGGGCCAATTTGGAACTTAGTCGATCGATATCTTAAGTGTGCGTTTAATTGTACATACATTTCTATCTGCGACCGTGAATGTCATTTGATCGGTAAACCCGTCTAACTGCTATATGTTCTTTTAGACGGGTTTGCGAACGTGACATTCGCATTGATGTTCTGTGTTGTGCTGTGATGTTGGTTGGATGGTCGTGGTGGATAGCTATAGTGCAATGTTAGTACAGTTTATTTTCATTTGTACATTTGATATTACGGGGCGAGCGTCCGACATGTGGACTGCCATCACTGCCAGTTTGTATATTATTCTTTTGGGGCACGACCGGGCTGAGGTCGATGTCACCCTTGTATATTATTTTATTTTCTGTACTAGGATTACCCCACGGTGGGGTGCATGAATAGCCGGATTCTAGAGGGCAACGGGTCCGCATCTTATGGCGTTGGGACGGAGGGGACCTTACTCTAGAATTGGCGGGCTATTCACCGTACTCATAGGGGGTATAGGTTGACCCACGAGGGGTGCTCAAGTTACCAGATTCCGAGAAGTGCCGGGTGGCCCATTCACGTTGTTGAAGGGGGCTGCCTCACTTCTGGTTTTGGCGGGTAACTTGCCGCGCTCGTAGAGGTCTAGGTTTCATTGCACATTCTATCCATACGACAGGGAACGTTGAGTCTCACTTGCGGCTCAAGTGAAACCCGGGGCTCCAGATTATCCACCATTCTGTGTTGCTTCTGTGATGTTTCTGTGATGTTGCTTTATATCATGCCTGGGACGAATGTTATATATATATATATATTTTTTTATTTATATATACTAGTAGATGTTGTATATGTTTTGTACCCGCGCCAGCCCAGTCCCCGCTCTGTCGTTAGTTAAGTAACCTAACGGGTGATGACGGGACCAAGTGGCGAATGCGGATGGCATATACGTACATTTTATTTTCGTTCTTTTCTGGTGTGATTAATTGATGGGACTGCATTGATTCTTATCAATGCAAGGATAAAACAAACCTATATATGATGTTGTTGGAACCGAGTTTTTAAAACTGACATTACAGACGTACACTTTTGCTTTGCATCGTGGTATTCAGTTTGGAATATCTTGTACCTCATTCGACGAGGCAAGGGCCGAGATCCCTTCACAGGGAGTGACCCCTTGAGTAAAAGTTTGCGTCAACGTAATAACTTCACTATAGTCGATTACTTTTTCTTTGTATCGTGGTATTCAGTTTGAGATATCCTGCACCCCATTCGACGGGGAAAGAGCCGAGATCCCTTCACCGGGAGTGACCTCTTTAGAAAAAGTTTTCGCCACTATATATTTGTAAAACCACTTGGATTCCTTCAACGATATCAAGTTCATTACGTTAAAGGTTTTTCGCCAAAAACCAGCCGTAGCCCTCCCTCATTTCAGACGAGTATTGCTTAATATTCGTGCTACGTATGTTGACCTAGTCAAGGCGTAGTGTTCGGTAGCTCTGTAGTACTTTTCTGTTGCATGGATATGCGATTGGTTAGGACAGTCGTACGGTCATGTTGACCTAGTCAAGGGCTCGTACGGGTGGGTCTAATTAATCCAGGATAATGACGGGTTGAACTTGACTTGTGACTTATGATATGTTGACCTAGTCAAGGTCATAAGCCGCTTGGGGTAAAAACACACATCGGGAGTTTCAAATATACAGGAAACTTACCAGGCTTGCGCATACCTTCTGGAGTGTAGTGACTTGAGTTGCTTCCATCAAGTCATCATGCGATGATAGTTGGATCCCGATTCCCACTGATGAGTAGGATTACTCCTCAGGTGATTCCGACTAATTCTCCTTTTGGGTTTGGAGGAGAATTCGAGGAAACAGTAGGAGCCATCAAGATTAGATAAAATGATTAACCATTCTAATCTAGGTTAGAGTGCACGCTGAGTGTTTCTTCTCTCTCTCTCTCTCTATGGCTGCGACTTTGACCCGACCTTTGACTAAAACTCATAAAACCAAGTTGACTGAACCTTCTTAAAACACTATGGACTTTTGGAATGTCACGGTATCGCATACATCATTGGCACTTCTATATCACCTTTACATTTCTCCAGTACACCTCGTATCACTGCGAATGTCCACTTCCATTGGATAAATCCATCGTATAGTTACATACGAACTCGATGGAACTTTTTCAAGGATGGATTCTGGTTCTGGAGAGATAGAATAGGATTATTCGGTTGTTTTTCTCTTTACCTTCTCTCAGATTGTGAGGGCTCCTAGGATTAGTAGAGGGTACACCTATTGAGCTTATTGGATAGTCTTCCTCCAGACCATAGGCAGGTGCCGAACGGTAGGGAAGGAAGAAAATCAACAAGCTTAACTGTGGTGTGCAGAAGGTGATAAATAAAGACATATAAAGGGATTAGAATAATGGCGAAGAAAGTTGCGATCACCATTATTCACGATAAAGATCGTGTATACCCCTGCCACTCCTACATCCACTTTGCTTTTCTCTAGAACACTCCGTATCACTACGGATATCCACTTCCATTGGATAAATCCATCGTATAGTTACATACGAACTCGAAGGAACTTTTTCGAGGATGGATTCTGGTTCAGGAGGAAAAGAATAGTATTATTCAGATGTCTTTTCCCATTACCTTCTTTCATGTTGTGAGGGCTCCTACGATTAGGAGAGTACACCTATTACGTTTATTGGATAGTCTTCTTCCAAACCTTAGGCTGGTGCCGAAGGGTAGGGAAGGAAGAAAACCAATTAGCGTAAAGGAGGTCTACAGAAGGTAATAAGTAAAGACATAATAAAGGGATAGCAGTGAGGGCGGGTAAGTATATGATTACTGTCATGATTCAGGATAATGGATGAGGCGTTACTAGGAATACCAGTTAACCCTTTTGAAACATTTTCATGTTTCAGTTTTACTATGCGATATTAATTAAAAACTGTTTTCCTAATAAGAATCTAACTCCAGGGTATGTATTTACCAGATCAGTTTCTCATATCTCTATGTTATTACAAATGGTGAGTGGGAGTAAGATATTGAGAATTAGGTGATTAGATCCTCATTATATCGGAATTCGTAGTAATTGGTGATATTTGAGGAAATCACCTGGATTTTGCCGGATGGCAAATATTTGGTTTTGAATATCTGTTGTTATGCACCAATTTCAAACTGATATATCTGTACATTTATTTTATAAAGTGAGATATAACTTTTTGATATTGTGTCTATGACATTTACCTATATCAGTTGGTGATTGGGTAAGGTGCATTCAACAGCGGTGTAACTCTTCTTAACCAAAATACAGTTTTTCAACCTACGACGCACAGGGTTTGAGTTGTTGAACTCAGAGGACTTATACAAAGTATTGTATGTTGTCCAGTGTCCATTAGGACAATGGGGCTGGTACTCGAACTGTATTCTGTTTACTCATAACTTCTCTGATTCTAGACATGTATTTCATTAAAATGCAAGGTTCAGATTTTGAGAAGTTATAGGTATAGGAATAAAGTAGAGAACCATTTATTAGAAGTATCGGGATTCTTCGAAGTATTCGAAGATGTAGATACTTGTGTTAGGTATTCCGTTGATAGTAATGGTTTTGAGAACTTGCTTCTCTTTCGGGTTACTCATATATGGGTGCACTCCTAGATGAGTAATGCTGATTGTCCTCTTTCCATTTGGTTGATATGCACTGGAGACAGTTGCATGATTTTGAATCTGGTTCCAATTAAATTAGTGCTTTTGTTTCTATATCATATATATATAGAATCAATTTATATCTTAACGATGTTAAGGTATAGGGAGTTGTCCGGCTGATGCTTAAAACCAGAATCCGGATAAATTCAAGGCACGTTTCAGTAATGGCAGTTTGTGGATTATCCCGGGCTTTGACGATGGTTAACTTTCTACCATCATGAAGATCAATATTTATATTGTTCTTGACTCGCCACAGTTTTAGTAAAATGGATTTTTTCAGAAAACAGAAGTGGGTGTATGGTAGAACTGGAAGTGATTCCAGAACCACAAACGATCACTGAAAATTTAATAGAACCTAAGGATTCAATTGGATTTGATGTTCCATTAGCCACTCCGCAGTTTTGGTGGGTATCCTCAGGCACCCGAGAGGTACTTCGGTCTTCTCAGAGACGGTGACAGGGAGGTTCTTGTTTACCCACACTTACCATTGCTGTTGTTCTAGACTATAAGACCCGGCAGGAGGATGAGTATAGCGTAGTTCTAAACTAGCTTTAGAAGTGCACATGTATATGACTCTGCCAGAGGGTTGTTGTAGTCAGTGGGAGCAGCGGAAGTATAGAGGACAAGTAGCTTATGTCTATTTACAGACTAAAGCAGGTATAGCGGAAATAGATCATCTATTTTTTGATGTGAAAGTCATAGGTCTTGACCTCATCAGAATAGGAGATGGATCTAGTAAGAAGGTAGTAGGGTATGATGTCCTGATATTTAGGATGACATGCACTTGATAGGAAGAGATATTCCTATACTACGATCGGTTATATTATGGTTGTCACAAAGTTGTTTCTCTACATAGGATATGGATGTAATATCAGGGTTTCTGGTAACTAGATCTATGGTTTTAGATCTAGATTTGGGAAGTATCCTAATCTGGGTACTTTGACATTAAATGGACGACTCCTGGCATGGTAGTGTACTTGCAGGTGATGGAGTCACCCTCTCTAAAGGTGTCTTACAGACTAAAGGGGAGAGGAATCTGCATGATTAGCATATCACTTGCTTAGGCAATTGAGTTAATCATGAAATGTCAAGTACCACACCAGATGTTGTTTTTTGCACTAGCTGCAATAAGCAGATATATCAATCCAATCGTGGAGAAACATTGGGAAGCAGTTTATGAACATAAATGGATGTTCTAGGGATATGGTAACGGCAGCCTCCTTCAGGAGACAGTTATCATTTCAAGATTCCCCTGTGACCTGGATGACATAGTGACTGTCAGAGTTATAGTTTTCCCTCTTTTGAGGGACAGTATGTTGGACAGGTGGTCCAAACGAATACTGAGGGAAGGCATGGCGCAGGATACTGATTAAATTCAGTGGACGATACAGTCGAGGAGGTTTGCTGGATTTGGAGTTCGTTTGTGAACTGGGTCCCATCAAATATCCAGACAAATTCTAAGACAGGTATTGCTCATTTCGGGAGATAGTTTTCTCCGAGAAGTTGAGATACAGAGAGATACAGAAAGAAACAATGGAGCGGATCCACTCACTGAGGCTATTTCTCGAACGCAATCATTTTCGCAAACGGACTTTGTGAAACTGATTAGTAGAGAAGTTGGGTGTTCGGTATCACACGGGCTGTGATTATCCGACATCGCAATAATTGGCCTAGTGCAAGTGGGAGATTGTTGGCTATAGTGCCCTCAAGGCAATTATCATAGTCACGGACTTGTGATTATGATGATTGAGTGAGGACCTATACCGATAAAGCGGTCTTACTCAAAATGATAGTATGCTATCTGGTTTGTCTTTATCATCATGTACATGTTGATAGAGCCCATAGGATTCTTGCTTGACTGCCAGCATTATGATGGCGATCATATATGTGGGAGCTGGGGTCTATAAGCACATCCTTAAATGACCCTAGTCGTAGGAGTATCGAGACTGGGCATCGATACTCCAGTGTAGACTAGTGTATACTGATCGAGACCCCGACGAGGGGCGGTGGCCAGGTCTCACAAGCCATTGGTGTTAGTTTGTTCACCTAAGATAGTATACAGGTGCTCATTGGGTTATGAGTACACTGGACGGACTCGCCGGGAACCTGCTAGTTGGTATTATACCTATTGTCAGATAGTAGTTCCCAGGTAACATGTGTACAGGTTAGTCTGTCGACCTGAGATTGTCATTTGTCTCGTGTGAGTTCCCACTGTGCTTTGATTACTACCCTACCACGGCTCAAAGGAGTCGTGCAAACAGGTTTTAGTTGGGTACAGTCCCGAGCCACATGGAGGCAGTGATCGGATTGTCACGGATTCGTCTCTCTCGGTATTGGGAGTTGATTGTTACGAAAAATCGTGTTTTTAGTTTAACCGCAATCAATAACGGTGTCGCACGTAGCTAGACCGAGATGAGTACGGGTCGTCCTCTGGGAAACGTGGAACCTTTTAATTTTACTTTAGATGTGTTGAAAAGGAGAAAGAAATAAGAATGGTTGTAGGATGGTTTCTAGATCTACGTTTAATAAGAATGTAAATATAGATCTAGAATAGTTTAAAGATGTGATTAATTATAATAAGAAGGGCTTGTAGGGTTCGTTAGGATTTAGTAGTTATGAATGATTAATTAAAGTTACCCTTTTTATCCATTAATAGATTTAGAACTAGAACGACGGCGATGCGTGTAGATTAGGGTTTCTGGAGGGAAAAGGAATCCCACTCTTAACCCTTATCTCGACACAGAACTCCGTTCATATCTAGCCTTTACCAAAACAATCATTAATCTAATCTCTAATCGCGGTCGGAACTAGTAAAGAATTGCTAGCGCGCCCGATTAGGATGTTAATGATTATTTTGATAAAGTTCCTAAACTTTATAGGACTTAAAAAGGGTTTAAATATTTTTCATCGTTCATTAGCCTACCCTAATCCTACGAACCCTAACAAGCGGAGAATTACTCGCGCATGTTGGGAGAAGAATATGAAAAGAAAGAGATGGAAAACATAATGTAAAAGAAAACAAACAATTAAATAAAAACTACCTTTATTAATCAACTCCTTCAACTACACTTTTAATCCATAGAAAATGATTACAAAACTTGATTTGCTTCTTGATCTTTCCTAGGGAGGTAGTCGAACAGTCGATGATCAGCCTGGATGCGTGAGCGTCGGGAGCTTCGTGATCTCTTCGGCTTGATAGATTTTCCAAGAGGCCCTCGGTGCCTTTTTATAGTGCGAAGCCAGAATCTTTTTGTTGAGAAGTTGGTAAAATTCAGCATTTGAAAATCTCCCAAAATATTACATTCTCTCTCCTCTTCATTGCGGCGGTTCCGCGGCCCCAGGGTGGGTTTGGCCGCGGAAGCGCGCTCCATGGTGGGGATCTCTCTGTCGTTTCTCTTGGGCTCTCTGATGGTGACATTTGGCATCCCTAGGTACCTTCAGAATCTGAAAATATTTTCTCGGTTGCTTCCAGACTTAGTCTCCAAGTTTGCTCTTTAATTTGGAAAGTATTCTTCAACAAATTGATTTGTTTGTTAAATCCTTCATAACAACTTGGAAATAATCTGCACAACAACTCATATAAGATTTTAGTAGACTTTGTTCTACTAGGATTAGACCAATAATATTATTTGCATACATTTTCCTACCAAATGATAATTAAATATATTAACACATGGAAAATAATGTTTTTACACATAAACCCTCATATGTTTAATATATTATAATAAGGTCCTTTTTTAATATAAAAATGGTAGGAAAAATGTACTACAAATGTGCAGTTTTATCGACTGAACAAATACCCCCAAACTTATCTTTGATCGTCCCGAGCAAACTAGTTTATTCAAGAGGAGAAAAAGAAAGGAGAAAACTAAGCACACTTTCGTAGGCAGACACGATTGCACTGAGCATGTGCAACAAGCCGTTAAACCTCTAGGTGTCCCTAGTAGGAGGAGTGTTGTCTCCTGAGGGTTTTCAGCGGATTGCACCCACAAAATCCAATAACAAAAGAAAGATGGTGAAATTTACATATAAAGACAAGAACCATAAAAGAAATACTTTGAAAAGAAGAGTTTCCAACTATGCCAGCTTTTCAGTTGTCATGAGCCCTATCTTAATAGTCATGAAAAGATGTTAGAAATCACATTATCCCTCAATAAAACATCGTCTTTATTCTTCATTCCTACCTTTCATCCAAACATTGATCATATACCCCCACGTGTGTGAAATGGTCATCCCTACACTCAGAGAATTCAATTCAAGCTATCATACTCTTGTCCATCTACCTTAGTACTTTTTAATTTGATGAGTACTTAGAACTGCTCACACATTTTCATGCGACCGTTAATACTTCTTGAGGTACTAACCGACCGATTACTCATGTGTTTGCAGATTTGGTGATAATGTTTTCCTCGTCTTGCACTACCTAAGGCTTAGCAGTGACTCCCAGACCAGTTGGCCTTAGGGCACTAGGTGAAGAGGCACCCTCGCTATATTTTTTTATTGCTGCCTTGGCGATAACAAAACCAGTGTTCATTTTTCTTTTCACCATTTTTATATTTTCTTCATCATTTCCTTCATACTTTGGCTTTTAGACAAGAGCATTTCAAGGTATCCTCTACTATCCCGAGTTTCAAGACGTGTGTAGGTGCATATTGTAGGGTATCAACATTCAAATGTTTGGCTTCCAGAATAGAAACTATTTTTCGGACTTATTTTTATCCTCAGATTAGTGACTTCCTTCATCTTACCAACCCTTGGGACAACAGCTCATAACTACTTATTACCAGTTCGTATAAGGAAACTTCTAGTTTTCTTGGTTTTCTTAAACTATTCCTATCTTTTGGATGTAATTTTTCACTTTCTACTCTTTTGTTATAAAAGAAAATTTTTGAAATTTTTGAAAATGTTGTGCTTATGCAAAATATGATGCAAATTGATGTGTAAATAAGCACAAACCTCCCCCAAACCTGTTTACAGCAGTGTCCTCACTGATGTCATCCGTTAAGCTCAAAAACCTGTAGACTTAGGAGGAAATGGAGGCAAAAATATATGAAAGTGAAAATCCTCCCCCAAACTTATTTTAGGCTCACAATTTTATAAAAATCATTTTCTTTCAAGAGCCAAAATATACCACCGCTCCCCCAAACTTGAGTTAAACAATTTTAATCTTTTAAAAATCACATGAGGGGGTCAAGGTTATTGGTCAATGCCAAGCTTTGCAAAGACCGAAGGTCAACACCAACCATTCAAAAATTTTATCGATGAAGCACCAAGGTTGGTGGAAGAACATGTCACATATTGACGTGAAGAAGTGGGGAGGTGACAAGAGGTGTATTGGAAAAGGATTGTGTCTCAATTTGGAGAGACGACACAGTGATAATAATGATGGATTACTCGCATTGTCATGATTGTCCAAAAGAGGGGGTGAAGGTCCAATTTCTTCATCTTGGAGTTGATTCATCTTAACACCCGTGTCTTGTAAAAATGCGAGTTCATCAGCGAAAATTTCCTCAAAGCTTTCATCGATACCCCGAAAAATAATGTCATCAGAAAAAATAGGGTGATCGTCAGACTCAATATAAAGTTCCTCATTAGATGTTGACCCGGAAAACTCGGTGGAAGAGTCCGTGTCAAGCAACAACATATGAAAAGAGTCAGAATTATGAGGTTGATCAAGTTCGCTGCTGTCGACATCCATTAATTCGACAGAACACACATGAGCATAGGGTTCGGAGGGTTCACTTCCCAACTTGTAAATGTTAAGCTCAATTGACTTCTTTCCAAAGGATAGGGTCATAGAGCCGTTTCTACAATTGATTACTGCGTTGGAAGTGGCCAAAAAGGGTCGACCGAGTATCACCGGGATTTGATTGCGTGGGTTTGCTACAGGTTGTGTATCTATAACGATAAAGTCTACAGGGAATATGAATTCCCCGACTTTGATTAACACATCCTCTAGCTCACCCCTAGGTTGGGTGATAGATCGATCGGCCATCTGAAGAGTGCAATGCGCAGGTTTTAACTCTCCGATCCCTAATTGCTCATAAACCGAATACGGAAGCAAGTTAACACTAGCACCTAGATCGAGTAGAGCACGATTGATATTTTTACCCCCAATAGAAATTGAAATTGTAGGACTTCCGGGGTCCTTTCGTTTCTTGGGTAGTTGTTGTGTAAAAGCAGTGCTCACATTACTCGCAAGGAAAACTTTTTTAGGTACTTGAACTTTTCTCTTCCTAGTGCACAAGTCCTTTAAGATTTTTGCATATGACGGAACTTGTTGAATAGCATCTAGGAGAGGAATATTTATGTTAACTTGCTTAAAAATTTCCACAATCTTCTCCATTTATGGACTTGGTCTGTTGCCCCTCAACCTGTTTGGATAAGGTGCTTGATCAATAAGTTTTGGGTCCAATGTTTATGGAGAAGATTGTGGGGATGGATTCGATCCCAAAACTGGAGTGGGAATCGACTTAGATAGATTTGGCGAAATGGGCGAAGGGTTCGAGCCTTGGGGAAAACGGAGAATAGGCTCGGATGAAGGTGGGAGACTAGACGAGTTAGGGGAATAAGAAGAAGGGGTATCAAATGTGTCACTATCATCAACTTGCTCACCCACTTGGTTGTTCAGCACTCTCCCCGATCTCAACGTAGTGACGGCATTCACATTATGACTTTGTGAATGGCCAGGATTTGGTAGGGGTTGAGATGGGAGTTTCCCTTTCTCTCTCGCACTCATTGCGGCATTTAACTGTGCGATTTGGTTTTCTATTGATTTAATACTCTCACCATGGGAGGAGGAGTTTTTCGTTAGGGCATCAATAGAAGACCTCATATCAGCCGAATTTTGCATGGATTGTTTCATGAACATATCCAAAGTTTGTGCAAGTGAGTTGTCAATACCGGCCACCTGTGGTGTAGAAATGTTGGCCGGATTTTGGAAATTTTGTGACTGAAAGGGGGGCTGATTCTGTGGTTGTGGTTGCTGTGGAGGAGGACTTTGATAATTACTTTGTTGGTTTTGATTCCAAGCAAAGTTAGGATGATTCCTCCATCCTTGATTATATGTGGAAGAATAAGGATCGTTTCTAGGTCGCTGCTGAAAAGCAGCATTAGCTTGAAACGATGCGTTCATAGGACATTCTTCCGTTAAGTGTGAAGGATCCGAACAGCAACCACAGACAGTCTTAGGGAGCGTAACCTGATTTAGGGAGACTGATGAGAATCTGCTCTCAATAGCATCGAGTTTCTTCTGCATCGCTGCCATTTCGGCTTTCACTGCGATGGAAACATCGAGCTGGTGTATACCTCCCTTAGTTGAAGGTGGTCTTACGCTTTCCCACTGCAAAGTGCTTTCTGCAAGATCTTCCAGATATTTCCAAGCTTCGCCATCATCTTTAGACATGAAATTGCATTGACACATTGTTTCAAGCATCTGCTTTGTCGCTGGATTAATGCCCTCATATATAATCCGATATAAATCCCATCTTTGTATCCCGTGATGGGGGCATTGGACAAGCAGATCTTTGAAACGTTCAAAGCACTTCCAAAATGGTTCATTGGGAAGCTGGGTGAACTGGTTAATCTCGCTCCTAACATGTGCAGTCTTATGATTTGGGTAAAACTTCTTAAGAAATGCTACGACGAATTCATCCCAATTAGCGATAGAGTGTGCGGCAGTATTATAAAGCCATTTTTCTGCCAAGTCGCATAGTGTGAATGGGAGAAGACGTAAGCGCATAGCATCTAAGGTCAATTGTGAAGTACCCATCATTGCGCATACGTTTTCGAATTTGGTGATGAAAACGTACGCGTCTTCCGACTCAAGCCCGTGAAATTTGGGCAGCAGATTGATGTAGTGGGGTTTAATTTCGAAATTATCCCCGTTAGGTGGTGGAAGAGATAGACAAGTAGGAAGGGGACCACGGATAGGATAGCATCTTTCTTGGAGAGAGATGCGCGGTGGATTTTGCGCACCTGCGGGTGGTGGCAGCGTGGTGTTATAATTAGATGGAGTGTCGTCCATCACGATCGATGTGGTGTGTGGTGGGGGAAAAGAAGATGAAGAAGTACCGACTTCGGTGTCGATAGCAGGAACGCGGACAAGACGGGCACTATGATCCCGTGTCCAGCCGAGCATGCACTAAGCGGGTTTAGTGCAAGTGGCAGCGTGTGTGTGATTTAAAAATTGGCTTGTTTTGAAAAAGTGGGACTCAAGACAAATCACCCTATGATGCACAAGCACCCTAGAACTAAGGTCGCCTAGGTCTGCTAGACAGCTCCTAACTAAGGCTAGAAATAAGACCTCAAACCGCCTCTTCACGGACAAGTACGGCCAGGTAAGTGGGAAGGAACCACCACTACAGTGGGCCTAATTAAAAACCACTAGCCTAGACACCGCAATGTCAGTTAGGATAAACGGCCGATGCCTATACTAGTCTTTTTCCTATTGAGCTCGACAGTCCTTAGAGTCTGGTCTAGATATTTTTTAAATTAATGAAGGGTTGATCTGTATGCTCGGTTTGTGATTTGTGGGGCTTAGGAAGGGTGATGAAATCCCCACCTAATCTTGATTTGGTCTTTGCCCCTTAGAGTCCGTATTAAATATGCAAAACAAAACCAATAACAAAACTTTTGCAAAAAGATTTTTGAGCGGCGCAATTTTGCAAAGAATCCTGCAGAAAATAGATTTTATTGGATTTGAGGGGAGAGAGAAAGAGTTGAGAATCTTACCAGAGGAGTTTGAGCCCTTGATCCCCTTGTCAGGCCGCGTTTCAGCAGCAGATGCTCCTTTGTGCCGCGGTTCCGCCGCAAGGTGGATGGTTCAGTTGCTGAAAATTTTTCTGCGTCCCTCTGTGCTCCTCTGGATCTCTAAAAATGTCTCTGTTTCCTGTTTCCCTTAATTCTGTAACTCCAGATCTCCTTGCAAAAATCCACGCACAAATCGTTAAATATGCAATTTGCAGTTTTGTGTTAATAATGATATGGCTCGTCTAAGAATTCAACACAAATAGTAAAAAAAAATTACGCATGTATCCCCGGCAACGGCGCCATTTGATTGTTACGAAAAATCGTGTTTTTAGTTTAACCGCAATCAATAACGGTGTCGCACGTAGCTAGACCGAGATGAGTACGGGTCGTCCTCTGGGAAACGTGGAACCTTTTAATTTTACTTTAGATGTGTTGAAAATGAGAAAGAAATAAGAATGGTTGTAGGATGGTTTCTAGATCTACGTTTAATAAGAATGTAAATATAGATCTAGAATAGTTTAAAGATGTGATTAATTATAATAAGAAGGGCTTGTAGGGTTCGTTAGGATTTAGTAGTTATGAATGATTAATTAAAGTTACCCTTTTTATCCATTAATAGATTTAGAACTAGAACGACGGCGATGCGTGTAGATTAGGGTTTCTGGAGGGAAAAGGAATCCCACTCTTAACCCTTATCTCGACACAGAACTCCGTTCATATCTAGCCTTTACCAAAACAATCATTAATCTAATCTCTAATCGCGGTCGGAACTAGTAAAGAATTGCTAGCGCGCCCGATTAGGATGTTAATGATTATTTTGATAAAGTTCCTAAACTTTATAGGACTTAAAAAGGGTTTAAATATTTTTCATCGTTCATTAGCTTACCCTAATCCTACGAACCCTAACAAGCGGAGAATTACTCGCGCATGTTGGGAGAAGAATATGAAAAGAAAAAGATGGAAAACATAATGTAAAAGAAAACAAACAATTAAATAAAAACTACCTTTATTAATCAACTCCTTCAACTACACTTTTAATCCATAGAAAATGATTACAAAACTTGATTTGCTTCTCGATCTTTCCTAGGGAGGTAGTCGAACAGTCGATGATCAGCCTGGATGCGTGAGCGTCGGGAGCTTCGTGATCTCTTCGGCTTGATAGATTTTCCAAGAGGCCCTCGGTGCCTTTTTATAGTGCGAAGCCAGAATCTTTTTGTTGAGAAGTTGGTAAAATTCAGCATTTGAAAATCTCCCAAAATATTACATTCTCTCTCCTCTTCATTGCGGCGGTTCCGCGGCCCCAGGGTGGGTTTGGCCGCGGAAGCGCGCTCCATGGTGGGGATCTCTCTGTCGTTTCTCTTAGGCTCTCTGATGGTGACATTTGGCATCCCTAGGTACCTTCAGAATCTGAAAATATTTTCTCGGTTGCTTCCAGACTTAGTCTCCAAGTTTGCTCTTTAATTTGGAAAGTATTCTTCAACAAATTGATTTGTTTGTTAAATCCTTCATAACAACTTGGAAATAATCTGCACAACAACTCATATAAGATTTTAGTAGACTTTGTTCTACTAGGATTAGACCAATAATATTATTTGCATACATTTTCCTACCAAATGATAATTAAATATATTAACACATGGAAAATAATGTTTTTACACATAAACCCTCATATGTTTAATATATTATAATAAGGTCCTTTTTTAATATAAAAATGGTAGGAAAAATGTACTACAAATGTGCAGTTTTATCGACTGAACAGGAGTTGATTTCGCGTTGTGTATGGATGGCCATCACCATAAATCCGTGGCCACGGTGGATGAGAATTACCGATCCAGGATCGATAGTTTCTCAGGTGGTGATGGGTTTCATACCGACACTAAATATCGCGTTGTTGGGGGGTCTGACTCTATCCACCCCCCTAGACTCGATATGCGATACTCTTAGACAAACAGACCAGACTGTATGGATATTGTACTGTCAGGCTCAGTACGGGTTCTGCATGAGTTTGCTTGTCGGCCTCGCTTTCGCTCAATACCTGGGTAGTCGTTACGTACAGCTAGTGCCGCTGACGTGCTTGTGGTTAAACCCACTGCCAGCGTATTGACGAGTCTTTAGAGTCCCACACAGAAGGTTTCCCTAATTCTGGCGAAATGATGTAGTAGCCATATTGGATACGTGCAGGGTTCCGATCGATTGATGTACATTGTACTCTGGTTTTCGGTTGGACAGTTGATAATACTATCCGGCTCGGTTTTGAGCCCGATTATTAAATCAGGTATTGATTTAATAATTTACGTATATGTATTTCGGTACGTATATTCTAGTATTATATTCTTTGTGTTATTCTATCTTATTGGGTATTCGTATTTCGGTACGAATGTAGATATATTTACAGAAGAATGTAATCCGTATTTTTTACCGGATAACATTCTAGAAGGTGCCACCTCATTTTTGTTTTGTCCATTTTTAGAAAATGGTAAAAGAAGTGGAAATGAAAATGAGGAGAGTATGGTGATGACCATGCTTGAATAGTGAACACAAATGAATTGTTAATTCATTTGTGCTCACTATTCATGTATGGGAGCTATTTTAAATTGCAAAATATTTTTTTACAAAACCAAGCTTGCTCATTTTTCTCTCTCCAAGAGAGCTCATTTTTTTTGCATGCTTCATTTTTCCTTCACTTGAGCAAGCTTGAGCTCCTTCACCATTTGTGCTTCACTCTCCTCTAGTTTTTCATGTTTTGCTTCCACCTTCAAGTTTTGAGATAGTTAACACTTAGAATACATACACACTACATCCTAAGCTCTCTAGGGTAGCATCCTAGAGACCCTAGTTGCTCCGTTTGCATAATGTCGTGGAGCTAGAGCCAGAATTACATCTCTCGGGTGGATCATCGGAGATGAAGGAAGACCGGCAACCAAACCACATCAAGAAACTGCTAGGAGCTTGGAATGAAGACCGAAGGACACGGATCAACTTGGTATAACGATTCTAACTCTTAGTTTAGATTGCTAGTTTAGGGTTTAAGGGCGATCCGTAAATTGGGTAGCGGTAGCGCCAGTTTAGAAAATTTTTGTTCCGCATTTTAGCCGCGTTTCGATGGCTGGGGCGCTGCCGTAACCCTTCACACACGTGGGGGTATATGATTGGTGTTTGGAGGAAAGGTAGGGATGAAGAATAAAGGCGATGTTTTATTGAGGGATGATGTGATTTCTAACATCTTTTCATGACTATTAAGATAGGGCTCATGACAACCGAAAAGCTAGTGTATTTGAAAACTCTGATTTTCAAGTTCTTTCTTTTATAATTCTTATCTTTATATGTAACTTTCACAGTCTTTTTTTTATTATAGGATTTTGTGCGTGCAATCGGCTGAAAACCCTCAGGAGACAACACTCCTCCTGCTAGGGACACTTAGAGGTCTAAAGGGTTGTTGCACGTGCTCAGTGCAATCATGTTGCCTACGAAAGTGTGTTGGTTAGTTTTTTTCTTTTTCTTTCTATTTTTCTCCTTCTTTTGAATAAATAAAGTTTGCTCGGGACAATCAAAGTCAAGTTTGGGGGAATTTGTTCAGTCGAAAATAGTGCACTTTTAACATGACAATTTCTTTACTTTTCTTAATCAACTAATGGTATTTATTCTAAATATAACACATATTAGAATCTCATCAGAAAAATATCATTTACCATGTGTTATACATTATAATCAATATTATGAAGAAAATTGTATGTTTAATATTTTTACGCATAATATTTTGTATCTCACATTCTTCATTGAGATCTTGTGCAAGATTAGCTCAGGTCAGATATCGAGAATCAGGAATCTGCCGATAAAATAAAAGAAATTCGAAGAATCAAATACTGACAGAAATTCAGAAAAGATAAAAAGATTCCAGATAAAACATAAAGACCCAGAGATCAACAGAATAAGACCACAGAAGTTTGAAGCAACGAGCTCACCAATAGGCCGCGGAACCGCGGCCGAGTCAGTCCGAGTCGCCGCGGATCCACGGCCAATTCAGGGACTTGGGATTCGGGAGTTCTCTGGAATCTTCTTTGTAACAACCTAGTTTGTTCTGGAAATTTCTTTGTAACAATCTAGCTTGTTGGGAAAGTTTCTTTGTAACAACCTAGCTTGTTCTGGAAGTTTTTTTGTAACAACCTAACTTGTTGGGAAAGCTTCTGTGTAACAACTTAGCTTGTTCGGAAAGCTTGATTAGGGGCTATAAAAAGGACCTAGGGCTACATTGAAAAGATTCCAATTTGTTTTCCCAATTTGATCCTAATTCTTGATCAAATCAAATCAAGAAAAGAGCTAATAAATTCAAAAAATCCAAGATCCAAGATAAAAAATCATTGAGAAATTCATCGAGTGACATCATTTAAGACTCATTTATACGAATCCAATCATCATCAATGAGCACGCGATCCACGACAGGTACAAGACTCACGGTGATCGAGCGACGTGAAGATTGACGGAAAAATTACCTCTTCAAGGGAGTGATCGAGAGCAATATTTCTTGTAAGCTCGGATTGAAGAAGTTGTACTTGAAGTTGAATAATAAAGATGATAATTAGTTTCACTTTCGCTTTCTTTAAATTTCAGCATTATGAATTCTTCCTCTAATCTTTCTTCGATTTTCATGATGCGCGAGTAAATCTCTGCTTGATAGGATTCGTAGGATTAGGGTAGATCGATGTATGATAAAATTCTATACTTTTTTAAAGTCTTATGAAGTTTACAAACTTTAGCAAAAGAATCGTTAACATCCTCATTGGGCGCGATAGCAAATTCTTGATAATCTTGACCACGATTTGAGATAAGATTGACGATCTTTTTGTGAAGGGCAAGAAAATGAATGGGATCAATGAAAAGACAAGGGACTTGATCAGTCGAAAATATTGCATTTTTAACACATCAATTTCCCTACCATTTGCACTCATCTATATGTGTTCGGTATGAATATAGCACATATTAGCAAAACAGCCGTAAAATACCAAATTACTTGTGTTATACTTTAAAACCGACATTTTTAGGAAAATTGAGTGTTTATCGTGGTATCGCATCATCTATGTGTAGCGCACCACTTGTCGCGAGAATCTGTGCAGGAAATTCCAGGAACAGAGCCAAAATTGTCAAAAGTGCTGATAAAAATACGCCAAGTCCAAGACTGGTGATCTGGCAGTGAACAATAGGGTGTAAAAATATTCCATACATAAAATAAAGGCCCATGGATCAGCACCAACATCAGACAGAAGTTTCATCCACCAAGCATCTATTGGGCCGCGGATCCGCGGCCGGAGCAGGGCATGCGCGGCGGATCCGCGGCCACGTGGGGGTGATGTCAGCATCTCTTCATCTCAGTATTCTTATCTCAAGGACTACACTCATTTAAGCTACTCCAAACTCCAGAGAACTCCAGAATCTTCTAACAGAACAGCAAGGCTTTGGGATCAAGCTAAAAATGTCCAAGCTTCTCACTTAACTACCTAAAGACTAGAAGCTTCTCCCTAACCTCCAAGCTTATGAAGGAAGCTAAGCCTAAATAACTAACCCTAGAAGCTTCTACCTAACTACCGAGCTTACAAGGGAAGCTAAACTAAATCTAGCTTCTAAAGGAAGCTAATCCTAATCAAGGTTATAAAAGGGACCCTAAGGCTTCACTTCTAAGGTGGTTCTCCAATTTCCCCAACACAAGTTGAGTGACACAACTTGTAACCTTAACCCTAATCCAATCAAATCCAAGCCGAAGTTCAAGATCTTCGAGTTCAAACCAAGTAAGAAGGCTTCAATCCTTTAGAAGCGACGCCGGACTTCATCGGAGCAAGCGATCTAAGGAGATCCGCGACTCAAGGAGACGAGCGAAGCCGAAATCAACGATCAAGTTCTTTCCTCTTGCAGATCTTGAGAGAATTGTAACAAAATTGTTGATAAATAAAGGTGAAATTTCTATATCTTGCTTATCTTTCTATTTGAGCATTATGATACGATCTAGATTCTTGAATGTGTTCTTTGTTATAATGCTCGAGTAAAACTCCGCTCGTGAAGGAGTCGAAAGAATCAATAGATGATGATGATTAGATCTTGAAACGATTCTTAATTCCTATAAGTTTTGTAAATATTAGTAAATTGAAGAATCGGCAACCTAGTTTCGAGCGATGCTTTCTTGATTGGGTTCGCCCTTAATTAGTGATCCACGATCTATTCTTGAATTTACTAGAGGCTAGAATTTGAATGAGATTCATCGAAAGGACAAAGGATGAGATAAAGAAACCCTAGTTTCTTCGAAAGATCCTAAAACCTCGATTAATCGTCATCGATCTAGTATCAAATCATTAATGGATAAGAAAACGTAATCACTAGTTTTCATCATATCTATAGATTCGATCGATTCCTACGAGCCTCACTTCGATTCTTGAAACCTAAATCGATTCGATATCATCAATTCTTAATTCTTGATTTTTAAATGTTTTCTTGATTTTAGATTTAGATCTAGATAATTCTTGAACTTCAATTTTATAAATCTTGAATTGAATTGTCTTTTCTCTTTTCTTTAATTTTCAATTCATCTAATTCAAATTCGAACGGATCTCACTTTCCCTGTGGACGATCCGCACTCGCTAACGCGCTACAATCGACACCGTTATTGATTGTGGTCAAAAATTCCTTTGGTTGTGATTTCTTACACTTTTCTTATATACACACCGAGAATTCATTCAATCAAATGGCGCCGTTGCCGGGGATCGTGTGCTAATTTGTTCGTTTTTGAAATTTGAGTTGAAAAAATTTATTCCATCAAAAATTTAGATCAAAATTCGCGCAAACACTAAACGATTTGTCTTGATTTGTTGTGAGAAAATCTGGAATGTGGAATCTGTGGAGCAAGTGAATTTTTTTTCAGAATAATCCAGAGTGCTCAGTGAGGCAACAGAAGCAGTTGCCTAAATTTTTGTGCATTGATCTTCAGAGCTAACCGCGTTTCCGCGGCATATACACGCCTCCCACGGCGGAACCGCGGCGGGAAAGAAGGATCACTGTACCAAATTTTTTCAGGTCCTCTCTGACTTTCTTATCTCTCTCTCTGTCTGCTCCAATAACAAATTTGCTGCAGGTTTCTTTGCAAAAATTCGCAGCGCTGCAAAAAACAAAAATTGTGTGTGTTTGATCATGGTTGTTTGCATATTAATACGGAATTTAAGGGGCACAGCCAAATTATGATTAGATGGGGAGTTCATTACCCTTCCTAAGCCCCCAAAATCACAAAATTGCATCCGCATTACCCTTCATTAATGAAAAGAAATCTAGACTTGAATCTAAGGACCGTCGCGCGCTCACTTAGGACAGAAGGAGGTCGTGGGTAATCTATTGCTTATCCGCGTTTCTTTTGTGGTGTCTAAGGCAAGTGTGTCTAAGGCAAGTGGTTACTTAATTAGACCCACTACTTACGTAGTGGAGAACCTCCCACTTACCTGGCACTTACCTAGCCACAGGAGGGACAAAGAGGCAGTAGAGGATTGATCCTGCGATTTGTCTTTTGGCAGTTAGAAGCGGTCTAGAGCCTTGACCTAGGTGACCACTAGACTTATGGTTGCTTGTTGCATTCGTTGTGATTTGCATCATTTTTTCAAAAATCCTTATATTTTTCAAAATAAACACCACTTCATTCATTTCCCCTAATTATCTTAACGCTGCTATTTATACTAAACCATTTAGTGCAAGATGGGCTGGACACGGGATTCTAGTGCCCGACTTGTCCGCCTTCCCCCTATCGACTCCGAAGACGGTATTTCTACATTTACTTCTTCTTTACCCACCACCACACCCACTTCGATGGACGATTATCTATCGAACTTCTTTACCACTACTCTGCCGCCGTCCGCAGGTGCGCAGAATCCACCCCGCATCTCTCTCCAAGAGAGGTGCTATCCTATGCAAGGTCCTCTTTCGACCTGTCTCTCCATTCCACCAGCCAACGGGGACAATTTTGAGATTAAACCCCAATACATCAACCTTCTACCCAAATATCACGGTCTCGAGTCTGAAGACGCATATATCTTTATCACCAAATTTGAAAATGTATGCGCTATGATGGGTATTTCACAGCTTTCTGTGGATGCTATGCGTCTTCGTCTTCTCCCATTTACCTTGTGCGATATAGCCGAGAAGTGGCTGTATAACACAACCGCACATTCTATTTCAAACTGGGAAGAATTCGTAAAAGCATTCCTAAAGAAATTCTACCCCAATCATAAGACGGCTCGAGTCCGTAGAGAAATAAATTAATTCACCCAGCTTCCAAATGAACCATTTTCAAAATGTCTTGAACGCTTTAAGGATCTGTTAGTTCAATGTCCACATCACGGAATCCCTAGATGGGATCTGTGCAGAATCATATATGAGAGCATTAATCCTAACACAAAACAGACCCTTGAATCCATGTGTCAAGGCAATTTCATGACCAAAGATGATGGGGAAGCCTGGAAATTCCTAGTAGATTTCGCTGAAAAATCTTTACAGTGGGAGGGTGTGAGTCAATCATCTAGGGGTGGCAATAACCAATCGGAAGTTTCCATAGGAGTCAGAGCTAATATTTCAGCTATGCAAAAGAAACTCGAGACTATGGAAAATAAATTTTTTGCCGCCGCCCTAAATCAAATGTCACTCTCCAAAACTGTATGTGGATGCTGTTCTGGTCCTTCTCATTTGACGGAAGAATGTCTACTAAATTCTCCGTTTCAAGGTCATGAGCATATCAATTCTGCTTTCCAACAACGACCTAGGAACGATCCATTTTCTTCCACTTATAATCAGGGTTGGAGGAATCACCCTAACTTTTCTTGGAACCAATCACAAACTCAAAACACAGTTCTAAATCAAAACAACTTCCAAAGGGCTCTTCCACCACAACAGCAACCACGTCAATTGAGTCAGCACCCCTTTCAAGCACAAAACTTTCAAAATCCGGTCAACACACCTGCACCGTCTAATCCTTTGCAGTTGACCGGGACTGATGAATCCTCTTCATTCATGAACTTGCTTTGGACAATAAAGTCTTCCGTCGATAAAATCGAGAAAAACTCTGCGTCCCAAAGCAAGACTATAAAATCGATGGAAGAAGAAATGCACGATTAAAAGCTGAAATGGGTGCAAGAGAGAAAGGGAAACTTCCAGCTCAACCTTAGCCCAATCCTGGCTATTCACACAATGTAAATGCCATCACAACATTGAGATCTGGAAGAGTGCTTGACAATCACGTTGGGGAAAAAATTGATGACACTGAAAAATCTATCAATGATACCCCAGATGAGACCTTTCCTTCCACTTCTACTTCTAATTCTGACCCCAGTTCTTCTACCCCACCACTTTCTTCCGAGCTTATTCTCCGTTTTCCCCAAGGCTCGACACCTCAGCCCACACCGAAAACGATCTCCACTCCTATTCCTAGATCATTTCCACCCACACGATCTTCTCCAATGTTGGACCCTGATCTTATTGCTCAAGCTCCTTATCCAAATCGGTTAAGGGGAAACACACTGAGTCCGCAAATGGAGAAGATCACAGAAATGTTTAAACAGGTTAACATCAACATCCCTCTTCTAGATGCAATCCAACAAGTCCCCGCTTATGCGAAAACTCTTAAGGACTTGTGCACTAGAAAGAGGAAGACTCAAGTGCCCAAGAAGATATTCATGGCAAAAACTGTAAACACAGCTTTTCCCCAACAATTACTGAGGAAACGTAAGGATCCTGGCTATCCTAATATTTCCATTTCTATCGGGGGAAAACGCATCAACCGTGCTCTACTCGACCTTGGCGCAAGTGTTAACCTGCTTCCTTTCTCGGTTTACGAGCAGTTAGGGATCGGAGAGTTGAAACCAGCCCATTGCACTCTCCAGATGGCTCACCGATCAAGCACCAAACCTAGGGGTGAACGGGAGGATGTGTTAATAAAAATCGGGGAATTTGTATTCCCTGTGGACTTTATTGTAATTGATACACAGCCTATAGCGAACCCATGGAATCAAATTCCGGTGATTTTAGGTCTCCCCTTTTTAGCCACTTCCAATGCTATCATCAACTGTCGTAATGGTTCTATGACCCTATCATCGGGAATAGGTCAATTGAGCTGAACATTTACAAGTTGGGAAGTGTACCCTCCGAACCTACTGCTCAGGTCTGTTCTGTCGACTTAATGGATGTCGACAGCAGCAAATTTGATGATCCTCATGATACTGATCTTGACTCTTTTCATATGTTATTATTTGACCCAACTATGTATCATACACATACAGAATTTTCCACCGAGTTGTCCGGGTCAACAACTAACACTGATTATGAACAGTTTTTGGAGTCTGAAGATCACCCCGCACTTTGTGATGACATTATTCTTCGGGGTATTGATGAGACTTTTGAGGAAATCTTCGCTGATGAACTCGCATTTTTGAATGATACGGTTGTTGAGATGAATCCACATCAAAACAATGAAATTGAACCTCCACCCCTTCTTTTGGACTGTAAAAAGAATGCGAGTAATCCATCACATACACTGAGTCATCTCTTCTAAACGAGACGCAAACACACTCTATTCCACCACTTACTTTTTCCCTACTTCTTCTTCCACCAACCTGAGCACTACATTGATAAAATCTTCGAATGGTTGGTGTTGACCTTCGGTCTTGGCAAAGCTTGGCATCGACCAATAATCTTTACCCCCTCTTGTGATTTTCAAAGATTAACATGGCTTAAATCAAGTTTGGGGGGCGTATAATCTGGCTCTTGAAATGAAAATTTTTACAGAAAATGTGGATCCAAAAATAAGTTTGGGGGAGGATTTTCATCTTATTTTTTGCCCCCGTTAATAAATTTCCTCCCAGGCTTACAGGTTTTTGTGATCTAGCGGATGGCAACAGTGAGGACAGTGTTGAAAACAAGTTTGGGGGAGGTTTGTGCTTATTTTCGCATCATTTGCATCATACTTTGCATAGGCACAAAACATTTGAAAACCTATAAAAATTTAAAAATTTTCAGAAAAATAAAATTTTTGTACATAAATAAGATAATAAAAGATTAGATAGTGAAAAAATTACATCCAAAAGATTGGAAAAATTTAAGAAAACCAAGAAAATTAGAAGTTTTCTTAAACGAACTAGTAATAAGTAGTTATGAGCCGTTGTCCCAAAGGTTAGTAAGATGAAGGAAGTCACTAATCTGCGGATAAAAATAAGTCTGAAAAATAGTTCCTATTCTGGAAGCCAAACATTTGAATGTTGATACCCTAATATACGCACTTACACATGTCTTGAAATTCGGGATAGTAGAGGATACCTTGAATTGCTCTTGTCTAAAAGATAAAAGTATGAAGGAAATTAAAAAAATGAATAAAATATAAAGTGGTGAGAAAAATGAATACTGGTTTTGTTATCGCCAAGGCAGCAATAAAAAAATATAGCGAGGGTGCCTCTTCACCTAGTGCCTTAGACCAACTGGTTTGGGAGTCACTGCTAAGCCTTAGGTGGTGCAAGACGAGGAAAATACACCTAATAAGCAAGCACATAAGTAATTGGTCGGTTAGTACCTCAAGAAGTATTAACGGTCGCATGAAAGTGTGTGGGCAAATTCATCTAAATATTCATTAATTAAAAAGTACTGAGGCAGATGGACAAGAGTATGATAGCTTGAATTGAATTCTCCGGGTGTAGGGATGTTCTTACACACACGTAGGGTTATATGATCGATGTTTGAAAGAAAGATAGGAATGAAGAATAAAGACAATGTTTTATTGAGGGGTGATGTGATTCCAAACATCTTTTCATGATAGCTTGAATTGAATTCTCCGGGTGTAGGGATGTTCTTACACACACGTAGGGTTATATGATCGATGTTTGGAAGAAAGATAGGAATGAAGAATAAAGACAATGTTTTATTGTGGGGTGATGTGATTTCTAATATCTAAAAGATAGGGCTCATGACAACCGAAAAGCTAGCATAGTTGGAAACTCTAATTTTCAAAGTCTTTCTTTTACAATTCTAATCTTTATATGTAACTATCACGGTCTTTCTTTTATTATTGGATTTTGTGGGTGCAATCCGCTGAAAACCCTCAGGAGACAACACTCCTCCTACTAAGGACACCTAGAGGTTTAAAGGCTTGTTGCACGTGCACAGTGCAATCGTGTTGCCTATGAAAGTGTGCTAGTTAGTTTTTTCTCTTTCTTTATTTCCTCCTTCTCTTTTTAATAAAACGGTTCGCTCGAGACGACCGAAAATAAGTTTGGGGGAATTTGATCAGTCGAAAATATTGCATTTTTAACATATCAATTTTCCTACCATTTGCACTCATCGATAAATGTTCGGTATGAATATAGCACATATTAGCAAAACAGCCGTAAAATACCAAATTACTTGTGTTATACTTTAAAACCGGCATTTTTAGGGAAATTAAGTGTTTATCATGGCATCGCATCATCTTTGTGTAGCACACCACTTGTCTCGAGAATCTGTGCAGGAAATTCCAGGAACAGAGCCAAAATTGTCAAAAGTGCTGATAAAAATACGCCAGGTCCAAGACTGGTGATCTGGCAGTGAACAATTGGGTGTAAAAATATTACATACATAAAATAAAGGCCCATAGATCAGCACCAACATCAGACAGAAGTTTCATCCACCAAGCATCCTATTGGGACGCGGATCCGCGGCCGGAGCAGGGCATGCGCGGCGGATCCGCGACCACGTGGGGGTGATGTCAGCATCTCTTCGTCTCAGTATTCTTATCTCAAGGCCTACACTCATTTAAGCTACTCCAAACTCCAGAGAAATCCAGAATCTTCTGACAGAACAGCTAGGCTTTGGGATCAAGCTAAAAATGTCCAAGCTTCTCAAGCAAGCTTCTCACTTAACTACCTAAAGCCTAGAAGCTTCTCCCTAACCTCCAAGCTTATGAAGGAAGCTAAGCCTAACTAACTACCCCTAGAAGGTTCTACCTAACTACCAAGCTTATAAGGGAATCTAAACTAAACCTAGCTTCTAAAGGAAGCTAATTCTAATCAAGGCTATAAAAGAGACCCTAAGGCTTCACTTCTAAGGTGGTTCTCCAATTTCCCCAACACAAGTTGAGTGACACAACTTGTAACCCTAACCCTAATCCAATCAAATCCAAGCCAAAGTTCAAGATCTTTGAGTTCAAACCAAGCAAGAAGTCTTCAATCCTTTAGAAGCGACGCTGGACTTCATCGGAGCAAGTGATCCAAGGAGATCCGTGACTCAAGGAGACGAGCGAGGCCGAAATCAACGATCGAGTTCTTTCCTCTTCTAGATCTTAAGAGAATTGTAACAAAATTGTTGATAAATAAAGGTGAAATTTCTATATCTTGTTTATCTTTCTATTTGAGCATTATGATTCGATCTAGATTCTTGAATGTGTTCTTCGTTATAATGCTCGAGTAAAACTCCGCTCATGAAGGAGTCGAAAGAATCAATAAATGATGATGATTAGATCTTGAAACGATTCTTAATTCCTATAAGTTTTGTAAACTTTAGTAAATTGAAGAATCGGCAACCTAGTTTCGAGCGATGCTTTCTTGATTGTGTTCGCTCTTAATTAGTGATCCACAATCGATTCTTGAATTTACTAGAGGCTAGAATTTGAATGAGATTCATCGAAAGGACAAAAGGATGAGATGAAGAAACCCTAGTTTCTTCGAAAGATCTTTAAACCTCGATTAATCATCATCGATCTAGTATCAAATCATTAATGGATAAGAAAACGTAATCACTAGTTTTCATCACATCTATAGATTCGATCGATTCCTACGAGCCTCACTTCGATTCTTGAAACCAAAATCGATTGGATATCATCAATTCTTAATTCTTGATATGACTTTAGATTTAGATCTAGATAATTCTTGAACTTCAATTTTATAAATCTTGAATTGAATTGTCTTTTCTCTTTTCTTTAATTTTCAATTCATCTAATTCAAATTCGAACGGATCTCACTTTCCCTGTGGACGATCCGCACTCGCTAACGCGCTACAATCGACACCGTTATTGATTGCGGTCAAAAATTTCTTTGGTTGTGATTTCTTACACTTTTCTTATATAGACACCGAGAATTCATTCAATCAGGACTATAGTGAAGAAACCCTAGTTTCTTCCAAAAAGACCCTAATATGCATTCATCGCCATCAATCTAGTGTTAAACTGTCAATAGATAAGATGAGTCATCTTTATTAGTTATCCATGGCTGCTAAATCCGATCGAATCCTACAAGCCTTCTTCATATTTTCTTGATAATTAGATCTTGAACCTTTTCTTGATTTCCTTTCTTGAAAACAATTTCTTGATTTTCTTGCAACTATTACATCAACTGAATCTTGAACCATTTTCTTGATTTTCTTTACTATTTCTTTCAACCGATCTAAAGCAAAAACAATAAAATTCAACGAATCTCAGAGGACGACCCGTACTCACTAAAGGTCTAGCAACATGCGACACCGTTATTGATTACGGCTACTTTACTACTAAATCATCTCTTCTTTACTTCCTTTCTTCTTTACTTCCTTTACTTTTCTTTTAATAAAAAGAAGAATCATTTTTAAAAGACAATCAATCAAATGGCGCCGTTACCAGAGATCCGTGTGTAATTTGTTTTTTCTTGCTATTTGGGTTGAAGTATTATTATTCCATCAAAATATAAATCAAGAACGCATCTTATGCTTAACGATTAGTGTGTGAATTTTGCGAGAGAATCTGGAATCATTGTAGCAGGGAGATAAAGATTCAGAGGCGTTCATCAACACCATAGGAGCAAGTGAAGCAACTGTAGAAAAAAGAATTTCAAGAACCATCAAGTTGGCGGCGGAACCGCGGCAAGAAGGACATTCTCGCAGCGGAACCGCGGTGGCTTGGGTGACTTAGGGCTTTAAATCTCTCTGGTATCTTTTCTATGTTCTTCTCTCTCCTCTGAAAAAGTTCAATAACAATTTTTCTGCAGGATTCTTTGCAAACAAAAATCACCGCTTAAAAAATTCTTGTTGCGTGTTTTGTTTTTGCATATTGTAATACGGACAATTAAGGAGCAAGACCCAAATTCAGATTAGGTGGGGATTTCATTACCCTTCCTAAGCCCCACAAATCACAAAACTAGCATCCGCAACACCCTTCATTAATTAAAAAATATCTAGGCCAAGACCCTAAGGACCGTCATGCTCATTTAGGACAGAGGAAGGTCATGCATAATCTACTTCTTATCCGCATTTCTTTTATGGTGTCTAGGCAAGTGTGTCTAAGGAAAGTGGTTACTTAATTAAGTCCGCTATTTCGGTGATTCGTATAGCGGATACCTTCCACTTATCTGGCACTTACCTGGACACAAGAGAGTAAAGAGGTGGTAAAGAATTTATCATGCAATTTGTCCTTTGGATGTCTAGGAGCGGTCTAGTGCTTGACCTAGGTAACCTTAGTTCAAGGGTTGTTTGTACATTTTTTGTGATTTTGTGAGTCAACTCCCAAGTCCCACTTTTAAAAGCAAAACAATCCAACTAGATCGTAATTTTTTTTCCTTCTTTTTTACCCCCCTCCTCTTTTCTTCTTATAATGGGTAACCCAAATAGACGAACTCTTGCCAATCTTTTCTATCGAGAACCAGATATTTCTTGTTTTCGTAATCGCTTCGGTATACCATCCAACTCTCCCATGTCCTTAAGAGATCGGATAGAAAAAGCGGATAAAAATAGTTAGCCAGCTCAGTCCAGGTCATATCAACCACATTCTAATTCTACATCTTATTATGTTGATACTCCGAGTGAGGAAACTCCTAAACGCATTTCTATCGCTGAGCATATAGCGAGGGCTAATGGCCAATGTTTCAATCCAGTCAAATCATTAGGACAGCAAACACCACCACTTTCTAAAGAAGATTTTCATACTCGATTTGTGGCGTATATGATGTCTGTTGAAAATCGCCAACCAACCAACCAATAACAATATTCTTCTTATTTCAATGTTCATTCCATTCAATTCCTATCAATCATACCCGACTTTTACACCTTCTCTAGACAGCCCTTCTAATCAGTCATTTAGAAGTTTTACCTGTCCACAAGAATTTCAATCTTATGCTGAAACCCCTTCTCGACCCATGTCTAGTCTTGAGCGGACATTAGAAGAATATGTGGCAGTTACGAGCCGCATCAGAAAGGAATTGAAGGAGTCCATAGCCGTCTTCGCTAAACAAAAAGAACAAGCAACTAGTTTCGAACCAGCTCAAAATCTTCCAATGTATGATATGACCATCGGACAAATTGAGAATTCGAGTAGTGAGAGAGAACGATAGACCATTCCTAATCAAACCTCCCCATCCCAAATTGAAATCCATAACTCCAATTTCACTGATTTATCGAGTGCACCAATTGAAGATAGAATGTCTGATAAGTTGTGTGACTTTCTAGTGTTTGATTTACCCGATTGTGAAGGGTCCATTCCAAGTGAAACCACACCCAATCCTTGTGATCTCCACACCTCCACTCTAAAGCCGAAATTGATTGAAAACCATACTTTAGATGAGATGTCTGAGACCTCTAACCTTCACTTGAATGAGATTGACGTTGGGGATATATTGGATGATGAACCCGAAATTTTGGATGAATTTGTCTCACCAATTCATCAGGTCCTTTCACTCCCGTGCGGTCATCATCTCGAGCCTTTAACTATTCTTCCCGAACCCCATATGCGTCTTGAAGTTGATGATAATTGTATAACCGAAAAGCAAAATGAAATTTCCCATATCTGGTTCAGCGATACTCGACACACCAATTTGTTTACCCGTTTCATCTTCCACTTTCTCTGGTTCTTCTATTCTTCCTTTAAGTTTAGCGAGTGTTGATGAATCACAATTCGATATTTCAAGTTCGATAATTCTAGAATGCCAACTTGATTTAGATAATTTTGAGAATGAGGTAGATGAGTTTTTTGAGTCTCCTACCTCCATAATTTTTGACAAATCAAGTATGATAAATTCTGGCACAACACTTATTGACAGTGAAACGTTCAATCAAACCATTGATGAAAATTTCGAAGTTATTCTTCGGGATATCGATGAAAACTTTGAAGAAATTTTTGCTGATGAACTCGTATTTCTAAACAACACGGATTTTGTGATTAATCAACCTTCACCTATAGAAGTTGAACCACCACCCTTTCTTCTTATAAAATACGAGAATGCAAATATTCCTAATCATTCACATTCTCGTTTTTATCCATCATCATTAAGTCGTCTCTACAAACAGAGACGCAAACCCTTTCCATACCATCACTTATCTCTTCCCCAGTTCTTCACGTCGATAGGTGGCGTGTTCTTTTACCAACCAGTGCATTACATTGATAAAATCTTTGAATAGTTGGTATTAACTTTTGGTCTTTGTAAAGCTTTCTATTGACCAATAACTTTACCCCCTCCTCCTCTTATAATTTTAAAAGCTTAATATTGTTTAAATCAAGTTTGGGAGGGGTATATTTTTTGCTCTTGACAATAAAATTTGTACACAAAATTGTGAGCCAAAAATATGTTTTGGGGAGGTTTTTACGTTCATTTATTCTTGTACCCCGTTATTAACTTTTCCTCCCAAGTCTATAGGTTTTTGAGATTTAAAAGATGACAACAGTGAGGACACTGCTGTAAACAGGTTTGGGGAAGGTTTGTGCTTATTTACGCATTACTTTGCATTACACTTTACATAAGCACAAAAATTTTAAATATTTTTCTTTTATAATGAAAGATTAGAAAGTGAAAAATTACATTTAAAAGATTGGAAGAGTTTAAGAAAACCAAGAAAGTTAGATGTTTTCTTAAACGAAACTAGTAATAAGTAGTTATGAGTCGTTATCCCAAGGGTCAGCAAGATGAAGGAAGTCACTAATCTGAGTATAAAAATAAGACTGAAAAATAGTCCATATTCTTGAGGCTAAACATTTGAACGTTGATACCCTACTATACGCACTTACACACGTCTTGAAATTCGGGATAGTAGAGGATACCTTGAAATGCTCTTATCTAAAAGCCAAAGTACAAAAAAAAATAAAGCCTAAAAGTATAAAATGGTGAAGAAAAATGAACACCGGTTTTGTAATCACCAAGGCAGCATAAAAAAAATATAGCGAGGGTGCTTCATCACCTAGTGCCTTAGACCAACTGGTTTGAGAGTCACTGCTAAGCCTTAGGTGTTGCAAGATGAGCAAATTGCTAATTGCGCCTAATAAGTGAGCACATTTAGTAATAGGTCGGCTAGTACCTCGAGAAATATTAACGGTCGCATGAAGAACGTGTGAGCAATTCCATCTAAAATATTCATCGACTAAAAAGTGCTGAGGTAGATGGACAAGAGTATGGTAGCTTGAATTGAATTCTCCGAGTGTAGGGATGACTTTTACACACACGTAGGGGTATATGATTGGTGTTTGGAGGAAAGGTAGGAATGAAGAATAAAGGCGATGTTTTATTAAGGGATGATGTGATTTCTAACATCTTTTCATGACTATTAAGATAGGGCTCATGACAACCGAAAAGCTAGTGTAGTTGAAAACTCTGATTTTCAAGTTCTTTCTTTTATAATTCTTATCTTTATATGTAACTTTCACAGTCTTTTCTTTTATTATAAGATTTTGTGGGTGCAATCCACTGAAAACCTTCAGGAGACAGCACTCCTCCTGCTAGGGACACCAAGAGGTTTAAAGGCTTGTTACACGTGCTCAGTGCAATCGTGTTGCCTACGAAAGTGTGCAAGTTAGTTTTTTTTTCTTTTTCTTTCTATTTTTCTCCTTCTCTTGAATAAATAAAGTTTGCTCAGGACGATCAAAGTCAAGTTTGGGGGAATTTGTTCAGTCGAAAATAGTATACTTTTAACATGACAATTTCTTTACTTTTCTTAATCATCTAAAGGTATTTTCTCTAAATATAACACATATTAGAAATTCATCTGCAAAATATCATTTACCATGTGTTATACATTATAATCAACATTATGAAGGAAATTGTATGTTTAATATTTTTACGCATAATATTTTGTATCTCATATTCTTCATTGAGATCTTGTGCAAGATTAGCTCAGGTCAGATATCGGGAATCATGAATCTGCCGATAAAATACAAGAAAGTCGAAGAATCAAATACTGGCAGAAATTCAGAAGATATAAGAAGATTCCAGATATCACATAAAGATCCAGAGATCAACAGAATAAGACCACAGAAGTTTGAAGCAATGAGCTCACCAATAGGCCGCAGAACCGCGGCCGAGTCGCCGCGGATCCGCGGCCGATTCAGGGACTTAGGATTCGGGAGTTCTCTGGAATCTTCTTTGTAACAACCTAGCTTATTCTGGAAGCTTCTTTGTAACAACCTAGCTTGTTGGGAAAGCTTCTTTGTAACAACCTAGCCTGTTCTGTAAGCTTCTTTGTAACAAGATATCTTGTTCTGGAAGTTTCATTGTAGTAATATAGCTTATTGGGAAAGCTTCTTTGTAACAACCTAGCTTGTTGGGGAAGCTTGATTAGGGGATATAAAAAGGACCTAGGGCTACATTGAAATGATTCCAATTTTTTCCCCCAATTTGATCCTAATTCTTGATCAAATCAAATCAAGAAAAGAGCTAACAAATTCAACAAATCCAAAAACCAAGATCAAGAATCATTGAGAAATTCATAGAGCGACATCATTCAAGACTCCTTTATACGAAGCCAATTATCATCAACGAGCACGTGATCCACGACAGGTCTAAGACTCACATTTATCGAGAGACGTGAAGATTGACGGAAAAATTACCTCTTCAAGGGAGTGATCGAGAGCAATACTTCTTGTAATCTCGAATTGAAGAAGTTGTAATTTGAAGTTGAATAATAAAGCTGATAATTAGTTTCACTTTCGCTTTCTTTAAATTTCCGCATTATGAATTCTTCCTCTAATCTTTCTTCGATTTTCATGATGCGCGAGTATATCTCTGCTTGATAGGATTCGTAGGATTAGGATAGATCGATGGATGATAAAATTCTATACTTTTTAGAAAGTGGTGGTGTTTGTTGTCCTAATGATTTGACTGGATTGAAACTTTGGCCATTAGCCCTCGCTATATGCTCAGCGATGGACATGCGTTTAGGAGTTTCCTCACTCGGAGTATGAACATAAAAAGATGTAGAATTAGAATGCGGTTGATTGGACCTGAACTGAGGTGGCCAACTGTTTCTATCCGCTTGTTCTATCCGATCTCTTAAGGACATGGGAGAGTCGGATGGTATACCGAAGCGATTACGAAAACAAGAAATATCTGGTTCTGGATAGCAAAGATCGACAAGAGTTCGTCTATTTGGGTTACCCATTATAAGAAGAAAAGAGGAGGGAGGGTAAAAAAGACGGAAAAGAAATTACAATCTAGTTGGATTGTTTTGCTTTTAAAAGTGATACCTGGGGGATGACTCACAAAATCACAAAAAATGCACAAACAACCCAAGAACTAAGGTTACCTAGGTCAAGCACTAGACCTCTCCTAGACATCCAAAGGACAAATCGCAGGATCAATCCTCTACCACCTCTTTATCTCTCTTGTGGCCAGCTAAGTGCCAGGTAAGTAAGAGGTATCCGCTATACGAATCACTGAAATAGTGGGCCTAATTAAGTAACCACTTGCCTTAGACACACTTGCCTAGACACCACAAAAGAAATGCGGATAAGCAGTAGATTACACACGACCTTCCTCTGTCCTAAATGAGCACGACAGTCCTTAGGGTCTTGGTCTATATATTTTTTAATTAATGAAGGGTGATGTAGATGCTAGTTTTGTGATTTGTGGGGCTTAAGAAGGGTAATGAAATCCCCACCTAATCTGAATTTGGGCCTTGCTCCTTAATTGTCCGTATTACAATATGCAAAAACAAAACACGCAACAAGAATTTTTTAAGTGGCGAATTTTTTTTACAAAGAATCCCGCAGAAAAATTGTTATTGGACTTTTTCAGAGAAGAAAGAAGAAGATAGAAAAGATACCAGAGAGATTTGAAGCCCTAAGTCACCCAAGGACCGCGGTTCCGCCGCCAACTTGATGGTTCTTGAAATTCCTTTTTCTACAGTTGCTTCACTTGCTCCTATGGTTTTAATGAATGCCTCTGAATCTTTATCTCCCAGCTACAATGATTCCAGATTCTCTCGCAAAATTCACACACTAATCGTTAAGCACAAGATGCGTTCTTAATTTATATTTTGATGGAATAATAATACTTCAACCCAAATAGCAAGAAAGAACAAATTACGCACGGATCCACGGCAACGGCGCCATTTGATTGATTATCTTTTAAAAATGATTCTTCTTTTGATTAAAAGAAAAGTAAAGGAAGTAAAGAAGAGATGATTTAGTAGTAAAATAACAACAATCAATAACGATGTCGCATGTAGCTAGACCTTTAGTGAGTACGGGTCATCCTCTGCGATTCGTGGAATTTTATCATATTTTCTTTAGATCGGTTGAAAGAAATAGTAAAGAAAATCAAGAAAATGGTTCAAGATTTAGTTGAAGTAATAGTTTCAAGAAAATCAAGAAATTGCTTTCAAGAAAGAAAAAGAAAAGGTTCAAGATCTAATTATCAAGAAAATATGAAGAATGCTTATAGGATTCGATCGGATTTAGTAGCCAAGGATGACTAATAAAGATGACTCATCTTATCTATTGACAGTTTAACACTAGATTGATGGCGATGAATGCGGATTATGGTTTTTTGGAAGAAACTAGAGTTTCTTTACTATAGTCCCTTGTCCTTTCATTGATCACATTCTTTTTCTAGGCCTTCACAAAAAGATCATCAATTTTATCTCAAATCGTGGTCAAGATTATCAAGAATTTGATATCGCGCCCGATGAGGATGTTAACGATTCTTTTGCGAAAGTTTGTAAACTTCATAAGAATTTAAAAAAGTAGAGAATTTTATCATCCATTGATCTACCCTAATCCTACGAATCCTATTAAGCAGATATTTACTCGTGCATCATGAAAATCGAAGAAAGATTAGAGGAAGAATTCATAATGCGGAAATTTAAAGAAAGCGAAAGTGAAACTAATTATCACCATTGCTGTTCAACTTCAAATTACAACTTCTTCAATCCGAGATTATAAGAAGTATTGCTCTCGATCACTCCCTTGAAGAGGTAATTTTTCCGTCAATCTTCACGTCGCTCGATCACCGTGAGTCTTGGACCTGTCGTGGATCGTGTGCTCGTTGATGATGATTGGCCTTGTATAAAGGAGTCTTGAATGATGTCGCTCGATGAATTTCTCAATGATTCTTGATCTTGGATCTTGGATTTGTTGAATTTGTTAGCTCTTTTCTTGATTTGATTTGATCAAGAATTAGGATCAAATTGGGAAAAAAATTAGAATCTTTTCAATGTCGCCATAGGTCCTTTTTATAGCCCCTAATCAAGCTTCCCCAACAAACTAGGTTGTTACAAAGAAGCTTTACCAACAAGCTATATTGTTACAAAGAAACTTCCAAAACAAGCCAGGTTGTTACAAAGAAGCTTTCCCAACAAGCTAGGTTGTTACAAAGAAGCTTCCAGAACAAGCTAGGTTGTTACAAAGAAGCTTCCAGAGAACTCCCGAGTCCTAATTCCCTGAATCGGCCGCGGATTCTCGGTGACTCGGCCTAACTCGGCCGCGGTTCCGTGGCCTATTGGTGAGCTCGTTGCTTCAAACTTCTGTGGTCTTATTCTGTTAATCTCTGGATCTTTATGTGATATCTGGAATCTTCTTATCTCTTCTGAATTTCTACCAGTATTTGATTCTTCGACTTTCTTGTATTTTATCGGCAGATTCCTGATTCCCGATATCTGACCTGAACTAATCTTGCACAAGATCTCAATGAAGAATGTGAGATACAAAATATTATGCGTAAAAATATTAAACATACAATTTCCTTCATAATGTTGATTATAATGTATAACACATGGTAAATGATATTTTGCAGATGAACTTCTAATATGTGTTATATTTAGAGCAAATATCTTTAGATGATTAAGAAAAGTAAGGAAATTGTCGTATTAAAAGTGCACTATTTTCGACTGAACAATGGTCTTCTTCCAAATTTTAGGCAAGTGCTGCAAAGTAGGGAAGGATGAAAACCAACTAGCATAAGTATGATGTACAGAAGGTAAAAAGCTGTAACGTTTTCAAAATAATAAAATATGATTTGGGAAATTTTATAATTTAATATTATTTTAATGAATATTTTAATATTCTGGTATAATTAAATACAAATAAATGGGTGGAAATTATGGAAAATTCTAAAATAGGGTATTTTATGGAATTATGCCATTTTAAAGTTTTTAAGACTAGTTATATGCTAATATAGTGCTAATCGCGATTAAAAATCGCTAATTGGATTTTTAGCTTTTTTGTGAAAAAATGTGCGCATATCATTTTCCACACTTGTTACACTTGTGTTACATTTCTATTGCCATGGTTGTTCTTTTGTGGATTTTGGAGTGAAAAGGAAAAGAAAAGGAAAGGAAAAAGTAAGTGATGATGAGAGAGAGAGAGACCAAGTCAAACCTCACTTTTTGAACCATACCCATCATTTCCCCATCTCATTTCTCTCTCCCCATCCCTTAGAGCTGCTGCTGCTCCTTCTCTCTCACTCTCCCTCTTCACAAAAACCCTAGATCCACCATGAAAACAAAGCCAAAACACCATTCCCACTTCACAAAACTTGCTCCCAAGCTCACTAGCTACACATTGAACCTAGCAAGATTGGATTTGGAGGACTTTGAGCAACTCAAGAATTTTCTTGAGTTGCTAAAGGAGGTAATTTCTGCACCCCTAGTTTAGTAATTCAATTCTTATTGCATCCATTCTAGTTTCATGTCGATATGTTGTCGTTTGGTGGATTTGTGAAACTTCAAGTTAGAGTTTATGTGAGATCGAGATTAAAAATGAAATTGAGGATTGTGGTGACCTTAGAAACCCTGGTGTGATGTTATTTTAGACCCAAACCTGGAACTAGAACCAGAATATGGATTTATGAGGCGATGTCGGAGAAAAACTGTGAATCTGTGATCGTATTTAGGAATCTGCTATCACCCCGAGACCCCAAAAATAAAACTGAGTTGACAGTGAGATGTGCAGGCACCATTGAACCACCACACCAAACCCTAGCCCCCAACTCAAATGTACGGCCACCAATTTATTCCTTCTGGCCGCAATTTGCGGCCAGAGCAGGAGGGAATTGCCTCGATTTTTGTGCATGGCCCTATTTCCTCTAGTCTTGACCCTGGGTATGTCTAGTTTTGACTGATTCCATCTAGGGTAAAATCTGGGTTGATTTTCCTATGTTGGTGCATGGTTTACGACTTGTTTTAGCATGGATTTTGGTATTTGGTGTTTCGTTCCTGTCAGGTGGCGTTTGGACGTCAACGACAAGTGGATATTGATCGTGTTTGCATGCGAGGTTATAGGTTTTTACCTATAGGTGTAGCGTGTGCCGTTTTGGTTTCCGATGTGATTTTCATGTGCTTTAGCGTTTGTGATATCCTTGTAGGTACCCCACATGATGTTGAGGCAAAGAAGATGAAGATAGCGACATCGGCATTGGCACACGAGAAGCAAAGCGAGTAGATTATATCTACGGGGAGAAGTCGGGCGGATGGCGTATAGCACCCCCGCAGTCCGTGGTGATGTATACGAATACGTATACACACATATATTTATTATGTGTTGTTTAGGATTATTGAGGGTAATAATGGTATTATTGGTGATAAGGATGTATTGGTTTAGTATAGTGCGAAACCCTAGAGTAGTGGTTGCACCCACACATACACGTACACATATACTTGCATGCATTCATTCATTTATCTGTGCGCATATAGAGGTGTGTATATCTACACATGGGTATGGGACTATGTGTTCATATACGGGATTGATGATGATGCATGGGGTTGAAATGAGTCGATGAGGTTTGTGATGTGATATGATGGTAGTGATACCGGATATGTGATGAGATGAATGTGATATTGACCCGTATCCAGCTATTGCGATGTCGTACGACGATTTACCGTACGAGCTTTATATTGAGGTTAGATCCACACTCATGACTCGAGAATGTTATATGATATACTGTATCGTACGTGATACTATTGAGGCGAGATCATCGACTATATATTTATATATGTATATCGACTCAGATTTAGGTGGTTTCCATACCCCTCCCGATTGACTTGATTGTTGGGTTCGTAGTTCGCATACTAGACGTTACACTAGACCCGAGTCATACCTATTTCAAAACTAACGAATCAGAGATATTTTAAAGATAGGCAAAAGGGATTCTACGGATATTTTCAAGCGACGCATCTTTTCTTAAAACACCGTAGCCCTTATTTTACCAAAAGCCCTGATTCGTCTTATTTCAAAAGGCAAGGTTGCATGATATATCTATTGAGGCAGGTTCTTTACTGTTGCGTTGATTATTCTATTCCGCATATTCATGCCATTTGCATTGCATTGCTTGCGTTTATTGATATATTACAGTCATGCTGCTAGGACACCAGCACCATTATCGATGATGCGTATGTTCCACGTACACTTGTTTGCCGGCTCACACACTTCATCATCGATAATTGCCATGTCACTACACTGTAGTACTGTTGCATTCTGGATATGATTCTTGCATGACAGACTGATATGCTTACATTTACATGTCGCATGCATCATGCTTTCTGATTATACGCATTGAGATATGTTGTTTCCATGATATTTCTGGATTTGGGAACCGTGGGTATTTCAAAAGAGAATATGTAATTGTTTTAAAAACCCGGTTACCCTTGGTATGATATTTCAGTGCGTCCACCATGTGTTTTCTCGGTGCTGAGAGCGACATGTGAAACCCGATTCGAGGAGGCGGATGAGGCCGATTGCAGGTACATGGTGGACCCGGTATGGTTCCCCGGGGCAAGAAATGTTTTTTGTGGAGTAGACGATGAGCCTGGCAGGGTGGCGAGTACCTACCAGTGATTGGTTGGACCTGGCGGTTATCCGGAGGATACTGACCAGAGTCGATAGATGGATATGGGCATACTGCTGGGGCTGAGGGCCGATACCGCAGACAGAGCGCGTGGGCCAATCCGGACTGACGGAGCCCGATATATGAGGATTTACGTGCCGATGCTGGGCACAGTTTTCATGATGTTTTCGAGTGTCGATGCTGGGCACTCCGGTTCCATGATTTTGACGTGTCGCGAGGGACACAGATGGTTTATATCCTCATATTATTTCCATGCACATGTTTTATGATATTTGCATGCATGAGGGTTATTGTCATTGGGTGAAGAGTGGACGGGATCCACGTACATGCAGATTTGATTACATTGATTATACCTCACATTTATGATATGATATTACCTGAGGCACTGGCACGAGCACTTGGCACTACACTCATGCATAGAGATTTCCTTGCCAGTTTAGCATGCTTCAGACTTATTCATATTGAGGTTTATTTATATCTGATCGTATTGACCTAGGATAGGTCATGCATTCGATCTCTGCTTGTAGATGTTTTCTATTCACGAGTTGGCAACTCACCCCCGTTGTGCCACAGTTCTTGCAGGTTTTGCCGTACAGATTCCATAGCGGCATTTCTGGCACACTGCTTCCTCATGGGTGACTTGCCTAGGTAGGTGGGTTCTTTTGTATCAGAATCGCCATTGTACATGTATTATTCATTATATCTAGAATTCCATCAACCAAAACTTGTATATTGTTTCATACTTAGAAAACAGTGTTGTATTATTTCGACCTTAGAGTCGCGCTTGTAGTATTACGGTTTTCTGGCTGTTTTGAGTTCTTTTTGGGTTTTGATCCTCGCCCTTTGGCGTTGTATATTATTATTGCTTGCGTGGTTGTGAGCGTCGATTGACGAAGAGCTAGCTCCCGCTTGGGAATGCCTTTTATCATTTCATATATATTATTCTTGTTGTACCCCGTTCGGGGCCAGTTTTTACAAAGGAAACTCTGCCGAAATTTTCAGGAAAGGTTACACATTTTAAAAATACATATTCGGCTTAGTTATTTAAAAACTTTGATTTTCAAACATGATTTCTTTACTTTTTAAAACCAGTTTTCCTTATTTACTCTTTAAATGGTTTTAGATTTCTGGGCTTTTGGCTTACTTGGATCAGATGGGGTCCTATAGACTTCATATGGTTCAAGGGCCAGTCACGTGCTCTTTCGGGTCGTGACAAAAGCGGAGACATATAAAAGGATTGAAGTGAGGGTAAAAGATTTGCAACTACTATCGTAGATCTGGGTATTGGAAAGGACATTACTTACGGCATTTTTGAACCACGAAATGCTCGGTTTCCCGACCACCCACTTGAAGCATTTTCATGTTTCAGTTTTTCTGTGTGTTTGTAATTGAAAAACCGTTTCCCAAATAATTTTGACTCCACGGTGTATGTACTGAATTGGGGTCTCATATCTGTATATCGTTACAAATACTAAGAAGGAGTAGAATATTAGGAAATGGATGATTTGATTCTCAATATCGGAATTCATAGCAATTGGTGATATTGGATTAAATCACCTAGTTTTGTCTAACGACAAATATTTGGTTTTGAATAACCGTTGTTATGCACCAATTTTTAAAACTGATATATCTGTCTCTTTATTTTATAAAGTGGGATATATTTTTTGAAAAACATTTACCTTTATCAGTTGAGAATAAGGTAAAGTGCAACGGTGTAAGATATTCTTAACCAAAATACAGTTATCAACTTACAAACACACGGAATTTGAGTTAATAAACTCTTGGGGCTTATATATGAAAATGTATGTTGTTCAGTGTCCTTCGGGACAAAGGGTTGGTATTCTTACACCATTCAGTTTACCTATGAGTTTTCTTGTTTTAGACAAACATTCGTTGAAAAGCAAGGTCCAAAAATTTTGAGAAATTCATAGGTATAAGAATAAAGTAGAGAACCATACGTTGTAAGTATCAAGATTTTTCGAAGTGATCAAAGATGTAGATATTTATGCTAGGTATTCCATCATAGTAATGATGAGAATATTATTCTCTCACAGGTTACTCATCCGTGGGTGCGTTCGTTGATAGGTAATGTTGTATGGCCTTTTTGCATTTAGGGGATATGCACCGGACATAATTGCATAACCTTTTAAATCTTGTTCTATATAAATTAGTGCTTTTGATTCTACATGGACAAAGAATGATAGCATATCTTATAGAAGTTAAGTTATAAAGTTATATGGTTTTTGTTTAAAATCAGTGTCTGGACGAACTCAAGACACGCTTCAGTAATGACAGTTTGTGGGTTATCCCAAGGTTTAGCAAGGGTTTAACTTCTACCATTTGTAAGATCAATAGTTGCATTGTTCTTGACTTGCCACCATTTTATAAAAGAACTTCTTTGCAAAATAATTTAGTGGGGGTATGGTAGAACTAGAAGTAATTCCAGAACAAAAAACGGTTACTAAAACTTTTGTAGAACCTAAGGATTCAATTGGATTCGACAAACTACAACCACTCCACGGATTTTAGTAGGTAAGCTCAGCAACCCAAGAGATGCTTCGGTTTCCTCACAGACGGTGACAAGAGGTTTGCATCACGGTTATGATGGTCCTACTAGGTATCAGCTGGCTAATGGGAAGTGGTGAATTCTGGATTGTAACGTTTCCAAAATAATAAAATATTATTTTCGGGAATTTTTATAATTTAATATTATTTTAATGAATATTTTAATATTCCGGTATTATTAAATACAAATAAATGGGGAAAATTTTTGGAAAATTATGGAAAATTCTAAAATAGGGTATTTTATGGAATTATGCCATTTTAAAGTTTTTAAGACTAGTTATATGCTAATTTAGTGTTAATCGCGATTAAAAATTGCTAATTGGATTTTTAGCTTTTTTGTGCAAAAATGTGCACATATCATTTTCCACACTTGTTTCACTTGTATTACATTTCTCTTGCCATGGTTGTTCTTTTGGGTTCACTATTGGAGTGAGAAGGAAAAGAAAAAGGAAAAGAAAAGAAAAGAAAAGGAAAAAGTATGATGATGAGAAAGAAAAAGACCAAGTCAACCCTCACTTTATGAACCATACTCCCATCATTTTCCCCTTCTCATTCTCTTTCCTCTTCTCCTTGAGCTGCTGCTGCCCCTCTCCCTCTCTCTCCCTCTTCACAAAACCCTAGATCCACAATGGAATCAACCCCAAAACCCTATTCCCATTTCACAAAAGATGTTCCCGAGCTCACTAGCTACACATTGAACTTAGCAAGATTGGATTTGGAGGACATTGAGCAACTCAAGAATTTTCTTGACTTGCCAAAGGAGGTAAATTCTGGACCTATTAGGGTAGTAATTCATTTCTTGTGCATCAATTCTAGTTTCATGTCGATATGGTGTCGTTTTGAGGACTTTTGAGAATTCTAGTTAGGGTTTAGGGTTAGACCTGAAATCAAAGTGAAATTGAGGCTTGTTGTGACCTTAGAAACCCTGTGGTGATGTGTTATTGGATCAAACTAGAGACTAGAACACAGAATACGGATTTATGAGACGATGTCGGGGGAAAAACTGTGAATCTGTGATCGTATTTAGGAATCTGCAATCACCCCGAGACCTAAAAATAAAACTGAGTTGACAGTGAGATGTGCAGGCACCATGGAACCACCACACCAAACCCTAGCCCCTAACCCTAAAGTGAGGCCGCCAATTTATTCCTTCTGGCCGCAAATTGCGGCCAGAGCAGGAGGGAATTGCCTCGATTTTTGTGCATGGCCCTATTTCCTATATTCTTGACCCTGGGTATGTCTAGTTTTGACTGATTCCAGTTAGGGTAAAATCTGGGTTGATTTTCCTATGTTGGTGTTTGGTTTACGACTTGTTTTAGCATGGATTTTGGTATTTGGTGTGTCGTTCCTGTCGTGTGGCGTTTGGACGTCAATGACAAGTGGATATTGAACGTGTTTACATGCGAGACGATAGGTTTTTACCTATGTGAGTAGCGTGTGCTATTTTGGTTTCCGATGTGATTTTCATGTGCTTTAGCGTTGTGATATACTTGTAGGTACCCTACGTGATGTTGAGGCAAGAAGATGAAGATAGTGACATCGGCATTGGCACACGAGAAGCAAGGTGAGTAGATTTATATCTACGGGGAGAAGTCGGGTGGATGGCGTATAGCACCCCCGCAGTCCGTGGTGATGTATACGAATAAGTATACACACATATAATTATTATGTGTTGTTAGGATTATTGATGGTAATAATGGATTATTGATGATAAGAATGTAATTGGTTTAGTATAGTGCGAAACCCTAGAGTAGGGGTTGCACACCCACACATACACATACACATATACTTGCATGCATTCTTTCATTTATCTGTGCGTATTTGGAGGTGTATATCTACACATGGGTATGGGACTATGTGTTCATATACGGGATTGAGATGAGTTGATGAGTTTGACTTGAGGTCGTGAGATTCGGCGATATGACAGAGTTTGTATTTGAGATGCGACATGGTGGTTTTGGCGGGCCTTTGGGCATGTGTTTTACCCCGCATGCATATTTATATAGATGGTGTCGATGGTACTAGACTTAGATTTGTACCCTAGATTATGTGTTATGATGGTAGTGATACCTGATATGTGGTGAGATGAATGTGATATTGACTCGTACCCAGCTATTGGAATGCCGTACGACGATTTACCGTACGAGCTTTACATTGATGTTAGATCCGCACTCATGACTCGAGGATGTTATATGATATATTGCATCGTACGTGATACTTTTGAGGCGAGATCATCGACTATATATATATATATATCGACTCAGATTTAGGTGATTTCCATACCCCTGCCGATTGAACTTGATAGTTGGGCCCGTAGTTCGCATAGTAGGCGTTAGGCTAGACTGAGTCATATCTATTTCAAAACTGATGAATCAGGGATATTTTAAAGATAGGCAAAAGGGATTCTACGGATATTTTCAAAAACGACACATCTTTTCTTAAAACACCGTAGCCCTTACTTTACCAAAAAGCCCGGTTCGTCTTATTTCAAAAGGCAAGGCTGCATGATATTTTTATTGAGGCAGGTTCTCTACTGTTGCGTTGATTATTCGATTCCGCATATTCATGCTATTTGCATTGCATCGCTTGTATTGTGGATATATTTCAGTCATGCTGCTAGGACACCAGCACCATTATCGATGATGCGTATGTTCCACGTACACTTGGTTGCCGGCTCACACACTTCATCATCGATAATTGCCATGTCACTACACTGTAGTACTGGTGCATTCAGTATATGTTGCTTACATTTCTTTACATGTCGCATACGTCATGCTTTCTGATTATACGCATTGAGATATGTTGTTTCCATGATATTTCTGGTTTTCGGGAACCATGGGTGTTTCAAAAAGAGAATATGTAATTGTTTTAAAACCCGGTTACCCTTTATATGATATTTCAGTGCGTCCACCATGTGTTTTCTCGGTGCTGAGAGCGACATGTGAAACCCGATTCGAGGAGGCGGATGAGGCCGATTGCGGGTACATGGTGGACCCGGTATGGTTCCCCGAGGCAAGAAATGTTTTTCATGGAGTAGACGATGAGCCTGGCAGGGTGGCGAGTACCTACCGGTGATTGGTTGGACCTGGCGGTTATACGGAGGATACTGACCAGAGTCGATAGATGGATATGGGCGTACTGCCGGGGCCGAGGGCCGATACCGCAGACAGAGCCCGTGGGCCGATCCGGACTGACGGAGCCCGATATATGAAGATTTACATGCCGATGCTGGGCACAGTTTTCATGATGTTTTCGAGTGTCGATGCTGGGCACTCCGGTTCCATGATTTTGACGTGTCGCGAGGGACACAGATGGTTTATATCCTCATATTTTTCCCTTGCACATGCTTTATGATATTTGCATGCATGATGGTTATTGTCATTGGGTGATGAGTGGACGGGATCCACGTATATGCAGATTTGATTACATTTATCATACCTTACATTCATGATATGCTATTACCTGAGGCACTAGCACGAGCACTTGGCACTACATTCATGTATAGAGATCACATTGCCAGTTTAGCATGCTTCATCTTTATTCATATTGAGATTTATTTATATCTGATCGTATTGACCTAGGATGTGTCATGCATTCGATCTCTGCCTGTAGATATTTTCTATTCACGAGTTGGCAACTCACCCCCGTTGTGCCACAGTTCTTGCAGGTGTTGCCATACGGATTCCATAGCGGCATTTCTGGCACACTGCTTCCTTATGGGTGACTTGCTTGGGTAGGTTGTTTCTTTTGTATCAGAACCGCAATTGTTCATGTATTATTCATTGTATCTAGAATTCCATCAACCAAAACTTGTATATTGTTTCAGACTTAGAAAGCAGTGTTGTATTATTTCGACCTTAGAGTCGCGCTTGTAGTATTACGGTTTTCTGGCTGTTTTGAGTTCTTTTTGGGTTTTGATCCTCGCCCTTTGGCGTTGTATATTATTATTGCTTGCGTGGTTGTGACCGTCGTTTGACGAAGAGCTAGCTCCCGCTTGGGGATGCCTTTTATCATTTTATATATATTATTCTTGTTGTACCCCGTTCGGGGCCAGTTTTTACAAAGGAAACTCTGCCGAAATTTTCAGGAAAGGTTACACATTTTAAAAATACATATTCGGCTTAGTTATTTAAAAACTTGGATTTTCAAAACACGATTCCTTTACTTCTTAAAACCAGTTTTCCTTATTTACTCTTTAAATGGTTTTAGATTTCTGGGCTTTTGGTTTACTTGGATCAGATGGGTCCTATAGACTTCATATGGTTCAAGGGCCAGTCACGTGCTCTTTCGGGTCGTGACATGGATGATGGCCAGATGCCAGATATCTAAGTTGGACTCCACACACTTCAGCAAATTATGGAATTTCCTGGGTGCTCCTGAAGTGGTAAAACCCATAAGGAGCAAGTAGATGTTTCAAGATCAGTGCAGGTGGAAAGGTAGTAACCTAATAAGACTAGACTTATAGTACAAGGTTTTCATCAAATACCCGCAGAAAATTGTGATGAAAATTTTTCTTCAATGTCTGTGCTGAAGTCCATACGGATATTACTTGTCACTGCTGCTTTTCATGACTATGAGATCTGACAGATGGATGACTATAACGACATTCTAAACGGGAATTTAGAAGTGCACGTGTATATGACTCTGCTAGAGGGTTGTCGTAGTCAGTGGAAGCAGTGGAAGGTGTGCAAGTTGCTTATGTCTATTCATAGACTAAAACGGGCATAGCGGAGATGGATCATCTGTTTTGATGTGAAAGTCAAGAGGTTTGACTTCATCAAAAGAACAAATGAACCAAGTAAGAAAGTTGTAGGGAGTATTGTCATGGGATTTGGATGATATACTCCAGATAGGAAGTGATGTTCTTAAACTACAATCGGTCAAATTTTGGTTGTCACAGAAATTTCTCTACATAGGATCCGGATAATATATCAGAGATTTTGGTGACTAGATCTATATCGATAGATCTAGATTTGGGAAGTGTCCCAATTTGGGTATTTGGACACCATTCTAAAGAATTTTAGAATGGAGGACTCCCGACGTAGTGGTGTACCCGTAAGTGGTGGAGTCATTGATCAGTCAAAAATATTACATTTTTAACTCATCAATTTCCCTACTCTTTACAATTATCTAAAGGTGTTCGCTATGAATATAGCACATATTAGCAATTTGTCTGCAAAATACCAAATAACATGTGTTACACATTATAACCAGCATTTTGAGGGAAATTGAGTGTTTATTATTGCAAGCATGATCTTTATATATCGCAACACTTGTCTCGAGATTGTGTGCAGGAAATTTCAGGAAAAAGAACCGGAACAGCTAAAAGTGCTGATAAAATATGCTAAGTCCAAGACTTGAAATCTGGCAGTGAACAAGAAAGTATAAAAAGATTCCAGACATAAAATAAGGCCCTATGGATCAGCACAAAATCAGCACAGAATTTTCATGCACCAAGCCCTCTAAACGGCCGCGGATCCGCGGCCGAATTGGCTGATCCGCCGCGGACCCGCGGCCGCGTTAAATCTGTTAGTTGTATGTATGCCCTAGAGGCCAGTATTGTACAGATGATGTATATTATATTGGATGCTTGAACATATATAGAGATGACTTTCTTGCTCGATATGATAGTATGCTATCTGGTTGCTTTTTATCTTAACATGTATACTAGCCTCTTTAAACTGTCTTATAGTTACATGTTGGTAAAGCCCTTAGGATGTGTACTTGACTACCTGGACTATGATGCGGATCATACTAGTGGGGACATGGTAGTCCATAAGTACATCCTTCAAGGTCCCTAGTCGTGGGTGTATCGAGACGGGGCATCGATATACCAGTGTAGACTAGCGTATACGCTTCTCGACCCATGAGATGGGAGATGGATGATCCCATATCCATTGGTGTTTGACATCAGAGATGGTATACGGGTGCTCAGTGGAGACTGGATACACTGGACGGACTCGCTGAGAACTCCCAAATGGTATTATACCTCACGTCAGATGGTAGTTCTCAGGTGACACTTGTACAGGTTCGTCTGTAGACCCGAGATCGTCATAGAGTTATGTGTGATTCCAACTGTGCTTTGATCTCCACCTTACCACGTCCATGAGGGGGTGCAAAACGGTGGTTTTTGGGTACAGTCCCGAGTCACATGGAGGCAATGAGCGATAGGAGGGGTTTCGTCTCTCCCGGTATTGGGGGTTGATGTTGTACTGTGCTCGATTGGCCGTAACAGGGAAGTCCCTGGCCAGGGCTGATTCAGAGAATTGCTGGTAAGTGTTACCAGTAGTTTCTCGACCCGTTATGAGCCTCACATTGGCATGACTTATCGGTTATTGGGGTCTGACGTTTACCATCCCTAAACTTGATATGCGGCATATCAGAGGAGGAGACCGGACTGTACGGGAAGTGTTGCCGGTTGGCTCGACGGGAGTTGTAGCAGGTTCGCTTGTTCTCTTCTGATCGCTCAATACCCGGGTGGCCGTTACGTTTAGCTGACCGCTTGCGGCTTGGGGGTGCTTGATATGATCATCACCCACTGCCGGCGTATTGACGAGTCTCAGAGTCGCACAATGGAGTTTCCTAGTCCAGGCGAAACGTTGTGGTGCGCGTATGCGATATGCGCATGGACCCGATTAAAATGCGTGTATAGGATACCGTATATTGATCGGGCTGCTTGCTTTTGGTTAGGGTCGTATGTGATATGGCAGGATTGATAAATCAAGTGTTGATTTATCATTTAACCATTAGTTTCTCACTAGAAATCCTTTCTTGTGTTGGATGGATGTATGCATGCATGTATGTTTTTCTTTCTTTCTAGTTTCATGCACATATGGATGTGTATACATACATACATACATACATCATCTATCATGGTTGCTTATATAAAGAAAATGGTGGCAATATAAGACTCACACCATGGTTTTATTTATATATATTATTATTGAATTTGATTTAAAACAAAAGAAAAGGAAAGGATAATTCATGGAAACTTTTTACACTCTTCTTGACCTAACCATGCTCACCCACCATTTAACCATGGATTACTTTTCCTTTTGGGTTTTAACTCAAGTTCAATAATGTTTAAACCATGGTTTGAGATGAGAATAAGAAAATATATATTGATATATTTTCTTTTTCCTTTGACAAGAGAGTCATTCTTTTTACTCTTGAAAAATATAGCCATCATCTTCTTCTTCCTCTCTCATTTTGCTCTCTAGATTTTTGTAGTGAGCAATATACTCATCAAGTTAGGATTTTGAAGTGAGAAAGAGAACCACAACACCATTCTACACAAGTCTAGCCCACTTGTTTGGAGTGTTAGCTTGATTTCGTTCACTTGATCGGATAAAGTTGCAAGCTTGGACAAAGCGGACTCCGGGTGGATCATCGGTGACATCAAGGAGTTCAAGCGGAGCTTTTCAAACCCCAAGTAGCCGAGGAGTCTAGCATAGGGAGCTACAAAGATTGTACTCTCTAAACCCTAGCTTTCCTTTCATATGATGATGTGAAAAATTTGAAACCCTAATTGATTCTAGGAACGATTCTTTGTTCGTTAACTTAGCACCCAAAAGACTCCACTTTTGGTTCATGTGATGCTTCCAAACCCTTCATGTGGTGCTAGGCTAACCCAACATTGGTATCAGAGCCGACCTAGAACGTTAGGCGACACTTTAACGAAGTTAAAACTTCGATCGAACCGGAAAATACGGTTTTTTGGTGCTCTCTGGACTTTTTTCAAAATCTGGTTATTTTCAGAATTAAAAATACGTAAAAAATTCAGCAGGAAAATATAAGAATTACGGTGTAAAAATTATGCAATGATCAGTGAACCTTGCCGCAGAAACGCGGCCTAAGATTGCTTAGGCCGCGTTTCCGCGGCCGTACAAATCGATCACTGCATAAAATTTATACTGTAATGTTGTGTTCTGCTTGTATATTTTTTAGAGTATTTTTAATTTGTATTTACTGCTGAAAAATTCTGGAGATGGTTTTGGACTTGTCGATTCGATCGGAATTTTCATTTTGTTGCTTTTCCGGATAAATTTAGAAAGTATTGAAGTGTTTGAACGAGTATCATTTGCTCACTTTTCACGGGGTTTAAATCCTTCGGAGGTTCGTGCAAGTTTTGTGGTGGTCCCTCTAGAAGACAACAAACCTTAACTCGATTATGTGACCGTCTTGACCTGCCCTTTGAACCTTAGGGTTTGGGGCAGTACGGCGTGCCACATGTGAGGCGTTGGCTTGACCCTTCTACGGCTGGACCGCTACTACTGTGTCACACTCCAAGTTTTTGAACTTCGCTCAAGTGTTGAGCTTTAGTGAATCTTGGGTATTTGATCGGTCGTTTGAAAACTTTAATACTATCTAATTATCTGAAATGTGATGCAATATGTAGAATTCATATTATAAGACATGAAATACGAGGTATGTGATATTTCGCATTTACGATGTCTAAGAAGAATGTGGATTCCAGATATTGCAGTTTTCACTTTTTTTTCTGTGACCGTAAGTGTAGTATGTAGAGGTATCGCCGATTGTCGTTGCTATACGTTGACGACAATCGGTGTATGCATACTTACTTACGTTGATGATATGTGATATTATGTGTTGCTGAGATATGTTGTGCAGGATTGTCGCGATTGAATAGCCGGGTTTTTTTTTATGTGAGATGAGAGTTTTATATTTTCATTCATGTAAATTCAAATGTAATGTAATATTCTTTTATTCGGGGCACTTCCGGGTTGAGGTCGATGCCACCTGTGTTGTATATTATTTACTTTTCCGCATTAGGATGGACCCAAGGAGGGGAGCACAGGTGACCGTGTTCTGGGGTTCAGTGGGAGGCCATCTCGAGGAGTCGAGACCGGGTCTCCTAAACTCCAGAATTGGTAAGGTCGCTTGTCGCTCTCGTAGTGGTCCAGGGTGTGGGCTTGGCTATTCATCGCGACTGTGGAATCCGTATTTTCTATTATTGGCTAAATACTAAATACGGACGTCCTAGTATATCCCACATTATATCTATGTTTCTGCTGTGATATCTGTGATGTGATCATTAGATATGTTCTGTGATGGATATAGTATATAGTATATATTATATATTATATAGGCGTTACTTATGTTTTACACCCGCGCTAGCCCTGCCCTGCTCTGCCGTTAGTTACCTAACCTAACGGTGCATACGGGGACATCGAGGCGAATGCGGTTGGCATAAGTGTACGTCGTATTTATCTGTGATGTTTAGGTGACTTAAATGATGGGACTTCATTAATGTGATTAATGAAAGAAAAGAAACCTAAAAGATGTTGCAGAATCAAATTTTCAAATAAAAGGGTAGCTACAGTCTTGCTTTGCATAGCGGTATATATGATATACCCTGCACCTTATTCGATGGGGAAAGAGCCGAGATCCCTTCACCGGGAGTGACCTCTTTAGCAAAACTGGCAGATGCTACAACACTCGGTTTGACTTTTGACTGCTTTTGGAGTTTTGCTTTGCACAATGATATATATGATATGTCCTGCACCTTATTCGATGAGGAAAGAGCCGAGATCCCTTCACCGGGAGTGACCTCTTTAGCAAAACTAATGAAAGCCTCAAAATGATTCCATTTCAAAACATCACTTGATTCTACAACGATATCAAGTTCATTAATCAATAGGTTTTCAGAAAAACCTGTCGTAGCCCTCCGTCATTTCAGATAAGAACTGTTTAGTATTCGTGCTGCGTTTGCTGGCCTTTGTCAAGGCGTAGTGTGCGGTATCTGAATAGTGCTTATCTGCTTATGCATGTGATGCGGATTGTTTTAGGGTAGTCGTACGACCTTGTTGGCCTTTGTCAAGGGTCGTGCGGGTGGGTTTGTTTCAATCAAGAAATGACGGGTTGAACTTAACTAGCATCCTATGATTTGTTGGCCTTTGTCAAGGTTATAGGACGCTAGGGGCAAAATATTATCGGGAATTTCAAGTGTTGAAATTTGCAATGAGATTGCATGCCTTCTATGAGATAGTTGGATCCCGATACCCACTGCGAGTAAGAGTTACTCCTGGGAGAGTTTTACACATTACAATTAGCCGATCAAGTAGGTGTCTAGAAAGGTGTCAACGGGGTTACGCCTCTGGGAAAACGAGGTTTACTTTAATTAGGTCCGTGCGAAAGCACGGGGAACCTCCCTCAAAGTACTGACACTGGCCTGGCTGAAAGATCGGCGAAGTTGTAGGGTGTAATTAATCCCGGCTAGTCTTTCCTTTTAGGGTTTGAAGGAAGATTTAATAAAAACCAGTGGGAGCCATCCTGATTAGATAAGATAATAACCAATCTGATCTTGCAAGAGCATACGTTAAAGTGTCTTCTTCTCTCTCTCTCCAAGTAGCGACCATGTCATGCCCTAATCAAGATAATAATATGGATGTATTGACCGAACCCACATGTTATATTATGCTGGGGAACGTTGGTTCCGTTCTTTCTTATAAGAGTTATAGGACTGAACAGGACATAGGGGAATACCAGGATTCCCATGCCACCCGAATGAAGAAAGTACATGATGATGCATTTTCTTCAGGTGTGTTCGTTACAGAGAACTGTTTCTCCATTTGCCCTACATCCTGGGTATTAGATACCGGGTCAGGATCCCATATATGTAATCAGTTACATGGGCTTAGAAAAAGTAGAGAACTTGGAGAAGGTGATAAAGACAAAAGAGTTGGAAATGGTGCAATTGTTGCAGCTAAGACTGTCGGGGAATATCACCTTGTATTACTGACTGGTAATACATTGGTTCTGAACGAATGCTATTACATGCCGAACCTGATATGCAACATTATATCGGTTTCTTTGTTGAGTAAAGAGGGATATAATTTTGTATTACAGGATAATGTTATGAACATTTTCCGTAACCCAAAGTTGGTTGGATCAGGCACGTTGTGCAATGGCATTTATGTTCTAAATCAATCAACAGTTCTAAGTATAACAAACACACACAAGAGGAAGAGTTCAGACCTGAACGAATCTTTCTTATGGCATTGTAGACTGGGTCACATCAATGCGACACGACTAGCTAAGTTGCATAAGGATGGATATTTGAATCCGTTTGAATTTTTATCTTATGACACTTGCCAGTCATGACTCAAAGGCAAGATGACCAAAACTCCGTTTACGGGATACGGAGAAAGAGTTGCCGAACTCTTGGGACTGATATATAGTGATGTATGCGGTCCTATGTCTACACATGCCAGGGATGGTTCTTCGTACTTCATTACATTCACTGACGATCTCTCTAGATTCGGATATGTGTTCCTGATGAAACACAAATCAGAAGCTTTTGAGAAATTTAGAGAATTTAAACAAGAAGTCGAAAACCAAACCGGAAAAAGTATTAAAATCCTTCGATCTAATCGAGGAGGTGAATACTTGAGCAATGAATTCTTGGACTTCCTAAAAGAGAATGGGATTCTCTCTCAGCTGACTCCTCCATATACACCACAGCAGAACGGTGTATCGGAGCGGAGGAACCGCACCCTATTAGATATGGTGCACTCTATGATGAGCACAGCTGAGTTACCTATTTCCTTCTGGGGATATGCGCTGGAAACAGCAGCATACCTATTGAATCAAGTTCCAACTAAATTTGTACCTACCACACCATATGAGATATGGAGTGGGAAGAGACCATGTCTTAAACGAGTTAAGATATGGGGTTGCCCGGCCTATGTCAAGAGGAAAAATCCGGACAAACTCGAGGCGCGGTCAGTTCTATGCAAGTTTGTGGGATATCCCAAACATTCACATGGATATCTTTTCTACCATGCAGAGGAACCAAAAGTGTTTGTTTCTCGACATGCCACCTTTTTGGAAAAGGAATTTCTTGCAAAAGAAATTAGTGGCGATAAGGTAGAACTGGAAGAAATTCCGGCTACACAAACTCAAACTGAAGATTTAGTGGAACCAGAGGATTCAGTAGCTCCCAACGAACCTCAGCCTCTTCGCCGATCTAGTAAGGTTCCTCGCCAACCTGAGAGATACTACGGTTTTCTCATGGATGGTGGGAGCAAGGATTGCATCATGGAGGATGATGACCCAACTAGCTTCGAGCAGGCCATCACGAGTAGGGACTCAGTGAAATGGCTGGATGCTATGCGATCCGAAATGGAATCCATGTACACCAACAAAGTATGGACTTTGGAAGTTGCTCCTGAAGGGGTAAAACCCATTGGGAGTAAGTGGATCTTCAAGAAAAAACTTGGTGTAGATAGGAAAGTGGAGACTTTCAAAGCTAGACTTGTTGCAAAGGGTTTTTGTTAAAGACCAGGTGTGGACTATGACGAAACCTTTTCTCCAGTGGCTATGCTTAAATCCATCCGGATCATGCTTGCCATCGCTGCATATCATGACTACGAAATCTGGCAAATGGATGTTAAGACCGCCTTTCTAAACGGTGATTTAGAAGAGTGCGTGTACATGACTCAGCCAGAGGGCTTCGTAGATAGTGGGAGCAGCGGGAAGGTGTACAAGCTGCTTAAATCCATTTATGGATTAAAGCAAGCATCACGGAGTTGGAACATCTTCTTTGACGTCGTTATCAAAGAGTTTGATTTCGTCAAAAACGTAGATGAACCTTGTATCTACAAGAAGGTGGCAGAGAGTAAGGTTGCCTTCCTCGTATTGTACGTGGACGACATACTCTTGATAGGAAATGACATTCCTATGCTGCAATCGGTCAAGCTCTTCTTATCACAAAGATTCTTAATGAAAGATCTTGGTGATGCCTCCTGCATATTGGGAATCAGGATCTATAGAGATAGATCCAAACGGATATTGGGATTGTCCCAATCCAGGTACATTGACACCATACTAAAGAGGTTTAGTATGGAAGAATCTAAGCGTGGGAACTTACCCACGATCTCTGGAGTCACTCTCTCCAAAGAGATGTCTCCCAAGACTGATTTGGAGAGAGCTCGCATGCAAGGGATACCCTATGCTTCGGCTGTAGGCTCTATCATGTATGCGATGCTATGTACCAGACCCGATGTAGCATACTCACTAAGTGTAGTGAGCAGGTATCAAGCTGATCCTAGAGAAAGTCACTGGACGGCTGTGAAAAGCATTCTCAAGTACTTACGAAGGACTAAAGAGATGCTCTTGGTGTATGGTAATGGAGAACTCCAAATGGAGTCCTTTACCGATTCAAGCTTCCAGAGTGATAAGGACGACTCTAAGTCGCAGTCGGGATTTGTCTTTACCCTTTACGGAGGGGCGGTTAGCTGGAAGAGTTCCAATCAGGAAACCGTGGCAGACTCGATGATGGAGGCTGAATATATCGCTGCCAACGATGCTGCCAAAGAGGCTGTCTGGATCAAGAAGTTCATTACTGAACTTGGAGTGGTTCCATCCATTGAGCATCCAATACCTTTGTATTGTGATAACAATGGAGCGGTGGATTTGGCCAAGGAACCCAGGTCCCATCAGCGATCCAGGCATATTCTGAGGCGGTATCACCAGATTCGGGAGATAGTTGATCGCCGGGAGATCGAGGTCAGGAGGGTTGACACGAAGAATAACACAGCGGATCCACTCACAAAGGCCATTCCCCAGACACAGTTTGAGAGACTCTTCGGGATGCTCGGTATGCGATACTACAGCAGCTGGCCCTAGTGCAAGTGGGAGATTGTTAGTTGTATGTATGCCCTAGAGGCCAGTATTGTACAGATGATGTATATTATATTGGTGTTAGTGTTTATGCCCTAGAAGGCCATAACTGTATCATACTAGTTTGTATATTACTTAATGGAAGCTTGGGATATTCACATGTATATAACAGTCTTGCTAAACATGGTAGTATGCTACTTGGTTTTTCTATCTTAATATGTGAGTATACGTATTGATAGAGCTCTAAGGATCTTGCTTGACTACCAGCGTTGTGATGGCAGTCACACTAGTGGGGGCTGGGTAGTCTACAAGCACATCCTTATTCAGGTCCCTAGTCGTTGGATTATCGAGACAGGGCATCGATACTCCGGAGTAGACTAGTGTGTACGCTTCTCATTCCAGTTGGGGAGATGGTCTGTCCCACAGCCGTCAGTACGTCGTACTGGAGATAGTATGCAGGTGCTCGTTGGGTTACGGGTACACCGGACAGGACTCACAGGGAACTGTTGCTTGGTTTTATACCAGTCGTCAGTGAACAGTTCCCAGGTGACATGAGTACAGCATAGTCCGCAGACTTGACACTGCTACTTCGCCTCGAGTGTGTCCCACTGTTCTTAGATTGCTACCCTACCACGGCTCAAAGGAGTCGTGCAAACAGGTAGCAGTTGGGTGCAGTCCCGAGCACTTGGAGGCAGTGGCGGTTAGACAGGATTCGTCTCTCCCGGTATTGGGGGTTGATATCGCGCTGTGTCAGAGAGCCATTACGCAAAGTCCCTGGCCAGGGCAAGCGAGATTTGCTGGTAGGTTCCAGTAGTTTCTCAGGGTGTAATGGGCTTCGCTCCGACACGACTTATACCGCTATTAGGGGACTGACGCTTGCCGCCCCCGAGGCCCGATATGCGATAGTCTTAGACGAACGGACCGGACTGTACGGAGATTGTCACATCAGACTCAGTAGGAGTTCGGATGGGTTTCCTCATCGTCCTTCTTATCGACATCTACCTGGGGACCGTTACGTACAGCTAGTGCCGCTTGCGGTCTGTGGTTAAACCCACTGCCAGCGTAGTAGTCGAGTCTCTAGAGTCCCACACAGAGAGTTTCCCTACTCCAGGCGAAACGATATAGAGGTCGTATGGTTTTACGACAAGGGTTCGGACGCATACGTGTGTTTACGCACGTACGACTTTCGGACAGTTTTTACCAGTCGGTTTTGGTTTAAGCCAGTTACTGGTATCCGGTTATTGGATTTATACAGTCTAAAGTTTTTCCGTATTTTTGCGGAAAGGAGGGGCATTCTCGTAATTGCACGAGAAGCTTCTAGAAGATGGTGACTAAGGAGGTTTAGGTGGCATATACAATGAATGTGATTAGTGAGTCATATGGATGATTCATCCATGTCATTAATGCATCATAAATGCTTAATGACTCATGGATGTGAATCATCACTAGATATTATCAAGCATGGTTGTTAAATTCATTTCTTTTCTTTTCTTGATAAAAGAAATGCTTGATATATATTATCATAACTCATTCTTCTCACTTCATTATTATCTTCACCTTCTCTCTCCTCAAGCTCTCCCTCTTCAAACTCTAATCCTCCCCTCTCATGTGTTGAGTACAAGGATTAGTTAGACTAATTAAACCATAACCCTCACTCTATATCACCTAGCTTCTTTGATTAGCACTTAAAGAAGGTTAGTTGCCTCAAGTTTAGAGGCTGAGCTTGGAGTAAAGCTCTCGGGTGGATCGTCTACTACTTCGAGAAGGCCGAGGAGGAGGAGTTCGTAAAGATGAAGGACACGGTTCTTTAGGTATAATCCCCTTTCATAGTAGTTGTTAACAACTATGTTTGATGTTAGTTATCGTTTAGCTTCGATTCGTGCGGTTAGTCGATGTTTAAGCAAAGAACAAGATCGTTTTTCATATTTCCGCCTCCCCGCAAGTCGTGGGGTGTTGTACATCGACTTACAGTGGTATCAGAGCCTCGCTAAACAATAAATAACTTACTTGCAAATTTGTATGAATTTCGAACGAAAAAAAACGAAACCGGAAAACCCCGAAATCACAAGTTTCTGTCGAATTTTAAATGAAGTCCTAAAATTTTTCAGGGAGGTTCAGAAAGCTTAAAAAGACAGTAGAAGAACACCCAAGAAATTTAGGCCCCTGAATCGCCTAAAGCGCCGCGGAACCGCGGCGGATCGCACCGATCCGCCGCGCTTCCGCCGCCGAGTTGGCGATTCAGGAACCCAATTTTCCTGTGTTGCTTCTCTGTGATATTTGGTATTTTCTGGAATATTTTATTTTTGCTCAGGTTTCAGATTTACAGAGCAGTATTGGAGCAAAATTAAAAGTGTTTAATCGATCGAAATTATACAGTATTTGCTTGTTGGATTATATCTGTGTTTGTATAATGTGTTCGTAAACCTCCCCTAACTGCTAGTATGTCGGTTGGCAGGGGGTTGCACATTTCTGTAATGTTTTTTACTGTTTGTGGATATGAACTGTGTTGGACTGTTGTGATGATTAGCCGGGGTTATGTGATGGGTTATTATTTAATTCATTTGATGTAATTGTAATTTGTTGTAATATTATTTTGCGGGGCACATCCAGGTTGCGGTTGTAGCTACCGTTGTATTATTTCATTTTACTGTTTTTGCTCCTAGGACAGACCCAAGGTGGGGTGCACAAACTGCCGGGCGGGTAGTTTGCCGTACCCGTTGGGGTCTTGGGTGGGGTAATGGCTATTCATCACAACTGTGTAATCCGTCTTTTGTTGTAGGCTCAAAACAAACACGGATTGCTTGCAAATCCAATAAAGTTCATCTGTGATCTGGAATGCCTATTATTGCGTCTGACGAATGTACAATATCTATATATGATAGCTATTTAGACGTCACTTATGTTTTACACCCGCGCTAGCCCAGCCCCCGCTCTGTCGTTAGTTAAGTAACCTAACGGGTGATGACGGGACCCCGTGGCGAATGCGGATGGCATAAGAGGACGTTGTATTTTCGTTGTTTTCCGCAATGATAGGTTAATGATGGGACGCATTATTTATAATGCAAAGAAAATAAACCAAAAGTTTAATCGTTGGAACAATTTAAATGAAACCACTCGGTTAATTTTAAAAACCAGATATTTTTAAATGCGGAGCTTTAACCACTCCTTTTAAAAGTTATCAGGTTCCTTCGGTTATATCAAGTTCACTACGTTCACGGTTTCGGCAAAACCATTCGTAGCCCTCCGTCATTTCATTTGGGTATTCAGTAGTATTCAAGCTATGCATTTTGGCCGAAGTCAAGGCATAGTGTTTGGTAGCTGCTGGGTTTTCATTTGTTGCATAAGATTGAGTTAGTTTGGGATAGTCGTATTATCATTTGACTAAAGTCAGGGGTATATACGGATGGGTTCAAATTGACAAGATAATGACGGGTAGAACTTGACATGTGACTTATAACATTTTGACCAAAGCCAAGGTCATAAGAGCATGGGGCAAAAATATATATCGGGAATTTCTAAAGAAACTGAAATTTGCAAAGAGTTGCATACCATTTGGAGTTTGATGAATGTTGGTAGGATTCCTTCAACATTATCATACAATGATATTTGGATCCCGATCCTACTGTGAGTATATGCTACTTATCAGGATATTCGTCACTTAACGATCAATGCTATAAACCAAGTAGGTGTCAAGAAAGGTGTCAGCGGGGTTACGCCCCTAGAGAAAAGAGGTTATTTAATTAAGGAACTTCGCGAAAGCGTTGGAAAACCTCCCTCGAAGTATCGACACTGGCCTGGCTGAACGGTTAAGAAAGTATTGTACGGTGAGAATAATCCTGACTAATTCTTCTTTTATGGTTTGAGGAAGGATTCAAGAAACAGTGGGAGCCATCCAGTTTAGATAAACTAAAAACCACTCTAAACTTGCAAGAGCATCATGCTAAAGAGTTTTCTTCTCTCTCTCCTAATTGCAGCGACCGTGAAAATGACTGGACTTAAGTTACTTTTAGAGAAAAATATACTGACAGGGCCAAACTATAAAGATTGGCTGCGGAATGTCAAAATGGCTTTGACCTATGACAAACTGGGGTACGTCCTCACCGCTACGGCACCTGCTGTCCCTGGTCCCAAATCCTGCAATGCTGATAAGGAAATCAGCAAAACCGGGGATTTAGATTGCGCGAAAGCCAAGTGCATCGTGCTTGCCTCAATGAACAATGAACATCAGAGGAGGCACGAGGATATGAACCTAGATGGCATATTTCTCCATACAAAGGAACTTTATGGAGAGCAATCTCGTATAGCAAGATACGAGACCTCTAAGAACTTGTTTCGAGCGAGGTTGGCTGTCGGGTCATCGGTAGGAGAACATGTCCTAAAGATGATCGGCTATATTGAAGAGCTCGCAGACCTTGGGACGACTTTGGATAATGAGCTCTATACAGACCTTATTCTCCATTCCCTTCCTCACACCTACGCCCAGTTTATCCTGAACTTCAACCTTCAAAGAAAAGAAGTTGAACTTCCGGAACTCCTGAACATGTTAAGGAGTGCAGAGGGCACCTTGCAGAAAGCAAGGGAAACACCCGCTATGTTTGTTAGCGGTGCATCTTCTTCCGGGTCCAAGGCTAAGGCCAAAGGAAGGAAGAAGAAGGCCGCCACCAAACCTAGAGGAGGTGTTAGTAAGGTGGGAGGGAAGGGAAAGAAAAAGTTTGCGGTACTGGTAGTTGGCCAAGATGAGTGCTTCCATTGTCACAGGAAAGGGCATTGGAAGAAGGATTGCAAGGCGTGGAACGCCAAGAACCAGGAACCGAAGCAAGCTGTGGCTTCGACTTCAGGTGTGTTTGTAATTGAGAATTGTCTGTCGATCAACTCTACTTCCTGGGTATTGGATACCGGATCAGGATCTCATATTTGCAATTCATTGCAGGCACTGAGAAACCGTAGAGTGCTGAAGGAAGGTGATATGACCCTAAAGGTTGCTAACGGAGCTAGCGTGGGAGCTGCGTCCGTCGGGGATTATCACCTAGGATTGACGAGTGGACACATTTTGGTTTTACATAACTGTTATTTTGTACCAAGCTTAACGTGTAATATCATATCAGTTTCCTTGTTATCAAATAAAGGTTATGATTTCACGTTTGTAAGAGATGTTGTTAACATCCACCTTAATCATGGTTTGATTGGGTCCGGTACACTAAATAACGGTATATATGTTTTAAACCAACTCCAAATTTTCAACGTCCAGAACACACTTAAAAGAAAGTCTCCAGATTTAAATAAAGCTTTCTTATGGCATTGTAGACTGGGTCACATCAATGAGAGAAGGTTGACTAAGTTGCATAGAGGAGGATATTTGGACTCGTTCGAATATCAAACTTATGACACTTGTCAATCTTGTCTCAAAGGAAAGATGACAAAGACTCCATTTACTGGACAAGGAGTAAGAGCGAGCGAGCTCTTAGAACTCATACACAGCGATGTATGCGGTCCAATATCTACACATGCAAGAGGTGGTTTTTCCTATTTCATTACTTTCATGGATGATTACTCAAGGTACGGATTCATTTATCTGATAAAACATAAATCCGAGACTTTTGAGAAATTCCAAGAGTATAAGAATGAAGTAGAAAACCAAACCGGCAAAAATATCAAGACACTTAGATCTGATCGAGGTGGTGAATACTTGAGTGCCGAGTTCCTAGGTTACCTAAAAGAGAAAGGAATTCTCTCTCAGCTTACTCCTCCATACACTCCACAGCATAATGGTGTATCGGAGAGACGGAATCGAACCCTATTGGATATGGTACGATCCATGATGAGTAATGCTGAGTTACCGCGATCTTTTTGGGGTTATGCGCTAGAATCAGCGGCATATCTTTTGAACAGGGCTCCTACCAAGACTGTGCCTACCACTCCATATCAGATGTGGACTGGGAAGAAACCCCATCTTCAGCATATGAAGATTTAGGGATGTCCGGCTTTTGTTAAAAAGCAGCATGTGGACAAGCTTGAGGCACGATCAGTAAAATGTATGTTTGTGGGATATCCAAAGAACTCCAAGGGATATTATTTCTATTACGCAGAGGAACAAAAGGTTTTTGTTTCTCGTAATGCCCATTTTCTGGAACATCAGTTTTTAGAAAAGGAAATAAGTGGGAGCGAAATAGAACTGGAAGAAATTCCAGAACCACAAACTGCTACTGAAAGTTTGGTAGAACCGGAAGTTCAAGAAGAACAGGACATTCCCGCACCCCTCCGTAGGAGTAGTAGGCCGTCTCATCCGCCTGAGAGATACTACGGTTTTCTCATAGATGGGGATAGAGAGGATTGCATCATAGATGATGATAAGCCTACTGACTTCCAGCAGGCCATCCAGAGCGGCGACTCGGTACGATGGCTAGATGCAATGCGGACCGAAATGGAGTCCATGTACACTAACAAAGTATGGACTTTGGACTTTGCTCCAGATGGGGTAAAACCCATAGGATGCAAATGGATCTTCAAGAAAAAGATTGGTGTAGATGGGAAGGTGGAAACCTATAAGGCTAGACTTGTTGCAAAGGGTTTTCGTCAAAGACCTGGTTTGGACTATGACGAAACTTTTTCTCCAGTGTCTATGCTCAAATCCATTCGGGTCCTTCTTGCTATTGCTGCCTTCCATGATTATGAAATCTGGCAGATGGACGTAAAGATGGCTTTTCTGAATGGAAATTTAGAAGAGTGCGTCTATATGGATCAGCCAGAGGGTTTCAATCAGAGTGGGAGCAGCGGGAAAGTATGCAAGCTGCTTAAGTCCATTTATGGACTAAAGCAGGCATCGCGGAGTTGGAACATCTGTTTTGATGAGACGGTCAAAGAATATGACTTTATTAAAAATCCAGATGAACCGTGCATATATAGTAAAGTTGTAGCCAGAAGTGTCGTATTCCTCGTCTTGTACGTGGATGACATTCTATTGATAGGAAATGACATTCCTATGCTACAATCTGTCAAAGGATTCTTGTCACACAGGTTCTCCATGAAAGACCTGGGCGATGCCTCTTACATTTTGGGGATCCGGATCTATCGTGATAGATCCAAGAGGATGTTGGGACTTTCGCAGTCCAGGTATATCGACACTGTACTGAAAAGATTCAGTATGGAAGATTCTAAGCGCGGTAATCTACCGGCTTGTCACGGAATCACCCTCTCCAAAGAGATGTCTCCCAAGGCTGATTTGGAAAGGGAACGCATGTCTATTATACCCTACGCTTCTGCGGTAGGCTCTATAATGTATGCGATGTTGTGCACCAGACCAGATGTAGCTTACGCACTGAGCGTGGTAAGCCGGTATCAGTCAGACCCAGGAGAGAAGCACTGGATAGCAGTAAAGAACATTCTCAAGTACCTGAGAAGGACTAAGGAGATGTTCTTGGTTTACGGCGGAAAAGACCTCAGGTTGGAGGCCTTTCCTGATTCCGGCTTTCAGAGTGATAAGGACGATTCCAAGTCCATGTCGGGTTATGTCTTTACCCTCAATGGAGGGGCGGTGTGCAGGAAGAGCTCCAAGTAGGACACCGTTGCTGACTCGACGATGGAAGCGGAGTATATAGCTGCTTGCGATGCCACAAAAGAAGCAGTCTAGATGAAGAAGTTCCTAACAGAACTTCAGGTGGTTCCTACCATAGTTGATCCAATACCTCTGTATTGCGACAACAACAGAGCTATAGCTTTAGCAAAGGAACTAAGGTCCCATCAGAAGTCCAGACACATCTTAAGGCGGTATCACCTGATCAGGGAGATCATTGATCGTCAGGAGATCGAGGTTCAGAGAGTTGCTTCTGAAGAGAACATTGCTGATCCATTCACAAAGGCCCTACCTCATATTCAGTTCGAGAGGCTACTCGAGATCATCGGTCTTCGATACGCCGGTACATGGCCCTAGTGCAACTGGGAGATTGTTAGTGTTTATGCCCTAGAAGGCCATTACTGTATCATACTAGTTTGTATATTACTTAATGGAAGCTTGGGATATTCACATGTATATAACAGTCTTGCTAAACATGGTAGTATGCTACTTGGTTTTTCTATCTTAATATGTGAGTATACGTATTGATAGAGCTCTAAGGATCTTGCTTGACTACCAGCGTTGTGATGGCAGTCACACTAGTGGGGGCTGGGTAGTCTGCAAGCACATCCTTATTCAGGTCCCTAGTCGTTGGATTATCGAGACAGGGCATCGATACTCCGGAGTAGACTAGTGTGTACGCTTCTCATCCCAGTTGGGGAGATGGTCTGTCCCACAGCCGTCAGTACGTCGTACTGGAGATAGTATGCAGGTGCTCGTTGGGTTACGGGTACACCGGACAGGACTCACAGGGAACTGTTGGTTGGTTTTATACCAGTCGTCAGTGAACAGTTCCCAGGTGACATGAGTACAGCATAGTCCGCAGACTTGACACTGCTACTTCGCCTCGAGTGTGTCCCACTGTTCTTAGATTGCTACCCTACCACGGCTCAAAGGAGTCGTGCAAACAGGTAGCAGTTGGGTGCAGTCCCGAGCACTTGGAGGCAGTGGCGATTAGACAGGATTCGTCTCTCCCGGTATTGGGGGTTGATATCGCGCTGTGTCAGAGAGCCATTACGCAAAGTCCCTGGCCAGGGCAAGCGAGATTTGCTGGTAGGTTCCAGTAGTTTCTCAGGGTGTAATGGGCTTCGCTCCGACACGACTTATACCGCTATTAGGGGACTGACGCTTGCCGCCCCCTAGGCCCGATATGCGATAGTCTTAGACGAACGGACCGGGCTGTACGGAGATTGTCACATCAGACTCAGTAGGAGTTCGGATGGGTTTCCTCATCGGCCTTCTTATCGACATCTACCTGGGGACCGTTACGTACAGCTAGTGCCGCTTGCGGTCTGTGGTTAAACCCACTGCCAGCGTAGTAGTCGAGTCTTTAGAGTCCAACACAGAGAGTTTCCCTACTCCAGGCGAAACGATATAGAGGTCGTATGGTTTTACGACAAGGGTTCGGACGCATACGTGTGTTTACGCACGTACGACTTTCGGACAGTTTTTACCAGTCGGCTTTGGTTTAAGCCAGTTACTGGTATCCGGTTATTGGATTTATACAGTCTAAAGTTTTTCCATATTTTTGCGGAAAGGAGGGGCATTCTCGTAATTGCGCGAGAAGCTTCTAGAAGATGGTGACTAAGGAGGTTTAGGTGGCATATACAATGAATGTGATTAGTCAGTCATATGGATGATTCATCCATGTCATTAATGCATCATAAATGCTTAATGACTCATGGATGTGAATCATCACTAGATATTATCAAGCATGGTTGTTAAATTCATTTCTTTTCTTTTCTTGATAAAAGAAATGCTTGATATATATTATCATAACTTATTCTTCTCACTTCATTATTATCTTCACCTTCTCTCTCCTCAAGCTCTCCCTCTTCAAACTCTAATCCTCCCCTCTCATGTGTTGAGTACAAGGATTAGTTAGACTAATTAAACCATAACCCTCACTCTATATCACCTAGCTTCTTTGATTAGCACATAAAGAAGGTTAGTTGCCTCAAGTTTAAAGGCTAAGCTTAGAGTAAAGCTCTCGGGTGGATCGTCTACTACTTCGAGAAGGCCGAGGAGGAGGAGGAGTTCCTAAAGACGAAGGACACGGTTCTTTAGGTATAATCCCCTTTCATAGTAGTTGTTAACAACTATGTTTGATGTTAGTTATCGTTTAGCTTCGATTCGTGCGGTTAGTCGATGTTTAAGCAAAGAACAAGATCGTTTTTCATATTTCCGCCTCCCCGCAAGTCGTGGGGTGTTGTACGTCGACTTACAATTGGATGCTTGGACATATATAGAGATGACTTTCTTGCTCGATACGATAGTATGCTATCTGGTTGCTCTTTATCTTAACATGTATACTAGTCTCTTTAAACTGTCTTATAGTTACATGTTGGTAAAGCCCTTAGGATGTGTACTTGACTACCTGGACTATGATGCGGATCATACTAGTGGGGACATGGTAGTCCATAAGTACATCCTTCAAGGTCCCTAGTCATGGGTGTATCGAGACGGGGCATCGATATACCAGTGTAGACTAGCATATACGCTTCTCGACCCATGAGATGGGCGATGGATGATCACATATCCATTGGTGTTTGACATCAGAGATGGTATACGGGTGCTCAGTGGAGACTGGGTACACTGGACGGACTCGCCGAGAACTCCCAGATTGTATTATACCTCACGTCAGATGGCAGTTCTCAGGTGACACTTGTACAGGTTAGTCTGTAGACCCGAGATCGCCATAGAGTCTTGTGTGATTCCTACTGTGCTTTGATCTCCACCTTACCACGTCCTTGAGGGCGTGCAAAACCGTGGATTTTGGGTACAGTACCGAGTCACATGGAGGCAATGAGCGATAGGAGGGGTTTCGTCTCTCCCGGTATTGGGGGTTGATGTTGTACTATGCTCGATTGGCCGTAATAGGGAAGTCCCTGGCCAGGGCTGATTCAGAGATTTGCTGGTAAGTGTTACCAGTAGTTTCTCGACCCGTTATGAGCCTCACATCAGCACGACTTATCGGTTATTGGGGTCTGATGTTTACCACCCCTAAACTTGATATGCGACATATCAGACGAGGAGACCGGACTGTACGGGAAGTGTTGCCGGTTAGCTCGACGGGAGTTGTAGGAGGTTCGCTTGTTCTCTTCTGATCGCTCAATACCCGGGTGGCCGTTACGTTTAGCTGACCGCTTGCGGCTTGGGGGTGTTTGAAATGATCATCACCCACTGCCGGCGTATCGATGAGTCTCAGAGTCCCACAATGGAGTTTCCTAGTGTTGGAGATAGTGCCCTCAGAGTCAATTATTGGATCATAGGCACGTGATTGCAATGATTGAGGGAGGACCTGTCCCAGTAAAACAGTCTTACTCAAGATGATAGTATACTATCTGGTTTATCTTTATCATCGTGTACTGCTTTAGGTGACCTGACATGTCGCTATTACACGTTGATAGAGCCCCTAGGATTCTTGCTTGACCACCAGCAGTATGAGGGCGATCATATAAGTGGGAGCTGGGGTCTATAAGCACATCCTTAAAAGGTCCCTAGTCGTGGGAGTTTCGAGACAGGGCATCGATACTCCAGAGTAGACTAGTGTATACAGTAGAGACCCCGACGAGGGGCGGTGGCCGGTCTCACAAGCCACTGGTGTTAGTTGGTTCACCTAAGATGTATACAGGTGCTCATTGGGTTATGAGTACACCGGAAAGGACTCGCCGGGAACATGCTAGTTGGTCTTATACCTGACGTCAGATAGCAGTTCCCTGGTGACATGTGTACAGGTTAGTTCATCGACCTGGGGATCGTCATTTGTCTCGTGTGAGTTCCCACTGTACTTTGATTACTACCCTACCACGCTCAAAGGAGACGTGCAAACAGGTTTTAGTTGGGTACAGTCCCGAGCCACATGGAGGCAGTGAGCGGATCTTCAGGGGTTCGTCTCTCCCGGTATTGGGGGTGAGGTCGCGCTGTGTCTAGGAGAGAAATTACACGAAGCCCTCGGCCGAGGCAGGAGATTTACTGGTAGGTATTCCAGTAGTATCTCAGGGTGCTCTGGGCTACACTCCGACACGACTTGTACCGCTTTTGGGGGTCTGACTTTTACCAACCCCCTAGGCCCGCCATGCGATGCTCATAGACGAATGGACCGGACTGTACGGATATTGTCACTGACAGGCTCAGTAGGGTGTCAGGTTGAGTTCGCTCATCGACGTCCCTTTTGGTCAATAGCTGGTGGCCCGTCACGTATGGCTAATACCTCTGACGTGCTAGTGGTTAAATCCACAGCCATAGTATTGACGAGTCTTTAGAGTCCACCACACATTCAGTTACTCAAGCTTTCGGGCGAAAAGCTGCAGAGACCGTATGGAGATATGGCATGGTTCGATCAGATACGTGCGGTATTGCACGGATCAGGATCGGACGGTTAGTACTAGAGGCCGTATGGTTATATGGCAGGGTTCGATCAGATACGTGCGGTATTGCACGGATCAGGATCAAACGGATATTACTAGCCGGCTTTGGTTTAAGCCGGATCCTAGTATAGTACAGTGTAGATTTTTTCTCATTGCATTTGTATTTCGGTCGGAATATAGATGCGGGTGTGTATGCACAGTATCGGGGTTTTCCTGTAATTTATTACGGGACCAGTTTTCTGGAGTTGCCAATTTGCTTTCCGTTTCGGCCATTTTCATTTGTATCTTTCAATGGCCGAAGATTGGTGGAGGAGGGCTTATTTGCATTTGTGCAAATAAGCATTTGTGGAGGTGTTCTTTGCATTATTATTGTATCATGATGGTGCACCATCCATTGACTTGACTTTTTCCTTCATGATAGTTTTCATGATTGCTTGACTTTGTATATGATGATGGTTGTGTTGGAGTGTTGGTTTAGGCTAGTGATCATTACTTTGCATGATAGCCTTTTCTCTCTCTCTCTCCTTTGGATAATAGAATGAGACTCTCCCCCATTTTGACTCTCCCTTGTATTATTGTTCTTCTCTCTTGATTTTTGATTCACCCTACACCATGAGCATGGCCGGCCAAAGAGGAGAGAGGGGGCTGTCCCATTTTTTGGTGAGGGGTTTTTGTTCGTTTGTATTGCACAAAATCCATTTAGCTCCATCTCCAAAAACTACATTCCTCCACCATCTCAAAAGGCAACTCCATACAAACCCCAAATGAGATATAGATCTCTACACTATTCTACAGCAAATCTTGGGCACGTCGACTCGCCAGCTTCGTGCCCGAGTTGCCTCGGTATAGAGGTGGGAGCCCATAAAAGAAGCAGGCGACGTGGTGCCCTTCCGGCGACGAGGTGGAGACCGGAGCTTCCACGGGAGATCGGGACGACGACGAGAAGACCGGAGGACACGGATCACTCGGTATATCTCTCTTCCCATCTTGTAGTTAGTTAGGACTAGTTAATGGCCCGATCCGGGTTTTAGTGCGCGGTGGTGCCGGTTCAAGAAAATTTAAAGTTAACCATCGCTTCCGCATTTGGCCTCGGGATGGAGGCCGGGGCGCCGCCGTGCACTTACACCTAGTCCAGGCGAAACGTTGTGGTGCGCGTATGCGATATGCACATGGACCCGATTAAAATACGTGTATAGGATACCGTATATTGATCGGGCGGCTTGCTTTTGGTTAGGGTCTTATGTGATATGGCCGGATTGATAAATCAAGTGTTGATTTATCATTTAACCATTAGTTTCTCACTAGAAATCCTTTCTTGTGTTGGATGGATGTATGCATGCATGTATGTTTTTCTTTCTTTCTAGTTTCATGCACATATGGATGTGTATACATACATACATACAACATCTATCATGGTTGCTTATATAAAGAAAATGGTGGCAATATAAGACTCACACCATGGTTTTATTTATATATATTATTATTGAATTTGATTTAAAACAAAAGAAAAGGAAAGGATAATTCATGGAAGCTTTCTACACTCTTCTTGACCTAACAATGCTCACCCACCATTTAACCATGGATTACTTTTCCTTTTGGGTTTTAACTCAAGTTCAATAATGTTTAAACCATGGTTTGAGATGAGAACAAGAAAATATATATTGATATATTTTCTTTTTCCTTTGACAAGAGAGTCATTCTTTTTACTCTTGAAAAATATAGCCATCATCTTCTTCTTCCTCTCTCATTTTGCTCTCTAGATTTTTGTAGTGAGCAATATACTCATCAAGTTAGGATTTTGAAGTGAGAAAGAGAACCACAACACCATTCTACACAAGTCTAGCCCACTTGTTTGGAGTGTTAGCTTGATTTCGTTCACTTGATCGGATAAAGTTGCAAGCTTGGACAAAGCGGACTCCGGGTGGATCATCGGTGACATCGAGGAGTTCAAGCGGAGCTTTTTCAAACCTCAAGTAGCCGAGGAGTCTAGCGTAGGGAGCTACAAAGGTTGTACTCTCTAAACCCTAGCTTTCCTTTCATATGATGATGTGAAAAATTTGAAACCCTAATTGATTCTAGGAACGATTCTTTGTTCGTTAACATAGCACCCTAAAGACTCCACTTTTGGTTCATGTGATGCTTCCAAACCCTTCATGTGGTGCTAGGCTAACCCAACAAAATCATCAGTGGCAGACACTTTTTCGGGCTTCTCTTTAAATGGCAAACATTCTTCAGGACGCTTTAAAGTTCCTCGAATTCTGCACAAGCTTCTCTTCTAACAGCCAAGCTTCTTGTGCAAGCTTAACAACTACCTAGCTTCCTATGCAAGCTTCATAACAACCAAGCTTCTCAAGCAAGCTAGCTAACTACTTTAATCTAGAAGCTTCCTTCATAACTACCAAGCTTACAAGGGAAGCTAAACCTAGCTTAGCTTCTAAAGGAAACTAGATCAAGCTTCTAGGGGAAGCTAAAGGAGAAGACTATAAAAGGGGACCCAAGGCTTCATTACAAAGGTTGTTCATCATTTGAGGGTAAAATTCTAGTGAGATCCAAATCAAAATCCACACAAATTGAGTGACACAATTTGATCCAAATCAAGATCATCGAGTACCAATTCAAGCAAGCATTCAACAAGCATTTTTGAAGCAACGCCGATTTTCATCCGAGCAAGTGATCCACGACGATCCGCGACTCAAGAAGACGATGCGAAGCTAGTTTGACGATCGAGTTCTCTCCTCAATTCTTGTAGTCTTTGAGCGTATTGTAACGAAACATCGAATAATAAAAGGTGAAAATTCTTGATCTTGCTTTTCTTTACATTTGAGTATTATGAAGAGTTATCAATTCTTGAATGTTTTCTTTCTCATGATATTTGAGTGAAAACTCCGCTAGTGGAGGAATTGAGAAAATAGGTAGATGATGATGATTAAATTCTTGAACGATTCTTAAATCTTATGAGTTTTGTAAACTTTAGGAAATTGAATCATCGACAACCTAATTTGAGCGAGATGCTTTCTTGAATGTTTTCGCTCCAAATTAGAGATCAACGATCGATGATTGAATTTCCTAGAGGCTAGAATTTGAATGCTAATCAACAAAAGGATAAGGGATGATGATGGAGAAACCCTAGTTTCTTCAAGAGATCCCTAAACCTCGTTGATCGTCATCGATCTAGCAACAAATCATCAATAGATAAGAATTTGTAATCATAATTCTTCATCATCACTATCGATTGGATCGATTCCTACGAGCCTCTTTACAAATCTTGATAATTCATTTGATTTGGATATCATCTTGAACTTTATTAATTCTTGATTTTAGATCTAGTTTTCGATTATTCTTGAAACTAAATTTCATAAATCTTGAATCAATTTTCTTTTACCTTTTAATTTTCAACTCAACTAAAACAAGATCGAGCAAATCACACTTTCTCAGTGGACGATCCATTCTCATTGACGAAACTACAATAGACACCGTCAATTAATTGCGGTATAAATTTCTTTGGTTGTGAAACATTCTAAACACGACATCGAAACTAGATCAATCAAATAGCGCCGTTGCCGGGGATAGTGTGCTAATTTATTCGTTTTTGTAATTTGAGTTGAAAAATTTATTATTCCATCAGTTTTTAGATCAAAATTCGTAACAAGCGCTTAACGATTTGTTGTGATTTGTTGTAAGTAGATCTGGAATCTATGGAGCAAGAGGAAAAAATTTCAGGACATATCAAAAAGTCCAGAGAGGAATTTGAAACATTTTCTAAAATTTTTGTGCAGGGAACTCTCTGAACTGCGACAGAACCGCGGTCTTTGGAGCCTTATCGCGGTGGAACCGTGGTGGGGTGAAGGCTTCAGTGCACCATTCTTCTTAGGTCCATTTCTGACTTTCTTAGCTCCTCCCTGCTCTGCTCCATTAACCAATTTCTACAGGTTTCTTTGCAAAAATTCGCAGCGCCGCAAAAAAAAATTATTGCATTTTTTATCTTTGTTGTTTGCATTTTTAATACGGAAATTAAGGGGCAAAGACCAAATTCAGATTAGGTGGGGAGTTCATTACCCTTCCTAAGCCCCAAAAATTACAAACTTGCATCCGCATCACCCTCATTAACTAAAAAATATCTAGACATGACTCTAAGGATCGTCGCGCTCACTTAGGACAGAAGGAGGTCGTGGGTAATCTTTTGCTTATCCGCATTTCTTTTATGGTGTCTAAGACAAGTGTGTCTAAGGCAAGTGGTTACTTAATTAGGCCCACTACTTACGTAGTGAAGAACCTCCCACTTACCTGGCACTTACCTATCCACAGGAGGGACAAAGAGGCAGTAGAGGATCTATCTTGCGACTTGTCTTCTGGAAGTCTAGGAGCGGTCTAGAGACTTGACCTAGGTGACCATTAGATCTAGGGTTGCTTATGCATTTTTGTCATTTGAATTTTTCAAAAATCCGTATTTTTCAAAACAAACACCAACTCATCTTTTCCTTAATTATCACTCAACACTGCCACTTGTGCTAAACCATTTAGTGCATGCTCGGCTGAACACGGGATTCTAGTGCCCGTCTTGTCCGCGTTCCTCTTATCGACTCCGAAGTCGGTATTTCTACGTCTACTTATTCTTTACCATCCACCACACCCACTTTGATGGACGGTTCTCCATCGAACTTCTTTAACACTACTCTGCCACCGTCCGCAGGTGCGCAGAATCCACCCCGCATATCTCTCCAAGAGAGATGTTATCCTATGCGAGGTCCTCTTTCGACCTGTCTTACCATTCCACCAGCCAATGGGGACAATTTTGAAATCAAACCTCAATACATCAATCTTCTACCCAAATATCATGGTCTCGAGTCTGAAGACGCACATGTCTTTATTACCAAATTTGAAAATGTATGCGCAATGATGGGTACTTCACAGCTTTCTGTGGATGCTATGCGTTTATGTCTTCTCCCATTTACTCTATGCGATATAGCCAAGAAGTGGCTTTATAACACAGCTGCACATTCTATTTCGAACTGGGATGAATTCGTCGCAGCTTTCTTTAAGAAATTATATCCCAATCATAAAACAGCTTGAGTCCGTAGCGAAATAAATCAATTTACCCAGCTTCCAAATGAACCATTCTTGAAGTGTTTTGAACACTTCAAGGATATGTTAGTTCAATGTCAAAATCTGTTAGTTATATGTATGCCCTAGAGGCCATTACTGTACATAGGATGTATATTGTAGTGGATGCTGGGACGTATATAGGGAGGACTTTCTTGCTCGACATGATAGTATGCTATCTGGTTGAACTTTACCTTAACGTGTATACTGATTGTCTCTCTGTTACATGTTGGTAAAGCCCTTAGGATCTGTACTTGACTACTTGGACTATGATGCGGATCATACTAGTGGGAACATGGTAGTCCATAAGTACATCCTTCAAAGTCCCTAGTCGTGGGTGTATCGAGACGGGGCATCGATATACCAGAGTAGACTAGCGTATACCTTCTCGACCCATACAGATGGGCGATGGATGATCCCATATCCATCGGTGTTTGACATCAGAGATGATATACGGGTGCTCAGTAGAGACTGGGTACACTGGACGGACTCGCCGAGAACTCCCAGATGGTATTATACCTCACGTCAGATGGCAGTTCTCTAGTGACACTGGTACAGAGTAGTCTGTTGACCCGAGATCGTTATAGAGTCTTGTGTGGTTCCCACTATGCTTTGATTACCATCTTACCACGTCCAAGAGGGCATGCAAAACGGTGGTTTTTGGGTACAGTCCCGAATCACATGGAGGCAATGAGCGATAGGAGGGGATTCGTCTCTCCCGGTATATGGAGTTGATGTTGCGCTGTGTACGATTGGCTATAACGGGAAATCCCTGGCCAGGGTTGCTGAGATTTACTGGTAAGTGTTACCAGTAGTTTCTTGAATTGTTATAGACCTCATATCGACACGACTTATCGAGCTATTGGGGTCTGACGTTTACCACCCCTAGGCGAGATATGCGACATATCAGACGATCAGACCGGACTGTACGGTAGTGTTACTGGTTGGATTCACTGGAGTGTGAGCGGGCTTGCTCGTCGATCTTCAGATCGCTCAATACCCGAGTGGCCGTTACGTTTAGCAGACCGCTTGCGGCTTGTGGATGTTTGATATGATCATCATCCGCTGCCGGCGTATTGACGAGTCTTTAGAGTCCTACACCGAGGTTTCCTGGCTCGAGCGAAACGAAATAGGAGCGCATATGAGATATGTGCGGGACCGAGAATAATGCGTGTATGTGATACCGTATTCTATTCTCGCGATAATGTGTCGAATGGTTGTATGCGATATAACCTAGTTATCGAATCGAGGATTGATTCGATAAGCCGATACATTGGATACTAGTCGGTTATATGCGATATGACCGGATCGTTAAATCAAGTGTTGATTTAATGATTTAATGTATAATTATATATTTGATATATTACTTTACATTAACTAGTATTGGTTCACTTTAAATGGATTTTCTCACTCGGTTTGTGCACATTGTATATGTGATATACTTTTGTACACATGATTGTATCATGTTTGATGATACATGTTTCCTTGGTTAAGTGTAAAGAATTAAACCATGGTTAAACATATAATTAGGGTTTTATTTTTCCATTACTTATTTATTCATTTATTTATTTGTTTATACATTTTGGAAAATAAATGGAAAAGAGAAAAGAATGGTGGCTTTTTTTGTTGTTTAGTTGAAGCTTCATGAAGCTTTGACTTTGTCCACCATTCTTATCTCATCCTTAACCCTAACCATTCCTTTAACCATGATTGATTCTCTACACATTACCATAGTTAACATTATGATAAGGTTTGATTATTCTTTTCTTTTTTGAATTAACTTATCATATCATTTCTTCTTCTTCTTCCTTGAACTCAAGAAGAAAACCTTGAGGTCATCAATGGTGATTGATGATAAAGAGTGAGAAATCCAATTCTAAAGTCTACCCACTTCCTATTTCTTCATCCTCTACCTCTTGCCAAGTAGTAGAGTGTGTTCTCTTCATAAGTTTTTGGACTTGATGAAGTTGGAGCTTGATTTAGCGATGCCTCGACGTAGATCATCTTCGGTATGGACATCGATGACCTAGCCCGTCCATTCTCCGATGAAGCCGACGCTAGAGCCCGGGACTTGTTATGGACAGCGAGGAGACTTCATTGCGGAGCTATGGAGGTGGAGAACCGGATCTACAAAGGTTGTATTTCCGTATCTCTTAGTTAAGTGTTAACTAGTTGTGTTTTCGCCTAGATATCTAGCCAACGATCCGTAGTCTAGGGTTTCTCGGCACCGTATTTTTTGAAATTGGCATGGTTGATGCCTTGTGAGACCTCACTAGTGTGCCTAGGAACCCTACAGTGGTATCAGAGCCTAGCTAGAACCTTAGGCGAAGTCTAGACGGAATTTGAAGTCCGATCGACCCGAAACCCAAACCCTTAACATGCTCTCTGGACATTTCTGTAAATTGTGGATTTTTTGGAATTAAAAATATGCAGAGAAATGTGCAGGAAATTCTAAGAAAAACTGGAGAAAACGAAAACCTAACTCAACAGTACGGCCGCGGAACCGCGGCGTTGACCCCCCTTTTGCGGCGGTTCCGCGGCCGTCTGTGATGATCAGGATGTGTGTTTTCTTCAGTTGTTTCTGTTGGTGTTTCTTGTGTGTTCTGGATGTTTTTAATATTTTTCTAGAGTTGTATTTTCTGGGATTATTTTGGGGATTCGGTGTTTCGATCGGAGTATCAAATTCTGTCTGTGTGGCTTTCCGGATAAATTTTAGAATATGTTAAAAAGTTCGACCGGATATAAATACCCAATTTTTCCCCTGTCGGGAAATTTCCAAGTGTTGGATTTTTCCGTAGTTTAACGACGTTCTAAGTAGTGCAAGTAACTCAATGGACCCTCTAGAAGACAACAAACCTTAACTCGATTATGTGACCGTCTTGAACTGCCCTTTGAACCTTCGGGTTTGGGGCAGTACGGCGTGCCACATGTGAGGCGTTGGCTTGACCCTTCTACGGCTGGACCGTCGGTACTGAGGCACGAACTGAATGTTGTTAGACTTATTTCATGTGTTGATCTGTATCGGGAAAACTTGGGTGTTCGAATGTTCAATCGGAAAGTTTAACATTTTTCTAATTATCTGGAATGGGATACAATAATTGGAATTCACAAGAAGTTATGAGATAACTGAATGAATGTTATAAACATAGCACTTTAGTCTCACTTGATCGGTTGCCACGGAATTTTGATGTGATCAAAAGTCCGTCGCAATCACGTAGCGTACGCGGATACTCGCCGATAAACTTAATAGACAGCCTCGCTCCATTGCCCCGACCAAGTGACTGTAGGAGAACCCCGTCGCCGAAAGCATCCGTTCGGGTGCTCGCGGCAGCGGTGTTCCGCCTTGGTGCACTTCGTCGACGGTATCGGGGGTGCGGCCGTCTACTAAAGTTTGCGACGAGCATTCGATCAGCATGTCGGGAATCTTGTTAATTACCCGACTTGAAATTGAAAAGAGTTTTCGATAATGAGACTAAAATGTGGGGTTTATAATTGTTAGGCATGTGATGTCTAAGAAATTCATTTGGTCAGGCATGCGATGTCTGAGGTGGTTGCGGATTCCAACTGTTGTAGTTTTACACTTTCTTTTCTGTGACCGTAAGTGTAATATGTGATATCGCCGGTTTCGTTGCTATATGTCAACGACAATTGGGATACGCATGTTTACTTACGTTGATGACATGTGATGTTATGTGTTGCTGGATATATTATATTGGATCGTCGTGTTTGAATAGCCGGGGGTTTTTATGTGAGATGAGTGTTTTTTCATTTTCATTCATGTAAAAACTTGTATGTAATATTCTTTTATTGGGGCACTTCCAGGTTGCGGAAGATGTCACCGTTTGTATATTATTTACTTTTCCGCACTAGGATAGACCCAAGGAGGGGAGCACAAGTAACCGGGTTCTGGAGTCCAGTGGGAGACCAACTCGAGGAGTCGAGTCCGGGTCTCCTAACTCTAGAATTGGTAGGGTTGCTTGCCGCTCTCGTAGGGGTCTAGGGGTGTGGGTTTGGCTATTCATCGCGACCGTGGAATCCGTGTTTTATACTGGCTCGTATTGAAAACACGGACATCCTAGTATATCCAATATTTCATATGATTCTTCTGCTGCGATATCTGTGATGTGATCATCTGATGTTCTCTGATAGATACATTATATAGTATATATGATATATTATATAGACGTTACTTATCTTTTACACCCGTGCTAGCCCTGCCCTGCTCTGCCGTTAGTTACCTAACCTAACGGTGCACGAGGGGAGATCGAGGCGAATGCGGATGGCATAAGTGTACGTCGTATTTATCTGTGATGTTTAGGTAACTTAAATGATGGGACTTCATTAATGTGATTAATGAAATAAAAGAAACCTAAGATGTTATAGAATCGAATTTCAAAATAAAACAGGTAGCTACAGTTCTTGCTTTGCACAGAGGTATATGAGATATATCCTGCACCTTATTCGATGAGGAAAGGACCGAGATCCCTTCACCGGGAGTGACTCCTTTAGCAATAACTGGCAGATGCTACACATTCGGTTTGTCTTTTGATTGCTTTTAAGAGTTTTTGCTTTGCACAGTGATATATATATGATATATCCCGCACCTCATTCGACGAGGAAAGGACCGACGATCCCTTCACCGGGAGTGACTCCTTTAGCAAAACTAGAAAAGCCTCAAAAACACTCCATTTCAAAATTCATTTGATTCTACAACGATATCAAGTTCATTACGCAATAGGTTTTCAGAAAAACCTGTCGTAGCCCTCCGTCATTTCAGATAAGTAGTAGTTAGTATTCGTGCTGCGTTTGTTGGCCTTTGTCAAGGCGCAGTGTGCGGTAGCTAACTGGTGCTTATCTGCTTATACATATGATGCAGATTGAGTTAGGGTAGTCGTGCGACCTTGTTGGCCTTTGTCAAGGGCCGTGCGGGTGGGTTTAATTCAATCAGGAAATGACGGGTTGAACTTGACTAGCATCCTATGGTTTGTTGGCCTTTGTCAAGGTCATAGGAGGCTAGGGGCAAAATATTATCGGGAATTTCAAGTGTTGAAATTTGCAATGAGATTGCATACCTTCTATGAGATAGTTGGATCCCGATACCCGCTGCGAGTAAGTGCTACTCATGGGAGAGTTTTATACATTACAATTAGCCGATCAAGTAGGTGTCTAGAAAGGTCTCAACGGGGTTACGCCTCTGGGAAAACGAGGTTTACATTAATTAGGTTCGTACGAAAGCACGGGGGACCTCCCTCAAAGTACCGACACTGGCCTGGCTGAAAGATTGGCAAACTTGTAGTGTGTAATTAATCCCGGCTAGTCTTTCCTTTTAGGGTTTGAAGGAAGATTTGATAAAAAGCAGTGGGAGCCATCCTGATTAGATAAAATAATAACCAATCTATTCTTGCAAGAGCGCACGCTGAGTGTTTTCTTCTCACTCTCTCCTGGTAGCGACCATATCACGCCTTAATCAAGATAATAAAACGGATTATTGACCGAACCCGCTTGTTATACAGAGCTGGGGAACGTTGGTCCCGCTCCACCTTATAATTGTTATAAGACAGAGCAGGAAATAGGGGATTACCAGAATTCCCGTGCCACCCAAACGAAGAGAGTGCATGCTGATGCATCATCTTCGGGTGTGTTCATTACAAAGAACTGTTTCTCAGTATCCTTTACGTCCTGGGTATGTGATACCAGATCAGGATCCCAGATATGTAATCTGTTACATAGGGCTACAGAAAGGTAGAGAACTGAGAACGGGTGATAAGTTTCATGAGGCAGAAAACGGGGCAAGAGTTGCAGCCAAGTCTGTTGGTCACTGTCACCCTGTATTACCAATACATTGATTCTGAACGAATGTTATTAGATACCGAACCTGATATACAAAATCATATCAGTCTCTTTATCAGTAAAGAAATGATAAAATTTTGTATTGATGGATAATGTTTTGAACATTTCCTATATCAAAAGTTGATCGGATCAGGCACGTTATCTAAAAGCGTTGATGTTCTAAATCAAACTACAGTTCTTAGTATATGGAACACACACAAGAGGAAGAGTTCAGAAATGAACGAATCCTTCTTGAGGTATTGTAGACTAGGTTAGATCAATGCGACCCGACTGGCTAGAGTTACATAAAGATGCATATTTAAATTAGTTTGAACTTACATCTTATGAAACTCGCCAGTCATGTCATAAAGATAAGATGACCATAGCTCCGTTTATTGGAAACAGAGAAAGAGTTAGTGAACTCTTGGGATAATACATGTTGATGTATGTAAGGTCCCCTGTCTACACATGCCAGGACCGGTTCTTTATACTTCATTACGTTCTCTGATAATCTCTCAAGATTCAGACCTATGTTCCTGTTGAAACACGAGTCCGAACCTTTTGAGATATTCACAGAATATAAGTTAGAAGTAGAGAACCGATACGGGTATAAGTATTATGTCCTATGATGAGATCAGGGAGGAGAATACTTGTGCATGGAATTCCTGGACTATTCTAAAGAAGAATGAGATTCTCTCTCAGCATTACTCCTCCGTATACACCATTACACGATGGTATATCGGGGTGGAGCAATCACACCCTATATGATAAGGTGTGCTCTATGATGAGTACTGCTGAGTTACCTATTTCCTTTTGGGAGTTATACACTTGAGAAGCTGCATACCTATTGAATAGGGTTCCAATCAAATCAGTTGCCTACCACTTCATATGTGATATGGAAAAGGAAGAGCCCATTTCTTAAGTTAGTTAAGATTTGGGGTTGTCCGTCCTATGTCTGAAAGAAAAATCCGGACAAGCTCGAGGCAAAGTCTGTAATGTAGAACTGGAAATGTTCCAGCTATACAGACTGCAGCTGATGATTTGATAGAACCAAAGGATTCAGTAGATTCCAACGAACCTCAGCCTCTCCGCCGATCTAGTAGGGTTCCTCACCCACCTGAGAGATACTTTTGTTTCTCTATGACAGTGGGAGCGAGGATTGCATCATGAGATGATGACCCAACTAGTTTCGAACTGGCCATCAGGAGTGGGACTCTGTAAGAATGGCTGGATGCTTAGCGATCTGAGATGGAATCCTTATACACCAACAAAGTATGGACTTTGGTTGCTATATCTGAAGGGTTAAATCCCCATCAGGAGCAAGTATATCTTGAGAAGATTACTTGGTGTAGATGGAAAAGTTGAGACTTTCAAAGCTAGACTTGTTAAAAGTTTGCATCATTGACCAGGTGTGGATAATGATGAAACATTTTCAAGTAGCTATGCTTAAGTCCATCCAGATCCTACTTGTCATGGCTACATACCATGACTACGATATCTGGTGGTTGGGTGTCATGACTGCTTTTCTAAATGATGTTTTAGAAGAGTGCGTCTATAAGTACACAGCCAGAGGGCTTCGTAGACAGTGGGAGCAGCGGAAACATGTGCAAGATGCTTTATAGGATAAAGCAGGCATCGCGGAGTTGGAACATCTGTTTTGATGAATAAGTCAAAGAGCTTGACATCATCAAAATGGTAGATGAACCTTGTATAAACAAAAAGGTAGTAGGGAGTATGGTGGTGATCCTCGTAGAATACGTGGATGTCATACTCTTGATAGGGAAGGAGTTTCCTATGCTACGCTCGGTCAATCTCCGCTTATCACAATGATTCTCCATATAGGATCAAAGTGATACCTCCTAAATCCTGGGTTTTGGATCTATGAGATAGATCTAAATGGATGTTAGGATTCTCACTAGTTGTAGTGAGAAGGTATCAATCGACCTTGGGGAGAATCACTGGAATGGTTCCAGGGTGATAAAGATGACTGAATGTCAGTCACAGGCGTTGTCTTTACCCACAGTAAAGGGACGGTATGTTGGAAGAGTTCCAAGCTAGATACCGTGACATACTAGACGATAAAGGCAGGAAACATCGCTACTTAAGATGCTACCAAAGAGACTGTTTGGGTGTATATTGGTTCATGAGATGAACTATGTTCCTCCCATTGTGTGACAATGGAGTTATGGCTTATGCCAAGGAACGCCGGTCCCATCAGTGATCCAAACATATTCTAAGGCAGTATCACTTGATCATGGAGATGGTTGATCTCCAGGGAAATCGAGGTTAGGAGAGTAGACTCAGAGGACAACACAGCGGATCCACTCACAAAGGCCTGTTCCCAGAGAGAGACTTTTATGGGATGGTTGAGTATGAGATACTACAACCACTGCTATCAGATGGCCCTAGTGCAAGTGGGAGATTGTTAGTTATATGTATGCCCTAGAGGGCATTACTGTACATAGGATGTATATTGTAGTGGATGCTGGGACGTATATAGGGAGGACTTTCTTGCTCGACATGATAGTATGCTATCTGGTTGAACTTTACCTTAACGTGTATACTGATTGTCTCTCTGTTACATGTTGGTAAAGCCCTTAGGATCTGTACTTGACTACCTGAACTATGATGCGGATCATACTAGTGGGGACATGGTAGTCCATAAGTACATCCTTCAAAGTCCCTAGTCGTGGGTGTATCGAGACGGGGCATCGATATACCAGAGTAGACTAGCGTATACCTTCTCGACCCATACAGATGGGCGATGGATGATCCCATATCCATCGGTGTTTGACATCAGAGATGATATACGGGTGCTCAGTAGAGACTGGGTACACTGGACGGACTTGCCGAGAACTCCCAGATGGTATTATACCTCACCTCAGATGGCAGTTCTCTGGTGACACTGGTACAGAGTAGTCTGTTGACCCGAGATCGTCATAGAGTCTTGTGTGGTTCCCACTGTGCTTTGATTACCATCTTACCACGTCCAAGAGGGCGTGCAAAACGGTGGTTTTTGGGTACAGTCCCGAATCACATGGAGGCAATGAGCGATAGGAGGGGATTCGTCTCTCCCGGTATAGGGAGTTGATGTTGCGCTGTGTGCGATTGGCTATAACAGGAAATCCCTGGCCAGGGTTGCTGAGATTTACTGGTAAGTGTTACCAGTAGTTTCTCGAATTGTTATAGACCTCATATCGACACGACTTATCGAGCTATTGGGGTCTGACGTTTACCACCCCTAGGCGAGATATGCGACATATCAGACGATCAGACCGGACTGTACGGTAGTGTTACTGGTTGGATTCACTGGAGTGTGAGCGGGCTTGCTCGTCGATCTTCAGATCGCTCAATACCCGGGTGGCCGTTACGTTTAGCAGACCGCTTGCGGCTTGTGGATGTTTGATATGATCATCATCCGCTGCCGGCGTATTGACGAGTCTTTAGAGTCCTACACCGAGGTTTCCTGGCTCGAGCGAAACGAAATAGGAGCGCATATGAGATATGTGCGGGACCGAGAATAATGCGTGTATGTGATACCGTATTCTATTCTCGCGATGAATGTGTCGAATGGTTGTATGCGATATAACCTAGTTATCGAATCGAGGATTGATTCGATAAGCCGATACATTGGATACTAGTCGGTTATATGCGATATGACCGGATCGTTAAATCAAGTGTTGATTTAATGATTTAATGTATAATTATATATTTGATATATTACTTTACATTAACTAGTATTGGTTCACTTTAAATGGATTTTCTCACTCGGTTTGTGCACATTGTATATGTGATATACTTTTGTACACATGATTGTATCATGTTTGATGATACATGTTTCCTTGGTTAAGTGTAAAGAATTAAACCATGGTTAAACATATAATTAGGGTTTTATTTTTCCATTACTTATTTATTCATTTATTTATTTGTTTATACATTTTGGAAAATAAATGGAAAAGAGAAAAGAATGGTGGCTTTTTTTGTTGTTTAGTTGAAGCTTCATGAAGCTTTGACTTTGTCCACCATTCTTATCTCATCCTTAACCCTAACCATTCCTTTAACCATGATTGATTCTCTACACATTACCATAGTTAACATTATGATAAGGTTTGATTATTCTTTTCTTTTTTGAATTAACTTATCATATCATTTCTTCTTCTTCTTCCTTGAACTCAAGAAGAAAACCTTGAGGTCATCAATGGTGATTGATGATAAAGAGTGAGAAATCCAATTCTAAAGTCTACCCACTTCCTATTTCTTCATCCTCTACCTCTTGCCAAGTAGTAGAGTGTGTTCTCTTCATAAGTTTTTGGACTTGATGAAGTTGGAGCTTGATTTAGCGATGCCTCGACGTAGATCATCTTCGGTATGGACATCGATGACCTAGCCCGTCCATTCTCCGATGAAGCCGACGCTAGAGCCCGGGACTTGTTATGGACAGCGAGGAGACTTCATTGCGGAGCTATGGAGGTGGAGAACCGGATCTACAAAGGTTGTATTTCCGTATCTCTTAGTTAAGTGTTAACTAGTTGTGTTTTCGCCTAGATATCTAGCCAACGATCTGTAGTCTAGGGTTTCTCGGCACCGTATTTTTTGAAATTGGCATGGTTGATGCCTTGTGAGACCTCACTAGTGTGCCTAGGAACCCTACAAAATCATGGAATCCTTAGATGGGATCTGTGCAGAATCATATATGAGGGCATTAATCCTACAACAAAACAGAACCTTGAATCCATATGTCAAGGCACTTTCATGACTAAAGATGATGGTGAAGCCTGGAGATTCTTAGAAGATTTCGCTGAAAAATCTTTACAGTGGGAGAGTGTAAACCAGTCATCATCTAGGGGTGGCATTCACCAAATTGATGTTTCCATAGGAGTTAGAGCTGAAATAGCAGTAATGCAAAAGAAACTCGAAGCTATGGAACATAAATTTTTAACAGCCTCCCTAAATCAGATGTCACTCCCCAAAACTGTCTGTGGATGTTGTTCTGATCCATCTCATCTTACAGAAGAATGTCCTTTAAATTCTCCATTTCAAGGTCAAGAGTATACCAATGCTGCTTTCCAACAAAGACCTAGAAATGACCCGTATTCTTCTACTTATAATCAGAGTTGGAGGAATCACCCTAACTTTGCTTGGACCCAACAACAACCTCAAAACACGGTTCCAAATCAAAATAATTTTCAAAGGGCTCCTCCACCACAACAGCAGCCATTTCAACTAACTCAGCACCCCTACCAATCACAAAACTTTCAAAATCCAGTCAACACGCCTGCACCGTATAATCCTTTGCAGTCGACCGGTACTGATATTTCCTCTTCACTCGAACGGACTTTTGAAATGTACATGAAACAAATGTCGGCTGAATTTAGGACTTCCCTCGATAAATTCCAGAAAAACTCTGACCTCCAAGCTGAGAGTTTAAAATCGATGGAAACTCAAATTGCCCAATTAAAAGCCGAAATGAGTGCAAGAGAGAAAGGGAAACTTCCGTCTCAACCCTTACCGAATCCTGGGCATTCACAACACTACAATGTGAACGCCATCACAACATTGAGATCTGGAAAAGTGCTGAATAATCACGTTGGGGAAGAGATTGATGATAATGAGAAGTTTATCAACAATACCTCGGCTGAGACCTTTCTTTCCACACACTTCTACTTCTGATCCTTGTTCTTCTACCCCACCACCTTCTTGCGAGCCTATTCTTCGTTTCCCCCAAGGCTCAACACCTCAGCATACCTCTTCTAGTCCACCAAAGACGATCCCCACTTCCATTCTGGGATCACTTCCACATACATCACCTTCTCCAATGATGGACCCAGCTCTTATTGCTAAAGCTCCTTATCCGAATCAGTTAAGGGGAAACAAATCGAGTCCACATATGGAGAAGATTATGGAAATGTTTAAACAGGTTAACATCAACATCCCTCTCCTAGATGCTATTCAACAAGTCCCCGCTTATGCGAAAATTCTCAAAGACTTGTGTACTAGGAAGAGGAAGACTCAAGTGCCCAAAAAGGTTTTCATGACAAATAATGTTAGCACTGCTTTTACCCCACAGTTACCAAAGAAACGTAAGGACCCAGGATGTCCTACAATCTCGATTTCTATTGGGGGTAAAAACTTTAACCGTGCTTTACTTGACCTTGGCGCAAGTGTTAACCTGCTTCCATATTCTGTCTAGGAGCAGTTAGGGATTGGAGAGTTGAAACCAGCTTATTGCACTCTCCAAATGGCAGACCGTTCAATCACCAAACATAGGGGTGAACTGGAGGATGTGTTGATAAAAGTTGGGAAATTCATATTCACTGTGAGTTAGTTATGTATATGCCCTAGAGGCCATTATTGTACATATGATGTATATTATAATGGATGCTTGGATATATATAGAGAGGACTTTCTTGCTCGTCATGATAGTATGCTATTTGGTTTTTCTTTATCTTAACATGTTGACTTGTATTGGTTTACTGTTTTTCTCTCACATGTTGATAAAGCCCTTAGGATCTGTACTCGACTACTGGGATTATGATGAGATCATACTAGTGGGGCCACGGTAGTCGATGAGTACATCCTATAACAGTTCCTAGTCGAGGGTATATCGAGACAGGGCATCGATACACCAGAGTAGACTAGCGTATACGCATCTTGACCCATGTGATGGGCAATGGATGATCCCATATCCATCGGTGTTTGACATCAGAGATGGTGTACGGGTGCTCAGTGGAGACTGGGTACACTGGACGGACTCGCCGAGAACTCCCAGATGGTGATATACCACACGTCAGATGGCAGTTCTCCGGTGACACTGGTACAGGGTAGTCTGTAGACCCGAGATCGTCATAGAGTCTTGTGTGATTCCCACTGTGCTTTGATTTCCACCTTACCACGTCCAAGAGGGCGTGCAAAACGGTGGCTTTTAGGTACAGTCCCGAATCACAAGGAGGCAATGAGCGATAGGAGGGGATTCGTCTCTCCCGGTATAGGGAGTTGATGTTGTGCTGTGTTCGATTGGCTATAACTGGAAGTTCCTGGCCAGGGCTGATATAGAGATTTACTGGTAAGTGTTACCAGTAGTTTCTCGACCCGTTATGAGCCACACATCGACATGACTTATCGGTTACTGGGGTCTGACTTATACCACCCCTAGACTTGATATGCGACATATCAGACGAAGAGACCGGACTGTACGGGAGTGTTACTGATTGGATTCGCATGAGAATGTACATGCTTGCTTGTTGATCTTCTGATTGCTCAATACACGTGTGGCTGTTACGTTTAGCTGACCGCTTGCAGCTTGTGGGTGTTTGATATGATCATCACCTGCTACCGGCGTATTGACGATTCTTTAGAGTCCTACACAGAGCTTTCTTGGCTCAGGCAAAACGGAGTAGAGGCACATATGTGATATGCGCAGGACCGAGGATAATGCGATATGAGATACCGTATTATATTCTCGCGATATTTAGATATGAACCGGGTCATCGGATCAAGTGTTGATTCGATAAATCGGTACATGATATATTAGTCGGTTATATTCGATATAGCCGGATTATCGGATCAAGTGTTGATTCGATGATTTAATGTGTAATAATATATATGATATATTGTATTACATTATCTAATATTGGCTCGCTTTATTATTTCATTTTCTCACCGGATAATACATTGATATATATGCGATATATGTTAATTGTATTATTTTCTTTTGTTGCAAATATATAATATATATGTGATATATATTATTGTGACATGATATGATTAATAATGCAACATGTTTAGTGAAGAATAAACAAGGTTAGGGTTTGATTAGGGTTAGCTTCTTCTTGCACCTTCTAGAAGCTTTCTCTTTTGTCTTGGTTAAGATATTATGGTTGATATTTATCCATGACTCATTTTTAACCTAACCAAACCCTAGCTCTAATTTATTCTCTACAAGGGTTATCCTTGTCATACTAAACTATGGTTACATTATTAATTCATATATACATTTCATTATTCATGACAAAAGGAATTATCTCATTATTCATCTTCTTCTTCTCTCTTTAGCTTTGAGAAAGCTTACTAGAAATTCCTTTTGTGATAATTTCATGTGAGATTATGATATAAAAAGAGAGCATAAATACTACTCCATCATCCTCATCTAATCTAGCCCATTAGATTAGAGTGTTCAGCTCATTAGAGTGAGAGAGCTTGGGTTATAGCAACTTCGACGTAGATCATCGGAGAAACGGAACACTACAAGCTAGCATGGATCGTTCGGGTCGTGGATCCTCTCTTGAGTCCGGGAGATCGTGGATCATGGCGAAGGGACTTCTACTCAGAGCTTATAAAGTGATGGAGCGGACTACAAAGGTTGTAATCCCTCACACTTAGTAGTAAAGATGTTTACTTGCATATTTAACCTAATAATCTAGCAAAGATCCCGGCTTTGGGTTGTTCGGCACGTCTAAAATTTTATTCGGGCATGGTTGATGCCTTATGAACCCTCACAAGAGTTCCTAGGAACCCTACAGTGGTATCAGAGCCTAGCTAGAGAATTAGGCGACGTGTATACGAAGTTAAAACTCCAAACGAACCCCGATACGACGAAACGAACCCCTCTCCGGGCAATTTTTAAAAACTGTGTTTTTTCTGAATTAAAAATACCTAAAAAAATTACCAGGTAATTCTAAGAATTGTCATGAAATACGAACTCGCAATTCCATGAAGTCGCCGCAGAACCGCGGCGGGAACCTGCTTCTCGCGGCGGTTCCGCGGCCTATCTTTGGGATTGCGACACGTGTCTTCATGGTAATATCCGTAGGTGCTTGTTGCTGCTTCTGGGTATTTTTAATCTGTCTCAGTGTTGAGTGTTCTGGGGTTTATTTTGTAATCGTGATTCGATCGAAAAATTTAATTTTGTTATATTTCCGGATATTTAGAAACTGTTAAAATGTTCGAACGGATATCTTTAACTCACTTTTTCCTGGCACGTAAAATTTTCAAGTGTTGAATTTTTATCGGGTTTAAATCTCTTGGATAAATGTACATGTAACGCGGCGGTCCCTCTAGAACAACACAAAGCTTAACTCGATTATGTGACCGTCTTGAACTGCCTCTAAACCTTAGGGTTTGGGGCAGTACGGCATGCCACATGTGAGGCGTTGGCTTGACCCTTCTACGGCTGGATCATCAGTACTGTGACATATTCTGGGATTATTTGAACTCCGCTCAAGTGTTGAGCTATTTAGGAAATCTTGGGTATTTGATTATCCGGTCGGAAAGTTTAATACTGTCTATTTATCTGGAATGTGATACAATATGTGGAATTCATATAGATAGGCTTGAAATGCGAAGTATGTGATATTTCGGATTTACGATGTCTAAAGTGATTGTGAATTCCAAATATTGTAATTTTACAATTTCTTTTCTGTGACCGTAAGTGTAGTATGTAGTATTATTGCCGGTCTTCGTTGCTATACATCTACGACGATCGGTATATGCATACTTACTTACGTTGATGATATGTGATATTATGTGTTGCTGTGATATGTTATATTGGATCGTCGTGTTCTGAATAGCCGGCGTTTTTATGTGAGATGAGGGCTTTTTATTTTCATTCATGTAAAATTCATTTGTATATAATATTCTTTTATTGGGGCACTTCCGGGATGAGGTTGATGTCACCAGTGTATATTATTTACTTTTCCACATTAGGTAGACCCAAGGAGGGGAGCACAAGTAACCGGGTTCTAGGGTCCAGTGGGAGGCCATCTCGAGGAGTCGAGACCGGGTCTCCTAACCCTAGAATTGGCAGTGTTACTTGCCGCTCTCGTAGGGGTCTTGGGATGTGGGTTTGGCTATTCGTCGCGACTGTGGAATCCGTGTTTTATACAGGCTCGTATTGAAAACACGGACATCCTAGTATATCCAATATTTCATATATATTCTTCTGCTGCAATGTTCTGTGATGAGATCATATTACTGCCTGAGACGAATGCTTATACTAAATATATATATGCTGATATATAAATATTACTGCTTTCGTTTCTTCTGTGATGCTTAGGAAGCATAAGCTGATGGGATTTTTATTAATAAGATTAATAAAAAGAAAAGAAACCTAAAAGATGTTGTAGAATCAAAACTTTATAAAAAGGGTAGCTACAGTTTTGCTTTGCATAGCGGTATATATGATATACCCTGCACTTTATTCGATGAGGAAAGAGCCGAGATCCCTTCACTGGGAGTGACCTCTTTAGCAAAACTCAGTTTGTCTTTTGATTGCTTTTAGAGTTTTGCTTTGCACAGTGCTATATATGATATGTCCTGCACCTTATTCGATGAGGAAAGAGCCGAGATCCTTTCACCGGGAGTGATCTCTTTAGCAAAACTAATGAAAGCCTCAAAAACACTCCATTTCAAAATTTCACATGATTCTACGACGATATCAAGTTCATTACGCTCATGGTTTTCTGAAAAACCTGCGTAGACCTCCGTCATTTCAAATAAAGATTAATTAGTATTCGTGCTACGTTTGTTGACTATGTTAAGGCGTAGTGTGCAGTAGCTAATTAGTACTTATCTGCTAAAATATGAGATGTGGTTGGATTAGGGTAGTTGTACGACTTTGTTGACTATGTTAAGGGTCGTGCAGGTGGGTTTAATTCAATCGGGAAATGACAGGTTGAACTTGTAAGGTTAGTCTAGCACCCTATGAAGAGTTTTGAAGCATCACATGTCTCAAAGTTTGTATTTTTTAAGGTGCTAAGCTAACATGCAAAGGATAGATCCTAGAAAATTAGGGTTATCAAAACTTTAAGCTAGTAAAGACTAGGGTTTGAAGGCTACAACCTTTGTAGCTCCCCTTTGCAAGACTCCTTGGTGTCTTGGGTGTTTAATCAAGGTCCTCTTGAACTCCCCTTGTGTCCACGACGATCCACCGCGGAGATCTCCGTCCAAGCTCGCTACTTTGTAAAACCGAAGGAAACACTCTAATCAAGTTGGCTAGACTTGAGTAGAATGGTGTTGTGGCTTTGGATCTCACTTCAAAAACCTTTCTTTGATTGTATTTAACTCACTAGAAAAACCTAGAGAGGAAAAGATGAAGGAAGATGAAGATGGTGGCCTTTCTTTGCAAGAGGTAAAAAGATAACCTTGAGTTAAGCAAGAGAAAGAAATATATATCACTATATATATTTATTTCCTTCTTGACTTCAACCATGATTAAATGATAGATAGTTAATTTAACTTGGGTTTAGAATGATAAAGAGAAGGATAACCATAGGTTAGTGGTAGTTGAGCTAGGTTAGGTTAGAAGAAGAGTGTGGAAACTAACATGATTATCCTTTTCTTTTTCATTTAACTTTAAAACCAAAATTAAATAATTATCCATTATTTAATCCATGGTGTAAGTCTTGCATTGCCACCATTTCCATATGCTAACAACCATGATGGATGGGTGTATGTATGTATGCATGTATGCACATCCACATGTGCATGAAACTAGAATGAAAATAAAGAAACACATGCATGCATGCATGCATCCATCAAACCCTAGAAAGGTTTCAAGTGAGATAACTAATGGTTAGATGATAAATCAACACTTAATTTATCAATTCGGTCATATCTTATACGACCCCACCAAAAGTAGGCCACCCGATCAATGTTCGGTATCATATACGCACATTTCAATCGGGTGCAAGCGCATACCGCATACGCGCACCACAACGTTTCGCCTGGACTGGGTAACTCCTCTGTGGGACTCTAAGACTCGTCAATACGCCGGCAGAGGGTGATGATCATATCAGGTACCCTCAAGCCGCAAGCGGTCAGCTAAACGTAACGGCCACCCGGGTATTGAGCGATCAGAAGAAAACAAGCGAACCTGCTACAACTCCCGTCGAGCCATCCGGCAACACTACCGTACAGTCCGGTCTCTTCGTCAGATATGCTGCATATCGAGCCTAGGGATGGTCACATCGACCCCAATAACTCAATAAGTCGTGTCGGTGAATGGTCTATAACAGATCGAGAAACTACTGATAACACTTATCAGCAAATCTCAGCAGCCCTGGCAAGGGACTTGCTGTTATAACCAGTCGAGCACAGCACAGCATCAACTCCCAATACCGGGAGAGACGAAACCCCTCCTATCGCTCATTGCCTTCGTATGTCTCCGGACTGTACCCAACGGCCACCTGTTTGCACGACTCAGTAGAGCCGTGGTAGGGTGGCAATCAAAGTACAGTGGGAGAACACACAAGACTCCATGACGATCTCAGGTCTACAGACTAACCTGTACCAGTGTCACCTGAGAACTGCTATCCGACGATAGATATAATTCCATATAGGAGTTCTCGGTGAGTCCGTCCAGTGTACCCAGTCAGCACTGAGCACCCGTATATGATCTTGATGTCAAACATCGATGAATGTGGGAACATCCATCGCCCATCACATGGGTCTAGTATCATATACGCTATTCTACTCTGGTATATCGATGCCCCGTCTCGATACACCTCTGACTAGGGACATTTCAGGATATGCTTATAGACTACAAATGTCCCACTAGTATGATCTCTATCATAATCAGAGTAGTCAAGCAGATATCCTTGGGACTTTATCAGCATGCATGAATGAATAAAAGCATGATCAAATCAACATGTCAGATAAAGAATAACCAGATAGCATACTATCATGTCGAGCAAGAATGCAAACTGAATATATATACATGTATAGATACATCCACTATCACATAATGGCCTCTAGGGCATACATATATCCAACAATCTCCCACTTGCACTAAGGCCAGTTATTGGCGTATCTCATACCCAACATCTTAAAAAGTCGCTCATGCTGTGGCTGAGGGAGGGCCTTGGTGAGTGGATCCGCGGCGTTGTTCTTTGTGTCAACTCTCTTAATCTCGATCTCGCGGCGATCTACAATCTCCCGGATCAAATGAAAGCGCCTCAGGATGTGTCTGGACCGCTGATGGGATCTGGGCTCCTTGGCTAACGCCATCGCCCCATTATTGTCACAATACAAAGGTATTGGATCAATAATGGTTGGAACTACTCCTAGCTCCGAGACGAACTTCTTCATCCAGACGGCTTCCTTGGCGGCATCATTTGCAGCAATGTACTCAGCTTCCATCGTAGAGTCTGCAACGGTATCCTGTTTGGAACTCTTCCAACTTACCGCCCCTCCATTGAGGGTAAATACAAACCCTGAGATAGATTTGCTGTCATCCTTATCGCTCTGGAAGCTCGAATCGGTAAAGGCCTCCATTTGGAGATCTGTATTACCATACACCAAGAACAATTCTTTAGTCCTTCGTAAGTACTTAAGAATGTTCTTCACAGCTGTCCAGTGGTTCTCCCCTGGGTTGGATTGATACCTGCTTACAACACTAAGTGCATAAGCTACATCTGGGCGTGTACATAACATCGCATACATTATAGACCCTACTGCCGAAGCATAAGGTATAATGCTCATGCGAGCTCTCTCTTCATCGGTCTTTGGACAAGAATCCTTGGAGAGAGTGACTCCATGGCAAGCGGGTAAGGCACCCCGCTTGGAGTCTTCCATACTAAACCTCTTTAGGATGGTGTTGATGTACCTGGTTTGGGACAATCCCAATAACTTTTTGGATCTATCCCTATAGATCCTTATGCCCAGGATGTATGTGGCATCACCCAGGTCCTTCATGGAGAACCTTAGTGATAAGAATGATTTGACCGACTGCAGCATAGGAATATCATTTCCTATCAGAAGAATGTCATCCACGTACAATACGAGGAATGTGACAGCTCTTCCTACAGCCTTCTTATAAACACAAGGTTCATCTGGATTTTTGATGAAATCAAACTCTTTGATAACATCATCGAAACAGATGTTCCAACTCCGAGATGCCTGCTTCAACCCATATATGGATTTAAGCAATCTACATGCTTTCTCGCTGCTCCCACTGTCAATGAAGCCCTCTGGCTGATCCATATAAACGCATTCTTCTAAATTTCCATTTAGAAATGCTGTTTTAACGTCCATCTGCCAGATTTCATAGTCGTAGTGAGCAGCAATAGCAAGTAGGATCCGAATGGATTTAAGCATGGCTACGGGCGAAAAAGTTTCGTCATAGTCCAAACCTGGTCTTTGACGAAAACCTTTCGCCACAAGTCTTGCCTTATAGGTCTCTACCTGCCCATCCACACCAATCTTTCTTTTAAAGATCCATTTGCACCCTACAGGTTTTACCCCAGGGGGTACAACGTCCAAAGTCCATACTTTGTTGGTGTACATAGACTCCATTTCGGATCTCATGGCATCCAGCCACTTCACAGAGTCACCACTCGTGATAGCCTGCTGAAAAATGGTAGGATCATCATCATCCATGATGCAATCTTCTCCGTTACCATCAATGAGGAAACCGTAGTACCTCTCCGGTGGGCGAGAAGTCCTACCAGACCTACGGAGTGGCCGAGGTTCTTCAGTTTCTGTTGCAACAGCCGGTTCAACCAAATCGTCATTTGTAGTTTGTGTCTCCAGAACCTCTTCTAGATCTACCACCTTGCCATCATCTTTATCTGTGAAAAACTCTTTTTCCAAGAATGTGGCATACTGAGAAACAAACACTTTTGGTTCCTCTTTGTGGTAGAACAGATATCCATAAGAATTCTTTGGATATCCCACAAAGTTACACATGACTGACCGTGTCTCGAGTTTGTCCGGATTCTATTTTTTAACATAGGCCGGGCAACCCCAAATCTTAATTCTCTTAAGAGATGGTCTCTTCCTATTCCATATCTCATATGGTGTGGTAGACACGGCTTTGGTCGGAACCCTGTTTAGCAGAAACGCTGCAGTCTCCAATGCATGTCCCCAGAACGAGACTGGTAACTCAGCGTCACTCATCATGGACTGGACCATATCTAATAGGGTCCTATTCCGTCGTTTTGACACACCGTTGTGCTGTGGTGTGTAAGGTGGAGTGAGCTGAGAGAGAATCTCATTCTCTTTTAGGAAGTTTGCAAATTCTGTACTGAGATACTCTCCACCTCGATCTGATCGAAGCATCTTAATACTCAAGCCGGTTTGTTTTTCTACTTCTTGTTTATATTCAACGAATTTCTCGAAAGCGTCGGACTTGTGTTTTAATAAAAATACATGACCGAATCTTGAGAAATCGTCGGTGAATGTAATGAAGTATGAAAAACCGCCTCTAGCCTGTGTAGACATTGGCCCACATACATCACTATGTATGAGGCCAAGGAGCTGAGTAGCTCTTTCTCCGTGTCCTGTAAACGGAGTTTTGGTCATTTTACCCTTGATACAAGACTGGCAAGTCGCATAAGATTTATATTCAAAAGAGTTTAAATATCCATCTTTATGTAACTTGTTTAGTTTTGTTTCGTTAATATGACCAAGTCTACAATGCCAAAGAAAAGCTTTATTTAATTCTGAAAGTTTTCTTTTATTAGTGTGTTGTATACTGAAAACTGTGTGTTGATTTAGGACATATATTCCGTTATTAAGCGTACCATACCCAACCAACATTTGATTTAGGTAAATGTTCATAACATTGTTCTGCAACACAAAATTATATCCTTCATTGTCCAACAAAGAAACGGATATTATATTACATAGCATACTTGGTACAAAATAACATGGATTCAAAATCAAAATACATCCAGACGGCAACCCCAAGTGATACTCTCCCACTGCGACTGTATGTACATTGGAACCATTTCCAACGCGGAGAGTATGGTCACCTGTCTTCAAAACCTTGCTATTTCTCAGCCCCTGCATAGAATTGCAAATGTGAGAACCTGAACCGGTATCCAATACCCAGGAAGCATAGTTTATAGAAAAAAAGTTTTCAGTCACAAACGCACCTGAAGCAGAAGCATCACCATGCTTCTTCTTGAGACTTAGGTACTCCGTGCAATTGCACTTCCAATGTCCTGTCTTGTGGCAATGAAAACACTCGCCTTTCCCTGGGTCTCCAGCCGTGGACTTTCCCTTTCCCTTCACCTTTTTGACTCCGCCCTTAGGATTAGTGGGTTTCTTCTTTTTCTTTCCCTTGGCCTTAGCTTTTGGGCGAGAAGAAGAAGACTGTCCAATGGTCATAACGGGAGTCTTTGCTGACTTCATAGTGCTCTCTGCACTCCTTAACATATTAAGGAGTTCAGGGAGGTCCTTCTCCATGCCATGCATGTTGAAGTTCACTATGAACTGAGCAAAGGTGGAGGGGAGGGACTGCAGAATAATATCTATATATTGTTCATTGTCCATTGTCCATCCAAGGTCCTCAAGCTCTTCTATAAGAGCTATCATCTTCAACACATGGTCTCCTACTGGTGTGCCAGGGGCCATTCGCATCTGAAACAGTTTCTTTGATGCTTCGTATCGTAATACGCGGGATTGCTCCCCATACAACTCCTTTGTATGGAGTAGTATCCCGTGAATGTCCATGTCCTCGTGCTGCTTTTGATGTGTGTTATCCATCGATGCAAGTGCGAGGCATGTGGCCGTGGCACAGTCAGCGTCCCATGTCTTGCGGACTTCTATGTCCGCAACTGAGGATTTTGGACCTGGGACGGGCGGGGCTGAAGCCGTGAGGACATATGATACTTTATCATAAGTCAAGGCGATCTTCAGATTCCTTAGCCAGTCTTTATAGTTGGTCCCATTCAGTTTGTTTTTATCTAGTAGAAGCTTAAGTCCAGTCATTGGTATCTGCCATTAAGAGAGAGAAAAGAATACACTCAGCGAAAGCTCTTGCATAGATTAGATTGGTTTATTATCTTGTCTAATCGATGTTTCCCACTGCTTTTTATCAAGTTTTTCTTTCAAACTTTAAAAAGAAAAACTAGCCAGGATTAATTACAGTCTATAACTTCGCTAACCGTTCAGCCAGGCCAGTGTCGGTACTTTGAGGGAGGTTCCCCGTGCTTTCGCACGGACCTAATTAGAGTAAACCTCGTTTTCCCAGAGGCGGAGCCCCATTAACACCTTTCTAGACACCTAATGAGTTAGCTAATTGTAAACTGTAAAACTCTCCTAGGAGCAACTATTGCCCACAGTGGGATCGGGATCCAACCATCACATGGAAGGTATGCAATCTCATTGCAAATTTCAACACTTGAAATTCCCGATGTAATTTTTACCCCTAGTACTTATGACCTTAACTATAGTCAACAAATCATAAGTACCAGTCAAGTTCTACCCGTCATTTCTTGATCAATTAGACCCACCCATATGACCCTTAACTATGGTCAACAAAGTCGTATGAATGTCCTAATTAATCTGCATCATATGCAGTGTAGGAAGACATCACATAGCTACCGTACACTACGCCTTAACTAAAGTCAACAAACGTAGCACGAATACTAAGTACTCTACTTCCTAAAATGACGGAGGGTTGCGAATGATTTTTAAGAAAATCTTTAACGCTTTGAACTTGATATCGTTGTAGAATCAAACAGTTTTCAAAAGGAGTGGCTTAAGCTCCGCGGTTTTGAAATGTAGCTTTTTCACAAATAGCCGAGTAGTTTTTAAATCCGATTCTACAACATCTTTTTAGGTTTATTTTCTTTACATTAATTACATTAATGTAATCCCATCATTTAAGTCCTTAAGCCAATCACAGAAAAGAAACGAAAATAACAGTTACGCTTATGCCATCCGCATTCGCCGCAATGTTCCGTTATGCACCGTTAGGTTACTTAACTAACGGCATAGCGGGACGGGACTAGCGCGGGTGTAAAACATAAGCAACGTCTACTATATATCATATATATAATATGTCATTCGTCTCAGATATCACAGAACGCAGGCAGCAGAAACATAGATATAACGTGGGATATCCTAGGACGTCCGTATTTAGTATTTAGCCAGAATAGAAAATACGGATTCCACAGTCGCGATGAATAGCCAAGCCCACACCCTGGACCCCTACGAGAGCGGCAAGTGACCCTACCAATCCTGGAGTTTAGGAGACCCGGTCTCGACCCCTCGAGATAGCCTTCCACTGAACCCCAGAACCCGGTCACCTGTGCTCCCCTCCTTGGGTCCATCCTAATGCGGAAAAGTAAATAATATACAACACTGGTGACACAACCGCAACCTGGAAGTACCCCAAATAAAAGAATATTACATTACATTTGAATTTACATGAATGAAAATATAAAACTCGCATCTCACATAAAACCCCCCGGCTATTCAATCGCGACAATCCTGCACATCATATCTCAGCAACACATAATATCTCATATCATCAACGTAAGTAAGTATGCATACACCGATTGTCGTCGACATATAGCAACGGCAATCGGCAATACCACTACATACTACACTTACGGTCACAGAAAAGAAAGTGTAAAATAGTATCACATTCCGGATAAACAGACAGTATTGAATTTTTCGAACGAACTATCAAATACCCAGGATTCACTAAAGCCCAACACTTGAGCAGGATTCAAACACCTGGAGTGTGACACAGTAGTAGCGGTCCAGCCGTAGAAGGGTCAAGCCAACGCCTCACATGTGGCACGCCGTACTGCCCCAAACCCTAATGTTCAAAGGGCAGTTCAAGACGGTCACATAATCGAGTTAAGGTTTGTTGTCTTCTAGAGGGACCACCACAAAAAGACTTGCACGTATTTCAAAAGTATTCAAACCCCGTGAATAGTGAGCAAATGACATTCGTTCAAACACTTCAATACTTCCTAATTTACCCGGAAAAGCTACGAAAACAAAATTCCGATCGAATCGACGGGTCCAAAATTATCTCCAGAATTTTTCTAAACTAAATACAGATCAAAAATATCCAAAAATATGTACAAGCAGATTAATGAATTACAGAAGAAAAATGATCCATCAATTTATACATATGGCCGCGGAACCGCGGCCTAAGCAAGCTTAGGCCGCGTTTCCGCGGCGGTTCTAACTGTTCATGTGATTATTTTTCTGCCGTAATCCTTATATTTTCCTGCTATGATTTTTACATATTTTTAATTCTGCAAAATGTTAATTTTTAGAAAATTTCCAGAGAGCCCCTTAAAAAGCCGTATTTCGGTTCGATCGGAGTTTTGACTTCGTAAAAAGGTCGCCTAATGTTCTAGGTCGGCTCTGATACCAATGTAAGGTTAGTCTAGCACCCTATGAAGAGTTTTGAAGCATCACATGTCTCAAAGTTTGTATTTTTTAAGGTGCTAAGCTAACATGAAAAGGATAGATCCTAGAAAATTAGGGTTATCAAAACTTTAAGCTAGTAAAGACTAGGGTTTGAAGGCTACAACCTTTGTAGCTCCCCTTTGCAAGACTCCTTGGTGTCTTGGGTGTTGAATCGAGGTCCTCTTGAACTCCCCTTGTGTCCACGACGATCCACCGCGGAGATCTCCGTCCAAGCTCGCTACTTTGTAAAACCGAAAAAAACACTCTAATCAAGTTGGCTAGACTTGAGTAGAATGGTGTTTTGGCTTTGGATCTCACTTCAAAAACCTTTCTTTGATTGTATTTAACTCACTAGAAAAACCTAGAGAGGAAAAGATGAAGGAAGATGAAGATGGTGGCCTTTCTTTGCAAGAGGTAAAAAGATAACCTTGAGTTAAGCAAGAGAAAGAAATATATATCACTATATATATTTAATTCCTTCTTGACTTCAACCATGATTAAATGATAGATAGTTAATTTAACTTGGGTTTAGAATGATAAAGAGAAGGATAACCATAGGTTAGTGGTAGTTGAGCTAGGTTAGGTTAGAAGAAGAGTGTGGAAACTAACATGATTATCCTTTTCTTTTTCATTTAACTTTGAAACCAAAATTAAATAATTATCAATTATTTAATCCATGGTGTAAGTCTTGCATTGCCACCATTTCCATATGCTAACAACCATGATGGATGGGTGTATGTATGTATGCATGTATGCACATCCACATGTGCATGAAACTAGAATGAAAATAAAGAAACACATGCATGCATGCATACATCCATCAAACCCTAGAAAGGTTTCAAGTGAGATAACTAATGGTTAGATGATAAATCAACACTTAATTTATCAATTTGGTCATATCTCATACGACCCCACCAAAAGTAGGCCACCCGATCAATGTTCGGTATCATATACGCACATTTCAATCGGGTGCAAGCGCATATCGCATACGCGCACCACAACGTTTCGCCTGGACTGGGTAACTCCTCTGTGGGACTCTAAGACTCGTCAATACGCCGGCAGAGGGTGATGATCATATCAGGTACCCTCAAGCCGCAAGCGGTCAGCTAAACGTAATGGCCACCAGGGTATTGAGCGATCAGAAGAAAACAAGCGAACCTGCTACAATTCCCGTCGAGCCATCCGGCAACACTACCGTACAGTCCGGTATCTTCGTCAGATATGCTGCATATCGAGCCTAGGGATGGTCACGTCGACCCCAATAACTCAATAAGTCGTGTCGGTGAATGGTCTATAACAGATCGAGAAACTACTGATAACACTTATCAGCAAATCTCAGCAGCCCTGGCCAGGGACTTGCTGTTATAACCAGTCGAGCACAGCACAGCATCAACTCCCAATACCAGGAGAGATGAAACCCCTCCTATCGCTCATTGCCTTCGTGTGTCTCGGGACTGTACCCAACGGCCACCTGTTTGCACGACTCAGTAGAGCCGTGGTAGGGTGGCAATCAACGAACAGTGGGAGAACACACAAGACTCCATGACGATCTCGGGTCTACAGACTAACCTGTACCAGTGTCACCTGAGAACTGCTATCCGACGATAGATATAATTCCATATAGGAGTTCTCGGTGAGTCCGTCCAGTGTACCCAGTCAGCACTGAGCACCCGTATATGATCTTGATGTCAAACATCGATGAATGTGGGAACATCCATCGCCCATCACATGGGTCTAGTATCATATACGCTAGTCTACTCTGGTATATCGATGCCCCGTCTCGATACACCTCCGACTAGGGACATTTCAGGATATGCTTATAGACTACAAATGTCCCACTAGTATGATCTCTATCATAATCAGAGTAGTCAAGCAGATATCCTTGGGACTTTATCAGCATGTATGAATGAATAAAAGTATGATCAAATCAACATGTCAGATAAAGAATAACCAGATAGCATACTATCATGTCGAGCAAGAATGCAAACTGAATATATATACATGTATAGATACATCCACTATCACATAATGGCCTCTAGGGCATACATATATCCAACAGAACTTAGCTAGCAATTATGATTTGTTGACTATGTTAAGGTCATAAATTGCTAGGGGCAAAATATTATCGGGAATTTCAAGTGTTGAAATTTGCAATGAGATTACATACCTCCTATGAGATAGTTGGATCCCGATACCCACTTCGAGTAAGAGTTACTCCTGGGAGAGTTTTACACAAGACAATTAGCCAATCAAGTAGGTGTCTAGAAAAGTGTTAACGGGGTTATGCCTTTGGGAAAACGAGGTTTACTTTAATTAGGTCCGTGCGAAAGCACGGGGAACCTCCCTCAAGTACCGACACTGATCTAGCTGAAAGATTGACGAAATTGTAGGGTGTAATTAATCCCGACTAATCTTACCTTTTAGGGTTTGAAGGTAGATTTGATAAAAACAGTGGGAGACATCCTGATTAGATAAGATAATAACCAATCTAATCTTGCAAGAGCATACGCTAAAGTGTTTTCTTCTCTCTCTCTCCAGGTAGCGACCATGTTAGGCCATAATCAAGATAATAATATGGATGTATTGACTGAACCCGCTTATTATACTGAGCAGGGGAACGTTGGACCCGTTCTTTCTTATAAGAGTTATAAGACTGAACAGGAAATAGGAGAATATTTGGATTCTCAAGCCGCCCAAAAGAACATGCATGTTGATGCATCTTCTTCAGGTGTGTTAGTTATTGAGAACTGTTTCTCAGTTTACCCTGCGTCCTGGGTATTAGATACCGGATCAGGATCCCACATATGTAAATTGTTACATGGGCTACGTAAAGGTAGAGAGCTGGGAAAAGGTGATCATTCCGTTCAAGTAGGGAACGGTGCAAGTATTGCAGCCAAAGCAGTTGGCGAATATCACCTAGTATTGCCAAGTCGTAATACACTAATTCTAAATGAGTGCTATTATATACCGAACATGATGTGCAACATTATATAAGTTTCTTTATTAAGTAAAGAAGGATATAATTTTGTAGTAAAGGATAATGTTATGAATATATTTCTAGATCAAAAGTTGATTGCATCAGGCTCGTTACATAATGGCATATTCATTCTAAATCAGAATACAGTCCTCAATATACAAAACACACACAAGAGGAAGAGTTCAGAAATGAACGAATTCTTCTTGTGGTATTGTAAACTTGGTCATATCAATGCGACACGACTGGCTAAGTTGCATAAGGATGGATATTTGAATCCATTCGAATTATCATCTTATTATACTTTCCATTCATGTCTCAAAGGAAAAATGACCAAAGCTCCGTTTAGTGGACACGGAGAAAGAGTTACGGAACTCTTAGGACTGGTACATAGTGATGTATGCAGTCTCATGTCTACGCATGCCAGGAACGGGTCTTCTTACTTCATTACATTCATTGACGATCTCTCTAGATTCGGACATGTGTTCCTGATGAAACACAAGTCTGAAGCTTTTGAGAAATTCCGAGAATATAAGCACGAAGAGGAGAATCAAACGGGAAAAAGTATTAAGATTCTTCGATCTGATCGAGGAGGTGAATACTTAAGCAATGAGTTCCTAGATTTTCTAAAAGAGAATGGGATTCTCTCTCAGCTTACTCCTCCTTATACACCACAGCACAACGATGTATCGGAACGGAGGAATCGCACCCTATTAGATATGGTGCCCTCTATGATGAGCGATGCTGAGTTGCCTATTTCCTTCTGGGGTTATGCGCTTGAGACAGCAGCATACCTATTGAATCAAGTTCCTTCTAAATCTGTACCTACCATACCATATGAGATATGGAGTGGGAAGAGACCATATTTTAAACGAGTTAAGATATGGGGTTGTCCGGCCTATGTCAAAAGGCAAAATCCAGACAAACTCGAGGCACGGTCAGTTCTTTGCAGGTTTATGGGATATCCTAAGAATTCCCAAGGATATTTTTTCTACCACGCTGAAGAACAAAAAGTGTTTGTTTCTCAATATGCCACCTTTTTGGAAAAGGAATTTCTTGCAAAAGAAATTAGTGGCAAAGAGGTAGAGCTGGAAGAGGTTCTAGAAACACAAACTGCAACTGAAGATTTAGTAGAACCAGAGGATTCAGTAGTACCCGACGAACCCCAGCCTCTCCGCCGATCTAGTAGGGTTTCTCATCCACCTGAGAGATACTACGGTTTTCTCATTGATGGAGGAAGCGAGGATTGCATCATAGAAAATGATGACCCAACTAGTTTCGAGCAGGCCATCACGAGTGGTGACTCTGTGAAATGGCTGGATGCAATGCGATCTGAGATGGAATCTATGTACACCAATAAAGTATGGACTTTGGAAAATGCTCCTGAAGGGGTAAAACCCATTGGAAGCAAGTGGAATTTTAAAAGAAATTTGGTGTAGATGGAAAAGTTGAGACTTTCAAAGCTAGACTTGAAGCAAAGGGTTTTCGTCAACGACCAGGTGTGGATTATCACGAAACCTTTTCTCCAGTGGTTATGCTTAAGTCCATCCGGATCTTACTTGCCATTGCTGCATACCATGACTACAAAATCTGGCAAATGGATGTTAAGACCGCCTTTCTAAATGGTGATTTAGAAGAGTGCGTGTACATGACTCAGCCAGTGGGCTTCCTAGATAGTGGGAGCAGCGGAAAGGTGTGCAAACTGCTTAAATCCATTTATGGGTTAAAGCAAGCATCGCGGAGTTGGAACATCTGTTTTGATGTTGTAGTCAAAGAGTTTGACTTCATCAAAAATATAGATGAACCCTGTATCTATAAAAAGGTAGCAGAGAGTAAGGTTGTCTTCCTCGTATTGTACGTGGATGACATACTCTTGATAGGAAATGATATTCCCATGCTGCAATCAGTTAAGCTCTTCTTATCACAAAGATTCTCAATGAAAGATCTAGGTGATGCCTCCTGCATATTGGGGATTAGGATCTATAGAGATAGATCCAAAAGGACACTAGGATTGTCCCAATCCAAGTACATTGACACGATACTAAAGAGGTTTAGTATGGAAGAATCCAAGCGTGGGAACCAACCCACGATCTCTGGACTCACTCTCTCCAAAGAGATGTCTTCCAAGACTGATTTGGAGAGAGCTCGCATGCAAGGGATACCCTATGCTTCGGCAGTAGGCTCTATCATGTATGCGATGCTATGTACCAGACCCGATGTAGCATACTCACTAAGTGTAGTGAGTCGGTATCAAGCAGATCCTGGAGAGAGTCACTGGACAGCTGTGAAGAACATTCTCAAGTACTTACGAAGGACTAAGGAGATGTTCTTGGTGTATGGTAACGCAGAACTCCAGGTGGAGTCCTTTACCGATTCCAGCTTCCAAAGTGATAAGGACGACTCTAAGTTGCACGCGGGATTTGTCTTTACTCTTAATGGAGGGGCGGTATGTTGGAAGAGTTCCAAACAGGATACCGTTGCAGACTCGACGATGGAGGCTGAATACATCGCTGCCAAAGAGGCTGTCTGGATCAAGAAGTTCATTAGTGAACTTGGTGTGGTTCCATCCATTGAACATCCAATACCTCTGTATTGCGATAACAATGGAGCTGTGGCGTTGGCCAAGGAACCCAGGTCCCATCAAAAGTCCAGACATATTCTTAGGCGGTATCACCTCATCAGGGAGATAGTTGATCGCCGGGAGATCGAGGTCAGGAGAGTAGATACGAAGGACAACACTGCGGATCCATTCACGAAGGCCATTCCCCAGATACAGTTTGAGAGATTATTCGGGATGCTAGGTATGAGATACTACAACAGCTGGTCTTAGTGCAAGTGGGAGATTGTTAGTTATGTATATGCCCTAGAGGCCATTGTTGTACATATGATGTAAATTATAATGGATGCTTGGATATATATAGAGAGGACTTTCTTGCTCGTCATGATAGTATGCTATTTGGTTTCTCTTTATCTTAACATGTTGAATTGTATTGGTTTACTGTTTTTCTCTCACATGTTGATAAAGCCCTTAGGATCTGTACTCGACTACTGGGATTATGATGAGATCATACTAGTGGGGCCACGGTAGTTGATGAGTACATACTATAACTGTTCCTAGTCGAGGGTATATCGAGACAGGGCATCGATACACCAGAGTAGACTAGCGTATACGCATCTTGACCCATGTGATGGGAAATGGATGATCCCATATCCATCGGTGTTTGACATCAGAGATGGTGTACGGGTGCTCAGTGGAGACTGGGTACACTGGACGGACTCGCCGAGAACTCCCAGATGGTGATATACCACAGGTCAGATGGAAGTTCTCCGGTGACACTGGTACAGGGTAGTCTGTAGACCCGAGATCGTCATAGAGTCTTGTGTGATTCCCACTGTGCTTTGATTTCCACCTTACCACGTCCAAGAGGGCGTGCAAAACGGTGGCTTTTGGGTACAGTCCTGAATCACAAGGAGGCAATGAGCGTTAGGAGGGGATTCGTCTCTCACGGTATAGGGAGTTGATGTTGTGCTGTGTTCGATTGGCTATAACTGGAAGTCCCTTGCTAGGGCTGATATAGAGATTTACTGGTAAGTGTTACCAGTAGTTTCTCGACCCGTTATGAGCCACACATCGACACGACTTATCAGTTACTGGGGTCTGACGTATACCACCACTAGACTTGATATGCGACATATCAGACGAAGAGACCGGACTGTACGGGAGTGTTACTAATTGGATTCGCATGAGAATGTACATGCTTGCTTGTTGATCTTCTGATTGCTCAATACACGTGTGGCTGTTACGTTTAGCTGACCGCTTGCAGCTTGTGGGTGTTTGATATAATCAACACCTGCTACCGGCGTATTGACGATTCTTTAGAGTCCTACACAGAGCTTTCTTGGCTCAGGCAAAACGGAGTAGAGGCACATATGTGATATGCGCAGGACCGAGGATAATGCGATATGAGATACCGTATTATATTCTCCCGATATTTAGATATGAACCGGGTCATCGGATCAAGTGTTGATTCGATAAATCGGTACATGATATATTAGTCGGTTATATTCGATATAGCCGGATTATCGGATCAAGTGTTGATTCGATGATTTAATGTATAATAATATATATGAGATATTGTATTACATTATCTAATATTGGCTCGCTTTATTATTTCATTTTCTCATCGGATAATACATTGATATATATGCGATATATGTTAATTGTATTATTTTCTTTTGTTGCAAATATATAATATATATGTGATATATATTATTGTGACATGATATGATTAATAATGCAACATGTTTATTGAAGATTAAATAAGGTTAGGGTTAGATTAGGGTTAGCTTCTTCTTGCACCTTCTAGAAGCTTTCTCTTTTGTCTTGGTTAAGATATTATGGTTGATATTTATCCATGACTCATTTTTAACCTAACCAAACCCTAGCTCTAGTTTATTCTCTACAAGGGTTATCCTTGTCATACTAAACTATGGTTACATTATTAATTCATATATACATTTCATTATTCATGACAAAAGGAATTATCTCATTATTCATCTTCTTCTTCTCTCTTTAGCTTTGAGAAAGCTTACTAGAAATTCCTTTTGTGATGATTTCATGTGAGATTATGATATAAAAAGAGAGCATAAATACTACTCCATCATCCTCATCTAATCTAGCCCATTAGATTAGAGTGTTCACGTCATTAGAGTGAGAGAGCTTGGGTTATAGCAACTTCGACGTAGATCATCGGAGAAACGGAACACTACAAGCTAGCATGGATCGTTCGGGTCGTGGAGCCTCTCTTGAGTCCGGGAGATCATGGATCATGGCGAAGGGACTTCTACTCGGAGCTTATGAAGCGAAGGAGCGGACTGCAAAGGTTGTAATCCCTCACACTTAGTAGTAAAGATGTTTACTTGCATGTTTAACCCTAATAATCCAGCAAAGATCCTGACTTTAGGTTGTTCGGCACGTCTAAATATTTATTCGGGCATGGTTGATGCCTTATGAACCCTCACAAGAGTGCCTAGGAACCCTACAGTGGTATCAGAGCCTAGCTAGAGAATTAGGCGACGTGTATACGAAGTTAAAACTCCGAACGAACCCCGATACGACGAAACGAACCCCTCTCCGGGCAATTTTTAAAAACTGTGTTTTTTCTGAATTAGAAATACCTAAAAAAATTACGAGGTAATTCTAAGAATTGTCATGAAATACGAACTCGCAATTCCATGAAGTCGCCGCAGAACCGCGGCGGGAACCTGCTTCTCGCGGCGGTTCCGCGGCCTATCTTTGGGATTGCGACACGTGTCTTCATGGTAATATCCGTAGGTGCTTGTTGCTGCTTCTGGGTATTTTTAATCTGTCTCAAGTGTTGAGTGTTCTGGGGTTTATTTTGTAATCGTGATTTGATCGGAAAATTTAATTTTGTTATATTTCCGGATATTTAGAAACTGTTAAAATGTTCGAACGGATATCTTTAACTCAATTTTTCCTGGCACGTAAAATTTTCAAGTGTTGAATTTTTATCGGGTTTAAATCTCTTGGATAAATGTACATGTAACGCGGCGGTCCCTCTAGAACAACACAAACCTTAACTCGATTATGTGACCGTCTTGAACTGCCTCTAAACCTTAGGGTTTGGGGCAGTACGGCATGCCACATGTAAGGCGTTGGCTTGACCCTTCTACGGCTGGATCATCGGTACTGTGACATATTCTGAGATTATTTGAACTCCGCTCAAGTATTGAGCTATTTAGGAAATCTTGGGTATTTGATTATCCGGTCGGAAAGTTTAATACTGTCTATTTATCTGGAATGTGATACAATATGTGGAATTCATATAGTTAGGCATGAAATGCGAAGTATGTGATATTTCGGATTTACGATGTCTAAAGTGATTGTGGATTCCAAATATTGTAATTTTACAATTTCTTCTGTGACCGTAAGTGTAGTATGTAGTATTATTGCCGGTCTTCGTTGCTATACATCTACGACGATCGGTATATGCATACTTACTTACGTTGATGATATATGATATTATGTATTGCTGTGATATGTTATATTGGATCGTCGTGTTCTGAATAGCCGGGGGTTTTATGTGAGATGAGGGCTTTTTATTTTCATTCATGTAAAATTCATTTGTATATAATATTCTTTTATTGGGGCACTTCCGGGATGAGGTTGATGTCACCAGTGTATATTATTTACTTTTCCACATTAGGTAAACCCAAGGAGGGGAGCACAAGTAACCGGGTTCTAGGGTCCAGTGGGAGGCCATCTCGAGGAGTCGAAACCGGGTCTCCTAACCCTAGAATTTGCAGTGTTACTTGCCGCTCTCGTAGGGATCTTGGGATGTGGGTTTGGCTATTCGTCGCGACTGTGGAATCCGTGTTTTATACAGGCTCGTATTGAAAACACGGACGTCCTAGTATATCCAATATTTCATATATGTTCTTCTGCTGCAATGTTCTGTGATGAGATCATATTACTGCCTGAGACGAATGCTTATACTAAATATATATATGCTGATATATAAATATTACTGCTTTCGTTTCTTCTGTGATGCTTAGGAAGCATAAGCTGATGGGATTTTTATTAATAAGATTAATAAAAAGAAAAGAAACCTAAAATATGTTGTAGAATCAAAACTTTATAAAAAGGGTAGCTACAGTTTTGCTTTGCATAGCTGTATATATGATATACCCTGCACTTTATTCGATGAGGAAAGAGCCGAGATCCCTTCACTGGGAGTGACCTCTTTAGCAAAACTGGCAGATGCTATAAAACTCGGTTTGTCTTTTGATTGCTTTTAGAGTTTTGCTTTGCACAGTGCTATATATGATATGTCCTGCACCTTATTCGATGAGGAAAAAGCCGAGATCCTTTCACCGGGAGTGACCTCTTTAGCAAAACTAATGAAAGCCTCAAAAACACTCCATTTCAAAATTTCACATGATTCTACGAGGATATCAAGTTCATTACGCTCATGGTTTTCTAAAAAACCTGCGTAGCCCTCCGTCATTTCAGATAAAGACTAGTTAGTATTCGTGCTACGTTTGTTGACTATGTTAAGGCGTAGTGTGCAGTAGCTAATTAGTACTTATCTGCTAAAATATGAGATGTGATTGGATTATGGTAGTTGTACGACTTTGTTGACTATGTTAAGGGTCGTGCAGGTGCGTTTAATTCAATCGAGAAATGACGGGTTAAACTTGGCTAGCAATTATGATTTGTTGACTATGTTAAGGTCATAAATTGCTAGGGGCAAAATATTATCGGGAATTTCAAGTGTTGAAATTTGCAATGAGATTGCATACCTCCTATGAGATAGTTGGATCCCGATACCCACTGTGAGTAAGAGTTACTCCTCGGAGAGTTTTACACAAGACAATTAGCCAATCAAGTAGGTGTCTAGAAAAGTGTTAACGGGGTTGTTCGGCACGTCTAAAATTTTATTCGGGCATGGTTGATGCCTTATGAACCCTCACAAAAGTGCCTAGGAACCCTACACTGTAGACTTTATTGTTCTCGATACACAGCCTATAGTAAACCCACAGAACCAAATTCCGGTGATTTTGGGTCGACCATTACTTGCCACTTCCAATGCTGTCATTAACTGTTGAAATGGTTCAATGAACCTATCTTTTGGAAAAATGACAATTGAACTGAACATCTACAAAATTGGAAGTCAGCCGTCTGAACCCTCTGCTCAAATACTTGATGTTTGTTCTGTCCACGAGATTGCTCCCGAAAGTTGCGAAGTTGATGAACTTTGCTTTGATGATCTCGATGACACTGGCACATCAGTGTTTGATCTTTCACATCTTAGTGAGGACACTCTTTCCACTCTTGAGTCTGACACTCTTGACTCATCACTTTCCGAGTCTGTATCTTATGCAGGCTATGAGCTTCTTTGTGACTCCGAATATCATTCGATGACCCCACCTTCTATAATTTCTCCGCCAGCATTAGATCTCAAACTTTTACCTTCTCATCTTAAATATGCATATTTAGGTGAGAATGAGTCTTTACCGGTGATCATATCCGCTTCTCTAGCCTCAGAGTAAGAGAGTGCGCTTTTGACGGTATTGAGATCTAATAGGCAGGCGTTTGGTTGGATTATGGCTGACATCAAAGGGATTAGTCCCTTGATTGTTAAACATCATATACATCTGATGGATGAAGCCATGCCAACCCGAGAACCACAGAGACGGTTAAACCCCGTCATGAAGGATGCGGTGAAGAAAGAAATCGTCAAATGCCTTGACAATGGTATCATTTACCCAATCTCCAATAGCCAATGGGTGAGTCCAATTCATGTCGTCCCTAAGAAATCTGGTATCACGGTCATTACAAATGAGGCTAATGAGTTAATCCAGACACGCGCTCAAACTGGGTGGCGTGTATGTATTGATTATAGAAAACTCAATGCCATAACGAGGAAAGACCACTTTCCTCTAACTTTCATTGACCAGATGCTAGAATGCTTAGCTGGACGAGAATATTATTGCTTCATGGACGGATACTCTGGCTATAACCAGGTCCCTATTGCCAAAAAGGATCAAGATAAAACCACATTTACTTGTCCTTTTGGTACCTTTGCTTATAGACGCATGACCTTTGGGTTATCAATGCTTCCGCTACATTTCAGCGGTGTATGATGGGGATATTCTCGGACATGGTCAAGAATTTTTTGAAGATTTTCATGGACGATTTCTCGATATTTGGAGATTCTTTTGCCGACTGCCTATCTCATCTTGACGCGGTTCTTACTTGTTGTAAAGAGAAGAACTTAACCTTGAATTGGGAAAAATGCCATTTCATGGTCCAAGAGGGAATTGTGCTTGGACATGTTATTTCACGGAAAGGCATTGAGGTTGAAAAAGCTAAAATAGATGTCATTCAAAACCTTCCTCATCCCAAATGCGTCAAGGATATATGATCTTTTCTTGGCCATGCAGGCTTTTACAGGAGATTCATTAAGGATTTTAGCAAAATTGCTAGACCTTTAACTCTTCTCTTGGCCAAGGACACAACCTTTCACTTTGACTCGGATTGTGAGGTAGCATTTGATTCACTCAAACACTCTCTCACTACAGCCCCCGTTTTATCATCTCCAGATTGGAACCACCCTTTTGAGCTTATGTGTGATGCATCAGATTTTGCAGTTGGTACAGTTTTAGGACAGCACATTGAAAAGATGCCACACGTGATCTATTATGCAAGTAAGACTCTGAATGATGCTCAAATTAATTATACAACTACCGAAAAAGAACTTTTGGCAGTTGCATTTGCATTAGAAAAATTCAGGCCTTACTTGATTGGCTCACTGACCACTCTGCCTTGAAACATTTTTTGGCGAAGAAGGATGCTAAAGGTAGGCTAATACGTTGGATCCTTCTATTACAAGAATTTGATCTTGTTATTAAAGATAAGAAAGGATGTGAAAACGTTGTAGCCGACCATCTTTCGCGCATCTCTTCTTCACCTGTGACCCTACCGATTAATGATTCTTTTCCGGACGAATAACTCTTGAATGTATCCGATGAACTTTGGTTCAGGGATATTGTGAATTATCTTGTTACGGGACTTATTCCCGGGAATGGTTAAAATAGAAAAAGCATCGATTTCTATCCCAAGTAAAACATTTTTACTGGGATGAACCATATCTGTTTAAGTATTGTCCTGACCAAATCATTCGCAAATTTGTCCCTAATGATGAATTCAAGAGTGTTCTATCTTTTTGTCATGATCAGGCATGTAGGGGTCATTTCGGTCCTCGAAAGACGGCGGGGAAGGTTTTGCAATGCGGTTTTTATTGGCCGACATTGTTCAAAGATGCATTTGATCATTGCAAAACCTGTGCACAGTGTCAACACATGGGTAGGATTTCCCGGAGAAATGAGATACTACAGCAACCCATCTTAGTGGTTGAAATTTTCGACGTTTGGGGTATTGACTTTATGGGTCCTTTTCCCAACTCCTTTGGGAATCTGTATATATTGCTTGCGGTTGATTACGTCTCGAAGTGGGTTGAAGCTATTTCTTGTCGCACTAATGACAAAAAGGTTGTCAATAAGTTCTTAAAAGAAAACATCTATTCGCGATTTGGACACCCACGTGCTATCATTAGCGATAACGGGACACATTTCTGCAACCGGACTTTCGAGACTTTGATGCGGAAATATGCAATCAACCACAAACTTTCTACACCCCATCATCCCCAAATGAGCAGGCAGGCTGAGGTTTCTAACAGACAAATCAAACAAATCTTGGAGAAGACTGTTGTTAAAAATCGAAAAGATTGGTTAACCAAATTGACGGATGCTCTTTGGGCGTTCCGGGCTGCATATAAAACTGATCTAGGTATGTCTCCTTACAGACTAGTGTTTGGTAAGGCTTGTCACCTTCCGGTCGAGATTGAGCACAAAGCAATGTAGGCCATTGGAGAACTCAACTTTGACTTAAATCAAGCCTGCAACTTTCGGAAGCTGCAATTAAACGAGCTAAGCGAAATCCGCGATGATGCTTCTGATAATGCTGTAATTGGAGGGTTACTAGGCACTCTCATAAGGGTCTACAAGGCATCAACCATGCCCAATTTACAATTTAGACATGCCAAACAACCCTAACCAAGATCTTTAAACTAGAGATTAGGCGAAACAAAGCATGTAAACATCTTTACATCTAAGAGTTAGGGATTACAACCTTTGTAGTCCGTTTCTTCACTTCTAAAGCTCCGTGTTGAGGTCCCTTCGCTGCGATCATCGAGTTCCCGAACTCTACAGAGGCTCCACGAAGAGAAAGATGCAAGCTTGCTTCCGATCTTCGATAACTAAGATGATCTACCTTGAAGTTTCTTTAACACAAGCTCTCACTCACTAAATGAAGTGAACACCCTAATCTAAATGGCTAAGATAGATTAGGATGATGAAGTAGGATTTTAGCTCTCATTTGTTTTCTTAATCTCACTCAAAATCATCACTAATGAAAAAGCTAGCAAGCTTTTCCATCCAAAAGAAGAAGGAAGAAGAAGAAGAAGCCATTTCTTTTATGATGAATAATGAAACTCTTGTGTGGTTAGAATTGCAACCATGGGTTAAGTATGAAGACTTAACCCATGTAGAGATTTAACTAGGGTAAAGCATTGGGTTGGGTTAAGGAAATATCTATGCAAAATATCCAAGTCAAAATCAAAGCTTCAAGAAGCTTTTTGAAAGCTTCATGAAGACTTAACCCTAATCCAAACCCTAACCTCAATTAAACTCCACAAAACATTTTGCATTTATAACCATAACATGTTACAATATTATATATCACATATACAATATTTATTGTAACAAAATAAAATAATACTATTAACATATATCACATATATATCAATGTATTACCCGAGTGAGAAAAAGAATCTTTTAGTGAGCTTATATCAATTAATGTAATTTAATATATCAAATATATAATTATACATTAAATTATCGAATCAACACTTGATCCGATAATCCGGCTATTTCACAAATAACCGACTAATATAATCTGTATCAGTTCATCGAATCAACACTTGATCCGATGACCCGGCTATATCACATATACCAAGCCGATATCTCATATCGCGAGAATCTAATACGGTATCACATACACGTATTGTTCTCGGTCCCGCACATATCATATATGTGCTCCTACTCCGTTTTGCCTGAGTCAAGAAACCTCTGTGTGGGACTCTAAAGAATCGTCAATACGCCGGCAGCAGGTGATGATCATATCAAACACCCACAAGCTGCAAGCGGTCAGCTAAACGTAACAGCCACCCAGGTATTGAGCGACCAGAAGATCAACAAGCAAGCCTGTACTTTCTCCCGTGAATCCAATCAGTAACACTCCCGTACAGTCCGGTCTCTTCGTCGGATATGTCGCATATCTCTCCTAGTGGTGGTAAACGTCAGACCCCAGTAGCTTGATAAGTCATGTCGATATGAGGTTTATAACAGTTCGAGAAACTACTGATAACACTTACCAGTAAATCTCAGCAACCCTGGCCAGGGATTTCTAGTTATAGGCAATCGAACACAGCGCAACATCAACTCCCTATACCGGGAGAGACGAATCCCCTCCTATCGCTCATTGCCTCCATGTGATTCGGGACTGTACCCAAAAGCCACCTTTTTGCACGCCCTCTTGGACGTGGTATGATGGAAATCAAAGCACAGTGGGAATCACACAAGACTCTATGACGATCTCGGGTCTACAGACTACTCTGTACCAGTGTCACCAGAGAACTGCCATCTGACGTGAGGTATAATACCATCTGGGAGTTCTCGGCGAGTCCGTCCAGTGTACCCAGACTCTACTGAGCACCCGTATACCTTCTCTGATGTCAAACACCAATGGATATGAGATCATCTATCGCCCATCATATGGGTCAAGAAGCGCATACGCTAGTCTACTCTGGAGTATCGATGCCCTGTCTCGGTACTCCCACGACTAGGAACATTTGAAGGATGTGCTTGGCGACTACACTATCCTCACTAGTATGATCTGCATCATAGTTCTGGTAGTCAAGTACTCATCTTAAGGGCTTTATCAACATGTAACATAGAGACAATCAGAGTACATGTTAAGATAAAGAGCAACCAGATAGCGTACTATCATGTCGAGCAAGAAAGTCCTTCCTATATATGTCCAAGCATCCACTACAATATACATCGTATGTACAGTAATGGCCTCTAGGGCATACATATAACTAACAGTAATTATAAAGAACCGGAGTAAGGTATTTTATGATAAAAACATTTTGAGAAAAACTTTTACACCAGGTTAACAAGTCTTTCTTTATGATTCACGACTCCATCTTCATGCGGGTAAGCTACGATCTTGGTGGAAAGGACCTTTTGTTGTGCGGTATGTATACCCGCACGGGGCAGTTGAGGTTAAAAATGTTGAAAACGGTACAATTTTCAAAGTAAATGGACATAGATTAAAACCGTATTTTTCCACTGACCCCACGGAGGAGCTCCTGTTTTTACAGGAGCCGCTTTATCTTGATTAAAATTCCTCCGTCTCACCTCCATGTCTTGTAAAATACTGCATCATCTTTTAGAATAGAGGTGAGTGAAAAGAATAAGTTTGGGAGAGGATTTTCACGATCATATTTATTGTCCCCATTGATCAATAATTTCCTCCCAGGCTTACAGGTTTTTGAGCCTTAGCAGAAGATAACAGTGATGACACTATTGAAAACAAGTTTGGGGGAGGTTTGTGCTTATTTACGCATCATTTTGCATCATACTTTGCATAAGCACAAAACATATAATAAAAATATATATATATATATATATATATATATATTTTGTACATAAATAAGATAATAAAATATTAGATAGTGAAAAATTACATCCAAAAGATTGGAAAAATTTAAGAAAACCAAGAAAATTAGAAGTTTTCTTAAACAAACTAGTAATAAGTAGTTATGAGCCGTTGTCCTAAAGGTTAGTAAGATTAAAGAAGTCACTAATCTGAGGATAAAAATAAGTCTGAAAAATAGTTTCTATTCTGGAAGCCAAACATTTAAACGTTGATACCCTACTATACGCACTTACACACGTCTTGAAACTCGGGATAGTAGAGGATACCTTGAAATGCTCTGGTCCAAAAGCCAAAGTATGAAGGAAATAATAAATGAATAAAATATATAAAATGGTGTTAAGAAAAAAATAAACACTGGTTTTGTTATCACCGAGGCAGCAATAAAAAAATATAGCGAGGGTGCTACATCACCTAGTGCCTTGGACCAACTGGTTTGGGAGTCACTGCTAAGCCTTAGGTGTTGCAAGATGAGGAAAATACTAATACACCTAATAAGCAAGCACATGAGTAATCGGTCGGTTAGTACCTCAAGAAGTATTAACGGTCGCATAAAAAATGTGTGAGCAAATCCATCTAAATATTGATTAAAAAGTACTGAGGCAGATGGACAAGAGTATGATAGCTTGAATTGAATTCTCCGAGTGTAGGGATGTTCTTTACACACACGTAGGGGTATATGATCGATATTTGGAAGAAAGGTAGGAATGAAGAATAAAGACTATGTTTTATTGAGGGATGATGTGATTTCTAATATCTTTTCATGACTATTAAGATAGGGCTCATGACAACCGAAAAGCTAGTAAAGTTGGAGACTCTAATTTTCAAAGTCTTTCTTTTATAATTCTTATCTTTATATTTAACTCTCACGGACTTCCCTTTATTATTGGATTTTGTGGGTGCAATCTGCTGAAAACCCTCAGGAGACGACACTCCTCCTACTAGGGATACCTAGAGGTTTAAAAGCTTGTTGCACGTGCTCAGTGCAATCGTGTTGCCTATGAAAGTGTGCTAGTTAGTTTTTCTTTTTCTTATATTTTCTCCTTCTCTTTCTAATAAAACAAGTTTGCTAGAGACGACCATAATTAAGTTTGGGGGAATTTGATCAGTCAAAAATATTGCATTTTTAACACATCAATTTCCCTACTCTTTGCAATCATCTAAAGGTGTTTGGTATGTGAAAGATTCCTAGGCACCCTATAGAGGTCTCACAAGGCATCGAACATGCCAAATTTAAAAAATATGGTGCCGAGAAACCCTAGACTACGGATCGTCGCTAGAATTCTAGGCGAAATATAAATCTAATTAACAATTTAACTAAAGTTGAGATGCTACAACCTTTGTAGATCCGGATTTCCGCCTCCTTAGCTCCACGTGGTCATGCCCTCGCTGTCCATCATGAATCCTCGACTCGATCATCGGCTTCATCGGGAAAATAAGCGGAATAGGTCGTCGGCTTTGTGTCAAAGACGATCTACGTCGAGGTTGCACAAACTCAAGCTCCGACTTCACAAACTTATGAAACTTATGAAGTAAACACCCAAAACAACTTGGCAAGAGGTAGAGAGTGAAGAAATAGGAGGTGGGTTCACTTTAGAATTGGATTTATCTCACTAGATCTCAAGTTGCCATTGTTGTAGCAAGCTTGAAGAAGAAGAAGAAGATGAGCTAGTTATGATAAGTTATGATTTTAAAAGAAATAGAAAATCAAATACTTATCATAACTTGAACTAGGGTTAAGTGTAGAGAATTAACCATGGTCACTTGGATGGGTTAGGGTTAAGCATGAAGATAAGGATGGTTAGCAAAGTCAAAGCTTCATGAAGCTTCAATATAAAACAAATAAAGCCACCATTCTTATCTTAAACTTATCCAAATAAATGAATAACTAAATATGCAAAACCCTAATTATCATAATAACCATGGTTTAATTCTATTCACTTAACCATATGATCAAGTATCATCAAACATGATACAAAAAGATGCACAAAAGTATATCACATATACAATGTGCAATCCAAGTGAGAAAAATCCGTTTAAAGTGAACCAATACTAGTTAATGCAAAGTAATATATCAAATATATAATTATACATTAAATCATTAAATCAACACTTGATTCAATGATCCGGTCATGTCGCACATAACCGACTAGTATTCAATGTATCGATTTATCGAATCAATGATTCGATAACTAGGTCATATCGAATATAACCAATCGAAACATATATCACGAGAATGAAATGCGGTATCACATACACGCATCATTCTCGGTCCTGCACATATCTCATATGCGCTCCTATTTCGTTTCGCTTGAGCCAGGAAACCTCTGTGTAGGACTCTAAAGACTCGTCAATACGCCGGTAGCAGATGATGATCATATCAAGCACCCACAAGCCGCAAGCGGTCTGCTAAACGTAACAGCCACCCGGGTATTGAGCGATCAGAAGATCGACGAGCTAGCCCGCTCACACTCCTGCGAATCCGACCAGTAACACTTACCGTACAGTCCAGTCTCTTCGTCAGATATGTCGCATATCAAGTCTAGGGGTGGTAAACGTCAGACCCCAATAACCCGATAAGTCGTGCCGATGTGAGGCTCGTAACGGGTCGAGAAACTACTGGTAACACTTACCAGCAAATCTCTGATCAGCCCTGGCCAGGGACTTCCCTGTTACGGCCAATCGAGCACAGCGCAACATCAACCCCCAATACCGGCAGAGACGAAACCCCTCCTATCGCTCATTGTCTCCATGTGACTCGGGACTGTGCCCAAAGATCACCGTTTTGCACACCCTCATGGACGTGGTAAGGTGGAGATCAAAGCACAGTGGGAATCACATAAGACTCTATGACGATCTCGGGTCTACAGACTAACCTGTACAAGTGTCACCTGAGAACTGCCATCTGACGTGAGGTATAATACCATCTGGGAGTTCTCGGCGAGTCCGTCCAGTGTACCCAGTCTCCACTGAGCACCCGTATACCATCTCTGATGTCAAACACCAATGGATATGGGATCATCCATCGCCCATCACATGGGTCGAGAAGCGTATACGCTAGTCTACTCTGGTATATCGATGCCCCGTCTCAATACACCCACGACTAGGGACCTTGAAGGATGTACTTATGGACTACCATGTCCCCACTAGTATGATCTGCATCATAGTCCAGGTAGTCAAGTATAAATCCTAAGGGCTTTACCAACATGTAACTATAAGACAGTATAAAGAGACTAGTGTACATGTTAAGATAAAGAGTAACCAGATAGCATACTATCATGTCAAGCAAAAAAGTCATCTCTATATATGTCCAAGCATCCAATATAATATACATAATCTGTACAATACTGGCCTCTAGGGCATACATACAACTAACAATCTCCTACTTGCACTAGGGCCAGCTGCTGTAGTATCTCATACCGAGCATCCCGAAGAGTCTCTCAAACTGTATCTGGAGAATGGCCTTCGTGAGTGGATCCGCCGTGTTGTTCTTCGTGTCAACTCTCCTGACCTCGATCTCCCGGCGATCAACTATCTCCCGGATCAGGTGATACCGCCTCAGAATATGCCTGGACCGCTGATGGGACCTGGGTTCCTTGGCCAAAGCCACCGCTCCATTGTTATCGCAATACAAAGGTATTGGACGCTCAATGGATGGAACCACTCCAAGTTCAGTAATGAACTTTTTGATCCAGACAGCCTCTTTGGCAGCATCGTTGGCAGCGATGTATTCAGCCTCCATCGTCGAGTCTGCCACGGTTTCCTGCTTGGAACTCTTCCAGCTAACCGCCCTCCGTAAAGGGTAAAGACAAAGCCCGACTGCGACTTAGAGTCATCCTTATCACTCTGGAAGCTGGAATCGGTAAAGGACTCCACTTGGAGTTCTCCGTTACCATACACCAAGAACATATCTCTAGTCCTTCGCAAGTACTTGAGAATGCTTTTCACAGCTGTCCAGTGACTCTCTCCAGGATCAGCTTGATACCTACTCACTACACTTAGTGAGTATGCTACATCGGGTCTGGTACATAGCATCGCATACATGATAGAGCCTACTGCCGAAGCATAGGGTATCCCTTGCATGCGAGCTCTCTCCAAATCAGTCTTGGGAGACATCTCTTTGGAGAGAGTGACTCCAGAGATCGTGGGCAAGTTCCCGCGCTTGGACTCTTCCATACTAAACCTCTTTAGTATGGTGTCAATGTACCTGGATTGGGATAATCCCAAAATCCGTTTGGATCTATCTCTATAGATCCTAATTCCCAATATGCAGGAGGTATCACCAAGATCTTTCATTGAGAATCTTTGTGATAAGAAGAGCTTGACCGATTGCAGCATAGGAATATCATTTCCTATCAAGAGTATGTCGTCCACGTACAATACGAGGAAGACAACCTTATTCTCTGCCACCTTCTTGTAGATACAAGGTTCATCTGGATTTTTGATGAAATCAAACTCTTTGATAACGACGTCAAAGCAGATGTTCCAACTCCGCGATGCTTGCTTTAATCCATAAATGGATTTAAGCAGCTTGCACACCTTCCCGCTGCTCCCACTGTCTACGAAGCCCTCTGGCTGAGTCATGTACACGCACTCTTCTAAATCACCATTTAGAAAGGCGGTCTTAACATCCATTTGCCAGATTTCGTAGTCATGAAAGGCAGCAATGGCAAGCATGATTCGGATGGATTTAAGCATAGGCACTGGAGAAAAGGTCTCGTCATAGTCCACACCTGGTCTTTGACGAAAACCCTTTGCTACAAGTCTAGCTTTGAAAGTCTCCACTTTCCCATCTACACCAAGTTTCTTCTTAAAGATCCACTTGCTCCCAATGGGTTTTACCCCTTCAGGAGCAACTTCCAAAGTCCATACTTTGTTGGTGTACATGGATTCCATCTCGGACCGCATAGCATCCAGCCATTTCACTGAGTCCCTACTCGTGATGGCCTGCTCGAAGCTAGTTGGGTCATCATCTTCCATGATGCAATCCTCGCTCCCACCGTCCATGAGAAAACCATAGTATCTCTCAGGTTGGCGAGGAACCCTACTAGATCGGCGGAGTGGCTGGGGTTCATCGGGAACTACGGAATCCTCTGGTTCCACCAGATCTTCTGTTGTAGCTTCTGCAGCTGGAACCTCTTCCAGTTCTACCTCATGACCACTAATCTCTTTTTCAAGAAATTCCTTTTCTAAAAAGGTGGCATGCCGAGAAACAAACACTCTTTGTTCCTCAGGGTGTAGAAGATATACCCTCGCGAATGTTTGGGATATCCAATAAACTTACACAGAATGGACCTTGCCGCGAGTTTGTCCGGATTTTGCGTTTTTACATAGGCCGGACAACCCCATATCTTAACATAATTAAGACATGGTCTCTTTCCTTTCTATATCTCATATGGAGTGGTCAGCACGGTTTTGGTGGGAACCATATTCAATAGGTCTGCAGCTGTTTCCAGTGCATATCCCCAGAAGAAAATAGGTAACTCAGCTGTGCTCATCATAGAGCGCACCATATCTAATAGGGTGCGGTTCCTCCGTTCTGATACACCGTTGTGCTGTGGTGTATATGGAGGAGTCAGCTGAGAGAGAATCCCATTCTCTTTTAGGAAGTCCAGGAATTCATTGCTTAAGTATTCTCCTCCTCGATCAGATCGTAGGATTTTAATACTTTTTCCGGTTTGGTTCTCAACTTCTTGTTTATATTCCCTAAATTTCTCAAAAGCTTCTGATTTGTGTTTCATCAGGAACACATACCCGAACCTAGAGAGATCGACAGTGAATGTAATGAAGTATGAAGAACCATCCCTGGCATGTGTAGACATGGGACCGCATACATCACTATGTATCAGTCCCAAGAGTTCGTTAACTCTTTCTCCGTGTCCCGTAAACGGAGTTTTGGTCATCTTGCCTTTGAGACATGACTGGCAAGTGTCATAAGATGAAAATTCAAACGGATTTAAATATCCATCTTTATGCAACTTAGCTAGTCGTGTCACATTGATGTGACCCAGTCTACAATGCCACAAGAAGGATTCGTTCAGTTCTGAACTCTTCCTCTTGAGTATGTTTGTTATGCTCAGAACTGTTGATTGATTTAGAACATAAATGCCATTGCACAACGTGCCTGATCCAACCAACTTTTGGTCACGGAAAATGTTCATAACATTGTCCTGCAATACAAAATTATATCCCTCTTTACTCAATAAAGAAACCGATATAATGTTGCATATCAGGTTCGGCATGTAATAGCATTCGTTCAGAACCAATGTATCACCAGTTGGTAATACAAGGTGATATTCCCCGACAGTCTTAGCTGCAACAATTGAACCATTTCCAACTCTAATGTCTTTATCACCTTCTCCAAGTTCTCTACCTTTCCTTAGCCCATGTAACTGATTACATATATGGGATCCTGACCCGGTATCTAATACCCAGGACGTAGAGGAAATGGAGAAACAGTTCTCAGTAACGAACACACCCGAAGAAAATGCATCAACATGTACTTTCTTCATTCGGGTGGCATGGGAATCCTGGCATTCCCTTATATCCTGTTCATTCCTATAACTCTTATAAGAAAGAACGGAACCAACGTTCCCCAGCACAGTATAACATGCGGGTTCGGTCAATACATCCATATTATTATCTTTATTAGGGCATGAAATGGTCGCTACCTGGAGAGAGAGAGAAGAAAACACTTTAGCGTATGCTCGTGCAAGATCAGATTGGTTATTATCTTATCTAATCAGGATGGCTCCCACTGCTTTTTATCAAATCTTCCTCCAAACCTAAAAAGGAAAGACTAGCCGGGATTAATTACACACTACAAGTTCGCCAATCTTTCAGCCAGGCCAGTGTCGGTACTTTGAGGGAGGTCCCCCGTGCTTTCGCACGAACCTAATTAATGTAAACCTCGTTTTCCCAGAGGCGTAACCTCGTTAACACCTTTCTAGACACCTACTTGATCGGCTAATTGTAATGTGTAAAACTCTCCCAGGAGTAACTCTTACTCGCAGCGGGTATCGGGATCCAACTATCTCATAGAAGGTATGCAATCTCATTGCAAATTTCAACACTTGAAATTCCCGATAATGCTTTTGCCCCTAGCGTGCTATGACCTTGACGCAGGCCAACAAACCATAGTGCGCTAGTCAAGTTCAACCCGTCATTTCCTGATTGAATTAAACCCACCCGTACGACCCTTGACGCAGGCCAACAAAGTCGCACGACTACCCTAATCCAATCTGCATCATATGCATAAGCAGATAAATACTAGTTAGCTACCGCACACTACGCCTTGACGCAGGCCAACAAACGTAGCACGAATACTAACTACTACTCATCTAAAATGACGGAGGGCTACGCCAGGTTTTTCTGAAAACCATGAGCGTAATGAACTTGATATCGTTGTAGAATCAAATGAAGTTTTGAAATGGAGTGATTTTGAGGCTTTTCTAGTTTTGCTAAAGGAGTCACTCCCGGCGAAGGGATCTCGGTCCTTTCCTCGTCGAATGAGGTGCGGGATATATCATATATATCACTGTGCAAAGCAAAAACTCTTAAAAGCAATCAAAGCCAAACCGAGTGTGTAGCATCTGCAAGTTATTGCTAAAGGAGTCACTCCTGGTGAAGGGATCTCGGTCCTTTCCTCATCGAATAAGGTGCAGGGTATATCATATATACCGCTATGCAAAGCAAGAACTGTAGCTACCTGTTTTATTTAAAATCTGATTCTACAACATCTTAGGTTTCTTTTCTTTCATTAATCACATTAATGAAGTCCCATCATTTAAATACCTAAACATCACAGATAGATATGACGTACACTTATGCCATCCGCATTCGCCTCGATGTCCCCTCGTGCACCGTTAGGTTAGGTAACTAACGACAGAGCAGGGCAGGGCTAGCACGGGTGTAAAACATAAGTAACGTCTATATAATATATCATATATACTATATTATATCCATCACAGAAACACATCACAGATATCGCAGCAGAATAAACATATGAAATATTGGATATACTAGGACGTCCGTGTTTTCAATACGAGCCAGTATAAAACACGGATTCCACGGTCGTGATGAATAGCCAATCCCACACCCCTAGACCCCTACGAGAGCGGCAAGCAACCCTGCCAATTCTAGGGTTAGGAGACCCGGACTCGACTCCTCGAGTTGGTCTCCCACTGGACCCCAGAACCCGGTTACTTGTGCTCCCCTCCTTGGGTCTATCCTAATGCGGAAAAGTAAATAATATACAAAGGGTGACAACTTCCGCTACCTGGAAGTGCCCCAAATAAAAGAATATTACATACAAGTTTTTACATGAATGAAAATGAAAAACACTCATCTCACATAAAAACCCCCGGCTATTCAAATACGACGATCCAATATAACATATCCAGCAACACATAACATCACATGTCATCAACGTAAGTAAGTATGCATACCCCAATTGTCGTTGACGTATAGCAACGAAACCGGCGATATGAACATACTACACTTACGGTCACAGAAAAGAAAGTGTAAAACTACAACAGTTGGAATCCGCAACCTCTTAAGACATCGCATGCCTAACAGATATAAATCCCGCATTTTAGTCTCATTATCGAAAACTCTTTTCAATATCATATGGGACTAAATTGCTAGATTTATAACATTCATTCAGTTATCACATAACTGTTTGTGAATTCCAATTATTGTATCTCATTCCGGATAAATAGAATATATCAAACTTTCCGATCGAACATTCGAACACCCAAGTTTTCCCGACACCGATCAACACATGAAATAGGTTCAAAGACATTCACTTCATGCCTCAGTACCAACGGTCCAGCCGTAGAAGGGTCAAGCCAACGCCTCACATGTGGCACGCCGTACTGCCCCAAACCCGAAGGTTCAAAGGGCAGTTCAAGACGGTCACATAATCGAGTTAAGGTTTGTTGTCTTCTAGAGGGACCATCGCGTTACTTGCACTACTCAGAACGTCTTTTAACCACAGAAAAATCCAACACTTGGAATTATTCCGGCAGGAGAAAACCTGGGTATTTATATCCGGTCGAACTCTTTAACATATTCTACAGTTATCTGGAAAAACACTTAGACAAAGTTTGATATTCCGATCGAATCGTCGATTCCCAATATAACCCCAGAGCACTCAACCCTTAAATCAATTTAAAAATACCCAGAAAACTCACCAGAATTTATCAGGTATTACTGTGCAAAGAAGTAGGGCTGACGTCACTATCTGACCGCGGAACAGCGGCAGAAGCCATGCTTCTGCCGCGTTTCCGCGGCTCATTGAACTGTTCATGGGAAACGTTTTACACAGTAATTCTTAGAATTCTTTGGTGAATTTTTTAAGCATTTTTAATATCAAAAATTCCCAGATTTCATGAAATGTCCAGAGAGCTCTTGGGCATCGGGGTTTCGGGTTCGTCCGGACTTCAAACTCCGTCTAGACTTCGCCTAAGGCTCTAGTTAGGCTCTGATACCAGTGAAAGGTTCCTAGGCACCCTATAGAGGTCTCACAAGGCATCGAACATGCCAAATTTAAAAAATATGGTGCCGAGAAACCCTAGACTACGGATCGTCGCTAGAATTCTAGGCGAAATATAAATCTAGTTAACAATTTAACTAAAGTTGAGATGCTACAACCTTTGTAGATCCGGATTTCCGCCTCCTTAGCTCCACGTGGTCATGCCCTCGCTGTCCATCATGAATCCTCGACTCGATCATCGGCTTCATCGGGAAAATAAGCGGAATAGGTCGTCGGCTTTGTGTCAAAGACGATCTACGTCGAGGTTGCACAAACTCAAGATCCGACTTCACAAACTTATGAAACTTGTGAAGTAAACACCCAAAACAACTTGGCAAGAGGTAGAGAGTGAAGAAATAGGAGGTGGGTTCACTTTAGAATTGGATTTATCTCACTAGATCTCAAGTTGCCATTGTTGTAGCAAGCTTGAAGAAGAAGAAGAAGATGAGCTAGTTATGATAAGTTATGATTTTAAAAGAAATAGAAAATCAAATACTTATCATAACTTGAACTAGGGTTAAGTGTAGAGAATTAACCATGGTCACTTGGATGGGTTAGGGTTAAGCATGAAGATAAGGATGGTTAGCAAAGTCAAAGCTTCATGAAGCTTCAATATAAAACAAATAAAGCCACCATTCTTATCTTAAACTTATCCAAATAAATGAATAACTAAATATGCAAAACCCTAATTATCATAATAACCATGGTTTAATTCTATTCACTTAACCATATGATCAAGTATCATCAAACATGATACAAAAAGATGCACAAAAGTATATCATATATACAATGTGCAATCCAAGTGAGAAAAATCCGTTTAAAGTGAACCAATACTAGTTAATGCAAAGTAATATATCAAATATATAATTATACATTAAATCATTAAATCAACACTTGATTCAATGATCCGGTCATGTCGCACATAACCGACTAGTATTCAATGTATCGATTTATCGAATCAATGATTCGATAACTAGGTCATATCGAATATAACCAATCGAAACATATATCGCGAGAATGAAATGCGGTATCACATACACGCATCATTCTCGGTCCTGCACATATCTCATATGCGCTCCTATTTCGTTTCGCTTGAGCCAGGAAACCTCTGTGTAGGACTCTAAAGACTCGTCAATACACCGGTAGCAGATGATGATCATATCAAGCACCCACAAGCCGCAAGCGGTCTGCTAAACGTAACGGCCACCCGGGTATTGAGCGATCAGAAGATCGATGAGCTAGCCCGCTCACACTCCTGCGAATCCGACCAGTAACACTTACCGTACAGTCCGGTCTCTTCGTCAGATATGTCGCATATCAAGTCTAGGGGTGGTAAACGTCAGACCCCAATAACCCGATAAGTCGTGCCGATGTGAGGCTCGTAACGGGTCGAGAAACTACTGGTAACACTTACCAGCAAATCTCTGATCAGCCCTGGCCAGGGACTTCCCTGTTACGGCCAATCGAGCACAGCGCAACATCAACCCCCAATACCGGGAGAGACGAAACCCCTCCTATCTCTCATTGCCTCCATATGACTCGGGACTGTGCCCAAAGACCACCGTTTTGCATGCCCTCATGGACGTGGTAAGGTGGAGATCAAAGCACAGTGGGAATCACATAAGACTCTATGACGATCTCGGGTCTACAGACTAACCTGTACAAGTGTCACCTGAGAACTGCCATCTGACGTGAGGTATAATACCATCTGGGAGTTCTCGGCGAGTCCGTCCAGTGTACCCAGTCTCCACTGAGCACCCGTATACCATCTCTGATGTCAAACACCAATGGATATGGGATCATCCATCGCCCATCACATGGGTCGAGAAGCGTATACGCTAGTCTACTCTGGTATATCGATGCCCCGTCTCGATACACCCACGACTAGGGACCTTGAAGGATGTACTTATGGACTACCATGTCCCCACTAGTATGATCTGCATCATAGTCCAGGTAGTCAAGTACAAATCCTAAGGGCTTTACCAACATGTAACTATAAGACAGTATAAAGAGATTAGTGTACATGTTAAAATAAAGAGTAACCAGATAGCATACTATCATGTCGAGCAAGAAAGTCATCTCTATATATGTCCAAGCATCCAATATAATATACATAATCTGTACAATACTGGCCTCTAGGGCATACATACAACTAACAGTATGAATATAGCACATATTAGCAATTTGTCTACAAAATACCAAATAACATGTGTTATACATTATAACCAGCATTTTGAGGGAAATTGAGTGTTTATTATTGCACGCATGATCTTTGTATATCGCAACACTTGTCTCGAGATTGTGTGCAGGAAATTTCAGGAAAAAGAATCGGAACGGCTAAAAGTGCTGATAAAATACGCCAAGTCCAAGACTTGAAATCTGGCAGTGAACAAGAAAGTATAAAAAGATTCCAGACATAAAATAAGGCCCTATGGATCAGCACAAAATCAGCACAGAATTTTCATGCACCAAGCCCTCTAAACGGCCGCGGATACGCGGCCGAATTGGCCGATCCGCCGCGGATCCGCGGCCACGTTAAATCATCAGTGGCAGACACTTTTTCGGGCTTCTCTTTAAATGGCCAACATTCTTCAGGACGCTTTAAAGTTCCTCGAATTCTCCAGAAGCTTCTCTTCTAACAGCCAAGCTTCTTGTGCAAGCTTAACAACTACCTAGCTTCCTATGCAAGCTTCATAACAACCAAGCTTCTCAAGCAAGCTAGCTAACTACCTTAATCTAGAAGCTTCCTTCATAACTACCAAGCTTACAAGGGAAGCTAAACCAAGCTTAGCTTCTAAAGAAAGCTAGATCAAGATTCTAGGGGAAGCTAAAGGAGAAGATTATAAAAAGGGACCCAAGGTTTTATTACAAAGGTTGTTCATCATTTGAGAGTAAAATTCTAGTGAGATCCAAATCAAAATCCACACAAATTGAGTGACACAATTTGATCCAAATCAAGATCATCGAGTACCAATTGAAGCAAGCATCCAACAAGCCTTTTTCAAGCAACGCCGATCTTCATCCTAGCAAGTGATCCACAACGATCCGTGACTCAAGAAGACGATGCGAAGCTAGTTCGACGATCGAGTTCTCTCCTCAATTCTTGTAGTCTTTGAGTGTATTGTAACGAAATATAGAATAATATATGGTGAAAATTCTTGATCTTGCTTTTCTTTACATTTGAGCATTATGAAGAGTTATCAATTCTTGATTGTTTTCTTTTTCATGATGTTTGAGTGAAAACTCCGCTCGTGGAGAAATCGAGAAAATAGGTAGATGATGATGACTAAATTCTTGAACGATTCTTAAGTCTTATGAGTTTTGTAAACTTTAGAAAATTGAATCATCGACAACCTAATTTGAGCGAGATGCTTTCTTTAATGTTTTCGCTCTAAATTAGAGATCAACGATCGATGATTGAATTTTCTAGAGGATATAATTTGAATGCTAATCAACGAAAGGACAAGGGATGATGATGGAGAAACCCTAGTTTCTTCAAGAGATCCCTAAACCTCGTTGATCGTCATCGATCTAGAAACAAATCATCAATAGATAAGAATTTATAATCATAATTCTTCATCATCACTATCGATTAGATCGATTCCTACGAGCCTCTGTACAAATCTTGATAATTCATTCGATTTGGATATCATCTTGAACTTTATTAATTCTTGAATTTAGATCTAGTTTCCGATGATTCTTGAAACTAAATTTCATAAATCTTGAATCAATTTTCTTTTACCTTTTAATTTTCAACTCAATTAAAATAAGATCGAGCAAATCACACTTTCTCAGTGGACGATCCGTTCTCATTGACGAAACTACAATAGACACCGTCAATTGATTGCGGTATAAATTTCTTTGGTTGTGAAACATTCTAAACACGACATAGAAACTAGATCAATCAGTCATCATCTCTAAAGAGATGTCTTCTAGACTGATGGGGAGAGGGACTCGCATGAATGATATATTAATTGTTTTGCCAATTGGGTCAATTATGCAATACCAAGTACCAGACCAGAAGTTGCTTTTGCACTTAGTGTAGTAAATAGATATTAATCTTGGAGAAACAAAAAAAAGCGGTGAAGAACATATCAGGATGTTCTTAGAATGTGGTAATGGCTACCTCTTTTAGGAGGCGATTACCGGTTCTAGCTTCCAAGGTAACCCAGATGACAGAATGGCTGTCAAAGTTATAAGTTTATTCTCTTCTGAAGAGAGGTATGTTAGACGAAATTCCAAGAATAATACTGAGGTAGACATGGTTCGGATTGCTGATTTTGATCAGCGGATGATATAGCCTAAGAAGTTTGTTGGAAAAAATTGTTCATTTATGAACTTGGTCTCATCAGGTAACCAGACAAATTCTAAAGCAGGGTATCGCTCATTTTGGGAGAAAGTTGATCTCCGCGAAATTGAGATATAAAGAGAGAAAATTAGAAACATTGTAACGGATCCACTCACTGAAGCTATTTCTCGAACACACGAGATGTTAGTAGAGAGGTTGGGTATTCGGTAGCATACGAGCTGTGGGTATGCGATACCGCAATAATTGGCCTTACGTGCAAGTGGGAGATTGTTGACTATAGTATCCTCAAGGTAATTATTGTAATCGAAAGTAGGAGATTATGATAATTGAAGGAGCACCTATACAGGTAAAACACTCTTACTCGAGATGATAGTATGTTATCTGGTTTGTCTTTATCATTGACGTGTATACGTTTTACTGGTTATTACGTGTCGCTAATACATAATGATAAAGCCCGTATGATCTTTACTTGACTACTAGAGTTCTGATGACTATCATACTTGTGAGAGCCGGGTTGTCCATAAGCACATCCTTAAATATCCCCAGTCGTGGGAGTATCGAGACTGGACATCGAAATTTCATAGTAGACTAGTGTATATGTTTCTAAATCTCGACGAGGGACGGTAGCAGATCTCATAGCCATTGGTGTATTGCATATAAGATTGTATACAGGTACTCACTGGAAGTGAGTACATCGGACGGACTCGCCGAGAACTTTTAAATAGTACTATACCTATCGTCAGATAGCAGTTCTCTGGTGACATGAGTACATGTAGTCTGTTGACCTGAGATCGCTATTTGTCTCGTGTGAGTTCCCACTATACTTAAATTACTACCCTGCCATGGCTCTACTAACCTGAGATCGCTTTAGTTGGGTACAGCCCCAGCCACATGGAGGCAGTGAATGATCGTCAGGGATTTGTCTCTCCTGGTATAGGGAGTCGATGTCGCGCTGTGTTCGGTTGGCCATCACCATAAATCCCTAGCCATGGTGGTTGAGATTTACTGATTGTAGATCAGTAGTTTCTCGGTAGGTGATGAGCTTGATACTGACACCATTTATCAGGTTATTAGGGGTCTGACGTTATCCACCCCCTAAACTCGGTATGCGATACTCTTAGAGCAAGAGACCGGACTACGGAGATTGTCAGTCACAGGGTTTATAGGGATACATATGAGTTTGCTCGTCGACCTACCTTTCATTCAACACCTGGGTAGCCGTTATGTACAGCTAGTGCCGCCGACGTGCTTGTAGTTAAACCCACTGCCAGTGTATTCTCGAGTCTTTAGAGTCCCACACAGAAGGTTTTTCGGTTCAGGTGAAACGATATAGTGTTTGCATATTTTGATACGCACTCAGTTTCGATTAAATGCGTGTATTTAGTGCACGTACTTTAATTGGACATTTTGATAATACTGGCAGGTTTGAAAAATAGCCGGATCATTGTGAGCTAGTATTATCTCTCTCATTATCTCTTTTGGTATTCGTATTTTTATACGAATACGGTATTTATATTTTGTTATGAATACGGTATTTATACGAATACAAGTATTTGTATAAATACGGGTATTTGTATCTTAATACGAATACGGATATTTTTATCCCGATACGAATACGGGTATTCGTATTTTTATACGAATACGGTATTCGTATTTTAATAAAAATACGGGTATATGTATTTGATACGTATACGATTGTATATATTTGTGTGTGTTTGTGTGTGTGTTTATACACTTCTATTCTTATCTTTTTTAGAAGCTTGGAGAAGAGTGTGGAGGGGTGAGTCGTCGGTGTGAGTCACCAAGTCATTCCCCCTCCACAAAAGCAAAAAGAGAAAGAAAACTGGTATGCTCAGTTTTATTCATCATTGATTTTCTCTTCTACTCTTATGTTTGCATTAGCTTCGTGAAAAAGAAAAGAAATTAGACAAAGAGATATTAAAAGAAAAACCTCACTACATCACTCACAACCCATTCCTAGCAAGCTTAGGCTGTGAGATACTTCACCTGTTTATATTAGTGTGATGCAAGAGCTTGTTATCGGATTCTCTCGGGTGGATCATCTTCGACGAGGAAGATCAACGTGCAAGCATGTTCCAGACGACTACGGAGCTGAGCTAGAGTCCATGGAGCGGTGTAAGGGTCTTCCGCAATTGCGCGGACACGCTACAAATGTAGCTAGCTCCTTAACCTTGTATATTATATCTAGTTTAGTGTTTGGAATCAATTCTAGGGTTATGGTCACTAGTGCTTGGTTAAAAGTTTTTATTTTCATTTCTTCCTTCGCCTCATGTTTTGTGGCGCGAGCACTAGGGTCTTTACATTAACGATATGTAATAATAAGTAAAACATATACACATGTTAAGATAAAGACAAACCAAATAGCATATTATCATATCGAGCAAAACTGTCTTGTACATATATATCATCAGCATCCAATACAAAAAATGGTCTCTAGAACATACATATCCAACAATCTCCCATTTGCACTAAGGTCATGTATTGGCATATCACAGACCTAACATCTTAAATAGCCACTTGAACTGGGTTTAAGGGAGGGCTTTGCTGAGTGAATCCGCAGTGTTGTCCTTTGTGTCTACTCTTTGAATCTCGATCTCTCGGCGATCAACAATCTCCTTGATCAAGTGATACCATCTCAAGATGTGGCTGGATCGCTGAGGAGACCGTGGCTCCTTTACTAACGCCATAACCCTATTGTTATCGCAATACAGAGGTATTAGATCAACAATGGACGGAGTCACCTGAAGTTCAAAAATGAACTTTCTCATCCAGACAGCTTCTTTTGCGGTATCGTTGGAAGCAATGTATTCAGCCTCTATCGTCAACTCTGCTACGGTGTCCTGTTTAGAACTCTTCCATCAGACCGCCCCTCCATTGAGGGTAAATATATAACCCGAGATAGACTTATTGTCATCCTTGTCACTCTGGAAGCTTGAACCAGCAAAAGCCTCCATGTAAAGACCTCCATTATCGTATGACAGAAACATCTCTTTAGTCGTTCCTAGGTACTTAAGAATGTTTTTCACAGCTACCCAATGCTTCTCCCCTGGGTTTGTTCGATATCTGCTTACCATGTGTTCATCATGTAAAACTACATTTAATACTGCTCATTAGATCATTTTTGTGAATAAACAGTGCTATTTAACCAATGTCTGCTCATTAGATCATTTTTGTGAATAAACAGTGCTATTTAACCTATGTCTGCTCATTAGTATAGGATACAGATATCCGTGGCAACACTAGAAACATGTACAACATATACGGATACGATATATTTGAGCCAATCAATATCCAAGGAGTTTTGCAATAATTAAGTGCACAACATTTTTATCCAACATGACATAATTTGATTCAAATGTGAACACTAGTGGGCAGCAGTGATTCATATGTGAACACAAGTTGGCACACAAGTGGACTAAGCTCGTGAGTGTTTGATAAAGTGTTGAAGTGATATATACATTTTTAGGGAAATATCACACTCATATGCATTTCAAACTATAGATTTCTATTTCAAACTCCAGATTTCAACCCAGAGCTAATTAAAAGAAACAAAGTATACCAGAAAGATGATGACAATGCTAGAAGATCACACATGGGAGATAAGGGCCCACTTCAACTTTCTGGCCGCCGATTTAATCAAAATGGCCGCTATTTACGCCTACACTTGCTCCCAATCACCTCGTGCTTCTTCTATGCATTCCACCTTATGACATCGGTCCATTTTCATTGTTTACTTTTGATTTTGAGTTGCATATATGCCGGATCATATTGCAAGCTTGGAGGCATCTTTTAAGCACTTAGAATGTACATAGTAGTTTCATTTTGCCATTTTCATCCAGCTTGTAATGGTTTTGAGTTCCTTGCATTCGCCTGATCTTGCAACCTCTTAATTGAGCTTACAAATTTAGGTTTTGGTTATTGAACTCATAACTTATATCTTGGATTTGAAGATCAATACAAAATACACTTTTGTTTCACTTGGTTAAATTAGTTCTTGCCATAGCTTATGACTTCATTGAATTTCCCTTAATTGAGCTTGCAAGTTTAAAGTTTAGTATTTGATTTCATACTTATACTTGGATTTCTGCATACAACATAGATTTCATTTCATTGCACTCGGTTAATTTGGTTCTTAGTATCTCTTATTCCTTTACTTTTATTGCAATGTGTTTTATTATTTATTCCCATTTGTGTTTTCTTTTTGCTCATACGATGACTTGTGAGTAGTACTTTTACTTGTTAGGGAAAGAGAAATGGATGTTTAAATTAGGAATTTCTTACTTTTTCTTTTACCCAACACCTTGTAGATTGAACTCCGACCAAAAACTCGCAATTCGCTCCTTTAGGCACCCTATCCTTCATGATAGTGGTGATTCCTAATTGAGACCGGTTGTGTGTGTTTGGCCGAAGGCCGGGACTAAGAGTGAAGAACGGAAGGACAATGAATAATTAGGTGTAAGTCTACGGTAGCGTCCCGGCCGTCTGTCCGAGGACAAAATGCGGAAACGAAAACTTTTTCAAAACTTGAAACTGGAGCTATCGCAGACTTTAATCCCGGATCGAACCATTAACCTATAACTAGCAAACTAGAGAAGGGTTAGAAAAGCTATACCGATCGATCCATGTCCTTCGGTCTTTGGCCACCAACGCAAGCTCCTCGCGGCATCTCCGATCTCTGTCTTCTCGTCGGAAGCGCACCACATCAATGAGTCTTTTTACGGGCTCTCACTTCGTCCGAAGCAACTCGGACACGAAGTTTGCTAGCCGACGTGTCCAAGGTGAAGTAAAGAATGTGTGTGATCACTTTATCTCAAGCATCCATTGATTCTCAACGCATGAGAGTGCATGGATGGAAGTTGAAGATGATGCCATTAATGGAAATGGTGAGCTAGAGGAGGAAGAAGAAGAAGCCATTTCTTTCTTGTGTGTTCTTTGATAAAATGAGAGAGTGAGAGTGAAATAATACAAGAGCAAACCCTTCATATGGCAGCCCTCTCTCTCTCTCCCTCTCATTTGAACTCATAAATCAATCAAATAATGTGACACATGCACAAAGAAAGAGACCATGAGTCATCACTTGTGCATGTGTCACAATTAATACTCTTCATGATAACTTAATGTCACGACCCGAAATAGCCCATGACTGGCACTTGAATCATATGAAGTCTATAGGACCCCATCTAATCCAAGTAAGCCAAAAGCCCAGAAATCTAAAACCATTTTAGGGAGTAAATAAAGAAAACTAGTTTTTAATAAGTAAAGAAACATCTTTTGAAATCAAGCCTTTAAACAACTAAGCCGAATATGCATTTTTAAAATGTGTGTTCTTTTCTGAAAATTTCGGCAGAGTTTCCTTTGTAAAAACTGGCCCCGAACGGGGTACAACAAGAATAATATATGTGAAATGATAAAAGGCATCCCCAAGCGGGAGCTAGCTCTTCGTCAATCGACGGTCACAACCACGCAAGCAATAATAATATAGAACGCCAAGGGGCGAGGATCAAAACCCAAAAAGAAACTCAAAACAGCCAGAAAAACCGTAATACTACAAGCGCGACTCTAAGGTCAAAATAATACATCACTGTCTCTAAGTCTGAAATAATATACAAGTTTTGGTTGATGGAATTTCTAGATACAATGAATAAATAATGTACAATGGCGGTTCTGATACAAAGAACCCACCTACCAAAGCAAGTCACCCGTAATGGAAGCAATGTGCCCGAAAAGCCGCAATGAAATCTGTACGGCAAAACCTGCAAGAACTGTGGCACAACGGGGGTGAGTTGCCAACTCGTGAATAGAAAATATCAACAAGCAGAGATCGAATGTACGACCCATCCTAGGTCAATACGATCAGATATATATATAAACCTCAATATGAATAAAGCTGAAGCATGCTAAACTGGCAATGTAATCTCTAAACATGAGTGTAGTGCCAAGTGCTCGTGCCAGTGCCTCAGGTAATAGCATATCATAAATATGAGGTATGATCAATGTAATCAATCTGCATGTACGTGGATCCCGTCCACTCGTCACCCAATGACAATAACCATCATGCATGTAAATATCATCAGCATATGCATGGAAATATGAGGATATAAACCACCTGTGTCCCTCGCGACACGTCAAAATCATGGAACCGGAGTGCCCAGCATCGACACACGAAAACATCATGAAAGCTGTGCCCAGCATCGGCACGTAAATCCTCATATATCGGGCTCCGTCAGTCCGGATCAGCCCACGGGCTCCGTCTGCGGAATCGGCCCTCGGCCCCAGCAGTACGCCCATATCCATCTATCGACTCTGGTCGGTATCCTACGGATAACCGCCAGGTCCAACCAATCACCGGTAGGTAGTGGTCCCACTGCCAGGCTCACTGTCTACTACACAGCGAAACCGTACTCGCCCCGGGGTACCATACCGGGTCCACCATGTACCCGCAATCGGCCTCATCCGCCTCCTCGAATCGGGTTTCACATGTCGCTCTCAGCACCGAGAAAACACATGGTGGACGCACTGAAATATCATATCAAGGGTAACCGGGTTTTTAAAACGATTACATATTCTCTTTTGAAATACCCGCGGTTCCCAAATCCAGAAATATCATGGAAACAACATATCTCAATGCGCATAATCAGAAAGCATGATGTATTTGACATATAAATGAAGTGCAAGTATATCATGCAGCATGGAATAATAGTATGCACATACAAGGGTCATATCCTGATGCAGTAATACTACTGTGTAGTGACATGGCAATTACCGATGAAGATGTGTGTGAGCCGGCAAGTAAGTGTACGTGGTACATACGCATCATCGATAATGGTGCTGGTGTCCTAGCAGCATGATTGTAATATATCAATAAACACAAGCAATGCAATGCAAATAGCATGAATATGCGGAATCAAATAATCAACGCAACAGTGAAGAACCTACCTCAATAAATATATCATGCAGCCCTGCCTTTTGAAATAAGACAAATCAGGGTTTTTGGTAAAATAAGGGCTACGGTGTTTTAAGAAAAGATGTGTCGTTTGAAAATATCTGTAGAATCCTTTTTGCCTATCCTTAAAATATCCCTGATTCGTTAGTTTTGAAATAGGTATGACTCGGGTCTAGTCTAACGCCTACTATGTGAACTATGGACCCAACTATCAAGTCAATCGGGAGGGGTATGGAGACCACCTATATCTGAGTCGATATATATATAAATATAATAGTCAATAATCCCGCCTCAATGGTAAACGATATAACATTCTCGAGTCATGAGCGCGGATCTATCATCAATATAGGCTCGTACGGTAAATCGTCGTACGGCATCCCAATAGCTGGGTACGGGTCAATATCATATTATCTCATCACATATCAGGTATCATTACCATCATATCACATAATCTAGGGTACAGATCTAAGTCTAGTACAATCGATACCATCTATATAAATGCATGTATAAACACACGTCCCAAAGCCCGCCAAAGCATTCCGTCGTATCTCCATATGAATCCTGTCATATCGCCGATCTCACGGCCGCAAATCGAATCTCATCGACTCAACTCACATCCAAGTACTATCCTCATAAACCAGTATATGTACACATAGTCCCATACCCATGTGAACACATACAAATATAATATTCCCATATACACATGCGAAAGAAGGTATGTATGCAAGTGCGTGCGTGCGTGTGTGTATGGGAGCAACCCCTACTCTAGGCTTTCGCAATACACTAAATCAATCCATCCTATCATCAATAATCTCAAAGAACATATAATAAATATATGTGTGTATACGTATTCGTATATATCACCACGGACTGCAGGGGTGCTATACGCTATCCACCCGACTTCCCCCGTAGATATAATCTACTCACCTGGTCTTCGCTCGCCGAAATCGATGACGCCGCGCTTCTTCACCTCGGAATCCTTGCGAGGGTACCTACAATAATAAACCGTCGCAATACGTATTAAAATCGAGGCAGAAAACCAATACAGCGCACAGTGTGCTCATAGGTTGGAACCTATGGCCTAAACGTGCAAATCAATCACACAATCCCTGTTGTCGATGTACGAACACCCGACAACCAAATACAAATCCAAATATCAAGAAAGTGCATTTTAAAATACGGAAAACATCGCCTAAAACACACCAAAATGCTCCCAGATTTTCCCCAGGTGACAATTAGCCAAAACTGCATATAGGAGGGGTCTATTTTAGTGCAAAAGGAGCCAAGAACCAAACTTGGGACCCAATTTCACCGATCTGGCCGCAAATTGCGGCCAGAATGAATATATCTGCGGCCTGGGGTTGGAGTTAGGGGCTCGGGTCTCTGTGGTAGCTTCCTAAGTGCCTGCACGACTCACTGTCAGCTCAATTTTATTTTAGGGGTCTCGGGGTGATAGCAGATTCCTAAAACCTTCACAGATTTCACAATATCTCCGATATCGGTTTTCGAAATCCGTATTCCGGGTTTCAAATCTCAGGTTTGAGTCTCAATTCCATCACTAGGGTGTTTGTGTAGCCTCCACTAAGCTTAATATCATACTACAACTCACAATTTCCTCAAACCCTAACTAGGTTTCCTTTAAGTCCACAACACCACCCGATATCGATTCAATTTTAACATAGGGGTATAAGTAATGCAAAAACTAATCTAATGGTTCAGTAAATACCTCATTTGGCAACTCAAGAATTTTCTTGAGTTGCCCCTAGTGACCAAAATCCTTGCTTTCTTGGTCCGATATGTTTGTCTCGAGCTCGTGCACCTTTTTAGTGAAATGAAGATAGGGTTTTGAGTTTGTTTTTGTGATGATTTGAGGAGGTGACGAGGGAGGGAATGAGGAGCTAGGGCAGCAGCAGCAACCATGAAGAGGGAAAGAGGAAATGGTGGTGGAAAAAGGAGAAGGAGCCAAGTCAAAGAAGTCATCACCTACTCTTTCTCTCTCTCACCATACCTATTTTCTTTTCTTTTTCTTATTTTCTTTTCTTCACTAAATACCTTCTCACTTGAATAGTAAACCCAAAAGAAAAGCCATGGTAGAAATGCACAAGTGTAGAGAAAAAGATATGTGCATGTTCTGCACAAAATTGCTAAAAACCGATTAGCGATTTTTAATCGCGATTAGCACTAAATTAGCTTATAATTAATCATAAAAACTTTAAAATGGCATAATTCCATAAAATATCCTATTTTATAATTTTCCATAATTTTTCCAAAATTTTCCCCATTTATTTGTATTTAATTATACCGGAATATTAAAATATTCATTAAAATAATATTAAATTATAAAAATTCCCAAAAATAATATTTTATTATTTGGAAATGTTACACTTAAGCTCACAATTTCCATTTGTAAACATTAATCCAAATGTTTACAACAATAAAAAGATACGGCAATATCTAAAGTAAACTCATGACGGATCACAAGGATACCCCTTACCTGTATATACATACTTGCATCCGCATTCCGACTGAATGCGAATGTGATGAGACTAAAGTAATCCAACAAATCTAATACTAGGATCCAGTTTAAACCAAAGCCCACTAGTATGATCCGTCCGATCATGATCCGTGCACTACTGCACGTATATGATCGAACCCTGCCATATATCATACGGCCTCTACAACGTTTCGCCCGAAACTTGAGAAACTGTCTGTGGGGGACTCTAAAGACTCGTCAGTACTACTGGTTGTGGATTTAACCACTAGCATGTCAGTGGTATTAGCTGTACGTAACGGGCTACCAGGTATTAACCAAAAGGGAGGTCGACGAGCGAACTCATCCTGACACCCTACTGAGCCTGTCAGTGACAATATCCATATAGTCCGGTCCATTCGTCTATGAGCATCGCATGTCGGGCCTAGAGGGTTGGAAAAAGTCAGACCCCTAAAAGCGGTACAAGTCGTGTCAGAGTGTAGCCCAGAACACCCAGAGATACTACTGGAATACCTACCAGTAAATCTCCTGCCTTGGCCAAGGACTTCGTGTAATGGCTCTCCTAGACACAGCGCGATCTCACCCCCAATACCGGGAAAGACGAAACCCCTGCCGATCCGCTCACTGCCTCCATGTGGCTCGAGACTGTACTCAACTAAAACCTGTTTGCACGACTCCTTTGAGCCGTGGTAGGGTAGTAATCAAAGTACAGTGGGAACTCATACGAGACAAATGACGATCTCAGGTCGATGAACTAACCTGTACATATGTCACCAAGGAACTGCTATCCGACGTCGGGTATAATACCAACTAGCATGTTCCCGGCGAGTCATGTCCGGTGTACTCATAATCCAATGAGCACCTGTATACATCTTAGGTGATCCAACTGTCACCAATGGCTTGTGAGACCAGCTACCGCCCCTCGTCGGGGTCTCGATTGTATACACTAGTCTACTAATGGAGTATCGATGCCCAGTCTCGAAACTCCCATGACTAGGGACTGTTGGAGATAGTGCCCTCAGAGTCAATTATTGGATCGCAGGTATGTGATTGCAATGATTGCGGAGGACCTATACCGGTAGGACAGTCTTACTCGAGATGATAGTATGCTATCTGGTTTGCCTTTATCAGTCGTGTACAAGTTCAGGTGACTGATTACATGTTACACTTTGATAGAGCCCTTAGGATCTTGCTTTACTACTAACAGTATGATGGCGATCATATACGTGAGAGTTGGGTAGTTTATACGCATATCCTTAATTGTGGTCCCTAGTCGTGGGAGTTTCGAGACAGGGCATTGATACTCCGGAGTAGACTAGTGTATATAGTCGAGACCCCGACGAGGGGCAGTGGCCGGTCTCACAAGCCACTAGTGTCAGTTGGATCACCTAAGATGTATACAGGTGCTCATTGGGTTATGAGTACACCGGACAGGACTCGCCGGGAACCTGCTAGTTGGTATTATACATATCGTCAGATAGCAGTTCCCTGGTGACATGCGTACAGGTTAGTTCATCGACCTGAGGTCGTCATTTGTCTCGTGTGAGTTCCCACTGTGCTTTGATTTCTACCCTACCACGGCTCAAAGGAGTCGTGCAAACAGGTAGTTTTTAGGTACAGTCCCGAGCCACATGGAGGCACGTGAGCGGATCGGCAGGGGATTCGTCTCTCCCGGTATTGGGGGCGAGATCGTGCTGTGTCTAGGAGAGCCATTACACAAAGACCACGGCCGTGGCAGGAGATTTACTGGTAGGTACTCCAGTAGTATCTCAGGGTGTTATTGGGCTACACTCCGACACGACTTATACTGCTATTGGGGGTCTGACGTTAGTAGCCCCCCTAGGCACATATGCGATACTCATAGACGACCGGACCGGACTGTATATACTGTTGGAGATAGTGCCCTCAGAGTCAATTATTGGATCACAGGCACGTGATTGCAATGATTGAGGGAGGACCTATCCCGGTAGAACAGTCTTACTCGAGATGATAGTATGCTATCTGGTTTACCTTTATCATCGTGTACTGCTTTAGGTGACCTGACAGGTCGCTATTGCACGTTGATAGAGCCCCTAGGATTCTTGCTTGACCACCAGTAGTATGAGGGCGATCATATAAGTGAGAGCTGGAGTCTATAAGCACATCCTTAAATGGTCCCTAGTCGTGGGAGTTTCGAGACAGGGCATTGATTCTCCAGAGTAGACTAGTGTATACAGTCGAGACCCCGACGAGGGGCGGTGGCCGGTCTCACAGGCCACTGGTGTCAGTTGGTTCACCTAAGATGTATACAGGTGCTCATTGGGTTATGAGTACACCGGACAGGACTCACCGGGAACATGCTAGTTGGTCTTATACCTGACGTCAGATGGCAGTTCCCAGGTGACATGTGTACAGGTTAGTTCATCGACCTGGGGATCGTCATTTGTCTCGTGTGAGTTCCCACTGTGCTTTGATTACTACCCTACCACGGCTCAAAGGAGTCGTGCAAACAGGTTTTAGTTGGGTACAGTCCCGAGCCACATGGAGGCAGTGAGCGGATCTTCGGGGGTTCGTCTCTCCCGGTATTGGGGATAAGGTCGCGCTGTGTCTAGGAGAGCCATTACACGAAGTCCTTGGCCAAGGCAGGAGATTTACTGGTAGGTATTCCAGTAGTATCTCAGGGTGTTCTGGGCTACACTCCGACACGACTTGTACCGCTTTTGGGGGTCTGACTTTTACCCACCCCCTAGGCCCGACATGCGATGCTCATAGACGAACGGACCGGACTGTACGGATATTGTCACTGACAGGCTCAGTAGGGTGTCAGGATGAGTTCGCTCATCGACGTCCCTTTTGGTCAATAGCTGGTGGCCCGTTACGTATTGGCTTATACCTCTGACGTGCTAGTGGTTAAATCCACAGCCATTGTATTGACGAGTCTTTAGAGTCCACCACACATTCAGTTACTCAGCTTTCGGGCGAAACGCTGTAGAGGCCGTATGAAGATATGGCAGGGTCCGATCAGATACGTGCGGTATTGCACGGGTCAGGATCGGATGGTTTGTACTAGTGGCCGTATGGATATATGGCAGGGTTCGATCTGATACGTGCGGTATTGCACGGATCAGGATCGGACGAACATTACTAGCCGGCTTTGGTTTAAGCCGGATCCTAGTTTAGTACGGTGTAGATTTTGTCTCTTTGCATTTGTATCCGGATGGAATACAGATGCGGGTGTGTATGCGCAGTATCGGGGTTTTCCTGTAATTTATTACGGGACCAGTTTTCTGGAGTTGCCAGTTTGCATTCCGTTCCGGCCGGTTTTCCTTTGTTCTTTCCCGGCCGGACTTTTCCGATGGAGGGGGTTATTTGCAATTGTGCAAATAACATTTTGTGGAGGGTTTATTTGTGAGATGAGAGATTATGATATCTTTCATCCATCACTTGCATTAATTAAGACATGAAAGGGTATGGGTTGGATTTAAATGGAGCATGGTTAATGTTTGTTTGTGGTCACCTTTTCTTCTCTCCTACACTCACCTCCCTTCATGCTACATATCCATTCCCTCCACCATTTCCCACTAGAGCTTGGCCGGCCACATTTGATGAGGGGAGAAAATGAGAGAGGTTCATTTCATTTGGTGTGGGAAATTAATCTTCCATCTCATTTTTCCATTGCTACCAAAACCCCCAAGTTCATTTTCCAACCTCATTCCTCCATCAAGGCAACATAACCCCAAAGAGACAAAGCACTACACATTCTACAGCACATCTTGGGCATGTCGACTTGCCGGCTTCATGCCCGAGTTGCCTCGGTATAGAGGCGGGAGCCCGTAAAAGATGCAGGCGATGTGGTGCCCTTCCGGCAAGGAGGCGACGACCGGAGTTTCCGCAAGAGATCGGGACGATGACGAGAAGACCGGAGGACTCGGATCACTCGGTATATCTCTAACCCGTCTTGTAGTTAGCTAGACCTAGTTTAATGGCCCGATTCGGGTGTTTAGTGCGCGGTGGTGCCGGTTTGCAAAGTTCGCAAAATTAAAGTTTATCACCGTTTCCGCATTTGGCCGTCGGATTGACGGCCGGGGCGCCGCCGTGCACTTACAGTGGTATCAGAGTCTCGCCATTAACTTCGTCTAGCTTCGTTTGATGTGTTTTGCATTTCCGATCGATCAAATGTTCCAAAACTCGTATTTTGTTAACATCAGTTTTCTGCTGAAAATTTTTTATGCCCAAAAATTTTTCAGGTTGCAAAAATGTGATGTACTTGAAAACCTAAGACTACTGCAGAAATCCGAGTCATTGATCTTTCATCGAGAGCGCGGAACCGCGGCCAATACCCACTTTGGGCCGCGGTTCCGCCGCAACATGAAAGGATCAATGGGCCAGGTTTTTCCAGTGGGCTTCTGGGTTAATTTTAGGGGTTTTGGAATATTAAAATTGGGCCCAGATTTTCTGTGAGTGATACAGTATTGCTTGGGGGCCCACTTGTTAATTTTTGATCGATCGGATATTTTAAACACATTATTTCACAGTATTTACATTATATCTGCGACCGTGAATGTCACTCGATCGGTAAATCCGGTCTAACTGCTATAGCCCGGTTAGACGGATTTGCGAACGTGACTTTCACGTTCATGTTCTGTGTTTTGCTGTGATGTTGCGGATCGGTCGTGGGGGATAGCCTGGATGCAATGCTAGTACAGTTTTGTTGTATCATGTACATTTGATTTTGCGGGGCGAGCGTCCGACATGTGGACTGCCGTCACTGCCTGTTTGTATTATTCTTTTGGGGCACGACCTGGTTGCGGTCGATGTACCCATTGTATGTATATTTTACTTTCTGTACTAGGATTGCCCCGCGGAGGGGTGCACGGATAGCCGGGTTCTAGAGGGCAACAAGCCCGCATCTCAGGGCATTGAGACGGAGGGGGCTTCAGTCTGGAATTGGCGGGCTATTCGCCGCACTCGTAAGGGGTACAGGTTGACCCAGGAGGGGTGCCCAAGTTACCGGATTCCGTGAAGTGCTGGATGGTCCATTCACGGTGCTGAAGAGGGCTGCCTCGCTTCAGGTTTTGGCGGGTGACTTGCCGCGCCCGTAGGGGTCTAGGATTTCATTGCACAGGCTATCCACACGACCAGGGGAATGTCGGGTTTCAGTAGTGGCTCTGTGAAACCCGGGGATCCCAGATATCTGTATTGTTCTGTGATGCTGTACATTTATGTGATGTTGCATTTTTTTTATCACGCCTTGAGCGAAATACTATATATTGGTATATATATTAGTAGATGTTGTATATGTTTTTCATCCGCGCTAGTCCAGTCCCCACTCTGCCGTTAGTTAGCTAACCTAACGGGTGATGACGGGACCCAGTGGCGAATGCGGATGGCATATACGTACGTCAGTATATTTTCGTTCTTTGTGGTGTGATCAATTGATGGGACTGCGTTGATTCGGATCAATGCAAGTTAAAACAAACCTATTCTGATGTTTTTGGAACACTTTTCAAAAAGCTGTTATTGCAAGGACGTTCACTTTTGTTTTGCATCATGGTATTCATTTGGAATATCCTGCTCCTCAGTCGACGAGGCAAGGGCCGAGATCCCTTCACCGGGAGTGACCCCTTGGACAGAAGTTTGCGTCAGGGCATTAACTTCACTATAGCCGATTACTTTTGCTTTGCATCGTGGTATTCAGTTGGAATATCCTGCACCTCATTCTATGGGGAAAGAGCCGAGATCCCTTCACCGGGAGTGACCTCTTTAGTAAAGGTTTTCGTCACTATATTTTCTAAAAAGCTATCCGTTCCTTCAACGATATCAAGTTCATAACGTTAAAGGTTTTCGCCAGAAACCATTCGTAGCCCTCCGTCGTTTCATATGAGTAGTCAATATTATTCAAGCTGTGTTTGTTGGCCAAAGTCAAGGCACAGTGTTTGGTAGCTGTTGGTTATTCATATGCAGCATAGATAGATGCGTTGGTTTGGGGCAGTCGTATAGCCTTGTTGGCCAAAGTCAAGGGCTTGTACGGATGGGCTCAAATTAACCTGGAGAATGACGGGCAGAACTTGACATGTGACTTATGATTTGTTGGCCAAAGTCAAGGTCATAAGAGCATGGGGTAAAAATCACATCGGGAGTTTCAAAAGAACTGAAACTTGCCAGATATGCGCATACCTACTGGAGTGTTATAGCGTGAGCGGATTCCGTCACGTTATCATGCGATGATAGTTGGATCCCAATTCCCACTGATGAGTTGGTTTACTCCTCGGATGACCCCGACTAATTCTTCTTTCAGGTTTGGAGGAGAATTTGAGGTACAGTGGGAGGTTTCCAGATTAGATAAATTGGTAACCATTCTGATCTTGGTTAGAGTGCACGCTGAGTGTTTCTTTTCTCTCTCTCTTTGGCAGCGACCATTGACCCGACCCTAAGACTATGACTCAGTGACCAAGTTGACCGAACCTTCTTAAACACTGGCTTTTGGATTGTCAGAGTTGCAGACCTCATTGCCACTCCTACTTTTACCCTTTTTTCTCCAGGACACCCCGTATTACTGCGAACGTCCACTTCCATTGGACAAAGCCATCGTATGGTTAGATACGAACTCGAAGGAATTCGAGGATGGTTTCCGGTTCTGGAGAAAACGGATAGGATTATTCAGTTGTCTTTTCCTTTTTGCCTCCTCTCAAGTTACGAGTACTCCTTAGTTTAGGAGATAGTACACCTATTACGCAAATTGGATAGTCTTCTTCCAAACTTTAGGCTGGTGCCGAACAGTGGGGAATGAAGAAAACCAATTAGCATAACGATGGTGTGCAGAAGGTATTAAGATTAAGACAAAGCAAGGGATTAGTAAGAGGGCAAAGTAAATTGCGACTGATATTCACGACCAAACCAAGTATTTCTTCGCCAATCCTAAATCACCTTTGTATTTCTCCAGGACACTCCGTATCACTACGAAGATCCACAGTTTATTTGGATACTCCATCGTATGGTTATATACGAACTCGAAAGGAACTTGTTCCAGTTCGGGGATGGATTCTGGTTCAGGAGAAATAGGAATAAGGCTTATTCGGTTGTCTTTTATCTTCACCTTCTCTCACATTGCGAGTGCTCCTAGGACTAGGACAGTACACCCATTATGCTTACTGGATAGTCTTCTTCCAAACCATAGGCTGGTGTCGAACGGTAGGGAAGGAAGAAAACCATTTGGCCTAAGGGGTGTGCAGAAGGTAACGACTAAAGACATATAAAGGGATTTGGAGAGGTGGCAAAGAATTATACGGTTATAGTTGTGAATCTGGATAATGGTAGAGGCATTACTAGGAATACCAGGATACCCCATCGAAACATTTCAATGTTTCAGTTTCACTGTGTACTGTTAAAAGAAAACTGATTTCCCGATTAGACACTTGCTCCAGGGTATGTATTTACCAGGTTTGATTCTCACATCTGTATGGTTTTACAGATGATGAGTGGGAGTAAGTTATTGGGAATTGGGTGATCATCCTCATTATATCGGGATTCGTTGTAATCGGTGATATTTGAGGAGATCATCTGGGCTGTTTGCCGGTCGGCAAATATTTGGTTTTGAATATCCGCTGTTGTGCACCAATTTCAAATTGATATATCTGTACGTCTATTTTCATAGAGTGAGATATACCTTTTGAAATTATGTCTATGACATTTACCTATATCAGTGGATGGTTAGGTAAGGAGCATTAAACAGCGGTGTAATTCTTCTTAACCATAAGTACAGTTTTCAACCTACGACACACAGTGAAAGAGTTGTTAGACTCAGCGGACTTATACAGAGTATTGTATGTTGTCCAGTGTCCATTAGGACAGAGGGGTTGGTCCTCATACTATATTCTGTTTACTTTTAACTTCTCTGGTTCTTAGACATGTGTTTCGTAGAAACACAGGGTCTAAGTTTTGAGGAGTTATAGGTATTTGAATAGAGTAGAGAACCAGGTATAGCAAGTATCGGGATTCTTCAATGTGATCGGAGATGTAGATACTTGTGTATGGTATTCAGTTGATAGTAATGATAAAGAGAACTTGCTTCTCTTTCAGGTTACTCATAATTGGAAGCATTCCTAAGTTGAGTAACGCTGATCGGCCCCCTTCCATTTAGTTGACATGCACTGGAGACAGCTGCATGATTTGAATCTGGCTCAATTAAAATCAGTGCCTCTGTTCCTATATTGGATATAGAACAGTTCGTATCTTAACGATGTTAAGGTACGGGGAGTTGTCCGGATTATGCTTAAAACCAGACTCTGGATAACTCAAAGGCACGTTTCTGTAATGGCTGTTTGTGGGTTGACCCAGGCTATGACGAGGGTTGATTTTCTACCATAAGAAAGATCAATAGTGATATTGTTCTTGACTCGCCACAGTTTTAATAAAAATGGATTTTTCCAAAAACAGTAGTGGGAGTATGGTAGAACTGGAAGTGATTCCAGAACCACAAACGATTACTGAAGATTTGATAAGGAACCTAAAGATTCAATCTGGTTTGACATTCCATTGGCCACTCCGCAGATAAGGTGGGTAACTTCAGGCACCCGAGAGGTACTCTGGTAGCCTCAAGGACGGTGACAGGGAAGTTCTTGTTTACACACACTTGCCATTGTTGTTGTTCCAGGCTGCGAGACCCGGCAGGAGGATGAGTATAGCATCGTTCTAAACTAGCTTTAGAAGTGCACATCTATATGACTCTGCCAGAGGGTTGTCGTAGTCAGTGGGAGCAGCGGAAGCATTGGTGGACATCAGGCTTATGTCTATTTATAGACTAAAGCAGATATAGCGGAGTTAGATCATCTGTTTCTGATGTGACAGTCATAGGTTTGACGTCATCAGAATAGGGGATGGATCTGTTGAGAAGGTAGTAGGAAGTGATATTCCTATACTACGATCGGTTATACTTTGGTCGTCACACAGTGGTTTCTCCACAAGGGACTTGGACATTATATCAGACATACTGGTTACTAGATCTATGGTTTTAGATCTAGATTTGGGTGGTTTCCCAATCTGGGTACTTAGACAACATTCTAAGAGTATTTAGAATGGTCGACTCCTGGCATGGTAGTGTACCTGCAGGTAATGGAGTCACCCTCTCTAAACGTGTCTTATAGACTAAAGTAGAGAGGGATGTGCATGATTGGCAGATCACTTGCTTAGGCAATTGAGTCAATCATGAGATGTCAAGTACCACACCAGATGTTGTTCTTGCACTAGATGCAATAAGTTGATATTGATCCAATCCTGGAAAAACAGTCGGAAGCAGTTTTAGAACATAAGTGGATGTTTTAGGGATATGATAATGGCTGCCTCATTTGGGAGACAGTTATCATTCCAGGCTTCCAAGGTGACATGGACGACAAGGAGGTTGTCAGAGTTATAGTTTTTCCTTCTGACGAGGGGCAGTATTTTGGACAGGTGGTCCAAGGAAATACTGAGGGTGGCATGGCGCAAGTTACTGATTAAGTTCAGTTGACAATACAGTCTGAGAAGTTTGGATTTGGAGTTCATTTATGAGCTAGGTCCCATCAGACATCCAGACAGTCTAAGACAGGTATTGCTCATTTTGGGAGATGGCTTTCTCCGCGAACTTGAGATATAGAGAGAGACATAGAAAGAAACTTCAGAACGGATCCACTCGCTGAGGCTATTCCTCGAACGCAAGAGTTTCGCAAACAGGCTTTGTGCGACTGACTAGTAGAGGAGTTGGGTGTTCGGTATCACACGGGCTGTGAGTATGCGACATCGCAATAATTAGCCTTGAGTGCAAGTGGGAGATTGTTGGAGATAGTGCCCTCAGAGTCAATTATTGGATCACAGGCACGTGATTGCAATGATTGAGGGAGGACCTATCCCGGTAGAACAGTCTTACTCGAGATGATAGTATGCTATCTGGTTTACCTTTATCATCGTGTACTGCTTTAGGTGACCTGACAGGTCGCTATTGCACGTTGATAGAGCCCCTAGGATTCTTGCTTGACCACCAGCAGTATGAGGGCGATCATATAAGTGAGAGCTGGAGTCTATAAGCACATCCTTAAATGCTCCCTAGTCGTGGGAGTTTCGAGACAGGGCATCGATTCTCCAGAGTAGACTAGTGTATACAGTCGAGACCCCGACGAGGGGTGGTGGCCGGTCTCACAGGCCATTGGTGTCAGTTGGTTCACCTAAGATGTATACAGGTGCTCATTGGGTTATGAGTACACCGGACAGGACTCGCCGGGAACATGCTAGTTGGTCTTATACCTGACGTCAGATGGCAGTTCCCAGGTGACATGTGTACAGGTTAGTTCATCGACCTGGGGATCGTCATTTGTCTCGTGTGAGTTCCCACTGTGCTTTGATTACTACCCTACCACGGCTCAAAGGAGTCGTGCAAACAGGTTTTAGTTGGGTACAGTCCCGAGCCACATGGAGGCAGTGAGCGGATCTTCGGGGGTTCGTCACTCCCGGTATTGGGGGTGAGGTCGCGCTGTGTCTAGGAGAGCCATTACACGAAGTCCTTGGCCAAGGCAGGAGATTTACTGGTAGGTATTCCAGTAGTATCTCAGGGTGTTCTGGGCTACACTCCGACACGACTTGTACCGCTTTTGGGGGTCTGACTTTTACCCACCCCCTAGGCCCGACATGCGATGCTCATAGACAAACGGACCGGACTGTACGGATATTGTCACTGACAGGCTCAGTAGGGTGTCAGGATGAGTTCGCTCATCGACGTCCCTTTTGGTCAATAGCTGGTGGCCCGTTACGTATTGGCTTATACCTCTGACGTGCTAGTGGTTAAATCCACAGCCATTGTATTGACGAGTCTTTAGAGTCCACCACACATTCAGTTACTCAGCTTTCGGGCGAAACGCTGTAGAGTCCGTATGGAGATATGGCAGGGTCCGATCAGATACGTGCGGTATTGCACGGGTCAGGATCGGACGGTTTGTACTAGTGGCCGTATGGATATATGGCAGGGTTCGATCTGATACGTGCGGTATTGCACGGATCAGGATCGGACGAACATTACTAGCCGGCTTTGGTTTAAGCCGGATCCTAGTTTAGTACGGTGTAGATTTTGTCTCTTTGCATTTGTATCCGGATGGAATACAGATGCGGGTGTGTATGCGCAGTATCGGGGTTTTCCTGTAATTTATTACGGGACCAGTTTTCTGGAGTTGCCAGTTTGCATTCCGTTCCGGCCGGTTTTTCTTTGTTCTTTCCCGGCCGGACTTTTCCGATGGAGGGGGTTATTTGCAATTGTGCAAATAACATTTTGTGGAGGGTTTATTTGTGAGATGAGAGATTATGATATCTTTCATCCATCACTTGCATTAATTAAGACATGAAAGGGTATGGGTTGGATTTAAATGGAGCATGGTTAATGTTTGTTTGTGGTCACCTTTTCTTCTCTCCTACACTCACCTCCCTTCATGCTACATATCCATTCCCTCCACCATTTCCCACTAGAGCTTGGCCGGCCACATTTGATGAGGGGAGAAAATGAGAGAGGTTCATTTCATTTGGTGTGGGAAATTAATCTTCCATCTCATTTTTCCATTGCTACCAAAATCCCCAAGTTCATTTTCCAACCTCATTCCTCCATCAAGGCAACATAACCCCAAAGAGACAAAGCACTACACATTCTACAGCACATCTTGGGCATGTCGACTTGCCGGCTTCATGCCCGAGTTGCCTCGGTATAGAGGCGGGAGCCCGTAAAAGATGCAGGCGATGTGGTGCCCTTCCGGCGAGGAGGCGACGACCGGAGTTTCCGCAAGAGATCGGGACGATGACGAGAAGACCGGAGGACTCGGATCACTCGGTATATCTCTAACCCGTCTTGTAGTTAGCTAGACCTAGTTTAATGTCCCGATCCGGGTGTTTAGTGCGCGGTGGTGCCGGTTTGCAATGTTCGCAAAATTAAAGTTTATCACCGTTTCCGCATTTGGCCGTCGGATTGACGGCCGGGGCGCCGCCGTGCACTTACATATACATTGTCACTGTTAGGCTCAGTAAGGTTTCCGGGTGAGTTCGCTCATCGGCCTCCCTTGAGGTCGGTCCATGGGCAGCCGTTACGCATAACTAGTGCCGCTGACGGTTTGTGGTTAAACCCACTGCCAGGGTACTGACGAGTCATTAGAGTCCCCCACAGACAGTTTCCCAAGTTTGGGCGAAACGTTGTAGAGGCCGTATGGTTTTATGGCAGGGTTCGGAAAATGCACGTGCGTTTACGCACGTGTCCTTTTTCGAGCAGATAATACTGGTGGGCTTTGGTTTAAGCCGGATACGAGTATTATATTGAGTAGATATAATATCTTTGTCTCAGTTTCATTTGTATTCGGTCGTAATACAAATGCAGGTATATTTATACAGTTACGGGGTTGTCCTGAAATTCGTTTCGGGATCACTTTTGGAAGTTGCCAGTTTCCAGTTTTCTATCAGCCGTCTTTTAACATTCGGTTAAAGACGGATTTATCTTTTCTTGAGATGAGTGTGGAAGTTTCTAGAAGTATCTAGATGTGGTGACTAGGTTAAATGGTGTTGTGTTTTCATTGGTTGCTTTTGGTGTGTTCACACTTTGTGTTCACACTAGAGATATTTGTTTGTGTTCATACTTGAGATATTTGTTTGTGTTCACACATGATATTTTCTTGTGGTCACCTCCCTCCTCCTACACTCACCCCCCCACCTCCCTATATATGGCCGGCCGCCTCCTCTCTCTCACTTACTTGAGTTTTCATCTGGTAAAAAGATTATGATAGATTTTGGGGTGCATGGAATTTCACAGCTCATTTCATTCCATCACCCGATTCGAGTGGCAACTTCATTAACCGTTCGTCCATAGCTTTAGACGGAACGAGACAAAGTCTTCTACTCATTCTCTACATCAATCTTGGTCGTCTCTTTTAGCAAACTTGACGACCGAGTTGCCTCGAGTTAGAGGCGGGAGCCCGTTTAAAGAATCGTTGACGTGGTGCCACCTGGACGAGCAGATCGGAGATCGACGAGATCGGAGCAGCCGCAACGGAGCGTGGGATGATGGTTAAAGAACGAAGGACTCGGATCGTTCGGTATAACCTTTCTACTCTCTTTACAGTTTGTTAGTTTAGCAATAATGGCAGATCTGGGTTAAAGTATACGATAGCGCCAGTTAAAAAGTTTTTGTTCCGCATTTGGCGTCTGTAGACGGCCGGGGCGCTACCGTAGAATTACAGTGGTATCAGAGCCTCACCGTTTTGCTATACTAACTTGTGCTAACGTGTTTAAAACATCGATCGAACCGGATATCGAAAAACACAATTTTCAAGCTTCACAGTTTCTGTCGATTTTAAATGATGTCCTAAAATTATTCTACATATCTCAGAAAACTGTGCAGGGTTTTATAAGAACACCGTACAAATTTGGGCTCATGACTCGACAAGACTGCCGTGGAATCGCAGCCAAACCCATGGTTTGGCCGTGCATCCGCGACCATTCTGAGTGATCATGCCCCCAAACTTGCACAGTGTATTCTTGTCTGGAAATTGGGGTTTTTTGGTACATATCTTTTGGGCCCAGATTTTGTTACTGTTCAACAGATGTTCGTGGGGCCCACTTTGTGATATTTAGTCGATCGATATTTAAACATGTTAGTTTACAGTGCTTACATTATATCTCCGACCGGGAATGTCATTTGATCGGTAAACCGCGTCTGATTGCTATAGTTCTTTTAGACGGGTTTGCGAACGTGACATTCGCATTGATGTTCTGTGTTGTGCTGTGATGTTGCGGATTTGTCGTGGTGGATAGCAGTGTGCAATGGTAGTGCAGTTTGAGTTTATTTGTACATTTGATATTGCGGGGCGAGCGTCCAACTTGTGGACTGCCATCACTGCTTGTTGTATAATATTCTTTTGGGGCACGACCAGGTTGCGGTCGATGTACCTGTTGTATAATTTTTCATTACTGTACTAGGTTTTGCCCCGTGACGGAGTGCACGGATAGCCGGGTTCTGGAGGGCAACGGGTCCGCATCTCATGGCTTTGAGAGGCAGAGGGGCCTTACTCTAAAATTGGCAGACTATTCGCCGCACTCGTAGAGGGTACAGGTTGACCCAAGGAGGGGTGCCCAAGCTTACTGGATTCCGTGAAGTGCTGCGTGGTCCATTCACTTTGCTGTAGGGGGCTGCCTCGCTTCAGGTTTTGGCGGGTAACTTGCCGCACCCGTAGGGGTCTAGGTTCATTGCACAGGCTATCCACACGACAGGGGAACGTCGGGTTTCAGCAGCGGCTCTGTGAAACCCGGGGATCCCAGATTATCTGTATTGTTCTGTGATGCTTATTACTTTTCTGTAATGTTGCATATTATCACACCTGGAGCGATTATTGTATATTGGTTTATATACTATTAGATGTTATATATGTTTTACATCCGCGCTAGTCCAGTCCCCGCTCTGTCGTTAGTTAAGTAACCTAACGGGTGATGACGGGACCCAGTGACGAATGCGGATGGCATATACGTACATTTTATTTTCGTTCTTTTTGGTGTGATTATTGATGGGACTGCGTTGATTCTGATCAATGCAAAGTAAAACAAACCTGTTTACAGTTGTTGGAACAAATTTAAAAAAGTGTTATTGCAAAGACATTTCCTTTTGTTTTGCATAGCGGTATTCAGTGGAATATCCTGCACCTCATTCGATGGGGAAAGGGCCGATATCCCTTCACCGGGACTTACCCCTTGGGTAGAAGTTTGCGTCAGGGTAATAACTTCACTATAGTCGATTACAAGTTGCTTTGCATCGCGGTATTCAGTGGAATATCCTGCACCTCATTCCACGAGGAAAGAGCCGAGATCCCTTCACCGGGAGTGACCTCTTTAGCAAAAGGTTTTCGCCACTATATTTTAAAACGCTATCAGGTTCCTTCAGCTATATCAAGTTCGTTACGTTAAAGGTTTTTCGCCAAAAACCAGCCGTAGCCCTCCGTCACTTCTTTTGGGTATTCAGTAGTATTCAAGCTATGCATTTTAGCCAAAGTTAAGGCATAGTGTTTGGTAGCTGCTGGGTATTCATTTGTTGTATAGATAGATGAGTTGGTTTGGGACAGTCGTTCTGCCATTTGGCCAAAGCCAGGGGCATGTGCGGGTGGGTTCAAATTGACAAGATAGTGACGGGTAGAACTTGGCATGTGACTTATGACATTTTGACCAAAGTCAAGGTTATAAGAGCATGGGGCAAAAATCATATCGGGGGTTTCTAAAGAAACTGAAACTTGCCAAGTATGCGCATACCTTCAGGAGTATGGGTAACGTGGATGCATTCCATCACGTTATCATGCGATGAGAGTTGGATCCCGATTCCCACTGAAGAGTTGGTTTACTCTTCGGGTGATCCCGATTGATTCTTCTTTCAGGTTTGGAGGAGAATTTGACAGGACAGTGGGAGGTTTCCGGATTAGATAAAGTGATAACCATTCTGATCTAGGTTAGAGTGCACGTAGAGTGTTTCTTTTCTCTCTCTCTTTGGCAGCGACCTTTGACCGACCCTAGACTATGACTCAGTGACCAAGTTGACCGAACTTTCTTAAAAATACTGGCTTTTGGATTGTCTGAGTTGCATAAGTCATTGCCAGTCCTTCTTTTACCCTTTGAATTTCTCAGAACACCCGTATTACTATGGATATCCACTTCCATTGGATAGATCCATCGTATGGTTATATACGAACTCGAAGGGACTTCTTCGAGGATGGATCCAGGTTCAGGAGAAATAGAATTGGTTTATTCAGTTGTCTTTTATTATCACCTTCTCTCAGGTTGCGAGGGCTCCTTGGTTTAGGAGAGTACACCTATTACGCTTATTGGATAGTCTTATTCTAAACCATAGGCAGGTGCCGAAAGGTAGGGAATGAAAAAAACAATTAGCCTAAGTAGGGTGTGCAGAAGGTAATATGTAAAGACAAAATAAAGGGATTAGAAAGAGGGCAAAGTAAATTGCGACTGATATCATTCATGACCAAACCGCGTACTTCATCGCCACTACAATTTCACCTTTAAAGGAATAAGGTATTATTCAGTTGTCTTTTATCATCACCTTCTCTTAAGATGCGAGTACTCCTTGGTTTAGGAGGGTACACCTATTATGCTTACTGGATAGTCTTCTTCCAAACCATAGGCTGGTGCCGAACGGTAGGGAAGGAAGAAAACCATTTAGCCTAACGATGGTGTATAGAAGGTAACGACTAAAGACAAATAAAGGGATTTGGAGAGCTGGCAATAAAATATACGGTTGAAGTCATGAATTGGATTATGGAAGAGGCATTACTATGAATACCAGGATACCCCTACGAAACATTTTCATGTTTCAGTGCATTGTTAAAGAAAAACTGTTTTCCCGATTAGATACTTACTCCAAGGGTATGTATTTACCAGGTTTCATTCTCATATCTGTATGGTTTTTACAGATGATGAGTGGGAGTAAGTTATTGGGAATTAGGTGATCATCCTCATTATATCGGAATTCGTTGTAATTGGTGATATTTGAGGAAATCGCCAGGGTACAGTTTTCAACCTACGACGCACAGGTTATGAGTTGCTTAACTCAGCGGACTTATACAGAGTATTGTATGTTGTCCAGTGTCCATCAGGACAAAGGGGTAGGTCCTCGTACTATGTTCTGTTTACTTATAACTTCTCTAGTTTTTAGACAAGTGTTTCGTAGAAATACAAGGTCTAAGTTTTGAGAAGTTGTGGGTATAGGAATAAAGTAGAGAACCAGGTATCACAAGTATCGGGATTCTTCAAAGAGATCGAAGATGTAGATTCTTGTGATTGGTATTCAGATGATAGTAATGGTTTTGAGAAACTTGTTTCTCTTTCAGGTTACTCATAATTGGATGGATTCCTAAGTTGAGTAATGCTGATTAGCCTTTTTCCATTAAGATGTTATGCACTGGAGACAGCTGCATGATTGAATCTGGTTCCAATTAAATAAGTGCCAAAGTTTCTATATTGGATATAGAATGGCTCATACCTTAAAAGATGTTAAGGTATGCGGAGTTGTCCAGCTTATGCTTAAAACCAGACTCTGGATAACTCAAAGCACATTTCTGTAATGGCTGTTTGTGGGTTGACCCTGGCTATGACGAGGGTTGATATTCTACCATTTACAAGATCAATAGTGATATTGTTCTTGACTCGCCACAGATTTAGTAAAATGGATCTTTTTCAGAAAACAGCAGTGGGAGTATGGTAGAACTGGAAGTGATTCCAGAACCGCAAACGATTATGGAAAATTTAATAGGATCTATATATTCAATCAGGTTTGACATTCCATTAGCCACTCCGCAGATATGGTAGGTAACCTCAGACACCCGAGAGGTACTCCGGTAGCCTCAAGGACGGTGACAGGGAGGTTCTTATCTACCCAGACTTGACACTACTGTTGTTCTAGGCTATGAGACCCGGTAGGAGGGTTGTCGTAGTCAGTGGGAGCATCGGAGGTATAGTGGGCAAGTTGCTTATATCTATTTATAGACTTGAGCAGTTATAGCGGAGATAGATCATCTGTTTTTGATGTGACAGTCATGGGTTTGACTTCAATCAGAATAGAGGATGGATATGTTAAGAAGGTAGTAGGGTGTGATGTCATGGTATATGGATGACATACACATAGTAGGAAGTAAAATTCTTATACTACGATCGGTTGTACTGTGGTCGTCACACATTTGTTTCTCCAGACAGGATATGGATATAATATTTGACATTCTGGTTTCTAAATCTATGGTTTTTAGATCTGGATTTGGGTAGTTTCCCAATGTGGGTACTTTGACAGTATTCTAATGGTTTTTAGAATAGATGACTCCTAGCATGGTGGTGTACCTGCAGGTGATGGAGTCACCCTCTCTAAAGGTGTCTTATAGACTGAAGTGGAGAGGGATGTGCATGATTGGCAGATCACTTGCTTAGGCAATTGAGTCAATCATGAGATGTCAAGTACCACACCAGATGTTGTTTTTGCACTAGCTGCAATAAGTTTGTATTAATCCAATCCTGGAGAAACATAAGGAAGCAGTTTTAGAACATAAGTACATGTTCTACGGATTTGATGACGGCAGCCTCCTTCGGGAGACGATTATCATTCCAGGCTTCAAAGGTGACATGGTTGATAGAGAGATTGTCAGAGTTATAGTTTTCCCTCTGACGAGGGACAGTATTATGGACAGGTGGTCAAAGAGGATACTGTGGGAGGCTTGGTGCCGGATACTGAGTAGGTTCAGTGATCGATACAGTCTAAGAAGTTTGGATTTGGAGTTCATTTATGATCTAGGTCCCATCAGATATCCAGACATATTCTAAGACAGGTATTACTCAATTCGGGAGATGGCTTTCTCCGCGAATTTGAGATTAAGAGAGATATAGAAAGAAACATCTAGGCGGATCCACTCACTAAGGCTATTTCTCGAACACAATAGTTTTACAAACGGGCTTTATGAAACTGATTAGTAGAGGAGTTGGATGTTCGGCTTCACACGGGCTGTGAGTAGTCGACATCGCAATAATTAGCCTTGAGTGCAAGTGGGAGATTGTTGGAGATAGTGCCCTCAGAGTCAATTATTGGATCGCAGGTATGTGATTGCAATGATTGCGGAGGACCTATACCGGTAGGACAGTCTTACTCGAGATGATAGTATGCTATCTGGTTTGCCTTTATCAGTTGTGTACATGTTCAGGTGACTGATTACATGTTACACTTTGATAGAACCCTTAGGATCTTGCTTTACTACCAACAGTATGATGGCGATCATATACGTGAGAGTTGGGTAGTTTATACGCATATCCTTAATTGTGGTCCCTAGTCGTGGGAGTTTCGAGGCAGGGTATTGATACTCCGGAGTAGACTAGTATATACAGTCGAGACCCCAACGAGGGGCGGTGGCCGGTCTCACAAGCCACTGGTGTCAGTTGGATCACCTAAGATGTATACAGGTGCTCATTGGGTTATGAGTACACCAGACAGGACTCGCCGGGAACCTGCTAGTTGGTATTATACATATCGTCAGATAGCAGTTCCCTGGTGACATGTGTACAGGTTAGTTCATCGACCTGAGGTCGTCATTTGTATCGTGTGAGTTCCCACTGTGCTTTGATTTCTACCCTACCACGGCTCAAAGGAGTCGTGCAAACAGGTAGTTTTTGGGTACAGTCCCGAGCCACATGGAGGCACGTGAGCGGATTGGCAGGGGATTCGTCTCTCCCGGTATTGGGGGCGAGATCGTGCTGTGTCTAAGAGAGCCATTACACAAAGCCCACGGCCGTGGCAGGAGATTTACTGGTAGGTACTCCAGTAGTATCTCAGGGTGTTATTGGGCTACACTCCGACACGACTTATACTGCTATTGGGGGTCTGACGTTACTAGCCCCCTAGGCAGATATGCGTTACTAATAGACGAACGGACCGGACTGTATATACATTGTCACTGTTAGGCTCAGTAGGGTTTCCGGGTGAGTTCGCTCATCGGCCTCCCTTGAGGTCGGTCCATGGGCAGCCGTTACGCATAGCTAGTGCTGCTGACGGTTTGTAGTTAAACCCACTGCCAGGGTACTGAAGAGTCATTAGAGTCCCCCACAGACAGTTTCCTAAGTTCGGACGAAACGTTGTAGAGGCCGTATGGTTTTATGGCAGGGTTCGGAAAATGCACGTGCGTTTACGCTCGTGTCCTTTTTCGGGCAGATAATACTGGTGGGCTTTGGTTTAAGCCGGATACGAGTATTATATTGAGTAGATATAATATCTTTGTCTCAGTTGCATTTGTATTCGGTCGTAATACAAATGCAGGTATATTTATACAGTTACGGGGTTGTCCTGAAATTCGTTTCGGAATCACTTTTGGAAGTTGCCAGTTTCCAGTTTTCTATCAGCCGTCTTTTAACATTCGGTTAAGGACGGATTTATCTTTTCTTGAGATGAGTGTGGAAGTTTCTAGAAGCATCTAGATAAGGTGACTAGGTTAAATGGTGTTGTGTTTTCATTGGTTGCTTTTGGTGTGTTCACACTTTGTGTTCACACTAGAGATATTTGTTTGTGTTCACACTTGAGATATTTGTTTGTGTTCGCACATGATATTTTCTTGTGGTCACCTCCCTCCTCCTATACTCCCTTCCCCCACCTCCCTATATATGGTCGGCCCCCTCCTCTCTCTCACTTACTTGAGTTTTCATCTGGTAAAAAGATTATGATAGATTTTGGGGTGCATGGAATTTCACAGCTCATTTCATTCCATCACCCGATTCGAGTGGCAACTTCATTAACCGTTCGTCAATAGCTTTGGACGGAACGAGACAAAGTCTTCTATTCATTCTCTACATCAATCTTGGTCGTCTCTTTTAGCAAACTTGACGACCGAGTTGCCTCGAGTCAGAGGCGGGAGCCCGTTTAAAGAATCGTTGACGTGGTGCCACCTGGACGAGCAGATCGGAGATCGACGAGATCGGAGCAGCCGCAACGGAGCGTGGGATGATGGTTAAAGAACGAAGGACTCGGATCGTTCGGTATAAGCTTTCTACTCCCTTTACAGTTTGTTAGCTTAGCAATAATGGCAGATCCGGGTTAAAGTATACGATAGCGCCAGTTAAAAAGTTTTTGTTCCGCATTTGGCGTCTGTAGACGGCCGGGGCGCTACTGTAGACTTACAGGGACCACTTTAAGGATGTGCTTATAGACTACCCAACTCTCATGTATATGATCGCTATCATACTGCTGGTAGTCAAGCAAGAATCCTTAGGGCTCTATCAATGTGTAATAGTGATCTGTAATGTCACCTAAAGCTGTACACGATGATAAAGATAAACCAGATAGCATACTATCATCTTGAGTAAGACTGTCCTACCGGTATAGGTCCTCCCTCAATCATTGCAATCACGTGCCTGTGATCCAATAATTGACTCTGAGGGCACTATATCCAACAATCTCCCACTTGCACTCAAGGTTAATTATTGTGATGTCGCATACTCACAGCCCGTGTGATACCGAACAACCAACTCCTCTACTGATCAGTCTCACAAATCCCATTTGCGAAATTATTGCGTTCGAGGAATAGCCTCAGTGAGTGGATCCGCCCTAATGTTTCTTTCTATGTCTCTCTTTATCTCAAGTTCGCGGAGAAAGCCATCTCCCGAAATGAGCAATACCTGTCTTAAAATATGTCTGGATATCTGATGGGACCTAGTTCATAAATGAACTCCAAATCCAAACTTCTTAGACTGTATCATCAACTGAACTTAATCAGTATCCTGCGCCATGCTTCCTTCAGTATCCGCTTGGACCATCTGTGTAACGTTTTGAAAATCGTTTCGGTGAAATTTCGAAAAAATCGGTAAAATAAGGGGGTTTTCGGTAAAAAGTCAAAATACAAATATAATTATTATAAAATTAAATATACATATTCTAGCTATGTAATTGCAAGTATTTGGTGTTTATTGAGTCACTGGTGAAATTTCAAATTTTCTGAAAATTTTTCCGAAATTAATTATTTTAATATTATTTTAAGCCGTCACTAATACATTTAATTAGGAAAAATTATAAATTGGAATGAGTTGAAAAAAATTTTGTGCATCATAAAACATTAAATAAAATTTTATCATGTGGTTTTTGAAATGAAATCGTTTGTCAAAACGGTTTAGAAAATATCGAAGAAAAAGGCTTTTTTCGGTGAAATTAGTGTTAATGGGAATTGGGGTATAGCATTTATCTTTTTCCTAACCCACACACCCACACCTAACCCTATCCCCATGTGGCCGGCCCTACCATGACAGCCCTCCCCCTCCCCTCTCTCCAATCACTTCTTTTTTTCAAAAGAAAAGAAAAGAAAAGAGTAGAAAATGATAAGAATATAGTGGACTTTGACTAAATTCAACTTTCCCCACCTCACTCTCTCTCCTCCCTCACCCAACCCCCCACCAATTTTGGCCGAAATTCTATCCCTACAGCAGCAGCCCCATCCCCAAATTTCACTCCATTTTTGCATCAAAAAAATCCACAAAAATCACTTCAAATCCATACAAATTCAACTCTAATTCCAAATCCAAGTTTTACCCATTATTCCTTAGCATTTCAAGCATGGATCTTTGTGAAAAGAGAGCATTTTGGGAGGCTAGATCTTAAGTTTGATCTCATGGTTTGGAGGTATAATCCTAACCCAAGTGTTTAGATTTTGATAAGCTACTTTAAATTAGTTTAATTAGCTAATTATTTTATTCCAATTTCAAGATTGAAAATTTATGAAAGTGTTTGAATGTAAATTAGGGTTTCTATCATGGGATTATGGTTGTGGTGGGTAGATTAATATGTTATGACATGTACAAATCTAAGCTCGTTGCTATATTACAAATTTCCACTTTTTAATCGTCCAATTTAAGCTATTTTGCTTACTAGGTCTTTATTATTGCATTTGATGAAATTAAAAATCTAGTGAGGGTTGTATTTTAAATTAGGGTTTTTATTATATCATCAAGGTTGAAATGTATAGTTTGACATCTTAAAATATGTAAAACCTAATTTTGGTGTTAAATTGCAAATTGTTATATGTAAATTGCCCAAATTACTTAATTGTTGCAAACTAGGTTTTTGGGTTTAATGAAATTGATGATAGTAAATTATGGAAATGATTTATATGACTTATTTAAGATATTTAATAAGTATATTGGCCGTTACATTCATTTAAACGTCGAGTTTTGTACTAAAACGGGTAATTTTTGCTTGCTAGATTTTCGGAAAAATGGCTTCTAAAGTGAATTTGGGGTTTTTGTGAATTTTAACCTATTCTATATTTAAATTAGTATTCATGAATGTGCAAATGAGTGTACTTGGGTTTTTTCTCGATGGTCGGGCGTTTGCACGCCGACGTCGAGGGTTTTTGGGTTGGTTTGTGAAAGCAACCATAGGTTTTGACCTATGTGGGATTCGTGTGTCGTTTTGGTCATAAGTCGGATTTTAATGCAATACGGTGCGTTATGATATGTAGGTACCCCATGTGGACTTCGAGACGACAAGCAAGTGCGTGGCGACGTCGGCACCGGCAAGCGAGAACCAGGTGAGTAGATTTATATCTACGGGGAGAAGTCGGGTGGATGGCGTATAGCACCCACGCAGTTCGTGGTGATGTATACGAATACGTATACACATATATATATTGATTATATTTTGTTTGAGTATATTGATGATGATATGGATATTTGGTGTTCTTGGATGGTTTAGTGTCGCGAAACCCTAGAGTAGTGGTCGCACCTCATTTGCACCCACCCACCCATACTTGCATACTTTCTTTTTTTCATTTGTGCTTATACGGGAATATATTGTTCGGTGTTCACATGGGTATGGGGCTATGTGTTCACATACGGATTCGAGGATGATACTTGGGATTGAGATGAGTCGATGAGTTTTGTGTTGAGATTGTAATATCGGTGACATGGCAAGATTCGTACTTGAGGTACGTCCTGGTGTTATAACGGATCTTGGGACTACGATATGTTAGTTATACGTATGCCCTAGAGGCCATTACTATACATAGGATGTATATTGTAGTGGATGCTGGGACATGTATAGGGATGACTTTCTTGCTCGACATGATAGTATGCTATCTGGTTGCTCTTTACCTTAACGTGTATACTGATTGTCTCTCTGTTACATGTTGGTAAAGCCCTTAGGATGTGTACTTGACTAACTGGACTATGATGCAGATCAGACTAGTGGGGACAGATAGTCTATAAGTACATCCTTCAAAGTCCCTAGTCGTGGGTGTATCGAGACGGGGCATCGATATACCAGAGTAGACTAGCGTATACCTTCTCGACCCATACAGATGGGCGATGGATGATCCCATATCCATTGGTGTTTGACATCAGAGATGATATACGGGTGCTCAGTAGAGACTGGGTACACTGGACGGACTCGGCGAGAACTCCCAGATGGTATTATACCTCACGTCAGATGGCAGTTCTCTGGAGACACTGGTACAGAGTAGTCTGTTGACCCGAGATCGTCATAGATTCTTGTGTGGTTCCCACTGTGCTTTGATTTCCATCTTACCACGTCCAAGAGGGCGTGCAAAACGGTGGTTTTTGGGTACAGTCCCGAGTCACATGGAGGCAATGAGCGATAGGAGGGGATTCGTCTCTCCCGGTATAGGGAGTTGATGTTGCGCTGTGTTCGATTGGCTATAACCGGAAATCCCTGGCCAGGGTTGCTGAGATTTACTGGTAAGTGTTACCAGTAGTTTCTCGAATTGTTATAGACCTCATATCGACACGACTTATCGAGCTATTGGGGTCTGACGTTTACCACCCCTAGGCGAGATATGCGACATATCAGACGATCAGACCGGACTGTACGGTAAGTGTTACTGGTTGGATTCACAGGAGTGTGAGCGGGCTTGCTCGTCGATCTTCTGATCGCTCAATACCCGGGTGGCCGTTACGTTTAGCAGACCGCTTGCAGCTTGTGGATGTTTGATATGATCATCATCTGCTGCCGGCGTATTGACGAGTCTTTAGAGTCCTACACAGAGGTTTCCTGGCTCAAGCGAAACGAAATAGGAGCGCATATGAGATATGTGCGGGACCGAGAATAATACCAGTATGTGATACTGTATTCGATTCTCGCGATGTGACATTGATCGGTTATATGCGATATAGCCGGGTTATCGGATCAAGTGTTGATTCGATAAGTTGTTACTATTGATACCAGTCGGTTATGTGCGACATGACCGGATCATTGAATCAAGTGTTGATTTAATGATTTAATGTATAATTATATATTTGATATAATACTTTGTATTAACTAGTATCGGTTCACTTTGAATGGATTTTCTCACTCGGATGTGCGCATTGTATATGCGATATGATTTTGTGCACATGTTTGTATCATGTTTGATGATGCATGCTATATTGGTTAAGTGTAAAGATTAAACCATGGTTGTGAATGGTTAGGGTTTTGTTTTCTTTTTCATTTATTTATTTATTATTTAGTTATTCATTTGGAAAAAGAAAAAGGGTGAGAAAAATGGTGGCATTCTTTTAATCTTTCATGAAGCTTCATGAACACTTTGACTATGTCACCATTTTGTCTCATGCTTAACCCTAACCACTCCACTAACCCTTGTTCACTCTCTACACTTTACCATGGTTACCTTTATGATAAGAATTATTATTCTTTTCTTTTCTAAAAAAACTTATCATAATATTCTTCTTCTTCTTCCTTTCTTCAAGTGAAGAAAGCTATGCTCCATCAATCGTGATTGATGGAAATGAGTGAGAAATCCAATTCTAAAGTCTACCCACTTCCTATTTCTTCATCCTCTATCTCTTGCCAAGTAGTAGAGTATGTTTCCTTCACAAGTTTCTAGACTTGGTGAAGTTGGAGCTTGATCTAGCGATGCCTCGACGTAGATCATCTTCGGCACGAAGCCGACGACCTTGCCCGCTCTTTCTCCGATGAAGCCGACGCTAGAGCCCGGATTTTGATTTGGACAGCGGAGATGACTTCATCACGGAGCCGTGGAGGTGGAGGACCGGATCTACAAAGGTTGTATTTCCGTTCTTTTAGTTTAGATGTAAACTAGTTTCTTTTTCGCCTAGATTTCTAGCCAACGGTCCGTATTAGGGTTTCTCGGCACCCATAATTTTTGAAATTGGCATGGTTGATGCCTTGTGAGACCTCACTTGTGTGCCTAGGAACCCTACAGTGGTATCAGAGCCTAGCTAGAGCCTTAGGCGAAGTCTAGACGGAATTTGAAACCCGAACGAACCCGAAACCCAACTCAAAAAATGCTCTCTGTCCTTTTTCTAAAATCTGGGATTTTTCAACATTAAAAATATGCAGTAAAATCAGCAGGAAATTCTAAGGGATACTGTAAAATTCGTGTGCCTAATTCCATCAATGCGCCGCGGTTCCGCGGCACGAGCTTGGCTTGTGCGGCGGATCCGCGGCCGTTTTGTCTTTTGTGGCATCCAAATTTGCACAGTAATTCATAATATGCAGTGCTGGTTTTCCTGGGAATTTTTAATATTTTTTTCAAGAGTTGAATTTTCTGAGTTGTTTTGGGGATTCGAATGTTCGATCGGATTATCAAATTTTGTCTATGTGGCTTTCCGGATAAATTTTAGAATATGTTAAAAAGTTCGACCGGATATAAATACCCAATTTTTCCCTTGTCGGGAAATTTCCAAGTGTTGGATTTTTCCGTGGTTTAACGACGTTCTAAGTAGTGCAAGTAACGCGATGGACCCTCTAGAAGACAACAAACCTTAACTCGATTATGTGACCGTCTTGAACTGCCCTTTGAATCTTCGGGTTTGGGGCAGTACGGCGTGCCACATGTGAGGCGTTGGCTTGACCCTTCTACGGCTGGACCGTTGGTACTGTGGCACGAACTGAATGTTGTTAGACTTATTTCATGTGTTGATCTGTATCGGGAAAAATTGGGTGTTCGATTGTTCGATCGGAAAGTTTGACATTTTCTATTTATCCGGAATGGGATACAATAATTGGAATTCACAAGAAGTTATGAGATAACTAAATGAATGTTATAAACATAGCAGTTTAGTCTCACTTGATCGGTTGCCACGGAATTTTGATGTGATCAAAAGTCCGTCGCAATCACGTAGCGTACGCGGATACTCGCCGGGTAAACTTAATAGACAGCCTCACTCCATAGCCCCGACCAAGTGACTGTAGGAGAACCCCGTCGCCGAAAGCATCCGTTCGGGTGCTCGCGGTAGCGGTGTTCCGCCTTGGTGCACTTCGTCGACGGCGTTAGGGGTGCGGCCGCCTACTGAAGTTTGCGACGAGCATTCGATCAGGATGTCGGGAATCTTGTTGAATTGCCCGACTTGATATTGAAAAGTGTTTTCGATTTTGAGACTAAAATGCGGGGTTTATAATTGTTAGGCATGTGATGTCTAAGGAATTCATTTGATTAGGCATGCGATGTCTATGCAGGTTGCGGATTTCAACTGTTGTAGTTTTACACTTTCTTTTCTGTGACCGTAAGTGTAATATGTGATATCGCCGGTTTCGTTGCTATATATCAACGACAATTGGGATATGCATATTTACTTACGTTGATGACATGTGATGTTATGTGTTGCTGGATATGTTATATTGGATCGTCGTGTTTGAATAGCCGGGGGATTTTCTGTGAGATGAGTGTTTTTCATTTTCATTCATGTAAAAATCTGTATGTAATATTCTTTTATTGGGGCACTTCCAGGTTGCGGAAGATGTCACCATTTGTATATTATTTACTTTTCCGCACTAGGATAGACCCAAGGAGGGGAGCACAAGTAACCGGGTTCTGGGGTCCAGTGGGAGACCAACTCGAGGAGTCGAGTCCGGGTCTCCTAACTCCAGAATTGGTAGGGTTGCTTGCCGCTCTCGTAGGGGTCTAGGGGTATGGGTTTGGCTATTCATCGCGACCGTGGAATCCGTGTTTTATACTGGCTCGTATTGAAAACACGGACGTCCTAGTATATCCAATATTTCATATGATTCTTCTGCTGCGATATCTGTGATGTGATCATGTGATGTTCTGTGATAGATACTTTATATAGTATATATGATATATTATATAGATGTTACTTATGTTTTACACCCGCGCTAGCCCTGCCCCGCTCTGCCGTTAGTTACCTAACCTAACGATGCACGAGGGGACATCGAGGCGAATGCGGATGGCATAAGTGTACGTCGTATCTATCTGTGATGTTTAGGTATTTAAATGATGTGACTTCATTAATGAGATTAATGAAATAAAAGAAACCTAAAGATGTTGTAGAATCGAATTTCAAAAAAAAACAGATAGCTACAGTTCTTGCTTTGCACAGCGGTATATATGATATATCCTGCACCTTATTCGATGAGGAAAGGACCGAGATCCCTTCACCGGGAGTGACTCCTTTAGCAATAACTGGCAGATGCTACACACTCGGTTTGTCTTTTGATTGCTTTTAAGAGATTTTTTGCTTTGCACAGTGATATATATGATATATCCTGCACCTCATTCGACGAGGAAAGGACCGACGATCCCTTCACCGGGAGTGACTCCTTTAGCAAAACTAGAAAAGCCTAAAAAACATTCCATTTTTAAAATCATTTGATTCTACAACGTTATCAAGTTCATTACGCAATAGGTTTTCAGAAAAACCTGTCGTAGCCCTCCGTCATTTCAGATAAGTAGTAGTTAGTATTCGTGCTGTGTTTGTTGGCCTTTGTCAAGGCGCAGTGTGCGGTAGCTAACTGGTGCTTATCTGCTTATGCATATGATGCAGATTGGATTAGGGTAGTCGTGCGACCTTGTTGGCCTTTGTCAAGGGCCGTGCGGGTGGGTTTAATTCAATCAGGAAATGACGGGTTGAACTTGACTAGCATCCTATGGTTTGTTGGCCTTTGTCAAGGTCATAGGAGGTTAGGGGCAAAAATATCGGGAATTTCAAGTGTTGAAATTTGCAATGAGATTGCATACCTTCTATGAGATAGTTGGATCCCGATACCCACTGCGAGTAAGAGTTACTCCTGGGAGAGTTTTATACATTACAATTAGCTGATCAAGTAGGTGTCTAGAAAGGTGTCAACGAGGTTACGCCTCTGGGAAAACGAGGTTTACATTAATTAGGTTCGTGCGAAAGCACGGGGGACCTCCCTCAAAGTACCGACACTGGCCTGGCTGAAAGATTGGCGAACTTGTAGTGTGTAATTAATCCCGGCTAGTCTTTCCTTTTAGGGTTTGAAGGAAGATTTGATAAAAAGCAGTGGGAGCCATCCTGATTAGATAAAATAATAACCAATCTATTCTTGCAAGAGCGCACGCTGAGTGTTTTCTTCTCTCTCTCTCCAGGTAGCGACCATATCACGCCTTAATCAAGATAATAATACGGAAAAATTGACCGAACCCGCTTGTTATACTGAGCTGGGGAACGTTGGTCCTGCTCCAACTTATAATTGTTATAAGACAGAGCAGGAAATTGGGGAATACCAGAATTCCCGTGCCGCCCAAACGAAGAAAGTGTATGAGATGCATCATCTTCGGGTGTGTTCATTACAAAGAACTGTTTCTTAGTATCCTCTGCGTCCTGGGTATTTGATACCAGATCAGGATCCCAGATATGTAATCTGTTACATAGGGACAGAAAGGTAGAGAACTGAGAACGGGTGATGAGTTTCATGAGGCAGAAAACGGGGCAAGTGTTGCAGCCAAGTCTGGTGGTCACTGTCACCCTGTATTACCAATACATTGATTCTGAACGAATGTTATTAGATACCGAACCTGATATACAAAATCATATCTGTCTCTTTATTAGTAAAGAAACGGTAAAATTTTGTATTGTTGGATAATGTTTTGAACATTTCCTATATCAAAAGTTGATCGGTTCAGGCACGTTATCTAAAAGCATTAATGTTCTAAATCAAACTACAGTTCTTTAGTATACGGAACACACACAAGAGGAAGAGTTCAGAAATGAACGAATCCTTCTTGAGGTATTGTAGACTAGGTCATATCAGTGCGACCCGATTAGCTGAGTTACATTTAGATGCATATTTAAAGCAGTTTGAATTTACATCTTGTGAAAGTCGCCAGTCATGTCACAAAGATAAAATGACCATAGCTCTGTTTATTGGAAACAGAGAAAGAGTTAATGAACTCTTGGGATGATACATGTTGATGTATGTAAGGTCCCCTGTCTACACATGCCAGGACTGATTCTTTATACTTCATTATATTCTCTAATAATCTCTTAAGATTCAGTCATATGTTCCGGTTGAAACATGAGTCCGAACCTTTTGAGATATTCACAGAATATAAGCGAGAAGTAGAGAACCAAAATACAGGTATAAGTATTATGTCCTTTGATGTGATCAAGGAGGAGAATACTTGAGCACGGAATTCCTGGATATTCTAAAGGAGAATGAGATTCTCTCTCAGCATTACTCCTCCGTATACACCATAGCACGATGGTATATCGGGGCGGAGCACATACACCCTATTTGATATGGTGTGCTCTATGATGAGTACTACTGAGTTACCTGTTTCCTTTAGGGAGTTATGCACTTATGAAGTTGCATACCTATTGAATAGGGTTCCAATCAAATCAGTTGCCTACCGCTTTATATGTGATATGGTATGGGAAGAGCCCATGTCTTAAGTTAGTTAAGATTTAGGGTTGTCCAGGCTATGTCTAAAAGCAAAATCCGGACAAGCTCGAGGCAAGGTCTGTAATGTTGAACTGGAAAGGTTCCAGCTATATAAACTACAGCTGATGATTTGATAGAACCAAAGGATTCAGTAGATTCCAACGAACCTCAGCCTCTCCGCCAATCTAGTAGGGTTCCTCACCCACCTGAGAGATACTTCTGTTTCTCTATGACAGTGGGAGCGAGGATTGCATCATGAGATGATGACCCAACTAGTTTCGAGCTGGCCATCAGGAGTAAGACTCTGTAAGAATGGCTAGATGCTTAGTGATCTGAGATGGAATCCATATACACCAACAAAGTATGGACTTTGGGTGCTATATCTGAAGGGTTAAATCCCCATTAGGAGCGAGTATATCTTGAGAAGATTACTTGGTGTAGATGGAAAAGTTGAGACTTTAAAAGCTAGACTTGTTAAAGGTTTTTGTCATCAACCAAGCGTGGATAATGATGAAACCTTTTCAGTGCCTATGCTTAAGTCCATCCAGATCCTACTTGCCACGGCTACATACCATGACTACGATATCTGGTGGTTGGGTGTCATGACAGCTTTTCTAAATGATGTTTTAGAAGAGAGCGTCTATAAGTACACAGCCAGAGGGCCTCGTAGACAGTAGGAGCAGCGGAAACGTGTGCAAGATGCTTTATAGGATAAAGCAGGCATCGCGGAGTTGGAACATCTGTTTTGATGAAGTAGTCAAAGAGTTTGATATCATCAAAATGGTAGATGAACCTTGTATATACAAAAAGGTAGTAGGGAGTATGGTGGTGATCCTCGTAGAGTACGTGGATGACATACTCTTGATAGGGAAGGAGTTTCCTATGCTACGCTCGATCAATCTCCGCTTATCACAATGATTCTCCACATAGGATCAAAATGATACTTGCTAAATCCTTGGTTATGGATCTATGAGATAGATCTAATTGGATGTTAGGAATCTCACTAGTAGTAGTGAGATGGTATCAATCGATCCTGGGGAGAATCACTGGAAGTGTTCCAGGGTGATAAAGACGACTGAATGTCAGTCACAGGCATTGTCTTAATCCTCAATCGAGGGACGGTATGTTGGAAGAGTTCCAAGCTAGATACCGTGACATACTAGACGATAAAGGCTCGATACATCGCTACTTCAGATGCTACCAAAGAGGCAGTCTGGATGCATATTTGTTCATGAGATGAACTTAGTTCCTCCCATTGTGTGACAATGGAGTTGTGGCTTATGCCAAGGAACGTCCGTCCCATCAGTGATCCAGACATATTCTAAGGCAGTATTACCAGATCATGGAGATGGTTGATCTCCAGGGGATCGTGGTCAGGAGAGTAGACTAAGAGGATAAACACGGCGGATCCACTCACGAAGACCTTTTCTCAGAGAGAGACTTTTATGGGATGGTTGAGTATGAGATACTGCAACCACTGCTACAGATGGCCCTAGTGCAAGTGGGAGATTGTTAGTTATATGTATGCCCTAGAGGCCATTACTATACATAGGATGTATATTGTAGTGGATGCTGGGACATGTATAGGGATGACTTTCTTGTCGACATGATAGTATGTTATCTGGTTGCTCTTTACCTTAACGTGTATACTGATTGTCTCTCTGTTACAAGTTGGTAAAGCCCTTAGGATGTGTACTTGACTACCTGGACTATGATGCAGATCATACTAGTGGGGACAGATAGTCTATAAGTACATCCTTCAAAGTCCCTAGTCGTGGGTGTATCGAGACGGGGCATCGATATACCAGAGTAGACTAGTGTATACCTTCTCGACCCATACAGATGGGCGATGGATGATCCCATATCCATTGGTGTTTGACATCAGAGATGATATACGGGTGCTCAGTAGAGACTGGGTACACTGGACGGACTCGGCGAGAACTCCCAGATGGTATTATACCTCACGTCAGATGGCAGTTCTCTGGTGACACTGGTACAGAGTAGTCTGTTGACCCGAGATCGTCATAGAGTCTTGTGTGGTTCCCACTGTGCTTTGATTTCCATCTTACCACGTCCAAGAGGGCGTGCAAAACGGTGGTTTTTGGGTACAGTCCCGAGTCACATGGAGGCAATGAGCGATAGGAGGGGATTCGTCTCTCCCGGTATAGGGAGTTGATGTTGCGCTGTGTTCGATTGGCTATAACCGGAAATCCCTGGCCAGGGTTGCTGAGATTTACTGGTAAGTGTTACCAGTAGTTTCTCGAATTGTTATAGACCTCATATCGACACGACTTATCGAGCTATTGGGGTCTGACGTTTACCACCCCTAGGCGAGATATGCGACATATCAGACGATCAGACCGGACTGTACGGTAAGTGTTACTGGTTGGATTCACAGGAGTGTGAGCGGGCTTGCTCGTCGATCTTCTGATCGCTGAATACCCGGGTGGCCGTTACGTTTAGCAGACCGCTTGCGGCTTGTGGATGTTTGATATGATCATCATCTGCTGCCGGCGTATTGACGAGTCTTTAGAGTCCTACACAGAGGTTTCCTGGCTCAAGAGAAACGAAATAGGAGCGCATATGAGATATGTGCGGGACCGAGAATAATACCAGTATGTGATACTGTATTCGATTCTCGTGATGTGACATTGATCGGTTATATGCGATATAGCCGGGTTATCGGATCAAGTGTTGATTCGATAAGTTGTTACTATTGATACCAGTCGGTTATGTGCGACATGACCGGATCATTGAATCAAGTGTTGATTTAATGATTTAATGTATAATTATATATTTGATATATTACTTTGCATTAACTAGTATCGGTTCACTTTGAATGGATTTTCTCACTCGGATGTGCGCATTGTATATGCGATATGATTTTGTGCACATGTTTGTATCATGTTTGATGATGCATGCTATATTGGTTAAGTGTAAAGATTAAACCATGGTTGTGAATGGTTAGGGTTTTGTTTTCTTTTTCATTTATTTATTTATTATTTAGTTATTCATTTGGAAAAAGAAAAAGGGTGAGAAAAATGGTGGCATTCTTTTAATCTTTCATGAAGCTTCATGAACACTTTGACTATGTCACCATTTTGTCTCATGCTTAACCCTAACCACTCCACTAACCCTTGTTCACTCTCTACACTTTACCATGGTTATCTTTATGATAAGAATTATTATTCTTTTCTTTTCTAAAAAAACTTATCATAATATTCTTCTTCTTTTTCCTTTCTTCAAGTGAAGAAAGCTATGCTCCATCAATGGTGATTGATGGAAATGAGTGAGAAATCCATTTCTAAAGTCTACCCACTTCCTATTTCTTCATCCTCTACCTCTTACCAAGTAGTAGAGTGTGTTTCCTTCACAAGTTTCTAGACTTGGTGAAGTTGGAGCTTGATCTAGCGATGCCTCGACGTAGATCATCTTCGGCACGAAGCCGACGACCTTGCCCGCTCTTTCTCCGATGAAGCCGACGCTAGAGCCCGGATTTTGATTTGGACAGCGGAGATGACTTCATCACGGAGCCGTGGAGGTGGAGGACCGGATCTACAAAGGTTGTATTTCCGTTCTTTTAGTTTAGATGTAAACTAGTTTCTTTTTCGCCTAGATTTCTAGCCAACGGTCCGTATTAGGGTTTCTCGGCACCCATAATTTTTGAAATTGGCATGGTTGATGCCTTGTGAGACCTCACTTGTGTGCCTAGGAACCCTACACGATATGGGTGAATAGTGTTATAAATTAAATGGTCGACATGTGACTGAGATATGAGATATCATATGCTAGGATTTTGATGCTAGGCCGTATTGGGCGATGTATACCCCTTGATGATGATATGTGCTGATGATATCGGTTTGTATGAGACTGTCGATCAGTAGTCAGATCATGACCATATTGATGATATTAGTATTGTACTAGACATAGGTCAGTGCCCTGGACTATGATCTTGGATAAAGAGGATACCGGATGAATAGTGTGATGAAGATGATATTGATCCGTACCCAGATTGGGGATGTCGTACGACGGATTTACGTACGAGCTATATTTTGATGATTGATCCGCACTCTTGACTTGGGATGTCTGATTATAGATATGGTATCGGATATGATATTATTGAGGCAGGATCACCGACTAATATATATACAGGTATGTGTATATATCGACTCAGATATTAGGCGGTTTCCTTACCTGTAGTCCAGCTTGTTAGCTTAGCCCTTTAGTTTAGTTTAGTTGTTAGATTAGATTCGACTCCTACCTATTTCAAAAGCTTACGAATCGTGGGTATTTTAAAAGACAGGTCAAGGGATTCTACGGATATTTCGAAAGACATATCTTTTCTTAAAAACACCGTAGCCCTTAATTTTCAAAACACCGTGATTCGTGTTATTTCAAAAGGCACTATTGTAGAACTTATATTAGGATAATGCAGATTAGTTATAGTTGCGTCTAGTATTCAGCTCCCGCTCATTATTGTGGTTCGCTTCGCATCGCATGCTTATATTATGTTTCATACTCCATTATTGATATCATGTTGTTAGGACACCAGCACCATTACCGATGATGCGTATGTACCACGTACACTTACTTGCCAGCTTACACACATCTTCATCGGTAATTGCCATGTCACGTACACCTTAGAAAATATTATTGCTTGACATAGCCTGTTAGCTAATAGTTTAGACATGATATTAGCGTACTTGCCTTATATGTTAGTTTAGACATTTTAGTTATTACCTGCTACTTCATGCATACTGTTATTCATTGTTATGCCGCATTCATGGATTCTCATGCATATATTCACTATTTTACGTGTTATTGAGGTTTTGGATTCGGATTTCCATGAGATTTTCTGGATTTGGAGGAAAACCGCAAAAACATAAATAAACCTTTTCTCTATTTTAAAATAAAAAGTGCGGTTTTCCCATGATGTATGAGTCGTCCACCATGAGTTTGCTGATGGATTTCGAGACCCAATTCGAGGAGTGGAGGAACCGTTTCGGGTACATGGTGGGCCCGGTGCGGTACCCCGAGGCAAGAGGATTGTGTTGTTGACGTTGAGCCTGGTAGGGGAGCACTACCGACCGGTGATTTTACCCGACACGTCGGATATCCGGAGGATACCGTCGTGGTCTTGAGATAGATGGTAGGGGCCGGTCTGGATTGACGGCGCCCTAGATATTGTGATTGAGATATTGAGATTTTGAGATATTGAGGTACAGAGATTGTGATACAGAGATATCGAGATATTTGGACACTTGTTTTGTGTCGATGCTGGGCACTGTTTTATGCTGATTTCATTTATGGTACCTCACCTTTAAAATACAGAAATCTCACTGATTTATGAAAGTAGTTTTCTTCAGTACATGCATTCTGTTTCATGCATTCATACATCATCCATATGATACATTGCTATCTGAGGCACTGACACGGGCACATGGAATTACACTTGGGTTAGATATTTGCCCTAACCATTGTTATGGGCTGCTGGCTATATATTTGAGGTTATATTATGATCATTGACCTAGGATTGCGTTATTTATGCGATTTCTTTTCGTAGATGTTTTTCTATTCACGAGTTGGCAACTCACCCCCGTTGTGCCCCAGTTTCTTGCAGGTTTGCCGTACAGGTTTCATTACGGCTTTGCGGGCATAGTTTCCTTCGGGTGATTTGCTAGTAGGTGGGTTTACTTGTATCGTACCCCTATTATATATCTTGTATATTATTATTCAGTTGTATCTAGTAAATTCCATCAACCAAACATGTATTTATTTTGAGATAGAGACCAGTGATGTTATTCTTTCGACCTTAGAGTCGTGCGTTTTATTTCTTGTAGTTTTGAGTTTCCTTTTGAGTTTTTGATCCTCGCCGTTGGCGTTGTATATTATATTGCTTGTGTGGTTGTGACCGTCGATTGACGAAGAGCTAGCTCCCGCTTGGGGATGCCTTTTTATTGATTTCGTATACTATTCATATTGTATCCCGTTTGGGGGGCAGTATTTACAAAGGAGACTCTGCCGAAATTTTCAGAAAATACTTGAAGTTTTTAAAACGCATAATTCGGCTTATGCTATTAAAACTACTTGTTTTAAATTGGTTTTCCTTCACTCTACTACTTTTCTTGGTTTGGATTTCTGGGTTTTCGGCTTACTTAGATTACGTACTCCTCGAGACGTTCGTAGTTTATGTGCCGGTCATATTCCGTACTTTCGGGACGTGACAAAGTTGGTATCAGAGCGTTAGGTTTTACCTTCGGAGCGTAGGATGACCCTTGGTTGATGGAATAGGTGACTAAAGTAGAGTGACGTACCGTAGGTATGTTTCGCGGCATATTTACGATACGCTACTCCACTTAAGAAGCCTTAGGATGTACATTTCTTTGCTCAGTGTTATATTCATTCCGATCTAGCCTCATCAGTACCAGTTATGGTTTTGCTGCCACGATTATGGGCAGGGAGAGCTACGGCTAGAGTTGCGGTCAGCATGAGCTCGTCAAGAACGAGGACTGACCAGGGCATGATTCCGACGACACACGATTGCAGAGATGTGTCTTTTCATTGTGTCTTCGCGCTATGAGCGTTGGGTGGATTGCTGTATGAGATTACTCGAACGTGCCGATTTGCACTAGAGGATTGAGCCACTGATAGAAGCCAGCCAGATTTTGATGACCGTTGGCGTATTGCTTATTCATGATGATTGAGGCACTGTTCAGCGTGCAGACGAGTGAGCTAGTTATTGCTGCGAACGACGAGATATCGTCCCAGATGTTGGAGCTATTGCAGTACGAGCAGTACGAAGAGATGATTGAAGGTCGCTAGCCTCTGAGGATAAATGACTAGGACATGTGGATCGTTCGCTACCCCGATGCAAGGTCATCAGATAGATTGATTCCAGCTAGAGACGACTTCACGCAGAGACGTTGAGAGTCGACAGGGACGATCGAATGTCAGAAACCTATTATTCCAAGTTTAAAGTAGTCGGAAAGACATGCAGGCAATTCTATGGTCCCTCTAGAAGAATGAAACCCTAACTCGACATAATGACCGTGTGAAAGCCTTTGAACCTTCGGGTTTGCGGCAGTTCCACGGCGCCATTAGTGAGGCTTGGGTTTGCCCTTCTACGGCTGGACCACCGATGCTGTGGTATGTATTCGATACTATTAAACTGTGCCCAAGATGTTGAGCTCTTGGGGGATTATGAGGTTTTGACGAATCGATCGAATGGTTCGACTTCATTCGGATGCTAGGCGGTGAGATGCATTCTTGGGAGACTCCAGATACGAGGATAGCCGTTGGAGCTCAGTCCATGCAGCCACGACGAGACGAGTCCGGAGCAGTCGACATTAGAGATAAGTGGAGTAAGAGGTTCGTACGAGATCTGGATAAGACGACGTTCCACTCCGCCGACATCAGAGATGCGATACGCATGCCGAGGCATTGTACTTGGATATACCTTCCAGAAGGAGTCGCGATGAGCATGCAGCCGTTCCGGAACAAGAAACAGAAATAGTAAAGGACGATGACTTCCGAACTGTTCGGAAGAGACATGGTTTGGGAGAGAACTCGATGGGACCTTTCTGGAATAAATTACGAGAAGACCTGGACCCAGGAGTAGTCATGTTATGCACACCGGCAGGCCAGAGTTCAGGATCATCGACGAGACATGCTATGAGTGACCACGGCAGTTGGCCAGAGATTCTTGGAGGATGTGCTTGAGCGGGACTATTCCGCCATACTTGATTTTGCGTATTTTGGGCGGTCTATTCGCATGATTGATTTTGAAGATTGAGTTTCATGATATTTGTTTTCATGGACCATGGTTGCACTTACTGAGTATTTACGATTTTTGCATAGTTGTTGCACTTGAGATAGTTTTCGTGCCTTGGTTTCTCATGTTTGTGATTATATGGATTTCATACAGTTGAGTTGATTTTGTGCGTATGTACGCACACGATTTGGTTTTTTGCACTCGGTATAGTTCATATATGCTTGCAGTGCAGTGTTATGTACGTTGTGCATTTAGATGCACTAGACTTCGATTTTGATTGTGATGTTCGATATTTGTTTTGTGCACCTTGTGCACCTGATTGGATTTTGCGCATGTTCGGCGCTTGATATTGGATTTCATGATTTCGTGCATAATGAATGCACCTGGTTTTGATTTTCGTGCATGTTGAGCGCATGTTTTGAGAAGCGATTTCGGTACACACCAGATTGACTAAATCGAGATTCTTCGTGCATGTCAGATGCACCTGATTTTGCTATCAGGCACCCACGTTGCCCATGACAGATGTTTCGTGCACACCCGATGCACTTAGATGTTGTTTCTGTGCGCATGTATGGCACATATATGAATTTTGATTTCCGTGTGCACCAGACGCACGTAGTACTCATACGCGTATTTTAGGATTGATTTTTCCTATAGAGCAGTACGTTTTTATGATATTTACTATGTGTTTTCATACTGGGCAGGACTAGTCAGAGGACAGTACCAGAATATATTTGGCATTCATTTCCTTCAGATATTTACATATATAGATTTGATATTTATGTGTATAGTTTCGAGTTATATCATATTGGTTTTGTATTGGATTTGACATTTGTGTCTTTACCATGACTCCGATGATTGCGGGATGCTTGACGGAGTTTTGATTTGAGTTATATGTTCATTGCTCATGCGCATGCATTGCGCTATGATGCGTTTTATGTACTTATGGTTTCTGAGCCCCGGCGATTTGATGGTTTTGGCTGAAATATTTTAGTATTTGGGTGAGTTTTAATTTAAATTCGGGGACCTAATTTCTTTAAGGGGGGAAGATTGTAACGTTTTGAAAATCGTTTCGGTGAAATTTCGAAAAAATCGGTAAAATAAGGGGGTTTTCGGTAAAATGTCAAAATACAAATATCATTATTATAAAATTAAATATACATATTCTAGCTATGTAATTGCTAGTATTTGGTGTTTATTGAGACACTGGTGAAATTTCAAATTTTCTGAAAATTTTTCCGAAATTAATTATTTTAATATTATTTTAAGCCGTCACTATTACATTTAATTAGGAAAAATTAAAAATTGGAATGAGTTGAAACAAATTTTGTGCATCATAAAACATTAAATAAAATTTTATCATGTGGTTTTCGAAATGAAATCGTTTGCCAAAACTGTTTAGAAAATATCGAAGAAAAAGGCTTTTTTTTCGGTGAAATTAGTGTTAATGGGTATTGGGGTATAGCATTTATCTTTTTCCTAACCCACACACCCACACCTCACCCTCTCCCCATGTGGCCGGCCCCACCATGACAGCCCTCCCCCTCTCCCTCTCTCCAATCACTTCTTTTTTCCAAAAGAAAAGAAAAGAAAAGAGTAGAAAATGATAAGAATAGAGTGGACTTTGACTAAATTCAACTTTCCCCACCTCACTCTCTCTCCTCCCTCACCCAACCCCCCACCAATTCTGGCAGAAATTCTATCCCTACAGCAGCAGCCCCATCCCCAAATTTCACTCCATTTTTGCATCAAAAAATTCCACAAAAATCACTTCAAATCCATACAAATTCAACTCTAATTCCAAATCCAAGTTTTACCCATTATTCCTTAGCATTTCAAGCATGGATCTTTGTGAAAAGAGAGCATTTTGGGAGGCTAGATCTTAAGTTTGATCTCATGGTTTGGAGGTATAATCCTAACCCAAGTGTTTAGATTTTGATAAGCTACTTTAAATTAGTTTAATTAGCTAATTATTTGATTCCAATTTCAAGATTGAAAATTTATGAAAGTGTTTGAATGTAAATTAGGGTTTCTATCATGGGATTATGGTTGTGGTGGGTAGATTAATATGTTATGACATGTACAAATCTAAGCTAGTTGCTATATTACAAATTTCCACCTTTTAATCGTCCAATTTAAGCTATTTTGCTTACTAGGTCTTTATTATTGCATTTGATGAAATTAAAAATCTAGTGAGGGTTGTATTTTAAATTAGGGTTTTTATTATATCATCAAGGTTGAAATGTATAGTTTGACATCTTAAAATATGTAAAACCTAGTTTTGGTGTTAAATTGCAAATTGTTATATGTAAATTGTCTAAATTACTTAATTGTTGCAAACTAGGTTTTTGGGTTTAATGAAATTGATGAGAGTAAATTATGGAAATGATTTATATGACTTATTTAAGATATTTAATAAGTATATTGGCCGCTACATTCATTTAAACGTCGAGTTTTGTACTAAAACGGGTAATTTTTGCTTGCTAGATTTTCGGAAAAATGGCTTCTAAAGTGAATTTGGGGTTTTTGTGAATTTTAACCTATTCTATATTTAAATTAGTATTCGTGAATGTGCAAATGAGTATACTTGGGATTTTTCTCGATGGTCGGGCGTTTGCACGCCGACGTCGAGGGTTTTTGGGTTGGTTTGTGAAAGCAACCATAGGTTTTGACCTATGTAGGATTCGTGTGTCGTTTTGGTCATGAGTCGGATTTTAATGCGATACGGTGCGTTATGATATGTAGGTACCCCATGTGGACTTCGAGACGACAAGCAAGTGCGTGGAGACGTCGGCACCGGCAAGCGAGGACCAGGTGAGTAGATTTATATCTACGGGGAGAAGTCGGGTGGATGGCGTATAGCACCCCCGCAGTTCGTGGTGATGTATACGAATACGTATACACACATATATATATTGATTATATTTTGTTTAAGTATATTGATGATGATATGGATATTTGTTGTTCTTGGATGGTTTAGTGTCGCGAAACCCTAGAGTAGTGGTCGCACCTCATTTGCACACACCCACCCATACTTGCATACTTTCTTTTTTTCATTTGTGCTTATACGGGAATATATTGTTAGGTGTTCACATGGATATGGGGCTATGTGTTCACATACGGATTCGAGGATGATACTTGGGATTGAGATGAGTCGATGAGTTTTGTGTTGAGATTGTGATATCGGTGATATGGCAAGATTCGTACTTGAGGTACGTCCTAGTGTTATAGCGGATCTTGGGATGACGATACGGGTGAATAGTGTTATAAATTAAATGGTCGACATGTGACCGAGATATGAGATATCATATACTAGGATTTTGATGCTAGGCCGTATTGGGCGATGTATACCCCTTGATGATGATATGTGCTGATGATATCGGTTTGTACGAGACTGACGATCAGTAGTCAGATCATGACCATATTGATGATATTAGTATTGTACTAGACATAGGTCAGTACCCTGGACTATGATCTTGAATAAAGAGGATACCGGATGAATAGTGTGATGAATATGATATTGATCCGTACCCAGATTGGGGATGCCGTACGACGGATTTACGTACGATCTATATTTTGATGATTGATCCGCACTCTTGACTTGGGATGTCTGATTATAGATATGGTATCGGATATGATATTATTGAGGCGGGATCACCGACTAATATATATACAGGTATGTATATATATCGACTCAGATGTTAGGCGGTTTTCTTACCTGTAGTCCAGCTTGTTAGCTTAGCCCTTTAGTTTAGTTTAGTTGTTAGATTAGATTCGACTCCTATCTATTTCAAAAGCTTACGAATCGTGGGTATTTTAAAAGACAGGTTAAGGGATTCTACGGATATTTCAAAAGACGTATCTTTTCTTAAAAACACCGTAGCCCTTAATTTTCAAAACACCGCGATTCGTGTTATTTCAAAAGGCACTATTGTAGGACTTATATTAGGATAATGCAGATTAGTTATAGTTGCGTCTAGTATTCAGCTCCCGCTCATTATTGTGGTTCGCTTCGCATCGCATGCTTATATTATGTTTCATACTCCATTATTGATATCATGTTGTTAGGACACCAGCACCATTACCGATAATGCGTATGTACCACGTACACTTACTTGTCGGCTCACACACATCTTCATCGGTAATTGCCATGTCATATACACCTTAGAAAATATTATTGCTTGACATAGCCTGTTAGCTAATAGTTTAGACATGATATTAGCGTACTTGCCTTATATGTTAGTTTAGACATTGTAGTTATTACCTGCTACTTCATGCTTACTGTTATTCATTGTTATGCCGCATTCATGGATTCTCATGCATATATTCACTATTTTACGTGTTATTGAGGTTTTGGATTCGGATTTCCATGAGATTTTCTGGATTTGGAGGAAATCCGCAAAAACATAAATAAACCTTTTCTCTATTTTAAAATAAAAAGTGCGGTTTTTCCATGATGTATGAGTCGTCCACCATGAGTTTGCTGATGGATTTCGAGACCCGATTCGAGGAGTGGAGGAACCGTTTCGGGTACATGGTGGGCCCAGTGTGGTACCCCGGGGCAAGAGGATCGTGTTGTTGACGTTGAGCCTGGAAGGAGAGCACTACCGACCGGTGATTTTACCCGACGCGTCGGATATCCGAAGGATACCGTCGTGGTCTTGAGATAGATGGTAGGGGCCGGTCTGGATTGACGACGCCCTAGATATTATGATTGAGATATTGAGATTTTGAGATATTGAGGTACAGATATTGTGATACAGAGATATCGAGATATTTGGACACTTGTTTTGTATCGATGCTGGGTACTGTTTTATGCTGATTTCATTTATGGTACCTCACCTTTTAAATACAGAAATCTCACTGATTTATGAAAGCAGTTTTCTTCAGTACATGCATTCTGTTTCATGCATTCATATATCATCCATATGATACATTGCTACCTGAGGCACTGACACGGGCACATGGAATTACACTTGGGTTAGATATTTGCCCTAACCGTTGTTATGGGCTGCTGGCTATATATTTGAGGTTATATTATGATCATTGACCTAGGATTGCGTTATTTATGCGATTTCTTTTCGTAGATGTTTTTCTATTCACGAGTTGGCAACACACCCCCGTTGTGCCCCAGTTTCTTGCAGGTTTGTCGTACAGGTTTCATTACGGCTTTGCGGGCATAGTTTCCTTCGGGTGATTTGCTAGTAGGTGGGTTTACTGGTATCGTACCCCCATTATATATCTTGTATATTATTATTCAGTTGTATCTTGTAAATTCCATCAACCAAACATGTATTTATTTTGAGATAGAGACCAGTGATGTTATTCTTTCGACCTTAGAGTCGCGCGTTTTATTTCTTGTAGTTTTGAGTTTCCTTTTGAGTTTTTGATCCTCGCCGTTGGCGTTGTATATTATATTGCTTGTGTGGTTGTGACCGTCGATTGACGAAGAGCTAGCTCCCGCTTGGGGATGCCTTTTTATTGATTTCGTATACTATTCATATTGTATCCCGTTTGGGGGGCAGTATTTACAAAGGAGACTCTGCCGAAATTTTCAGAAAATACTTGAAGTTTTTAAAACGCATAATTCGGCTTATGCTATTAAAACTACTTGTTTTAAATTGGTTTTCCTTCACTCTACTACTTTTCTTGGTTTGGATTTCTGGGTTTTCGGCTTACTTAGATTACGTACGCCTCGAGACGTTCGTAGTTTAAGTGCCGTTCATATTCCGTACTTTCGGGACAAGACAATCTGTCCAAACCACTGCCCCTCGTCAGAGGGAAAACTATAACTCTGACAGCCACTCTGTCATCCAGGTCACCTTGGAAGCCTGGAATGATAATCGTCTCCCGAAAGAGGCTGCCGTTATCATTTCCCTAGAACATCCACTTATGTTCTAAAACTGCTTCCGAACGTTTCTCCAGGATAGGATTAATATCAACTTATTACATCTAGTGCAAAAAACAACGTCTGGTGTGGTACTTGACATCTCATGATTGACTCAATTGCCTAAGCAAGTGATCTGCCAATGATGCACATCCCTCTCCCCTTTAGTCTGTAAGACACCTTTAGAGAGGGTGACTCCATCACCTGCAGGTACACTATCGTGCCAGGAGTCGTCCATTCCAAAATACCTTTAGAATACTGTCTAAGTACCCAGATTGGGAAACTACCCAAATCTAGATCTAAAACCATAGATCTAGTAACCAGAATGTCTCATATTATATCTATATCCTTTGTGGAGAAACCACTGTGTGACAACCAAAGTATAACCGACCGAAGTATAGGAATTTCACTTCCTATTCTGTGTATGTCATCCAAATACCAGGACATCACACACTACTACCTTCTTAACAGATCCATCCCCTATTCTGATGAAGTCAAACCTATGACTGTCACTTCAGAAATAGATGATCTATCTCCGCTATATCTGCTTTAGTCTATAAATAGACATAAGCTACTTGTCCACTATGCCTCCGCTGCTCCCACTGACTATTACAACCCTCTGGCAGAGTCACATACACGTACACTTCTAAAGCTAGTTTAGAACGACGCTATACTCATCCTCCTGCCGGGTCTCACAGTCTGGAACAACAGCAATGGCAAGTCTGGGTAAACAAGAACCTCCCTGTCACCGTCTTTGAGCATACCGAAGTGCCTTTTGAGTGCCTGAGGTTACCCACCATATCTACGGAGTGGCTAATGGAATGTCAAACCAGATTGAATCTTTAGGTCCTATTAAATTCTCAGTAATCGTTTGCGGTTCAGGAATCACTTCCAGTTCTACCATACTCCCACTACTGTTTTCTGAAAAAATCCATTGTTATCAAAACTGTGGCGAGTCAAGAACAATATCACTATTGATCTTCCAGATGGTAGAAAGTCAACCCTCGTCATAGCCCGGGTCAACCCACAAACTGCCATTACAGAAACGCGTCTTGAGTTATCCAGAGTCCGGTTTTAAGCATAAGCCGAACAACTCCCCGTACCTTAACATTGTTAAGATATGAACTATTCTATATCCAATATAGAAACAGAGGCACTGATTTAATTAGAACCATATTCAAATCATGCAGCTGTCTCCAGTGTATGTTAACTAAATGGAGAGAGGCTGATCAACATTACTCAACTTAGGAGTGCATCCAATTATGAGTAACCTGAAAGAGAAGCAAGTTCTCATAATCATTATTATCAACTGAATACCATACACAAGTATCTACATCTTCGATCACCTTGAAGAATCCTGATACTTGCAATACCTAGTTCTCTACTTTATTCATATACCTATAACTTCTCAAAATTTAGACCTTGCATTTCTACGAAACACATGTCTAAGAACTAGAGAAGTCACAAGTAACCAGAATATAGTACGAGTACTAAACCCTCTGTCCTCATGGACACTGGACAACATACAAGACTCTGTATAAGTCCCCTGAGTCTAATAACTCATTCCCTGTGTGTTGTAGGTTGAAAACTGTACTTATGGTTAAGAAGAATTACACCGCTGTTTAATGCTCCTTACCTAACCATCCACTGATATAGGTAAATGTCATAGACATAATTTTAAAAAGTTATATCTCACTTTATAAAAATAAACGTACAGATATATCAATTTGAAATTGGTGCATAACAACGGATATTCAAAACCAAATATTTGCCGTCCGGTAAACAACCCAGGCGATTTTCTCAAATATCACCAATTATAACGAATCCCGATATAATGAGGATGATCACCCAATTCCCAATAACTTACTCCAACTCATCATCTGTAAAACCATACAGATGTGAGAATCAAACCTGGTAAATACATACCCTGGAGCAAGGACTAATTGGGAAATCAGTTTTCTTTTAACAATACACAGTGAAACTGAAATATGTAAATGTTTCGAAAGGGTATCCGGGTATTCTTATTAATGTCTCTTCCATTATCAGATTCACAACTGTAACCGTATATTTCTTTGCCATCTCTCCAAATCCCTTTATATGTCTTTAGTCATTACCTTCTGTACATCCCTTTAGGCTAAATGGTTTTCTTCCCTCCCTACGTTCGGCACCAGCCTATGGTTTGGAAGAAGACTATCCAATAAGCATAATGGGTATACTCTCCTAATCCTAGGAGTACTCGTAACCTGAGAGAAGGTGAAGATAAAAGACAACTGAATAAAACCTTATTCCTATTTCTCCTGAACCAGAATCCATCTCCGAACTGGAACAAGTTCCTTCGAGTTCGTATATAACCATACGATAGACTATCCAAATAACTGTGGATCTTCATAGTGATACGGGGTGTTCCGGAGAAATACAAAGGTGAAGTAGGAATGGCAATGAAATACTTGGTTTGGTCGTGAGTAGCAGTCGCAATTTACTAATCCCTTTATTTGTCTTTACTTAATACCTTCTGTAAACCTTTTAAGCTAAATGGTTTTCTTCATTCCCTACCGTTCGGCACCTGCCTATGGTTTGGATGAAGACTATCCAATTAGCGTAACAGGTGTACCGTCCTAATCCAAGGAGCACTCGCAACCTAAGAGAAGGTAAAAGGAAAAGACAACTGAGTAGTCCTATTCATTTTCTCCAAAACAAGAAACCATTCTCGAATCTGGAACAAGTTCCTTCGAGTTCGTATATAACATTGCGATGGTTTTATCCAATGTAAGTGGACGTTCGTAGTAATACGGGGTGTTCTGGAGAAAAGGGTAAAAGTAGGAGTGACAATGAGGTATGCAACTCTGACAATTCAAAATCCAGTGTTTTAAGAAAGTTCGGTTAACTTGGTCACTGAGTCATAGTCTAGGGTCGGTTCATGGTCGCTGCCAAAGAGAGAGAGAAAAGAAACACTCTGCGTGCACTCTAACCTAGATCAGAATGGTTACCAATTTATCTAATCAGGATACCTCCCACTGTAACCTCAAATTCTCCTCCAAACCTGAAAGAAAAATTATTCGAGATCACCCGAGGAGTAAACCAACTAATCAATGGGAATCGGGATCCAACTATCACCGCATGATAACGTGATGGAATCCACTCAAGTTATCACACTCCAGAAGGTATGCGCATATCTGGCAAGTTTCAGTTTCTTTAGAAACTCCCGATGTGATTTTTACCCCATGCTCTTATGACCTTGACGAAGGCCAACATATCATAAGTCACATGTCAAGTTCTACCCGTCATTATCTAGGTTAATGTGAACCCACCCGTACATACCCTTGACGAAGGACAAAATAGTAGTACGACTGTCCCAAACCAACGCATCTATCTATGCAGCAGAAAAGTAACAAATAGCTACCATACACTATGCCATGACGAAGGCCAACAAGCATAGCATGAATACTAAGTGCTACTCGTCTAAAATGATGGAGGGCTACGAATGGTTTTTGGCGAAAAACCTTTAACGTAATGAACTTGATATCATTGAAGGAACCGGATAGCTTTTTATATAAAAATATAGTGGCGAAAACCTTTGCTAAAGAGGTCACTCCCGGTGAAGGGATCTCGGCTCTTTCCCCGTAGAATGAGGTGCAGGATATTCCAACTGAATACCACGATGCAAAGCAAAAAGTAATCGGCTATAGTGAAGTTATTGCCCTGATGCAAACTTCTGTCCAAGGGGTCACTCCCGGTGAAGGGATCTCGGCCCTTGCCTCGTTGACTGAGGTGCTGGATATTCATAACCGAATACCACTGTGCAAAACAAAAAAAACATCCTTGCAATAACAGCTTTTTGAAAAATGTTCCAACAACATCAGAATAGATTTGTTTAGCTTGCATTGATCCGAATCAATGCAGTCCCATCAATTAATCATACCACAAGAGAACGAAAATATGATGTACGTATATGCCATCCGCATTCACCACTGGGTCTCGTCATCACCCGTTAGGTTACTTAACTAACGACAGAGCGGGGACTGGACTAGCGCGGGTGTAAAACAAATACAACATCTACTAGTATATATATCAATATATAATATTCGCTCATGGCGTGATAAAATGCAACATCACAGAAATGTAATAAGCATCACAGAACAATACAGATAATCTGGGATCCCTAGGTTTCATAGAGCCGCTACTGAAACCCGACGTTCCCCTAGTCGTGTGGATAGCCTGTGCAATGAAATCCTAGACCCCTACGGCGCGGCAAGTTACCCGCCAAAACATGAAGCGAGGCAGCCCCTACAGCAAAGTGAATGGACCACCCAGCACTTCACGGAATCCGGTAACTTGAGAACCCCTCCTTAGGTCAACCTATACCCCCTACGAGTGTGGCGAATAGCCTGCCAATTCTAGAGTGAAGCCCCCTCCGTCTCAAAGCCATGAGATGCGGGCCCGTTTCCCTCTAGAACCCGGCTATCCGTACACCCCACCGCGGGGTAATCCTAGTTCAGAAAGTAAAATATATATACAACGGGTACATCAACCTCAGCCCGGTCGTGCCCCAAAAGAATAATATACAAACAGGCAGTGACGGCAGTCCACATGTCGGACGCTTGCCCCGCAATATCAAATGTTCAAATATAACCAAACTGTATTACCATTACATCCAGGCTATCCACCATGACAAATCCGCAACATCATAGCACAACACAGAATATCAACGTGAATGTCACGTTCGCAAATCTGTCTAAAAGGGATATAGCAATTAGACAAGATTTACCGATCAAATGACATTCACGGTCGCAGATATAATGTAAGTACTGTAAACTAACATATTTAAATTTTTCGATCAACAAAATTTCCCGAAGTGGGCCCCAAGCACAAATCCAGCACTCAAAATAATCTGGGCCAAAACTAAAAATACCAGAAACCCCAATTCCAAGTCAGAAACCACTGTAGAAATTTTGGTGCAGTGAAACTACAAAATGGCAGTGGAACCGCGGCCAAAACATAGGTATGGCCGCGGTTCGGCGGCGCTACTGTAGCTTCATGCTACCAAATTTTCTCAGATTTCTTTAAAAAGCCTGCCTATTTTTCTGCAATACTCAAAATAATTTTTCGACCACAAAAAAAATTCGACAGAAACTTCATTTTTAAAATTGCGGTTTCGGAAATTTTGTTCGATCGATATTTTAAATACGTTAGAACAAGCTAGTAAAGGTTAATGGCGTGGCTCTGATACCATGTAAGTCTACGGTAGCGCCCCGGCCGTCTGTTCGAGGCCAAAATGCGGAAAACGAAAACTTTTTCAAAACTTGAAAACGGCGCTATCGCAGACTTTAATCTCGGATCGAATTATAACCTATAACTAGCAAACTAGAGAAGGGTTAGAAAAGCTATACCGATCGATTCGTGTCCTTCGGTCTTTGGCCACCAACCCAAGCTCCTCGCGGTATCTCCGATCTCCGGTCTTCTCGTCGGAAGGGCACCACATCAATGAGTCTTTTTACGGGCTCCTTCTTCGTCCGAAGCAACTCGGACACGAAGTTTGCTAGCCGACGTGTCCAAGGTGAAGTAGAGAATGTGTGCGATCACATTATCTCAAGCATCCATTGATTCTCAACGCATGAGAGTGCATGGATGGAAGTTGAAGATGATGCCATTAATGGAAATGGTGAGCTAGAGAATGAAGAAGAAGAAGCCATTTCATTCTTGTGTGTTCTTTGATAAAATGAGAGAGTGGGAGTGAAATAATACAAGAGCAAACCCTTCATATGGCAGCCCTCTCTCTCTCCCCCTCTCATTTCAACTCATAAATTAATCAAATAATGTGACACATGCACAAAGAAAGAGACAATGAGTCATCACTTGTCCATGTGTCACAATTAATTCTCTTCATGATGACTTAAGTTCACAATTTCCATTTGTAAACATTAATCCAAATATTTACAACAATAAAAAGATACGACAATATCTAAAGTAAACTAGTGATGGATCACAAGGATACCCCTCACCTGTATATACATACCTGCATCCGCATTCCGACTGAATGCGAATGCGATGAGACTAAAGTAATCCAACAAATATAATACTACGATCCGGCTTAAACCAAAGCCCACTAGTATTAGCCGTCCGATAATGATCCGTGCACTACTGCACGTATATGATCGAACCCTGCCATATATCATACGGCCTCTAAAACGTTTCGCCCGAAACTTGAGAAACTGTCTGTGGGGGACTCTAAAGACTCGTCAATACTACTGGCTGTGGATTTAACCACTAGCACGTCAGTGGTACTAGATGTACGTAACGGGCTGCCAGGTATTGACCAAAAGGGAGGTCGACGAGCGAACTCATTCTAACACCCTACTGAGCCTGTCAGTGACAATATCCGTACAGTCTGGTCCGTTCGTCTATGAGCATCGCATGTCGGGCATAGGGTGTTGGTAAAAGTCAGACCCCCAAAAGCGGTACAAGTCGTGTCGGAGTGTAGCCCAGAACACCCTGAGATACTACTAGAATACCTACCAGTAAATCTCCTGCCTTGGCCAAGGATTTCGTGTAATGGCTCTCCTAGACACAGCGAGATCTCACCCCCAATACCGGGAGAGACGAAACCCCTGCCGATCCGCTCACTTCCTCCATGTGGCTCGGGACTGTACCCAACTAAAACCTGTTTGCACGACTTCTTTGAGCCGTGGTAGGGTAGTAATCAAAGCACGGTGGGAACTCACACGAGACAAATGACGATCTCAGATCGATGAACTAACCTGTACACATGTCACCAGGGAACTTCTATCTAACGTCAGGTATAATACCAACTAGCATGTTCCCGGCGAGTCCTGTCTGGTGTACTCATAACCCAATGAACACATGTATACATCTTAGGTGATCCAACTGACACCAATGGCTTGTGAGACCAGCCACTGCCCCTCGTCCGGGTCTCGACTGTATACACTAGTCTACTAATGGAGTATCGATGCCCAGTCTCGAAACTCCCATGACTAGGGACCACTTTAAGGATGTGCTTATAGACTACCCAACTCTCGCGTATATGATCGCCATCATACTGCTGGTAGTCAAGCAAGAATCCTAAGGGCTCTATCAATGTGTAATAGTGACCTGTAATGTCACCTAAAGCTGTACACGATGATAAAGATAAACCAGATAGCATACTATCATCTTGAGTAAGACTGTCCTTGTCACGACCCGAATATTTTGACTCGTGACCGGCACTTAACCACGCTACGTCTACAGGCGTAACGCGACTAAGTAAGCCGAACCCAGAGATCAAAACCATTTAAAAATAATGAGTGTTGAAAACATTTAGTTAAAACATTTAGAAAACCTTAAATAATTCAATAAGTTCTTTTTAAAGTTACGTAATCATTTAAATAATTTTGGCAGCATTTCCTTTGTAAAAGTAGCCCCGAGACCGGGTATAAAAGAGGATATGAGTGAAAATGAGATATAATGAAACAAAACATTCCCAAACGGGAGCAATCACGCCCAACGGCGGAAACCATCCTCACAAGAGTAATATACGACGCCGTAGCGAAGAATAAGCAATAAGTAAACATCACAGAAATATAAACTGCATAAAAAAAACAGTCGGCTCCCACGAGCTCGACACCAGAATACAAAATATACATCATCGTCCTCACACAGTATCTAAGTCCAGTACACAAATGGTAGATGGAGAATACTAGATACAAAAAGGGGTACAATAAAAGTAATCAGATACCACAACCCACCTAAAAGCAAAACAGCTCTCGCACCAACTGTAGTGGTATCTGTAGCCAAAAGATGCAAAAGGCAGCCGGCCGCGACTACTCTGAAGGGCAATCTGCAAATACTGTGGCACAACGGGGGTGAGTTGCCAACTCGTGAATAGAGATAACATATAATGGTAATCGCGAGCATGCACGTATTGCGCTACTCTATCAAATGCCAGCAGATGATATCAATGCGTGATAAGCAGTATGTGCAATAATCATGCAAATGCTCTATCAGGTAAAATAACTACAGGATGAGATACATAATAATCAATGCTGAGCATGGTATAAACAACATCTACATGGAAATATCAACATGGAAAAATAATCGATGCCCCAAACGGCATCCAAATCCCAAATAAACTCAGGCGCCGGCACTCTCCTCGGCCCTCAAATCCTGTAAATCTCTGAGAATCACGAGTGCCCAACATCAGCACTCAAAATATCATAAAATACTCGTGTCCAGCATCGACACGCAAATCCTCGTATATCGGGCTCTGTCAGTCCGGATCAGCCCACAGGCTCCGTCTGCGGTATCGGCCCTCGGCCCCGGCAGTACGGATCATCCCGCATCCATCTCTCGACTCTGGTCAGTATCCTCCGGATAACCGCCAGGTCCAACCAATCACCGGTAGGTACTCGCCACCCTGCCAGGCTCATCGTCTACTCCACGAAAAACATTTCTCGCCCCGGGGAACCATACCGGGTTCACTACAAACCCGCAAACTGATCATCCAACTCCTCGAATCGGGTTTCAAGCACACGTCTCAGCATCGAGCAAATGCGTGGTGGACGCACCAAAATATCATATCATGAGGAACCGGGTTTTCAAATAGTGCATCTTTTCTTTAATTAATTCCACGGTCCTCAAAACCAGAAATCACATGGAAATCCAACACCAACGAGTAAATCAAATGTGATGTGCTATGTACATCAAGTCATAATGTAGGTACAAGGGATAACCGCTTTTTTAAAATGGTTTCAGTTTTCAAAGACATCTTGCGGCTCCCAATTTCTATGAAATCATAACGAATCATATATGAAATGAACTACGGCAATATAATCATGGCAATTCTACAGTGAGTGTGTCATGGAAATTACTAACGGTATGTGTGTAACATGCAGATTAGTGCTCGTGCAACATGAACCGTTAGTAATAGTGCGGTGTTCTATCAATTCTAAGTTTACATACATATGGCATGGAATGCAGTATGCAACAATAGTATACATGACAGTCAATGTAGATAAACGCAATAAATAACTATAAGGTCATATCAGCCCTGACGCATAACGCCATGCGGGCGATATCCCCGTAGATGTTAAATCTACTCACAGAAATCCCGCGCTAAGTGTAGCCGACGACTTGCTTTCCCTTCTTCGCCGTGTCCGTATCACTCGCCTGCGAACCTAGAATCACACAATATATCATACATAAGCTCAAATCCAGAAAAACGTGATATTAGGGTCAACCTAGAGACCCGTGTCGCAAACCAAGCGCGCGTGTGCGCAATACGTAAAAACGTGTGGTTACGCGCCTGAAACTATCCCGACGCGTCGCGATACGCAGAAACCCCAAACCCACACGCGTATCACGCGTGTCACGAAGGTTTAAAATACGAGAAATAGGTATATAGTTCCAGATTTTTCTGAAGCAAGAATAAAATAAAATTATACATGTCAGGAGTCTAAGGGTTGCAGCAGACACCTAAAGGACCAAACCCCAACCCAAACCCTCCCCATCTGACCGTAATTTGCGGCTAGATCGAATTTTTCGGCGGCCTTAACAAGAAGTATGAGGGTCTCTACCTAGGGGATCAACACCTAACAACTATACTGCAGTCTTCTCAAAATTATTCTGAACTCACCGGGTCGATAGCAGTTTACAGAAACTCAAATTTTGCTTAAAAACGATGATTTTGCATCAAATAGGGATCTGGTGGTATTTTAGTGCAATTGGGGGCTAAGCTGGGTTAATATGGCCCTAACAACACTCCATCAACTTACTAAAACCAGTTCAAACATCACTTGGTCAAGGTTCCCACCAATCACCATATAAAGCACTAAATACACAAAACTATCGCTAATCGAAGCTAATTTACTCAATTAAGCGAAAGTAGGAATAAGTTTAGAGGTTATACCCTCAAGAAATCTCACAAGCAAGTAGAAGGAGAAGAAGAAGAGGGAATGGAGCTGCTGGGGTGCTGTTGCTGCTGCCTGGAGCTGTTGTTGCTGCCTGTAGCTGCTGCTGTTGTTGCCTGAGCTGTTGTTGCTGAGGCTGAAGTTGCTGCTGCTGCTGTTGTGTTTGCTGCTGCTGCTGTTGAGAGGTAAGTGTGTGTGTGTGTGAGTGAGGTTGAGAGAAAAGAACCCAAGGATGAGAGGGAATCATAACCCAAATGTCAACCCCTCAACTCTCTCTTCATTAAATGCAAGCATGGCTTTTGCCATGATGCATTCTCTCTCTCTCATTCTCACCAAGTCAACACTCAAAAAAGGAAAAAATCAAATTAAAGCAACCATTAAATAACTAATTAAACTTAATTAAAACCCAAAAGACTTAATCCCCATGATTAAACCCACCATGGTTGCTAATCATGGTATTACCTCATTTTAAAACCCTAGTTTACATGCACATGTGTGTGCAAGCCTAAGAAAATTCTAGAAAAATATTTATTAAACTGGGAAAAATATTTGAAACTCAATTTGGCAAAATTTTATTAAAACCCCTTTATTTAAATATAAATAGCCACTAAACACATCCTAAGGTGTTACAATCTCTCCCCCTTAAAGAAATTCGTCCCCGAATTTCAAAATCTAACTACACGTACCTTCGAAAATACGGGGGTACTTCTTCCTCATCTCGCTTTCGGTTTCCCAAGTGACCTCCTCGCTGCTCTGACCACGCCAAAGTACCTTGACTGATGGAATGTCTTTCGATCTCAATTTCTTCACTTGTCGATCCAAGATCATCACCGGCTGCTCTGCATAGGAAAGGTCGCGCTCAAGCTGGATCGTCGGGTGCTAAATCGCATGCGAGGGTTCATGAAGATATCTACGGAGCATCAAAACGTGAAATACGGGGTGCACATCTGGAAAACTGGGCTGAAGGGCTAACCGGTACGCAACTGCACCAACACGCTCGAAGATCTCGAAGGGGCCCACATAACTGGGACTGAGTTTCCCCTTCTTCCCAAACCTCATCACACCTTTCATTGGGGAGACCCTCAAGAAAACGTGATCACCAACAGAAAACTCAAGTCTGCGCCGCCGACGGTCCGCATAAGATCTCTGCCTACTCTGCGCTGCTCTCATCCTATCGCGAATCAACTGGATCTTCGCGGTCGTCTCCTCAACAATTTGTGGCCCTAAGATACTGCTCTCACTGAGCTCTGTCCAACAGGCGGGTGATCTGCATCTCCTCCCATAAAGAGCCTCAAATAGTGCCATCTGAATGGTCTCCTGGTAGCTGTTATTGTAGGAGAACTCTACTACGGGTAAGTGATGATCCTAGCTACCTCCGAAATCTAATACACACGCTCTGAGCATGTCCTCGAGAGTCTGGATAGTCCGCTCTGACTGTCCGTCGGTCTGCGGATGAAATGCTGTGCTGAAACTCAAGCGAGTGCCCAAAGCTTCCTGAAGCCTCTGCCATAGTCGACTGGTAAACTGTGTGCCTCTGTCGGACACGATACATGTCGGGACTCCGTGCAGTCGTACTATCTCGTCGATGTAAATCTGGGCGTACTGAGCAAATCCGAAAGTCGTCTTCACTGGCAGAAAGTGAGCCGCTTCGTCAAACGATCTACTATCACCCAAATGGAATCATACCCTCACCTAGTCCTGGGTAGACCCACAACGAAATCCATCGAAATCTGCTCCCATTTCCACTCCGGAATGGGTAACGGCTGTAGCTCTCCCGCGGGCCTCTGGTGCTCAGCCTTGACCTGCTGACAAGTCAGGCATCTCGACACAAAATCTGCGATGTCTCTCTTCATCCCGTCCCACCAGTAAACACCTCTCATGTCATGGTACATCTTGGTGGAACTGGGATGAACACTATATACCGATCGATGTGCCTCCTCGAGAATCTCATGCCGCAGCTCCTCAGCATCTGGTATGCACAGTCTTGTCCCAAATCTCAGCATCCCCTGATCATCGATCACGAACTCTGAAAATCTTCCCTCGTCCTGATCTCTGAACATCGGTCATCACTGCACTGTGCCTTATGTATGCGGTCAAGTAACTGTGGGCGTGCACAAACATGCGCGATCTGTCCTCCAATCGGCATGAACTCGAACTGTATCCAGCTGTCGCATAATATCTGCCAATCTGCCGACGACTGCCCCTGTACTGCGCTCAAACAAGATAGACTACCCCCGGGCCTCCTGCTCAAAGCATCCGCCACCACATTCGCCTTGCCCGGGTGATACAAGATCTCGCAATCGTAATCCTTCACTAACTCCATCCATCGGCGCTGTCTAAGGTTCAGGTCTCGCTGCTGAAATATATACTTTAAACTCTTGTGATCAGTGAATATTTGGCACGACTCGCCGTATAGGTAATGTCGCCAGATCTTAAGTGCAAAGACCACTGCAGCCATCTCCAAATCATGAGTAGGGTAGTTCTGTTCATGTTTCTTCAATTGTCGCGAAGCATACGCGATCACCCTGTCATGCTGCATCAAAACGCACCCTAGCCCCACTCGAGAAGCATCACAATAGACCACAATCCGCCTGATCCTGAAGGTAATGATAATACCGGTGTCGTAGTCAGCCGAGTCCGTAGCTGCTGAAAACTGTGCTCGCACTCCTCCGTCCAATCGAAAGGAACTCCCTTCCGGGTTAACCCGGTCAAAGGTGTAGCAATACTGGAGAAGTCCTGCACAAATCGCCTGTAGTAACCGGCCAACCCCAAAATGCTGCGAATCTCCGTAACCGATGTGGGTCTGGGCCAACGCTGAACGGCCTCGATCTTCCTCGGGTCTACACATATACCGTCTCGTGAAATCACATGCCCCAAGAAGTCTACGCTGTCCAGCCAGAAAGCACACTTGGAGAATTTCGCGTAAAGCTGGTGCTCCCTCAAAGTCTGCAGTGTAATCCGCAGGTGCTGCTCGTGCTCCTCACTACTCCGGGAATACACCAAGATATCGTCAATGAACACTATGATGAACAGATCCAAATATGGCCGGAAAATACGGTTCATCAAGTCTATGAATGCTGCTGGCGCATTGGTGAGTCAGAACGACATCACCAAAAACTCATAATGGCCGTAGCGCGTACGGAAAGCTGTCCTAGGAATGTCCTCCTGTCGAACCCGCAGCTGATGATAGCCCGATCGTAAATCGATCCTCGAAAAGTATCCTGCCCCCTGGAGCTGGTCGAACAAATCGTCGATACGTGGCAAGGGATATCTGTTCAGCACTGTCACCCTGTTCAGCTGGCGGTAGTCGATACACAGACGCAAACTTCCGTCCTTCTTCTTGACGAACAGGACTGGAGCACCCCAAGGAGAAACACTGGGTCGAATAAGTCCCTTATCCAGCAAATCTTGCAACTGACCCTTCAACTCTCGAAATTCCGCCGGGGCCATCCGATAAGGCGGTATGGAAATAGGCCCCGTGCCAGGAACCAGATCAATACAGAAAGAAATGTCGCGCTCGGGCGGTAGCCCAGGAAGCTCGTCAGGGAACACATCAGGAAACTCGCTAACAACCGGAACCTGTGTAGCACTAGCATCGCAAACATAAGCGAGAAATCCCTGACATCCCTTCCTCAAAAGCTGTCCAGCGCGAAAAGAAGAAATCACACTGTGAGGGGCGGCACCACGGTCCCCCAACACAACAAAAACTGACTCGCCGGGAAAGCAGAATCTAACTGTCTTCTCACGGCAGTCCACAGAAGCATAGCACGTAGCTAACCAATCCATGCCTAAAAGAACGTCGAAGTCCAACATCTCGAGAAGGATCAAGTCGACAGGCAACTCTCTCTCGCCAATACAGACGGTACAGGATCGGAACACGTGCCTAGCAACAAACGACTCTCCCACAGGAGTGGTCACAACAAGCGGCTGATCAAGCAAACCGGACTCTCTACCCAAACTCGGCACAAAGTGTGTGGATACGTATGAGTGCGTGGATCCGGGATCGAACAACATGTGTGCATCAACAGAACATACTGAAAGGATACCTGAAATCACCGCATTGGACGCCTACGCGTCCCGATGCGTCAAAGTAAAAACCCGCGCCTGTCCTCCACCGGTGACTGACTGCCCTCTGCCTGGGTCATCCCGTCCTCTCTGAGCAACTCCTCCACGCCCACGACCTCTCTGAGTATGAGTCTGACGCGGAACAACGGTAGGTACAACAGGCAACGCCCTCTTAGGTGGTGAAAGTGGTAAAGTAACATGCGGTGCTGCCGCCTCCCGCCGGTGTATCTCAGGACAATCTCTAACGAGGTGAAGTAGACTGCCGCATCTAAAGCAACCCTGCGACGACTGCTGACTCTCCTGGGGATACGAACTAAACATCTGGCCTCGTCCCGAATCTCTGCTACTCCTAGTACCAGAACGATACCTGTCGCGGCGTCTGAATGACTGTCTCCGCACGGATATACTAGTACGAACTCTCTTCGGCTCTGGAACTACCGAAGTCTCAGCAAGGCGCTCCTCGACTAATAGGGATGCGTCTACAGCTGCTGCATAAGTCTCGTAGTGCTGCGCGCTGATCGCAAGGAACAGTGGTGTGAGCAAGCCTCGAACAAATCTCTTGACTCGCAACTCTTCGGTAGCCACTAAATACGAGGCATAAACTGCTAGCTCTGTAAACAGCACGTCATACTCTGCCACTGTCATCTCTAGCGTCTGGCGTAAGGACTCAAATCTGCGTGCTCGGGCATCCCTAACACTCTGGGGAAGGAAACGGGCTAGAAATACTGTCACAAACTCCGTCCAGGTCATAGAAGGAAGACCTGCCGCTCTGCCCTTCTCAACTGAATCGCACCACTTCTGCGCAAGTCCTTCCGGGCGAAAACTCGCGAACTCAACCCATCTCGCATCTGCGCATCTGAGGGAACGGCATATCCGGGCCATCCTATAGATGAAAGACTGTGGGTCCTCGGCTGTATCGGTGCCTGTGAAGACCGGAGGCTTCAGCCTCATGAACTATGATAGCGATACTATAATCACCTCCGTGGCTGCAGGGGCAACTGGCTGCGCGGTAGGTACCATCGCGGTCTCTGGAACAGGTGGAGCTACCTCTGGTCGCTGCGCTCGAAGCGTCTCAACTAGCGATCCTATCATCTGGTGCATCTCCTGCATACCAGCCCCTAGCGTGGCGATCTGATCTGTCACGGGAGGAACAACCTGCTCGGGAACAACCGGTGTACTGCCTGGATCAGTCCTCGTCTCAGACGAGTCAACTCGAATCTCGGCCCTCGCGGCCGCTCTCTGCGCCCTCATAGTCTTTGGCGGCATATGGCTGAAAGGAAATTAGGATTCGATAAGAATACGGAAATCGAATCACAAGAATATATATACTCAAGAAGGAATTAAAATCAATAAGTCCTAAGGTCGCCTTGGCGGAGTACCGTGTCGTGAGTATACCGCGGAACATACATACGCTACGCCACTCTGCTTGAGCTACCTACTCCATCATACCAAGGTCATCCTACACTACGAAAGGTAAAACCTACGCTTTGATACCAACTTTGTCACGACCCGAATATTTCGACTCGTGACCGGCACTTAACCACGCTACGTCTACAGGCGTAACGCGACTAAATAAGCCGAACCCAGAGATCAAAACCATTTAAAAATAATGAGTGTTGAAAACATTTAGTTAAAACATTTAGAAAACCTTAAATAATTCAATAAGTTCTTTTTAAAGTTACGTAATCATTTAAATAATTTTGGCAGCATTTCCTTTATAAAAGTAGCCCCGAGACCGGGTATAAAAGAGGATATGAGTGAAAATGAGATATAATGAAACAAAACATTCCCAAACGGGAGCAATCACACCCAACGGCGGAAACCATCCTCACAAGAGTAATATACGACGCCGTAGCGAAGAATAAGCAATAAGTAAACATCACAGAAATATAAACTGCATAAAAAAAAACAGTCGGCTCCCATGAGCTCGACACCAGAATAGAAAATATACATCATCGTCCTCACACAGTATCCAAGTCCTGTACATAAATGGTAGATGGAGAATACTAGATACAAAAAAGGGTACAATAAAAGTAATCAGATACCACAACCCATCTAAAAGCAAAACAGCTCTCACACCAACTGTAGTGGTATCTGTAGCCAAAAGATGCAAAAGGCAGCCGGCCGCGACTACTCTGAAGGGCAACCTGCAAATACTGTGGCACAACGGGGGTGAGTTTCTAACTCGTGAATAGAGATAACATATAAAGGTAATCGCGAGCATGCACGTATTGCGCTACTCTATCAAATGCCAGCAGATGATATCAATGCGTGATAAGTAGTATGTGCAATAATCATGCAAATGCTCTGTCAGGTAAAATAACTACAAGATGAGATACATAATAATCAATGCTGAGCATGGGATAAACAACATCTACATGGAAATATCAACATGGAAAAATAATCGGCGCCCCAAACTGCATCCAAACCCCAAATAAACTCAGGCGCCGGCACTCTCCTCAGCCCTCAAATCCTGTAAATCTCTGAGAATCATGAGTGCCCAACATCGGCACTCAAAATATCATAAAATACTCGTGTCCAGCATCGACACGCAAATCCTCGTATATCGGGCTCCGTCAGTCCGGATTAGCCCACGGGCTCCGTCTGCGGTATCGGCCCTCGACCCCGGCAGTACGGATCATCCCGCATCCATCTCTCGACTCTGGTTAGTATCCTCCGGATAACCGCCAGGTCCAACCAATCACCGGTAGGTACTCGCCACCCTGCCAGGCTCATCGTCTACTCCATGAAAAACAATTCTCGCCCAGGGGAACCATACCGGGTCCACCATGAACCCGCAAACGGATCATCCAACTCCTCGAATCGGGTTTCAAGCACACGTCTCAGCACCGAGAAAACGCGTGGTGGATGCACCAAAATATCATATCACAAGGAACCGGGTTTTCAACTAGTGCATCTTTTCTTTAATTAATTCCACGGTCCTCAAAACAAGAAATCACATGGAAATCCAACACCAATGAGTAAATCAAATGCGATGTGCTATGTACATCAAGTCATAATGTAGGTACAAGGGAGAGCCGCTTTTTTAAAATAGTTTCAGTTTTCAAAGACATCTTGCGGCTCCCAATTTCTATGAAATCTTAACGAATCATATATGAAATGAACTACGGCAATATAATCATGGCAATTCTATAGTGAGTGTGTCATGGCAATTACTAACGGTGTGTGTGTAACATGCAGATTAGTGCTCGTGCAACATGAACCGTTAGTAATAGTGCGGTGTTCTATCAATTCTAAGTTTACATACATATGGCAGGGAATGCAGGATGCAACAATAGTATACATGACAGTCAATGTAGGTAAACGCAATAAATAACTATAAGGTCCTATCAGCCCTGACGCATAACGTCATGCGGGCGATATCCCCGTAGATGTTAAATCTATTCACCGAAGTCTCGCGCTAAGTGTAGCCGACGACTTGCTTTCCCTTCTTCGCCGCGTCCGTCTCACTCACCTGCGAATCTAGAATCACACAATATATCATACATAAGCTCAAATCCACAAAAACGTGATATTAGGGTCAACCTAGAGACCCGTGTCGCAAACCAAGCGCGCGTGTGCGCAATACGTAAAAACGTGTGGTTACGCGCCTGAAACTACCCCGACGCGTCGCGATAAGCAGAAACCCCAAACCCACATGCGTATCACGCGTGTCGCGAAAGTTTAAAATACGAGAAATAGGTATATAGCTCCAGATTTTTCTGAAGCAAGAATAAAATAAAATTATACATGTCAGGAGTCCAAGGGTTGCAGCAGACACCTAAAAGACCAAACCCCAACCCAAACCCTCCCCATCTGGCCGCAATTTGCGGCCAGATCGAATTTTTCGGCGGCCTTAACAAGAGGTATGAGGGTCGGGTTCTACCTGGGGGATCAGCACCTAATAACTATACTGCAGTCTTCTCAAAATTATGCTGAACTCAACGGGTCGATAGCAGTTTACAGAAACTCAAATTTTGCTTAAAAACGATGAATTTGCGTCAAATAGGGATCTGGTGGTATTTTAGTGCAATTGGGGGCTAAGCTGGGTTAATATGGCCCTAACAACACTCCATCAACTTACTAAAACCAGTTCAAACATCACTTGGTCAAGGTTCCGACCAATCACCACATAAAGCACTAAATACACAAAACTATCGCTAATCGAAGCTAATCTACTCAATTAAGCGAAAGTAGGAATAAGTTTAGAGGTTATACCCTCAAGAAATCTCACATGCAAGTAGAAGGAGAAGAAGAAGAGGGAATGGAGCTGCTAGGGTGCTGTTGCTGCTGCCTGGAGCTGTTGCTGCTGCCTGTAGCTGCTGCTGTTGTTGCCTGAGCTGCTGTTGCTGAGGTTGAAGCTGCTGCTGCTGCTGTTGTGTTTGCTGCTGCTGCTGCTGTTGTGTTTGCTGCTGCTGCTGCTGCTGTTGTGTTTGCTACTGCTGCTGCTGTTGAGAGGTAAGTGTGTGTGTGTGTGAGTGAGGTTGAGAGAAAAGAACCCAAGGATGAGAGGGATTCATAACCCAAATGTCAACCCCTCAACTCTCTCTCTTCATTAAATGCAAGCATGGCTTTTGCCATGATGCATTCTCTCTCTCTCATTCTCACCAAGTCAACACTCAAAAAATGAAAAATTCAAATTAAAGAAACCATTAAATAACTAATTAAAACCCAAAAGACTTAATCCCCATGATTAAACCCACCATGGTTGCTAATCATGATATTACCTCATTTTAAAACTCTAGTTTACATGCACATGTGTGTGCAAGCCTAGGAAAATTCTAGAAAAATATTTATTAAATTGGGAAAAATATTTGAAACTCAATTTGGTAAACTTTTTATTAAAACCCCTTTATCTAAATATAAATAGCCACTAAACACATCCTAAGATGTTACAGTCCTACGGGTATAGGTCATCCCTCAATCATTGCAATCACGTGCCTGTGATCCAATAATTGACTCTGAGAGCACTATATCCAACATTAGGATGGACTTAGCATTTGGAAAGTATTTCTTAAACTCGCAAGTACCCTTTTAAAGTACCCTAATCCACATCGTTCCCGATTTCTGTAACGTCAATATCAAGAGAGGCACAAAGGAAACAATACAGATTTTCTTAACTTAAACTAACCTAAAATATTATCCAGAACAAGCCCTCTTTGAAGATAAACGCAACGCATAGGATAGCAACGAACACACGCGAACAATTGGACTTCACTCATTAAAACAAGACGAAATACATACCTTCTCTCCGTAGACTGCCCGTACTCATTGCGGCTAGCTTCAAGCGACACCGTCTTGATTGCGGTATTTTAAACACTTAGAACAACAAAGAAAAACTCATCAATCAAATGGTGTCGTTGCCGGAGAGACGGCAACGTATTTCTTCTTGTGATTTCGGGTTAACTTGTGTATAAAACTGACAAATTTTCTGAAAATCAAAACAAAATTTGAAAAACCAAAACTAAAAACTAAGACATTTGTTCTGTTTTTTTATCTGTCGTCACTCTGAGTTTTATTGGAAGATTTAAAGTATAAAAATGAGACATTAAAAGGACAAGAAGCACAGAGTATAAAGTGTAGGGTTACTAGGCACTCTCACAAGGGTCTATAAGGCATCAACCATGCCCGATTTAAAATTTAGACGTCCCGAACAACCCTAACCAAGATCTTTAAACTAGAGATTTGGCGAAACTAAGCATGTTAAACACTTTAACATCTAAGAGTTTGGGATTACAACCTTTGTAGTCTAGTCCTTCACTTCTAAAGCTCCGTGTTGAGGTCCATTCGCTGCGATCATCGAGTACCCGGACTCTAGAGAGGCTCCATGAAGAGAAAGATGCAAGCTTGCTTCCGATCTTCGATAACAAAGATGATTTACCTTGAAGTTTCTTTAACACAAGCTCTCACTTACTAAATGAAGTGAACACCCTAATCTAAATGGCTAGGATAGATTAGGATGATGAAGTAGTATTTTAGCTCTCACTTGTTTTCTTTTTCTCACTCATTTTCATCACATTAGAAAAACCTAGAAAGCTTTTCAAAAGCTCAAGGAAGAAGAAGAAGAAGAATAGTAATCCTTTTGTGATGAATAATGAAAACTCATATGTGAGCTTAGAAATGCAACCATAGTTAAGAAAGAGAAGACTTAACTATTGTAGAGAATGAATCATAGTTAAGGGTTTGGGTTTGGTTAAGGAAATATCTACACAAAATATCTTTACAAAAAACAAAAGAAAATCTTCTAGAAGCTACTAGAAGGCTTAACCCTAATCCAAATCCTAACCATATTTAAACTCCACAAAACATGTTGCATTTGTAACCTTAACTTGTTACAATATTATATATTACATATATAATATTTATTGTAACAAAATAAAATAATACAATTAACATATATCGCATATATATCAATATATTACCCGAGTGAGAAAACGAATGTTTTAGTGAGCTTATATTAGTTAAATGTAATTTAATATATCAAATATATAATTATACATTAAATTATCGAATCAACACTTGATCCGATAATCCGGCTATTTCACAAATAACCGACGAATATAATCTGTATCAGTTCATCGAATCAACACTTGATCCGATGACCCGGCTATATCACATATACCCGGCCGATATCTCATATCGAGAGAATCTAATACGGTATCACATACACGTATTGTTCTCGGTCCCGCACATATCATATATGTGCACTTACTCCGTTTTGCCTGAGCCAAGAAACCTCTGTGTAGGACTCTAAAGAATCATCAATACGCCGGCAGTTGGTGATGATCATATCAAACACCCACAAGCTGCAAGCGGTCAGCTAAACGTAACAGCCACCCAGGTATTGAGCAATCAGAAGATCAACAAGCAAGCCTGTATATTCTCCTGCGAGTCCAATCAGTAACACTCCCGTACAGTCCGGTCTCTTCGTCTGATATGTCGCATATCTCGCCTAGGGGTGGTAAACGTCAGACCCCAGTAGCTTAATAAGTCGTGTCGATATGAGGTCTATAACAGTTCGAGAAACTACTAATAACACTTACCAGTAAATCTCAGCATCCCTGGCCAGGGATTTCCAGTTATAGCCAATCGAACAAAGCACGATATCAACTCCCTATACCGGGAGTGACGAATCCCCTCCTATCGCTCATTGCCTCCATGTGATTCGGGACTGTACCCAAAAGCCACCTTTTTGCACGCCCTCTTGGATGTGGTATGATGGAAATCAAAGCACAGTAGGAATCACACAAGACTCTATGACGATCTCGGGTCAACAGACTACTCTGTACCAGTGTCACCGGAGAACTGCCATCTGACATGAGGTATAATACCATCTGGGAGTTCTCGGCGAGTCCGTCCAGTGTACCCAGTCTCCACTGAGCATCCGTACACCATCCTTGATGTCAAACACCGATGGATATGAGATCATCCATCGCCCATCATATTGGTCAAGAAGCGCATACGCTAGTCTACTCTGGGGTATCGATGCCCTATCTCGATACACCCTCGACTAGGAACAGTTATAGGATGTACTCGTCGACTACTGTGGCCTCACTAGTATAATCTCATCATAGTCCCAGTAGTCGAGTACATATCCTAAGGGCTTTATCAACATGTAACATAGAGACAATCAGAGTACATGTTAAGATAAAGAGCAACCAGATAGCATACTATCATGTCGAGCAAGAAAGTCCTCCCTATATATGTCCAAGAATCCACTACAATATACATCGTATGTACAGTAATGGCCTCTAGGGCATACATATAACTAACAATCTCCCACTTGCACTAGGGCCATCTGTTGTGGTATCGCATACCCAACAATCAGCTGTGGTTGAAGTATCTCATACTCAACCATCCCATAAGAAGTCTCTACTGGGAAATAGGCCTTTATGAGTGGATCCACGCTGTTTTCCTCTGTGTCCACTCTCCTAACCTCGATCTCCCTGGAGATCAACCATCTCCATGATCAGGTGATACTGCCTAAGAATTATATCTAGATTTCTAATGGGACGGTGGTTCCTTGGCATAAGCCATAACTCAATTGTCACACAATGGTAGGAACGAAGTTCATCTCATGAACTTATATATATCCAGACTGCCTCTTTGGTAGCATCCTTGGTAACGATGTATCTTGCCTTTAATCGTCTAGTATGTCACGGTATCTAGCTTGGAACTCTTCCAACATACCGTCCCTCCACTGAGGGTAAAGACAATGCCTGCGGCTGACATTCATTCGTCCTTATCACCCTGGAACCTTTCCAGTGATTCTCCCCACGATCGATTGATACTATCTCACTACAACTAGTGAGAATCCTAATATCCAATTAGATCTATCACATAGATCCATAACCCAGGATTTAGGAGGTATCACCTTGATCCTATAAGGAGAATCATTGTTATAAGAGGAGATTGACCGAGCGTAGCATAGGAAACTCCTTCCCTATTAAGAGTATGTCTTCCACGTACTCTACGAGGATCACCACTATACTCTCTATTACCTTTTTGTATATACAAGGTTCATCTACCATTTTGATGAAGTCAAACTCTTTGACTACCACATCAAAATAGACGTTCCAACTCCGCGATTTCTGATTTATCACATAAAACATCTTTCTCACTTTTCCGCTGCTCCCACTGTCTACGAAGCCCTCTGGCTGTGTACTTATAGACGCACTCTTCCAAATCATCATTTAGAAAAGCAGTCATGACACCCAACCGCCGGATATCGTAGTCATGGTATGTAGCAGTGGCAAGTAGGATCTGGATGGACTTAAGCATAGTTTCGAAAGTCTCAACTTTTCCATATACACCAAGTAATCTTCTCAAGATATACTTGCTCCTGATGGGGATTTAACCCTTCGGATAAAGCAACCAAAGTCCATACTTTGTTGGTGTATAAGGATTCCATCTCAGATCGCTAAGCATCCAGCCATTCTTACAGAGTCCCACTCCTGATGGCCAGCTCGAAACTAGTTGGGTCATCATCTCATGATGCAATCCTCGTTCCCACTGTCATAGAGAAAACCGAAGTATCTCTCAGGTGGGTGAGGAACCCTACTAGATCGGCGGAGAGGCTAAGGTTCGTGTGAAACTATTGAATCCTTTGGTTCTACCAAATCATCAGCTGTAGTTTGTATAGCTGGAACTCTTTCCAGTTCTACCTCATGACCACTAACTTCATCATAAGAAATTCCCTTTCACAAAGGTGGCATGTTGAGAAACAAAATATCTTTTGTTCCTCGGTTAGGTAGAAGATATTCCTTTGCGAATGCTTGGGATATTGTTCATATCAGATTTTTGCATTTTCATACCGCCCAATTTTTATCACATTGCTTATCGTTAGATACTCTTGAGCCGTATTTGCTAGTCAATTGCAGGATACAGGTTCTCGATTCTAAAAACGGTGAAATTCATGGAAAACACGACAAAATCCGGGTTCCTGCCAACCACAGATAAAACACGGATCTCCGCTCTTTATCCGTCTGTTGCCACACACCAGTTTAAGAGACAAAATGTCAAATCAATGTCGTTTTCATGCACAAGGCTCAATGGCAGCACAAGATCCAAGAAATCTACGCGGAGCTCGAGGAAATCATGACAAAAAGTCCACATCAAATCACCTTTCCCTCAACAGAAATTCTGGAAAAATCGTGAAGAAAATATGAAAAAATATATATACCAGAGTAAAGGACACACAGAACCAGGGAAGCATAGAAAAAATGGGAGCCCAACTCCTCCATACCGCCGCGGAACCGCGGCCAAAGGGGGGTCTAGGCTGCGGTTCCGCGGCCGTACTGGCGCCGCATTTGAAGACTTTTTGGGGGCAGATTGGTCTTTTCATATGTAATCTGATTGTTGCCCTAGGTTTTCATTTTCCAGCCTATAAATACCCCAGAACCTTGTGAAGCCGAGGGTGCATAATCTTATATTTTTCTAGGTTTAGAATACTTGTTTCTTCTTCCTCTTCTCATCTCTTCTCCATTAAAATTTGTAGTGAGCTTTGTGAGTGAAGAATGATGAATAAAGAAGATTCTTTTACTTATCATGCTTGTCTTGTTCTTTTATAATTGCTTATAATTTTAATTTGTTAACTTAGTTGTTGTTATTTCTTGTTGTTTCTTTCTTTTCTCTTTTCCTTTATCATTAAAACAACCATGATGCTTACGCTTGATCCTTGCCAAGGTGAGGTCGCAAATAGCTAGTTGTTATCTTCTAATCTCCTTCTTTCTATCTTCCTCTTTTGTTTTGTTTTCTTTCCATTATGATGTGTGAGTAGTTTCATACTTGTTAGGGTAGGATAAGGGAAGTTTGAGAGAAGGAAATCTCTCTCACTCTTTCCTTGCCCAACATCTTAAAATCGACTCCCGTTAATTGAACCACAATCCGCTCCTTACGGCACCCTATCCTACATGATAGCGGTGATTCCGTAGTGAGACCGGTTGTGGTTGAATTAACCGGAGGTTATGGCTAAGAGCCAAGAACGGACAGACAAGCACCAAAAGGAAGAACTTAAGCGTTGGAAAGCCTAGCTTATACTCGCAAGTTCCTTCCTAGTCGTGCTAATCCCCGTTGTTGCCAATTACCGTAACACCGATATTAAGAGTGGCAATGAAAGAAGTGAGGGACTCCTAACTCAAACTAACCTAATCCTAACCCTAACAAGCTCTCTTTACATATCATTTTAACACTTAGATAATCACAAACAAATCTGGAAAACTGGACTTAACTCGTTAAAGCACATAGAAAAAGATTCCCATCTCCCTGCGGACGACCCGTACTCAACCGGCTAGCTACAAGCGAAACCGTCTTGATTGCGGTAATTAACTAAACTTGAACACGCAGAATCTCTACCAATCAAATGGCGCCGTTGCCGGGGAGACGGTAGTTTATTTCTTTGTGTAATTTCGGGTTAACTTGTGAATATAAATATAACCAAAACAAAAAATATATATATACGTTGTAAAAAACTCATTTTGTTATTTTTGATTAATTTTTGTGCAAGTGTGCAGGATAATACAGAGTTCGAGTTCAGTGCCAAAGATGTGGGATATTCGAAGTTCAAGTTCAGTGCCAAAGACGTGGGAAGATAGACCCACATTTCGCGGCTACACCGCGACGGATCAAAACGAAACAAACGGTCTACTATCAAGATCTGGAGCAGGTACAGTGAGCAAATAAAGATTCAGGGTCTTTAAAACAGCAGAGAACACCCAAAACAGCCCACACCAGAAAAATGAAGAACCAAATCATCATTACTGCCGCGGAACCGCGGCATTAGGGCCTTATTGCCGCGGAACCGCGGCCACTTGGTGTGGTCAGTGTGCCAAATTCTCTGTAAGTCCTCCTTTCCTTCTCCCCACTCCTCTGGACTCCAATAAACTGTATTTTCTGCAGCATTCTTTGCGCAAACTCTCTTCCCCCTTACAATAAACTGTTCTTGTGCAGGATTCTTTGCGCCGCGCTAAAACTAAAAATTGTTTGCAGTTGATTTGTTACCGCTTTGCATTCTTTAATACGGACTTAAGGGACTTGAAACCAATTCAGATTGGGTGGGGATTTCATCACCCTTCCCAGGACCCCAAAAATCACAAAAAGCATATGCATTGTCCATCGTTAATTAAAAAATACTAGACTCAGCCCTAAGGACTTCGCGCTCATTAGGAGAAGTTAACCGTGTTTAGAACCTCGCTTAACGGTATATTGTTTACGGGATGTCTAGGAAAGTGTTAACGGCACAACCGCCAAAAGAGAAAGGGTTACTTAATTAAGGAATTTCGCGAAAGCGTTGGAAAACCTCCCCTTATCTCTGCACTTACCTGGCCTCGTGATCAGTGTATCTTGAGCCTGTTTCTCGACACAGTTTTACTTCGACAATCAAGTTCTGGAGCAGGTCTAGCAGACCTAGGTAACCCTAGATCTAGGTGTGATTGTGCATATCTTGTTTGTGATTACTTAAAGCCGTAAGTCCGTACATATTTCTGTAAATCTCTTTCTAAAAAATTAAAAAAAAAAAATCAAAAAATCAAAAACTTTTATAAAAACTTGCCCTTTGTCGCCAAAATTCATTTTTCACACACCACCCCTCGCCTTTCTCCATTGACGTTTTCTTACCCTCACCTTCTCCGCTTTGACTATACTAAACTCGTTTAGTGTATGTCCGCTTGGACTCGGGACACTAGCGACCGCCTAGTCCGCGTTACGTTAGTCGCTACCGACTACGCGATCGACTCAGACGTCGAAACTCCGTCCACTCCTCTTTCACCTTTACCTTTGCCGGCCAACTCCGACGTTGACCGGAATTCTGTTCATACATCTTCACCTTCACCTTCACCAACCTTTTCTTCCGCGATGTCAGGATTTAATCCGAACATCTCTTTGACTACCCCTGGATTGGCTCCACCTCCTACGGAGACCAATAACCCACCACTACCGCCTGTTGTAGCGCCGCAGCGAATCGCGCTCCAGGATCGTTTCTATCCCACCCGTTCTGCACTTCCCACCTACCTTTCTCTTCCACCGGCCAATGGGGATAATTTTGAAATTAAGCCCCACTTCATCAACATGCTTCCACGATTTCATGGGCTTGAATCTGAAGATGCCTATATCTTCATCAATAAATTTCAAAACGTTTGTGCCATGATGAAAACTACCCAACTGTCGGACGATGCTATACGTCTACGGGTCATTCCGTTCACTTTATGCGATCTTGCTGAAAAATGGCTGTATAGCACCACTTCCCACTCCATAACCAGTTGGGACGAGTTTGTTAAAGCGTTTCTAAAAAAATTCTATCCGAATCATAAAACCGCAAGAATTCGCAATGAAATCAACCAATTCTCTCAGCTTCCTTCTGAACCCTTCTGGAAGTGCTTTGACCGGTACAAAGACCTTCTTGTTCAGTGTCCTCACCACGGTATAGAGAAATGGCAACTTTGCCAAACCTTATACGAGGGCCTGAACCCAGCAACGAAGCAGTTGTTGGAAACCATCTGTCAGGGCCACTTCCTATCGAAATCTGACGAGGAAGCGTGGCAGTTCTTTGACGACCTTGCGGAGCAAACGCTACAATGGGCGAGCACCAGACCGACGTCTTCTTCTTCTACCTCCACTTCTACCGGTCAGTCTAGGGTAAGAATTCACCAACTTAACGTCTCTATTGCAATGAAAGCTGAAATGGCTGCAATAACAAGAAAGCTTGAAGCGATAGAGAGCAAATTCTCTTCTCCTGCTCCTACCCCTGTTCTTCCCCTTCGTACCATTTGCGCTTGTTGTTCCGATCCTTCCCACTTGACCGAAAAGTGTCCTTACAATCCACCATCGCAAGGACAGGATCAGGTTAATGCTGCATTTCAGCAAAGACCGAGGAATGATCCATACTCTTCCACCTACAATCCCGGTTGGAGGAACCACCCCAATTTCGCCTGGAATCAGAATCAGAATCAATTCCAAGGCAACAATTTCCAAAGGGCCCCTCCGCCGCAACAACAAGCGCAACAACAAACTCAACAGCAGTTTCAACAACCCTTCCAACCCCAACCTTTCCAAAATCAGACGAACAACTTTGTACCCAACAATTCTTTTCCACCAAACAACTTTGTTCCGTTAAACAACGATAAGGTTTCCTCGCTCGAACGAAGTCTGGAGGCGTTCGTTAAACAATCGACTCAATCCACCGCAAACATCCAGTCTTCCATTCAGTCCTTAGTGCAACATACTGCCGCTCACGGGCAAAGCATCAAAACTATCGAGGCCCAGATTGCACAACTGAATGCGGCCTTAAGCGAGCGAGAGAAGGGGAAGCTCCCGTCCCAGCCACTCCCAAATCCCGGTCACCCACAGAATGTACATGTTGCTCTTGAACAACAGAATCATAATGTGAGTGCCGTGACCACATTGAGATCGGGAAGGATGCTGCAAAACAACATCGGCACACGGATCAATGATGACACCCCGGCCGCTTCTTCTTCTACTTCTTCTTCTTCGTCTCCTGCTTCTTCGTCTTCTGAGCCTATTCTCCGTTCTTCACAAGGCTCTCCTTCCTCTTCTTCTGCTTTGAATGGACCCACTTCTCACTCCATGAAAACACCTGTTCTGGGATCCGTTCCTACTCCACAATCTCCTCCACAAGCATTAGACTCAACCAATTTTAATAACGTCCCATTTCCAAACCGGTTGAGGTCTAATAAAAAAAATCCTCAAATGGAGAAGATTCTGGAGTTATTTAAGCAGGTTAACATTAACATTCCTCTTTTAGATGCCGTCCAACAAGTCCCATCCTACGCGAAAATCTTAAAGGACTTGTGCACGAAAAAGAGAAAGTCTCAGGTACCAAAGAAAGTTTTCTTGGCTAGTGCTGTGAGTGATACTCTTACCCAATCTTTACCACAAAAACGGAAGGACCCTGGCTGTCCTACGATTTCCATTACCATTGGGGATAAGAACATCAACCGCGCACTATTAGATCTTGGTGCCAGTGTTAACCTGCTTCCGTACTCAGTATACGAGCAATTAGGCGTCGGAGAGCTGAAACCCACACACTGCACTCTCCAAATGGCTGACCGATCGATCACCCACCCTAGGGATGAGCTAGAGGATGTGTTAATCAAAGTTGGGGACTTCATATTCCCCGTTGACTTCATTGTATTAGACACATAGCCTGTAGCTAACCCCCGGAATCAAATTCCGGTGATACTCGGTCGCCCATTCCTTGCAACCTCAAATGCTGTGATCAATTGTCGCAATGGTTCGATGAACCTATCTTTTGGTAATTTGACAATTGAACTCAACATTTTTAGGTTGGGGAATCAGCGCACCGAACCTAATGCTCATATATTAGATGTTTGCTCGATCCAGGAGATCACCCCAGAAGAGTGTGAATTCGAGGAGTTTCTGTTTGATCACGATAATCTTGACGCCACTAGTGCGTTCCTCCTCGAACCTGCTGCTGTTTCTGCGCCCGACAACGACTACGAGTGTTTCACATTCTTGAACGATCTTAGCCGCTCGCAACCCGAGTTTGAATCCTTCGAATTTCCGGCTGAGTTACCTGAACCATCCGACTCGGTCGCTTACACTCGTTTCGAACCTTTGCTGGAATCTTTTGAGTTCGAGACCGTTTCACCAATCTTGCTTTCCATCATTTCACCTCCAACGCTCGAACTCAAGCCTTTGCCGTCTCACCTTAAGTACGCTTACTTAGGTGAGAACGAGACCCTTCCTGTCATCATCTCGGCTTCTCTAGCTCCCGAGCAAGAGAAAGCCCTTCTCGCGGTCTTGCACAGCAACAGGCAAGCTTTTGGCTGGTCCATGGCGGACATCAAGGGGATTAGTCCCCTGATCGTTGAGCATCACATTCATCTGATGGATGATGCCAAACCAGCCCGGGATCCACAAAGACGTCTCAATCCAGTCATGAAAGAGGCTGTGAAGAAGGAGATCGTAAAATGTCTAGATAGTGGTATCATTTACCCTATCTCTGATAGCCAGTGGGTTAGCCCCATCCACGTTGTCCCCAAGAAGTCGGGCATCACGGTCATAACCAACGAGGCGAACGAGTTAATCCCTACTCGCACCCAAACTGGGTGGCGAGTGTGCATTGATTACAGAAAACTCAACGCCGCAACGCGGAAAGACCACTTTCCGCTACCTTTCATTGACCAGATGCTTGAACGATTGGCCGGACACGAGTACTACTGCTTTCTTGATGGCTACTTCGGCTATAATCAGATTCCCATCGCCGAAAAAGACCAGGACAAGACCACATTCACTTGTCCTTTCGGCACGTTTGCATATCGTCGCATGCCCTTTGGGTTATGCAATGCGCCCGCTACTTTCCAGCGGTGTATGATGGGAATTTTCTCAGACATGGTGGAAAAATTTCTGGAGATTTTCATGGATGATTTCTCCATCTTCGGCGATTCCTTCAACGAGTGTTTGCTGCATCTTGACGCTATCCTTACCCGATGTAAGGACAAGAATCTCACTTTGAATTGGGAGAAGTGCCACTTCATGGTGCGCGAAGGTATTGTCTTAGGACATATCATCTCGCAAAATGGCATAGAGGTTGACAAAGAAAAGATTGAGGTCATTTCCAATCTACCTCCTCCCCGTTGCGTCAGAGATATCCGAGCCTTCCTTGGCCATGCCGGTTTCTATAGACGGTTCATCAAGGACTTTAGCAAGATTGCTAGGCCCTTGACCCTTTTGCTGGCCAAGGATACGCCATTCGACTTCAACTCGAGCTGTGCGACTGCATTCGAGTCATTGAAACGCTCACTCACTTCTGCTCCCGTTCTTTCTTCACCTGACTGGACGCACCCATTTGAGATTATGTGCGATGCATCCGACTTTGCCATCGGTGCTGTCCTTGGACAACACATCAACAAGATGCCGCACGTAATCTATTATGCGAGCCGAACCCTGAACGACGCCCAACTCAATTATACAACAACTGAGAAGGAATTCTTGGCTGTTGTATTTGCTTTAGAAAAGTTCAGGCCCTACCTCATCGGCTCTCCAGTCATTGTCTACACCGACCATTCTGCTCTGCGCCATCTTTTTGCGAAGAAAGATGCAAAATCTCGGTTAATCCGTTGGATCCTCTTGCTTCAAGAGTTTGACCTTGTCATTAAGGACAAACGAGGATGTGAAAACGTAGTTGCCGACCATCTCTCACGACTTCCTTCTTCGCCTTCGCTTCCAATTCCGATCAACGACGTGTTCCCGGATGAACAGCTCTTGACAGTATCTTGCGAACCCTGGTTCGCAGATATTGTGAACTATTTGGCCACAGGATTACTACCGACTGAATGGTCAAGTCAGGACAGACTTCGCTTCTTATCCCAAGTAAAACACTTTTACTGGGACGAACCTTATCTGTTCAAGTACTGTCCCGACCAGATTATTCGTCGGTGTGTCCCTGATGAGGAATTCAAGAGTGTGCTGTCATTTTGCCACGATCAAGCGTGTGGCGGGCATTTTGTCCCCAGAAAGACAGCCGAGAAGATCTTGCAATGTGGTTTCTACTAGCCACAACTCTTTAAAGACGCTCATGACTATTGCAAGACTTGCTCCTGGTGCTAACACTTGGGCCGGATATCCCGGAGGAACGAGATGCCGCTCCAACCGATCTTGGTTGTGGAGATTTTCGATGTTTGGGGGATAGATTTCATGGGGCCGTTTCCCAGCTCTTTTGGGAACTTGTACATCCTTCTCGCTGTTAATTACGTCTCTAAATGGGTCGAGGCTGTGCCCAGCCGGACTAACGAAAACAAGGTTGTCGTTAGGTTAATTAAAGAAAACATTTTTTCCCGGTTTGGGCACCCTCGAGCGATCATTAGCGACAATGGAAGTCATTTCTGCAATAAGACTTTTGAGGCCTTGATGCGGAAATATTCCATTAATCATAAGCTATCCACGCCCTACCACCCCCAAACCTGCGGGCTGGCCGAAGTTTCAAATCGGCAAATCAAGCAGATACTGGAGAAGACGGTTTCCAAGAACCGTAAGGATTGGTCGCTGAAACTCACTGATGCCCTTTGGGCATTTCGAACCGCTTATAAGACCGACCTTGGCATGTCTCCCTATCGGCTTGTGTATGGAAAAGCCTGCCACCTACCTGTCGAAATAGAGCATCGCGCATTTTGGGCGATAAAGGAGCTGAATCTGTCTCTCGAAGATGCGGGCAGTCATCGGAAGCTGCAGTTGAATGAATTGAGCGAGCTTAGGGATGAGGCTTACGATAACGCGGTTGTCGTTAAGAATCGAACGAAGGTGTTTCATGATAAACACCTTTTGCGCAAAACTTTCGTACCTGGTCAGCAGGTACTGCTTTACGACACCCGACTTCACTTCCATCCTGGAAAGCTCAGATCTCGCTGGAAAGGGCCGTATTTTGTACAGAATGTATATCCGCAGGGCGCTGTGGATTTGGAAAATCCAAAGGAAGGTTCATTTTTCAAAGTGAACGGACACCGACTCAAACCGTACCTTAGCGCCGAACCAACAGAGGAGCTCCTGTTCTTACAGGAGCCGGTTTACCCTGCATAATCTTCCTCTGCCTACCTCCAAACTTCGGATATCCAGCCAAGAACAGTGGACACTGTTCCAAATAAGTTTGGGGGTATGTATATACCATTTTGTATATATTTGTGGATATTCTTTTTCCTTTTCTTTTCTTTAAAAACAAAAACAAAAAAAAAATTGTGTATCGCTAACCGACAATTTTGACCCTTCAAATGATCTCTTCATGCAATGACAGTGAGGACACTGTCCAGTTTAAGTTTGGGGGTACGCTCGGTACGCATTTCTTACCTTCGCATTCATATGTATATTTTGCATCTGCATATTTAAATCCATAAAAATCTGAAAATTTTCTAAAAATATAAAAACTTTTCTGTCAAGTTAGCTTGTGGAAGAACTCTGATTCAACATTTCGACGGTTTTTTTTTGAAAAAATAGGAATAACTAAATCTTATGTTTAGATTTTGAAAACCTGAAAGATAACTCTCCTTTGAAGTTAACTATAGCTGATATACGTCTTTACATCATATTACACGTGTCGTGGGTTTTTGGGAATTAGATGACAAGTCTTTTATGTTTAAAAACTTTTAAACAGATAAATGATTTTCTGAGGATCAAATAGGTTTGTTCTGAAATAAGTAATGTCAAGAATAGTTTATGAAGTAAAGCGAATATGAAGGAATGTTATTGATGCCGTAATTGGAACTAAGTCTGAAAAACAACCCATCTGAAACTTGATTGGAATGATTACACACCGAACCGACTAAACACGTCTTTTATCCAAAAAAATAATTGAACTGCCGGTTATATCTCCGTTCGTATTAAAGCATCTGATTTTCACGCTAAACTGTCTTTTGTTTTTGGACCTAGGTAACTTGAGTAATTAAGTCCGCCGGGGTGTTTCTACACCTAATGCCCTAAAATCAACTGGTTTAGGTGCATTGGCCCAAAGCTCGCTAAGAAGCCTAGAAAGTCCAGATTAAAACAAAGTCAAGCAAGTGTTCTCTCCGAGTTAAAATTCCTAACGGTTCTTTGTGTGAGAATAATCTTGATAAAAGAAAGGCTTTTATAAAAAAAATTTAACGGAGATATGAAGGTTTTATTCTATGATAAAGACTATTGCACGTTCACAGAGGTGTGTATGAAATGAAAACAAGAAAAAGGTGGAGTGAAAAATACGACTTAGTTTCCTGTTAAGGAAGATAGAAATTTTAAAGTTGAAACCTTACTGGAAAACGAAACTTGAAAAATGCTTAACTCTTTATAAAACTTATGTGATCCTTTTAAAATTGTTATCTGGGCTTTATTGTGCGACATGATGACTTTAATCGATCCTTCTGGAACTTAACGACACTATTTGCACTGCACGTAAAGACATATAAAATCTGTAGTTAAATAAGAAGCGAGGTGTGAAAAATAAAGGTTCGATAGTCTAGACTTAGGATTATAGAATTGTTATTTTCTGAAACAAAACTTTAGGGTTTGAATCTTAGTTATTTTACAAAACCAACTTGACCGGATTTTGTGGGTAGTATCCGCTGAAAACCCTCAGGAGACAACACTCCTCCTACTAGGGACACCTAGAGGTTTAACGGCTTGTTGCACATGCTCAGTGCAATCGCGTTCCTTGCGAAAGTGAGGTTAGGAAATTTTTTGTGAATAAATTGGCTTTGCTCGGGACGAGAAAATGATAAGTTTGGGGGTATTTGTTCATATCAGATTTTTGCATTTTCATACCGCCCAATTTTTATCACATTGCATATCGGTAGATACTCTTGAGCCGTGTTTGCTAGTCAATTACAGGATACAGGTTCTCGGTTCTAAAAACGGTAAAATTCATGGAAAACACGACAAAATCCGGGTTCCTGCCAACCACAGATAAAACACGGATCTCCGCTCTTTATCCGTCTGTTGCCACACACCAGTTTAAGAGACAAAATGTCAAATCAATGTCGTTTTCATGCACAAGGCTCAATGGCAGCACAAGATCCAAGAAATCTACGCGGAGCTCGAGGAAATCATGACAAAAAGTCCACATCAAATCACCTTTCCCTCAACAGAAATTCTGGAAAAATCGTGAAGAAAATATGAAAAAATATATATACCAGAGTAAAGGACACACAGAACCAGGGAAGCACAGAAAAAATGGGAGCCCAACTCCTCCATACCGCCGCGGAACCGCGGCCAAAGGGGGGTCTAGGCCGCGGTTCCGCGGCCGTACTGGCGCCGCACTTGAAGACTTTTTGGGGGCAGATTGGTCTTTTCATATGTGTTCTGATTGTTGCCCTAGGTTTTCATTTTCCAGCCTATAAATACCCCAGAACCTTGTGAAGCCGAGGGTGCATAATCTTATATTTTTCTAGGTTTAGAATACTTGTTTCTTCTTCCTCTTCTCATCTCTTCTCCATTAAAACTTGTAGTGAGCTTTGTGAGTGAAGAATGATGAATAAAGAAGATTCTTTTACTTATCATGCTTGTCTTGTTCTTTTATAATTGCTTGTAATTTTAATTTGTTAACTTAGTTGTTGTTATTTCTTGTTGTTTCTTTCTTTTCTCTTTTCCTTTATCATTAAAACAACCATGATGCTTATGCTTGATCCTTGCCAAGGTGAGGTCGCAAATAGCTAGTTGTTATCTTCTAATCTCCTTCTTTCTATCTTCCTCTTTTGTTTTGTTTTCTTTCCATTATGATGTGTGAGTAGTTTCATACTTGTTAGGGTAGGATAAGGGAAGTTTGAGAGAAGGAAATCTCTCTCACTCTTTCCTTGCCCAACATCTTAAAATCGACTCCCGTTAATTGAACCACAATCCGCTCCTTACGGCACCCTATCCTACATGATAGCGGTGATTCCGTAGTGAGACCGGTTGTGGTTGAATTAACCGGAGGTTATGGCTAAGAGCCAAGAACGGACGGACAAGCACCAAAAGGAAGAACTTAAGCGTTGGAAAGCCTAGCTTATACTCGCAAGTTCCTTCCTAGTCGTGCTAATCCCCGTTGTTGCCGATTACCGTAACACCGATATTAAGAGTGGCAATGAAAGAAGTGAGGGACTCCTAACTCAAACTAACCTAATCCTAACCCTAACAAGCTCTCTTTACATATCATTTTAACACTTAGATAATCATAAACAAATCTGGAAAACTGGACTTAACTCGTTAAAGCACATAGAAAAAGATTCCCATCTCCCTACGGACGATCCGTACTCAACCGGCTAGCTACAAGCGAAACCGTCTTGATTGCGGTAATTAACTAAACTTGAACACGCAGAATCTCTACCAATCAGATATCCAACAAACTTCTACAGAACTGACATTGCCTCGAGCTTGTCCGGATTATGCTTTTAGACATAGGCTGGACAACCCCAAATCTTAACATACTTAAGATATGGGCTCTTCCCATTCCATATCACATATGGAGTGGTAGGCAATTGATTTGATTGGAACCCTATTCAATAGGTATGCAGCTTCTTAAGTGCATAACTCCCAAAAGAAAATAAGAAATTCAGTAGTACTCATCATAGAGCGCACCATATCAAATAGGGTGTGATTGCTCCGCCCCGATACACCGACGTGCTATGGTGTATACGGAGGAGTAATGCTGAGAGAGAATCTCATTCTCCTTTAGAATAGTCCAGAAATCCCGTGCTCAAGTATTCTCCTCCTTGATCTCATCAAAGGACATAATACTTATACCCCTTTTTGGTTCTCTACTTCTAACTTATATTCTGTGATTATCTCAAAAGTTTCGGACTTGTGTTTCAACAGGAACATATGTCTGAATCTTGAGAGATCATCAGTGAATGTAATGAAGTACAAAGAACCGGTCCTGGCATGTGTAGACAGGGGACTTTCATACATCATTATGTATCAATCCCAAGAGTTCACTAACTCTTTCTCTGTTTCCAATAAACGGAGCTGTGGTCATCTTATCTTTGTGACATGACTGGCAAGTTTTACAAGATGTAAATCCAAACTAATTTAAATATGCATCTTTATGTAACTTGAGCTAGTCGGGTCGCATTGATATGACCTAGTTACAATACCTCAAGAATGATTCGTTCATTTCTAAACTCGTCATCTTGTGTGTATTCTGTACGTTAAGAACTGTGGTTTGATTTAGAACGTCAATGCTTTTAGATAAAGTGCCTAAACCGATCAACTCTTGATATAGGAAATGTTCAAAACAATATCCAACAATACAAAATTATATCCTTCTTTACTAATAAAGAGACTGATATGATGTTGTATATCAGGTTCGGTATCTAATAACATTCGTTCAGAATCAATGTATTCTGATAATACAGGGTGATAACTGCCAACAGACTTGGCTGCAACACTTGCATCATTTCCAACTCTTGAAACTTATCACCCGTTCTCAGTTCTCTACCTATCTGTAGCCCATGTAACAAATTACATTTGCGGGATCCTGATCCGGTATCTTATACCCAGAACGTAAAGGATACTGAGAAACAGTTCTCAGTAATGAACACACCCGAAGAAGATGCATCGGCATGCACTTTCTTCGTTTGGGTGGCACGGGAATTCTGGTAATCCCCTATTTCCTGCTCTGTCTTATAACAATTATAAATTGGAGCGGGACCAACGTTCCTTAGCGCAGTATAACAAGCGGGTTCGGTCAATACATCCGTATTATTATCTTGATTAAGGCGTGACATGGTCGCTACCTGGAGAGAGATAGAAGAAAACACTCAGCGTATGCTCTTGCAAGATTAGATTAGTTATTTAATATATCTAATCAGAATGTCTCCCACGGTTTTAGTCATATCTTCCTTCAAACCCTAAAAGGAAAGATTAGCCGGGATTAATTACACTTTACAAGTTTGCCAATCTTTCAGCCAGACCAGTGCCGGTACTTTGAGGGAGGTTCCCCGCGCTTTCGCACGGACCTAATTAAAATAAACCTCGTTTTCCTAGGGACGTAACCCCGTTAACACCTTTCTAGACACCTACTTGATCGGCTAATTGTAATGTGTAAAACTCTCCCAGGAGTAACTCTTACTCGCAGCGGGTATCGGGATCCAACTATCTCATAGAAGGTATGCAATCTCATTGCAAATTTCAACTCTTGAAATTCCCAATAATATTTTTCCCCTAGCGATCTATGACCTTGATAAGGTCAACAAACTATAGACCGCAAGTCAAGTTCAACCCGTCATTTCCTGATATGAATTAAACCCACCCGCACGACCCTTGACGAGGTCAATAAAGTCGCACGACTACCCTAATCCAATCGCATCATATGCTTATACAGATAAGCAGTAATCAGCAACCGCACACTACGCCTTGACAAGGTCAACAAACACAGCATGAATACTAACTATTACTTATCTGAAATGACGGAGGGCTACGACAGGTTTTTAAGAAAACCCTTTGCGTAATGAACTTGATATCGTTGTAGAATCGAGTGATTTTAATTGGAATGTTTTTTAGGCCTTTTCTAGTTTTGCTAAAGAGGTCACTCCCGGTGAAGGGATCTCGGCCTTTTCCTCATCGAATAAGGTGCAGGATATTTCACAAATATCACTATGCAAAGCAAAAACTATAAAAACAATCAAAAGATAAACCGAGTTTGTAGCATCTGCTAGTTTCGCTAAAGAGGTCACTCCCGGTGAAGGGATCTCGGCTTTTTCCTTATCAAATAAGGTGCTGGATGTCTACAAGGAACACCGCTATGCAAAGCAAGAACTAGAGCTACCAGTTTTTGAGACAAGTTTCTGTTGGATATATGTATGCCCTAGAGGCCATTAGAAGATAGTGGATGTATTTATACATGTATATATATATATATATTTTTTTTTTCAGTGTACATTCTTGCTCGACATGATAGTATGCTATCTGGTTCTTCTTTATATGACATGTTGATTTGATCATGCTTTTATTCATTCACACATGTTGATAAAGCCCTGAGGATATAGGCTTGACTACTGTGATTATGATGGAGATCATACTAGTGGGACATCTGTAGTTTATAAGCATATCCTGAAATGTCCCTAGTCGTAGGTATATCAAGACGGGGCATCAATATACCAGAGTAGACTAGCGTATATGATACTAGACCCATATGATGGGTGATGGATGTTCCCACATTCATCGATGTTTGACATCAAGATCATATACGGGTGCCCAGTGGTGACTGGGTACACTGGACGGACTCACCGAGAACTCCTATATGGAATTATATCTATCGTCGGATAGCAGTTCTCAGGTGACACTGGTGCAGGTTAGTCTGTAGACCCGAGATCGTCATAGAGTCTTGTGTGTTCTCCCACTGTACTTTGATTACCACCCTACCACAGCTCTACTGAGTCGTGCAAATAGGTGGCCGTTGGGTACAGTCCCGAGACACACGAAGGCGATGAGCGATAGGAGGGGTTTCGTCTCTCCCGGTATTGGGAGTTGATGTTGTGCTGTGCTCGACTGGCTATATCAGTAAGTCCCTGGCCAGGGCTGTTGAGATTTACTGATAAGTGTTATCAATAGTTTCTCGATCTGTTATAGACCATTCATCGGAACGACTTATTGAGTTATTGGGGTCGATGTTACCGTCCCTGGACTTGATATGCAGCATATCTGATGAAGAGACCGGACTGTACGGTAGTGTCACGACCCGAAAGTATGGAACATGACCGACACTTAGATTACGAAGCGTCTAGAGGCGCAACGTAACCTAAGTAAGCCGAAGCCCAGAAATCTAAACCATAAAAGAAGAAGAAATAAAGGAAAACATGTAGTAAACAAGTTTAAAAGCAACATCCAATTTTCACAAAAATTTCGGCAGAGTCCCCTTTATAAAAACTGGCCCCAAATGGGTACAAACAAGTATAAATACATATAAACAATAAAAAGCATCCCCAAAAGGGAGCTAGCTCAACGCCAACAGGCGAAAACAACCACAACAAGCACAAGAATATACAACGCCAAAGGGCGAGGCTCAAAACTCAAAAGAAAACAAATCCACCAAACCAGAATAATACATGCGCGACTCTAAGGTTGAAATAAACAACTGGTCCAATAAAGTTAACAAGTAATACATGTTTGGTTGATGGAGCTTTCTAGATACAAATGGAATAATAAAAGTACAATGGCGGTCCAGATACAAGTGAACCAACCTACCGTGCTAATCACCCTGAGTGAACAGATGTGTCAGCAAGCTGCCAGGAAAACCTGTACATCGAACCTGTAATAAAATTTGGCACAACGGGGGTGAGTTGCCAACACATGAGTAGAAGATATCTGCGAAAAGAAATCGAATGAACGATGCTATCCTAGGTCATAATAATACACTACTATATCCCAATCATTTAGTAATAGCAGGGTAATACTACGTGTAAATGCAAATACTCCGTGCTCGTGTCAGTGCCTCAAGTAATAATATATCATGTGAATGAATATGCATGTACTATGAATGTAAAACAATCAATCCTGAAATCTAGATATATCTGTATAAAGGAAATCTTTAACTTATCATGGTAAATTTGTATAGAAATCTGAAATATTATCGATGAAATCCATGGGAATCCGTGTCAAGCATCGACACAAAACAAGTAAATCTCAAGTCTCAATACCTCATAGTCTCAATATCTCATAGTCTCAATATCTCGGGCTCCGTCAGTCCGGATCGGCCCATATCATCAAATCTTACGACAACGGTCGGTATCCTCCGGATATCCGCCACGCCAGACATCACCGGTAGGTAGCCTTCCCCTGCCAGGCTCATCGTCTACAACTCGATCTTCTTGTCCCGGGATACCATACCGGGCCCACCATGTACCCGAGACGGTTCATCCACTCCTCGAATCGGGTCTCGAAATCCAACAGAAAACATGAAATCTCATGGTGGACGACACATACATCACGAGAAAACCACAACTTATATTTTAAAAAGAGAGGAGGAGAGAGAGAGAAGTTTTTATATATATTCTTGCGGTTTTCCCCAAAAATCCAGAAATCTCATAGAAACCCAGAATCTCAAAATCATGAATAAGTATATGATAAGTGTCGGCATATGCCCATAATACTGCATGATAACATGAAAATGTGAATGCATGAAATGTCTAAATAATAAATGTCATGTCTATACTAACACCAGAGAGTAATCACGATGTAATATCGATCTAGCTGTTAGCTGATTCTATTAATAAAAGATAATAGGATCTAAAGTGTACGTGACATAGCAATTACCGATGATGATGTGTGTGAGCCAGCAAATAATTGTTCGTGGAATATAGGCATCATCGGTAATGGTGCTGGTGTCCTAACCGGCAGAGTTTTATACTGATTATAGAAACAAATGTATGAACATGCACCATAATGATTACGGTCTGAAAGTAAAGACGGATGTGTATTATCCACCCGTTTGATATACAAGTATAACTACAACTATACGTCTCGAGCCTAAACTAGTGTCCATCTAACCTCCTAAGCAACTAAACCTAAGAAACTAGTCGATAAGAAATAAGAGTACACCTAAAGTCTGAATCCATATCTCTAATAGTCAGCGATCCAGCCTCAATAGCGTCACGTACGTAGTACGGCTTCCTCGAATCAAGAGTGCGGATCAATCATCATATCTATGCCGCGTACGGTAAAATCCATCGTACGGCATCCCAATATCGGGGTACGGGTCAAGTATCACCTAAGTGTCTCATTATTCGTATAATATCATTATCAACACATGTCATGATCAAGGTGCTATACTGTAATCGCATACATCAATCATATATCATTGCCAGCATAAATATACATCGTTGATTATCCTCAGAAAAGTCATGTCATATATATCATATTGATTAAGTCACACCTAAATCATATCTTTATCAAGTCACGCCTATATGATATCGTTTTCAAGTCACACATATATCATATCAGAATTTCAGGCACAGGTTACGGTCCGGGTTCTATTTTAGAGTCCCATATACCTCAATATCATCACTACCCTTTTATTATTGTTCATGTATACAAATCCATTATCTCATTTTCTAATGGTCCGCTAACATCATAACACGACTGTATATCCAAGAATCACGGCATCAACCCAGTTATATTGTTTCATCCCCGTGTATCATATCATATCCTTGTATCACATATATGTATTGTGTATATATATGCCTACACCTAGTCCTATACATATGTACACATACACATACACATCAAGTCAAGTCTCTGTGTGTACGTGTGTGTGTCTACCTGAAATCTACGAATCTCTTCCAAGGTATTCATCCTCTGGTATGGTCTTTCTAAATCAGTCTAGTCCAACCTAGGGTCATTACTAGGGTTCTACTCATCAAGAATCTAAGGTCGCGTCTGGCTTCCTAATGACAATAAGTACTATCCCTATTCTACATTTGCGGGGGCGCTAAACGCCATCCACCCGACTTCCCCCCGTAGATATACATCTACTCACCTGGTCCTTGTCTGCCGAAGACGATGTCGCCTTCCTCTTCTTCCTCGTCCGAAGTCCACGCGAGGGGTACCTATACGCAAACATGTATAATATCGTAAACTGAATCATGGACAAAAATGAAAACGACGCACGAAACGCGCATAGGTTAAAACCTATGTCCCGCTCATGAAAAAGGACCAAATATCGCTCGATATTGGCGTTCAAACGCCGATTGATCGAGATAAACATCAACAAACAACTTGTAGTTTAAAAACTCGTTACTTATAATATAAAACATGATTTAATCCATCAAAACCCTAAAAATCGATCAAATCATCAAATTCCGAAAAACCTTGAAAATGTCAATTCACCGTTTTACTTCAAAACTTGACGTTTAAATGAAACTAATGGTCATAAAACTCATTAAATAGCATAACTAGATTATATAAACCCTTCCTATATTTTTAACACCCTAAATTTCATTAAATTGAAATTATAGTTTGTAAACTTGCCCGATTTCGGTATTTTTAAGCAAAACTACACAATTTCACTTCCAAACTTGTTCTAGCATAACTTAAACCGTTAAACCACTCCTTGAAACCGTAAGGATGTTCTAAAAGTCTAAATTTATTTTTAATTTCTCATTTTAAACTAATCTTCAAAACCTAGTTTAATAACATAGCAATATTATGAAAATTTTCAAATGAAAGCTAGAAATTTGCAACTAGTTTATGTTTAACCCTCACTTAACAAGTTAATCTACACACTAAAACTACAATCTAATAATAAAAACCCAAATTCTAATTTTATCTAACTTATTTACAAGCTTTGCAAAAATCTAGTTTACAAAAATAACCTAATTAAACAAAAATAACCTAATTACAAAAATAACCTAAAATACACTTGTAAATTCGGCTCAGGGTTTTGTGTGAACACCCAAGAAAAACGATACAGTAATTCGTCCAAACCGCCGCCCTTCCGCCGCGCGATCTAGGCATCCGCCGCGGAACCGCCGCGCTTTGTCGTCTTCTGTGCATCGTTTTTCGTGCAGTGTGTGTCTGTGTTGGTTTTGGGATTTTTGAAATATATTATATGTGCCCAGATTTTCCAGAAAAGAAATTTCCTTTTGGGGTCCTATAATTCCGTATTTTTCCGAACTTCACTGCATTTTGACTATGATGGTTATATCTGTGATGTTTGCATGTATTGAACATCGGCTAATCGCTATAAGTCGATTAGTCGGGGTTATACATGATCTGTAATGTGCTGGAATGTGTATATAAATATGTTGGATTGTCGCGGGTGAATAGCCGGGGGTTGTGAGACGAGAGTTTTCTTTTCTTGCAATTCATGTAAATTTGTAAATTGATGTAATAATTATTTGTATGGCCGCACAACCGGGTCGGGGTTGTAGCCGTCATTGTATAATTTCTTTTTACTGTTTTTGCTCCTAGGATAGACCCATGGAGGGGTGCACAAACTACCGGGTATGCCGAAGTGTCGAGTGGCCTACTCATGGAGATGAGGGAGGTTGCTACGCTTCGGGTACTTGGCGGGTAGTTTGCCGCACCCGTAGGGGTCTTGGATGGGGTATTGGCTATTCACCGCGACCGTGTAATCTGTTTTTGTTACAGGCTCGTACAAATTACAGATTCCTAGTATATCCAATGTATTTATCTGTGATCTGAAATGTTTATCATTGCAGTATATCTATATATGATATTATTTAGGCGTTGCTTATGTTTTTCAGACGCGCTAGCCCAGCCCCCGCTCTGTCGTTAGTTAAGTAACCTAACGGGTAATGACGGGGCCCAGTGGCGAATGCGAATGGCATAAGCGTACGTCATATTTTGGTTGTTTTCTGCAATGGTAGGTTTAAATGATGGGACGCATTAAAAGAACTAATGCAAGAATATCACGCATTAAAAGAACTAATGCAAGATAATAAACCAAGTTAAAGTCGTTGGAACACTTTCGAAAAACCACTCGGTTCTTTTCAAAACAAACTTTTAAAATACGGAGTTTGAGCCACTCCATTTAAAAGCTATCTCGTTCCATCGACCAAATCAAGTTCACTACGTTCACGGTTTTGCCAAAACCATCCGTAGCCCTCCATCATTTCAGTTAAATATTCGGTAGTATTCAAGCTATGTATTTTGACCTCATGCCAAGGCATAGTGATTGGTAGCTGCCGGATATTTATCTGTTGCATAGATAGAATGCGTTGGTTTGAGACAGTCGTACTGCCATTTTGGCCTACGTCAAGGGTATGTACGGGTGGATTCAAATTAACCTGGATAATGATGGGACGAACTTGACATGTGACTTATGACATTTTGACCTCACGCCAAGGTCATAAGAGCATGGGGCAAAAATCCACATCGGGAGTTTCATAAGTACTGAAACTTGCTAGATTTGCATACCATTTGGAGTGTGATGATTCTGGTAGGATTCCTTCAGTTTCGTCACGCGATGATATTTGGATCCCGATCCTACTGTGAGTATATGCTACTCCTCGGGAAATTTCTCACTTAACGATCAATGCTATAAACCTAGTAGGTGCCTAGAAAGGTGTTAGCGGGGCTACGCCCCCAGGGAAAAGAGGTTCTTTAATTAAGGAACTTCGCGAAAGCGTTGGAAAACCTCCCTCGAAGTACCGACACCGGCCTGGCTGAACGGTTAAGCAAGTATTGTACGGTGGGATTAATCCTGACTAATTCTTCCTTTATGGTTTGAGGAGGGATTCGAGAAACAGTGGGAGCCATCCTGTTTAGACAAACTAAAAACCACTCTAAACTTGCAAGAGCATCATGCTGAGTGTTTCTTCTTCTCTCTCCTAATTGCAGCGACCAATCAACATGACTGGACTTAAGTTACTCCTAGATAAAAACAAACTGACAGGGCCAAACTACAAAGATTGGCTCAGGAATGTCAAGATAGCAATCACTTATGACAAGCTGGGGTATCTTCTTACCACCAAAGCTCCCCCTGTCCCTGGTCCAACTTCCAGTGTCGCGGATAAGGAAATCCGCAAGACTTGGGAGATTGATAGCGCGAAGGCCAAGTGCCTCCTGCTTGCCTCGATGGACAACGAACATCAGAGGAGGCATGAGAATATGGACATGGAGTCCATATTGCTCCATACAAAAGAACTGTATGGAGAGCAATCACGTATCGCAAGATACGAAGCGTCGAAAAAGTTATTTTCGACAAGAATGGCCGTCGGATCATCAGTAGCCGAGCACGTGCTAAAGATGATCGGCTTCATTGAGGAGCTCGCTGACCTAGGGATTACATTGGAGAGTGAGCTATAAACGGATATAGTTCTCCAGTCCCTTCCTTCCACTTACGCCCAGTTTATACTGAACTTCAACTTACAAGAAAAAGAGGTTGAACTTTCAGAGCTCCTCAACATGCTGAGGAGCGCAGAGGGCACCCTACAGAAAAGTAGGGATACATCCACTTTGTTTGTAGGAGGATCATCTTCTTCTAGGTCCAAGGCGAAAGCCAAGGGAAAGAAGAAGAAGGCCCCCGCCAAACCAAGGGGCGGTGTTAGTAAAGTGGATACGAAGGGAAAAGGAAAAGCAACAAAGATAGCGGGGAAGCTTGTGGATAAGGAAGAATGCTTCTATTGTCATAAGAAAGGACACTGGAAGAATGATTGCAGGGCCTGGAAGGCCAGAACACAGGAATTGAAGCAGGTTGCAGCTTCAGCTTCAGGTGTGTATGTTATTGAAAACTGTCTTTCAATAAACTCTACTTCCTGGGTATTGGATACCGGATCAGGATCTCATATCTGTAATTCTTTGCAGGCGTTGAGAAACCGTAGTGTTTTGAAAGCAGGTGACATGACCCTCAGAGTTGCAAACGGAGCTAGCATGGATGCTAAAGCCGTGGGGGACTATCACCTGGGAATGTCAGATGGACATGTTTTGGTTTTGCGTAATTGCTTTTTTGTACCCAACGCAACTTGTAATATCATTTCTGTATCTTTAGTTTCTAAAGAAGGTTATGAATTTGTGTTTGTAAGTAGTGTTGTAAACATTCACCTTAATCAAGTATTGATTGGGTCAGGTACTCTGAGTAATGGTATATACGTGTTAAACCAACCGCAGATTTTTAATGTCCAGAATACACACAAAAGAAAGTCTCCAGAAATAAATCAGACTTTCTTATGGCATTGTAGATTGGGTCACATCAATGAGAGAAGGTTGACTAAGTTACATACAGAAGGGTATTTGAATGCGTTCGAATATCAGTCGTATGCCACTTGTCAATCCTGTCTCAAAGGAAAGATGACAAAGACTCCGTTTACTGGACATGGAGAAAGAACGAGCGAGCTCTTGGGACTCGTACACAGTGACGTGTGCGGTCCAATGTCTACACATGCCCGAAGCGGACATTCTTACTTCATTACTTTTACGGATGACTTCTCAAGGTACGGTTATGTCTTCTTAATGAAACATAAGTCCGAGGCCTTTGGAAAATTCCAGGAGTATAAGAATGAAGTAGAGAAACAGACCGGCAAAAGTATTAAGATTCTAAGATCGGATCGAGGTGGAGAATACTTAAGTGCCGAGTTCCTGGACTATTTAAAAGAGAACGGAATTCTCTCTCAGCTTACTCCTCCATACACCCCGCAACATAACGGTGTATCGGAGAGACGGAACCGCACCCTATTGGATATGGTGCGGTCCATGATGAGTAACGCTGAGTTACCGCGATCATTCTGGGGGTATGCGCTAGAATCAGCTGCATACCTTTTGAACCGAGTTCCGACTAAGACTGTGCCTACCACCCCATATGAAATGTGGAGTGGGAAGAAACCCTATCTTCAATATCTGAAGATCTGGGGATGTCCATCTTTTGTCAAAAAGCAGCATGCGGACAAACTCGAGGCACGCTCAGTACTGTGCAAGTTTGTGGGATACCCAAAGAACACCAGGGGGTATCTTTTCTACTACGCAGAGGAACAAAAAGTCCTTGTTTCTCGTAATGCCCACTTCCTAGAACACCAGTTCTTGGAAAAGGAAAATAGTGGGAGCGCAGTGGAACTGGAAGAAATTCCAGAACCACAGACTATTACTGAAAGGTTAGTGGAACCAGAGGGTTCAACAGAACAGGACATTCCTACGCCACTCCGCAGGAGTAGTAGGCAGTCTCATCCGCCCGAGAGATACTGCGGTTTTCTCATAGACGGGGATAGAGAGGATTGCATCATAGATTATGATGAGCCTACTAGCTTCCAGCAGGCCGTTCAGAGCGTTGACTCAGTGAAATGGCTGGATGCAATGCGGACCGAAATGGAGTCCATGTACACCAACAAGGTATGGACGTTGGACATTGCTCCAGACGGGGTAAAACCCGTAGGATGCAAGTGGATCTTCAAAAGGAAGATTGGTGCAGATGGACAGGTTGAGACCTATAAAGCTAGGCTGGTAGCAAAGGGTTTTCGTCAAAGACTTGGCTTGGACTACGACGAAACCTTTTCTCCAGTAGCCATGCTGAAATCCATTCGGATCCTTCTTGCCATTGCTGCCTTCCACGATTATGAGATCTGGCAAATGGACGTAAAGACAGCTTTTCTAAATGGAAATTTAGAGGAGTGTGTCTATATGGACCAGCCGGAGGGTTTCATTCAGAGTGGGAGCAGCGGAAAGGTGTGCAAGTTGCTTAAGTCCATCTATGGACTAAAGCAGGCATCGCGGAGTTGGAACATCTGCTTTGATGAGACGGTCAAAGAATTTGGCTTTATCAAAAATCCAGATGAACCATGCATCTATAGTAGATTTGTAGCGAGAACTGTAGTATTCCTCGTTTTATACGTGGATGACATTCTCTTAATAGGAAATGACATTCCTATGCTACAATCTGTCAAGGGGTTCTTGTCACACAGATTCTCCATGAAAGACCTGGGTGATGCCTCGTACATTCTGGGTATCCGGATCTACCGTGACAGATCCAAGAGGATATTAGGACTTTCACAGTCCAGGTACATCGACACCATACTGAAGAGATTCAGTATGGAAGATTCCAAGCGCGGTAACCTACCGGCTTGTCACGGGATCACCCTCTCTAAAGAGATGTCTCCCAAGACTGATTTGGAGAGGGATCGCATGTCTATTATACCCTACGCTTCTGCGGTAGGCTCTATAATGTATGCGATGTTGTGTACCAGACCGGATGTAGCTTATGCACTGAGTGTGGTAAGTCGGTATCAGTCAAACCCTGGGGAGAAACACTGGATAGCGGTAAAGAACATTCTCAAGTACCTGAGAAGGACTAAGGAGATGTTCTTGGTGTATGGCGGAAAAGACCTCCAGATCGAGGCCTTTGCTGACTCCAGCTTCCAGAGTGACAAGGATGATTCCAAGTCCATGTCGGGTTTTGTCTTTACCCTCAATGGAGGGGCGGTGTGTTGGAAGAGTTCCAAACAGGAAACCGTTGCAGACTCGACGATGGAAGCGGAATACATCGCTGCATCTGATGCCGCAAAAGAAGCTGTCTGGATGAGGAAGTTCTTGAAAGAACTTCAGGTGGTTCCGTCCATTGTTGATCCAATACCTCTGTATTGCGACAACAACGGGGCTATAGCTTTAGCGAAGGAACCCAGGTCCCATCAGAGATCCAGGCACATCTTGAGGCGGTATCACCTGATCAGGGAGATCGTGGATCGCCAGGAGATCGAGGTTCGGAGAGTCGCTTCAGAAGACAACACTGCAGATCCATTCACCAAGGCCTTGCCCCAGACTCAGTTCGAGCGGCTGATCGAGATGATAGGTCTTCGATACGCCAGTACATGGCCTTAGTGCAAGTGGGAGATTGTTAGTGTATATGCCCTAGAGGCCATTACTGTATCATACTAGTTTGTATATTACTTAATGGATGCTTGGGATATTCACCTTGTATATACAATCTTGCTCAAAATAGTAGTATGCTACTTAGTTTGTTTCTACTTCAATGTGTACATGTGTTTATTTTGTATATCGCCTATACACATTAGTAGAGCCCTTAGGATCTTTGCTTGATTACCAGCGATGTGATAGCCGTCATACTAGTGGGGCTGGGTAATCTATAAGCACATCCTTATGCAGGTCCCTGGTCGCAGGACTATCGAGACAGGGCATCGATACTCCGGAGTAGACCAGCGCATGCGCTTCTCTTCCCAGTGTGGGAGACGGTCTGTCCCACAGCCGTCAGTACGTCGTACTTGAGATAGTATGCGGGTGCTCGTTAGGTTACGGGTACACTGGACAGGACTCGTCGGGAACTGACTAGTTGGTATTATACCTATCGTCAGTTATCAGTTCCCAGGTGACATGAGTACAGCTTAGTCCGCTGACTTGACACTGTCACTTCGCCTCGAGTGTGTTCCCACTGTACTTTGATCACTACCCTACCACGGCTCAAAGGAGTCGTGCAAACAGGTAGTGGTTGGGTGCAGTCCCGAAGCACTTGGAGGCAGTGACGGTTAGACAGGATTCGTCTCTCCCGGTATTGGGGGTTGACATCGCACTGTGTCTAGGAGAGCCATTACACGAGTAGTCCCTGGCCAGGGCAAACGAGATATACTGGTAGGTTTCCAGTGTTATCTCAGGGTGTATTGGGCTTCACTCCGGCACGACTTGTACCGCTATTGGGGGACTGACGTTTACCGCCCCCTAGGCCCGCCATGCGATGTATCAGACGAACAGACCGGAGTGTACGGAGAATGTCACACTCAGGCTCAGTAGGAGTTCAGATGGGTTTCGCCTCGTCCGTCTTCTTGTCGGCATTACCTGGGGACCGTTACGCACAGCTAGTGCCGCTTGCGGTCTGTGGTTAAACCCACTGCCAGTGTAGTGTCGAGTCTTTAGAGTCCCACACAGAAAGTTTTTCGCATTTAGGCAAAAGAGTAGAGGTCGCATGGTATTGCGACAGGTCGCATGGTTTTGCGACAGGGTTCGGTCACATCCGTGCACTTGTGCACGTACAGTGTCCGGACAGTTTACACTAGCGGGCTTTGGTTTAAGCCAGATCCTAGTGTGCCTTATGGGATTGGATTTATCCAGTTTGCATTCGTGTTCCTCGGAACGCGGATGCGGGTGTGTATGCACAGTTGACAGGGAGGCAGAGGCTGCGGATTCTCATTAGGGTTGTTGACAGTTGACCGTTGACTATTTGACTTTATGCTCAACCCTAATGAGAATATGATATGTGATTAACCATTATATTAATTAAGTATTATGGTGATATGGTTGTTGACTTGTTGACTTTTGTTGACTTGTTGACTTTGGTGACTTGTTGACTTTTGTTGACTTGTTGACCGGTTGACTAGGCTTGACTAGTTGACCATCATGATAACCATGGTTATCATTTCATGCCAAAGACTTTTTCTTGCTTGCTCATTTGAGTAAAATGAGTGCATGACATGATAAGGTTATGGTTGCTTCTAACCATCACATAAGACTTTTTTTGATATGATGAGTTATGATCACTTTGGATTATGAGAGGGTGAAAGACAAAAGAGTTGCTCATTCTTTCTTGCTCATTCTCTCTCTTGTTCTTGAGCTCTCCTCTTGCTCTCACCCTCAACCTCTTGCTCCCTCTCTTGATCTATGGTTCTCTTGTCTCATGAGTTGAGAATCAAGAACCATAGATAAAATCCCATTCTAAATCATCTCTACTCATTCTAGTTCACTAGGTTTAGCAAACCAAGTGAACTAGTTTCTTCAAAGAACGAAGAAGGAGCTAAAGGTTGGAGCTTTCAAGTGGATCTATCTTCGGCGTACGGAGACAACGAGAAGGAGCCATCGACCACCATCGGAGCTTGAAGAGAAGGAGTTCAAGTTTAGGTATAACCATCTTCATCCGAGTAGCTAAATATCTTTAGCTTAGTATGCTAGTTTTAGTTTAGGTAAAGATCCCGACCCAGCTTAGTCCATGTTGCCTCTTGCGTTAAAATTTTGATTTTATACCGTTTCCGCCTCCCCGTAAGAACCGGGGGTCGCAACGTGGACTTACAGTGGTATCAGAGCCTAACTAAACTTAAACTAGCTTGGTAGTGAAGTGTAACGAAGTTCGGAACCAGAAAAATCCAAAAACCAAACTTTTACAAAAACTGAGTTTCTGTTGAAATTTTTTTTGGCTCAAAATGAAAAACTTTACACTTGTAAATTCGGCTCAGGGTTTTGTGAGAACACCCAAGAAAAACGATACAGTAATTCGTCCAAACCGCCGCCCTTCCGCCGCGCGATCTAGGCATCCGCCGCGGAACCGCCGCGCTTTGTCGTCTTCTGTGCATCGTTTTTCGTGCAGTGTGTGTCTGTGTTGGTTTTGGGATTTTTGAAATATATTATATGTGCCCAGATTTTCCAGAAAAGAAATTTCCTTTTGGGGTCCTATAATTCCGTATTTTTCCGAACTTCACTGCACTTTGACTATGATGGTTAAATCTGTGATGTTTGCATGTATTGAACATCGGCTAATCGCTATAAGTCGATTAGTCGGGGTTATACATGATCTGTAATGTGCTGGAATGTGTATATAAATATGTTGGATTGTCGCGGGTGAATAGCCGGGGGTTGTGAGACGAGAGTTTTCTTTTCTTGCAATTCATGTAAATTTGTAAATTGATGTAATAATTATTTGTATGGCCGCACAACCGGGTCGGGGTTGTAGCCGTCATTGTATAATTTCTTTTTACTGTTTTTGCTCCTAGGATAGACCCATGGAGGGGTGCACAAACTACCGGGTATGCCGAAGTGTCGAGTGGCCTACTCATGGAGATGAGGGAGGTTGCTACGCTTCGGGTACTTGGCGGGTAGTTTGCCGCACCCGTAGGGGTCTTGGGTGGGGTATTGGCTATTCACCGCGACCGTGTAATCTGTTTTTGTTACAGGCTCGTACAAATTACAGATTCCTAGTATATCCAATGTATTTATCTGTGATCTGAAATGTTTATCATTGCAGTATATCTATATATGATATTATTTAGGCGTTGCTTATGTTTTTCAGACGCGCTAGCCCAGCCCCCGCTCTGTCGTTAGTTAAGTAACATAACGGGTAATGACGGGGCCCAGTGGCGAATGCGAATGGCATAAGCGTACGTCATATTTTGGTTGTTTTCTGCAATGGTAGGTTTAAATGATGGGACGCATTAAAAGAACTAATGCAAGAATATCACGCATTAAAAGAACTAATGCAAGATAATAAACCAAGTTAAAGTCGTTGGAACACTTTCGAAAAACCACTCGGTTCTTTTCAAAACAAACTTTTAAAATACGGAGTTTGAGCCACTCCATTTAAAAGCTATCTCGTTCCATCGACCAAATCAAGTTCACTACGTTCACGGTTTTGCCAAAACCATCCGTAGCCCTCCATCATTTCAGTTAAATATTCGGTAGTATTCAAGCTATGTATTTTGACCTCACGCCAAGGCATAGTGATTGGTAGCTGCCGGATATTTATCTGTTGCATAGATAGAATGCGTTGGTTTGAGACAGTCGTACTGCCATTTTGGCCTACGTCAAGGGTATGTACGGGTGGATTCAAATTAACCTGGATAATGATGGGACGAACTTGACATGTGACTTATGACATTTTGACCTCACGCCAAGGTCATAAGAGCATGGGGCAAAAATCCACATCGGGAGTTTCATAAGTACTGAAACTTGCTAGATTTGCATACCATTTGGAGTGTGATGATTCTGGTAGGATTCCTTCAGTTTCGTCACGCGATGATATTTGGATCCCGATCCTACTGTGAGTATATGCTACTCCTCGGGAAATTTCTCACTTAACGATCAATGCTATAAACCTAGTAGGTGCCTAGAAAGGTGTTAGCGGGGCTACGCCCCCAGGGAAAAGAGGTTCTTTAATTAAGGAACTTCGCGAAAGCGTTAGAAAACCTCCCTCGAAGTACCGACACCGGCCTGGCTGAACGGTTAAGCAAGTATTGTACGGTGGGATTAATCCTGACTAATTCTTCCTTTATGGTTTGAGGAGGGATTCAAGAAACAGTGGGAGCCATCCTGTTTAGTCAAACTAAAAACCACTCTAAACTTGCAAGAGCATCATGCTGAGTGTTTCTTCTTCTCTCTCCTAATTGCAGCGACCAATCAACATGACTGGACTTAAGTTACTCCTAGATAAAAACAAACTGACAGGGCCAAACTACAAAGATTGGCTCAGGAATGTCAAGATAGCAATCACTTATGACAAGCTGGGGTATCTTCTTACCACCAAAGCTCCCCCTGTCCCTGGTCCAACTTCCAGTGTCGCGGATAAGGAAATCCGCAAGACTTGGGAGATTGATAGCGCGAAGGCCAAGTGCCTCCTGCTTGCCTCGATGGACAACGAACATCAGAGGAGGCATGAGAATATGGACATGGAGTCCATATTGCTCCATACAAAAGAACTGTATGGAGAGCAATCACGTATCGCAAGATACGAAGCGTCGAAAAAGTTATTTTCGACAAGAATGGCCGTCGGATCATCAGTAGCCGAGCACGTGCTAAAGATGATCGGCTTCATTGAGGAGCTCGCTGACCTAGGGATTACATTGGAGAGTGAGCTATATACGGATATAGTTCTCCAGTCCCTTCCTTCCACTTACGCCCAGTTTATACTGAACTTCAACTTACAAGAAAAAGAGGTTGAACTTTCAGAGCTCCTCAACATGCTGAGGAGCGCAGAGGGCACCCTACAGAAAAGTAGGGATACATCCACTTTGTTTGTAGGAGGATCATCTTCTTCTAGGTCCAAGGCGAAAGCCAAGGGAAAGAAGAAGAAGGCCCCCGCCAAACCAAGGGGCGGTGTTAGTAAAGTGGATACGAAGGGAAAAGGAAAAGCAACAAAGATAGCGGGGAAGCTTGTGGATAAGGAAGAATGCTTCTATTGTCATAAGAAAGGACACTGGAAGAATGATTGCAGGGCCTGGAAGGCCAGAACACAGGAATTGAAGCAGGTTGCAGCTTCAGCTTCAGGTGTGTATGTTATTGAAAACTGTCTTTCAATAAACTCTACTTCCTGGGTATTGGATACCGGATCAGGATCTCATATCTGTAATTCTTTGCAGGCGTTGAGAAACCGTAGTGTTTTGAAAGCAGGTGACATGACCCTCAGAGTTGCAAACGGAGCTAGCATGGATGCTAAAGCCGTGGGGGACTATCACCTGGGAATGTCAGATGGACATGTTTTGGTTTTGCGTAATTGCTTTTTTGTACCCAACGCAACTTGTAATATCATTTTTGTATCTTTAGTTTCTAAAGAAGGTTATGAATTTGCGTTTGTAAGTAATGTTGTAAACATTCACCTTAATCAAGTATTGATTGGGTCAGGTACTCTGAGTAATGGTATATACGTGTTAAACCAACCGCAGATTTTTAATGTCCAGAATACACACAAAAGAAAGTCTCCAGAAATAAATCAGACTTTCTTATGGCATTGTAGATTGGGTCACATCAATGAGAGAAGGTTGACTAAGTTACATACAGAAGGGTATTTGAATGCGTTCGAATATCAGTCGTATGCCACTTGTCAATCCTGTCTCAAAGGAAAGATGACAAAGACTCCGTTTACTGGACATGGAGAAAGAGCGAGCGAGCTCTTGGGACTCGTACACAGTGACGTGTGCGGTCCAATGTCTACACATGCCCGAAGCGGACATTCTTACTTCATTACTTTTACGGATGACTTCTCAAGGTACGGTTATGTCTTCTTAATGAAACATAAGTCCGAGGCCTTTGGAAAATTCCAGGAGTATAAGAATGAAGTAGAGAAACAGACCGGCAAAAGTATTAAGATTCTAAGATCGGATCGAGGTGGAGAATACTTAAGTGCCGAGTTCCTGGACTATTTAAAAGAGAACGGAATTCTCTCTCAGCTTACTCCTCCATACACCCCGCAACATAACGGTGTATCGGAGAGACGGAACCGCACCCTATTGGATATGGTGCGGTCCATGATGAGTAACGCTGAGTTACCGCGATCATTCTGGGGGTATGCGCTAGAATCAGCTGCATACCTTTTGAACCGAGTTCCGACTAAGACTGTGCCTACCACCCCATATGAAATGTGGAGTGGGAAGAAACCCTATCTTCAATATCTGAAGATCTGGGGATGTCCAGCTTTTGTCAAAAAGCAGCATGCGGACAAACTCGAGGCACGCTTAGTACTGTGCAAGTTTGTGGGATACCCAAAGAACACCAGGGGGTATCTTTTCTACTACGCAGAGGAACAAAAAGTCCTTGTTTCTCGTAATGCCCACTTCCTAGAACACCAGTTCTTGGAAAAGGAAAATAGTGGGAGCGCAGTGGAACTGGAAGAAATTCCAGAACCACAGACTATTACTGAAAGGTTAGTGGAACCAGAGGGTTCAACAGAACAGGACATTCCTACGCCATTCCGCAGGAGTAGTAGGCAGTCTCATCCGCCCGAGAGATACTGCGGTTTTCTCATAGACGGGGATAGAGAGGATTGCATCATAGATTATGATGAGCCTACTAGCTTCCAGCAGGCCGTTCAGAGCGTTGACTCAGTGAAATGGCTGGATGCAATGCGGACCGAAATGGAGTCCATGTACACCAACAAGGTATGGACGTTGGACATTGCTCCAGACGGGGTAAAACCCGTAGGATGCAAGTGGATCTTCAAAAGGAAGATTGGTGCAGATGGACAGGTTGAGACCTATAAAGCTAGGCTGGTAGCAAAGGGTTTTCGTCAAAGACTTGGCTTGGACTACGACGAAACCTTTTCTCCAGTAGCCATGCTGAAATCCATTCGGATCCTTCTTGCCATTGCTGCCTTCCACGATTATGAGATCTGGCAAATGGACGTAAAGACAGCTTTTCTAAATGGAAATTTAGAGGAGTGTGTCTATATGGACCAGCCGGAGGGTTTCATTCAGAGTGGGAGCAGCGGAAAGGTGTGCAAGTTGCTTAAGTCCATCTATGGACTAAAGCAGGCATCGCGGAGTTGGAACATCTGCTTTGATGAGACGGTCAAAGAATTTGGCTTTATCAAAAATCCAGATGAACCATGCATCTATAGTAGATTTGTAGCGAGAACTGTAGTATTCCTCGTTTTATACGTGGATGACATTCTCTTAATAGGAAATGACATTCCTATGCTACAATCTGTCAAGGGGTTCTTGGCACACAGATTCTCCATGAAAGACCTGGGTGATGCCTCGTACATTCTGGGTATCCGGATCTACCGTGACAGATCCAAGAGGATATTAGGACTTTCACAGTCCAGGTACATCGACACCATACTGAAGAGATTCAGTATGGAAGATTCCAAGCGCGGTAACCTACCGGCTTGTCACGGGATCACCCTCTCTAAAGAGATGTCTCCCAAGACTGATTTGGAGAGGGATCGCATGTCTATTATACCCTACGCTTCTGCGGTAGGCTCTATAATGTATGCGATGTTGTGTACCAGACCGGATGTAGCTTATGCACTGAGTGTGGTAAGTCGGTATCAGTCAAACCCTGGGGAGAAACACTGGATAGCGGTAAAGAACATTCTCAAGTACCTGAGAAGGACTAAGGAGATGTTCTTGGTGTATGGCGGAAAAGACCTCCAGATCGAGGCCTTTGCTGACTCCAGCTTCCAGAGTGACAAGGATGATTCCAAGTCCATGTCGGGTTTTGTCTTTACCCTCAATGGAGGGGCGGTGTGTTGGAAGAGTTCCAAACAGGAAACCGTTGCAGACTCGACGATGGAAGCGGAATACATCGCTGCATCTGATGCCGCAAAAGAAGCTGTCTGGATGAGGAAGTTCTTGAAAGAACTTCAGGTGGTTCCGTCCATTGTTGATCCAATACCTCTGTATTGCGACAACAACGGGGCTATAGCTTTAGCGAAGGAACCCAGGTCCCATCAGAGATCCAGGCACATCTTGAGGCGGTATCACCTGATCAGGGAGATCGTGGATCACCAGGAGATCGAGGTTCGGAGAGTCGCTTCAGAAGACAACACTGCAGATCCATTCACCAAGGCCTTGCCCCAGACTCAGTTCGAGCGGCTGATCGAGATGATAGGTCTTCGATACGCCAGTACATGGCCTTAGTGCAAGTGGGAGATTGTTAGTGTATATGCCCTAGAGGCCATTACTGTATCATACTAGTTTGTATATTACTTAATGGATGCTTGGGATATTCACCTTGTATATACAATCTTGCTCAAAATAGTAGTATGCTACTTGGTTTGTTTCTACTTTAATGTGTACATGTGTTTATTTTGTATATCGCCTATACACATTAGTAGAGCCCTTAGGATCTTTGCTTGATTACCAGCGATGTGATGGCCGTCACACTAGTGGGGCTGGGTAATCTATAAGCACATCCTTATGCAGGTCCCTGGTCGCAGGACTATCGAGACAGGGCATCGATACTCCGGAGTAGACCAGCGCATGCGCTTCTCTTCCCAGTGTGGGAGACGGTCTGTCCCACAGCCGTCAGTACGTCGTACTTGAGATAGTATGCGGGTGCTCGTTAGGTTACGGGTACACTGGACAGGACTCGTCGGGAACTGACTAGTTGGTATTATACCTATCGTCAGTTATCAGTTCCCAGGTGACATGAGTACAGCTTAGTCCGCTGACTTGACACTGTCACTTCGCCTCGAGTGTGTTCCCACTGTACTTTGATCACTACCCTACCACGGCTCAAAGGAGTCGTGCAAACAGGTAGTGGTTGGGTGCAGTCCCGAAGCACTTGGAGGCAGTGACGGTTAGACAGGATTCGTCTCTCCCGGTATTGGGGGTTGACATCGCGCTGTGTCTAGGAGAGCCATTACACGAGTAGTCCCTGGCCAGGGCAAACGAGATATACTGGTAGGTTTCCAGTGTTATCTCAGGGTGTATTGGGCTTCACTCCGGCACGACTTGTACCGCTATTGGGGGACTGACGTTTACCGCCCCCTAGGCCCGCCATGCGATGTATCAGACGAACAGACCGGACTGTACGGAGAATGTCACACTCAGGCTCAGTAGGAGTTCAGATGGGTTTCGCCTCGTCCGTCTTCTTGTCGGCATTACCTGGGGACCGTTACGCACAGCTAGTGCCGCTTGCGGTCTGTGGTTAAACCCACTGCCAGCGTAGTGTCGAGTCTTTAGAGTCCCACACAGAAAGTTTTTCGCCTTTAGGCAAAAGAGTAGAGGTCGCATGGTTTTGCGACAGGGTTCGGTCACATCCGTGCACTTGTGCACGTACAGTGTCCGGACAGTTTACACTAGCGGGCTTTGGTTTAAGCCAGATCCTAGTGTGCCTTATGGGATTGGATTTATCCAGTTTGCATTCGTGTTCCTCGGAACGCGGATGCGGGTGTGTATGCACAGTTGACAGGGAGGCAGAGGCTGCGGATTCTCATTAGGGTTGTTGACAGTTGACCGTTGACTATTTGACTTTATGCTCAACCCTAATGAGAATATGATATGTGATTAACCATTATATTAATTAAGTATTATGGTGATATGGTTGTTGACTTGTTGACTTTTGTTGACTTGTTGACTTTGGTGACTTGTTGACTTTTGTTGACTTGTTGACCGGTTGACTAGGCTTGACTAGTTGACCATCATGATAACCATGGTTATCATTTCATGCCAAAGACTTTTTCTTGCTTGCTCATTTGAGTAAAATGAGTGCATGACATGATAAGGTTATGGTTGCTTCTAACCATCACATAAGACTTTTTTTGATATGATGAGTTATGATCACTTTGGATTATGAGAGGGTGAAAGACAAAAGAGTTGCTCATTCTTTCTTGCTCATTCTCTCTCTTGTTCTTGAGCTCTCCTCTTGCTCTCACCCTCAACCTCTTGCTCCCTCTCTTGATCTATGGTTCTCTTGTCTCATGAGTTGAGAATCAAGAACCATAGATAAAATCCCATTCTAAATCATCTCTACTCATTCTAGTTCACTAGGTTTAGCAAACCAAGTGAACTAGTTTCTTCAAAGAACGAAGAAGGAGCTAAAGGTTGGAGCTTTCAAGTGGATCTATCTTCGGCGTACGGAGACAACGAGAAGGAGCCATCGACCACCATCGGAGCTTGAAGAGAAGGAGTTCAAGTTTAGGTATAACCATCTTCATCCGAGTAGCTAAATATCTTTAGCTTAGTATGCTAGTTTTAGTTTAGGTAAATATCCCGACCCAGCTTAGTCCATGTTGCCTCTTGCGTTAAAATTTTGATTTTATACCGTTTCCGCCTCCCCGTAAGAACCGGGGGTCACAACGTGGACTTACAGTATCATAATCACATGTCGATCATCTAAAATATATGTATCACTATGCACATGGCATCGTCATCCAAGACCCGCTATCATATCAGGACGTATATCAAGTACGAATCCTGCCAATCACCGACATCATAATCTCAGATCAACTCTCATCGACTCATCTCATTCCCAAATATCATCCTCAAATCTGTATGTGATCACGTAGTCCCATACCTATGTGAACACATATCTATATAGAATCCCATAACCACATATGAACCACATATGAACAAGGATGTATGCAAGTATGCATGTGTGTATATGTATGTGTAGTGCACCCACTACCTAGGGTTTCGTAACCTAAATCATCCAAGTCCACCAATTATCCATCCTAAACATCCATAATTTCCCAAACAGCATAATATAAATTGTAGGTGTGTATACGCATCCGTATACATCATCTCGAACTGCTGGGGTGCTATACGCCATCCACCCGACTTCTCCCCGTAGATATAAATCTACTCACCTAGTTATGTGTGCCGGCGCCGATGTCGCCGTTTGCATCTCCAATGCCTCGACGCCACGTGGGGTACCTACAAGGATATCACACGCTAAAACTCATGAAAATCATGTCGGAAACCAAAATGGTGCACACTACGCCGATAGGTAAAAACCTGTGACCTTGTGTGCAAAAACAGCCAATCACCACTGTCGTTGACGTCCAAGCACCACCCGACAGATACGAATCATCGAATATCAAAATCCATACGAAAACGAGTCGTAAATCATACGCCAACTCATGAAATTCAACCCAGATTTTACCCTAACAGGAAACAGTCAAAACTAGACATACCGGGGGTCAATTTTTACATGAAAAAGGGTTGTGCACGCAAAACGAGGCAGTTTTACCCTGCTCTGGCCGCAAATTGCGGCTAGGGGGATTAAATTTGCGGCCGGGACTTTGAGATGGTGGCTAGGGCTTTGGGTAGTGGTTCCAGGGTGCCTGCACAGCTCACTGCCAAGTCAATTTTACTCTAGAAAGTCCCGGGTGAAAGCAGGTCTCAGAAAGGTCACAAAATCGACGAAAATGCTAATTTACACCAAGTCGAACAACTCTGGTAACTAACTAGAGATCTGGGGTTTTCTGGGTTAAACTAGTCTCAAATACACCTAATAGGGTCATACCAATCATCAAAACCAACACTTGGTCAAGCCTCACTCAATTTCTCCTAAACTAGCACTAATCTTCAATATAACAGCAAACTATCAGCTAATAACCCAAAACTTAACAAGATAGCAGTTGGTTGCAAGATTATACCTCAAGAGTGTCCTAGGGTGTAGGAAAAGGGAAGGTTGAAGGAAGGAGGAGGGGTGGTTGCTGCTGAAGTGCTGCTGTGTTGCAGGAGTTGCTGATGCTGATGCTGTTTTTAACAGCAGTTTGCTGAAACTGTTTTCTTTTGGTATTCAACAACAGAATGTTGCTTATGCTGGAATTGTTGTGGCTGTTGTTGTTGTTACTTGGTGATGTGGGAATGGTTGTGGTGGTGTGGTGGTGTTGTTTTGAAGGGTATTGTTTTCAGCTGATGTAGAATTGAGGCTGAAGGGTTGATATTGGCTGAAGTTGTGTGTTGCTGCTGCTGAAGATGGTGATGCTGCTGATGTTTTGATGTCTGCTGGGGTGGCTGAAATTTGTGCTGTAGGTGTAGGGGGCTGATGTGATGAAATTGAGGCTGTAGAGTGTTGATAGGGGTGTATAGGTGTGGGGCTAAGGTGGCTGAAGTTGAAAATTAGGAGCTGCACTTTCTTCACCGGCTGCTGTTGTTTTTCTCTTTTGTTTTCCTTTGTGTGTGGGTGCAGCAGCTGCTACTGCTGGGGCTGGTGTGTTGTGTATAATATGGTGTGGTGAGTAAGAGATGTGAATGAGTGAATGAGTGAGTGAGTGAGAAGGAGAGATATGAGGCAACAAGTTGAAGTGAATGGTGATTGTGACATTACCTAGGAGCCTCCCTTCTCTCTCTCCAAATAAAATCTCAACTATCATGGCGCTCTCTCTCTCTCTCTCTCACACACACACACACACAAGTCAACATAACCCTAATCCAATTGTAAACAAGGTCACACCCTTAGTTAACCCCACTAACCTAACCCATTAGTTCAAGTCACCAAGGTCATCTAAGCATGGTTCACCCTAGGCTTATCATGAGTCCAAAACATGAGACAAGTATGGAAAATGTTATGTGCACAATTTTGCACAAAAAGCCAAAAATCCAATTAGCTATTTTTAATCGCGGTTAACACCAAAATAACATATAATCCATCATAAAAAAACTGTAAAATGGCATATTTCCACAAAACAAGCTATTTTAGAATTTCTATAATTTTCTCCAGAATTTTCACCATTTATCGGTATTTAATTATACCGACTATTAAAATATTCATTAAAAATTAATATTAAATTATGAAAATTCCTAAAAATTAATATTTTATTTTTTTTCGAAATGTTACAGTCTTCCCCCCTTAAAGAAATTCGGTCCCCGAATTTAAATTTAAACCTCCAAATTCCAAAAAACTTTTCAATAAAATGTCCAAATCAACGGGGCTCCGAAATCATCAATCCATAGAACGCATCATAGCGCAATACATGCGCATGCGTAACGAGCAGATAACTCGAAAACAAAACTCCGTCAAGCGTCCCGCAATCATCGGAGTCAAGGTGGAAACACGAATGCCAAATCCAAGGCAAAACCGACATGCTATAAATCGGAACTATACACGTAAACACCAAATCTGCACATGTAAATATCTGAAGGGGATGTATGCCAAATCCTTTAAAGTCGATGTGCAATGCACATAACACTGCACAATGGCGGACGCCTCTATAAGAAAATAATCATACATGTATATCTCTTTTATTTAATATGCACGTCCTGCCGTTTTGAAATTAATTTAGAAGGGTTTTCCTCGTTTTAAACGTTTCGTGTCATATCAGACACGTATGTAAATAATGAGACTATAGCTCGCTTTTAGAAATCCCTTTGAAAACTGTCAATGCATGCAAAATATATCCAGGCACTGTCATCTGACCAGTCCTGCTCAGTACGAAAATCAATCCCAATATCATAAAAATGTACTGCTCCATAAAATCAATCCAAAAGTGCATACGAAAACCCTATGCATCCGGTGCGTATGGAAATCAAAATCCATACATGTGCCAAGCAGGTGCACAAAAACGACATCAAGGTGCAATGGGTGTGCACACAGCATCTGTCCTAGGCAACGTGTGTGCCTGACAGCAAAATCAGGTGCATCTGGCATGCACGAAAAAATCTCGAATTAGTGCATCTGGTGTGCACCAAATCGCATCTCATAACAGGCGCCCAACATGCTCTAAGAATCCAAATCCGGTGCATCCATCATGCACGAAATCATGAAATCCAATATCAAGCGCCAAACACGCGCAAAATCCAATCAGGTGCATAAAGTGCACAAAACGAATATCGAACATCACCATCGAAATCGAAGTCCAGTGCATCCAAGTGCACAAAATACGAAACACTGCACTGCAAGCATATATAAACTATACAGAGTGCAGGAACCAAATCGTGTGCGTGCATACGCACAAAATCAACTCAAATGTCTAAACCCCATAAAATCACAAACATGTGAAACCAAGGCACGAAAACGATCTCAAGTGCAACGACTGTGCGAAAATCGTAAATCCTCAATCATCAAAATCAAATTATGCGAATAAATCGTCAAGATACCGAAATCAAATATGGCGGAGTAGTTCCGCTCAAGCGCATCCTCCAAGAATCTCTGGCCAATTGTCGTGATCACTAGTGGGACGTCTCGTCGATGATCATGAACTTTGGCCCGCTGGTGTGCGTAACATGACCACTCCTGGGTCCAAGTCTCCTCTGTGAATTACCAATCTCTCGATCCATCGGCTCATCGGCCCTGTCAAGTGTGCTAACGGGGACGATTCCGTTCTGCCACTCCTCTGGTCATCTCTCGGTCAATCATCGCGACCACTCGTAAAGCAGCATGTCACTGGCGTCGGCCTCTGGCTCTCTGAATGTACGTGACACATCTGATCCTGGGTGCAAGTATCATTGCTGCAGTGTCCTGAAAGGAATTCTGCTCAAGGTCTCTTCCAAATCTCATCTCTGCCAACTGTACGGAGGCCGGTACTCTTATATAATCCTTTCTCTTTCCCGGTCATCTGGGTCCTCCGCATCGCATCTTCTCGAAAACTGCCCGTATCCCAATGCTTCTGTAAGTATATCAGGTCTCTAGCCTCGACGGAAAGTAATGACAGCTCGTCAGCGCCTCGCACGAACCTCTGGTTCTGCTTGTCTTATCGTCATCCACTGTGACGTCACGCCGTGCTATCTATGCACTGTAACTGCTCTCGGCCACGGTCTATCCGAAGTCTCTCGCACGAACTCGAAATCGCGTACTTGTAGCTCCATCATACTGTAGAAGATGTCTGGCTGAACAGGTCCTCGAAAACACGTCCAACTATCGAAGGAATACTCAATACTGGTCCGTCCTTGATCAATTCACAATGCATCTGGGTGAAGTCGTTTATCAAAGCCTGATCAACTATCCTCGTGTCTGGAGTCTCCCAAGAAATGCATCTCACCATCTAGCATCCGAATTAAGTCGAGCCATCCGATCGAGTCGTCAAAACCTCATAATCCCCCAATAGCTCAACATCTTGGGTACAGTATAATAGCATCGAGTACATACCACAGCATCGGTGGTCCAGCCGTAGAAGGGCAAACCAAGCCTCACTAATGGCGCCGCAGAACTGCCGCAAACCCTAAGGTTCAAAGGCTTTCATACGGTCATTAAGTCGAGTTAGGGTTTCATTCTTCTAGAGGGACCATAGAATTGCCTGCATGTCTTTCCAAATACTTTAAACTTGGAATAATAGGTTTCTGACATTCGATCGTCTCTGTCGACTCTCAACGTCTCCACATGAAGTCGTCTCAGCTGGAATCAATCTATCTGATGACCTCGCATCGAAGTAGCGAACAATCTACATGTCCTAGTCATTCATCCTCGGTGACTAGTGATCTTCTATAATCTCTTAGTACCACTTGTACTGTAATAGCTCCAACATCTGGGGCGATATCTCGTCGTTCGCAGCAAACTGGCTCGCTCGTCTGCACGCTGAATCGTGCCTCAGTCATCAGGAGTGAGCAATACACCAACGGTCATCAAAATTTGGCTGGCCTCTGTCAGTGGCTCAATCCTCTGGTGCTAGTCTGCACGTCCGAGTAATCTCATACAGCGATCCATCCACGCTCGTGGTGCAAACACAACCAAAAGATACATCTCTGCAATCGTGTCGCCGGAATCATGCCCTGGTCAGTCCTCGTTCGTAACGAGCTCGTGCTGACCGCAACTCTAGCCGTAGCTCTCCCTGCCCGTAATCATGGCAGCAAAACCAAAACTGGTACCGATGAGGCTAGATCAGGAATGAATATGATACTGAACAAGGAAATGTACATCCTAAGGCTTCTTAAGTGGAGTGGCGTATCGTTAATATGCCGCGGACATACCACGGTACGTCACTCTACTTTAGTCACCTATTCCATCAACCAAGGGTCATCCTACGCTCCGAAGGTAAAACCTAATGCTCTGATACCAATTTTGTCACGACCCGAAAGTACGGAACATGACCGGCACTTAGACTACGAACGTCTCGAGGCGTACGTACCCTAAGTAAGCCGAACCCAGAAATCCAAACCAAGAAAAAGAGTAGAGAGTAGGAAGAACCATATCAAAACAACCTGTATGCAACATAATATACAACGCCTAAAGGCGAGGATCACAGCAGAATGAAACTCAACAACAAGCAACCCAGAGAAAATAAAACGCACGACTCTAAGGTCGAAAGAATAAACATCACTGGTCTCTATCTCAAATAAGTACATATTTGGTTGATTGAACTTCTAGATACAACTGAATATAATATACAATGTATAATGATGGGTACGATACAAATAACCCACCTACTAGCAAATCACCTGAAAGAAGCTGTGCCCGCAAAGCCGTAATGAAACCCGTACGGAAACACCTGCAAGAAACTGGGGCACAACGGGGGTGAGTTGCCAACTCGTAAGTAGAAAAAGATCTACGAACAGAAAATCGCAGGTATGACGCAATCCTAGGTCATACGATCAATATATATAATCCTCAAATATATAACCAGCAATCTCTAACCATGGCTAGTGTAAATATCTAACCCAAGTGTAAACCCATGTGTCTGTGCCAGTGCATCAGGTGGCAATATATATCATATGAATGATGTATGAATGCATGAAACAGAATGCATGTACTGAAGAAAACTGCTTTCATAAATTTGTGAGATTTCTGTATTTTTAAAATGAGGCATCATCATGAAATCAACATAAAATAGTGCATAGCATCGGCACAAAACATAAATCTCAATATCTCGATATCTCTGTATCACAATCTCTGTACCTCAATATCTCAAATCTCAATGTCTCAATCATAATATACAGGGCACCGTCAATCCAGATCGGCCCCTACCATCCATCTCATGACTACGACGGTATTGTTGGAGATAGTGCCCTCAGAGTCAATTATTGGATCACAGGCACGTGATTGCAATGATTGAGGGAGGACCTATCCCGGGTAGAACAGTCTTACTCGAGATGATAGTATGCTATCTGGTTTACCTTTATCATCGTGTACTGCTTTAGGTGACCTGACAGGTCGCTATTGCACGTTGATAGAGCCCCTAGGATTCTTTCTTGACTGCCAGCAGTATGAGGGCGATCATATAAGTGAGAGCTGGAGTCTATAAGCATATCCTTAAATGGTCCCTAGTCGTGGGAGTTTCGAGACAGGGCATCGATTCTCCAGAGTAGACTAGTGTATACAGTCGAGACCCCGACGAGGGGCGGTGGCCGGTCTCACAAGCCACTGGTGTCAGTTGGATCACCTAAGATGTATACAGGTGCTCATTGGGTTATGAGTACACCGGACAGGACTCGCAGGGAACATGCTAGTTGGTCTTATACCTGACGTCAGATAGCAGTTCCCAGGTGACATATGTACAGGTTAGTTCATCGACCTGGGGATCGTCATTTGTCTCGTGTGAGTTCCCACTGTGCTTTGATTACTACCCTACCACGGCTCAAAGGAGTCGTGCAAACAGGTTTTAGTTGGGTACAGTCCCGAGCCACATGGAGGCAGTGAGCGGATCTTCGGGAGTTCGTCTCTCCCGGTATTGGGGGTGAGGTCGCGCTGTGTCTAGGAGAGCCATTACACGAAGTCCTTGGCCAAGGCAGGAGATTTACTGGTAGGTATTCCAGTAGTATCTCAGGGTGTTCTGGGCTACACTCCGACACGACTTATACCGCTTTTGGGGGTCTGACTTTTACCCACCCCCTAGGCCCGACATGCGATGCTCATATACGAACGGACCGGACTGTACGGATATTGTCACTGACAGGCTTTGTAGGGTGTCAGGATGAGTTCGCTCATCGACGTCCCTTTTAGTCAATAGCTGGTGGCCCGTCACGTATTGGCTTATACCTCTGACGTGCTAGTGGTTAAATCCACAGCCATAGTGTTGACGAGTCTTTAGAGTCCACCACACTTTCAGTTACTCAGCTTTCGGGCGAAACGCTGTAGAGGCCGTATGGAGATATGGCAGGGTCCGATCAGATACGTGCGGTATTGCACGGATCAGGATCGGACGGTTTGTACTAGAGGCCGTATAGATATATGGCAGGGTTCGATCAGATACGTGCGGTATTGCACGGATCAGGATCGGACGGATATTACTAGCCGGCTTTGGTTTAAGCCGGATCCTAGTATAGTACAGTGTAGATTTTGTCTCTTTGCATTTGTATCCGGACGGAATACAGATGCGGGTGTGTATGCACAGTATCGGGGTTTTCTTGTAATTTATTACGGGACCAGTTTTCTGGAGTTGCCAGTTTGCATTCCGTTCCGGCCGGTTTTCCTTTGTTCTTTCCCGGCCGGACTTTTCCGATGGAGGGGGTTATTTGCAAGTTTGCAAATAACTTTTGTGGAGGGGTTTTCTTGCATATGGATTAATTATGATACCATTCTTTTCTTTCTTCCATCACTTGCATTAATTGTGATTAATGAGAGGGTATGGGTTTAAAGTGAGAAGTATGGTTGATGTTTGTTTGTGGTTACCCCTCCATCTTTTCCTACACTCACCTCCCTTCATGATTTGTGTTTTCTCTCCACCATTCTTAAAAGGGGGCCGGCCACATTTTGTGAAGGGGTTGGAGAATGGTTCATTTTTAGTATGAGGAAATTTCATGATCTCATTTTTGCCTTGTACACAAAACCTCCTCACCTCTCTAAAGTTCTTCTTGATTCCTCCATCAAAGGCAACTCCAATACCCCAAAGAGACATAGACTCTACACATCCTACAGCAAGTCTTGGGCATGTCGACTTGCCAGCTTCATGCCCGAGTTGCCTCGGTATTGAAGTGGGAGCCCGTAAAAGATGCAGGCGATGTGGTGCCCTTCCGGCGAGGAGACGACGACCGGAGTTTCCGCGAGAGATCGGGACGATGACGAGAAGATCGGAGGACTCGGATCACTCGGTATATCTCTTCCCTATCTTGTTAGTTAGCTAGGACAAGTTTAATGGCCCGATCCGGGGTTTAGTGAGCGGTGGTGCCGGTTTGCAAAGTTCGCAAAATTAAAGTTTATCACCGTTTCCGCATTTGGCCGTCGGATTGACGACCGGGGCGCCGCCGTGCACTTACAGTGGTATCAGAGCCTCGCCATTAACTTAGTCTAGCTTGGTTTAATGTGTTTTTCAGTTCCGATCGATCAAAATGTTCCAAAACCCGTATTGCCTTCACATCAGTTTCTGTTGAAATTTTTTGGTCTCTAAAAATTTTTCAGGGTGTATAAAAGTACTGTGCTAGATGTTCTAAGACTACTGGGAAAATTCGAGATATTGATCTATCAGGTAGACCGTGGAACCGCGGCCAAAACCCACTTGGGGCCGCGGTTCCGCCGCAGAAAAAGAGGATCAATGTTTCATATTTTTCCAGTGGGCTTCTGGGTCTATTTTAGGGGTTTTGGAATATTAATATTGGGCCCAGATTTTCTGTGAGTGCTACAGTATTGCTTGGGGGCCCACTTGTTAATTTTTGATCGATCGGATATTTTAAACACATTATTTCACAGTATTTACATTATATCTGCGACCGTGAATGTCACTCGATCGGTAAATCCGGTCTAACTGCTATAGCCCAGTTAGACGGATTTGCGAACGTGACTTTCACGTTGATGTTCTTTGTATTTGCTGTGATGTTGCGGATCGGTCGTGGGGGATAGCCTGGATGCAATGCTAGTACAGTGTTGTTGTATTATGTACATTTGTTGTTGCGGGGCGAGCGTCCGACATGTGGACTGCCGTCACTGCCTGTTTGTATTATTCTTTTGGGGCACGACCTGGTTGCGGTCGATGTACCCGTTGTATGTATATTTTACTTTCTGTACTAGGGTTGCCCCGCGGTGGGGTGCACGGATAGCCGGGTTCTGGAGGGCAACAAGCCCGCATCTCAGGGCATTGAGACGGAGGGGGCTTCAGTCTGGAATTGGCGGGCTATTCGCCGCACTCGTAGGGGGTACAGGTTGACCCAGGAGGGGTGCCCAAGTTGCCGGATTCCGTGAAGTGCTGGGTGGTCCATTCACGGTGCTGAAGGGGGCTGCATCGCTTCAGGTTTTGGCGGGTGACTTGTCGCGCCCGTAGGGGTCTAGGTTTTTCATTGCACAGGCTATCCACACGACCAGGGGAACGTCGGGTTTTCAGTAGTGGCTCTGTGAAACCCGGGGATCCCAAATATCTGTATTGTTCTGTGATGCTGTACATTTCTGTGATGTTGCATTTTATTCACGCCTTGAGCGAAATACTATATATTGGTATATATATTATTAGATATTGTATATGTTTTTCATCCGCGTTAGTCCAGTCCCCGCTCTGCCGTTAGTTAGCTAACCTAACGGGTGATGACGGGACCCAGTGGCGAATGCGGATGGCATATACGTACGTCAGTATATTTTCGTTCTTTGTGGTGTGATCAATTGATGGGACTGCATTGATTCGGATCAATGCAAGATAAACAAACCTAATCTGATGTTGTTGGAACACTTTTCAAAAAGCTGTTATTGCAAGGACGTTCACTTTTGTTTTGCATCGTGGTATTCATTTGGAATATCCTGCTCCTCAGTCGACGAGGCAAGGGCCGAGATCCCTTCACCGGGAGTGACCCCTTGGACATAAGTTTGCGTCAGGGCACTAACTTCACTATAGCCGATTACTTTTGCTTTGCATCGCGGTATTCATTTGGAATATCCTGCACCCCATTCTACGGGGAAAGAGCCGAGATCCCTTCACCGGGAGTGACCTCTTTAGTAAAGGTTTTCGTCACTATATTTTCTAAAAAGCTATCCGTTCCTTCAACGATATCAAGTTCATTACGTTAAAGGTTTTCGCCAGAAACCATTCGTAGCCCTCCGTCGTTTCATATGGGTAGTCAATAGTATTCAAGCTGTGTTTGTTGGCCAAAGTCAAGGCACGGTGTTTGGTAGCTATTGGTTATTCATATGCAGCATAGATAGATGCGTTGGTTTAGAACAGTCGTACTACCTTGTTGGCCAAAGTCAAGGGTAGGTACGGGTGGATTCAAATCAACCTGGAGAATGACGGGTAGAACTTGACATGTGACTTATGATTTGTTGGCCAAAGTCAAGGTCATAAGAGCATGGGGTAAAAATTCACATCGGGAGTTTCAAAAGAACTGAAACTTTCCAGACATGCGCATACCTTCTGGAGTGTGATACCGTGAGCGGATTCCGTCACGTTATCATGCAATGATAGTTGGATCCCGATTCCCACTGATGAGTTGGTTTACTCCTCGGGTGATCCCGACTAATTCTTCTTTCAGGTTTGGAGGAGAATTTGACGGTACAGTGGGAGGTTCCAGATTAGATAAATTGGTAACCATTCTGATCTAGGTTAGAGTGCACGCTGAGTGTTTCTTTTCTCTCTCTCTTTGGCAGCGACCATTGACCCGATCCTAAGATTATGACTCAGAGACCAAGTTTACCGAACCTTCTTTACACTGGCTTTTGGGTTGTCAGAGTTGCAGACCTCATTGCCACTCCTACTTTTACCCTTTTCTCCAGGACACCCCGTATTACTACGAACGTCCACTTCCATTGGACAAAACCATCGTATGGTTAGATACGAACTCGAAGGAATTCGAGGATGGTTTCCGGTTCTGGAGAAAACGGATAGGATTATTCAGTTGTCTTTTCCCTTTTACCTTCTCTCAAGTTGCGAGTACTCCTTAGTTTAGGAGGTAGTACACCTATTACGCAAATTGGATAGTCTTCTTCCAAACCTTTGGCTGGTGCCGACCGGTAGGGAATGAAGAAAACCAATTAGCATAACGATGGTGTGCAGAAGGTATTAAGATTAAGACAAAGCAAGGGATTAGTAAGAGGGCAAAGTAAAATGCGACTACTATTCACAACCAAACCAAGTATTTCTTCGCCAATCCTAAATCACCTTTGTATTTCTCCAGGACACTCCGTATCACTACGAAGATCCACAGTTTATTGGATACTCCATCGTATGGTTATATACGAACTCGAAAGGAACTTGTTCCAGTTCGGGGATGGATTCTGGTCCAGGAGAAATAGGAATAAGGTTTATTCGGTTGTCATTTATCTTCACCTTCTCTCGCATTGCGAGTGCTCCTAGGACTAGGACAGTACACCCATTATGCTTATTGGATAGTCTTCTTCCAAACCATAGGCTGGTGCCGAACGGTAGGGAAGGAAGAAAACCAATTGGCCTAAAGGGGTGTGCAGAAGGTAATGACTAAAGACATATAAAGGGATTTGGAGAGGTGGCAAAGAATTATACGGTTATAGTTATGAATCTGGATAATGGTAGAGGCATTACTAGGAATACCAGGATACCCCATCGAAACATTTCAATGTTTCAGTTCAACTGTGTACTGTTAAAAGAAAAACTGATTTCCCGATTGGATACTTACTCCAGGGTATGGATTTACCAGGTATGATTCTCACATCTGTATGGTTTTACAGATGATGAGTGGGAGTAAGTTATTGGGAATTGGGTGATCATCCTCATTATATCGGGATTCGTTGTAATCGGTGATATTTAAGGAGATCACCTGGGATGTTTGCCGGTCGGCAAATATTTGGTTTTGAATATCCGCTGTTGTGCACCAATTTCAAATTGATATATCTGTACGTCTATTTTCATAGAGTGAGATATACCTTTTGATATTATGTCGATGACATTTACCTATATCAGTGGATGGTTAGGTAAGGAGCATTAAACAGCGGTGTAATTCTTCTTAACCATAAGTACAGTTTTCAACCTACGACATACAGTGAAAGAGTTGTTAGACTCAGCGGACTTATACACAGTATTGTATGTTGTCCAGTGTCCATTAGGACAGAGGGGTTGATCCTCATATTATATTCTGTTTACTTTTAACTTCTCTAGTTCTTAGACATGTGTTTCGTAGAAACACAGGGTCTAAGTTTTGAGGAGTTATAGGTATTTGAATAGAGTAGAGAACCAGGTGTAGCAAGTATCGGGATTCTTCAAAGTGATCGAAGATGTAGATACTTGTGTATGGTATTCAGTTGATAGTAATGATAAAGAGAAATTGCTTCTCTTTCAGGTTACTCATAATTGGAAGCATTCCTAAGTTGAGTAACGCTGATCGGCCTCTCTCCATTTAGTTGACATGCACTGGAGATAGCTGCATGATTTGAATCTGGTTCAATTAAATCAGTGCCTCTGGTTCTATATTGGATATAGTACAGTTCATATCTTAACATTGTTAAGGTACGGGGAGTTGTCCGGCTTATGATTAAAACCAGACTCTGGATAACTCAAGGCACGTTTCTGTAATGGCTGTTTGTGGGTTGACCCAGGCTATAACGAGGGTTAATTTTCTACCATCTGGCAGATCAATAGAAATATTGTTCTAGACTCGCCACAGTTTTATTAAAAATGTTTTTTTTTTCAAAAACAGTAGTGGGAGTATGGTAGAACTGGAAGTGATTCCAGAACCGCAAACGATTACTGAAGATTTGATAAGGAACCTAAAGATTCAATCTGTTTTGACATTCCATTGGCCACTCCGCAGATAAGGTGGGTAACTTCAGGCACCCGAGAGGTGCTCCGGTAGCCTCAAGGACGGTGACAGGAAAGTTCTTGTTTACCCACACTTGCCATTGCTGTTGTTCCAGGCTGCGAGACCCGGTGGGAGGATGAGTATAGCGTCGTTCTAAACTAGCTTTAGAAGTGCACGTCTATATGACTCTGCCAGAGGGTTGTCGTAGTCAGTGGGAGCAGCGGAAGCATTGGTGGACATCAGGCTTATGTCTATTTATAGACTAAAGCAGATATAGCGGAGTTAGATCATCTGTTTCTGATGTGACAGTCATAGGTTTGACGTCATCAGAATAGGGGATGGATCTGTTGAGAAGGTAGTAGGAAGTGATATTCCTATACTACGATCGGTTATACTTTGGTCGTCACACGGTGGTTTCTCCACATGGGACTTGGACATTATATCAAACATACTGGTTACTAGATCTATAGTTTTATATCTAGATTTGGGTGGTTTCCCAATCAGGGTACTAAGACAGCATTCTAAGAGTATTTAGAATGGACGACTCCTGGCACGGTAGTGTACCTGCAGGTGATGGAGTCACCCTCTCTAAAGATGCCTTATAGACTAAAGTAGAGAGGGATGTGCATGATTGGCAGATCATTTGCTTAGGCAATTGAGTCAATCATGAGATGTCAAGTACCACACCAGATGTTGTTCTTGCACTAGATGCAATAAGTTGACATTGATCCAATCCTGGAGAAACAGTCGGAAGCAGTTTTAGAACATAAGTGGATGTTCTAGGGATATGATAACGACAGCCTCATTTAGGAGACAGTTATCATTCCAGGCTTCCAAGGTGACATGGACGACAAGGAGGTTGTCAGAGTTATAGTTTTCCTTCTGACGAGGGGCAGTATTCTGGACAGGTGATCCAAGGCAATACTGAGGGTGGCATGGCGCAGGATACTGATTAAGTTCAGTTGACGATACAGTCTAAGAAGTTTGGATTTGGAGTTCATTTATGAGCTCGGTCCCATCAGACATCCAGACACTCTAAGACAGGTATTGCTCATTTCGGGAGATGGCTTTCTCCGCGAACTTGAGATATAGAGAGACATAGAAAGAAACACCAGAGCGGATCCACTCACTGAGGCTATTCCTCGAACGCAATAATTTCGCAAACGAGCTTTGTGAGACTGACTAGTAGAAGAGTTGGGTGTTCGGTATCACACGGGCTGTGAGTATGCGACATCGCAATAATTAGCCTTGAGTGCAAGTGGGAGATTGTTGGAGATAGTGCCCTCAGAGTCAATTATTGGATCACAGGCACGTGATTGCAATGATTGAGGGAGGACCTATCCCGGGTAGAACAGTCTTACTCGAGATGATAGTATGCTATCTGGTTTACCTTTATCATCGTGTACTGCTTTAGGTGACCTGACAGGTCGCTATTGCATGTTGATAGAGCCCCTAGGATTCTTGCTTGACTGCCAGCAGTATGAGGGCGATCATATAAGTGAGAGCTGGAGTCTATAAGCACATCCTTAAATGGTCCCTAGTCGTGGGAGTTTCGAGACAGGGCATCGATTCTCCAGAGTAGACTAGTGTATACAGTCGAGACCCCGACGAGGGGCGGTGGCCGGTCTCACAAGCCACTGGTGTCAGTTGGATCACCTAAGATGTATACAGGTGCTCATTGGGTTATGAGTACACCGGACAGGACTCGCAGGGAACATGCTAGTTGGTCTTATACCTGACGTCAGATAGCAGTTCCCAGGTGACATGTGTACAGGTTAGTTCATCGACCTGGGGATCGTCATTTGTCTCGTGTGAGTTCCCACTGTGCTTTGATTACTACCCTACCACGGCTCAAAGGAGTCGTGCAAACAGGTTTTAGTTGGGTACAGTCCCGAGCCACATGGAGGCAGTGAGCGGATCTTCGGGAGTTCGTCTCTCCCGGTATTGGGGGTGAGGTCGCGCTGTGTCTAGGAGAGCCATTACACGAAGTCCTTGGCCAAGGCAGGAGATTTACTGGTAGGTATTCCAGTAGTATCTCAGGGTGTTCTGGGCTACACTCCGACACGACTTGTACCGCTTTTGGGGGTCTGACTTTTACCCACCCCCTAGGCCCGACATGCGATGCTCATAGACGAACGGACCGGACTGTACGGATATTGTCACTGACAGGCTCTGTAGGGTGTCAGGATGAGTTCGCTCATCGACGTCCCTTTTAGTCAATAGCTGGTGGCCCATCACATATTGGCTTATACCTCTGACGTGCTAGTGGTTAAATCCACAGCCATAGTGTTGACGAGTCTTTAGAGTCCACCACACTTTCAGTTACTCAGCTTTCGGGCGAAACGCTGTAGAGGCCGTATGGAGATATGGCAGGGTCCGATCAGATACGTGCGGTATTGCACGGATCAGGATTGGACGGTTTGTACTAGAGGCCGTATAGATATATGGCAGGGTTCGATCAGATACGTGCGGTATTGCACGGATCAGGATCGGACGGATATTACTAGCCGGCTTTGGTTTAAGCCGGATCCTAGTATAGTACAGTGTAGATTTTGTCTCTTTGCATTTGTATCCGGACGGAATACAAATGCGGGTGTGTATGCACAGTATCGGGTTTTCCTGTAATTTATTACGGGACCAGTTTTCTGGAGTTGCCAGTTTGCATTCCGTTCCGGCCGGTTTTCCTTTGTTCTTTCCCGGCCGGACTTTTCCGATGGAGGGGGTTATTTGCAAGTTTGCAAATAACTTTTGTGGAGGGGTTTTCTTGCATATGGATTAATTATGATACCATTCTTTTCTTTCTTCCATCACTTGCAATAATTGTGATTAATGAGAGGGTATGGGTTTAAAGTGAGAAGTATGGTTGATGTTTGTTTGTGGTTACCCCTCCATCTTTTCTTACACTCACCTCCCTTCATGATTTGTGTTTTCTCTCCACCATTCTTAAAAGGGGGCCGGCCACATTTTGTGAAGGGGTTGGAGAATGGTTCATTTTTAGTATGAGGAAATTTCATGATCTCATTTTTGCCTTGTACACAAAACCTCCTCACCTCTCCAAAGTTCTTCTTGATTCCTCCATCAAAGGCAACTCCAATACCCCAAAGAGACATAGACTCTACACATCCTACAGCAAGTCTTGGGCATGTCGACTTGCCAGCTTCATGCCCGAGTTGCCTCGGTATTGAGGTGGGAGCCCGTAAAAGATGCAGGCGATGTGGTGCCCTTCCGGCGAGGAGGCGACGACCGGAGTTTCCACGAGAGATCGGGACGATGACGAGAAGACCGGAGGACTCGGATCACTCGGTATATCTCTTCCCTATCTTGTTAGTTAGCTAGGACAAGTTTAATGGCCCGATCCGGGGTTTAGTGCGCGGTGGTGCCGGTTTGCAAAGTTCGCAAAATTAAAGTTTATCACCGTTTCCGCATTTGGCCGTCGGATTGACGACCGGGGCGCCGCCGTGCACTTACAGGTATCCTCCGGATATCCGACGTGTCGAGTAATATCTCCGGTCGGTCGTGCTCCCCTGCCAGGCTCAACGCCATCTCCTGCGATCTTCTTGCCCCGGGGTACCGCACCGGGCCCACCATGTACCCGAAACGGTCCATCCGCCTCCTCGAATCGGGTCTCGAAATCCATCAGCAAACTCATGGTGGACGACTCATACATCATGGAAAAACCGCATTTTTATTTAAAAAGAGAAAGCAGTTTATATATATGTTTTGCGGTTTTCCTCCAAATCCAGAAAATCTCATGGAAACCCGAATCCAAATCATCAATAGCATGTGAAATCATGAATGTAAGCATGAGAATCCATGAATGCAGGCAGCATATAATGAATAACGGTATGCATGAAGTGACAAGTGATAGCTACAATGTCAAGCTAACATATAAAGCAAGCATACTAATATCATGTCACTACTAGCTAGCAAGCTAAATCAAGCAATAATATTTTCTAAGTGTTCGTGACATGGCAATTACCGATGAAGATGTGTGTGAGCCGGCAAATAAGTGTACGTGGTACATACGCATCATCGGTAATGGTGCTGGTGTCCTAACAACAGGATATCAATAATGAAATATGAATCATAACAGTATGCGATGTAGAGCAACAATGAGAAAGTGCGGGAGCTGAATACTAACAAAATGATGGCTGAACTGCATCTAATGTCATAAGAATCCTATAGCTACACCAACTATAAGACTGAGCTAAAAGGTTAACTGCAGGTAGGGTAAACCGCCTAACCCCTGAGTCGATATATGTATATGTATATATAGTCGGTGATCCGCCTCAATAATATCACATCCGATAACATATCTCTATAATCAGTTATTCCCAAATCAAGAGTGCGGATCAAACATCAATTTATAGCTCGTACGTAAATCCGTTGTACGGCATCCCCAAATCTGGGTACGGGTCAATATCACGTTCGTCATATCATTCATCTGGTATTCTCTTATCAAATATCATTATCTGGGTACTGACCTATGTCTAGTACAATGCTAACATCATCACTATAATCAAGATCTGATCACTGATCGACAGTCTCGTATAATTCAATATCATCATCATATACCGTCAATATAATCATAATCCAGCTTCTGATTCACAGCCTCTAGCAAAAACGATATCATCAGCCCAAATCATCTCAAGGAGTATACATCGCCTAAGGCGGCCAATCACAAATATCCTGTCATATCATATCATATCACATCCTGTATCATAATCACATATCGATCATCTAAAATAAATATATCATTATGCACATGGCATCGTCATCCAAGACCCGCTATCATATCAGGACGTATATCAAGTACGAATCCTGCCAATCACCGACATCATAATCTCATATCAACTCTCATCGACTCATCTCATTCCCAAGTATCATCCTCAAATCTGTATGTGATCACGTAGTCCCATACCTATGTGAACACATATCTATATAGAATCCCATAACCACATATGAACCACATATGAACAAGGATGTATGCAAGTATGCATGTGTGTATATGTATGTGTAGTGCACCCACTACCTAGGGTTTCGTAACCTAAATCATCCAAGTCCACCAAGTATCCATCCTAAACATCCATAATTTCCCAAACAGCATAATATAAATTGTAGGTGTGTATACGCATCCGTATACATCACCTCGGACTGCTGGGGTGCTATACGCCATCCACCCGACTTCTCCCCGTAGATATAAATCTACTCACCTAGTTATGTGTGCCGGTGCCGATGTCGCCGTTTGCATCTCCAATGCCTCGACGCCACGTGGGGTACCTACAAGGATATCACACGCTAAAACTCATGAAAATCATGTCGGAAACCAAAATGGTGCACACTACGCCCATAGGTAAAAACCTGTGACCTTGTGTGCAAAAACAGCCAATCACCACTGTCATTGACGTCCAAGCACCACCCGACAGATACGAATCATCGAATATCAAAATCCATACGAAAACGAGTCGTAAATCATACGCCAACTCTTGAAATTCAACCCAGATTTTACCCTAACAGGAAACAGCCAAAACTAGACATACCGGGGGTCAATTTTTACATGAAAAAGGGCTGTGCATGCAAAACGAGGTAGTTTTACCCTGCTCTGGCCGCAAATTGCGGCCAGGGGGATTAAATTTGCGGCCGGGACTTTGAGATGGTGGCTAGGGTTTTGGGTAGTGGTTCCAGGGTGCCTGCACAGCTCACTGCCAATTCAATTTTACTCTAGAAGGTCCCGAGTGAAAGCAGGTCTCAGAAAGGTCACAAAATCGACGAAAACGCTAATTTACACCAAGTCGAACAACTGTGGTAACTAACTAGAGATCTGGGGTTTTCTGGGTTAAACTAGTCTCAAATACACCTAATAGGGTCATACCAATCATCAAAACCAACACTTGGTCAAGCCTCACTCAATTTCTCCTAAACTAGCACTAATCTTCAATATAACAGCAAACTATCAGCTAATAACCCAAAACTTAACAAGATAGCAGTTGGTTGCAAGATTATACCTCAAGAGTGTCCTAGGGTGTAGGAGAAGGGAAGGTTGAAGGAAGGAGGAGGGGTGGTTGCTGCTGAAGTGCTGCTGTGTTGCAGGAGTTGCTGATGCTGATGCTGTTTTCAACAGCAGTTTGCTGAAACTGTTTTCTTTTGGTATTCAACAACAGAATGTTGCTTATGCTGGAATTGTTGTGGCTGTTGTTGTTGTTACTTGGTGATGTGGGAATGGTTGTGGTGGTGTGGTGGTGTTGTGTTGAAGGGTATTGTTTTCAGCTGATGTAGAATTGAGGCTGAAGGGTTGATATCGGCTGAAGTTGTGTGCTGCTGCTGCTGAAGATGGTGATGCTGCTGATGTTTTGATGTCTGCTGGGGTGGCTGAAATTTGTGCTGTAGGTGTAGGGGGCTGATGTGATGAAATTGAGGCTGTAGAGTGTTGATAGGGGTGTATAGGTGTGGGGCTAAGGTGGCTGAAGTTGAAAATTGGGAGCTGCACTTTCTTCACCGGCTGCTGTTGTTTTTCTCTTTTGTTTTCCTTTGTGTGTGGGTGCAGCAGCTGCTACTGCTGGGTCTGGTGTGTTGTGTATAATATGGTGGGGTGAGTAAGAGATGTGAATGAGTGAATGAGTGAGTGAGTGAGAAGGAGAGATATGAGGCAACAAGTTGAAGTGAATGGTGATTGTGACATTACCTAGGAGCCTCCCTTCTCTCTCTCCAAATAAAATCTCAACCATCATGGCTCTCTCTCTCTCTCTCTCACACACACACACACAAGTCAACATAACCCTAATCCAATTGTAAACAAGGTCACACCTTAGTTAACCCCACTAACCTAACCCATTGGTTCAAGTCACCAAGGTCATCTATGCACGGTTCACCCTAGGCTTATCATGAGTCCAAAACATGAGACAAGTATGGAAAATGTTATGTGCACAATTTTGCACAAAAAGCCAAAAATCCAATTAGCGATTTCTAATCGCGGTTAACACCAAAATAACATATAATCCATCATAAAAAAACTGTAAAATGGCATATTTCCACAAAAAAAAGCTATTTTAGAATTTCTATAATTTTCTCCAGAATTTTCACCATTTATCGGTATTTAATTATACCGACTATTAAAATATTCATTAAAAATTAATATTAAATTATGAAAATTCCCAAAAATTAATATTTTATTTTTTTCTTGAAATATTACAGTTTAGCTGACCGCTTACGGCTTGGGGGTGCTTGATGTGATCATCACCCACTGCCGGCGTATTGACGAGTTTTAGAGTCCCACAATGGAGTTGCCTAGTCCAGGCGAAACGATGTGGTGTGCATATAAGATATGCGCGTGGACCCGGTTAAAATGCGTGTATGAGATACCGTATATTAATCGGGCGGTTTTCTTTTGGTCGGGTCGTATGTGATATGACCGGGTTGCTAAATCAAGTGTTGGTTTATCATTGACCATTAGTTTCTCACTTGAAATCCTTTCTTGTCTTTTATTATATGCATGCATGTATGCATTCATTCTTATTCATGCACATATGGATGTGCATGCACACATACATGCATACATCATTCTATTATGGTTGTTGATATAGTGGATGGTGGCAATATAAGACTCACACCCTTTATAAAATATATGGATATTATTTTTGGAAAAGGAAAATGAAAATGGAAATTGTTTCATGGTTTAATATTTTATTCTTGCACTAACCCCTTGGATTAACCATGATTCATTTTCCATGGTCATTTTTGTTCCAAACTAAAATATCTAGATATTTTATAACCATAGTTGAGAATGAGAGTGTGAAAATATATATTTATATATTCATTTTCTCATTTTATTCATAAGCTTATCATTATCTTGAGTTTTATAAGCCATCATCTTCTTCCTCCTTTCTCTCTTGCTCTCTAGTTTCCTCAAGTGAGTAAAATAGTCACCAAGTTAGGATTTTGAAGTGAGAAAACAAACCACATCATCATTCTACACTAGTCTTGCCCATTAGTGTAGAGTGTTAGCTTCCATTTCTTCTCTTGATCTTGTGAAGCTTCAAGCTTGGACAAAGAGGACTCCGGGTGGATCGTCGTGGACCTAGAGGATCTCAAGCAGACATTTTTCCAAGCCTCAAGTAGCCAAGGAGTCTAGCGTAGGGAGCTACAAAGGTTGTACTCTCAAAACCCTAGCTTTTTCTACTTGTGTTTGTGTTAAAGTTATGTTGCCCTAAATTTTCTTGCATGATCCTTTAGAATGTTTCTTTAGCACCATAAAAATTTAAATATGGCATGTGTGTTGCCTCCAAACCCTAGTAGTGGTGCTGTAGGAAACTCTTCATGGTATCAGAGCCAAGCTAGAGCCTTAGGCGGCGTTTAGGCGTAGTTAAAACTCCGATCGAACCCCGTAATACGCATTTTCAAGCCTTCTCTAGACAATTTTTTAAAACTGTGTTTTTTCACAATTAAAAATACTTAAAAAATTCAGCAAGAAAATCTAAGCATTTCTGTAAAAAACGATACCATATTCCGTACAAACCGCCACGGAACCGCGGCCATACCCAGCTTGGGTCGTGGATCCGCGGCCGTACTGAAGCAATATTTTATCATTTTTGTACAGTATTGTCCAGAACTGCTTGTATATATTTTTGGGTATTTTTAATCTGACTCAAGTGTTGAGTGTTCTAGGGATTATTTTGGATTCGTTGATTCGATCGGAATATTTAATTTCATGCTGTTTTCGGGTTATTTAGAAAGTATTAAAAAGTTCGAACGGATATCATTAACTCACTTTTTCCCGGTACGAAAAACTTTCAAGTGTTGAAATTTTTCTCGAGTTTAAATCTTTCGGAAATACGTGCAAGTAGCGTGGTGGAACCTCTAGAAGAACACAAACCTTAACTCGATTATGTGACCGTCTGAACTGCCTCTAAACCTTATGGTTTGGGGCAGTACGGCGTGCCACATGTGAGGCATTGGCTTGACCCTTCTACGGCTGGACCGCTGCTACTGTGACATGTTCCGGGATTTTTGAACTTCGCTCAAGTGTTGAGCTATTAAGGAAATCTTGGGTATTTGATTATTCGATCGGAAAGTTTAATACTGTCTATTTATCTGGAATGTGATACAATATGTGGAATTCATATAGTTAGGCATGAAATGCGAAGTATGTGATATTTCGGATTTGCGATGTCTAAAGTGATTGTGGATTCCAAATGTTGTAGTTTTACACTTTCTTTTCTGTGACCGTAAGTGTAGTATGTCGCATATCGCCGGTTTCATTGCTATACATCAACGACAATCGAGGTACGCATACTTACTTACGTTGATGATATATGATATTATGTGTTGCTGAGATATGATGTGCAGGATTGTCGCGATTGAATAATCGGGGGGTTTTATGTGAGATGAGAGTTTTCTTTTCATTCATATAAAATTCAAATGTAATGTAATATTCTTTTATTTGGGGCACTTCCGGGTTGAGCTTGATGCCACCAGTGTTGTATATTATTTACTTTTCCGTATTAGGATAGACCCAAGGAGGGGGGCACAAGTGACCGGGTTCTGGGGTTCAGTAGGAGGCCATCTCGAGGAGTCGAGACCGGGTCTCCTAAACTCCAGAATTGGTAGGGTCGCTTGCCACTCTCGTAGGGGTCTAGGGGTGTGGGCTTGGCAATTCATCGCGACTGTGGAATCCGTATTTTCTATTGTTGGTTAAATACTAAATACAGACGTCCTAGTATATCCCACATTATATCTGTGTTTCTGCTGCCTGTATACTGTGATGTGATATCTGAGACGAATGATATATTATATATGAGATATATAGTAGACGTTGCTTATGTTTTACACCCGCGCTAGTCCTGTCCCGGTATGCCGTTAGTTAAGTAACCTAACGGTGCATAACGGAACATTGCGGCGAATGCGAATGGCATAAGCGTACGTTGTATTTTCGTTTCTTTTCTGTAATTGGCTTAAGGACTAAAATAATGGGGCTACATTAATATGATTAATGTAAAGAAAATAAACCTAAAAAGATGTTGTAGAATCAGATTTGAAAACCACTCGGCTCTTTATGAAAAAGCTACATTTCAAAACTGCGGAGCTCAAGCCACTCCTTTTGAAAACCATTTGATTCTACGATGATATCAAGTTCAAAGCGTTAAAGATTTTCTTAAAAATCATCCGCAACCCTCCTTCATTTTAGGAAGTAGAGTACTTAGTATTCGTGCTACGTTTGTTGACTATAGTTAAGGCGTAGTGTACGGTAGCTAAGTGATGTCTTCCTACACTGCATATGATGCAGATTAATTAGGACATTCATGTGACTTTGTTGACCATAGTTAAGGGTCATATGAGTGGGTCTAATTAATCAAGAAATGACGGGTAGAACTTGACTAGTACTTATGATTTGTTGACCATAGTTAAGGTCATAGGTACTAGGGGTAAAAACTACATCGGGAATTTCAATAGTTGAAATTTGCAATGAGATTGCATACCTTCCATATGATGGTTGGATCCCGATCCCACTGTGGGCAATAGTTGCTTCCAGGAGAGTTTTGCAGTTTACAATTAGTTAACCCATTAGGTGTCTAGAAAGGTGTTAACGGGGCTACGCCTCTGGGAAGACGAGGTTTACTTTAATTAGGTCCGTGCGAAAGCACGGAGAACCTCCCTCAAGTACCGACACTGGCCTGGCTGAACGGTTAGCGAATTTGTAGACTGTAATTAATCCTGACTAGTTTTCTTTTTATGGTTTGAAAGAAAAACTTGATTAAAGCAGTGGGAGATATCGATTAAACAAGATAATAACCAATCTGATCTTCGCAAGAGCTTTCGCCGAGTGTATTCTTTTCTCTCTCTTAATGGCAGATACCAATGACAGGACTCAAGCTTTTACTAGATAAAAATAAACCGAATGGGACCAATTATAAAGACTGGCTGAGGAATCTGAACATTGCCTTGACTTATGATAAAGTATTATATGTTCTCATGGCTCCAGCCCCGCCCGTCCCAGGTCCAAAATCCTTAGTTGCGAATATTGAAGTCCGCAAGACATGGGACGCTGACTATGCCACGGCCAAATGCCCCGCGCTTGCATCGATGGATAACACACATCAAAAGAAGCACAAGAATATGGACATTCACGCCATATTCCTCCATACAAAGGAGTTGTATGGAGAGCAATCTCGCGTATTACAATAAGAAGCATCAAAGAAATTGTTTCAGATGCGAATGGCCCCTGGCACACCAGTAGAAGACCATGTTCTGAAGATGATAGCTCTCATAGAAGAGCTTGAGGACCTTGGATGGACAATGGACAATGAACAATATACGGATATTATTCTGCAGTCCCTCCACTCCACCTTTGCTCAATTTATAGTTAACTTCAACATGCACAACATGGAGAAGGAACTACCTGAACTCCTTAATATGTTAAAGAGTGCAGAGAGCACACTGAAATCAGTGAAAACTCCCGTTTTGAGTATTGGGCAATCTTCCTCTTCTCGCCCAAAGGCTAAGGCCAAGGGAAAGATGAAGAAGAAACCCACCAAGCCTAGGGGTGGAGTTAAAAAGGTTAAGGGGAAGGACAAGTCCAAAGCTGGAGAATCGAGAAAAGGGGAATGTTATCACTGCCACAAAACAGGACATTGGAAGCGCAACTGCACGGAGTACTTAAATCTCAAGAAGAAGCATGGGGATGCTTCCGCTTCATGTGTGTTTGTGACAGAAAACTGTTTTTCAATAAACTCTGCTTCCTGGGTATTAGATACCGGTTCAGGTTCTCACATTTGCAATTCTATGCAGAGGCTGAGAAATAGCAAGGTTTTGAAGACAGGTGACCATACTCTCCGTGTTGGAAATGGTTCCAGTGTACATACAGTCGCAGTGGAAGAGTATCATTTGGGGTTGCCGTCTGGGTGTATATTGGTTTTGAACCCATGTTATTTTGTACCTAGTATGCTTTGTAATATAATATCCGTTTCTTTGTTAGACAATGAAGGACATAATTTTGTATTGCAGAACAATGTTATGAACATTTACCTGAATCAAATGTTGGTTGGGTATGGTACGCTTAATAACGGGATATACGTCTTAAATCAACACACAGTTTTCAGCATACAACACACAAATAAAAGAAAACTTTCAGAAATAAATGAAACTTTTCTTTGGCACTGTAGACTTGGTCATATTAGCGAAACAAGACTAAACAAGTTACACAAAGATGGATATTTAAACCCTTTTGAATATAAATCTTATGCAACTTGCCAGTCTTGTATCAAAGGTAAAATGACCAAAACTCCGTTTACCAGACACGGAGAAAGAGCTACCGAGCTCCTAGGCCTCATACATAGTGATGTATGTGGGCCAATGTCTACAAAGGCAAGAGGCGGTTTTTCATACTTCATTACTTTCACTGACGATTTCTCAAGATTCGGTCATGTATTTTTATTAAAGCACAAATCTGAAGCTTTCGAGAAATTCACTGAATATAAACTCGAAGTAGAAAAACAAACCGACTTTAGTATCAAAATGCTTCGATCAGATCGAGGTGGGGAGTACCTCAGTACAGAATTTGCAAACTTCCTAAAAGAGAATGGGATTCTCTCTCAGCTCACTCCTCCTTACATACCATAGCACAACGGTGTGTCTGAACGACGGAATCGGACCCTATTATATATGGTCCATTCCATGATGAGTGATGCTGAGTTACTTGTCTCATTTTAGGGGCATGCATTGGAGACTGCAGCGTTTCTACTGAACAGGGTCCCAACCAAAACCGTGTCTACCACGCCATATGAGATATGGCATGGGAAGAGACCATCTCTTAAGAGAATTAAGATTTGGGGTTGCCCGACCTATGTTAAAAAGCAAAATCCGGACAAACTCGAGACACGGTCAGTCATGTGTAATTTTGTGGGGTATCCAAAGAATTTTTATGGATATCTATTCTACCACAAGGAGGAACAAAAGGTGTTTGTTTCTCAGTATGCCACATTCTTGAAAAAAGAGTTTTTCACAGATAAAGCTGATGGCAATGTGGTGGATCTAGAAGAGGTTCTAGAAACACAAACTACAAATGACGACTTGGTTGAACCGGCTGTTACAATAGAAACTGAGGAACCTCGACCACTCCGTAGGTCTGGTAGGACTTCTCGCCCACCGGAGAGGTACTACGGTTTCCTCATTGATGGTGAAAAAGAAGACTGCATCATGGAGGATGATGATCCTACCAGCTTCTAGCAAGCTATCACGAGTGGAGACTCTGTGAAGTGGCTGGATGCCATGAGATCCGAAATAGAGTCTATGTACACTAACAAAGTATGGACTTTGGACGTTGTACCCCCTGGGGTAAAACCTGTGGGGTGCAAATGGATCTTTAAAAGAAAGATTGGTGTAGATGGGCAGGTAGAGACCTATAAGGCAAGACTTGTGGCGAAGGGTTTTCGTCAAAGACCAGGTTTGGACTATGACGAGACTTTTTCTCCCGTAGCCATGCTTAAATCCATTCGGATCCTACTTGCTATTACTGCTCACTACGACTATGAAATCTGGCAGATGGACGTTAAAACGGCATTTCTAAATGGAGATTTAGAAGAATGCATTTATATGGATCAGCCAGAGGGCTTCATTGACAGTGGGAGCAGCGGGAAAGCATGTAGATTGCTTAAATCCATATATGGCTTAAAGCAGGCATCACGGAGTTGGAACATCTGTTTCGATGATGTTATCAAAGAGTTTGATTTCATCAAAAATCCAGATGAACCTTATGTTTATAAGAAGACTGTAGGGAGAGCTGTCACATTCCTCGTATTGTATGTGGATGACATTCTTCTGATAGGAAATGATATTCCTATGCTACAGTCGGTCAAATCTTTCTTATCACTAAGGTTCTCCATGAAGGACCTGGGTGATGCCACATACATTCTGGGCATTAAGATCTATAGGGATAGATCCAAGAGGTTATTGGGATTGTCCCAAACCAGGTACATCAACACCATCCTAAAAAGGTTTAGTATGGAAGACTCCAAGCGGGGTGCCTTACCCGCTTGCCATGGGGTCACTCTCTCTAAGGACTCTTTCCCAAAGACCGATGAAGAGAGAGCTCGCATGAGCATTATACCCTATGCTTTGGCAGTAGGATCTATAATATATGCGATGTTATGTACACGCCCAGATATAGCTTATGCACTTAGTGTTGTAAGCAGGTATCAATCCAACCCAGGGGAGAATCACTGGATAGCTGTGAAGAATATTCTTAAGTACTTGCGAAGGACTAAAGAATTGTTCTTGGTGTATGGTAATGGAGATCTCCAAATGGAGGCCTTTACCGATTCGAGCTTCCAGAGCGATAAGGACGACAGCAAATCTATCTCCGGGTTTGTATTTACCCTCAATGGAGGGGCGGTAAGTTGGAAGAGTTCCAAACAGGATACCGTTGCAGACTCTACGATGGAGGCTGAGTACATTGCTGCGAATGATGCCGCCAAGGAAGCCGGCTGGATGAGGAAGTTCGTCTTGGAGCTAGGAGTAGTTCCAACCATAATTGATCCAATACCATTGTATTGTGATAATAATGGGGCTATGGCGTTAGCCAAGGAGCCCAGGTCTCATCAGCGATCCAGACACATCCTGAGGCGTTTTCATTTGATCCGGGAGATTGTAGATCGCAGCGAGATCGAGATTAGGAGGGTAGACACAAAGAATAACGCCGCGGATCCACTCACCAAGGCCCTCCCTCAGCCGCAGCATGAGCGACATTTTGAGATGTTGGGTATGAGATACGCCAATAACTGGCCTTAGTGCAAGTGGGAGATTGTTGGATATATGTATGCCCTAGAGGCCATTATATGATAGCGGATGTATTTATACATGTATATATATATATATGTATGTATGTATTCAGTGTACATTCTTGCTCGACATGATAGTATGTTATCTGGTTCTTCTTTATATGACATGTTGATTTGATCATGCTTTTATTCATTCACACATGTTGATAAAGCCCTGAGGATATAGGCTTATTGTAACACCCGAGCCCAATACTACTATTTTTCTGTTACCGGTTGAGCATTAGATATTACTCATTTCATTTAGCTTGTCTGTTTGACACTTACCGTGAAATTTTATCTGGCAAAGTCATTTCTGCATATAACAAATTTTAGCACCTAAAATAAAATTAAAAATATCTATCTTGGCCTACTCGACACCCCTAGCCGCGTGGTAGCGTCCGTGCATCGAGTTCTCATCCCGTTCGGTGAAACGGACGAGTTTGGACGGCTACGCGCGCGTACAGGTGTCCGACTTGGGGGTATGCTTTTTAATCATAAAACACCTCATTTTAAAATTTGGAACCAGCTTAAAATCCTATTATTTGAATTTCGAATTTTTGGACCCAACCCGAGCGCGATTTGGAAATGTTTCATTTAGCGCCAAAATCTCAAATTAATATAATATTCTAAACCATAATATATTCACAATCTTACTGTTAGCTTAATAATCTAAAATCTATTAAATCTTTTAAAAAATTCTTTTAACCCACGAATCATCTTCCTTGGCCAATCACGTTGGCTTAAATCCCCGTGGGCCCCCTCCAATACCTTCCTCTCTCTTTCTCTGTCTCTCTCTCTCTCTACCTTTCTCTATCTCTCTCTCTCTAACTCTCCTTCTCTCTCTCCCTTATATATATATATCCCTTCATCTTTCATTCTTCACGAGACTGTAGAAACCACAGAAACAAAACCCATCGCGAACCCTAACCCTAGCCGCCTTCACCGTCGCCGCCGCAGCCCTGACGCCGGTGCCAGCGCCACCGTCGCCCTGTTTCCTCTCTCCCGAGCACCCTGCGCAGCCGCGGCCACCTGCAAATTTCCCTGCAGTCGCCAAGTCGCCGCCGGCAACCACCTGCGCCGCCGACCATCACCTCGCCTGTTCTCCTCATCCCGAGACCTCCTCTTTCTCTTCTTTCCGGCACACCCTGCACCTTCCCCGATGCCAACCCACCACCCATCGCCTGCAACCTCACCCTCGTCGGAAACCCATCACCACCGACCACCCGTCATCTCCTCGCCTCCCAGCAAACCCCCCAGAACGCCAACACCACCACTACCGACCGATTTTGCACCTTCCCCGATCACCTCTACCGAAACCCTTCTCGTTGTCGTCACCGTCGCGGCTTGAACCGCCGGTGATCTTGACGGCACCGATCGCCTCGCTGCCGGGTTGCCGAGAGTGCATCCATCTCTGTCCAGATCATCCCGAGCCCTTGCTGTTATCGTGTCGCGTGGGTTCGCGCCTCCGTTCTCGTGTTTGTTGTTTCGTCGAGGCAAGTATTCGATGATACTTCCTACCCACAGGTAGCATGGTTGGCTATGTCACGTGCCCAATCTAGCGTGCTCTGGGAAGCGGGGCGTGACATGGTTCTTTTGGTATCAGAGCATAGGTTAGTTGGGTTGATTCTTTTGTAGTTGGGTATTATACCCAATACACGAATCAGAATACCCGTGTTTAGGAAACATGTCCTGCCACTTTGCCATTTACCATTCTTGAATCACATTCTTCCTGATTATATCTTTTACGACGTGCAAACTTACTTTGCATGTCGACTCGAAAACCTGATTTCTTGTTATCCCTAGGACTTAGGCTACTTGGGTGGAGTTAAGTAATTGTGGCTATGATACCGCGGCATAGTTACAATGCTGTACTCTATTTAAGTATCTTGGAGTTCTAGCCTTGATCTCTATATTGAATCTATCATCATGCTAATGTTGGGTGTTTTTGATTTCAGGAATATGGCAGATAAGAATTTCAAGACGTACCAGAGGCGTGTGGACGAAGCCGCCATGCTTGGAGTAATAAGAGGAATGCTGGAAAATCAGAAGAGGCATACTGAGCTGATCCAGCAGCAAGCAGATTCGTTTCAGGAAGGTTTGCAGATCGTTCGGCAGTCTGTAAACAACGCTGGAGCTAAACCAGTTGACCGAGTAGGGACCGTGGCAGATTTCAGACGTTTGGGTCCGACTACATTCACTGGTTTGGAGGAGTCGTTGCCAGCCGAGCAGTGGCAGGTCGACATGGAGAATTTGCTGATTGCGGCACAGATTCCAGAGGACAAAAGAGTTGATGTGGTGTGCATTCAGCTAGTGGATTACGCCCGAGAGTGGTGGCTTGTGGAAGAGACCCGCTTGCCCAAGCCGATCAGTTGGGCGGAGTTTTCTAAGAGTTTCCTGGAGAAGTTCTTCCCGCGGACTGCACGGGAGGAAATGGAAGAGAAATTTGTTGGGCTGAGGCAGAATGGAGCACCCGTGGACGTGCATGCAGCGGAGTGGATGAGACTCAGCCGATTCGCTGGACCTTTAGTCGCCAACGAGGAAGACAGGGCACGAAGGTTCATGCGCAGTTTGGATGTGGACATCCAGAGGCAGATTGTCTCCCTGGGTTTGACCTCTTTCTCACAGGTTCTTACGGCAGCTCGGGAACAACAGAGTTTATCTGGGATGAAAGGGAGCTTGCAGCAGACAGCAGTCGCGGCCAGGAAGCCCGCATTTGTACCTAACCGAGCTCATGGGCACAAGGGTATTCCAGTGGATCGTCGTGGTGTAGCACCCATGAAGAAGCCTGTGGTCGTTGATCGAAGAAAGAGCATGAATTGTAACTACTGCAATTTACCTGGCCACATGCAAAAGGATTGTCGAAGGAGGCTGGGACTCTGTTTGGTTTGTGGAGCGGCTGATCACGCAGTTGGTGCCTGTCCGTCGAAGCTTCGCACGAGAGATGATATACTGAAGCCTCCGCAGAGACCATTCCAAGGGCAGAAACAGCTGACTCAAGGTCCTAATCAGGCTCGAGCTTTTACCTTGACAGCTGAGGAAGCCAAGGCATCAGGAGAAGTGGTTTCAGGTACTTTACTCGTTCATGGTTTTCCCGCATTGGCATTATTTGATTCTGGTGCATCCCACTGTTTTATGTCATCCAAATTTATAACTACACACTCGATTACTTGCACGACCCTGTCTAGTTTCTAGGACATACACACTGGGAATGGGAAAATCATAGCTAGTAGGGAGTGTAGAGATTGTACAGTTGTTGTGTGCGGACGGGAACTCTTTGCACTTGGTGATAGATACGGGCAGCTATGAAGTTGTCTTGGGGATGGATTTTCTTAGCACTTTCCACGCTCACATTGACTGTAGAGCAAAGAAAGTAAATTTCCAGATTCCCGGACATCCCGAGTTTACCTTCACTGGAGGAAGCAGTTCTGTCGGGCCAGTCGAGTTTAGGGCTAGGTCGACAAACAATGTTCTTGCAGCTATGGAAGTTGATAGTAGTGAAGAGCCGGCGGTTGTTCGCGATTTTATGGACGTATTTGAAGATATATCGGGCTTACCGCCGATGCGAGACGTGGAGTTCGTGATTGACCTTATTCCTGGTGCAGCGCCAGTATCTAAAGCGTATTATCCAATGGCACCAGTAGAATTGGAAGAAGTTAAGAAACAAGTTGCTTAATTGCTTGAGAAGGGTTGGATTCGAAGCAGCAACTCGCCTTGGGGAGCTCCAGTTCTTCTAGTAAAAAAGAAGGATGGCATGAGAAGGATGTGCATCGACTATCGAGAATTAAACCGGGTAACTATTAAGAACAAGTACCTGATCCCTCGCATTGGAGAACTTTTTGAGCAGCTTAGTGGCGCTAGGGTATTCTCGAAACTGGATTTGCGATCCGGATATCATCAGGTCCGAGTGAAAGCAGAAGATATTTGCAAGACAGCGTTTCGAACTCGGTATGGACATTACGAGTACCTAGTGATGCCCTTCGGAGTAACGAATGCGCCGGCAGTATTCATGGACTTGATGAACCGAATCTTTTCACCGTTCTTGGACCAGTTTATTGTGGTATTCATTGACGATATTCTGGTTTACTCGAAGAGCTTTGAGGAGCATGAGGAGCATTTGAAGATCGCACTGCAGACATTGAGACAGGAGAAATTGTATGCGAAGATGAGTAAGTGCGAATTTTGGCTGGAGGAAGTGAAGTTTCTGGGGCATGTTGTGTCTGGCGATGGAATCGCCGTCGATCCCGAAAAGATTGCAGCAGTTCGAGATTGGCCTATTCCAAAGAATGTTGCCGAGATGAGAAGTTTCCTTGGATTAGCCGGATACTACAGGAGATTTGTAGAGAACTTCGCTCATTTGGCAGAACCGTTGACCAAGCCTACGCGCAAGGAGGTACCTTTCGTATGGACGGATAGGTGTGCGTTAGCTTTCGAGACGTTGAAGCAGAAGTTGATAACCGCCCCTATTCTGACCGTACCAGACAATTCCGGAGGATTGGTGATTCACAGCGACGCATCTGGGAAAGGATTGGGATGTGTTTTGATGCAGCATGGGAAGGTCGTAGCATACGCATCAAGACAACTGAAGACCCATGAGAAGAATTATCCAACTCATGACTTGGAGCTTGCGGCTGTGATCTTCGCTTTGAAGATTTGGAGACACTACCTTTTGGGCGAGAGAGTCGAAGTTTTTACAGATCACAAGAGTTTGAAATATGTGTTCACTCAGAAGGAGTTGAATATGAGGCAGCGTAGATGGTTGGAGCTGATGGCCGACTACGACCTTGATCTTAAGTACCATCCGGGGAAGGTTAACGTCGTGCCGGATGCGCTTAGTCGGTTACCAGCAATTCAGGTGTTAACTACGCAGAGGGAGATCATTGCAGATTTTCGAAGATTTGACTTGGAAGTTGTGCTACCGCGTTCTACGGGACAGTTGATGCAATTGCAAGTACAGTCGTCTGTAATTGAGAAAATTAAAGCAGCACGATCGCAGGATCCTAGAATGCAAAAGTTTCGAGAGCAGGTTGAAGCTGGACTACGAACAGATTTACTGGTCCACGAAGATGGTTCGTTGAGGTATGGTAGCCGTTTGTGTGTGCCAAAGGGAGACGTTCGTGAAAAGCTTATGAGGGAGGCACACAGTTCAGCTTATTCTGTACATCCAGGAGGCACAAAGATATACCGAGATATTCGACAGCATTTCTGGTGGGAAGGCATGAAACGGGAGATGGCTCGCTTTGTGGCTAAGTGCTTGGTGTGTCAGCAAGTTAAGGCTGAACACCAAAGGGTTGCTGGTTTATTGCAACCACTTCCAATTCCTCAGTGGAAGTAGGAACATATAACCATGGATTTCGTGACGGCTTTACCGCGGAGTCCAAAAGGCAACAATGCAGTGTGGGTGATTGTTGATCGGTTGACCAAGCCAGCTCACTTTATCCCTTTCCGGGTTGGTCAATCAACGGAGACTTTGGCAGAACGGTACATGCAGGAGATTATAAGATTGCATGGCGTACCGGTGAGCATCGTGTCCGATCGGGACACTCGGTTCTTATCACACTTCTACAGGAGTTTACAGGAAAGTTTGGGGACTCGATTGAAGTTTTGCACAGCTTATCATCCTCAAACTGATGGTCAGTCGGAAAGAACGATCCAAACTCTTGAAGACATGTTGAGAGCATGCATGTTGGACTTCAAGGGTTCGTGGGAGGATCATCTACACTTGGTGGAGTTTTCTTACAACAATAGTTTCCAAGCAACTATCCAGATGGCTCCGTTTGAAGCTTTGTATGGTCATAAGTGCCGTTCACCTGTTTGTTGGGATGATGTTGGTGAACGAAGATTATTGGGACCAGATTTGGTGGTGCAGACGGTTGAGAAGGTTAATACAATCAGAAAGTTTATGAAGGCAGCTCAAGACAGACAGAAGAGTTGGGCTGACACGCCAAGAAGACCTCTAGAGTTCGCCGTGGGTGATTTGGTATTCTTGAAGATATCACCGACTAGAGGGGTGATTCGTTTTGGGAGTCGAGGAAAGTTTAGTCCTCGATTCGTTGGACCCTTCGAGATATTGGAGCGCGTTGGAGAGGTAGCATACCGTTTGGCGTTACCGCAGTCCTTGGCAGGTGTGCACGATGTGTTTCACGTATCTCAACTATGAAGGTATGTTCGAGATGAAACACACGTCATGGATCATTCGGAGTTAACAGTACGGGAAGACCTGACTTTTAAGGAGCGACCGGTTGAAATCATGGATCGAAGGGAAAAGGTTCTTAAGAACAAGGTTATCCCCCTTGTGCTCGTTTCTTGGGGTAATCGACCGCATGGAGAGTCCACTTGGGAGCGAGAAGATGAGATCCGGCAGAAGTTTCCTCACCTTTTCCTGTAGTTTTCTATCTTGTATTCTTGGAATTTCGAGGACGAAATTCTTTTTGTAGTTGGGTATAATGTAACACCCGAGCCCAATACTACTATTTTTCTGTTACCGGTTGAGCATTAGATATTACTCATTTCATTTAGCTTGTCTGTTTGACACTTACCGTGAAATTTTATCTGGCAAAGTCATTTCTGCATATAACAAATTTTAGCACCTAAAATAAAATTAAAAATATCTATTTTGGCCTACTCGACACCCCTAGCCGCGTGGTAGCGTCCGTGCATCGAGTTCTCATCCCATTCGGTGAAACGGGCGAGTTTGGACGGCTACGCGCGCGTACAGGTGTCCGACTTGGGGGTATACTTTTTAATCATAAAACACCTCATTTTAAAATTTGGAACCCGCTTAAAATCCTATTATTTAAATTTCGAATTTTTGGACCCAACCCGGGCGCGATTTGGAAATGTTTCATTTAGCGCCAAAATCCCAAATTAATATAATATTCTAAACCATAATATATTCACAATCTTACTGTTAGCTTAATAATCTAAAATCTATTAAATCTTTTAAAAAATTCTTTTAACCCACGAATCATCTTCCCTGGCCAATCACGTTGGCTTAAATCTCCGTGGGCCTCCTCCAATACCTTCCTCTCTCTTTCTCTGTCTTTCTCTTTCTACCTTTCTCTATCTCTCTCTCTCTCTAACTCTCCTTCTCTCTCTCCCTTATATATATATCCCTTCATCTTTCATTCTTCACGAGACTGTAGCAACCACAGAAACAAAACCCATCGCGAACCCTAACCCTAGCCGCCTTCACCGTCGCCGCCGCAGCCCCGACGCCGGCGCCACCGTCGCCCTCGCCTCCGCCTTCTCGCCTCAACCGACCCTGTTTCCTCTCTCCCGAGCACCCTGCACAGCCGCGGCCACCTGCAAATTTCCCTGCAGTCGCTAAGTCGCCGCCGGCAACCACCTGCGCCGCCGACCATCACCTCGCCTGTTCTCCTCATCCCGAGACCTCCTCTTTCTCTTCTTTCCGGCACACCCTGCACCTTCCCCGACGCCAACCCACCACCCATCGCCTGCAACCTCACCCTCGCCGGAAACCCATCACCACCGACCACCCGTCATCTCCTCGCCTCCCAGCAAACCCCCCAAAACGCCAACACCACCACTACCGACCGATTTTGCACCTTCCCCGATCACCTCTACCGAAACCCTTCTCGTTGTCGTCACCGTCGCGGCTTGAACCGCCGGTGATCTTGACGGCACCGATCACCTCGCTGCCGGGTTGCCGAGAGTGCATACATCTCTGTCCAGATCATCCCGAGCCCTTGCTGTTATCGTGTCGCGTGGGTTCGCGCCTCCGTTCTAGTGTTCGTCGTTTCGTCGAGGCATGTATTCGATACTTGCTACATGCTATTACAACTTTATAACTTGCCTTAATATTCATGTGTGGTTTAATGATGTATTATTTAGTAAATCACCTTACATACATTGCTTCCTGTTTAACCCTAGTAGCATTTCAAATTAATTATTTCCTGATCAACCCGTACATGATAGATTACATTTGATTCACTGCTATGATGCTTTATTTCCAGTTTAGTTTATCAAATATGCATGTACAACTTAAACCGGTTAAATTACAATTGCATTCTTTAAACAGATTATACTTGTCGTGGCATTCTTGGAACACTCAATATATTATTAACCTGATTACAACAGTTACATTCACCGTCCTGCATTCACGTGATATTGACACTATCTATTTAACACAATTGAAAATTGTACAGCTAGATAATAAATCCGATTATTGTTTAACGCGTTGATTTGAACAAGATGCTGCTTATATATCTGTTTGCGAGCACACCCACGATATCGTTACATCTTGATTGACATTGTCACACATGGTATTTATATGATACACCTGACATGGTACCGTTTACTATTGACTTGACCTGATGTACCATGACCAGACCTGTTACCTGATCTCGTGCCTAATGCCAACAAACCTGACATGTAGTCCTCATGGACCATTCCTGTTGTCTATCCAGACAAACCTGCTGTTACCTGATCCTGTGTTGGCATTAGTTTTTGATTACTGAATACCTGACCTGACACATATAACTTGGGGGTATGGGGAAATCAAAGGTGAACCTGACTTGTAACTCGACAGTTCACTACCTGTTCGAGTGTACACATTCCTGTTTTGTGCCTAGCGGCATGTCTCGGTTTCGGCCGAGAATATTATGGCCGTGGTCCCGGGTATGTACGGGATACTATCGAGTGTACACATTCCTGTTTGTGCCTAGCGGCATGTCTCGGCTGCATCCGAGAATATTGTGGCCGTGATCCCGGGTATGTACGGGATACAATTGAGTTACATCGACGATTCATCAAATTGATTTCAAAGACTTTAGACTAGGAAACCTGATAGAACAGTTTAGTTACCCACTGCACATTACCCTGCACTGCTTATTTCACATTATTGTTTTATTCATGTTTAGTTCTGCATTGCCTATTACACTGTTCATATTATATTACTTGTTGACTTGACGTGCTGACTGTTAGTTATATGTATGCCCTAGAGGCCATTACTATACATAGGATGTATATTGTAGTGGATGCTTGGACATATATAGGGAGGACTTTCTTGCTCGACATGATAGTATGCTATCTGGTTGCTCTTTACCTTAACGTGTACACTGATTGTCTCTCTGTTACATGTTGGTAAAGCCCTTAGGATGTGTACTTGACTACCTGGACTATGATGCGGATCATACTAGTGGGGACATGGTAGTCCATAAGTACATCCTTCAAGGTCCCTAGTCGTGGGTATATCGAGACGGGGCATCGATATACGAGAGTAGACTAGCGTATACCTTCTCGACCCATACAGATGGGCGATGGATGATCCCATATCCATTGGTGTTTGACATCAGAGATGATATACGGGTGCTCAGTGGAGACTGGGTATACTGGACGGACTCGCCGAGAACTCCCAGATGGTATTATACCTTACGTCAGATGGCAGTTCTCTGGTGACACTGGTACAGAGTAGTCTGTTGACCCGAGATCGTCATAGAGTCTTGTATGGTTCCCACTGTGCTTTGATTTCCACCTTACCATGTCCAAGAGGGCGTGCAAAACGGTGGTTTTTGGGTATAGTCCCGAATCACATGGAGGCAATGAGCGATAGGAGGGGATTCGTCTCTCCCGGTATAGGGAGTAGATGTTGCGCTCTGTTCGATTGGCTATAACCGGAAATCCCTGGCCAGGGTTGCTGAGATTTACTGGTAAGTGTTACCAGTAGTTTCTCGAACTGTTATAGACCTCATATCGACACGACTTATCGAGCTATTGGGGTCTGACGTTTACGACCCCTAGGCGAGATATGCGACATATCAGACGAACAGACCGGACTGTACGGCAAGTGTTACTGGTTGGATTCACAGGAGTGTGAGCGGGCTTGCTCGTCGATCTTCTGATCGCTCAATACCCGGGTGGCCGTTACGTTTAGCAGACCGCTTGCGGCTTGTGGGTGTTTGATATGATCATCACCTGCTGCTGGCGTATTGACGAGTCTTTAGAGTCCTACACAGAGGTTTCCTGGCTCAAGCGAAACGAAATAAGAGTGCATATGAGATATGTGCGGGACCGAGAATAATGCATGTATGTGATACCGTATTCCATTCTCGCGATGAATGTATCGATTAGGTTATATGCGATATAACCTAGTTATCGAATCAAGGATTGATTCGATAAGTCGATACATTGGATATTAGTCGGTTATATGCGATATGACCGGATCGTTAAATCAAGTGTTGATTTAATGATTTAATGCATAATTATATATTTGATATATTACTTTGCATTAACTAGTATTGGTTCACTTTAAATGGATTTTCTCACTTGCATTGCACAAGTTGTATATGTGATATACTGTTGTGCACTTGATTGTATCATGTTTGATGATACATGCTAACTTGGTTATGTATATGATTAAACCATGGTTAGTTAATGGTTAGGGTTTCATTTGATTTATTTATGCATTTATTTATTTTGTTTTGATAAAAGGAAAAAGAGAAAATGGTTGCTTTCAAGATGAAGCTTGTTGAAGCTTCATGAAGGTTTGACCAAGTGACCATTTTGTCTTCATCTCCTTAACCTAACCATTCCCACTAACCATAGTTTATTCTGTACACCTAATCATGGTTTGTATATGATAAGTATTCATATTCTTTTCTTTTTGAATTAATTCTTATCATATCTTACCTTCATCTTCTTCATCTTTAACATGAAGAAAAGCTTGCTATCAACAATGGCAACTTGAGAAAATGAGTGAGAAATCCAATTCTAAAGTGAACCCACCTCCTATTTCTTCATCCTCTACCTCTTGCCAAGTAGTATAGGGTGTTTTCTTCACAAGTTTCATGACTTGGTGAAGTGGGAGCTTGATCTTGTGATGCCTCGACGTAGATCATCTTCGGCATCGTAGTCGATGACCGAGCCCGCCCATTTCTCCGATGAAGCCGATGCTAGAGCCCGGGATTCTATTTGGACAGCGAGGAGACTTCATCATGGAGCTATGGAGGTGGAGGACCGGATCTACAAAGGTTGTATTTCCGTTCTTTTAGTTAAGTTGTTAACTAGTTTCTGTTTCGCCTAAAATTCTGGTTAACGATCCGTATTAGGGTTTCTCGGCACTTGTAAAATTTGAAATTGGCATGGTTGATACCTTGTGAGACCTCATTAGCGTGCCAAGGAACCCTACAGTGGTATCAGAGCCTAGCTAGAGCCTTAGGCGATGCGTAGACGATATTAGAAACCCGATCGAACCCCGAAACCCTAACTTTTAACCCTCTCTGGACTTTTTCTGAAAAAGTGGTTTTTTCCAAATTAAAAATGCTTAAAAAATTTAGCAGGAAATTCTAAGAATTACGGTGCAAAAATTACCTAATGATCTGTCTAAAGCGCGGCGGAACCGCGGCATTAGCCGCCTATTGCGGCGGTTCCGCGCCCATTTAGTCTCTTCAGTCAACCATTTTTGCACAGTAACTTCTTTATTTAAATGCTGAGTTTTATGGGAATTTTTAAAATTTACTCAAGAGTTGAGTTTTCTGAGTTGTATTAGGGACTCGGTGTTTCGATCGGATTTTCTAATTTTGTCTATGTGCTTTTCCGGATAATTTTAGAATATGTTAAAAAGTTCGACCGGATATAAATACCCAATTTTTCCCCTGCCGGAAAATTTCGAAGTGTTGAATTTTTCCGTGGTTTAAAGACGTTCTAAGTAGTGCAATTAACGCGATGGACCCTCTAGAAGACAACAAACCTTAACTCGATTATGTGACCGTCTTGAACTGCCCTTTGAACCTTAGGGTTTGGGGGAGTACGGCATGCCACTTGTGAGGCGTTGGCTTGACCCTTCTACGGCTGGACCGTTGGTACTGAGGCACGAACTGAATGTTTTTAGACTTATTTCATGTGTTGAGCTGTATCGGGAAAACTTAGGTGTTCGATTGTTCGATCGGAAAGTTTAACATTTTCTGTCTTATCCGGAATGTGATACAACAATTGGAATTCACAAGAAGTTATGAGATAACTGAATGAATGTTATAAACATAGCACTTTAGTCTCACTTGATCGGTTGCCATGGAGTTTTGATGCGATCAAAAGTCCGTCGCAATCACGTAGCATACGTGGATACTCACCGGGTAAACTTAATAGACAGCCTCACTCCATAGCCCCGACCAAGTGACTGTAGGAGAACCCCGTCGCCGAAAGCGTCCATTCGGGTGCTCGCGGCAGCGGCGTTCCGCCTTGGTGCACTTCGTCGACAGCGTCGAGGGTGCAGCCGCCTACTAAAGTTTGCGACGAGCATTCGATCAGGATGTCGGGAATCTTGTTGAATTACTCGACTTTATATTGAAAAGTGTTTTCGATTTTGAGACTAAAATGCGGGGTTTATAATTGTTAGGCATGCGATGTCTAAGTATTTCATTTGATTAGGCATGCGATGTCTAAAGAGATTGCGGATTCCAACTGTTGTAGTTTTACACTTTCTTTTCTGTGACCGTAAGTGTAATATGTGATATCGCCGGTTTCGTTGCTATATGTCAACGACAATTGGGATGCGCATATTTACTTACGTTGATGACATGTGATGTTATGTGTTGCTGGATATGTTATATTGGATCGTCGTGTTTGAATAGCCGGGGGTTTTTATGTGAGATGAGTGTTTTTCATTTTCATTCATGTAAAAACTTGTATGTAATATTCTTTTATTGGGGCACTTCCAGGTTGCGGAAGATGTCACCCTTTGTATATTATTTACTTTTCCGCACTAGGATAGACCCAAGGAGGGGAGCACAAGTAACCGGGTTCTGGAGTCCAGTGGGAGACCAACTCGAGGAGTCGAGTCCGGGTCTCCTAACTCTAGAATTGGTAGGGTTACTTGCCGCTCTCGTAGGGGTCTAAGGGTGTGGGTTTGGCTATTCATCGCGACCGTGGAATCCGTGTTTTATACTGGCTCGTATTGAAAACACGGACGTCCTAGTATATCCAATATTTCATATAATTCTTCTGCTGCGATATCTGTGATGTGATCATGTGATATGTTCTGTGATGGATACTGTATATAGTATATATGATATATTATATAGGCGTTACTTATGTTTTACACCCGCGCTAGCCCTGCCCCGCTCTGCCGTTAGTCACCTAACCTAACGGTGCACGAAGGGACATCGAGGCGAATGCGGATGGCATAAGTGTACGTCGTATTTATCTGTGATGTTTTGGTACTTAAATGATGGGACTTCATTAATATGATTAATGAAATAAAAGAAACCTAAGATGTTGTAGAATCGAATTTCAAAAATAAAACAGGTAGCTACAGTTCTTGCTTTGCACAGCGGTATATGTGATATATCCTGCACCTTATTCGATGAGGAAAGGACCAAGATCCCTTCACCGGGAGTGACTCCTTTAGCAATAACTGGCAGATGCTACACACTCGGTTTGTCTTTTGATTGCTTTTAAGAGTTTTTGCTTTGCACAGTGATATATATGATATATCCCGCACCTTATTCGATAAGGAAAGGACCAACGATCCCTTCACCGGGAGTGACTCCTTTAGCAAAACTAGAAAAGCCTTAAAAACACTCCATTTTAAAATCATTTGATTCTACAACGATATCAAGTTCATTACGCAATAGGTTTTCAGAAAAACCTGTCGTAGCCCTCCGTCATTTCAGATAAGTAGTAGTTAGTATTCGTGCTGCGTTTGTTGGCCTTTGTCAAGGCGCAGTGTGCGGTAGCTAACTGGTGCTTATCTGCTTATGCATATGATGCAGATTGGGTTAGGGTAGTCGTGCGACCTTGTTGGCCTTTGTCAAGGGTCGTGCGGGTGGGTTTAATTCAATCAGGAAATGACGGGTTGAACTTGACTAGCATCCTAAGGTTTGTTGGCCTTTGTCAAGGTCATAGGAGGTTAGGGGCAAAATTATCGGGAATTTCAAGTGTTGAAATTTGCAATGAGATTGCATACCTTCTATGAGATAGTTGGATCCCGATACCCGCTGCGAGTAATTATTACTCCTGGGAGACTTTTACACATTACAATTAGCTGATCAAGTAGGTGTCTAGAAAGGTGTCAACGAGGTTACGCCTCTGGGAAAACGAGGTTTACATTAATTAGGTTCGTGCGAAAGCACGGGGGACCTCCCTCAAAGTACCGACACTGGCCTGGCTGAAAGATTGGCGAACTTGTAGTGTGTAATTAATCCCGGCTAGTCTTTCCTTTTATGGTTTGAAGGAAGATTTGATAAAAAGCAGTGGGAGCCATCCTGATTAGATAAAATAATAACCAATCTATTCTTGCAAGAGCGCACGCTGAGTGTTTTCTTCTCTCTCTCTCCAGGTAGCGACCATATCACGCCTTAATCAAGATAATAATACGGAAGTATTGACCGAACCCACTTGTTATACTGAGCTGGGGAAAGTTGGTCCCGCTCCAACTTATAATTGTTATAAGACAGAGCAGGAAATTGGGGATTACCAGAATTCCCGTGCCGCCCAAACGAAGAGAGTGCATGATGATGCATCATCTTCGGGTGTGTTCGTTACAAAGAACTGTTTCTCCGTATCCTCCGCATCCTTGGTATATGATACCGGATCAGGATCCCAGATATGTAATCTGTTACATAGGGCTACAGAAAGGTAGAAAAACTGAGAACGGGTGATAAATTTCATGAGACAGAAAACGGGGCAAGTGTTGCAGCCAAGTCTGTTGGTCACTGTCACCCTGTATTACCAATACATTGATTTTGAACAAATGCTATTAGATACCGAACCTGATATACAAAATCATATCAGTCTCTTTATTAATAAAGAAATGATAAAATTCTGTATTGATGGATAATGTTTTGAACATTTCCTATATCAAAAGTTGATTGGTTCAGGCACGTTATCTAAAAGCATTGACGTTCTAAATCAAACTACAGTTCTTAGTATACAGAACACACACAAGAGGAAGAGTTCAGAAATGAACGGATCCTTCTTGAGGCATTGTAGACTAGGTCATATCAATGCGACCCGACTAGCTGAAGTTACATGTAGATGCATATTTAAATCAGTTTGAATTTACACCTTATGAAACTTACCAGTCTTGTCACAAAGATTAGATGACCATAGCTCTGCTTATTGGAAACAGAGAAAGAGTTAGTCGACTCTTGGGACTGATACATAATGATGTATGTAGGTCCCCTGTCTACACTTGCCAAGACCGGTTCTTTATACTTCATTACATTCTCTGATGATCTTTCGAGATTCAGACCTATGTTCCTGTTAAAACACAAGTCCGAACCTTTTGAGATATTCACAGAATATAAGCTAGAAGTAGAGAACCAAAATACGGGTATAAGTATTATATCCTATGATGAGATCAAGGAGGAGAATACTTGAGCACGAAATTCTTGGACTTTTCTAAAGGAGAATGAGATTCTCTCTCAGCATTACTCCTCCGTATACACCATAGCATGATGGTATATCGGGGCGGAGCAATTACACCCTATATAATAAGGTGTGCTCTATGATGAGTACTACTGAGTGACCTATTTCCTTTTTGGGAGTTATGCACTTGAGAAGCTGCATACCTATTGAATAAGGTTCAAATCAAATCAGTTACCTACCACTTCATATTTGATATGATAAGGGAAGAGCCCATCTCTTAAGTTAGTTAAGATTTGGGGTTGTCCAGCCTATGTCTGGAAAGCAAAATTCGGACAAGCTCGAGGCAAGATCTGTTATGTAGAACTGGAAATGTTCCAGCTATACAAACTGCAGCTGAGGATTTGAAAGAACCAAAGAATTCAATAGTTACCAACGAACCTCAGCCTCTCCACCGATCTAGTAAGGTTCCTCACCCGCCTGAGAGATACTTCGGTTTCTCTATGACAGTGGGAGCGAGGATTGCATCATGAGATGATGACCCAACTAGTTTCGAGCTGGCCATCAGGAGTGGGACTCTGTAAGAATGGCTGGATGCTTAGTGATCTGAGATGGAATCCTTATACACCAACAAAGTATGGACTTTGGTTGCGATATCTGAAGGGTTAAATCCCCATCAGGAGCAAGTATATCTTGAGAAGATTACTTGGTGTAAATGGAAAAGTAGAGACTTTCAAAGCTAGACTTGTTAAAGGTTTGCATTATTGACCAGCTATGGATTTTGTTGAAACCTTTTCTAAGTAGCTATGCTTAAGTCCATCCAGATCCTACTTGCCATGGCTACATACCATGACTACGATATCTGGCGGTTGGGTGTCATGACAGCTTTTCTAAATGATGTTTTAGAATAGAGCGTCTATAAGTACACAGCCAGAGGGCTTCGTAGACAGTGGGAGCAGCGGAAACGTGTGCAAGATGCTTTATAGGATAAAGCAGGTATCGCGGAGTTGGAACATCTATTTTGATGTGTTAGTCAAAGAGTTTGACATCATCAAAATGGTAGATGAACCTTGTATAAACAAAAAGGTAGTAGGGAGTATAGTGACGACCCTCGTAGAGTACGTGGATGACATGCTCTTGATAGGGAAGGAGTTTCCTATGCTACGCTCGGTCAATCTCCGCTTATCACAATGATTCTCCATATAGGATCAAAATGATACCTCCTAAATCCTGGATTTTGGATCTATGAGATAGATCTAATTGGATGTTAGGAGACTCACTAGTTGTAGTGAGAAGGTATCAATTAATTCTGGGGAGAATCACTGGAAAGGTTCCAGAGTGATAAGGACGACTGAATGTCAGTCACAGGCATTGTCTTTACCCTCAGTAAAGGGACGGTATGTTGGAAGAGTTCCAAGCTAGATACCGTGGCATACTAGACGATAAAGGCTGGATACATCGCTACTTAAGATGCTACCAAAGAGGCAGTCTGGGTGTATATTAGTTCATGAGATGAACTTTGTTCCTCCCATTGTGTGACAATGGAGTTGTGGCTTATGCCAAGGAACGCCGGACCCATCAGTGATCCAGACATATTCTAAGGCAGTGTCACCTGATCATGGAGATGGTTGATCTCCAGGGTGATCGAGGTTAGGAGTGCATATGAGATATGTGCGGGACCGAGAATAATGCGTGTATGTGATACCGTATTCCATTCTCGCGATGAATGTATCGATTAGGTTATATGCGATATAACCTAGTTATCGAATCAAGGATTGATTCGATAAGTCGATACATTGGATATTAGTCGGTTATATGCGATATGACCGGGTCGTTAAATCAAGTGTTGATTTAATGTTTAATGCATAATTATATATTTGATATATTACTTTGCATTAACTAGTATTGGTTCACTTTAAATGGATTTTCTCACTTGCATTGCACAAGTTGTATATGTGATATACTGTTGTGCACTTAATTGTATCATGTTTGATGATACATGCTAACTTGGTTAAGTGTATGATTAAACCATGGTTAGTTAATGGTTAGGGTTTCATTTGATTTATTTATGCATTTATTTATTTTGTTTTGATAAAAGGAAAAAGAGAAAATGGTTGCTTTCAAGATGAAGCTTGTTGAAGCTTCATGAAGGTTTGACCAAGTGACCATTTTGTCTTCATCTCCTTAACCTAACCATTCCCACTAACCATAGTTTATTCTCTACACCTAATCATGGTTTGTATATGATAAGTATTCATATTCTTTTCTTTTTGAATTAATTCTTATCATATCTTATCTTCATCTTCTTCATCTTTAACATGAAGAAAAGCTTGCTATCAACAATGGCAACTTAAGAAAATGAGGGAGAAATCCAATTCTAAAGTGAACCCACCTCCTATTTCTTCATCCTCTACCTCTTGCCAAGTAGTATAGGGTGTTTTCTTCACAAGTTTCATGACTTGGTGAAGTGGGAGCTTGATCTTGTGATGCCTCGACGTAGATCATCTTCGGCATCGTAGTCGATGACCTAGCCCGCCCATTTCTCCGATGAAGCCGACGCTAGAGCCCGGGATTCTATTTGGACAGCGAGGAGACTTCATCATGGAGCTATGGAGGTGGAGGACCGGATCTACAAAGGTTGTATTTCCGTTCTTTTAGTTAAGTTGTTAACTAGTTTCTGTTTCGCCTAAAATTCTGGTTAACGATCCGTATTAGGGTTTCTCGGCACTTGTAAAATTTGAAATTGGCATGGTTGATGCCTTGTGAGACCTCATTAGCGTGCCAAGGAACCCTACACTGACGTCTGGGTTTTGCATGGCCCAGATTCTCTACCACTGTCGCTGTCCGAGCAGGAGTACTTCAGCCAGCAGGCTGAGTTGTGAGTCCAGTAGTGGTTAGTTTTATTCCTGCATTTATTTCCAGATGTGAGCCCACATTATGGGACATACTTTTCAGTATTGTATTGGATCATTTGCTTCCGCATTTGTTTATCATTGACTCTTGTTATTCTGGATTATGGACATGTTTTAGATAGTTTTATTCGTTCGTGATATCTCTACAGCCGTAATGTGACTGTGGATGGATACTTCCTACCCACAGGTAGCATGGTTGGCTATGTCATGTGCCCAATCTAGCGTACTCTGGGAAGCGGGGCGCGACACTTATGATGAAGATCATACTAGTGGGACATCTGTAGTTTCTAAGCATATCCTGAAATGTCCCTAGTCGTAGGAATATCGAGACGGGGCATCGATATACCAGAGTAGACTAACGTATATGATACTAGACCCATATGATGGGCGATGGATGTTCCCACATTCATCAATGTTTGACATCGAGATCGTATACGGGTGCTCAGTAGTGACTGGGTACACTGGACGGACTCACCGAGAACTCCTATATGGAATGTAAGTCCATGTCACGCACCCCACGAACTTGCGGGGAGGCGGAATATATGAAAAACGATTATCAAAGCTTCGTAACATGGACTTGAGCTCATGAATCATTATCTAAACCATTGCTAACTGAAAACTAGAGGTTTAACTACTCGGATACGAAGTTATACCTCACGATACTAGTCATTCGGGTCTTCATCGCGGTCGTCCACTCCTCGTAGGCTCCTTGGAACATCGGCACCTTAACGGCCTCCTCGAATCAAAGACGATCCACCCGAAAGCTCCTACGCCAAGCTTAATCTCAAACTTGAGATAACTAGGTTGCTTAAAGTGCTAATCTAAGCTACCTAGGGGATATAGAGTGAAGTTATGGATGTATTAGTCTAGCTAACCCTTGATCTTAACACATGAGAGGCTAGGGTTAAGGTTTGAAGAAAGAGTGAGCTTGAGGAGAGAGAAGGTGAAGATGAGAATGAAATGAGATAATGATGTTATCATAATATATATGAAGCATTATTATTTATCCAAAAATCAAATAATAGAATTAACAACCATGCTTCATAAATATCTATGAGTGATTCATCTCCACGAGTCATTAAGCATTTATGATGCATTAATGACTTGGATGAATCACACAAATGAGTCACTAATCTCATTTAATGCAATGCCACCTTAACCCCTTAGTCACCACTCTTCTAGAAGCTTCCCGACAAATTACGAGAACGCTCCTCCAATCCGTGAAAACACGGAAAAACTTTAGACTGTATAAATCCAATAACCCGATACTAGAATCTGGCTTATACCAAAACCGGCTAGTAAAAACTGTCCGAAAAGTCGTACGTGCGTAAACAAACGTATGCGTCCGAACCCTTGTCGTAAAACCATACGACCTCTATATCGTTTCACCTAGAGCAGGGAAACTCTCTGTGTGGGACTCTAAAGACTCGACACTACGCTGGCAATGGGTTTAACCACAGACCGCAAGCGGCACTAGTTGTACGTAACGGTCCACAGGTAGATGTCGATAAGAAGTCCGATGAGCAAAACCATCCGAACCCCTACTGAGCCTGATGTGACAATCTCCGTACAGTCCGGTCTGTTCGTCTAAGACTATCACATATCAAGCCTAGGGACGGCAAGTGTCAGTCCCCTAATAGCTGTATAAGTCGTGTCGGAGCGAAGCCCATTACACCCTGAGAAGCTACTGGAACCTACCAGTATATCTCGCTTGCCCTGGCCAGGGACTTTGCGTAATGGCTCTCTGACACAGCGCGATATCATCTCCCAATACCGGGAGAGACGAATCCTTTCTAACCACTACTGCCTCCAAGTGCTCGGGACTGCACCCAACTGCTACCTGTTTGCACGACTCTTTTGAGCCGTGGTAGGGTAGCAATCTAAGAACAGTGGGACACACTCGAGGCGAAGTAGCAGTGTCAAGTCTGCGGACTATGCTGTACTCATGTCATCTGGGAACTGTTAACTGACGATGGGTATAATACCAACCAATCAGTTTCCCTGCGAGTCCTGTCCGGTGTACCCGTAACTTAATGAGCACCTGCATACTATCTCCAGTACGACGTACTGATGGCTGTGGGACAGACCATCTCCCCAACTGGGATGAGAAGCGTACACACTTAGTCTACTCCGGAATATCGATGCCCTATCTCGATAATCCAATGACCAGGGACCTGTATAGGATGTTGCTTACAGACTACCCAGCCCCCACTAGTGTGACTGCCATCACGACGTTGGTAATCAAGCAAAGATCCTATGGGCTCTACTAATATGTATAAGTGATACGTTACAAGAAACATATGCACATATTAAAGTAGACACAAACCAAGTAGCATACTACCATTTTTAGTAAGACTGTATATACAACTGTGAATATCCCAAGCTTCCATTAAGTAATATACAATCTAGTATGATACAATAATGGCCCCTAGGGCATATACACTAACAATCTCCTACTTGCACTAGGGCCATGAGCTGGCATATCATAGACCTATTATCTCGAATAGCCTCTCGAACTGCGTCTAAGGAAGGGCCTTTTTGAATGGATCAGCAATGTTATTCTCCGTCTCTACTCTCTTCACCTCGATCTCCCGGCGATCTACGATCTCCCTGATCAGGTGATACCGCCTTAAGATGTGTCTGGATTTCTGTTGGGACCTGGGTTCCTTCACTAAAGCTATAGCGCCATTGTTGTCACAATACAGAGGTATTGGACCAACATTGGAAAGAACCACCTGAAGTTCTGTGAGGAACTTCTTCATCCAGACAGCTTCTTTTGCGGCATCGCAAGCAGCTATGTACTCCGCTTCCATCGTTGAGTCAGCAACGGTCTCCTGCTTGGAACTCTTCCAACAGACCGCCCCTCCATTGAGGGTAAAGACATAACCCGACATGGATTTAGAGTCATCCCTGTCACTCTGGAAGCCGGAGTCGGCAAAGGCCTCCATCTGGAGGTCTTTTCCGCCATATACCAAGAACATCTCCTTAGTCCTCCTCAGGTACTTGAGAATGTTCTTTACTGCTATCCAGTGCTTCTCCCCTGGGTTTGCCTGATACCTGCTTATAACGCTCAATGCGTATGCTACATCTGGTCTGGTACATAACATCGCATACATTATAGAGCCTACCGCAGAAGCGTAGGGTATAATCGACACGCGATCCCTTTCCAAATCAGTCTTGGGAGACATCTCTTTGGAGAGGGTGATTCCGTGACAAGCCGGTAAGTTACCGCGCTTAGAATCATCCATACTGAATCTCTTCACTATGGTGTCTATGTACCTGGACTGTGAAAGTCCCAATATCCTCTTTGATCTATCACGATAGATCCGGATCCCAAGAATGTAGATGGCATCACTCAGGTCTTTCATGGAGAATTTATGTGACAAGAATCTTTTGACTGACTGTAACATAGGAATATCATTTCCTATTAGGAGAATGTCATCCACGTACAAGACGAGGAATACTACAGCTCTCCCTACAATCTTACTGTATATGCATGATTCATCTGGATTTTTGATAAAGTCAAATTCTTTGACAGCATCATCAAAACAGATGTTCCAACTTCGCGATGCCTGCTTTAGTCCATAAATGGACTTAAGCAGCTTGCATACTTTACCGCTGCTCCCACTCTGAATGAATCCTTCTAGCTGATCCATATAGACACATTCTTCCAAATTACCATTTAGAAAGGCCGTCTTTACGTCCATCTGCCAGATTTCATAATCGTGGAAGGCAGCAATAACAAGAAGGACCCGAATAGATTTAAGCATAGCCACTGGAGAAAAAGTTTCGTTATAATCCAAACCAGGTCTTTGACGGAAACCCTTTGCAACAAGTCTAGCCTTATAGGTTTCAACCTGTCTATCTACACCAATCTTCTTTTCGAAGATCCATTTGCATCCTACGGGTTTTACCCCATCTGGAGCAATGTCCAAAGTCCATACTTTGTTAGTGTACATGGACTCCATTTCGGTCCGCATTGCATCCAGCCATTTTACTGAGTCACCGCTCTGAATAGCTTGCTGGAAGCTAGTAGGCTCATCATAGTCAATAGTGCAATCCTCTCTATCCCCGTCTATGAGAAAACCGTAGTATCTCTCGGGCGGATGAGACTGCCTACTACTCCTACGGAGCGGCGCTGGGATGTCCGATTCTCCTGAACCTTCTTGTTCTACTAAGGTTTCAGTAATAGCTTGTGGTTCTGGAATTTCTTCCAGTTCTATTGTGTTCCCACTCTTCTGATTTTCCAAAAATTCAGTTTCTAAGAAGCAGGCATGAAGAGAAACAAAGACCTTTTGTTCCTCTATGTAATAGAAATAATATCCCTTGGAGTTCTTTGGATATCCCACAAATATGCATTTTATTGAGCGTGCCTCGAGCTTGTCCGCATGCTGCTTTTTTACAAAAGCTGGACATCCCCATGTCTTAAGATACTTAAGACAGGGTTTCTTCCCACTCCACATCTGATATGGTGTGGTAGGCACAATCTTGGTTGGAACTCGGTTCAAAAGGTATGCAGCTGATTCTAGTGCATATCCCCAGAATGATCGCGGCAACTCAGCGTTACTCATCATGGAACGAACCATATCCAATAGGGTTCGGTTCCGTCTCTCCGATACACCGTTATGTTGTGGTGTGTATGGAGGAGTAAGCTGAGAGAGAATTCCATTCTCTTTTAAGTAACCTAGGAACTCGGCACTTAAGTATTCACCACCTCGATCAGATCTCAGTGTCTTGATACTTTTGCCGGTTTGTTTTTCCACTTCATTTTTGTATTCTTGGAATTTCTCAAAAGCCTCGGATTTATGCTTCATCAAGAAGACATATCCATACCTAGAGAAATCATCCGTAAAAGTAATGAAGTAAGAATAACCGCTTCGCGCATGTGTAGACATTGGACCGCACACGTCACTGTGTACGAGTCCTAAGAGCTCTCTTGCTCTTACTCCGTGTCCAGTAAACGGAGTCTTTGTCATCATTCCCATGAGACAAGATTCACAAGTAGCATAAGATTGATATTCGAACGGATTCAAATATCCTTCTCTATGTAACTTAGTCAACCTTCTTTCATTGATGTGACCTAGTCTACAATGCCATAAGAAAGCCTGATTTAATTCCGGAGACTTTTTTTTAAGTGTGTTCTGGACACTGAAAATCTGAGCTTGATTTAATACATATATCCCGTTTTTTAATGTACCTGACCCAATCAAAACTTGATTTAGGTAGATGTGAACTACATCACTTACGAATGTAAAATCATATCCTTCTTTAGAAAGTAAGGATACAGATATGATATTACAAGTCGTACCTGGTACATAAAAACAGTTACGCAGAATCAATATCTGCCCAGTTGTCAGTCCAAGATGATATTCTCCTACCGATTCAGCATTCATGCTCATTCCGTTAGCAACCGTGAGGGTCATGTCACCTATCCTGATAACCCTACGGTTTCTCAGAGCCTGTAAAGAATTACAGATATGAGTTCCTTATCCGGTATCCAATACCCAGGAAGTAGGGTTAAATGACATACAGTTTTCTATCACAAACACACCCGAAGCTGAAGCCACAACATGCTTCGAATCCTGGCTACTGGCTTCTAAAGCCCTGCAATCTTTCTGCCAATGTTCATTCCTGTAACAATAGGAATGTCCCTGTTTTACTATATCCAGTCCCGAAACTTTTGCCTTTCCCTTTCCTTCTCCTTCCCTGGTTTCCTTCAGGGTAGGAGGCAGAGACTGTAGAATCAAGTCAATATTTGACTCGTTTCCCAACGCGGTCTCCAGGTCCTGGAGCTCAACAACACAGCTAGTCATTGTAAGGACGTTTTCCCCTACAGATGACCCGTCAGCTAACCTCTCTTGAATTAATTCGTTCGAGGTCTCGTATCTTGCGATATGAGATTGCTCTCCATATAAATCTTTGTTATGGAGAAAGATGGAAACTGAGTCCATCTTCTCGTGCTGCTTCTGGTATACACCATCAACTGAAGCTGACACGAGGCACTTAGCTTTCGCTTTATCTTTTTCCCTTGTTTGATGGATATCCATATCCGCGACAGTGGAAGCTGGACCTGGGACGGCGGGATCTTGAGTAGTAATAGGGTGGTCCAGCTTGTCATGGCCATTGGACATCTGGACAGACCTTTGCCAGTCATATAAGTCAGATTCAGTCAATTTGTTATCTAGATGTAACCTATGTGTGGTCACAAGGTCGCTGCAATTAAGAGAGAGAGAAAAAAACATTTTAGCATGATGCTGTTGCAAGTTTAGATTGGTTTTAAGTTTATCTAAACAGGATGGCTCCCACTGTTTCTTGAATCCCTCCTCAAACCATAAAAGAAGAATTAGCCAGGACTATTCTCACCGTACAATACTTGCTTAACCGTTCAGCCAGGCCAGTGTCGATACTTCGAGGGAGATTTTCCAACGCTTTCGCGAAGATCCTTAATTAAATAACCTCTTTTCTCTGGGGGCGTAGCCCCGCTGACACCTTTCTAGGCACCTACTTGGTTTATAGCATTGATCGTTAAGTGACGAATCTCCTGATAAGTAGTATATACTCACAGTAGGATCGGGATCCAAAATATCATCGTATGATAATGTTGAAGGAATCCTACCAACATTCATCAAACTCCAAAATGGTATGCTATCTCTGCAAATTTCAGATTCTTTAGAAATTCCCGATATAGATTTTTGCCCCATGCCCTTATGACCTTGATTTTGGCCAATAAATCATAAGTCACATGTCAAGTTCTACCCGTCAATATCCAGGTTAATTTGAACCCATCCATACATATCCTTGACTTTGGCCAACAAAGCAGTACGACTGTCCCAAACCAACGCATCTATCTATGCTGCATATGAATATTCAATAGCTACCAAACACTTTGCCTTGACTTTGGCCAACAAACACAGCTTGAATACTATTGACTATCTATATGAAATGACGGAGGGCTACGACTGGTTTTGGCAAAACCGTGAACGTAGTGAACTTGATATAACCGAAGGAACCTAATACTTTTTTTTAAAAGGAGTGGTTAAAGCTCCGCAATTAAAAATTCTACTCTTTTAAAATAACCGAGTGGTTTCTTTTAAATTTGTTCCAACGATTAAACTTTGGTTTATTTTCTTTGCATTATTATAATGCGTCCCATCATTAATCTTATCATTGCAAAAAACAACGAAAATACCACGTCCTCTTATGCCATCCGTATTCGCCACTGGGTCCCGTCATCACCCGTTAGGTTACTTAACTAACAACAGAGCGGGGGCTGGGCTAGCGCGGGTGTAAAATATAATTGGCGTCTAATAGCTATCATATATAGATATTGTACATTCGTCAGACGCAATAATAAGTATTCCAGATTACAGATGAACTTTATTGGATTTTCTAGCAATCCGCATTTGCTTTGAGCCTGCAATAAAAGACGGATTACACAGTTGTGATGAACAGCCATTACCCCACCCTAGACCCCTACGGGTACAGTAAACTACCCGCCAAGTACCCGAAGTGAAGCGGTCTCCCTCAACAACGTGAGTAGGCCACTAAACACTTCAACGTACCCGGTAGTTTGTATACCCCACCTTGGGTCTATCCTAGGAGCAAAAACAGTAAAAAGAAATAATACAACAGTGGCTACAACCGCAATCTGGATGTGCCCCGCAAAAGAATATTACATCAAATTACATTTACATTGAATGAATGAATATTAAATACATCTCAAACCCCGGCTAATCATCACAACAGTCCAACACAGTTCGTATACACAAACAGTAAACATTACAGAAATGTGCAACCCCCTGCCAACCGACATACTAGCAGTTAGGGGAGGTTTACGAACACATTAAACATTACAGATAAAAACCCAATTAGCAAATATCTTAGAATATCGATTGACTTCCCTTTTCCGTGTCTATCCCAAAAGCAACCTACACTGAAGTAACCTGGATAGAAAAAGAACATACAGGAAAACAAAAAACCAGAAATTATGAATTACTGTGAAACTCCGAGTCAACTCGGCGTTGACTCGGCGGCGGATCCGCGGCAGAAGCACTCTATTGCCGTGGATCCACGGCCGTTTTGCCGAGTTACTGGCTCGTATTTTCCCAGTATTCACTAATTTCCCTGCTGTGAATTTTAAGGTATGTCAAATAATTTTTCAGACACTTTTAAAATTAACAGAAACTTGGGATTTCCGGGGTTTCGTTTTCGCGTTTTCCGGCGATCGAACTTCTAACTAGTTGCTAACAAGCTAGTAATGATTTAGTTGGCTCTGATACCACTGTAAGTCTATGTCACGCACCCCACGAACTTGCGGGGAGGCGGAATATATGAAAAACGATTATCAAAGCTTCGTAACATGGACTTGAGCGCATGAATCGTTATCTAAACCATTGCTAACTAAAAACTAGAGGTTTAACTACTCGGATACGAAGTTATACCTCACGATACTAGTCCTTCGGGTCTTCATCGCGGTCCTCCACTCCTCGTAGGCTTCTTGGAATATCGGCACCTTAACGGCCTCCTCGAATCAAAGACGATCCACCCGAAAGCTCCTACGGCAAGCTTAATCTCAAACTTGAGATAACTATGTTGCTTAAAGTGCTAATCTAAGCTACCTACGGGATATAGAGTGAGGTTATGGATGTATTAGTCTAGCTAACCCTTGATCTCAACACATGAAAGGCTAGGCTTAGGGTTTGAAGAGAGAGTGAGCTTGAGGAGAGAGAAGGTGAAGATGAGAATGAAATGAGATAATGATGTTATCATAATATATATGAAGCATTATTATTTATCCAAAAATCAAATAATAGAATTAACAACCATGCTTCATAAATATCTATAAGTGATTCATCTCCATGAGTCATTAAGCATTTATGATGCATTAATGACTTGGATGAATCACACAAATGAGTCACTAATCTCATTTAATGTAATGCCACCTTAACCCCTTAGTCACCACTCTTCTAGAAGCTTCCCGATAAATTACGAGAACGCCCCTCCAATCCGTGAAAACACGGAAAAACTTTAGACTGTATAAATCCAATAACCCGATACTAGAATCTGGCTTATACCAAAGCCGGCTAGTAAAAACTGTCCGAAAAGTCGTACGTGTGTAAACACACGTATGCGTCCGAACCCTTGTCGTAAAACCATACGACCTCTATATCGTTTCGCCTGGAGCAGCGAAACTCTCTGTGTGGGACTCTAAAGACTCGACACTACGCTGGCAGTGGGTTTAACCACAGACCGCAAGCGGCACTAGCTGTATGTAACGGTCCCTAGGTAGATGTCGATAAAAAGGACGATGAGGAAAACCATCCGAACCCCTACTGAGCCTGATGTGACAATCTCCATACAGTCCGGTCTGTTCGTCTAAGACCATCACATATCAAGCCTAGGGGGCGGCAAGCGTCAGTCCCCTAATAGCTGTATAAGTCGTGTCGGAGCGAAGCCTATTACACCCTGAGAAGCTACTGGAACCTACCAGTATATCTCGCTTGCCCTGGCCAGGGACTTTGCGTAATGGCTCTCTGACACAGCGCGATATCATCTCCCAATACCGGGAGAGACGAATCCTTTCTAACCACTACTGCCTCTAAGTGCTCGGGACTGCACCCAACTGCTACCTGTTTGCACGACTCCTTTGAGCCGTGGTAGGGTAGCAATCTAAGAACAGTGGGACACACTCGAGGTGAAGTAGCAGTGTCAAGTCTGCGGACTATGCTGTACTCATGTCATCTGGGAACTGTTAACTGACGATGGGTATAATACCAACCAATCAGTTCCCTTGTGAGTCCTGTCCGGTGTACCCGTAACCTAACGAGCACCTGCATACTATCTCCAGTACGACGTACTCATGACTGTGGGACAGACCATCTCCCCAACTGGGATGAGAAGCATACACACTTAGTCTACTCCGGAATATCGATGCCCTATCTCGATAATTCAACGACCAGGGACCTGTATAGGATGTTGCTTACAGACTACCCAGCCCCCACTAGTGTGACTGCCATCACGACGCTGGTAATCAAGCAAAGATCCTATGGGCTCTACTAATATGTATAAGTGATACGTTACAAGAACATATGCACATATTAAAGTAGACACAAACCAAGTAGCATACTACCATTTTTAGCAAGACTGTATATACAACTGTGAATATCCCAAGCTTCCATTAAGTAATATACAATCTAGTATGATACAATAATGGCCTCTAGGGCATATACACTAACATGGAATTATATCTATCGTCGGATAGCAGTTCTCAGGTGACACTGGTGCAGGTTAGTCTCTAGACCCGAGATCGTCATAGAGTCTTGTGTGTTCTCCCACTGTACTTTGATTACCACCCTACCACGGCTCTACTGAGGCGTGCTAACAGGTGGCCGTTGGGTACAGTCCCGAGACACACGAAGGCGATGAGCGATAGGAGGGGTTTTGTCTCTCCCGGTATTGGGAGTTGATGCTGTGCTGTGCTCGACTGGCTATATCAGTAAGTCCCTGGCCAGGGCTGTTGAGATTTACTGATAAGTGTCATCAGTAGTTTCTCGATCTGTTATAGACCATTCATCGGCACGACTTATTAAGTTATTGGGGTCGACGTTACCATCCCTAGACTTGATATGCAGCATATCTGACGAAGAGACCGGACTGTACGGTAGTGTTGTCGGTTGGCTCAACGGGAGTTGTAACAGGTTCGCTTGTTTTCTTCTGATCGCTCAATACCCGGGTGGCCGTTACGTTTAGCTGACCGCTTGCGGCTTGGGGGTGCTTGATGTGATCATCAGCCACTGCCGGCGTATTGATGAGTCTTAGAGTCCCACAATGGAGTTGCCTAGTCCAGGAGAAACGATGTGGTGCGCATATGAGATATGCGCGTGGAACCGGTTAAAATGTGTGTATGAGATACCGTATATTAATCGGGCGGGTTGCTTTTGGTCTGGTCGTATGTGATATGATCGGGTTGCTAAATCAAGTGTTGATTTATCATTGACCATTAGTTTCTCACTTGAAATTCTTTCTTGTCTTTTGTTGTATGCATGCATGTATGCATTCATTCTTATTCATGCACATATGGATGTGCATGCACACATACATGCATACATCATTCTATCATGGTTGTTAATATAGTGGATGGTGGCAATATAAGACTCACACCCTTTATAAAATATATGGGTATTATTTTTGGAAAAGGAAAATGAAAATGGAAATTGTTTCATGGTTTAATATTTTATTCTTGCACTAACCCCTTGGATTAACCATGATTCATTTTCCATGGTCATTTTTGTTCCAAACTAAAACATCTAGATATTTTATAAACATGGTTGAGAATGAGAGAGTGAAAATATATATATTTTCATTTTCTCATTTTATTCATAAGCTTATCATTATCTTGAGTTTTATAAGCCATCATCTTCTTCCTCCTTTCTCTCTTGCTCTCTAGTTTCCTCAAGTGAGTAAAAGAGTCACCAAGTTAGGATTTTGAAGTAAGAAAACAAACCACATCATCATTCTACACTAGTCTTGCCCATTAGTGTAGAGTGTTAGCTTCCATTTCTTCTCTTGATCTAGTGAAGCTTCAAGCTTGGACAAAGAGGACTCCGAGTGGATCGTCGTGGACCTAGAGGATCTCAAGCGGACCTTTTTCTAACCCTCAAGTAGCCAAGAAGTCTAGCGTAGGGAGCTACAAAGGTTCTACTCTCAAAACCCTAGCTTTTTCTACTTGTGTTTGTGTTAAAGTTATGTTGCCCTAAATTTTCTAGCATGATCCTTTAGAATGTTTCTTTAGCACCATAAAAATTTAAATATGGCATATGTGTTGCCTCCAAACCCTAATAGTGGTGCTGTAGGAAACCCTTCAGTTTCTACAACATCTTTAGGTTTCTTTTAATTCATTAATCTCATTAATGAAGTCCCATTTTAATATGCTTCATAAGCATCACATTTGAAACGAAATCTGCAATATAACATATATCTCATATATATAATATAAACATTCGTCTCAGACTGTAATATGATCTCATCACAGAACGTTGCAGCAGAAGAACATATATGAAATATTGGATATACTAGGAGGTCCGTGTTTTAATATGAGCCTGTATAAAACACGGATTCCACGGTCGCGATGAATAGCCAAACCCACATCCCTAGACCCCTACGAGAGCGGCAAGCAACACTGCCAATTCTAGGGTTAGGAGACCCGGTCTCGACTCCTCGAGATGGTCTCCCACTGGACCCTAGATCCCGGTTACTTGTGCTCCCCATCTTGGGTCTACCTAATGCGGAAAAGTAAATAATATACAGTGGTATCAGAAACAAGCTAGAGCTTTAGGCTTAGTCTAGGCGAAGTTTAAAGTCCGATCAAACTCCGAATACCCGTAAAACCCTAGTTTCTGGAAATTTTTCAAAAAGTTATCATTTTTCATATTAAAAATGCTAAGAAAATTCAGCAGGTAATTGTATGGGTTACTGTAAAAAACGACCCCAAAATACCTTTATTGCGCCGCGGAACCGCGACCGTACCCTTGCTTGTGCGGCGGTTCCGCGGCGCTACAGTGGAATTAGGGTTGCATTTTTGTACAGTAACATCCGTTGGAACTGCTGCATGTTTCTGGAAATTTTTAATTATACTCAAGTGTTGAGTTTTCTGGGTTGTATTGGGAACTCGTTGATTCGATCAGAAAGTATAACTTCGCTTAATTTTTTCCAGGTAATTTTAGAACTTGTTAAAAAGTTCGAACGGATATCAATAACTCACTTTTTCCCCTGTCGAAAATTTTTCAAAAGTTGGATTTTTTCTCGAGTTTGAAACTTTTGGAAAATCGTGCAAGTAACACGGTGGACCCTCTAGAAGAACACAAACCTTAACTCGATTATGTGACTCCTACACCGTTTTTCCTGAGCAAAGAAACCTCTGTGTAGGACTCTAAAGAATCGTCAATACGCCGGCAGTAGGTGATGATCATATTAAACACCCACAAGCTGCAAGCGGTCAGCTAAACGTAACAGCCACCCAGGTATTGAGAGATCAGAAGATCAACAAGCAAGCCTGTACATTTTCCTGCGAATCCAATCAGTAACACTCCCGTACAGTCCGGTCTCTTCATCTGATATGTCGCATATCTCGCCTAGGGGTGGTAAACGTTAGACCCCAGTAGCTTGATAAGTCGTGTCGATATGATGTCTATAACAGTTCGAGAAACTACTGATAACACTTACCAGTAAATCTCAGTAACCCTGGCCAGGGATTTCCAGTTATAGCCAATCGAACACAGCACAACATCAACTCCCTATACCGGGAGAGATGAATCCCCTCCTATCGCTCATTGCCTCCATGTGACTCGGGACTGTACCCAAAAGCCACCTTTTTGCATGCCTTCTTGGACGTGGTATGATGGAAATCAAAGCACAGTGGGAATCATACAAGACTGTATGACGATCTCGGGTCTACAGACTAACCTGTACCAGTGTCACCAGAGAACTGCCATCTGACGTGAGGTATAATACCATCTGGAAGTTCTCGGTGAGTCCGTCTAGTGTACCCAGTCTCCACTGAGCACCCGTATACCTTCTCTGATGTCAAACACCAATGGATATGAGATCATCTATCGCCCATCATATGGGTCAAGAAGCGCATACGCTAGTCTACTCTGGTGTATCGATGCCCTGTCTCGATACACCCTCGACTAGGAACAGTTATAGGATGTACTCGTCGACTACTGTGGCCCCACTAGTATGATCTCATCATAGTCCCAGTAGTCGAGTACATATCCTAAGGGCTTTATCAACATGTAACATAGAGACAATCAGAGTACATGTTAAGATAAAGAGCAACCAGATAGCATATTATCATGTCGAGCAAGAAAGTCCTCCCTATATATGTCCAAGCATCCACTACAATATACATCGTATGTACAGTAATGGCCTCTAGGGCATACATATAACTAACATAAAGTTGGAACCATAATTTTTCTTTGGGCCGTCGGTTTATTCATTAAATCCGCTATTTGCAGCCCCATTTGCCCAATATTCTCCTATCTTTTAGTATCTGCTCTATTATCCTATTATTGATCCATTTTAATACTTTTATTTTCACAGTTGTCTATGTTCAGCATTTTGGTCATATATATCGCTTTTTTGCTAAAAATATCAGTTTTCCTACATTTTCAGATTTTGATGGATTTGCGAACAGCGATCGTGCGAAAAAAAATGAACATTCAAGAACAAGACGATAGTAAAGTACAGTGTCCAAGATCCGGATTGTTTGACCCGCGCAAGAAAACTTTTCAAGCTATCAGGATCGACTCAACGAGGGTTTCTAAACCCAAAACTTTCGGTGCATATTTCTCTCTCCTTCTCACTCAAATCCGACGCTCCAATACTCTATTTTCTATATGATTCTTTGCAAAGATTCGCCGCCAATAGCCAAAAAAAAGACTAACCTGTATTTTTTGCAGCGCCGCCGCCTAACTTAAAAAACGATTGTTTAATGTTTGAATAATCTTTTTATTGATTGCGCATTGCATCTTAATATGGACATTTAAGGGTAAAGAACCCCAAAAAGATACGGTAAGAGATTTCATCACCCTTCTCCGTGGCTCACAAATCACGAACTGAGCATAAATTTTACCCACATTAATTTAAAAGAAATCAGACTTTCAGCTTTTAAGGACTTCACGCGCATTAGGGAAAATTGACTGTGTTTAGAACACCGCTTAACGTTATATTGTTCACGGGATGTCTAGACAAGTGTTCAAAACGCAACCGCCGAAAGAGAAAGAGTTACTCCAAATTAAAGAACTTTGCGGAAGCATTGGACAAGCTCCCTTTATCTCTACACTTATCTGACTTCGTGATCAGTATATCATGAACCCATTTCTCGATTCAGTTTTACATCGACAATCAAGTTCTGGAGTAGGTCTGGTTGTCCTGGGTGAACCCTAAATTGATCGGCTGTGTGGTTATCGAGTCGTGATTGATTTTTATTTTACCTTAATTTCAATTCATTCTTTTGTTAAAAACTAACAAAAAAAATCTTCACCTCCTTTTCTATCCGCTCTTCTTTTCACTTTTCTTATATGGGTAACCCAAATTGACCAACTACCCTCAACCAGATATTTTATCATATAGTTCTTGCTTTGGTAGAACTTCCAACGATGCATTCATACCCAAAATTTATTTGAGTGATAGGATAGAACCTTCTAGAAAAACCAATTGGACACCCCACTCAAATACCCATCAACCGTATCAAACTTTCCCACCTTCTTATTTTGATATTCCTCATCATTCTACTGTGGCAACTTCTAAACCTATGTCCATTGCTGAACATATTGATAAAACCAGTAACCAACAGTTCAACCACTTCCAATCCTACACAACCTTTACACCGTCTCTAGACATTGCTTCTGAACATAAAATAGGGAGTTCCATGTTTCCAAATGAATTCAAATATTTTATTGGAACCCTTTCACAAACCCTGTCTAGTCTTGAATGATCATTGAAAGAATTTTGGGTAGCTTCTTGCTGATAGAAGAGTAATTAAATCCATCCATGGCTGCACTCATACAACCTAACGAACCATCGTCCAGTTCCCAAATAGCTTAAAATTTTACTGTGTATGACGTGGCAATAAAACAAATTGATGATTTGAGTAGTGAAAGTGAGCCATGCACCCTTCAAAATCAAACCTATCCATTTCCGAGTGAACTCTACATCTCCAATTCTGAAAATCTATCAAGTAAACCAAATGATTCACCAATTAAGGATAGCATGTTTGATGAGTTATGTGACTACGATGTGTTTGATTTACCCAATTATGAAGGGGACGTTTCTAGTGAAACCAATACCACTCGGTTTGATCTCTACATCTCCAATATAGAAAAACAACCAAATGTGATTTATAATCCAACAATTGAAAACCATGTTTTTGATGAGGTGTCTGAGAAATTCAAGTTTAACTTGATTGAGGATATTAATATTAAGGATAATTTTGATGACGAACCCACAATTTTGGATGAGTTTTTCTCAACAATTCAACACTTTCCTTCAAATCCGTGTAAGTATCATCCCGAATCATTAACTGCTTTTCCCGAACCCCATTTGCTTCTTAATATTATTGATGATGGTTTGACTAAATGTGTGGATAAGCTTAATCTTGAGAATATTTTTAAGGATGAACTCGTTTTATTGGATGAGTCGGATTTTCCGATTCATCATGTCCCTTCCATTGACTTTGAATATCCTCCTGGACATTTAACCGATACTATTCCTCAATTAATTCCCTCCATCTTTTCCATCGATCTATCCATATTGCAAAACAACTTTTCACCTTCGTCTCTCTGGTTCACCAATTTCGGTCGGCCCATGTTTTCTTACAAATCTTGAGAAGTTTGGTCCCATTTCAAAAAATATCAATAAATTAGTACGGTTAGAAAATTCCAGATTTATACTCCAATCACTAGAGACTGTACTAATTTATTCAATCAATTTACAAGCTCAAGTTCGTACTCCATTTCGTTCATCCACTTCATTTCGTTCTCCCGTTCATTCTTCTCATTTCCATGCACCGAGATTTCATACCGTTTCTGCCCATACACAGTCTCTCTTGCTCCACTTCCTTCCTCTACGCGTTCTTTCACCAACCCTAGTCTACTCATGATAAAAATTTTGAATGGTTGGTGTTAATTTTTGGTCTGTGTAAAGCCTTTGTATATACTGATATTATTCCCCCAACTTTAAATTTCAATGCTTAAATAGTGCAAACACCGTTTCAATTAAGTTTAGGGGCATTTTTGTGTATATATTTTGTCTGCTATTTTCTTGTTAAAAAAACTAACAAATTTTGACCCTTTAAAACTTTTGTGACCTCTATGTGTAGCATGACAGTGAGGACACTGTCCAGTTTAAGTTTGGAGGTATGCTCGGTAAGATTTCTATCTTTGCATTCATGTGTAAATTTCGCATTTGTATATATATTTGAAAACCCATAAAATTTGGAAAAAAATCCAAAACAGAAAAACTTTGTCGTCAGTTAGCTAGAGAGAAAACTTAGATTTGAAATACCGACGGTTTAGTTTGATAAGATAGAAACATCTAAATCCTATTTTTAGAAATTGAAAACCCGAAAGATAACTCTCTTTTGAGTTTAAATACGTCTTTGCATCATACTACACTTATCGTGGGGTTTGAAAATTAGATGACAAGTTTGATATGTCTTAAAACGTTTAAAATTTATAAACTTTTTCAGGATCAAACAGGTTTGTTCTGAAATAAATAATATCAAGAATAATTCATAAAGTGAAGTGGATATGAAAGAGTATTATTGAAACTAAGTCTGAAAGATAAACCATCTGAAACTTGATTGGTGTGATTACACACCTGATCTACACAAACACGTCTTTGATCTTAAAAATAATTGTAAGTCGATGTTGCGCACCCTACGGGTTCGCGGGGAGGCAGAATGTGCAAAAAACGATTTTTACAAGCTTCGCAACACCGATTAAACTCTAGGATCTTTACTTGAACCTTAACTAACAAACTACAAGAGGTTTAACTATTATGTAAAAATGTTATACCTCCGTGTACTAGTCCTTCGGGGCTTCTTGTCCTCCTCTCCTTAGCTCCTCGATGATCGGATCGAGCTTGCAAGGTTAGCCTTCTCGCGTCTAAGACGATTCACCCGGGAGTGTGTACTTTGAGCTCCTACCTCTAAACTGAGGTAACTAGGGTACTTAGTATGCTAATCTAAATAGCCTAGAAGATGTAGAGATTGATTATGGATTGATTAGTCTCAAGAACCTTAGGTTTCTCAACTCATGAGACAATTAGGGTTTGAGGAAGAAGAAGAGAGCTTGGAGGAGAGAGAATGTTGAGGATAAAATGAATGATGAATGGCTAATGTTGATAACTATGAAGCAAACTAATAATGCAACAATAATAATAACATAATGCACCATGCCTCAATAGTCATCCATGAGTCACCAAGTAGCCATGCTTCATCTATTATAAATCTACACCTCATCCTCCACCTCATTAACTATTTAACAAAATGGTTAATACAATAAATGAGGTGTCTTCTTCTAGAAGCACTCTTGCACAAATTACAAGAATACCCCTCATCGTATATACATACCTGTATCCGTATTCCGAAAAATACGAATACAATCAGACGAAAATAATCCAATAATCTAATACTAGGATCCGGCTTAAACCAAAGCCCACTAGTATTATCCGTCCAAATCATGATCCATGCACAAGTACACGTATATGATCGAACTCTGCCGTAAAACCATACGGCCTCTACATCGTTTCGCCCGAAGCAGGGTAACCCTCTGTGTGGGACTCTAAAGACTATACAGTACACTGACAGTGGGTTTAACCACAAGCACATCAGTGGTACTAGCTGCATGTAACGGCTACCCAGGTATCTGTCGATAAGAAGGCCGATGAGCAAACTCATCCGAACTCCTACTGAGCCTATCTGTGACAATCTCCGTACAGTCCGGTCTGTTTATCTAAAAGTATCGCATATCGGGCCTAGGGGCAGTAACCGTCAGACCCCTAATAACGCAATAAATCATGTCGGAGTAGAGCCCAAAACACCCTGAGAAACTACTTGAGTACCTACCAGTAAATCTCTCTTGCCCTGACCAGGGACTTTGTGTAATGGCTTTCCGAAAACAGCGCGATATCAACCCCCAATACCAGAAGATACGAAACATATCTAACCGCTACTGCCTCCAAGTGCTTCGGGACTGTACCCAACTACTACCTGTTTGCACAAATCCTTTGAGTCGTGCTAAGGTAGTAATCTAAGAACGGTGGGAACACATTCGATACGAAGTAGCACTATCAAGTCAACGGACTAAGCTGTACTCATGTCACATAAGAACTGCTACATTACGATTGGTATAATACCAACCAGCAGTTCCCCATGAGTCATGTCCGGTGTTGTTGGTGTATAGTAGCGCCTCTAGTAAGGTTGCAACATCATAAATTAGTGAACTTTTAAATTCTAGAGGGCTATTACAAACGAACTACGAATCGTAACTAGAGATTAGGGTAATATCATCATAATAAGAAGTCTAAGCTAAAGGGAAAAGGAATACAACCTTTGTAGCCAACTCCTTCAGTCTTTAGGACTCCTACAGCTTTGCACGAAGCTTGGAACGACTCCGCTCTGTAGGGTTCCTAGGCACACTAATGAGGTCTCACATGGCATCAACCATGCCAAAATCAAATTTTACAAGTGCCGAGAAACCCTAATGCGATCGTTGACTAGAGTTTAAGGCGAAACATGCAACTAGTTAACAACTTAACTAAGAGTGAACCGAAAATACAACCTTTGTAGATCCGGTCCTCCACCTCCATAGCTCCGTGACGATGTCCCTTTGCTGCGATCATCGGATCTCGGACTCTAGTGTTGATTTCATCGGAGAAATGATCGGGCTAGGTCGTCGACTTCGATGCCGAAGATGATCTACGTCGAGGCAACTCAAGATCAAGCTCCAACTTCACCAAGTCATGAAACTTGTGAAGATAACACACTCTACTTCATGGCAAGTGGTAGAGGATGAAGAAATAGGAAGTGGGTTCGCTTTGGATTTGGATTTCTCACTTGATTTCATCACTTAAGAATTTTCAAGAATGGTTTTCTTTTTCTTAATTTTAAGAAGAAGATGAAGAAGAAGAAAAATAATAATCATTTTCAAAAAGAAAAAAGAAGTGATATCTATCATCTTTCAACCATGGGTTAGCTAAACACATGTAGAGAATAAACTAGGGTTAAGTAAATGGTTAGGGTTAAGGAAAGAAACAAAATGGTCAAGCTTTCAAACCTTCATGAAGTTTCAACAAAAGAACAAAACAAGCCACCATTTCATTTATCTTTCCAAAAGAATAAATAAATAAAATAAATAAATAAAAACCTAACCATTTACTTAAACATAGTTTAATCAACACAAACCCAAGTTTGCATGTATCATCAAACATGATACAAACTAGTGCACAAACATATATCATATATACAATGTGCACATTCAAGTGAGATAATCAATCTTAAGTGAACAAATACTAGTTAATGCAAAGTAATATATAAACTATATAATTATACATTAAATCATTAAATCAACACTTGATTTAACGATCCGGTCAAATCGCATATAACCAACTAATATCCAATGTATCGACTTATCGAATCAATCCTTGATTCGATAACTAGGTTATATCGCATACAACCAATCGATACATTCATCGTGAGAATAGAATACGGTATCACATACACGCATTATTCTCGGTCCCGCACATATCTCATATGTGCTCCTATTTCGTTTCGCTTGAGCCAGGAAACCTCTGTGTAGGACACTAAAGATTCGTCAATACGCCGGCAGTAGGTGATGATCATATCAAACACCCACAAGCCGCAAGCGGTCTGCTAAACGTAACGGCCACCCTGGTATTGAGCGATCAGAAGATCGACGAGCAAGCCCGCTCATACTCGTGTGAATCCAACCAGTAACACTTAACGTACAGTCCGGTCTGATCGTCTGATATGTCGCATATCTCGCCTAGGGGTGGTAAACGTCAGACCCCAATAGTTCGATAAGTCGTGTCGATATGAGGTCTATAACAGTTCGAGAAACTACTGGTAACACTTACCAGTAAATCTCAGCAATCCTGGCCAAGGATTTCCGATTATAGCCAATCGAACACAACGCAACATCAATCCGGGAGAGACGAATCCCCTCCTATCGCTCATTGCCTCCATGTGATTCGGGACTGTATCAAAAAACCACCATTTTGCACGCCCTCTTGGACGTTGTAAGGTGGAAATCAAAGCACAGTGGGAATCACACAAGACTCTATGACGATCTCGGGTCAACAGACTACTCTGTACCAGTGTCACCAGAGAACTGCCATCTGACGTAAGGTATAATACCATCTGGGAGTTCTCGGCGAGTCCGTCCAGTATACCCAGTCTCCACTGAGCACCCGTATATCATCTCTGATGTCAAACACCAATGGATATGGGATCATCCATCGCCCATCTGTATGGGTCGAGAAGGTATACGCTAGTCTACTCTGGTATATCGATGCCCCGTCTCGATACACCCATGACTAGGGACCTTGAAGGATGTACTTATGGACTACCATGTCCCCACTAGTATGATCCGCATCATAATTCAGGTAGTCAAGTACACATCCTAAGGGCTTTACCAACATGTATCAGAGAGACAATCAGTGTACACGTTAAGGTAAAGAGCAACCAGATAGCATACTATCATATCGAGCAAGAAAGTCCTCCCTATATATGTCCAAGCATCCACTACAATATACATCCTATGTATAGTAATGGCCTCTAGGGCATACATATAACTAACAATCTCCCACTTTCACTAGGCCCATCTGATAGCAGTGGTTGTAGTATCTCATACTCAACCATCCCATAAAAGTCTCTCTCGGGGAAAGGGCCTTTGTGAGTAGATCCGCCGTGTTGTCCTCTGAGTCTACTCTCCTAACCTCGATCTCCTTGGAGATCAACCATCTCCATGATCAGGTGATACTGCCTTAGAATATGTCTGGATCCCTGATGGGACGGACGTTCTTTAGCATAAGCCACAACTCCATTGTCACACAATGGGAGGAACTAAGTTCATCTCATGAACAAATATACATCCAGACTTCCTCTTTGGTAGCATTTTAAGAAGCGATGTATCCAGCCTTTATCGTCTAGTATGCCACGGTATCTAGCTTGGAACTCTTCCAACATACCGTCCCTTTACCAAGGGTAAAGACAATGCCTGTGACTGACATTCAGTCGTCCTTATTACCCTGGAACCTTTCCAGTGATTCTCCCCAGGATCAACTGATACCATCTCACTACAACTAGTGAGGATCCTAACATCCAATTAGATCTATCTCATAGATCCAAAACCCAGGATTTAGGAGGTATCACTTTGATCCTATATAGAGAATCATTGTGATAAGCAGAGATTGACCGAGCGTAGCATAGGAAACTCCTTTCTTATCAAGAGTATGTCATCCACGTACTCTACGAGGATCACCACCATACTCCCTACTACCTTTTTGTATATACAAGGTTCATCTACCATTTTGATGAAGTCAAACTTTTTGACAACTACATCAAAACAGACGTTCCAACTCCACGATGTCTGCTTTATCCTATAAAGCAACTTGCACACGTTTCCGCTGCTCCCACTGTCTACGAAGCCCTCTCGCTGTGTACTTACAGACGTTCTCTTCTAAAACATCATTTAGAAAAGCAGTCATGACACTCAACCACCAGATATCGTAGTCATGGTATGTAGCCGTGGCAAGTAGGATCTGGATGGACTTAAGCATAGATCCTTAGAAAAAGTTTCAACATAATCCATACCTGGTCAATGAAGCAAACCTTTTAACAAGTCTAGATTTAAAAGTCTCAACTTTTCCATGTACACCAAGTAATCTTCTCAAGATATACTTGCTCCTGATGGGGATTTAACCCTTCAAATATAGCAACCAAAGTCCATACTTTGTTGGTGTACATGGATTCCATCTCAGATCACTAAGCATCCAGGCATTCTTACAGAGTCTCACTCCGGATGGCCAGCTCGAAACTAGTTGGGTTATCATCTCATGATGCAATCCTCGCTCCCACTGTCATAGAGAAACCGAAGTAACTCTCAGGTGGGTGAGGAACCCTACTAGATCGGCGGAGAGGCTGTGCTTCGTCGGTGACTATTGAATCCTTTGGTTCTACCAAATCATCATCTGCAGTTCGTATAGCTGAAACCTCTCCAGTTCTACAGAACAGACCTTGCCTCGAACTTGTCCGGATTTTGCTTTTTAGACATAGGTCAGACAACCCCAAATCTTAACTAACTTAAGATATGGGCTCTTCCCTTTCCATATCACATATGAAGTGGTAGGCAACTGATTTGATTCGAACCTTATTCAATAGGTATGCAACTTCTCAAGTGCACAACTCCCAAAAGGAAATAGGAAACTCAGTAGTACTCATCATAGAGCACACCTTATCACATAGGGTGTTATTGCTCCGCCCCGATACATCGTTGTGCTGTGGTATATTCAGAGGAGTAACACTGAGAGAGAATCTCATTCTCCTTTAGAATAGTCCAAGAATTCCATGCACAAGTATTCTCCTCCTTGATTACATCAAAGGACATAATACTTATACCCGTATTGGTTCTCCACTTCTAACTTATATTCTGTGAATATCTCAAAAGGTTCGGACTTGTGTTTCAACAGGAACATATGTCTGAATCTAAAGAGATCATCAGAGAATGTAATGAAGTACAAAGAATCGGTCTTGACATGTATAGACAGGGGACCTACATACATCATCATGTATCAGTCCCAAGAGTATACTAACTCTTTCTCTATTTCCAATAAACAGAACTATGGTCATCTTATCTTTGTGACATGACTGGTAAGTTTCACAAGATGTAAATTCAAACTGATTTAAATATGCATCTAAATGTAACTTCAGCCAGTCGGGTCGCATTGATATGACCTAGTCTACAATACCTCAAGAAGGATTCGTTCATATCTGAACTCTTCCTCTTGTGTGTGTTCCGTATACTAAGAACTGTTGTTTGATTTAGAACATCAATGCTTTTAGATAACGTGCCGGAACTGATCAACTTTTGATATAGGAAATGTTCAAAACATTATCCAACAATACAAAATTTTATCATTTCTTTACTAATAAAGAGACTGATACGATTTTGTATATCAGGTTCGGTATCTACTAACATACGTTCAGAATCAATGTATTGGTAATACAGGGTGACAGTGACCAACAGACTTGGCTGCAACACTTGCCCCGTTTTCTGCCTCATGAAACTTATCACCCGTTCTCAGTTCTCTACCTTTCTGTAGCCCTATGTAACAGATTACATATCTGAGATCCTGATCCGGTATCAAATACCCAGGACATAGAAGATATAGAGAAACAGTTCTTTGTAATCAACACCCACGGGAGATGCATCACATGCACTTTCTTCGTTTGGGTGGCACGGGAATTCTGGTAATCCCCTATTTCCTGCTCTGTCTTATAACAATTATAAGTTGGAGCGGGACCAACGTTTCCCAGCTCAGTATAACAAGTGGGTTCGGTCAATATCCGTATTATTATCTTGATTAAGGCGTGATATGGTCACTACCTGGAGAGAGAGAGAGAAGAAAACACTCAGCGTGCGCTCTTGCAAGAATAGATTGGTTATTACTTTATCTAATCAGGATGGCTCCCACTATTTTTATCAAATCTTCCTTCAAACCCTAAAAGGAAAGACTAGCCGGGATTGATTACACGCTACAAGTTCGCCAATCTTTCAGCCAGGCCAATGTCGGTACTTTGAGGGAGGTATCCCGTGCTTTCGCACGAACCTAATTAATGTTAACCTCGTTTTCCCAGAGGCGTAACCTCGTTAACACCTTTCTAGACACCTACTTGATCGGCTAATTGTAATGTGTAAAACTCTCCCAGGAGTAACTCTTACTCGCAGCGGGTATCGGGATCCAACTATCTCATAGAAGGTATGCAATCTCATTGCAAATTTCAACACTTGAAATTCCCGATAATATTTTGCCCCTAACGTGCTATGACCTTGACGAAAGCCAACAAACCATAGCCCGCTAGTCAAGTTCAACCCGTCATTTCTTGATTGAATTAAACCCACCCGCACGACCCTTGACGAAAGCCAACAAAGCCGTACGACTACCCTAATCCAATCGCATCGTATGCAGCAGATAAGCAGCATATAGCTACCGCACACTACACCTTGACGAAAGCCAACAAATGTAGCACGAATACTATATACAACTTATCTGAAATGACGGAGGGCTACGACAGGTTTTTATGAAAACCTATTGCGTAATGAACTTGATATCGTTGTAGAATCAAATGATTTTAAAATGGAGTGTTTTTTAGGCTTTTCTAGTTTTGCTAAAGGGGTCACTCTTGGTAAAGGGATCGTCGGCCCTTTCCTCGTCGAATGAGGTGCAGGATATATCATATATATCACTGTGCAAAGAAGAAACTATAGAAGCAATCAAAAGTCAAACCGAGTGGTGTAGCATCTGCCAGTTATTGCTAAAGGAGTCACTCCCGGTGAAGGGATCTCGGTCCTTTCCTTATCGAATAAGGTGCAGAATGTTCTACAAGGAACACCGCGATGCAAAGCAAGAACTGTAGCTACCTATTTTATTTAGAAATTTGATTCCACAACATCTTAGGTTTCTTGTCTTTCATTAATCACATTAATGAAGTCCCATCATTTAAGTACCTAAACATCACAGATAAATACGACGTACACTTATGCCATCCGCATTCGCCTCGATGTCCTCTCGTGCACCGTTAGTTTAGGTAGCTAACGGCAGAGCAGGGCAGAGCTAGCGCGGGTGTAAAACATAAGTAACGTCTATATAATATATCATATATACTATATACAGTATCCATCACAACATATCAAATGATCACATCACAGATAACGCAGCAGAAGAATCATATGAAACATTGGATATACTAGGACGTCCGTGTTTCAATACGAGCCAGTATAAAACACGAATTCCACGGTCGCGATGAATAGCCAAACCCACACCCCTAGACCCCTATGAGAGCGGCAAGCAACCCTACCAATTCTAGAGTTAGGAGACCCGGACTCGACTCCTCGAGTTGGTCTCCCACTGGACTCCAGAACCCGGTTACTTGTGCTCCCCTCCTCGGGTCTATCCTAGTGCGGAAAAGTAAATAATATACAAAAGGTGATATCTTCCGCAACCTGGAAGTGTCCCAATAAAAGAATATAACATACAAGTTTTTACATGAATGAAAATGAAAAGCACTCATCTCACATAAAAACCCCCGGCTATTCAAACACGACGATCCAATATAACATATCCAGCAACACATAACATCACATGTCATCAACGTAAGTAAATATGCCCATCCCAATTGTCGTTGACATATAACAACGAAACCGGCGATATCACATATTACACTTACGGTCACAGAAAAGAAAGTGTAAAACTACAACAGTTGGAATCCGCAACCTCCTCAGACATCGCATGCCTGACTAAATGAATTCTTTAGACATCGCATGCCTAACAATTATAAACCCCGCATTTTAGTCTCATTATCGAAAACTCTTTTCAATATCTAGTCGGGCAATTCAACAAGATTCCCGACATCCTGATCGAATGCTCGTCGCAAACTTTAGTAGGCGGCCGCACCCCCGATACCGTCGACGAAGTGCACTAAGACGGAACACCGCTGCCGCGAGCACCCGAACAGATGCTTTCGGCGACGGGGTTCTCCTACAGTCACTTGGTCGGGGCTATGGGGCATAGCTGCCTATCAAGTTTACCCGGCGAGTATCCGCGTACGCTACGTGATTGCGACGGACTTTTGATCGCATCAAAATTCCGTGGCAACCGATCAAGTGAGACTAAACTGCTATGTTTATAACATTCATTCAGTTATCTTATAACTACTTATGAATTCCAAATGTTGTATCACATTCCGGATAAATAGAAAATGTCAAACTTTCCGATCGAACAATCGAACACCCAAGTTTTCCCGAAACAGCTCAACACATGAAGCAAGTTTAAAAACATTCACTTCATGCCTCAGTACCAACGGTCCAGCCGTAGAAGGGTCAAGCCAACGCCTCACATGTGGCACGCTGTACTGCCCCAAACCCTAAGGTTCAATGGGTAGTTCAAGACTGTCACATAATCGAGTTAAGGTTTGTTTTCTTCTAGAGGGACCATCGCGTTACTTGCACTACTTAGAACGTCATTAAACTATGGAAAAATCCAACAATTAGAAATTTCCCGGCAGGGGAAAAAGTGGGTATTTATATCCGGTCGAACTTTTTAACATGTTCTAAACATACTCAGAAAAGCACATAGACAAAGTTTGATAATCCGATCAAATCTACGAACTCCCAATACAACCCAGAATACTCAACTCTTGAGTAGAATTTAAAAATTACCAGAAAATACAGCACCAAAAGATAGGAATTACTGTGCAAAATTTAATGGAAGAAGCGACCATACGGCCGCAGAACCGCCGCGCGAGCAGACTCCTGCTGCGGTTCTGCGGCGGTTTAGTTGAGTTAGGTTCTCGTTTTGCACAGTATTTCTTATAAAAGCCTGCTGATTTTTCTGCATATTTTTAATTTGGAAAAATGCACAGTTTTGAAAAAAGTACAGAGAATGGCATCGAATAGGGTTTCGGGGTTCGATCGGATTTCTAACATCGTCTACGCATCGCCTAAGGCTCTAGCTAGGCTCTGATACCACTGTAGGGTTCATAGGCACACTAATGAGGTCTCACATGGCATCAACCATGCCAAAATCAAATTTTACAAGTGCCGAGAAACCTTAATGCGATCGTTGACTAGAGTTTAAGGCGAAACATGCAACTAGTTAACAACTTAACTAAGAGTGAACCGAAAATACAACCTTTGTAGATCCGGTCCTCCACCTCCATAGCTCCGTAACGATGTCCCTTTGCTACGATCATCGGATCTCGGACTCTAGTGTTGATTTCATCGGAGAAATGATCGGACTAGGTCGTCGACTTCGATGCCGAAGATGATCTACGTCGAGGCAACTCAAGATCAAGCTCCAATTTCACCAAGTCATGAAACTTGTGAAGATAACACACTCTACTACATGGCAAGTGGTATAGGATGAAGAAATAGGAAGTGGGTTCGCTTTGGATTTGGATTTCTCACTTGATTTCATCACTTAAGAATTTTCAAGAATGGTTTTCTTTTTCGTCATTTTAAGAAGAAGATGAAGAAGAAGAAAAATAATAATCATTTTCAAAAAGAAAAAAGAAGTGATATCTATCATCTTGCAACCATAGGTTAGCTAAACACATGTAGAGAATAAACTAGGGTTAAGTAAATGGTTAGGGTTAAGGAAAGAAACAAAATGGTCAAGCTTTCAAACCTTCATGAAGTTTCAACAAAAGAACAAAACAAGCCACCATTTCATTTATCTTTCCAAAAGAATAAATAAATAAAACAAATAAATAAAAACCTAACCATTTACTTAAACATGGTTTAATCAACACAAACCCAAGTTTGCATGTATCATCAAACATGATACAAACTAGTGCACAAACATATATCATATATACAATGTGCACATTCAAGTGAGATAATCAATCTTAAGTGAACAAATACTAGTTAATGCAAAGTAATATATCAAATATATAATTATACATTAAATCATTAAATCAACACTTGATTTAACGATCCGGTCATATCGCATATGACCGGCTAATATCCAATGTATCGACTTATCGAATCAATCCTTGATTCGATAAGTAGGTTATATCGCATACAACCAATCGATACATTCATCACGAGAATAGAATACGGTATCACATACATGCATTATTCTCGGTCCCGCACATATCTCATATATGCTCCTATTTCGTTTCGCTTCAGCCAGGAAACCTCTGTGTAGGACTCTAAAGATTTGTCAATACGCCGTCAGTAGGTGATGATCATATCAAACACCCACAAGCCGCAAGCGGTCTGCTAAACGTAACGGCCACCCGGGTATTGAGTGATCAGAAAATCGACGAGCAAGCCCGCTCATACTCCTGTGAAACCAACCAGTAACACTTACCGTACAGTCCGGTCTGATCGTCTGATATGTCGCATATCTCGCCTAGGGGTGGTAAACGTCAGACCCCAATAGCTCGATAAGTCTTGTGGATATGAGGTCTATAACAGTTCGAGAAACTACTGGTAACACTTACCAGTAAATCTCAGCAACCCTGGCCAGGGATTTCCGGTTATAGCCAATCGAACACAGCGCAACATCAACCCCCTATACCGGGAGAGACGAATCCCCTCCTATCGCTCATTGCTTCCATGTGATTCAGGACTGTACCCAAAAATCACCGTTTTGCACGCCCTCTTGGACGTGGTAAGGTGGAAATCAAAGCACAGTGGGAACCACACAAGACTCTATGACGATCTCGGGTCAACAGACTACTCTGTACCAGTGTCACCAGAGAACTGCCATCTGACATAAGGTATAATACCATCTAGGAGTTCTCGGCGAGTCCTTCCAGTGTACCCAGTCTCCACTGAGCACCCGTATATCATCTCTGATGTCAAACACCAATGGATATGGGATCATCCATCGCCCATCTGTATGGGTCGAGAAGGTATACGCTAGTCTACTCTGGTATATCGATGCCCCGTCTCGATACACCCACGACTAGGGACCTTGAAGGTTGTACTTATGGACTACCATGTCCCCACTAGTATGATCCGCATCATAATTCAGGTAGTCAAGTACGCATCCTAAGGGCTTTACCAACATGTATCAGAAAGATAATCAGTGTACACGTTAAGGTAAAGAGCAACCAGATAGCATACTATCATGTCGAGCAAGAAAGTCCTCCCTATATATGTCCAAGCATCCACTACAATATACATCCTATGTATAGTAATGGTCTCTAGGGCATACATATAACTAACACGCTCAAGGTCCTTCATCGTCTACGATGATCCACCCGGAGATTTCTAGATCAAGCTCTTAGCTTCAAAAAATGAAGCAAACAATCTACACTAAAGGGTTAGGGTAGTGTAGAATGGTTGTATGGTTTGTAAACTCACTTAAAAACCCTTTCTTTTTAAGTTCCTCACTCAAAACAAAACTCAAGAGAATTTGAAGAAGGAGGAAGATGAAGATGGCAAAGCTTTTTTCAATATAATGAAAAAACTTTTTTCATAAAAATGAAAAACAAAGAATATATATGAGACACTCTCAAATATAATTATGGTTATCTAATGTAGGGTTCCTAGGCATGCTAATGAGGTCTCACAAGGTATCAACCATGCCAAATTCAAAAAATTCCGGTGCCGAGAAACCCTAATACGGATCGTTAACTAGAAATTAGGCGAAACAAGCAACTAGTAAACAACTTTACTCTAAAGTGAACGGAAATACAACCTTTGTAGATCCGGTCCTCCACCTCCATAGCTCCGTGATGATGTCCCCTCGCTGCGATCATCGGATCCCGGGCTCTAGCGTCGGCTTCATCGGAGAAATGGGCGGGCTAGGTCGTCGACTTTGATACCGAAGATGATCTACGTCGAGGCAACACAAGATCAAGCTCAAACTTCACCGAGCCATGAAACTTGTGAAGAAAACACCCTATACTACTTGGCAAGTGGTAGAGAATGAAGAAATTGGAAGTGGGTTCACTTTAGAATTGGATTTCTCACTCTTTTTCTCAAGGTACCATTGATGCTTGAATGTTTCCTTCTTCTTGAAGAAGAAGAAGAAGAAGAAAAAGAATATGGTAAGCATTATTGGAAAATAGAAAATAAGGTCATTCTTATCATATTAGCAACCATGGTTAAGTGTAGAGAATAAACTAAGGTTAAGTAAATGGTTAGGGTTAAGGAAAGAAACAAAATGGTCAAAATCTTTCAAAGCTTCAAGAAGCTTCAAAGAAAATCCAAAGTTTGCCACCATTTTATTTCTTTCTCAAATGAATAAATAAATGAAGCTAATGAAACCCTAACCATTGACCAACCATGGTTTAAACCAAACATACACCCAAGCTTTCATGTATCATCAAACATGATACAATCAAGTGCACAAAAGTATATCACATATACAATGTGCACATCAAGTGAGAAAATCCTTTTTTTAAGTGAACAAATATTAGTTAATGTAAAGTAATATATCAAATATATAATTATATATTAAATCATTAAATCAACACTTGACTTAACGATCCGGTCATATCGCATATGACCGACTAATATCCAATGTATCGGCTTATCGAATCAATCCTTGATTCGATAACTAGGTTATATCGCATACAACCATTCGACACATTCATCGCGAGAATAGAATACGGTATCGCATATACGCATTATTCTCGGTCCCGCACATATCTCATATGCGCTCCTATTTCGTTTTGCTTGAGCCAGGAAACCTCTGTGTAGGACTCTAAAGACTCGTCAATACGCCGGCAGCAGGTGATGATCATATCAAACACCCATAAGCCGCAAGCGGTCTGCTAAACGTAACGGCCACCCGGGTATTGAGCGATCAGAAGATCGACGAGCAAGCCCGCTCACACTCCTGTGAATCCAACCAGCAACACTTACCGTACAGTCCGGTCTCGTCGTCTCATATGTCGCATATCTAGCCTAGGGGTGGTAAACGTCAGACCCCAATAGCTCGATAATGTTAGTGTTTATGCCCTAGAAGGTCATTACTGTATCATACTAGTTTGTATATTACTTAATGGAAGCTTGGGATATTCACATGTATATAACAGTCTTGCTAAACATGGTAGTATGCTACTTGGTTTTTCTATCTTAATATGTGAGTATACGTATTGATAGAGCTCTAAGGATCTTGCTTGACTACCAGTGTTGTGATGGCAGTCACACTAGTGGGGGCTGGGTAGTCTACAAGCACATCCTTATTCAGGTCCCTAGTCGTTGGATTATCGAGACAGGGCATCGATACTCCGGAGTAGACTAGTGTGTACGCTTCTCATCCCAGTTGGGGAGATGTCTGTCCCACAGCCGTCAGTACGTCGTACTGGAGATAGTATGCAGGTGCTCGTTAGGTTACGGGTACACCGGACAGGACTCACAGGGAACTGTTGGTTGGTTTTATACCAGTCGTCAGTGAACAGTTCCCAGGTGACATGAGTACAGCATAGTCCGCAGACTTGACACTGCTACTTCGCCTCGAGTGTGTCCCACTGTTCTTAGATTGCTACCCTACCACGGCTCAAAGGAGTCGTGCACACAGGTAGCAGTTGGGTGCAGTCCCGAGCACTTGGAGGCAGTGGCGGTTAGACAGGATTCGTCTCTCCCGGTATTGGGGGTTGATATCGCGCTGTGTTAGAGAGCCATTACGCAAAGTCCCTGGCCAGGGCAAGCGAGATTTGCTGGTAGGTTCCAGTAGTTTCTCAGGGTGTAATGGGCTTCGCTCCGACACGACTTATACCGCTATTAGGGGACTGACGCTTGCCGCCCCTAGGCCCGATATGCGATAGTCTTAGACGAACGGACCGGACTGTATGGAAATTGTCACATCAGACTCAGTAGGAGTTCGGATGGGTTTCCTCATCGGCCTTCTTATCGACATCTATCTGGGGACCGTTACGTACAGCTAGTGCCGCTTGCGGTCTGTGGTTAAACCCACTGCCAGCATAGTAGTCAAGTCTCTAGAGTCCCACACAGAGAGTTTCCCTACTCCAGGCGAAACGATATAGAGGTCGTATGGTTTTACGACAAGGGTTCGGACGCATACGTGTGTTTACGCACGTACGACTTTCGGACAGTTTTTACCAGTCGGCTTTGGTTTAAGCCAGTTACTGGTATCCGGTTATTGGATTTATACAGTCTAAAGTTTTTCCGTATTTTTGCGGAAAGGAGGGGCGTTCTCGTAATTGCGCGAGAAGCTTCTAGAAGATGGTGACTAAGGAGGTTTAGGTGGCATATACATTGAATGAGATTAGTGAGTCATATGGATGATTCATCCATGTCATTAATGCTTCATAATTGCTTAATGACTCATGGAGATGAATCACCACTAGATATTTATCAAGCATGGTTGTAAATCATTTTCTTTTCTTTTCTTGATAAAATAAAATGCTTGATATATATTATGATAACTCATTATTCTCACTTCATTATTATCTTCACCTTCTCTCTCCTCAAGCTCTCCCTCTTCAAACCCTAATCCTCTCCTCTCATGTGTTGAGTACAAGGATTAGTTAGACTAATTAAACCATAACCCTCACTCTATATCACCTAGCTTCTTTGATTAGCACTTGAAGAAAGTTAGTTGCCTCAAGTTTAGAGGCTAAGCTTGGAGTAAAGCTCTCGGGTGGATCGTCTACTACTTCGAGAAGGCCGAGGAGGAGGTGGAGTTCGCAAAGATGAAAGACACGATTCGTTAGGTATAATCCCTAAACATAGTAGTATAGAACTTCTATGTTTCTTGTTAGTTATCGTTTAGCTTCGATTCATGCGATTAGTCGATGTTTAGCATATAAACAAGATCGTTTTTCATATTTCCGCCTCCCCGCAAGTCGTGGGGTGTTGTACATCGACTTACAGTGGTATCAGAGCCTCGCTAAACAATAAATAACTTACTTGCAAATTTGTATGAATTTCGAACGAAAAAAACGAAACCGGAAAAGCCCGAAATCATGGTTTTCTGTCGAATTTTAAATGAAGTCCTAAAATTTTTCAGGGAGGTTCAGAAAGCTTAAAAAGACAGTATAAGAACACCCAAGAAATTTGGGCCCCTGAATCGCCTAAAGAGCCGCGGAACCGCGGCGGATCGCACCGATCCGCCGCGCTTCCGCCGCCGAGTTGGCGATTCAGGAACCCAAATTTCCTGTGTTGCTTCTCTGTGATATTTGGTATTTTCTGGAAGTTTTTATTTTTGCTCAGGTTTCAGATTTACAGAGAAGTATTGGAGCAAAATTAAAAGTGTTTAATCGATCGAAATTATACAGTATTTGCTTGTTGGATTATATCTGTATTTGTATAATGTGTTCGTAAACCTCCCCTAACTGCTAGTATGTCGGTTGGCAGGGGGTTGCACATTTCTGAAATGGTATTTACTGTTTGTGGATATGAACTGTGTTGGACTGTTGTGATGTATAGCCAGGGTTATGTGATGGGTTATTATTTAATTCATTTGATGTAAATGTAATTTGTTGTAATATTATTTTGCGGGGCACATCTAGGTTGCGGTTGTAGCCACCGTTGTATTATTTCATTTTACTGTTTTTGCTCCTAGGACAGACCCAAGGTGGGGTGCACAAACTGCCGGGCGGGTAGTTTGCCGTACCCGTTAGGGTCTTGGGTGGGGTAATGGCTATTCATCACAACTGTGTAATCCGTCTTTTGTTGCAGGCTCAAAACAAACACGGATTGCTTGCAAATCCAATAAAGTTCATCTGTGATCTGGAATGCCTATTATTGCATCTGACGAATGTACAATATCTATATATGATGGCTATTTAGACGTCACTTATGTTTTACACCCGTGCTAGCCCAGCCTCCGCTCTGTCGTTAGTTAAGTAACCTAACGGGTGATGACGGGACCCCGTGGCGAATGCGGATGGTATAAGAGGACGTTGTATTTTCGTTGTTTTCTGCAATGATAGGTTAATGATGGGACGCATTACTTATAATGCAAAGAAAATAAACCAAAAGTTTAATCGTTGGAACAATTTAAAAGAAACCACTCGGTTAATTTTAAAAACCAGATATTTTTAAATGCGGAGCTTTAACCACTCCTTTTAAAAGCTATCAGGTTCCTTCGGTTATATCAAGTTCACTACGTTCACGGTTTCGCCAAAACCATTCGTAGCCCTCCGTCATTTCATTTGGGTATTCAGTAGTATTCAAGCTATGCATTTTGGCCAAAGTCAAGGCATAGTGTTTGGTAGCTGCTGGGTTTTCATTTGTTGCATAAGATAGATGAGTTAGTTTGGGACAGCCGTATTATCATTTGACCAAAGTCAGGGGTATATACGGATGGGTTCAAATTGACAAGATAATGACGGGTAGAACTTGACATGTGACTTATGACATTTTGACCAAAGCCAAGGTCATAAGAGCATGGGGCAAAAACTTATATCGGGAATTTCTAAAGAAACTGAAATTTGCAAAGTGATGCATACCATTTGGAGTTTGATGAATGTTGGTAGCATTCCTTCAACATTATCATACGATGATATTTGGATCCCGATCCTACTGTGAGTATATGCTACTTATCAGGAGATTCGTCACTAAACGATCAATGCTATAAACCAAGTAGGTGTCCAGAAAGGTATCAGCGGGGTTACGCCCCCAGAGAAAAGAGGTTATTTAATTAAGGAACTTCGCGAAAGCGTTGGAAAACCTCCCTCGAAGTATCGACACTAGCCTGGCTGAACGGTTAAGCAAGAATTGTACAGTGAGAATAGTCCTGGCTAATTCTTCTTTTATGGTTTGAGGAAGGATTCGAGAAACAGTGGGAGCCATCCAGTTTAGATAAACTAAAACCACTCTAAACTTGCAAGAGCATCATGCTAAAGAGTTTTCTTCTCTCTCTCCTAATTGCAGCGACCCTGAAAATGACTGGACTTAAGTTACTTTTAGAGAAAAATATACTGACAGGGCCAAACTATAAAGATTGGCTGCGGAATGTCAAAATGGCTTTGACCTATGACAAACTGGGGTACGTCCTCACCGCTACGGCACCTGCTGTCCCTGGTCCCAAATCCAGCAATGCGGATAAGGAAATCCGCAAAACCTGGGATTTAGATTGCGCGAAAGCCAAGTGCATCATGCTTGCCTCAATGAACAATGAACATCAGAGGAGGCACGAGGATATGAACCTAGATGGCATATTTCTCCATACAAAGGAATTTTATGGAGAGCAATCTCGTATAGTAAGATACGAGACCTCTGAGAACTTGTTTCGAGCGAGGTTGGCTGTCGGATCATCGGTAGGAGAACATGTCCTAAAGATGATCGGCTATATTGAAGAGCTCGCAGTCCTTGGGACGACTTTGGATAATGAGCTCTATACAGACCTTATTCTCCAGTCCCTTCCTCACACCTACGCCCAGTTTATCCTGAACTTCAACCTTCAAAGAAAAGAAGTTGAACTTCCGGAACTCCTGAACATGTTAAGGAGTGCAGAGGGCACCATGCAGAAAGCAAGGGAAACACCCGCTATGTTTGTTAGCGGTGCATCTTCTTCCAGGTCCAAGGCTAAGGCCAAAGGAAGGAAGAAGAAGGCCGCCGCCAAACCTAGAGGAGGTGTTAGTAAGGTGGGAGGGAAGGGAAAGAAAAAGTTTGCGGTACCGATAGTTGGCCAGGATGAGTGCTTCCATTGTCACAGGAAAGGGCACTGGAAGAAGGATTGCAAGGCGTGGAACGCCAAGAACCAGGAACCGAAGCAAGCTGTGGCTTCGATTTCAGGTGTGTTTGTAATTGAGAATTGTCTGTCGATCAACTCTACTTCCTGCGTATTGGATACCGGATCAGGATCTCATATTTGCTATTCATTGCAGGCACTGAGAAACCGTAGAGTGCTGAAGGAAGGTGATATGACCCTAAAGGTTGCTAACGGAGCTAGCGTGGGAGCTGCGTCCGTCGGGGATTATCACCTAGGATTGACGAGTGGACACATTTTGGTTTTACATAACTGTTTTTTTGTACCAAGCTTAACGTGTAATATCATATCAGTTTCCTTTTTATCAAATAAAGGTTATGATTTCACGTTTGTAAGAGATGTTGTTAACATCCACCTTAATCATGGTTTGATTGGGTCCGGTACACTAAATAACGGTATATATGTTTTAAACCAACTCCAAATTTTCAATGTCCAGAACACACTTAAAAGAAAGTCTCCAGATTTAAATAAAGCTTTCTTATGGCATTGTAGACTGGGTCACATCAATGAGAGAAGGTTGACTAAGTTGCATAGAGAAGGATATTTGGACTCGTTCGAATATCAAACTTATGACACTTGTCAATCTTGTCTCAAAGGAAAGATGACAAAGACTCCATTTACTGGACAAGGAGTAAGAGCGAGCGAGCTCTTAGGACTCATACACAGCGATGTATGCGGTCCAATGTCTACACATGCAAGAGGTGGTTTTTCCTATTTCATTACTTTCACGGATGATTACTCAAGGTACGGATTCATTTATCTGATGAAACATAAATCCGAGGCTTTTGAGAAATTCCAAGAGTATAAGAATGAAGTAGAAAACCAAACCGGCAAAAGTATCAAGACACTTAGATCTGATCGAGGTGGTGAATACTTGAGTGCCGAGTTCCTAGGTTACCTAAAAGAGAAAGGAATTCTCTCTCAGCTTACTCCTCCATACACTCCACAGCATAATGGTGTATCGGAGAGACGGAATCGAACCCTATTGGATATGGTACGATCCATGATGAGTAATGCTGAGTTACCGCGATCTTTCTGGGGTTATGCGCTAGAATCAGCGGCATATCTTTTGAACAGGGCTCCTACCAAGACTGTGCCTACCACTCCATATCAGATCTAGACTGGGAAGAAACCCCATCTTCAGCATATGAAGATTTGGGCATGTCCAGCTTTTGTTAAAAAGCAGCATGTGGACAAGATCGAGGCACGATCAGTAAAATGTATGTTTGTGGGATATCCAAAGAACTCCAAGGGATATTATTTCTATTACGCAGAGGAACAAAAGGTTTTTGTTTCTCGTAATGCCCATTTTCTGGAACATCAGTTTTTAGAAAAGGAAATAAGTGGGCGCGAAATAGAACTGGAAGAAATTCCAGAACCACAAACTGCTACTGAAAGTTTGGTAGAACCGGAAGTTCAAGAAGAACAGGACATTCCCGCACCCCTCCGCAGGAGTAGTAGGCCGTCTCATCCGCCTAAGAGATACTACGGTTTTCTCATAGATGGGGATAGAGAGGATTGCATCATAGATGATGATGAACCTACTGACTTCCAGCAGGCCATCCAGAGCGGCGACTCGGTACGATGGCTAGATGCAATGCGGACCGAAATGGAGTCCATGTACACCAACAAAGTATGGACTTTGGACTTTGCTCCAGATGGGGTAAAACCCATAGGATGCAAATGGATCTTCAAGAAAAAGATTGGTGTAGATGGACAGGTGGAAACCTATAAGGCTAGACTCGTTGCAAAGGGTTTTCGTCAAAGATCTGGTTTGGACTATGACGAAACGTTTTCTCCAGTGGCTATGCTCAAATCCATTCGGGTCCTTCTTGCTATTGCTGCCTTCCATGATTATGAAATCTGGCAGATGGACGTAAAGACGACTTTTCTGAATGGAAATTTAGAAGAGTGCGTCTATATGGATCAGCCAGAGGGTTTCAATCAGAGTGGGAGCAGCGGGGAAGTATGCAAGCTGCTTAAGTCCATTTATGGACTAAAGCAGGCATCACGGAGTTGGAACATCTGTTTTGATGAGACGGTCAAAGAATATGACTTTATCAAAAATCCAGATGAACCGTGCATATATAGTAAAGTTGTAGCCAGAAGTGTCGTATTCCTCGTCTTGTACGTGGATGACATTCTATTAATAAGAAATGACATTCCTATGCTACAATCTGTCAAAGGATTCTTGTCACACAGGTTCTCCATGAAAGACCTGGGTGATGCCTCTTACATTCTGGGGATCCGGATCTATCGTGATAGATCCAAGAGGATGTTGGGACTTTCGCAGTCCAGGTATATCGACACTGTACTGAAAAGATTCAGTATGGAAGATTCTAAGCGCGGTAATCTACCGGCTTGTCACGGAATCACCCTCTCCAAAGAGATGTCTCCCAAGACTGATTTGGAAAGGGAACGCATGTCTATTATACCCTACGATTCTGCGGTAGGCTCTATAATGTATGCAATGTTGTGCACCAGACCAGATGTAGCTTACGCACTGAGCGTGGTAAGCCGGTATCAGTCAGACCCAGGGGAGAAGTACTGGATAGCAGTAAAGAACATTCTCAAGTACCTGAGAAGGACTAAGGAGATGTTCTTGGTTTACGGCGGAAAAGACCTCAGGTTGGAGGCCTTTGCTGATTCCGGCTTTCAGAGTGATAAGGACGATTCCAAGTCCATGTCGGGTTATGTCTTTACCCTCAATGGAGGGGCGGTGTTCTGGAAAAGCGCCAAGCAGGACACCGTTACTGACTCAACGATGGAAGCGGAGTATATAGCTGCTTGCGATGCCGCAAAAGAAGCAGTCTGGATGAAGAAGTTCCTAACAGAACTTCAGGTGGTTCCTACCATAGTTGATCCAATACCTCTGTATTGCGACAACAACGGAGCTATAGCTTTAGCAAAGGAACCAAGGTCCCATCAGAAGTCCAGACACATCTTAAGGCGGTATCACCTGATCAGGGAGATCATTGATCGTCAGGAGATCGAGGTTCGGAGAGTTGCTTCTGAAGAGAACATTGCTGATCCATTCACAAAGGCCCTACCTCAGATTCAGTTCGAGAGGCTACTAGAGATCATCGGTCTTCGATACGCCAGTACATGGCCCTAGTGCAAGTGGGAGATTGTTAGTGTTTATGCCCTAGAAGGCCATTACTGTATCATACTAGTTTGTATATTACTTAATGGAAGCTTGGGATATTCACATGTATATAACAGTCTTGCTAAACATGGTAGTATGCTACTTGGTTTTTCTATCTTAATATGTGAGTATACGTATTGATAGAGCTCTAAGGATCTTGCTTGACTACCAGCGTTGTGATGGCAGTCACACTAGTGGGGGCTGGGTAGTCTACAAGCACATCCTTATTCAGGTCCCTAGTCGTTGGATTATCGAGACAGGGCATCGATACTCCGGAGTAGACTAGTGTGTACGCTTCTCATCCCAGTTGGGGAGATGGTCTGTCCCACAGCCGTCAGTACGTCGTACTGGAGATAGTATGCAGGTGCTCGTTAGGTTACGGGTACACCGGACATGACTCACAGGGAACTGTTGGTTGGTTTTATACCAGTCGTCAGTGAACAGTTCCCAGGTGACATGAGTACAGCATAGTCTGCAGACTTGACACTGCTACTTCGCCTCGAGTGTGTCCCACTGTTCTTAGATTGGTACCCTACCACGGCTCAAAGGAGTCGTGCAAACAGGTAGCAGTTGGATGCAGTCCCGAGCACTTGGAGGCAGTGGCGGTTAGACAGGATTCGTCTCTCCCGGTATTGGGGGTTGATATCGCGCTGTGTCAGAGAGCCATTACGCAAAGTCCCTGGCCAGGGCAAGCGAGATTTGCTGGTAGGTTCCAGTAGTTTCTCAGGGTGTAATGGGCTTCGCTCCGACACAACTTATACCGCTATTAGGGGACTGACGCTTGCCACCCCCCTAGGCCTGATATGCGATAGTCTTAGACGAACGGACCGGACTGTATGGAGATTGTCACATCAGACTCAGTAGGAGTTCGGATGGGTTTCCTTATCGGCCTTCTTATCGACATCTACCTGGGGACCGTTACGTACAGCTAGTGCCGCTTGCGGTCTGTGGTTAAACCCACTGCCAGCGTAGTAGTCGAGTCTCTAGAGTCCCACACAGAGAGTTTCCCTACTCCAGGCGAAACGATATAGAGGTCGTATGGTTTTACGACAAGGGTTCGGACGCATACGTGTGTTTACGCACGTACGACTTTCGAACAGTTTTTACCGGTCGTCTTTGGTTTAAGCCAGTTACTGGTATCCGGTTATTGGATTTATACAGTCTAAAGTTTTTCCGTATTTTTGCGGAAAGGAGGGGCGTTCTCGTAATTGCGCGAGAAGCTTCTAGAAGATGGTGACTAAGGAGGTTTAGGTGGCATATACATTGAATGAGATTAGTGAGTCATATGGATGATTCATCCATGTCATTAATGCTTCATAATTGCTTAATGACTCATGGAGATGAATCACCACTAGATATTTATCAAGCATGGTTGTAAATCATTTTCTTTTCTTTTCTTGATAAAATAAAATGCTTGATATATATTATGATAACTCATTATTCTCACTTCATTATTATCTTCACCTTCTCTCTCCTCAAGCTCTCCCTCTTCAAACCCTAATCCTCCCCTCTCATGTGTTGAGTACAAGGATTAGTTAGAATAATTAAACCATAACCCTCACTCTATATCACCTAGCTTCTTTGATTAGTGCAGGGTTCCTAGGCACTCTCAAGAGGTCTCACAAGACATCAACCATGCCAATTTCTAAATTTACGGTGCCGAGAAACCCTAGACTACGGATCGTTAACTAGAAATCTAGGCGACCAAAGCAACTAGTTTACAACTAAACTAAAAGAACAGAAATACAACCTTTGTAGATCCGTTTCTCCACCTCCATAGCTCCATGATGAAGTCCTCTCCGCTGTCCAAATTGAACCATGACTCTAGCATCGGCTTCAACGGAGAAAAAGCGGGCTAGGTCATCGACGACGATGCCGAAGATGATCTACGTCGAGGCATCACTAGATCAAGCTCCACCTTCACCAAGCCATGAAAACTTGTGAAGGAAACACCCTATACTACTTGGCAAGAGGTAGAGGATGAAGAAATAGGAAGTGGGTTCACTTTAGAATTGGATTTCTCACTCATTTTCATCAATCACCATTGATGAAGCAAGCTTTCTTCAAGTGAAGAAGAAGAAGAAGATGAATATTATGATAAGTATTATCTAAAATGAATAATAAAATCAATACTTATCACATGCTAACCTTAGTTAGGTGTAGAGAATAGACTAGGGTTAAGTGGAATGGTTAGGGTTAAGCATGAGACAAAATGGTCACTAAGTCAAAGCTTCATGAAGCTTCATAATACAAACAAAGTTAGCAACCATTTTTCTCTTTATGCTTTTCATTTTCCATAAAGAATAAATCAATAAATAAATGAATAAGAAAATGAAAGGAAAACCCTAACCATTACACAACCATGGTTTAATCTTTACACATGCTCAAGTTAGCATGTATCATCAAACATGATACAAACTTGTGTACAAAAGTATATCACATATACAATGTGCACAAACCAAGTGAGAAAATCCTTTTAAAGTGAACCGATACTAGTTAATGCAAAGTAATATATCAAATATATAATTATGCATTAAATCATTAAATCAACACTTGATTTAATGATCCGGTCATATCGCATATAACCGACTAATATCTACAGTAACAACTTATCGAATCAACACTTGATCCGATAACCCGGCTATATCGCATATAACCGATCAATATCACATTTCACAAGAATCGAATACAGTATCACATACTGGTATCATTCTCGGTCCAGCACATATCTCATATGCGCTCTTATTTCGTTTTGCTTGAGCCAGGAAACCTCTGTGTAGGACTCTAAAGACTCGTCAATACGCCGGCAGCAGATGATGATCATATCAAGCACCAACAAGCCGCAAGCGGTCTGCTAAACGTAACGGCCACCCGGGTATTGAGCGATCAGAAGATCGACGAGCAAGCCCGCTCACACTCCTGTGAATCCAACCAGTAACACTTACCGTACAGTCCGGTCTGATCGTCTGATATGTCGCATATCTTGCCTAAGGGAGGTAAACGTCAGACCCCAATAGCTCGATAAGTCGTGTCGATATGAGGTCTATAACAACTCGAGAAACTACTGGTAACACTTATCAGTAAATCTCAGCAACCCTGGCCAGGGATTTCCTGTTATAGCCAATCGATCACAGCGCAACATCAACTCCCTATACCGGGAGAGACGAATCCCCTCCTATCGCTCATTGCCTCCATGTGACTCGGGACTGTACCCAAAAACCACCGTTTTGCACGCCCTCTTGGACGTGGTAAGATGGAAATCAAAGCACAGTGGGAACCACACAAGACTCTATGACGATCTCGGGTCAACAGACTACTCTGTACCGGTGTCACCAGAGAACTGCCATCTGACGTAAGGTATAATACCATCTGAGAGTTCTCGGCGAGTCCGTCCAGTGTACCCAGTCTCCACTGAGCACCCGTATATCATCTCTGATGTCAAACACCAATGGATATGGGATCATCCATCGTCCATCTATATGGGTCGAGAAGGTATACGCTAGTCTACTCTGGTATATCGATACCCCGTCTCGATACACTCACGACTAGGGACTTTGAAAGATGTACTTATGAACTACCATGTCCCCACTAGTATGATCCGCATCATAGTCCAGGTAGTCAAGTACACATCCTAAGGGCTTTACCAACATGTATCAGAGAGACAATCAGTGTACACGTTAAGGTAAAGATCAACCAGATAGCATACTATCATGTCGAACAAGAAAGTCCTCCCTATATATGTCCCAGCATCCACTACAATATACATCCTATGTATAGTAATGGCCTCCAGGGCATACATATAACTAACAATCTCCCACTTGCACTAGGGCCATCTGATAGCAGTGGTTGTAGTATTTCATACTCAACCATCCCATAAAAATCTCTCTCTGGGAACAGGCCTTTGTGAGTGGATCCGCTGTGTTGTCCTCTGAGTCTACTCTCCAAACCTCGATCACCCTGGAGATCAACCATCTCCATGATCAGGTGACACTGCCTTAGAATATGTCTGGATCACTGATGGGACCGGCGTTCCTTGGCATAAGCCACAACTCCATTGTCACACAATGGGAAGAACTAAGTTCATCTTATGAACAAATATACATCCAGACTGCCTCTTTGGTAGCATCTCAAGTAGCGATGTATCCTGCCTTTATCGTCTAGTTAGCCACGGTATCTAGCTTGGAACTCTTCCAACATACCGTCCCTTTACTGAGGGTAAAGGCAATGCCTGCGACTGACTCTCAGTCGTCCTTATCACTCTGGAACTCTTCCAGTGATTCTTACCAGGATCGGTTCATACTATCTCACTACAACTAGTGAGAATCCTAACATCCAATTAAATCTATCTTATAGATCCAAAACCCAGGATTTAGGAGGTATCATTTTGATCCTATATGGAGAATGATTGTGATAAGCGGAGATTGACCGAGCGTAGCATAGGAAACTCCTTCCCTATCAGGAGTATGTCATCCACGTGTAAGTCCATATTGCGACCCCCGGTGCTTACGGGGAGGCGGAAACGGTATAAAAAACGAATTTTTATCGCAAGAGGCAACATGGACTAAACTTGGTCGGGATCGTTGTCTAAACTAAAACTAGCAATCTAGCTAAAGAGAGTTAGCTACTATGGAAGTTGGTTATACCTAAACTTGAACTCCTTCTTCTTCAAACCTTGTAGAGGTTGATGGTTCTCTTTACGTCGCCTTCTCCCGTCGAAGATGGATCCACCTCGAAGGTTCGACTTTGGGCTCTTCCTCGATCTTTGAGTGAACTAGGGTTTCCGGCTTGCTAAACCTTCATCCTAGAATGAGTAGAGAGAGATTAGGGTTTGCTTTTCTTTCTAAAGAGAATGATTCTCAACACATGAGAAGGTTTCTCTTTTCAAGAGGAAGAAGAAGATGAAATGAGGAGAGAGAGAGGTTATGATAGAATGAGCTCAATTATTTCTTTCTTGCAACCATATTGCAAAAGAAATGAATTATCTAAATGATAATAATTGAAATAAGAATAGTTGATGGTAATTTTGGAATGACCACTATCATACTTCTTTAAATGAAGTGTAAGCATGAATCAAGGAAGACTTTCAAGGCATGAAAGTGGTCAATGGTCAACAAGTCAACCAAGGTCAACAAGTCAACAAAAAACAACCATAACATAATTCTTATTTAATTACTATTATTAATAGATAATATATAAATCCATTAGGGTTTGGAAAATGAAGACTGTCAACTGTGCATACGCACCCGATCCGAAACCCTAATGAAAAACCTCATTCTCCGCCTCAAGCAACTGTGCATACACACCTGCATTCTCGTTCCGAGGAACAAGAATACCAAGATATAAAAGCAACCCCCAAAACATATACCAGTATCTGGCTCAAACCAGAGCCTGCCAGTATAATCCGTCCGGACTCCAAACGTGCACCAGTGCGCGGATGAGAACGAACCCTGTCGCAAAACCATGCGACCTCTACTCTGTTTTGCCCAGAGGCGAATACCCTCTGTGTGGGACTCTAAAGACTCGACACTACGCTGGCAGTGGGTTTAACCACAGACCGCAAGCGGCACTAGCTGTGCGTAACGGTCCCCAGGTAGATGCCGACAAGAAGGCTGACGAGGTGAAACCCCATCTGAACTCCTACTGAGTCTGAATGTGACATTCTCCGTACAGTCCGGTCTGTTCGTCTGATACATCGCATGGCGGGCCTAGGGGGCGGTAAAACGTCAGTCCCCCAATAGCGGTACAAGTCGTGTCGGAGTGAAGCCCAAAACACCCTGAGATAACACTGGAAACCTACCAGTATATCTCGCTTGCCCTGGCCAGGGACTACTCGTGTAATGGCTCTCCTAGACACAGCGCGATGTCAACCCCCAATACCGGGAGAGACGAATCCTGTCTAACCGTCACTGCCTCCAAGTGCTTCGGGACTGCACCCAACCACCACCTGTTTGCACGACTCCTTTGAGCCGTGGTAGGGTAGTGATCAAAGTGCAGTGGGAACACACTCGAGGCGAAGTGTCAGTGTCAAGTCAGCGGACTAAGCTGTACTCATGTCACCTGGGAACTGATAACTGACGATAGGTATAATACCAACCTGTCAGTTCCCGACGAGTCCTGTCCAGTGTACTCGTAACCCAACGAGCACCCGTATACTATCTCCAGTACGACGTACTGATGGCTGTGGGACAGACCATCTCCCACACTGGGATGAGAAGCGCATACGCTAGTCTACTCCGGAGTATCGATGCCCTGTCTCGATAGTCCTACGACTAGGGACCTGTATAAGGATGTGCCTATAGATTACCCAGCCCCCACTAGTGTGACTGCCATCACAACGCTGGTAATCAAGCAAAGATCCTAAGGGCTCCACTAATGCGTATAAGTGATATACTGAAATAAACACAAGTACACATTGAAGTAGAAACAAACCAAGTAGCATACTACTATGTTGAGCAAGATTGTTTATACAAGGTGAATATCCCAAGCTTCCATCAAGTAATATACAAACTAGTATGATACAGTAATGGCCTCTAGGGCATATACACTAACAATCTCCCACTTGCACTAAGGCCATGTACTGGCGTATCGAAGACCTATCATCTCGATCAGCCGCTCGAACTGAGTCTGGGGTAGGGCCTTGGTGAATGGATCTGCAGTGTTCTCTTCTGAAGCAACCCTCCGAACCTCGATCTCCTTGCGATCCACGATCTCCCTGATCAGGTGATACCGCCTCAAGATGTGCCTGGATCTCTGATGGGACCTGGGTTCCTTTGCTAAAGCTATAGCCCCGTTGTTGTCGCAATACAGAGGTACTGGGTCAACAATGGACGGAACCACCTGAAGTTCTTTTAAGAACTTCCTTATCCAGACAGCTTCTTTTGCGGCATCAGATGCAGCGATGTATTCCGCTTCCATAGTCGAGTCTGCAACGGTTTCCTGTTTGGAACTCTTCCAACACACCGCCCCTCCGTTGAGGGTAAAGACAAAACCCGACATGGACTTGGAATCATCCTTGTCACTCTGGAAGCTGGAGTCAGCAAAGGCCTCAATCTGGAGGTCTTTTCCGCCATACACCAAGAACATCTCCTTAGTCCTCCTCAGGTACTTGAGAATGTTCTTTACCGCTATCCAATGTTTCTCCCCAGGGTTTGACTGATACCGGCTTACTACACTCAATGCATAAGCTACATCCGGTCTGGTACACAACATCGCATACATTATAGAGCCTACCGCAGAAGCGTAGGGTATAATAGACATGCGATCCCTCTCCAAATCAGTCTTGGGAGACATCTCTTTAGAGAGGGTGATCCCGTGACAAGCCGGTAGGTTACCGCGCTTGGAATCTTCCATACTGAATCTTTTCAGTACGGTGTCGATGTACCTGGACTGTGAAAGTCCTAATATCCTCTTGGATCTATCACGATGGATCCGGATCCCCAGGATGTAAGAGGCATCACCCAGGTCTTTCATGGAGAACCTGTGTGACAAGAAACCCTTGACAGATTGTAGCATAGGAATGTCATTTCCTATTAAGAGAATGTCATCCACGTATAAAACAAGGAATACCACAGTTCTCGCTACAAATCTACTATAGATGCACGGTTCATCTGGATTTTTGATAAAGTCAAATTCCTTGACCGTCTCATCAAAACAGATGTTCCAACTCCGCGATGCCTGCTTTAGTCCATAGATGGACTTAAGCAACTTGCACACCTTTCCGCTGCTCCCACTCTGAATGAAACCCTCTGGCTGATCCATATAGACACACTCCTCTAAATTTCCATTTAGAAAAGCGGTTTTTACGTCCATCTGCCAAATCTCATAATCGTGGAAGGCAGCAATGGCAAGAAGGATCCGAATGGATTTCAGCATAGCCACTGGAGAAAAGGTTTCGTCGTAGTCCAAGCCAGGTCTTTGACGGAAACCCTTTGCTACAAGTCTAGCTTTATAGGTCTCAACCTGTCCATCTACACCAATCTTCCTTTTGAAGATCCACTTGCATCCTACGGGTTTTACCCCGTCTGGAGCAATGTCCAACGTCCATACTTTGTTGGTGTACATGGACTCCATTTCGGTCCGCATTGCATCCAGCCATTTTACCGAGTCAATGCTCTGAACGGCCTGCTGGAAGCTAGTAGGCTCATCATAGTCTATGATGCAATCCTCTCTATCCCCGTCTATGAGAAAACCGTAGTATCTCTCGGGCGGATGAGACTGCCTACTACTTCTACGGAGCGGCATAGGAATGTCCTGTTCATTTGAACCCTCTGGTTCCACTAAGCTTTCAGTAATAGTCCGTGGTTCTGGAATTTCTTCCAGTTCTACTGTGCTCCCACTTATCTGGTTTTCCAAAAACTCAGTTTCCAAGAAGTAGGCATGACGAGAAACAAGGACTTTTTGTTCCTCTTCACAGTAGAAGAAATATCCCTTGGAGTTCTTTGGATATCCCACGAACTTACACTGTACTGAGCGTGCCTCGAGCTTGTCCGCATGCTGCTTTTTAACAAAAGCTGGACATCCCCAAGTCTTGATGTGACTGAGATGGGGTCTCTTCCCACACCACATCTCATATGGTGTAGTAGGCACAGTCTTAGTAGGAACTCGGTTCAAAAGGTACGCAGCTGATTCTAGTGCATACCCTCAGAATGATCGCGGTAACTCAGCGTTACTCATCATGGACCGTACCATATCCAATAGGGTTCGGTTCCGTCTCTCCGATACACCGTTGTGTTGCGGAGTGTATGGAGGAGTAAGCTGAGAGAGAATCCCATTCTCTTTTAAGTAATTCAGGAACTCGGCACTTAAGTATTCTCCACCTCGATCCGATCTTAGAATCTTGGTACTTTTTCCGGTCTGTTTTTCTACTTCATTCTTAAATTCCTGGAACTTTTCAAAAGATTCTGACTTATGTTTCATTAAGAAGACATAACCGTATCTTGAAAAATCATCCGTAAAAGTAATGAAGTAAGAATAACCGCTTCGTGCATGTGTAGACATTGGACCGCACACGTCGCTGTGTACGAGTCCCAAGAGCTCGCTCGCTCTTACTCCGTGTCCAGTGAACGGAGTCTTTGTCATCTTTCCTTTGAGACAGGATTGACAAGTGGCATATGATTGATATTCGAACGGATCCAAATATCCTTCTGTATGTAACTTAGTCAACCTTCTCTCATTGATGTGACCCAGTCTACAATGCCATAAGAAAGTCTGATTAATATCTGGTGACTTTCTTTTGTGTGTATTCTGGACATTGAAAATCTGTGGTTGGTTTAATACGTATATACCATTGCTCAATGTACCTGACCCAATCAGAACTTGATTAAGGTGAATGTTAACAACATTACTTACAAACGCAAATTCATAACCTTCTTTAGAAACCAAAGATACAGAAATGATATTACAAGTTGCGTTGGGTACAAAAAAGCAATTACGCAAAACCAAAACATGTCCATCTGACATTCCTAGGTGATAGTCCCCCACGGCTTTAGCATCCATGCTAGCTCCGTTCTCAACTCTGAGGGTCATGTCACCTTCCTTCAAAAACCTACGGTTTCTCAACGCCTGCAAAGAATTACAGATATGAGATCCTGATCCGGTATCCAATACCCAGGAAGTAGAGTTTATAGAAAGACAGTTTTCAATAACATACACACCTGAAGCTGAAGCTGCAACCTGCTTCAGTTCCTGTGTCCTGGCTTTCCAAGCCCTGCAATCTTTCTTCCAGTGTCCACTCTTGTGACAATAGAAGCATTCCTCTTTACCAACAAGCTTCCCCGCTATCTTTGTTGCCTTTTCCTTTCCCTTCGCACCCACTTTACTAACACCGCCCCTTGGTTTGGCGGGGGCTTTCCTCTTCTTTCCCTTGGCTTTCGCCTTGGACCTAGAAGAAGAAGATCCTCCTACAAACAAAGTGGATGTATCCCTACCCTTCTGTAGGGTGCCCTCTGCGCTCCTCAGCAGGTTGAGGAGTTCTGAAAGTTCAACTTCCTTTTCTTGCAAGTTGAAATTCAGTATGAACTGGGCGTAAGTGGATGGAAGGGACTGGAGAATTATATCTGTGTAGAGTTCACTATCCAACGTGGTCCCAAGTTCCGCGAGCTCCTCAGTGTAGCCAATCATCTTAAGCACGTGGTCCGCTACCGATGATCCGACGGCCAACTTAGTCGAAAATAACTTCTTCGACACTTCGTATCTTGCGATACGAGACTGCTCTCCATACAGTTCTTTTGTATGAAGAAATATGGATTCCAAATCCATATTCTCGTGCCTCCTCTGATGGTCATTGTCCATCGAGGCAAGTACGAGGCATCTGGCCTTCGCGCTGTCAATCTCCCAAGTCTTACGGATTTCCTTATCCGCGACGCTGGAGGTGGGACCTGGGACGGGGGGAGCTTTGGTGGTAAGAAGATACCCCAGCTTGTCGTAAGAGATTGCCAATTTGACATTCCTGAGCCAATCTTTGTAGTTTGGCCCTGTCAGTATGTTTTTATCTAGAAGTAACTTAAGTCCAGTCATTTCGATTTGGTCGCTGCAGGGGGAGAGAAGAAACACTTAGCACGATGCTCTTGCAAGTTTAGAATGGTTTTTAATTTGTCTAAACAGGATGGCTCCCACTGTCTCTCGAATCCCTCCTCAAACCACAAAGGAAGAATTAGCCGGGATCAATCCCACCGTACAATACTTGCTTAACCGTTCAGCCAGGCCAGTGTCGGTACTTCGAGGGAGGTTTTCCAACGCTTTCGCGAAGTTCCTTAATTTAAGAACCTCTTTTCCCTGGGGGCGTAGCCCCGCTAACACCTTTCTAGGCACCTACTAGGTTTATAGCATTGATCGTTTAGTGAGAAATTTCCCGAGGAGTAGCATATACTCACAGTAGGATCGGGATCCAAATATCATCGCGTGACGAAAATGAAGGAATCCTACCATAATCATCACACTCCAAATGGTATGCAAATCTACCAAGTTTCAGTACTTATGAAACTCCCGATGTGGATTTTTGCCCATGCTCTTATGACCTTGACTTTGGCCAACAAATCATAAGTCACATGTCAAGTTCTTCCCGTCGTTATCCAGGTTAATTTGAATCCACCCGTACATACCCTTGACTTTGGCCAACAAGGCAGTACGACTGTTCCAAATCAACGCATCTATCTATGCTGCACATGAATATCCAATAGCTACCAATCACTATGCCTTGACTTTGGCCAACAAACACAGCTTGAATACTATTGACTATTTATGTGAAACGACGGAGGGCTACGAATGGTTTTGGCGAAACCGTGAACGTAGTGAACTTGATATAATCGATGGAACGAGATAGCTTTTAGAAGGAGTGGCTCAAGCTCCGCATTTAAAAGTTAGTTTTGAAAAGAACCGAGTGGTTTTTCGAAAGTGTTCCATCGACTTAAACTTGGTTTATTATCTTGCATTAGTTCTTTTAATGCGTGATATTCTTGCATTAGTTCTTTTAATGCGTCCCATCATTTAATTCCTACCATTGCAGAAAACAACCAAAATATGACGTACGCTTATGCCATTCGCATTCGCCACGGGGTCCCGTCATCACTCGTTAGGTTACTTAACTAACGACAGAGCGGGGGCTGGGCTAGCGCGGCTGTAAAACATAAGCAACGCCTAAATAGAAAGCAATGATAGACATTACAGATCACAGATGAATACATTGGATATACTAGCAATCCGCATTTCTTTCGAGCCTGAAACGAAAAGCGGATAACACGGTCGCGGTGAATAGCAAATACCCCACCCAAGACCCCTACGGGTGCGGCAAACTACCCGCCAAGTTCCCGGTAGTTTGTGCACCCCACCATGGGTCTATCCTAGGAGCAAAAACAGTAAAAAGAATTATACAATGACGGCTACAACCCCGACCCGGTTGTGCGGCCAAACAAATAATATAATTACATCAATTTACATTTACAATGAATGAAAGAAAAACAAAAGCTCATCTCACATCCACCCCGGCTATTCACCCGCGACAGTCCAACACATTCATATACACATTCCAGCACATTACAGATCATGTATAACCCCGACTAATCGACTTATAGCGATTAGCCGACGTTCAATACATGCAAACATCACAGATATAACCAACATAGCCAAAGTGCAGTGAAGTTCGGAAAAAAATACGGAATTATAGGACCCCAAAAGTGAATTTCAGTTCTGGAAAATCTGGGTACATATAATATATCTGAAAAATCCCAAAACCAACACAGAAGAACACTGCACGAAAAACGATGCAAAGATGACTACAACCTGCGGCGGTTCCGCGGCCAGATGAGTAGGTGAGGCCGCGGAAGGGCGGCGGCTTGGAGGAAAAATGCTATCGTTTTTCTTGTGTGTTCTTAGAAAACCCTGAGACGAATTTACAAGTATAAAATTTTTCATTTTGAGCAGAAAAAATTTCAACAGAAAGTTAGGGTTTTGAATTTCCGGTTTTGTGATTTTTCGTTTCCGAACTTCGTTACACTTCACTACCAAGCTAGTTTAAGTTTAGTTAGGCTCTGATACCACTGTAAGTCCATATTGCGACCCCCGGTGCTTACGGGGAGGCGGAAACGGTATAAAAAACGAATTTTTATCGCAAGAGGCAACATGGACTAAACTTGGTCGGGATCGTTGTCTAAACTAAAACTAGCAATCTAGCTAAAGAGAGTTAGCTACTATGGAAGATGGTTATACCTAAACTTGAACTCCTTCTTCTTCAAACCTTGTAGAGGTTGATGGTTCTCTTTACGTCGCCTTCTCCCGTCGAAGATGGATCCACCTCGAAGGTTCGACTTTGGGCTCTTCCTCGATCTTTGAGTGAACTAGGGTTTCCGGCTTGCTAAACCTTCATCCTAGAATGAGTAGAGAGAGATTAGGGTTTGCTTTTCTTTCTAAAGAGAATGATTCTCAACACATGAGAAGGTTTCTCTTTTCAAGAGGAAGAAGAAGATGAAATGAGGAGAGAGAGAGGTTATGATAGAATGAGCTCAATTATTTCTTTCTTGCAACCATATTGCAAAAGAAATGAATTATCTAAATGATAATAATTGAAATAAGAATAGTTGATGGTAATTTTGGAATGACCACTATCATGCTTCTTTAAATGAAGTGTAAGCATGAATCAAGGAAGACTTTCAAGGCATGAAAGTGGTCAATGGTCAACAAGTCAACCAAGGTCAACAAGTCAACAAAAAACAACCATAACATAATTCTTATTTAATTACTATTATTAATAGATAATATATAAATCCATTAGGGTTTGGAAAATGAAGACTGTCAACTGTGCATACGCACCCGATCCGAAACCCTAATGAAAATCCTCATTCTCCGCCTCAAGCAACTGTGCATACACACCTGCATTCTCGTTCCGAGGAACAAGAATACCAAGATATAAAAGCAACCCCCAAAACATATACCAGTATCTGGCTCAAACCAGAGCCTGCCAGTATAATCCGTCCGGACTCCAAACGTGCACCAGTGCGCGGATGAGAACGAACCCTGTCGCAAAACCATGCGACCTCTACTCTGTTTTGCCCAGAGGCGAATACCCTCTGTGTGGGACTCTAAAGACTCGACACTACGCTGGCAGTGAGTTTAACCACAGACCGCAAGCGGCACTAGCTGTGCGTAACGGTCCCCAGGTAGATGCCGACAAGAAGGCTGACGAGGTGAAACCCCATCTGAACTCCTACTGAGTCTGAATGTGACATTCTCCGTACAGTCCGGTCTGTTCGTCTGATACATCGCATGGCGGGCCTAGGGGGCGGTAAAACGTCAGTCCCCCAATAGCGGTACAAGTCGTGTCGGAGTGAAGCCCAAAACACCCTGAGATAACACTGGAAACCTACCAGTATATCTCGCTTGCCCTGGCCAGGGACTACTCGTGTAATGGCTCTCCTAGACACAGCGCGATGTCAACCCCCAATACCGGGAGAGACGAATCCTGTCTAACCGTCACTGCCTCCAAGTGCTTCGGGACTGCACCCAACCACCACCTGTTTGCACGACTCCTTTGAGCCGTGGTAGGGTAGTGATCAAAGTGCAGTGGGAACACACTCGAGGCGAAGTGTCAGTGTCAAGTCAGCGGACTAAGCTGTACTCATGTCACCTGGGAACTGATAACTGACGATAGGTATAATACCAACCTGTCAGTTCCCGACGAGTCCTGTCCAGTGTACTCGTAACCCAACGAGCACCCGTATACTATCTCCAGTACGACGTATTGATGGCTGTGGGACAGACCATCTCCCACACTAGGATGAGAAGCGCATACGCTAGTCTACTCCGGAGTATCGATGCCCTGTCTCGATAGTCCTACGACTAGGGACCTGTATAAGGATGTGCCTATAGATTACCCAGCCCCCACTAGTGTGACTGCCATCACAACGCTGGTAATCAAGCAAAGATCCTAAGGGCTCCACTAATGCGTATAAGTGATATACTGAAATAAACACAAGTACACATTGAAGTAGAAACAAACCAAGTAGCATACTACTATGTTGAGCAAGATTGTTTATACAAGGTGAATATCCCAAGCTTCCATCAAGTAATATACAAACTAGTATGATACAGTAATGGCCTCTAGGGCATATACACTAACACCACGTACTCTACGAGGATCACCACCATACTCCCTACTACCTTTTTGTTATATACAAGGTTCATCTACCATTTTGATGATGTCAAACTGTTTGACTACTACATCAAAACAGATGTTCCAACTCCACGATACATGCTTTATCCTATAAAGCATCTTGCACACGTTTCCGCTGCTCCCACTGTCTACGAAGCCCTCTGGATGTGTACTTATAGACGTTCTCTTCTAAAACATCATTTAGAAAAGCAGTCATGACACCCAACCGCCAGATATCTTAGTCATGGTATGTAGCCGTGGCAAGTAGGATCTGGATGGACTTAAGCATAGCCACTTGAAAACGTTTCATCATCATCCACGCCTGGTCGATGACGAAAAGATTTAACAAGTCTAGCTTTGAAAGTCTCAACTTTTCCATCTACACCAAGTAATCTTCTCAAGATATACTTGCTCCTGATGGGGATTTAACCCTTCAGATATCGCAACCAAAGTCCATACTTTGTTGGTGTATAAGGATTCCATCTCAGATCACTAAGCATCCAGCCATTCTTACAGAGTCCCACTCCTGATGGCCAGCTCGAAACTAGTTGGGTCATCATCTCATGATGCAATCCTCGCTCCCACTGTCATAGAGAAACCGAAGTATCTCTCAGGTGGGTGAGGAACCCTACTAGATCGGCGGAGAGGCTGAGGTTCGTTGGAAACTATTGAATCCTTTGGTTCTTTCAAATCATCAGCCGTAGTTTGTATAGCTGGAACATTTCCAGTTCTACATAACGGACCTTGCCTCGAGCTTGTCCGGATTTTGCTTTTAGACATAGGCCGGACAACCCCAAATCTTAACTAACTTAAGATATGGGCTCTTCCCTTTCCATATCACATATGAAGTGGTAGGCAACTGATTTGATTGGAACCCTATTCAATAGGTATGCAACTTCATAAGTGCATAACTCCCAAAAAAGAAATAGGATACTCAGTAGTACTCATCATAGAGCACACCATATCACATAGGGTGCTATTGCTCCGCCCCGATATACCATCGTGCTATGGTGTATACGGAGGAGTAATGCTGAGAGAGAATCACATTCTCCTTTTAGAATAGTCCAGGATTTCCGTGCTCAAGTATTCTCCTCCTTGATCACATCAAAGGACATAATACTTATACCCGTATTGGTTCTCTACTTCTAGTTTATATTCTGTGAATATCTCAAAAGGTTCAGACTTGTGTTTCAACAGGAACATATGTCTGAATCTTGAGAGATTATCAGAGAATGTAACGAAGTACAAAGAACCGGTCCTGGCATATGTAGACAGGGGACCTTACATACATCAACATGTATCTTCCCAAGAGTTTACTAACTGTTTCTCTGTTTCCAATAAACAGAGCTATGGTCATCTAATCTTTGTGACATGACTGGCAAGTTGCACAAGATGTAAATTCAAATATGCATCTACATGTAACTTCAGCTAGTCGGGTCGCACTGATATGACCTAGTCTACAATGCCTCAAGTAGGATTCGTTCATTCCTGAACTCTTCCTCTTGTGTGTGTTCCGTATACTAAAGAACTGTAGTTTGATTTAGAACATTAATGCTTTTAGATAACGTGCCTGTACCGATCAACTTTTGATATAGGAAATGTTCAAAACATTATCCATCAATACAAAATTTTATCATTTCTTTACTTCTAAAGAGACTGATATGATTTCGTATATCAGGTTCGGTATCTAATAACATTCGTTCAGAATCAATGTACTGATAATACAGGGTGACAGTGACCAACAGACTTGGCTGCAACACTTGCCCCGTTTTCTGCCTCATGAAACTTATCACCCGTTCTCAGTTCTTTACCTTTCTGTAGCCCTATATAACATATTACATATTTGGGATCCTGATCTGGTATCACATACCCAGGACGTAAAGGATACGGAGAAACGGTTCTGTATAAAGAACACACCCGAAGATGATGCATCAGCATGCACTCTCTTCGTTTGGGCGGCACGGGAAATCTGGTATTCCCCAATTTCCTGCTCTGTCTTATAACAATTATAAGTTGGAACGGGACCAACGTTCCCCAGCTCTGTATAACAAGCGGGTTCGGTCAATATTCCGTATTATTATCTTGATTAAGGCGTGATATGGTCGCTACCTGGAGAGAGAGAGAAGAAAACACTCAGCGTGCGCTCTTTCAAGAATAGATTGGTTATTATTTTATCTAATCAGGATGGCTCCCACTGCTTTTTGTCAAATCTTCCTTCAAACCCTAAAAGGAAAGACTAGCCGGGATTAATTACACACTACAAGTTCGCCAATCTTTCAGCCAGGCCAGTGTCGGTACTTTGAGGGAGGTCCCCCGTGCTTTCGCACGAACCTAATTAATGTAAACCTCGTTTTCCCAGAGGCGTAACCTCATTAACACCTTTCTAGACACCTACTTGATCGGCTAATTGTAATGTGTAAAACTCTCCCAGGAGTAACTCTTACTCGCAGCGGGTATCGGGATCCAACTATCTCATAGAAGGTATGCAATCTCATTGCAAATTTCAACACTTGAAATTCCCGATAATATTTTGCCCCAAACGATCTATGACCTTGACAAGGTCAACAAACCATAGACCGCAAGTCAAGTTCAACCCGTCATTTCTTGATTGAATCAAACCCACCCGCACAACCCTTGACAAGGTCAACAAGGCCGCACGACTACTCTAACCCAATCTGCATCATATGCATAAGCAGATAAATACTGGTTAGCTACCGCACACTGCGCCTTGACAAGGTCAACAAACGCAGCACGAATACTAAACAGGACTTATCTGAAATGACGGAGGGCTACGACAGGTTTTTCTGAAAACCTATTGCGTAATGAACTTGATATCGTTGTAGAATCAAATGAATTTTGAAATGGAGTGTTTTTTAGGCTTTTCTAGTTTTGCTAAAGGAGTCACTCCCGGTGAAGGGATCGTCGGTCCTTTCCTCATCGAATAAGGTGCGGGATATATCATATATATCACTGTGCAAAGCAAAAACTCTTAAAAGCAATCAAAAGACAAACCGAGTGTGTAGCATCAGCCAGTTATTGCTAAAGGAGTCACTCCCGGTGAAAGGATCTCGGTCCTTTTCCTCATCGAATAAGGTGCAGGATATATCACATATACCTCTGTGCAAAGCAAGAACTGTAGCTACCTTTTTATTTTGAAATTCGATTCTACAACATCTTAGGTTTCTTTTTATTTCATTAATCACATTAATGAAGTCCCATCATTTATGTACCTAAACATCACAGATAAATACGACGTACACTTATGCCATCCGAATTCGCCTCGATGTCCCCTCGTGCACCGTTAGGTTAGGTAACTAACGGCAGAGCGGGGTAGGGCTAGCGCGGGTGTAAATCATAAGTAACGTCTATATAATATATCATATATACTATATAAAGTATCCATCACAGAACATCACATGATCACATCACAGATATCGCAGCAGAAGAATCATATGAAATATTGGATATACTAGGACGTCCGTGTTTTCAATACGAGCCAGTATAAAACACGGATTCCACGGTCGTGATGAATAGCCAAACCCACACCCCTAGACCCCTACGAGAGCGGCAAGCAACCCTACCAATTCTGGAGTTAGGAGACCCGGACTCGACTCCTCGAGTTGGTCTCCCACTGGACTCCAGAACCCGGTTACTTGTGCTCTCCTCCTTGGGTCTATCCTAGTGCGGAAAAGTAAATAATATACAAAGGGTGACATCTTCCGCAACCTGGAAGTGCCCCAATAAAAGAATATTACATACAAGTTTTTACATGAATGAAAATGAAAAACACTCATCTCACATAAAAAACCCGGCTATTCAAACACGACGATCCAATATAACATATCCAGCAACACATAACATCACATGTCATCAACGTAAGTAAATATGCGCATCCCAATTGTCGTTGACATATAGCAACGAAACCGGCGGCATCACATATTACACTTACGGTCGCAGAAAAGAAAGTGTAAAACTACAACAGTTGGAGTCCGCAACCTGCATAGACATCGCATACCTAATCAAATGAATTCCTTAGACATCGCATGCCTAACAATTATAAATCCCGCATTTTAGTCTCAAAATTGAAAACACTTTTCAATATCAAGTCGGGCAATTCAACAAGATTCCCGACATTCTGATCGAATGCTCGTCACAAACTTTAGTAGGCGGTCGCACCCCCGATACCGTCGACGAAGTGCACCAAGGCGGAACACCGCTACCGCGAGCACCCTGACGGATGCTTTCGGCGACGGGGTTCTCCTACAGTCACTTGGTCGGGGCTATGGAGTGAGGCTGTCTATTAAGTTTACCCGGCGAGTATCCGCGTACGCTACGTGATTGCGATGGACTTTTGATCGCATCAAAATTCCGTGGCAACCGATCAAGTGAGACTAAAGTGCTTGATTTATAACATTCATTCAGTTATCTCATAACTACTTGTGAATTCCAATTATTGTATCCCATTCCAGATAAATAGAAAATGTTAAACTTTCCGATCGAACATTCAAACACCCAAGTTTTCCGAAAGAGATCAACACATGAAATAAGTTTAAAAACATTCACTTCATGCCTCAGTACCAACGGTCCAGCCGTAGAAGGGTCAAGCCAACGCCTCACATGTGGCACGCCGTACTGCCCCAAACCCGAAGGTTCAAAGGGCAGTTCAAGATGGTCACATAATCAAGTTAAGGTTTGTTGTCTTCTAGAGGGTCCATTGCGTTACTTGCACTACTTAGAACGTCTTTAAACACCGGAAAAATCCAACACTTGGAAATTTCCCGACAGGGGAAAAATTGGGTATTTGTATCCGGTCGAACTTTTTAACAGTTTCTAAAATATCCGGAAAAACACACCGACAAAATTAGACAATTCGATCGATACACCGAGTCCCCAATACAACCCAGAAAATTCAACTCTTGAAAAAACATTAAAAATTCCCAGGAAAACCAGCACTGCAAACTAGGAATTACTGTGCAAAATTGATTGCAAGAAGAGACAAAAGGGCCGCGGAACCGCCGCATTAGCATGCTAATGCCGCGGTTCCGCCGCGCTTTTATGGATTCAGGGGCCCCGTTTTATACAGTAATTCTTAGAATCTTCTACTGAGTTTTCTGCATATTTTTAATTCTAAAAAATCCACGATTTTCAAAAATGTACAGAGAGCAATATTAGGGTTACGGTTTCGGTTCGATCGGATTTCTAACTCCGTCTACGCATAGCCTAAGGCTCTAGCTAGGCTCTGATACCACTGTAGGGTTCCTAGGCACTCTCAAGAGGTCTCACAAGGCATCAACTGTTGGAGATAGTGCCCTCAGAGTCAATTATTGGATCACAGGCACGTGATTGCAATGATTGAGGGAGGACCTATCCCAGTAGGACAGTCTTACTCGAGATGATAGTATGCTATCTGGTTTACCTTTATCATCGTGTACTGCTTTAGGTGACCTGACAGGTCTCTATTACACGTTGATAGAGCCCCTAAGATTCCTGCTTGACTGCCAGCAGTATGAGGGCGATCATATAAGTGAGAGCTGGAGTCTGTAAGCACATCCTTAAAAGGTCCCTAGTCGTGGGAGTTTCGAGACAGGGCATCGATTCTCCAGAGTAGACTAGTGTATACAGTCGAGACCCCGAAGAGGGGCGGTGGCAGGTCTCACAAGCCACTGGTGTCAGTTGGTTCACCTAAGATGTATACAGGTGCTCATTGGGTTATGAGTACACCAGACAGGACTCGCTGGGAACCTGCTAGTTGGGATTATACTTGACGTCAGATAGCAGTTCCCTGGTGACATGTGTACAGGTTAGTTCATCGACCTGGGGATAGTCATTCGTCTCGTGTGAGTTCCTACTGTACTTTGATTACTACCCTACCACGGCTCAAAGGAGTCGTGCAAACAGGTTTTAGTTGGGTACAGTCCCGAGCCACATGGAGGCGGTGAGCGGATCTTCGGGGGTTCGTCTCTCCCGGTATTGGGGATGAGGTCGCGCTGTGTCTAGGAGAGCCATTACACAAAGTCCTTGGCCAAGGCAGGAGATTTACTGGTAGGTATTCCAGTAGTATCTCAGGGTGTTCTGGGCTACACTTCGACACGACTTGTACCGCTTTTGGGGGTCTGACTTTTACTAACCCCCTAAGCCCGACATGCGATGCTCATAGACGAACGGACCGGACTGTACGGATATTGTCACTGACAGGCTCAGTAGGGTGTCAGGATGAGTTCGCTCATCGACGTCCCTTTTGGTCAATAGCTGGTGGCCCGTTACGTATTGGCTTATACCTCTGACGTGCTAGTGGTTAAATCCACAGCCATTGTATTGACGAGTCTTTAGAGTCCACCACACATTCAGTTACTCAGCTTTCGGGCGAAACGCTGTAGAGGCCGTATGGAGATATGGCAGGGTCCGATCAGATACGTGCGGTATTGCACGGATCAGGATCGGACGGTTTGTACTAGAGGCCGTATAGTTATATGGCAGGGTTTGATCAGATTCGTGCGGTATTGCACGGATCAGGATCGGACGAACATTACTAGCCGGCTTTGGTTTAAGCCGGATCCTAGTTTAGTACAGTGTAGATTTTGTCTCTTTGCATTTGTATCCGGACGGAATACAGATGCGGGTGTGTATGCACAGTGTTGGGGTTTTCCTGTAATTTATTACGGGACCAGTTTTCTGGAGTTGCCAGTTTGCATTCCGTTCCGACCGGTTTTCCTTTGTTCTTTCCCGGCCGGACTTTTCCGATGGAGGGGGTTATTTGCAATTGTGCAAATAACATTTGTGTAGGGGGTTTCTTGCACTTGTATTCATTATGATAAGCATTTTTGTTTTTCATCCATAATGGTGCTTTAATGAGATTTGAGTGGGTATGGGTTTTAAGTATGGTTGATGTTTCTTTACTTTATGGATGTGGTCACCATTTCAATCTACTACACTCACCTCCCTCTTGGAATTTACTTTGCCTCCTCCACCATTTCCATTTGATAAGGGCCGGCCACATATTTGGAAGAGGAGGAGAGAATGAGAGGTTTTCATTTTGGTGTGGGAAAATTAATCATTCATATCATTTTCCATTGCCACAAAAATCCCCAAGTCCATATCATCTTGATTCCTCCATCAAGGCAACATAACCCCAAAGAGACTAAGCACTACACATTCTACAGCAAATCTTGGGCGCGTCGGCTAGCCAACTTCGCGTCCGAGTTGCCTCGGTATAGAGGTGGGAGCCCGTAAAAGAATCCGGCTACGTGGTGCCCTTCCGGCGAGGAGGCGACCACCGGAGTTTCCGCGGGAGATCGGGACGACGACGAGAAGACCGGAGGACTCAGATCACTCGGTATATCTCTAACCCGTCTTGTTGTTAGCTAGATCTAGTTTAATGGCCCGATCCGGGGTTTAGTGCGCGGTGGTGCCGGTTTGCTAAGTACGCAAAATTAAAGTTTATCACCGTTTCCGTATTTGGCCATCGGATTGACGACCGGGGCGCCGCCGTGCACTTACAGTGGTATCAGAGCCTCGCCATTAACTTAGTCTAGCTTGGTTTAATGTGTTTTGCATTTCCGATCGACCAAAATTCCAAAATCTACATTTTTGTTAGCGACAGTTTTCTGTTGAAATTTTTTTGGTCTCCAAAAATTTTTCAGGTTGTATAAAATTGATGTACTGGAAACCACTAGGCTACTGTAGAAACTCGACAGGGTGAATCGACAGTGGAGGCGCGGAACCGCGGCCAAAACCCCCTTTGGCCCGCGGTTCCGCCTCGCACTGTGTAGATCCCTGCACCAAATTTCTACAGTGTCTTTGTGGGCTTAAATATGGGTTTTAGAATATTAATATTGGGCCCAGAATTTCTTGATGTGCTACAGTAGTACTTTGGGGCCCACTTGTTAAAGTTTGATCGATCGGATATTTTAAACACATTATTTTCACAGTATTTACATTATATCTGCGACCGTGAATGTCACTCGATCGGTAAATCCGGTCTAACTGCTATAGCCCGGTTAGACGGATTTGCGAACGTGACTTTCACGTTGATGTTCTGTGTTTTGCTGTGATGTTGCGGATCGGTCGTGGGGATAGCCTGGATGCAATGCTAGTACTGTGTTGTTGTATTATGTACATTTGATTTTACGGGGCGAGCGTCCGACATGTGGACTGCCGTCACTGCCTGATTGTATTATTCTTTTGGGGCACGACCTGGTTGCGGTCGATGTACCCGTTATATGTATATTTTACTTTCTGTACTAGGGTTACCCCGCGGAGGGGTGCACGGATAGCCGGGTTCTAGAGGGCAACGGGCCCGCATCTCAGGGCATTGAGACGGAGGGGGCTTCAGTCTGGAATTGGCGGGCTATTCGCCGCACTCGTAGGGGGTACAGGTTGACCCAGGAGGGGTGCCCAAGTTACCGGATTCCGTGAAGTGCTGGGTGGTCCATTCACGGCGCTGAAGGGGGCTGCCTCGCTTCAGGTTTTGGCGGGTAACTTGCCGCGCCCGTAGGGGTCTAGGATTTCATTGCACAGGCTATCCACACGACCAAGGGAACGTCGGGTTTCAGTAGTGGCTCTGTGAAACCCGGGGATCCCAGATATCTGTATTGTTCTGTGATGCTGTACATTTCTGTGATGTTGCATTTTATTCACGCCTTGAGCGAAATACTATATATTGGTATATATATTAGTAGATGTTGTATATGTTTTTTCATCCGTGCTAGTCCAGTCCCCGCTCTGCCGTTAGTTAGCTAACCTAACGGGTGATGACGGGACCCAGTGGCGAATGCGGATGGCATATACGTACGTCAGTATATTTTCGTTCTTTGTGGTGTGATCAATTGATGGGACTGCGTTGATTCGGATCAATGCAAGTTAAACAAACCTAATCTGATGTTGTTGGAACACTTTTCAAAAAGCTGTTATTGCAAGGACGTTCACTTTTGTTTTGCATCGTGGTATTCATTTGGAATATCCTGCTCCTCAGTCGACGAGGCAAGGGCCGAGATCCCTTCACCGGGAGTGACCCCTTGGACAGAAGTTTGCGTCAGGGCATTAACTTCACTATAGCCGATTTCTTTTGCTTTGCATCGTGGTATTCATTTGGAATATCCAGCACCCCATTCCACGGGGAAAGAGCCGAGATCCCTTCACCGGGAGTGACCTCTTTAACAAAGGTTTTCGTAACTATATTTTCAAAAAGCTATCCGTTCCTTCAACGATATCAAGTTCATTACGTTAAAGGTTTTCGCCAGAAACCATTCGTAGCCCTCCGTCATTTCATACGGATAGTCAATAGTATTCAAGCTGTGTTTGTTGGCCATAGTCAAGGCACAGTGTTTGGTAGCTATTGGGTGTTCATATGTAGCATAGATAGATGCGTTGGTTTGGGACAGTCGTATAGCCTTGTTGGCCCTAGTCAAGGGCTTGTACGGTTAGGTTCAAATTAACCTGGATAATGACGGGTAGAACTTGACATGTGACTTATGATTTGTTGGCCATAGTCAAGGTCATAAGAGCATGGGGTAAAAATCACATCGGGAATTTCAAAAGAACTGAAACTTGCCAGATATGCGCATACCTTCTGGAGTGTGGTACCGTGAGCGGATTACGTCACGTTATCATGCAATGAAAGTTGGATCCCGATTCCCACTGATGAGTTGGTTTACTCCTCGGGTGACCCCGACTAATTCTTCTTTCAGGTTTGGAGGAGAATTTGAGGTACAGTGGGAGGTTTCCAGATTAGATAAATTGGTAACCATTCTGATCTAGGTTAGAGTGCACGCTGAGTGTTTCTTTTCTCTCTCTCTTTGGCAGCGACCATTGACCCGACCCAAGACTATGACTCAGTGACCAAGTTGACCGGACCTTCTTTACACTGGCTTTTGGATTGTCAGAGTTGCAGACCTCATTGCCACTCCTACTTTTACCATTTTCTCCAGGACACCCCGTATTACTACGAACGTCCACTTCTATTGGACAAAACCATCGTATGGTTAGATACGAACTCGAAGGAATTCGAGGATGGTTTCCGGTTCTGGAGAAAACGGATAGGATTATTCAGTTGTCTTTTCCTTTTTGCCTTCTCTCAAGTTACGAGTACTCCTTAGTTTAGAGGATAGTACACCTATTACGCAAATTGGATAGTCTTCTTCCAAACTTTAGGCTGGTGCCGAACAGTGGGGAATGAAGAAAACCAATTAGCATAACGATGGTGTGCAGAAGGTATTAAGATTAAGACAAAGCAAGGGATTAGTAAGAGGGCAAAGTAAATTGCGACTGATATTCACGACCAAACCAAGTATTTCTTCGCCAATCCTAAATCACCTTTGTATTTCTCCAGGACACTCCGTATCACTACGAAGATCCACAGTTTATTGGATATTCCATCGTATGGTTATATACGAACTCGAAAGGAACTTGTTCCAGTTCGGGGATGGATTCTGGTCCAGGAGGAATAAGGTTTGTTCGGTTGTCTTTTATCTTCACCTTCTCTCGCATTGCGAGTGCTCCTAGGACTAGGACAGTACACCCATTATGCTTATTGGATAGTCTTCTTCCAAACCATAGGCTGGTGCCGAACGGTAGGGAAGGAAGAAAACCATTTGGCCTAAGGGGTGTGCAGAAGGTAATGACTAAAGACATATAAAGGGATTTGGAGAGGTGGCAAAGAATTATACGGTTATAGTTGTGAATCTGGATAATGGTAGAGGCATTACTAGGAATACCAGGATACCCCATCGAAACATTTCAATGTTTCAGTTCAACTGTATACTGTTAAAAGAAAACTGATTTCCCGATTAGACACTTGCTCCACGGTATGTATTTACCAGGTTTGATTCTCACATCTGTATGGTTTTACAGATGATGAGTGGGAGTAAGTTATTGGGAATAGGGTAATCATCCTCATTATATCGGGATTCGTTGTAATCGGTGATATTTGAGGAGATCACCTGGGTTGTTTGCCGGTCGGCAAATATTTGGTTTTGAATATCCGCTGTTGTGCACCAATTTCAAATTGATATATCTGTACGTCTATTTTCATAGAGTGAGATATACCTTTTGATATTATGTCGATGATATTTACCTATATCAGTGGATGGTTAGGTAAGGAGCATTAAACAGCGGTGTAATTCTTCTTAACCATAAGTACAGTTTTCAACCTACGACACACAGTGAAAGAGTTGTCAGACTCAGCGGACTTATACAGAGTATTGTATGTTGTCCAGTGTCCATTAGGACAGAGGGGTTGGTCCTCATACTATATTCTGTTTACTTTTAACTTCTCTAGTTCTTAAACATGTGTTTCGTAGAAACACAGGGTCTAAGTTTTGAGGAGTTATAGGTATTTGAATAGAGTAGAGAACCAGGTGTAGCAAGTATCAGGATTCTTCAAAGTGATCGAAGATGTAGATACTTGTGTATGGTATTCAGTTGATAGTAATGATTAAGAGAAATTGCTTCTCTTTCAGGTTACTCATAATTGGAAGCATTCCTAAGTTGAGTAACGCTGATCGGCCTCCTTCCATTTAGTTGACATGCACTGGAGACAGCTGCATGTTTTGAATCTGGTTCAATTAAATCAGTGCCTCTGGTTTTATATTGGATATAGTACAGTTCATATCTTAACATTGTTAAGGTACGTGGAGTTGTCCGGCTTATGATTAAAACCAGACTCTGGATAACTCGAGGCACGTTTCTGTAATGGCTGTTTGTGGGTTGACCCAGGCTATGACGAGGGTTGATTTTCTACCATAAGAAAGATCAATAGTGATATTGTTCTTGACTCGCCACAGTTTTAATAAAAATGGATTTTTTCAAAAACAGTAGTGGGAGTATGGTAGAACTGGAAGTGATTCCAGAACCGCAAACGATTACTGAAGATTTGATAAGGAACCTAAAGATTCAATCTGATTTGACATTCCATTGGCCACTCCGCAGATAAGGTGGGTAACTTCAGGCACCCGAGAGGTACTCCGGTAACCTCAAGGACGGTGACAGGGAAGTTCTTGTTTACCCACACTTGCCATTGTTGTTGTTCCAGGCTGCGAGACCCGGCAAGAGGATGAGTATAGCGTCGTTCTAAACTAGCTTTAGAAGTGCACGTCTATATGACTCTGCCAGAGGGTTGTCGTAGTCAGTGGGAGCAGCGGAAGCATTGGTGGACATCAGGCTTATGTCTATTTATAGACTAAAGCAGATACAGCGGAGATAGATCATCTATTTCTGATGTGACAGTCATAGGTTTGACGTCATCAGAATAGGGAATGGATCTGTTGAGAAGGTAGTAGGGTGTGATATCCGGGTTTTGGATGACATACACAAAGTAGGAAGTGACATTCCTATACTACGATCGGTTATACTTTGGTCGTCACACAGTGGTTTCTCCACGAAGGACTTGGACATTATATCAGACATACTGGTTACTAGATCTATGGTTTTAGATCTAGATTTGGGTGGTTTCTCAATCAGGGTACCTTGACAGCATTCTAAGAGTATTTAGAATGGACGACTCCTGGCACGGTAGTATACCTGCAGGTGATGGAGTCACCCTCTCTAAAGGTGTCTTATAGACTAAAGTAGAGAGGGATGTGCATGATTGGCAGATCACTTGCTTAGGCAATTGAGTCAATCATGAGATGTCAAGTACCACACCAGATGTTGTTCTTGCACTAGATGCAATAAGTTGACATTGATCCAATCCTGGAGAAACAGTCGGAAGCAGTTTTAGAACATAAGTGGATGTTCTAGGGATATGATAACGACAGCCTCATTTGGGAGACAGTTATCATTCCAGGCTTCCAAGGTGACATGGACGACAAGGAGGTTGCCAGAGTTATAGTTTTCCCTCTGACGAGGGGCAGTATTTTGGACAGGTGGTCCAAGGCAATACTGAGGGAGGCTTGGCGCAGGATACTGATTAAGTTCAGTTGACGATACAGTCTAAGAAGTTTGGATTTGGAGTTCATTTATGAGCTAGGTCCCATCAGACATCCTGACATTCTAAGACAGGTATTGCTCATTTCGGGAGATAGTTTTCTCCGCGAACTTGAGATATAGAGAGATATAGAAAGAAACATCATGGCGGATCCACTCACTGAGGCTATTCCTTGAACGCAATAGTTTCGCAAACAAGCTTTGTGAGACTGACCAGTAGAGGAGTTGGGTGTTCGGTATCACACGGGCTGTGAGTATGCGACATCGCAATAATTAGCCTTGAGTGCAAGTGGGAGATTGTTGGAGATAGTGCCCTCAGAGTCAATTATTGGATCACAGGCACGTGATTGCCATGATTGAGGGAGGACCTATCCCAGTAGGACATTCTTACTCGAGATGATAGTATGCTATCTGGTTTACCTTTATCATCGTGTACTGCTTTAGGTGACCTGACAGGTCGCTATTACACGTTGATAGAGCCCCTAGGATTCCTGCTTGACTGCCAGCAGTATGAGGGCGATCATATAAGTCAGAGCTGGAGTCTGTAAGCACATCCTTAAAAGGTCCCTAGTCATGGGAGTTTCGAGACAGGGCATCGATTCTCCAGAGTAGACTAGTGTATACAGTCGAGACCCCGACGAGGGGCGGTGGCCGGTCTCACAAGCCACTGGTGTCAGTTGGTTCACCTAAGATGTATACAGGTGCTCATTGGGTTATGAGTACACCGGACAGGACTCGCTGGGAACCTGCTAGTTGGGATTATACTTGACGTCAGATAGCAGTTCCCTGGTGACATGTGTACAGGTTAGTTCATCGACCTGGGGATAGTCATTTGTCTCGTGTGAGTTCCCACTGTACTTTGATTACTACCCTACCACGGCTCAAAGGAGTCGTGCAAACAGGTTTTAGTTGGGTACAGTCCCGAGCCACATGGAGGCGGTGAGCGGATCTTCGGGGGTTCGTCTCTCCCGGTATTGGGGGTGAGGTCGCGCTGTGTCTAGGAGAGCCATTACACAAAGTCCTTGGCCAAGGCAGGAGATTTACTGGTAGGTATTCCAGTAGTATCTCAGGGTGTTCTGGGCTACACTCCGACACGACTTGTACCGCTTTTGGGTGTCTGACTTTTACCAACCCCCTAAGCCCGACATGCGATGCTCATAGACGAACGGACCGGACTGTACGGATATTGTCACTGACAGGCTCAGTAGGGTGTCAGGATGAGTTCGCTCATCGACGTCCCTTTTGGTCAATAGCTGGTGGCTCGTTACGTATTGGCTTATACCTCTGACGTGCTAGTGGTTAAATCCACAGCCATTGTATTGACGAGTCTTTATAGTCCACCACACATTCAGTTACTCAGCTTTCGGGCGAAACGCTGTAAAGGCCGTATGGAGATATGGCAGGGTCCGATCAGATACGTGCGGTATTGCACGGATCAGGATCGGACGGTTTGTACTAGAGGCCGTATAGTTATATGGCAGGGTTCAATCAGATTCGTGCGGTATTGCACGGATCAGGATCGGACGAACATTACTAGCCGGCTTTGGTTTAAGCCGGATCCTAGTTTAGTACAGTGTAGATTTTGTCTCTTTGCATTTGTATCCGGACGGAATACAGATGCGGGTGTGTATGCACAGTGTTGGGGTTTTCCTGTAATTTATTACGGGACCAGTTTTCTGGAGTTGCCAGTTTGCATTCCGTTCCGACCGGTTTTTCTTTGTTCTTTCCCGGCCGGACTTTTCCGATGGAGGGGGTTATTTGCAATTGTGCAAATAACATTTGTGGAGGGGGTTTCTTGCACTTGTATTCATTATGATAAGCATTTTTGTTTTTCATCCATAATGGTGCTTTAATGAGATTTGAGTGGGTATGGGTTTTAAGTATGATTGATGTTTCTTTGCTTTATGGATGTGGTCACCATTTCAATCTACTACACTCACCTCCCTCTTGGAATTTACTTTGCCTCCTCCACCATTTCCATTTGATAAGGGCCGGCCACATATTTGGAAGAAGAGGAGAGAATGAGAGGTTTTCATTTTGGTGTGGGAAAATTAATCATTCATATCATTTTCCATTGCCACAAAAATCCCCAAGTCCATATCATCTTGATTCCTCCATCAAGGCAACATAACCCTAAAGAGACTAAGCACTACACATTCTACAGCAAATCTTGGGCGCGTCGGCTAGCCAACTTCGCGTCCGAGTTGCCTCGGTATAGAGGTGGGAGCCCGTAAAAGAATCCGGCTACGTGGTGCCCTTCCGGCGAGGAGGCGACCACCGGAGTTTCCGCGGGAGATCGGGACGACGACGAGAAGACCGGAGGACTCGGATCACTCGGTATATCTCTAACCCATCTTGTTGTTAGCTAGATCTAGTTTAATGGCCCGATCCGGGGTTTAGTGCGCGGTGGTGCCGGTTTGCTAAGTTCGCAAAATTAAAGTTTATCACCGTTTCCACATTTGGCCGTCGGATTGACGACCGGGGCGCCGCCGTGCACTTACATCAACCATGCCAATTTCTAAATTTACGGTGCCGAGAAACCCTAGACTACGGATCGTTAACTAAAAATCTAGGCGACCAAAGCAACTAGTTTACAACTAAACTAAAAGAACGGAAATACAACCTTTGTAGATCCGTTTCTCCACCTCCATAGCTCCATGATGAAGTCATCTCCGTTGTCCAAATCGAACCATGACTCTAGCATCGGCTTCAACGGGGAAAAAGCGGGCTAGGTCATCGACGACGATGCCGAAGATGATCTACGTCGAGGCATCACTAGATCAAGCTCCACCTTCACCAAGCCATGAAAACTTGTGAAGGAAACACCCTATACTACTTGGAAAGAGGTAGAGGATGAAGAAATAGGAAGTGGGTTCACTTTAGAATTGGATTTCTCACTCATTTTCATCAATCACCATTGATGAAGCAAGCTTTCTTCAAGTGAAGAAGAAGAAGAAGATGAATATTATGATAAGTATTATCTAAAATGAATAATAAAATCAATACTTATCATATGCTAACCTTAGTTAGGTGTAGAGAATAGACTAGGGTTAAGTGGAATGGTTAGGGTTAAGCATGAGACAAAATGGTCACTAAGTCAAAGCTTCATGAAGCTTCATAATACAAACAAAGTTAGCAACCATTTTTCTCTTTATGCTTTTCATTTTCCATAAAGAATAAATCAATAAATAAATGAATAAGAAAATGAAAGGAAAACCCTAACCATTACACAACCATGGTTTAATCTTTACACATGCTCAAGTTAGCATGTATCATCAAACATGATACAAACTTGTGTACAAAAGTATATCACATATACAATGTGCACAAACCAAGTGAGAAAATCCTTTTAAAGTGAACCGATACTAGTTAATGCAAAGTAATATATCAAATATATAATTATGCATTAAATCATTAAATCAACACTTGATTTAATGATCCGGTCATATCGCATATAACCGACTAATATCTACAGTAACAACTTATCGAATCAACACTTGATCCGATAACCCGGCTATATCGCATATAACCGATCAATGTCACATTTCGCGAGAATCGAATACAGTATCACATACTGGTGTCATTCTCGGTCCCTCACATATCTCATACGCGCTCCTATTTCGTTTTGCTTGAGCCAGGAAACCTCTGTATAGGACTCTAAAGACTCGTCAATACGCCGGCAGCAGATGATGATCATATCAAGCACCCACAAGCCGCAAGCGGTCTGCTAAACGTAACGGCCACCCGGGTATTGAGCGATCAGAAGATCGACGAGCAAGCCTGCTCACACTCCTGTGAATCCAACCAGTAACACTTACCGTACAGTCCGGTCTGATCGTCTGATATGTCGCATATCTCGCCTAGGGGTGGTAAACGTCAGACCCCAATAGCTCGATAAGTCGTGTCGATATGAGGTCTATAACAATTTGAGAAACTACTAGTAACACTTACCAGTAAATCTCAGCAACCCTGGCCAGGGATTTCCTGTTATAGCCAATCGAACACAGCTTAACATCAACTCCCTATACCGGGAGAGACGAATCCCCTCCTATCGCTCATTGCCTCCATGTGACTCGGGACTGTACCTAAAAACCACCGTTTTGCACGCCCTCTTGGACGTGGTAAGATGGAAATCAAAGCATAGTGGGAACCACACAAGACTCTATGACGATCTCGGGTCAACAGACTACTCTGTACCAGTGTCACCAGAGAACTGCCTTCTGACGTAAGGTATAATACCATCTGGGAGTTCTCGGCGAGTCCGTCCAGTGTACCCAGTCTCCACTGAGCACCCGTATATCATCTCTGATGTCAAACACCAATGGATATGGGATCATCCATCACCCATCTGTATGGGTCGAGAAGGTATACGCTAGTCTACTCTGGTATATCGATGCCCCTTCTCGATACACCCACGACTAGGGACTTTGAAGGATGTACTTATGGACTACCATGTCCCCACTAGTATGATCCGCATCATAGTCCAAGTAGTCAAGTACACATCCTAAGGGCTTTACCAACATGTATCAGAGAGACAATCAGTGTACACGTTAAGGTAAAAATCAACCAGATAGCATACTATCATGTCGAGCAAGAAAGTCCTCCCTATATATGTCCCAGCATCCACTACAATATACATCCTATGTATAGTAATGGCCTCTAGGGCATACATATAACTAACAATTAGCACTTGAAGAAAGTTAGTTGCCTCAAGTTTAGAGGCTAAGCTTGGAGTAAAGCTCTCGGGTGGATCGTCTACTACTTCGAGAAGGCCGAGGAGGAGGTGGAGTTCGCAAAGACGAAGGACACGATTCGTTAGGTATAATCCCTAAACATAGTAGTATAGAACTTCTATGTTTCTTGTTAGTTATCGTTTAGCTTCGATTCATGCGGTTAGTCGATGTTTAGCATATAAACAAGATCGTTTTTCATATTTCCGCCTCCCCGCAAGTCGTGGGGTGTTGTACATCGACTTACAGATAAGTCGTGTCGATATGAGGTCTATAACAGTTCGAGAAACTACTGCTAACACTTACTAATAAATCTCGGCAACCCTGGCCAGGAATTTCCAGTTATAGCCAATCGAACACAGCGCAACATCAACTCCCTATATCGGGAGAGACGAATCCCCTCCTATCGCTCACTGCCTCCATGTGATTCGGGACTGTACCCAAAAACCACCATTTTGCATGCCCTCTTGGACGTGGTAAGGTGGAAATCAAAGCACAGTGGGAATCACACAAGACTCTATGACGATCTCGGGTCAACAGACTACTCTGTACCAGTGTCACCAGAGAACTGCCATCTGACGTAAGGTATAATACCATCTGGGTGTTCTCGGCGAGTCCGTCCAGTGTACCCAGTCTCCACTGAGCTCCCGTATATCATCTCTGATGTCAAACTCCAATGGATATGGGATCATCCATCGCCCATCTGTATGGGTCGAGAAGGTATACGCTAGTCTACTCTGGTATATCGATGCCCCGTCTCGATACACCCACGACTAGGGACTTTGAAGGATGTACTTATGGACTACCATGTCCCCACTAGTATGGTCCGCATCATAGTCCAGGTAGTCAAGTACACATCCTAAGGGCTTTACCAACATGTAACAGAGAGACAATCAGTATACACGTTAAGGTAAAGAGTAACCAGACAGCATACTATCATGTCGAGCAAGAAAGTCCTCCCTATATATGTCCCAGCATCCACTACAATATACATCCTATGTATAGCAATGGCCTCTAGGGCATACATATAACTAACAATCTCCCACTTGCACTAGGGCCATCTGATAGCAGTGGTTGTTGTATCTCAAACTCAACCATCCCATAAAAGTCTCTCTCTGGGAAAAGGCCTTTGTGAGTGGATCCGCCGTGTTGTCCTCTGAGTCTACTCACCTAACCTCGATCTCCTTGGAGATCAACCATCTCCATGATCAGGTGATGCTGCCTCAGAATATTTCTGGATCACTGATGGGACAGGCATTCCTAGGCATAAGCTACAACTCCATTGTTTCACAATAGGAGGAACGATGTTCATCTCATGAACAAATATACATCCAGACTGCCTCTTTGGTAGCATCTTAAGTAGCGATGTATCCAGCCTTTATCGTCTAGTTAGCCACGGTATCTAGCTTGGAACTCTTCCAACATACCGTCCCTTTACTGAGGGTAAAGACAATGCCTGTGACTGACATTCAGTCGTCCTTATCATCCTGGAACCTTTCCAGTGATTCTCCCCAGGATCAACTGATACCATCTCACTACAACTAGTGAGGATCCTAACATCCAATTAGATATATCTCATAGATCCAAAATCCAGGATTTATGAGGTATCACTTTGATCCTTTATGGAGAATCATTGTGATAAGCGGAGATTGATCGAGCGTAGCATAGGAAACTCCTTCCCTATCAAGAGTATGTCATCCACGTACTCTACGAGGATCGTCACCATACTCCCTACTCCCTTTTTGTTTATACAAGGTTCATCTACCATTTTGATGATGTCAAACTCTTTGACTACTTCATCAAAACAGACGTTCCAACTCCGCGATGCCTGCTTTATCCTATAAAGCACCTTGTACACGTTTCCGCTGCTCCCACTGTCTACGAAGCCCTCTAGCTGTGTACTTACAGACGCTCTCTTCTAAAACATCATTTTAGAAAAGCAGTCATGACACCCAACCGCCAGATATCGTAGTCATGGTATGTAGCCGTGGCAAGTAGGATCCCGATGGACTTAAGCATAGGCACTGGAAAATGTTTCATCATTATCCACGCCTGGTCGATGACGAAAACCTTTAACAAGTCTAGCTTTGAAAGTCTCAACTTTTCCATCTACACCAAGTAATCTTCCCAAGATATACTTGCTCCTGATGGGGATTTAACCCTTCAGATATAGCAACCAAAGTCCATACTTTGTTGGTGTATATGGATTCCATCTCAGATCACTAAGCATCCAGCCATTCTTACAGAGTCTTACTCCTGATGGCCAGCTCGAAACTAGTTGGGTCATCATCTCATGATGCAATCCTCACTCCCACTGTCATAGAGAAACCGAAGTATCTCTCAGGTGGGTGAGGAACCCTACTAGATCGGGGGAGAGGCTGAGGTTCGTTGGTATCTACTGAATCCTTTGGTTGTACCAAATCATCTGCTGTAGTTTGCATAGCTGGAACCTTTCCAGTTCTACATAACTGACCTTGCCTCGAGCTTGTCTGGATTTTGCTTTTAGACATAGGCCGGTCAACCACAAATCTTAACTAGCTTAAGACATGGGCTCTTCCCATACCATATCTCATATGGAGTGGTAGGCTGTGATCTGATTCGAACCTTATTCAATAGGTATGCAGCTTCACAAGTGCATAACTCCCAAAAAGGAAACAGGTAACTCAGTAGTACTCATCATAGAGCACACCTTATCATATAGGGTGTGATTGCTCCGCCCCGATATACCATCGTGCTATGATGTATTCGGAGGTGTAATGCCGAGAGAGAATCTCATTTTCCGTTAGAAAAGTCCAAGAATTCCGTGCTCAAGTATTCTCCTCCTTGATCTCATCAAAGGACATAATACTTATACCCGTATTGGTTCTATACTTCTAACTTATATTCTGTGAATATCTCAAAAGGTTCGGACTTGTGTTTCAACAGGAACATAGGTCTGAATCTCGAAAGATCATCAGAGAATGTAATGAAGTACAAAGAACCGAAAGGTTTCTAGGCACCCTATAGAGTTCTCACAAGGCATCGAACATGCCAATTTAAAAAAAATGGTGCCGAGAAACCCTAGACTACGGATCTTAGACTAGATGTTTAGGCGAAACAAGAAACTAGTTAACTATTTAACTAGAAGTTAGATGCTACAACCTTTGTAGATCCGGATTTCCACTTCCTTAGCTCCACGAGGGCGTCCTCTCGCTGTCCATCTTGAACCTTGGACTCTCATGACGGCTTCATCGGAGAAACGTGCGGAATAGGTCGTCGGCTTCGTGTCAAAGACGATCTACGTCGAGGTTGCACAAGCTCAAGCTCCGACTTCACAAAGTAGTGAAACTTGTGAAGAAAACACCCAAAACCACTTGGCAAGAGGTAGAGGATGAAGAAATAGGAGGTGGGTTCACTTTAGATTTGGATTTCTCTCACTAGATCTCAAGTTGCCATTAAAGTAGCAAGCTTGAAGAAGAAGAAGAAGAAGATAGTTATGATAAGTTCTATTAAAAAGAAATAGAAAATCAATACTTATCATAACTTAAACTAGGGTTAAGTGTAGAGAATAAACCATGGTGAATTAAGTGGGTTAGGGTTAAGCAAGAAGACAAGAATGGTTAAAGAAGTCAAAGCTTCATGAAGCTTCAACTAATGACAAAAGAAAGCCACCATTCTCTTTAAACTTATCCAAATAAATGAATAAACAAATAAATGAATAAATATGCAAAACCCTAATTATCATAATAACCATGGTTTAATTCTATTCACTTAACCATATGATCAAGTATCATCAAACATGATACAAAAAAGTGCACAAAAGTATATCACATATACAATGTGCAATCCAAGTGAGAAAAATCCGTTTAAAGTGAACCAATACTAGTTAATGCAAAGTAATATATAAAATATATAATTATACATTAAATCATTAAATCAACACTTGATTCAATGATCCGGTCATGTCGCACATGACCGACTAGTATTCAATGTATCGGCTTATCGAATCGATCTTCGATTCGATAACTAGGTTATATCGAATATAACCATTCGATACATATATCGCGAGAATGGAATACGGTATCACATACACGCATTATTCTCGGTCCTGCACATATCTCATATGCGCTCCTATTTCGTTTCGCTTGAGCCAGGAAACCTCTGTGTAGGACTCTAAAGACTCGTCAATACGCCGGTAACAGATGATGATCATATCAAACACCCACAAGCCGCAAGCGGTCTGCTAAACGTAACGGCCACCCGGGTATTGAGCGATCAGAAGATCGACGAGCTAGCCCGCTCACACTCCTGCGAATCCGACTAGTAACACTTACCGTACAGTCCGGTCTCTTCGTCTGATATGTCGCATATCAAGTCTAGGGGTGGTAAACGTCAGACCCCAATACTCGATAAGTGGTGCCGATGTGAGGCTCATAACGGGTCGAGAAACTACTGGTAACACTTACCAGCAAATCTCTGATCAGCCCTGGGCAGGGACTTCCCTGTTACGGCCAATCGAGCACAGCGCAACATCAACCCCCAATACCGGGAGAGACGAAACCCCTCCTATCGCTCATTGCCTCCATGTGACTCGGGACTGTGCCCAAAGACCACCGTTTTGCACGCCCTCATGGACGTGGTAAGGTGGAGATCAAAGCACAGTGGGAATCACACAAGACTCTATGACGATCTCGGGTCTACAGACTAACCTGTACAAGTGTCACCTGAGAACTGCCATCTGACGTGAGGTATAATACCATCTGGGAGTTCTCGGCGAGTCCGTCCAGTGTACCCAGTCTCCACTGAGCACCCGTATACCATCTCTGATGTCAAACACCAATGGATATGGGATCATCCATCGCCCATCACATGGGTCGAGAAGCGTATACGCTAGTCTACTCTGGTATATCGATGCCCCGTCTCGATACACCCACGACTAGGGACCTTGAAGGATGTACTTATGGACTACCATGTCCCCACTAGTATGATCTGCATCATAGTCCAGGTAGTCAAGTACACATCCTAAGGGCTTTACCAACATGTAACTATAAGACAGTATAAAGAGACTAGTGTACATGTTAAGATAAAGAGTAACCAGATAGCATACTATCATATCGAGCAAGAAAGTCATCTCTATATATGTCCAAGCATCCAATATAATATACATCATCTGTACAATACTGGCCTCTAGGGCATACATACAACTAACAATCTCCCACTTGCACTAGGGCCAGCTGCTGTAGTATCGCATACCGAGCATCCCGAAGAGTCTCTCAAACTGTATCTGGGGAATGGCCTTCATGAGTGGATCCGCCGTGTTATTCTTCGTGTCAACCCTCCTGACCTCGATCTCCCGGCGATCAACTATCTCCCGGATCAGGTGATATCGCCTCAGAATATGCCTGGATCGCTGATGGGACCTGGGTTCCTTGGCCAAAGCCACTGCTCCATTGTTATCGCAATACAAAGGTATTGGATGCTCAATGGATGGAACCACTCCAAGTTCAGAAATGAACTTCTTGATCCAGACAGCTTCTTTAGCAGCATCGTTGGCAGCGATGTATTCAGCCTCCATCGTCGAGTCTTCCATGGTTTCCTGCTTGGAACTCTTCCAGCTAACCGCCCCTCCGTAAAGGGTAAAGACAAAGCCCGACTGCGACTTAGAGTCGTCCTTATCACTCTGGAAGCTCGAATCGGTAAAGGACTCCACTTGGAGTTCTCCGTTACCATACACCAAGAACATATCTCTAGTCCTTCGCAAGTACTTGAGAATGCTCTTCACAGCTGTCCAGTGACTCTCTCCAGGATCAGCTTGATACCTGCTCACTATACTTAGTGAGTATGCTACATCGGGTCTGGTACATAGCATCGCATACATGATAGAGCCTACTGCCGAAGCATAGGGTATCCCTTGCATGCGAGCTCTCTCCAAATCAGTCTTGGGAGACATCTCTTTGGAGAGAGTGACTCCAGAGATCGTGGGTAAGTTCCCACGCTTGGACTCTTCCATACTAAACCTCTTTAGTATGGTGTCAATGTACCTGGATTGGGACAATCCCAAAATCCTTTTGGATCTATCTCTATAGATCCTAATTCCCAATATGCAGGAGGCATCACCAAGATCTTTCATTGAGAATCTTTGTGATAAGAAGAGCTTGACCGATTGCAGCATAGGAATATCATTTCCTATCAAGAGTATGTCGTCCACGCACAATACGAGGAAGACAACCTTACTCTCTGCCACCTTCTTGTAGATACAAGGTTCATCTGGATTTTTGACGAAATCAAACTCTTTGATAACGACGTCAAAGCAGATGTTCCAACTCCGCGATGCTTGCTTTAATCCATAAATGGATTTAAGCAGCTTGCACACCTTCCCGCTGCTTCCACTGTCTACGAAGCCCTCTGGCTGAGTCATGTACACGCACTCTTCTAAATCACCGTTTAGAAAGGCGGTCTTAACATCCATTTGCCAGATTTCGTAATCATGGTAAGCAGCGATGGCAAGCATGATCCGGATGGATTTAAGCATAGCCACTGGAGAAAAGGTCTCGTCATAGTCCACACCTGGTCTTTGACGAAAACCCTTTGCTACAAGTCTAGCTTTGAAAGTCTCCACTTTCCCATCTACACCAAGTTTCTTCTTGAAGATCCACTTGCTCCCAATGGGTTTTACCCCTTCAGGAGCAATGTCCAAAGTCCATACTTTGTTGGTGTACATGGATTCCATCTCGGACCGCATAGCATCCAGCCATTTCACTGAGTCACCACTCGTGATGGCCTGCTCGAAACTAGTCGGGTCATCATCCTCCATGATGCAATCCTCGCTCCCACCATCAATGAGAAAACCGTAGTATCTCTCAGGTGGACGAGAAACCCTACCAGATCGGCGGAGAGGCTGGGGTTCGTCGGGTACTACTGAATCTTCCGGTTCCACTAAATCTTCAGTTATAGTTTGTGTTTCTGGAACTTCTTCCAGTTCTACCTCAGAGCCACTAATCTCTTTTGCAAGAAATTCCTTTTCTAAAAAGGTGGCATGTTGAGCAATAAACACTTTTTGTTGTTCACTGTGGTAGAATAAATATCCATTTGAATGTTTAGGATATCCCACAAACTTACATAGAACTGACCGTGCCTCGAGTTTGTCTGGATTTTGCCTTTTGACATAGGCCAGACAACCCCATATCTTAACTCGTTTAAGACATGGTCTCTTCCCACTCCATATCTCATATGGTGTGGTAGGTACAGATTTAGTTGGAACTTGATTCAATAGGTATGCTGCTGTCTCCAGCGCATAACCCCAGAAGGAAATAGGTAACTCAGCTGTGCTCATCATAGAGCGCACCATATCTAATAGGGTGCGGTTCCTCCGTTCTGATACACCGTTGTGCTGTGGTGTATATGGAGGAGTCAGCTGAGAGAGAATCCCATTCTCTTTTAGGAAGTCCAGGAATTCATTGCTTAAGTATTCTCCTCCTCGATCAGATCGTAGGATTTTAATACTTTTTCCGGTTTGGTTCTCGACTTCTTGTTTATATTCTCTAAATTTCTCAAAAGCTTCAGACTTGTGTCTTATTAAGTACACATGTCCGTATCTTGAGAGATCGTCAGTGAATGTAATGAAGTACGAAGAACCATCCCTGGCATGTGTAGACATGGGACCACATACATCACTATGTATCAGTCCCAAGAGTTCGGTAACTCTTTCTCCGTGTCCCGTAAACGGAGTTTTGGTCATCTTGCCTTTGAGACATGACTGGCAAGTGTCATAAGATGAAAATTCGAAAGGTTTCAAATATCCATCCTTATGCAACTTAGCCAGTCGTGTCATATTGATGTGACCCAGTCTACAATGCCACAAGAAGGATTCATTGAGTTCAGAACTCTTCCTCTTGTGTGTGTTTGTTATGCTCAGAACTGTTGATTGATTTAGAACATAAATGCCATTGCATAACGTGCCTGATCCAACCAACTTTTGGTTATGGAAAATGTTCATAACATTGTCCTGTAATACAAAATTATATCCCTCTTTACTTAATAAAGAAACCGATATAATGTTGCATATCAGGTTCGGCATGTAATAGCATTCGTTCAGAACCAATGTATTACCAGTTGGCAATACAAGGTGATATTCCCCGACAGTCTTAGCTGCAACAATTGCACCATTTCCAACTCTAATGTCTTTATCACCTTCTCCAAGTTTTCTACCTTTCCTAAGCCCATGTAACTGATTACATATATGGGATCCTGACCCGGTATCTAATACCCAGGACGTAGAGCAAATGGAGAAACAGTTCTCAGTAACAAACACACCCGAAGAAAATGCATCAACATGTACTTTCTTCATTCGGGTGGCATGGGAATCCTGGTATTCCCCTATATCATGTTCATTCCTATAACTCTTATAGGAAAGAACGGAACCAACGTTCCCCAGCACAGTATAACATGCGGGTTCGGTCAATACATCCATATTATTATCTTCATTAGGGCATGAAATGGTCGCTACCTGGAGAGAGAGAGAAGAAAACACTTTAGCGTATGCTCGTGCAAGATCAGATTGGTTATTATCTTATCTAATCAGGATGGCTCCCACTGCTTTTTATCAAATCTTCCTCCAAACCCTAAAAGGAAAGACTAGCCGGGATTAATTACACACTACAGGTTCGCCAATCTTTCAGCCAGGCCAGTGTCGGTACTTTGAGGGAGGTCCCCCGTGCTTTCGCACGAACCTAATTAATGTAAACCTCGTTTTCCCAGAGGCGTAACCCCATTGACACCTTTCTAGACACCTACTTGATCGGCTAATTGCAATGTGCAAAACTCTCCCAGGAGTAACTCTTACTCGCAGCGGGTATCGGGATCTAACTATCTCATAGAAGGTATGCAATCTCATTGCAAATTTCAACACTTGAAATTCCCGATAATATTTTTCCCCTAGTGTGCCATGACCTTGACAGAGGTCAACAAATCATAGTGCACTAGTCAAGTTCAACCCGCCATTTCTTGATTGAATCAAACCCACTCGCACGACCCTTGACAGAGGTCAACAAGGTCGTACGACTACCCTAATCCAATCACATCACATGCTTTGCAGATAACTACTAGTTAGCTACCGCACACTATGCCTTGACAGAGGTCAACAAACGCAGCACGAATACTAAATAGTCTTTATCTGAAATGACGGAGGGCTACGACAGGTTTTTCTGAAAACCTATTGCGTAATGAACTTGATATCGTTGTAGAATCAAATGAAGATTTAGAAATGGAGTGATTTTGAGACTTTTCTAGTTTTGCTAAAGGAGTCACTCCCGGCGAAGGGATCTCGGTCCTTTCCTCGTCGAATGAGGTGCGGGATATATCATATATATCACTGTGCAAAGCAAAAAACCAAAAGCAGTCAAAAGCAAACCGAGTGTGTAGCATCTTCCAGTTATTGCTAAAGGAGTCACTCCCGGTGAAGGGATCTCGGTCCTTTCCTCATCGAATAAGGTGCTGGGTATATCGTATATACCGCTGTGCAAAGCAAGAACTGTAGCTACCTGTTTTATTTTAAAATTTGATTCCACAACATTTTAGGTTTCTTATCTTTCATTAATCACATTAATGAAGTCCCATCATTTAAATACCTAAACATCACAGATAGATATGACGTACACTTATGCCATCCGCATTCGCCTCGATGTCCCCTCGTGCACCGTTAGGTTAGGTAACTAACGACAGAGCAGGGCAGGGCTAGCTCGGGTATAAAACATAAGTAACGTCTATATAATATATCATATATACTATATACTATATCCATCACAGAGTCAACTCAGATATCGCAGCAGAATAAACATATGAAATATTGGATATGCTAGGACGTCCGTGTTTTCAATACGAGCCAGTATAAAACACGGATTCCATGGTCGTGATGAATAGCCAATCCCACACCCCTAGACCCCTACGAGAGCGGCAAGCAACCCTGCCAATTCTAGGGTTAGGAGATCCGGACTCGACTCCTCGAGTTGGTCTCCCACTGGACCCCAGAACCCGGTTACTTGTGCTCCCCTCCTTGGGTCTATCCTAATGCGGAAAAGAAAATAATATACAAAGGGTAACATCTTCCGCTACCTGGAAGTGCCCTAAATAAAAGAATATTACATACAAGTTTTTACATGAATGAAAATGAAAAACACTCATCTCACATAAAAACCCCCGGCTATTCGAACACGACGATCCAATATAACATATCCAGCAACACATAACATCACATGTCATCAACGTAAGTAAGTATGCATACCCCAATTGTCGTTGACGTATAGCAACGAAACCGGCGATATGAACATACTACACTTACGGTCATAGAAAAGAAAGTGTAAAACTACAACAATTGGAATCCGCAACTACTTTAGACATCACATGCCTAATCAAATGAAATACTTAGACATTACATGCCTAACAGATATAAATCCCGCATTTTAGTCTCACTATCGAAAACTCTTTTCAATATCATATGGGACTAAACTGCTAAATTTATAACATTCATTCAGTTATCTCATAACTGTTTGTGAATTCCAATTATTGTATCACATTCCAGATAAACAAAAAATGTTAAACTTTCCGATCGAACAGTCGAATACCCAAGTTTTCCCGATACAGTCCAACACATGAAATAAGTCTAGCAACATTCAGTTCGTGCCTCAGTACCAACGGTCCAGCCGTAGAAGGGTCAAGCCAACGCCTCACATGTGGCACGCCGTACTGCCCCAAACCCGAAGGTTCAAAGGGCAGTTCAAGACGGTCACATAATCGAGTTAAGGTTTGTTGTCTTCTAGAGGGTCCATCGCGTTACTTGCACTACTTAGAATGTCGTTAAACAACGGAAAAATCCAACACTTGGAAATTTCTCGACAGGGGAAAAGTTGGGTATTTATATCCGGTCGAACTTTTTAACATATTCTATAAATTATCCGGAAATACACAAAGACGAAATTTGATAATCCGACCGAACATTTGAAGCTCCAAAGCAACCCCAGAAAGTGCAACTCATGAAAAATATTAAAAACAACCAAAGAACTCAGCACTGCTAAATAAGAGTTACTGTGCAAAAATATATGGATGACGTCATCAAGCCGCCGCGGAACCGCCGCCTAAGCTGTCTTAGGCCGCGGTTCCGCCGCGCTTTTCACTGTTCATGGAATAAAATTTGCATCGTAATTCTTAGAATTCCCTGCTGAGTTTTCTGCATATTTTTAATTTTGAAAAATCCACGATTTTAGAAAAAGTACAGAGAGCAATTTTTGGGGTTCGGTTTCGGTTCGATCGGAGTTCAAATTCCGTCTAGACTTCGCCTAAGGCTCTAGCTAGGCTCTGATACCAGTGAAAGGTTCCTAGGCACCCTATAGAGTTCTCACAAGGCATCGAACATGCCAATTTAAAAAAAAATGGTGCCGAGAAACCCTAGACTACGGATCTTAGACTAGATGTTTAGGCGAAACAAGAAACTAGTTAACTATTTAACTAGAAGTTAGATGCTACAACCTTTGTAGATCCGGATTTCCACTTCCTTAGCTCCACGAGGGCGTCCTCTCACTGTCCATCTTGAACCTTGGACTCTTGTGACGGCTTCAGCGGAGAAACGTGCGGAATAGGTCGTCGGCTTCGTGTCAAAGACGATCTACGTCGAGGTTGCACAAGCTCAAGCTCCAACTTCACAAAGTAGTGAAACTTGTGAAGAAAACACCCAAAACCACTTGGCAAGAGGTAGAGGATGAAGAAATAGGAGGTGGGTTCACTTTAGATTTGGATTTCTCTCACTAGATCTCAAGTTGCCATTAAAGTAACAAGCTTGAAGAAGAAGAAGAAGAAGATGGTTATGATGAGTTCTATTAAAAAGAAATAGAAAATCAATACTTAATGACAAAATAAAGCCATGGTGAATTAAGTGGGTTAGGGTTAAGCAAGAAGACAAGAATGGTTAAAGAAGTTGAAGCTTCATGAAGCTTCAACTAATGACAAAAGAAAGCCACCATTCTCTTTAAACTTATCCAAATAAATGAATAAACAAATAAATGAATAAATATGCAAAACCCTAATTATCATAATAACCATGGTTTAATTCTATTCACTTAACCATATGATCAAGTATCATCAAACATGATACAAAAAAGTGCACAAAAGTATATCACATATACAATGTGCAATCCAAGTGAGAAAAATCCGTTTAAAGTGAACCAATACTAGTTAATGCAAAGTAATATATCAAATATATAATTATACATTAAATCATTAAATCAACACTTGATTCAATGATCCGGTCATGTCGCACATGACCGACTAGTATTCAATGTATCGGCTTATCGAATCGATCTTCGATTCGATAACTAGGTTATATCGAATATAACCATTCGATACATATATCGCGAGAATGGAATACGGTATCACATACACGCATTATTCTCGGTCCTGCACATATCTCATATGCGCTCCTATTTCGTTTCGCTTGAGTCAGGAAACCTCTGTGTATGACTCTAAAGACTCGTCAATACGCCGGTAGCAGATGATGATCATATCAAACACCCACAAGCCGCAAGCGGTCTGCTAAACGTAACGGCCACCCGGGTATTGAGCGATCAAAAGATCGACGAGCTAGCCCGCTCACACTCCTGCGAATCCGACCAGTAACACTTACCGTACAGTCCGGTCTCTTCGTCTGATATGTCGCATATCAAGTCTAGGGGTGGTAAACGTCATACCCCAATACTCGATAAGTCGTGCCGATGTGAGGCTCATAAAGGGTCGAGAAACTACTGGTAACACTTACCAGCAAATCTCTGATCAGCCCTGGCCAGGGACTTCCCTGTTACGGCCAATCGAGCACAGCGCAACATCAACCCCCAATACCGGGAGAGACGAAACCCCTCCAATCGCTCATTGCCTCCATGTGACTCGGGACTGTGCCCAAAGACCACCGTTTTGCACGCCCTCATGGACGTGGTAAGGTGGAGATCAAAGCACAGTGGGAATCACACAAGACTCTATGACGATCTCGGGTCTACAGACTAACCTGTACAAGTGTCACCTGAGGTATAATACCATCTGACGTGAGGTATAATACCATCTGGGAGTTCTCGGCGAGTCCGTCCAGTGTACCCAGTCTCCACTGAGCACCCGTATACCATCTCTGATGTCAAACACCAATGGATATGGGATCATCCATCGCCCATCACATGGGTCGAGAAGCGTATACGCTAGTCTACTCTGGTATATCGATGCCCCGTCTCGATACACCCACGACTAGGGACCTTGAAGGATGTACTTATGAACTACCATGTCCCCACTAGTATGATCTGCATCATAGTCCAGGTAGTCAAGTACACATCCTAAGGGCTTTACCAACATGCAACTATAAGACAGTATAAAGAGACTAGTGTATATGTTAAGATAAAGAGTAACCAGATAGCATACTATCATATCGAGCAAGAAAGTCATCTTTATATATGTCCAAGCATCCAATATAATATACATCATCTGTACAATACTGGCCTCTAGGGCATACATACAACTAACAAGAACTGGTCTAGACATGTGTAGACAGGGGACCTTACATACATCATCATGTATCAGTCCCAAGAGTTTACTAACTCTTTCTCTGTTTCCAGTAAACAGAGCTATGGTCATCTTATCTTTGTTACATGACTGGTAAGTTTGACAAGATGTAAATTCAAACTGATTTAAATATGCATCTATATGTAACTTCAGCTAGTCGGGTCGCATTGATATGACCTAGTCTACAATACCTCAAGAAGAATTCGTTCATTTTTGAACTCTTCCTCTTGTGTGTGTTCTATATACTAAGAACTGTAGTTTGATTTAGAACATCAATGCTTTTAGATAACGTGTCTGAACCGATCAACTTTTGATATAGGAAATGTTCAAAACATTATCCAACAATACAAAATTTTATCGTTTCTTTACTAATAAAGAGACAGATATGAATTTGTATATCAGGTTCGGTATCTAATAGCATTTGTTCAGAATCAATGTACTCAGGTAATACAGGGTGACAGTGACCAACAGACCTGGCAGCAACACTTGCACCGTTTTCTGCCTCATGAAACTTATCACCCGTTCTCAGTTCTTTACCTTTCTGTAGCCCTATGTAACTGATTACATATCTGGGATCCTAATCCGGTATCAAATACCCAGGACGTAGAGGATACAGAGAAACAGTTCTTTGTAATGAACACACCCGAAGAAGATGCATCATATGCACTTTTTTCGTTTGGGCGGCACGGGAAATCTGGTATTCCCCAATTTCCTGCTCTGTCTTGTAACAATTATAAGTCGGAGCGGGACCAACGTTCCCCAGCTCAGTATAACAAGCGGGTTCGGTCAATAATCCGTATTATTATCTTGATTAAGGCGTGATATGGTCGCTATCTGGAGAGAGAGAGAGAAGAAAACACTCAGCGTGCGCTCTTGCAAGATCAGATTGGTTATTATTTTATCTAATCAGGATGGCTCCCACTGTTTTTATCAAATCTTCCTTCAAACCCTAAAAGGAAAGACTAGCCGGGATTAATTACACACTACAAGTTCGCCAATCTTTCAGCTGTAAGTCCATGCTACCTCTCCCGGTACTTTCGGGCATGCAGAATTTGATGAAAAAAACGATTTTCTTAGAGGTGGTAACATGGACTTAAAACCCGGATCTTTGTTAAACATCTAACTAACAACCTAACTAGGAGTCGTTAACTACTCGGTTAGGGTGTTATACCTTTCTTGTCTTGAACTCCTTCGTCTTCAAACCTCGATGGTGGTCCGGATCGGCTTCTTCCCGTCGTCTCCTTATGCCGAAGATAGATCCACCTGAAAGTTTCAACCTTTGGCTCCTTCTTCGATCTTTGAAGAAACTAGTTCACTCGGTTTGCTAAACCTTGTGAACTAGAGTGAGTAGAGAAGAGTTTGTATGGGATTTTATCTATGGTTCTTGGTTCTTAACTCATGAGACAAGTGAACCATAGAATCAAGAGAGGGAGAGCATGAAGAGGAAGATGAGAGCTCAAGAACAAGAGAGAGAATGAGCATGAAAGAATGAGAGAAGACCATTCTCATTTGGCTCTCATAATCCAAAACAATCATAACACCTCATATCAATCAAGTATTATGTGATGCTTTAAGCAACCATAGCCATATCATTCCATGCACTCATTTTGCACAAAAGAGCAAGCAAGCAAAAGTCTTTGCCATGAAATGATAGCTATAGTTATCATGATGGTCAACTAGTCAAGCCTAGTCAATCGGTCAACAAAGTCAACAAATCAACAAAAGTCAACAAGTCAACAAAGTCAATCCCTCAACAACCATGTCACCATAATACTTAATTAATATAATTGTTAATCACATATCATATTCTCATTAGGGTTGAGCAAAAAGTCAATAGTCAACTGTCAACGGTCAACAACCCTAATGAGAATCCTCTGCCTCTGTCTCTCCGTCAACTGTGCATACACACCCGCATCCGCGTTCCGAGGAACACGGATGCATACTGGATAAAACCAATCCCAAAAGGTACACTAGGATCTGGCTTAAACCAAAGCCCGCTAGTGTGAACTGTCCGGACACTGTACGTGCACAAGTGCACGGATGTGACCGAACCCTGTCGCAAAACCATGCGACCTGTCGCAAAACCATGCGACCTCTACTCTTTTGCCTAAAGGCGAATAGCTTTCTGTGTGGGACTCTAAAGACTCGACACTACGCTGGCAGTGGGTTTAACCACAGACCGCAAGCGGCACTAGCTGTGCGTAACGGTCCCCAGGTAGATGCCGACAAGAAGACTGACGAGGTAAAACCCATCTGAACTCCTACTGAGCCTGAATGTGACATTCTCCGTACAGTCCGGTCTGTTCGTCTGATACATCGCATGGCGGGCCTAGGGGGCGGTAAACGTTAGTCCCCCAATAGCGGTACAAGTCATGTCGGAGTGAAGCCCAAAACACCCTGAGATAGCACTGGAAGCCTACCAGTATATCTCGTTTGCCCTAGCAAGGGACTACTCGTGTAATGGCTCTCCTAGACACAGCGCGATGTCAACCCCCAATACCGGGAGAGACGAATCCTGTCTAACCGTCACTGCCTCCAAGTGCTTCGGGACTGCACCCAACTACCACCTGTTTGCACAACTCCTTTGAGCCGTGGTAGGGTAGTAATCAAAGTACAGTGGGAACACACTCGAGGCGAAGTGACAGTGTCAAGTCAGCGGACTAAGCTGTACTCATGTCACCTGGGAACTGATAACTGACGATAGGCATAATACCAACTAGTCAGTTCCCGACGAGTCCTGTCCAGTGTACTCGTAACCCAACGAGCACCCGCATACTATCTCAAGTACGACGTACCGACGGCTGTGGGACAGACCGTCTCCCACACTGGGATGAGAAGCGCATGCGCTAGTCTACTCCGGAGTATCGATGCCCTGTCTCGATAGTCCTGCGACCAGGGACCTGCATAAGGATGTGCTTATAGATTACCCAGCCCCACTAGTGTGACTGCCATCACAACGCTGGTAATCAAGCAAAGATCCTAAGGGCTCCACTAATGTGTATAGGCGATATACTAAAATAAACACATGTACACATTGAAGTAGAAACAAACCAAGTAGCATACTACTATTTTGAGCAAGATTGTCAATACAAGGTGAATATCCCAAGCTTCCATTAAGTAATATACATACTAGTATGATACAGTAATGGCCTCTAGGGCATATACACTAACAATATCCCACTTGCACTAAGGCCATGTACTGGCGTATCGAAGACCTATCATCTCGATCAGCCGCTCGAACTGAGTCTGGGGTAAGGCCTTCGTGAGTGGATCAGCAGTGTTATCTTCCGTAGTTACTCTCTTCACCTCGATCTCCCGGCGATCAACGATTTCCCTGATCAGGTGGTACCGCCTCAAAATATGCCTGGACTTCTGATGGGACCTGGGTTCCTTCGCTAAAACTATAGCGCCGTTATTGTCACAATACAGCGGTATTGGATCAACACTGGTAGGAACCACCTGAAGTTCCTTGAGGAACTTCTTCATCCAGACAGCTTCCTTTGTGGCATCGCAAGCAGCTATGTACTCCGCTTCCATAGTTGAGTCAGCAACGGTTTCCTTCTTGAAACTCTTCCAGCAAACCGCCCCTCCATTGAGGGTAAAGACATAACCCGACATGGACTTGGAGTCATCCTTATCACTCTGGAAGCTGGAGTCAGCAAAGGCCTCAATCTGGAGGTCTTTTCCGCCATACACCAAGAACATCTCCTTAGTCCTTCTCAGGTACTTGAGAATGTTCTTTACTGCTATCCAGTGTTTCTCCCCTGGGTTCGACTGATACCGGCTTACAACGCTCAATGCGTATGGTACATCTGGTCTGGTACACAGCATCGCATACTTAATAGAGCCTACTGCAGATGCGTAGGGTATTGATGACAGGCGAGCCCTTTCCAAATCAGTCTTGGGAGACATCTCTTTGGAGAGGGTGATTCCGTGACAAGCCGGTAGATTACCGCGCTTGGAATCTTCCATACTGAATCGTTTCAATATGGTGTCGATGTACCTTGACTGTGAAAGTCCTAACATCCTCTTAGATCTATCACGATAGATCTGGATCCCCAGAATGTAGTTGGCATCGCCCAGGTCCTTCATGGAGAACCTCTGTGACAAGAATCCTTTGACTGACTGTAGCATAGGAATATCATTTCCTATTAGGAGAATGTCATCCACGTACAAGACGAGGAATACCACATTTCTCCCTACAATCTTACTGTAAATGCATGGTTCATCTGGGTTTTTGACAAAGTCGAATTCTTTGACAGTATCATCAAAGCAGATGTTCCAACTCCGCGATGCCTGCTTGAGTCCATAGATGGACTTGAGCAACTTGCACACTTTACCGCTGCTCCCACTCTGAATGAATCCCTCTGGCTGATCCATATAGACGCACTCTTCCAAATTTCCATTTAGGAAAGCCGTCTTTACGTCCATCTGCCAGATCTCATAATCGTGGAAGGTAGCAATGGCAAGAAGGATCCGAATGGATTTAAGCATGGCTACCGGAGAAAAGGTCTCATCATAGTCCAAACCAGGTCTTTGACGAAAACCCTTTGCAACGAGCCTAGCTTTATAGGTTTCAACCTGCCCATCTACACCAATCTTCTTTCTGAAGATCCATTTGCAGCCTACGGGTTTTACCCCTTCTGGAGCAAAGTCCAAAGTCCAAACTTTGTTGGTGTACATGGACTCCATCTCAGTCCGCATTGCATCCAGCCATTTTACCGAGTCACCGCTCTGAATGGCTTGCTGGAAGCTAGTAGGCTCACCATAATCCATGCTGCAATCCTCTCTATCCCCGTCTATGAGAAAACCGTAATATCTCTCGGGCGGATGAGACTGCCTACTACTTCTGCGGAGTGGCGTAGGAATGTCCGGTTCCCCTGAACCTTCTGGTTCTACTAAGGTTTCAGTAATAGCTTGTGGTTCTGGAATTTCATCCAGTTCTATTGCGCTCCCACTTATCTGATTTTCTAAAAACTCAGTTTCCAAGAAGCGAGCATGACGAGAAACAAGGACTTTTTGCTCCTCTGCGTAATAGAAAAGATACCCCTTGGAGTTCTTTGGGTATCCCACAAACTTGCACTGTACTGAGCGTGCCTCGAGCTTGTCCGCATGCTGCTTTTTTACAAAAGCTGGACATCCCCATGTCTTAAAGGATTTAAGACAGGGTTTCTTCCCACTCCACATCTGATATGGTGTGGTAGGCACTGTCTTAGTAGGAACTTGGTTCAAGAGATGTGCAGCTATTTCTAGTGCATAACCCCAGAAAGATCGCGTTAACTCAGCCTTACTCATCATGGAACGAACCATATCTAATAGGGTTTGATTCCTCCTTTCCGATACACCGTTGTGTTGTGGTGTGTATGGAGGAGTACGCTGAGAGAGAATTCCATTCTATTTTAAGTAGCCCAGAAACTCGGCACTCAAGTATTCTCCACCTCGATCCGATCTTAGAATCTTAATACTTTTGCCGGTTTGTTTTTCAACTTCATTCTTGTATTCCCGAAATTTCTCAAAGGCCTCGGATTTGTGCTTCATTAAGAAGACATGTCCATACCTAGAGAAATCATATGTGAAAGTAATGAAGTATGAATAACCGCTTCGCGCATGTGTAGACATTGGACCACATACGTCACTGTGTATGAGTCCCAAGAGCTCGCTCGCTCTTACTCCGTGTCCAGTGAACGGAGTCTTTGCCATCTTTCCCATGAGACAAGATTCACAAGTGGCATAAGACTGGTACTCGAACGGATCCAAGTATTCTTCTTTATGTAACTTAGTCAACCGTGTCTCATTGATGTGACCCAGTCTACAATGCCATAAGAAAGCCTGATTTAATTCTGGAGACTTTCTTTTAAGTGTGTTCTGGACACTGAATATCTGAGCTTGATTCAATACGTATATACCGTTCTTTAATGTACCTGACCCAATCAGTACTTGATTTAGGTGGATGTTTACTACATCGCTTACAAAAGCAAAATCATATCCTTCCTTAGAAAGTAAGGATACAGATATGATATTACAAGTCGCACCTGGTACATATAAACAGTTACGCAGAATCAATATCTGCCCAGTTGTCAGTCCTAGGTGATATTCCCCTACGGATACAGCATCCATGCTCATTCCGTTAGCAACCCTGAAAGTCATAGCACCTTTCCTGATAACCCTACGGTTTCTCAGAGCCTGTAACGAATTACAGATATGAGATCCTGATCCGGTATCCAATACCCAGGAAGTAGGGTTAACTGACAAACAGTTCTCTATTACAAACACACTCGAAGCCGAAACCACAACATGCTTCGAATTCTGGCTACTGGCTTTGCAAGCCCTGCAATCTTTCTGCCATTGTTCATTCCCGTTACAATAGGAACGTCCCTCTTTTACTATATCCAGTCCTGAAACTTTTGCCCTTGCTTTTCCTTTTACTTCCCTGGTTTCTTTCAGGGTATAAGCAGAGGGCAGGGACTATAGAATTAAGTCAGTACTTGACCCATTCTTCAACGTGGTCTCCAGGTCCGTGAGCTTAAAATAGCTGGTCTCTGTAAGGACGTTGTCCCTTACAGATGACCCGACAGCCAACCTCGCTTGAAGCAATTCGTTCGAGGTCTCATATCTTGCGATACGAGATTGCTCTCCATATAAATCTTTGTTATGGAGGAAGATAGAAACTGAGTCCATCTTCTCGTGCTGCCCCTGGTTTGCACCATCAACTGAGGCTAACACGAGACACTTGGCTTTCGCACAATCCTTTTCCGATGTCCTTTGGACGTAAACATCCGTGACAGGGGAAACTGGACCTGAGACGGCAGGGGTTTGATTAGTTAAGAGGTGTCCCAGCTTGTCATGGGCAATGGACATCTGGACAGATCTTTGCCAGTCATAACAGTCAGATTCAGTCATTTTATTATCTAGATGTAACCTAGGTGCGGTCACTTGGTCGCTGCAATTAAGAGAAAGAGAAGAAAACACTCATCATGATGCTCTTGCAAGTTTAGAGTGGTTTTTAATTTGTCTAAATAGGATGGCTCCCACTGTCTCTCGAATCCCTCCTCAAAACCAAAAAGGAAGAATTAGTCAGGGTCAATCTCACCGTACAATTCTTGCTTAACCGTTCAGCCAGGCCAGTGTCGGTACTTCGAGGGAGGTTTTCCAATGCTTTCGCGAAGTTCCTTAATTCAAGAACCTCTTTTCCCTGGGGGCGTAGCCCCGCTAACACCTTTCTAGGCACCTACTTGGTTTATAGCATTGATCGTTAAGTGAGAAATTTCCCGAGGAGTAGCATATACGCACAGTAGGATCGGGATCCAAATATCATCGTGTGACGAAACTGAAGGAATCCTATCAGGACCATCACACTCCAAATGGTATGCAACACTAGCAAGTTTCAGTAATTTTGAAACTCCCGATGTGGATTTTCTGCCCCATGCTCTTATGACCTTGACTAAGGCCAACAAATCATAAGTCACATGTCAAGTTCTACCCGTCGTTGTCCAGGTTGATTTGAACCCACCCGTATATACCCTTGACTATGGCCAACAAAGTAATATGACTGTCCCAAACCAACGCATTCTATCTATGCAACATATGAATACCCACCAGCTACCAAACACTGTGCCTTGACTAAGGCCAACAAACACAGCTTGAATACTGTTGATTATTCATATGAAACGACGGAGGGCTACGGATGGTTTTGGCGAAATCGTGAACGTAGTGAACTTGATATAATCGAAGGAACGAGATAGCTTTTAGAAGGAGTGGCTCAAGCTCCGCATGTAAAAGTTAGTTTTGAAAAGAACCGAGTGGTTTTTCGAAAGTGTTCCAACGACTTTAACTTGGTTTATTTTCTTGCATTAGTTCTTTTAATGCGTGATATTCTTGCATTAGTTCTTTTAATGCGTCCCATCATTTAATCCTACCATTGCAGAAAACAACCAAAATATGACGTACGCTTATGCCATTCGCATTCGCCACGGGGCCCCGTCATTACCCATTAGGTTACTTAACTAACGACAGAGCGGGGGCTGGGCTAGCGCGGCTGTAAAACATAAGCAACGCCTAAATAATATCATATATAGATATATTGCAATGATAGCCATTTCAGATCACAGATGAACACATTGGATATACTAGGAATCCGCAATTCGTACGAGCCTGTAACGAAAAGCAGATTTCACGGTCGCGGTGAATAGCCAAAACCCCACCCAAGACCCCTACGGGTGCGGCAAACTACCCGCCAAGTACCCGAAGCGAAGCAACCTCCCTCAACTCCGTGAGTAGGCCACTCGGCACTTCGGCATACCCGGTAGTTCGTGCACCCCCTCCATGGGTCTATCCTAGGAGCAAAAACAGTAAAAAGAAATTATACAATGACGGCTCCAACCCCGACCCGGTTGTGCGGCCATACAAATAATTATTACATCAATTTACAAATTTACATGAATTGAAAGAAAAGAAAACTCTCGTCTCACAACCCCCGGCTATTCACCCGCGACAATCCAATGAATTCATATACACATTCAAATAACATTACAGATCACAGATTTGTATAACCCCCACTAATCGACATATAGCGATTAGCAGACGTTCAATACAAATATCACATCACAGAAAAACCCGTCAGCTTAAGTCTTTTAGAAGTTCGATCAAAAATACGGATTTTCAGGACCCCAAAAATAAAATTTTCGTTCTGGAAAATCTGGGCAGAAAATATATATTCCAAAAATCCCAAAATACCCCTATGAGCAAACTGCAAAGAAGAAACCCCATGACCGAGTCAACTCGGCCGCGGAAACGCGGCGCTTTGATCGAGTTAGGGGGTCAAATTTTTGCAGTTTCTTCAGAAAACCCTGAGTCGATTTTTGGTGTATCACAAAAAAAATTTCCAGCACTTTTAAAATCGACAGAAAGTTTAAAAAACGGGGTTCGTTTTGCGACTTTTCCTTTGATCGATCTTCTAGCTACTTTGCTAACATGTTAGATAGAGTTTAACTAGGCTCTGATACCACTGTAAGTCCATGCTACCTCTCCCGGTACTTTCGGGCATGCGGAATTTGATGAAAAAAATGATTTTCTTAGAGGTGGTAACATGGACTTAAAACCCGGATCTTTGTTAAACATCTAACTAACAACCTAACTAGGAGTCGTTAACTACTCGGTTAGGGGGTTATACCTTTCTTGTCTTGAACTCCTTCGTCTTCAAACCTCGATGGTGGTCCGGATCGGCTTCTTCCCGTCGTCTCCTTACGCCGAAGATAGATCCACCTGAAAGCTTCAACCTTTGGCTCCTTCTTCGATCTTTGAAGAAACTAGTTCACTCGGTTTGCTAAACCTTGTGAACTAGAGTGAGTAGAGAAGAGTTTGTATGGGATTTTATCTATGGTTCTTGGTTCTCAACTCATGAGACAAGTGAACCATAGAATCAAGAGAGGGAGAGCATGAGGAGGAAGATGAGAGCTCAAGAACAAGAGAGAGAATGAGCATGGAAGAATGAGAGAAGACTTTTCTCATTTGGCTCTCATAATCCAAAACAATCATAACACCTCATATCAATCAAGTATTATGTGATGGTTTAAACAACCATAGCCATATCATTCCATGCACTCATTTTGCACAAAAGAGCAAGCAAGCAAAAGTCTTTGCCATGAAATGATAGCTATAGTTATCATGATGGTCAACTAGTCAAGCCTAGTCAACCGGTCAACAAAGTCAACAAGTCAACAAAAGTCAACAAGTCAACAAAGTCAATCCCTCAACAACCATGTCACCATAATACTTAATTAATATAATTGTTAATCACATATCATAATCTCATTAGGGTTGAGCAAAAATTCAATAGTCAACTGTCAACGGTCAACAACCCTAATGAGAATCCTCTGCCTCTATCTCTCCGTCAACTGTGCATACACACCCGCATCCGCGTTCCGAGGAACACGAATGCATACTGGATAAAACCAATCCCAAAAGGTACACTAGGATCTGGCTTAAACCAAAGCCCGCTAGTGTGAACTGTCCGGACACTGTACGTACACAAGTGCATGGATGTGACCGAACCCTGTCGCAAAACCATGCGACCTGTCGCAAAACCATGCGACCTCTACTCTTTTGCCTAAAGGCGAATAGCTTTCTGTGTGGGACTCTAAAGACTCGACACTACGCTGGCAGTGGGTTTAACCACAGACCGCAAGCGGCACTAGCTGTGCGTAACGGTCCCCAGGTAGATGCCGACAAGAAGACTGACGAGGCGAAACCCATCTGAACTCCTACTGAGCCTGAATGTGACATTCTCCGTACAGTCCGGTCTGTTCGTCTGATACATCGCATGGCGGGCCTAGGGGGCGGTAAACGTCAGTCCCCCAATAGCGGTACAAGTCGTGTCGGAGTGAAGCCCAAAACACCCTGAGATAACACTAGAAGTCTACCAGTATATCTCGTTTGCCCTGGCCAGGGACTACTCATGTAATGGCTCTCCTAGACACAGCGCGATGTCAACCCCCAATACCGGGAGAGACGAATCCTATCTAACCGTCACTGCCTCCAAGTGCTTCGGGACTGCACCCAACTACCACCTGTTTGCACGACTCCTTTGAGCCGTGGTAGGGTAGTAATCAAAGTACAGTGGGAACACACTCGAGGCGAAGTGACAGTGTCAAGTCAGCGGACTAAGCTGTACTCATGTCACCTGGGAACTGATAACTGACGATAGGCATAATACCAACTAGTCAGTTCCCGACGAGTCCTGTCCAGTGTACTCGTAACCCAACGAGCACCCGCATACTATCTCAAGTACGACGTACCGACGGCTGTGGGACAGACCGTCTCCCACACTGGGATGAGAAGCGCATGCGCTAGTCTACACCGGAGTATCGATGCCCTGTCTCGATAGTCCTGCGACCAGGGACCTGCATAAGGATGTGCTTATAGATTACCCAGCCCCACTAGTGTGACTGCCATCACAACGCTGGTAATCAAGCAAAGATCCTAAGGGCTCCACTAATGTGTATAGGCGATATACTAAAATAAACACATGTACACATTGAAGTAGAAACAAACCAAGTAGCATACTACTATTTTGAGCAAGATTTTCAATACAAGGTGAATATCCCAAGCTTCCATTAAGTAATATACATACTAGTATGATACAGTAATGGCCTCTAGGGCATATACACTAACATCAGCCAGGTCAGTGTCGGTACTTTGAGGGAGGTCCCCCGTGCTTTCGCACGAACCTAATTACAGTAAACCTCGTTTTCCCAGAGGCGTAACCCCGTTGACACCTTTCTAGACACCTACTTGATCGGCTAATTGTAATGTGTAAAACTCTCCCAGGAGTAACAAGTACTCGCAGTGGGTATCGGGATCCAACTATCTCATAGAAGGTATGCAATCTCATTGCAAATTTCAACACTTGAAATTCCCGATAATATTTTGCCCCTAGCGTGCTATGACCTTGACGCATGCCAAACAACCCATAGTCCGCTAGTCAAGTTCAACCCGTACATTTCTTGATTGAATTAAACCCACCCGCACGACCCTTGACGCATGCCAAACTTTGCCGTACGAATACCCTAATCCAATCGCATCGTATGCTAGCAGATAAGCACTAGTTAGCTACCGTATACTACGCCTTGATGCATGCCAAACAACCGCAGCACGAATACTAACTAGTACTTATCTGAAATGACGGAGGGCTACGACATGTTTTTCTGAAAACCTATTGCGTAATGAACTTGATATCGTTGTAGAATCAAATGATTTTAAAATGGAGTGCTTTTGAGGCTTTTCTAGTTTTGCTAAAGGAGTCACTCCCGGTGAAGGGATCGTCGGTCCTTTCCTCGTCGAATGAGGTGCGGGATATATCATATATATCACTGTACAAAGTAGAAATTATAGAAGCAATCAAAAGACAAACCGAGGGTTGTAGCATCTGCCAGTTATTTCTAAAGGGGTCACTCCCGGTGAAGGGATCGTCGGCCCTTTCCTCATCGAATAAGGTGCAGGATATATCATATATACCGTTGTGCAAAGTAAGAACTGTAGCTACCTGTTTTATTTTTGAAATTCGATTCCACAACATCTTAGGTTTCTTTTCTTTCATTAATCGCATTAATGAAGTCCCATCATTTAAGTACCTAAACATCACAGATAAATACGACGTACACTTATGCCATCCGCATTCGCCTCGATGTCCCCTCGTGCACTATTAGGTTAGGTAACTAACGACAGAGCGGGGCAGGGCTAGCGTGGGTGTAAAACATAAGTAACGTCTATATAATATATCATATATACTATATACAGTATCCATCACAGAACATATTACATGATCACATCACAGATATCGCAGCAGAAGAATCATATGAAACATTGGATATACTAGGACGTCCGTGTTTTCCATACGAGCCAGTATAAAACACGGATTCTACGGTCGCGATGAATAGACAAACCCACACCCCTAGACCCCTACGAGAGCGGCAAGCAACCCTACCAATTCTGGAGTTAGAAGACCCGAACTCGACTCCTCAAGTTGGTCTCCCACTGGACTCCAGAACCCGGTTACTTGTGCCCTCCTCCTTGGGTCTATCCTAGTGCGGAAAAGTAAATAATATACAAACGGTGACATCTTCCGCAACCTGGAAGTGCCCCAATAAAAGAATATTACATACAAGTTTTTACTTGAATGAAAATGAAAAATACTCATCTCACATAAAAAAACCCGGCTATTCAAACACGACGATCCAATATAACATATCCAGCAACACATAACATCACATGTCATCAACGTAAGTAAATATGCGCATCCCAATTATCGTTGACATATAGCAACGAAACCGGCGATATCACATATTACACTTACGGTCACAGAAAAGAAAGTGTAAAACTACAACAGTTGGAATCCGCAACTTCTTTAGACATCGCATGCCTAAACAGATGAATTCCTTAGACATCGCATGCCTAACAATTATAAACCCCGCATTTTAGTCTCATTATCGAAAACACTTTTCAATATCAAGTCGGGCAATTCAACAAGATTCCCGACATCCTGATCGAATGCTCGTCGCAAACTTCAGTAGGCGGCCGCACCCCCGACGCCGTCGACGAAGTGCACCAAGGCGGAACACCGCTATCGCGAGCACCCGAACGGATGCTTTCGGCGATGGGGTTCTCCTACAGTCACTTGGTCGGGGCTAAGGGATGTAGCAATCTAATAAGTTTATCCGGCGAGTCTCCGCATACGCTACGTGATTGCGACGGACTTTTGATCGCATCAAAATTCCGTGGCAACCGATCAAGTGAGACTAAACCGCTAGATTTATAACATTCATTCAGTTATCTCATAACTTCTTGTGAATTCCAATTATTGTATCACATTCCGGATAAATAGAAAATGTTAAACTTTCCGATCGAACAACCAAATACCCAAGTTTTCTCGATACAGCTCAACACATGAAATAGGTTTAAAAACATCCAGTTCATGCCTCAGTACCAACGGTACAGCCGTAGAAGGGTCAAGCCAACGCTTCACATGTGGCACACCGTACTGCCCCAAACCCTAAGGTTCAAAGGGCAGTTCAAGACGGTCACATAATCGAGTTAAGGTTTGTTGTCTTCTAGAGGGTCCATCGCGTTACTTGCACTACTTAGAACGTTATTAAACAACGGAAAGATCCAACACTTGGAAATTTCCCGACAGGGGAAAAAGTGGGTATTTATATCCGGTCGAACTTTTTAACAGTTTCTAAAATTTCCGGAAAAACATAAACGAAGTTAAATTATCCGATCAAATTTTCGAGTCCCCAATAAAACCCTAGAAAACTCAACACTTGAGTGGAATTAAAAAATTCCCATAAAAAATTGCCAAGAAAGGACCTAAGAATAAATATATGAAATTTCAAGGACTAAGTCCAAATTTTGCCCGCGGAACCGCCGCCAAATCCATGGTTTCGCCGCGGTTCCGCGGTTGATTTAGAGGACCGTACTTCACAGTAATTCTTATTTTTTCCTGCTTGTTTTTCTGAGAATTTTTAATTCACAAAAATCCACTGTTTTGAAAAATGTACAGAGAAGGGTTTTGTCGGGGTTTACGGGTTCGATCGGACTTCTAACTTCTTCTACACTTCGCCTAAAACTCTAGCTAGGCTCTGATACCACTGTAGGGTTCCTAGGCACGCTAATGAGGACTCACAAGGCATCAACCATACCAAATTCAAAAAATTCCGGTGCTGAGAAACCCTAATACGGATCGTTAACTAGAAATTAGGCGAAACAAGCAACTAGTAAACAACTTTACTCTAAAGTGAACGGAAATACAACCTTTGTAGATCCGTTCCTCCACCTCCATAGCTCCGTGATGATGTCCCCTCGCTGCGATCATCGGATCCCGGGCTCTAGCGTCGGCTTCATCGGAGAAATGGACGGTCTAGGTCGTCGACTTCGATGCCGAAGATGAACTACGTCGAGGCAACACAAGATCAAGCTCCAACTTCACCAAGCCATGAAACTTATGAAGAAAACACCCTATACTACTTGGCAAGTGGTAGAGGATGAAGAAATAGGAAGTGGGTTCACTTTAGAATTGGATTTCTCACTCTGTTTCTCAAGGTACCATTGATGCTAGAATGTTTCCTTCTTCTTGAAGAAGAAGAAGAAGAAGAAGAAAAAGAATATGATAAGCATTATTGGAAAATAGAAAATAAGGTCATTCTTATCATATTAGCAACCATGGTTAAGTGTAGAGAATAAACTAAGGTTAAGTAAATGGTTAGGGTTAAGGAAAGAAACAAAATGGTCAAAGTCTTTCAAAGCTTCAAGAAGCTTCAAAGAAAATCCAAAGTTTGCCACCATTTTATTTCTTTCTAAAATGAATAAATAAATAAATGAATAAATAAATAAATGAAGCTAATGAAACCCTAACCATTGACCAACCATGGTTTAAACCAAACATACACCCAAGCTTTCGTGTATCATCAAACATGATACAATCAAGTGCACAAAAGTATATCACATATACAATGTGCACATCAAGTGAGAAAATCCTTTTTTTAAGTGAACAAATATTAGTTAATGTAAAGTAATATATCAAATATATAATTATACATTAAATCATTAAATCAACACTTGACTTAACGATCCGGTCATATCGCATATGACAGACTAATATCCAATGTATCGGCTTATCGAATCAATCCTTGATTCGATAACTAGATTATATCGCATACAACCATTCGACACATTCATCGCGAGAATAGAATACGGTATCGCATATACGCATTATTCTCGGTCCCACACATATCTCATATGCGCTCCTATTTAGTTTCGCTTGAGCCAGGAAACCTCTGTGTAGGACTCTAAAGACTCGTCAATACGCCGGCAGCAGGTGATGATCATATCAAACACCCACAAGCCGCAAGTGGTCTGCTAAACGTAACGGCCACCCGGGTATTGAGCGATCAGAAGATCGACGAGCAAGCCCGCTCACACTCCTGTGAATCCAACCAGCAACACTTACCGTACAGTCCGGTCTCGTCGTCTGATATGTCGCATATCTCGCCTAGGGGTGGTAAACGTCAGACCCCAATAGCTCGAGAAGTCGTGTCGATATGAGGTCTATAACAGTTCGAGAAACTACTGGTAACACTTACCAACGAATCTCGGCAACCCTGGCCAAGGATTTCCGGTTATAGCTAATCGAACACAGCGCAACATCAACTCCCAATACCGGGAGAGACGAAACCCCTCCTATCTCTCACCGTCTCCATGTGTCTCGGGACTATACCCAAAAGCCACCTGTTTGCACGACTCAGTAGAGCCGTGGTAGGGTGGAAATTAAAGTACAGTAGGAGAACATACAAGACTCTATGACGATCTCGAGTCTACAGAATAACCTGTACCAGTATCACCAGAGAACTGCTATCCGACGATAGATATAATACCATATAGGAATTCTCTGTGAGTCTGTTCAGTGTACCCAGTCTCTACTGAGCACCCGTATACAATCTTCGATGTCATAACACCAATGGATATGGGATCATACATCGCCCATCATATGGGTCAAGAAACGTACATGCTAGTCTACTCTGGAATATCGATGCCCTGTCTCGATATACCTACGACTAGGAACATTTAAGGATATGCTTATAGACCACACATGCCCCATTAGTATGATCTTCATCATAGCCATGGAAGTTAAGCAAATATCCTCATGGCTTTATCAACATGTATCAAATGAACAGTATCAAGTAAACATGTCAGATAAAGTAAAACCAGATAGCATACTTGTTAGTGTATATGCCCTAGAGGCCATTACTGTATCATACTAGCTTGTATATTACTTAATGGAAGCTTGGGATATTCACAGTTGTATAGACAATCTTGCTCAAAATGGTAGTATGCTACTTGGTTTGTCTCTACTTCAATATGTGCATGTGTTTCTTTTAGCATATCGCTTATATATATATTAGTAGAGCCCTTAGGATTTTTGCTTGATTACCAGTGTTGTGATGGCGCTCACACTCGTGGGGGCTGGGTAATCCATAAGCACATCCTTATATAGGTCCCTAGTCGTTGGACTATCGAGACAGGGCATCGATACTCCGGAGTAGACTAGCGTATGCGCTTCTCATCCCAGCGGGGGAGACGGTCTGTCCCACAGCCGTCAGTACGTCGTACTTGAGATAATATGCAGGTGCTCGTTAGGTTACGAGTACACTGGACAGGACTCATCGGGAACTGTTGGTTGGTATTATACCTATCGTCGGTTATCAGTTCCCAGGTGACATGAGTACAGCTTAGTCCGCCGACTTGACACTGTCACTTCGCCTCGAGTGTGTTCCCACTGTACTTAGATTACTACCCTACCACGGCTCAAAGGAGTCGTGCAAACAGGTAGTAGTTGGGTGCAGTCCCGAAGCACTTGGAGGCAGTGACGGTTAGACAGGATTCGTCTCTCCCGATATTGGGGGTTGACATCGCGCTGTGTCTAGGAGAGTCATTACACGAGTAGTCCCTGGCCAAGGCAAGCAAGATATTCTGGTAGGTTTCCAGTGTTATCTCAGGGTGTTTTGGGCTACACTCCGACACGACTTGTACCGCTTTTACGGGACTGACGTTCACCGCCCCCCTAGGCCCGCCATGCGATGTATCAGAGGAACAGACCGGACTGTACGGAGATTGTCACATACAGGCTCGGTAGGAGTTCGAATGGGTTTATCTCATCGGCCTTCTTATCGACATCTACCTGGGGACCGTTACGTACAGCTAGTGCCGCTTGCGGTCTGTGGTTAAACCCACTGCCAGCGTGGTGTCGAGTCTTTAGAGTCCCACACAGAGAGTTTCCCTGCATTGAGCGAAACGTGTAGAGGCCGTATGGTTTTACGGCAGGGCTGCGATCACTTGCGTACACTTGTGTGCGTATGTTGTTCGGGCAGGCAATACTAGTGGGCTTTGGTTTAAGCCGGATTCTAGTATTGCACAGATGGATTTGTTTTGTCTTCTGTGCATTCGCATTCTACGGAATGCGGATGCGGGTGTGTATGCACAGATTTGCGAAGTGGAGAAGGAGGAGGTGCCTCATTAGGGTTTTGACAGTTGGTTCGGTCAAAACCATTATGAGCCGGGGACATTATTTACTAATCCATTTATTGATAATTTTGTTATGGCTAATTACATTGACCATTTGACCGTCTTGACTTTGTTGACCGTTTGACCAAAGTTGACTAGGATCTTCTTGAAAGATCTAAAGTATTCTTTGGTTTTCTTTTTCTTTTTGTTATGATAATGGTCATGTCATTTGTAGCCATCAACTTTATCTTGATGGGATTAGTAATGATAATGTTTTGCATTATTGAACCATGGTTGTGTTTTCTCTTGGTTAAGCTTTTCATTTGTTCATTCTCATTCTCTCTCATAGAAAAGAAATGAGAAACATTTCCATGGTTGCTCCTCCTTCTTCCTCCTCTTGATTCTTCCTTTGATCTCATGTGTTGAGAGAAAAAGGATTCCACTTGACAAACACATCCATACATCTCCTCTACACATCCTAGGGCTTCTTGACTAGCAATCTCTTTGCCTTAGTTGCCCCGGCTTGAGGTAGAGCTCGGTGTACATCTCTCGGGTGGATCGTCTTCGACTCAAGAAGGCCGCGGAGGTGCCCAAGGTCCGGATCGACACTTGGAGCTTGGATGGACGAGCTGGACAACGGAGTGAAGACCCGAAGGACCGGTTTCGTGAGGTATACTTTCTACAGCATAGTAGTTATGGCCTCTAGTTGTTTACTAGTTTCTAGTTTAGCAAAGATCCGTGCTTTAAGTCCATGTTGCCTTGCGCCAAATTAATGTTTTACGTCGTTTCTGCCTCCCCGTAAGAACCGGGATGAGCAACGTGGATTTACAGTGGTATCAGAGCCAGGTTAAACATAAACTAGTAAGTGAGCAAAGTGTTTAGAACATCGATCGGAAAAAAGTCGCAAAACACATCCGCAAAAACCTCTAGTTTCTGTCGATTTTCATACTGCTCAAAAAGTGATTTAAAATATACGAAAAATCGTCTCAGGGTTTTGTGAAAATACTGCAGAAAAACCATCCAGCGAATCGATCAAACGACCGCGGTTCCGCGCAATGACATGGTCATTGCCGCGGTTCCGCCGCCGTTTTGACTCGACACTGGATCGGGGTTTGTGCAGTGTTTTAGTTTGGATGTTTTGGGATTTTTAATGCATGTTTTTTCCACCCAGATTTTCCAGAGAGCAAATTGACTTTTGGGGTGGTTAAAAATCCGTATTTTGATCGATATTCCGTAGACTTTGGCTAATGGATATTATCTGTGATGTGATATATGTATTGAACGTCTAATAATCGCTATAAGTCGATTAGTGGGGGTTATACATATCTGTGATCTGTAATGTTGATGGTTTGTGGATATGAACTCGGTGGATTGTCGTGGATGAATGGCCGGGAATGGGTGTGAGATGAGAGTTTCTTTTTCTTTCATTCATTGTAAAAGTTGTAAATTGATGTAATATTAATTGTATGGCCGCACAATCGGGTCGGGGTTGTAGCCGTCATTGTATAATTTTCTTTTTACTGTTTTGCTCCTAGGATAGACCCATGGAGGGGGTGCACAAACTACCGGGTATCCCGAAGTGCCGAGTGGTCTACTCACGGTGTTGAGGGAGATTGCTTCGCTTCGGGTACTTGGCGGGTAGTTTGCCGCACCCGTAGGGATCTTGGGTGGGGTTTGGCTATTCATCGCGACCGTGTAATCCGCTTTTCGTTACAGGCTCGTACGGAATGCGGATTCCTAATATATCCAAAGTGTTCATCTGTGATCTGTAATGTCTATCATTGCTATATATCTATATATGATATCTATTTAGGCGTTGCTTATGTTTTTCAGCCGCGCTAGCCCAGCCCCCGCTCTGTCGTTAGTTAAGTAACCTAACGGGTGATGACGGGGCCCCGTGGCGAATGCGAATGGCATAAGCGTAAGTCATATTTTGGTTGTTTTCTGCAATGGTAGGATTTAAATGATGGGACGCATTAAAAGAACTAATGCAAGAAAATAAACCAAGTAAAAGTCGTTGGAACACTTTGAAAACCACTCGGTTCTTTTCAAAAACCAGCATTTTAAACGCGGAGCTTGAACCACTCCTTTTAAAAGCTATCTCGTTCCATCGACTATATCATGTTCATTACGTTCACGGTTTCGCCAAAACCATCCGTAGCCCTCTGTCGTTTCATATGAATATTTAACAGTATTCAAGCTGTGTTTGTTGGCCTTAGTCAAGGCACGGTGTTTGGTAGCTGGTGGGTATTCATATGTTGCATAGATAGAATGCGTTGTTTTGGGACAGTCGTATTGCTTTGTTGGCCATAGTCAAGGGTATATACGGGTGGGTTCAAATTAACCTGCACAACGACGGGTAGAATTTGACATGTGACTTATGATTTGTTGGCCTTAGTCAAGGTCATAAGAGCATGAGGCAAAAATCCACATCGGGAGTTTCAAAAGTACTGAAACTTGCTAGCGCTGCATACCATTTGGAGTGTGATGATTCTGGTAGGATTCCATCAGTTTTGTCACGCGATGATATTTGGATCCCGATCCTACTGTGAGTATATGCTACTCCTCGGGAACTTTCTCACTTAACGATCAATGCTATAAACCAAGTAGGTGTCTAGAAAGGTGTTAGCGGGGCTACGCCCACAGGGAAAAGAGGTTACTTAATTATGGAACTTCGTGAAAGCGTTGGAAAACCTCCCTCGAAGTACCGACACTGGCCTGGCTGAACGGTTAAGCAAGTATTGTACGGTGAGATTGATCCTGACAAATTCTTCCTTTATGGTTTGAGGAGGGATTCGAGAGACAGTGGGAGCCATCCTGTTTAGATAAATTAAAAACCAATCTAAACCTGCAAGAGCATCATGCTGAGTGTTTTCTTCTCTCTCTCTTAATTGCAGCGACCCAGTGACCGCTCCTAGGTTACATCTAGATAATAAAATGACTGAATCTGACTGTTATGACTGGCAAAGGTCTGTCCAGATGTCCATTGCCCATGACAAGCTGGGACACCTCTTCACTAATCCAACCTCTGCCGTCTCAGGTCCAGTTTCCCCTGTCACGGATATTCATATCCACAAGACATCGGAAAAAGACTATGCGAAAGCCAAGTGCCTCATGTTAGCCTCAGTTGATGGTTTATACCAGAGGCAGCACGAGAAGATGGACTCGGCTTCTATCTTCCTCCATAACAAAGTTTTATATGGAGAGCAATCTCGTATCGCAAGATATGAGACCTCGAACGAATTGCTTCCAGCGAGGTTGGCTATCGGGTCATCTGTAGGGGGCAACGTCCTTACAGAGACCAGCTCTTTTGAGCTCTCGGACCTGAAGACCACGTTGAAGATCGGGTCAGATGCTGACTTAGTTCAACACTCTCTACCTACTACCCTGAAGGAAACCAGGGAAGTAGAAAGAAAGAGAAAGGCAGAAGTTTCGGGAATGGATGCAGTAAAAGAGGGATGTTCCTATTGTTACGGGAATGAACATGGACAGAAGGATTGCCGGGCTTGCAAAGCCAGTAGCCAGAATTCGAAGCATGTTGTGGCTTCGGCTTCGGGTGTGTTTGTAATAGAGAACTGTATGTCAGTTAACCCTACTTCCTGGGTATTGAATACCGGATCAGGATCTCATATCTGTAATTCGTTACAGGCTCTGAGAAACCGTAGGGTTATCAGGAAAGGTGATATGACTCTCAGGGTTGCTAACGGAATGAGCATGTATGCTGAATCCGTAGGGGGATATCATCTAGGACCGACAACTGGGCAGATATTGATTCTGCGTGACTGTTTTTATGTACCAGGTGCGACTTGTAACATCATATCTGTATCCTTACTTTCTAAGGAAGGATATGATTTTACTTTTGTAAGCGATGTAGTAAACATCCACCTAAATCAAGTACTGATTGGGTCAGGTATATTGAAATACGGTATATACGTTTTGAATCAAGCTCAGGTCTTCAGTGTCTAGAACACACTTAAAAGAAAGTCTCCGGAATTAAATCAGGCTTTCTTATGGCATTGTAGATTGGGTCACATTAATGAGACACGGTTGACAAAGTTACATAAAGAAGGATACTTGGATCCGTTCGAGTACCAGTCTTATGCCACTTGTGAATCTTGTCGCATGGGAAAGATGACAAAGACTCAGTTCACTGGACACGGAGAAAGAGCGAGCGAGCTCTTGGGACTCATACACAGTAATGTGTGTGGTCCAATGTCTACACATGCGCGAAGTTGTTATTCATACTTCATTACTTTCACAGATGATTTCTCTAGGTATGGGCATGTCTTCTTAATGAAGCACAAATCCGAGGCCTTTGAGAAATTTCAGGAATACAAGAATGAAGTTGAAAAACAAACAGGCAAAAGTATCAAGACACTGAGATCTGATCGAGGTGGTGAATACTTAAGTGCCGAGTTTCTGGGCTTCTTAAAAGAGAATGGAATTCTCTCTCAGCTTACTCCTCCATACACACCATAACACAACGGTGTATCGGAAAGGAGGAATCGAACCCTATTGGATATGGTTCGTTCCATGATGAGTAAGGCTAAGTTGTCGCGATCCTTCTGGAGTTATGCACTAGAAACAGCTGCATATCTTTTGAACCAAGTTCCTACTAAGTCAGTGCCTACCACACCATATCAGATGGAGTGGGAAGAAACCCAGTCTTAAACACTTTAAGACATGGGAATGTCCAGCTTTTGTAAAAAAGCAGCATGCGGACAAGCTCGAGGCACGTTCGGTACAGTGTAAGTTTGTGGGATACCCAAAGAACTCCAAGGGGTATCTTTTCTATTACGCAGAGGAATAAAAGGTTTTTGTTTCTCGCCATGCCCGCTTCTTGGAAACTGAGTTTTGGAAAATCAGATAAGTGGGAGCGCAATAGAACTGGAAGAAATTCCAGAACCACGAACTATTACTGAAAGCTTAGTAGAACCAGAGAGTTCGAAAGAACCGGACATTCCAGCGCCACTCCGCAGGAGTAGTAGGCAGTCTTATCCGCCCGAGAGATACTACAGTTTTCTCATAGACGGGGATAGAGAGGATTGCACTATGGATTATGGTGAGCCTACTAGCTTCCAGCAAGCCATTCAGAGCGGCGACTCGGTAAAATGGCTGGATGCAATGCAGGCCGAGATGGAGTCTATGTACACCAACAAAGTTTGGACTTTGGACTTTGCTCCAGAAGGGGTAAAACCCATAGGATGCAAATGGATCTTTAGAAAGAAGATTGGTGTAGATGGGCAGGTTGAGACCTATAAAGCTAGACTTGTTGCAAAGGGTTTTCGTCAAAGACCTGGTTTGGACTATGACGAGACCTTTTCTCCAGTGGCTATGCTGAAATCCATTCGGATCCTTCTTGCCATTGCTGCCTTCCACGATTATGAAATCTGGCAGATGGACGTAAAGACAGCTTTCCTAAATGGAAATTTGGAAGAGTGCGTCTATATGGATCAGCCGGAGGGATTCATTCAGAGTGGGAGCAGCGGTAGAGTGTGCAAGTTGCTCAAGTCCATTTATGGACTTAAGCAGGCATCGCGGAGTTGGAACATCTGCTTTGATGATACTGTCAAAGAATTCGACTTTATCAAAAACCCAGATGAACCATGCATTTACAGTAAGATTGTAGGGAGAACTGTGATATTCCTCGTCTTGTACGTAGATGACATTCTCCTAATAGGAAATGATATTCCTATGCTACAGTCAGTCAAAGGATTCTTGTCGTAGAGGTTCTCCATGAAGGACCTGGGCGATGCCAACTACATTCTGGGGATCCAGATCTATCGTGATAGATCTAAGAGGATGTTGGGACTTTCACAGTCAAGGTACATCGACACCATACTGAAAAGGTTCAGTATAGAAGATTCAAAGCGCGGTAATCTACCGACTTGTCACGGAATCACCCTCTCCAAAGAGATGTCTCCCAAGACTGATTTAGAAAGGGATCGCATGTCTATTATACCCTATGCTTCTGCAGTAGGCTCTATAATATATGCGATGATATGTACCAGACCAGATGTGGCAAACGCATTGAGCGCTGTAAGCCGGTATCAGTCGGACCCAGGGGAGAAACACTGGATAGCGGTAAAGAACATTCTCAAGTACCTGAGAAGGACTAAGGAGATGTTCTTGGTGTATGGCGGAAAAGACCTCCAGATCGAGGCCTTTACTGACTCCAGCTTCCAGAGTGACAATGATAACTCCAAGTCCATGTCGGGTTATGTCTTTACCCTCAATGGAGGGGCGGTTTGCTGGAAGAGTTCCAAGCAGGAGACCGTTGCTGACTGAACTATGGAAGCGGAGTACATAGCTGCTTGCGATGCCGCAAAGGAAGCTGTCTGGATGAAGAAGTTCCTCATGGAGCTTCTGGTGGTTCCTACCATTGTTCATCCAATACCGCTGTATTGCGACAACAACGGAGCTATAGCTTTAGCAAAGGAACCCAGGTCCCATCAGAAGTCCAGGCACATTTTGAGGCGGTATCACCTGATCAGGGAGATCGTAGATCGCCGGGAGATCGAGGTGAAGAGAGTAAATACGGAGAACAACACTGCAGATCCACTCACGAAGGCCCTACCCCAGACTCAGTTCGAGCGGCTGATCGAGATGATAGGTCTTCGATACGCCAGTACATGGCCTTGGTGCAAGTGGGAGATTGTTAGTGTATATGCCCTAGAGGCCATTACTGTATCATACTAGCTTGTATATTACTTAATGGAAGCTTGGGATATTCACAGTTATATAGATAATCTTGCTCAAAATGGTAGTATGCTACTTGGTTTGTCTCTACTTCAATATGTGCATATGTTTCTTTTAGCATATCGCTTATATACATATTAGTAGAGCCCTTAGGATTTTTGCTTGATTACCAGCGTTGTGATGGCGCTCGCACTCGTGGGGGCTGGGTAATCTATAAGCACATCCTTATACAGGTCCCTAGTCATTGGACTATCGAGACAGGGCATCGATACTCCGGAGTAGACTAGCATATGCGCTTCTCATCCCAGCGGGGGAGACGGTCTGTCCCACAGCCGTCAGTACGTCGTACTTGAGATAATATGCGGGTGCTCGTTAGGTTATGAGTACACTGGACAGGACTCGTCGGGAACTGTTGGTTGATATTATACCTATCGTCAGTTATCAGTTCCCAGGTGACATGAGTACAGCTTAGTCCGCCGACTTGACACTGTCACTTCGCCTCGAGCGTGTTCCCACTGTACTTAGATTACTATCCTACCACGGCTCAAAGGAGTCGTGCAAACAGGTAGTAGTTGGGTGCAATCCCGAAGCACTTGGAGGCAGTGACGGTTAGACAGAATTCGTCTCTCCCGGTATTGGGGGTTGACATCACGCTGTGTCTAGGGGAGCCATTACACGAGTAGTCCCTGGCCAGGACAAGCGAGATATACTGGTAGGTTTCCAGTGTTATCTCTGGGTGTTTTGGGCTACACTCCGACACGACTTGTACCTCTTTTAGGGGACTGACGTTCACCGCCCCTAGGCCCGCCATGCGATGTATCAGAGGAACAGACCGGACGGAGATTGTCACATACAGGCTCAGTAGGAGTTCGGATGGGTTTACCTCATCGGCCTTCTTATCGACATCTACCTGGGACCGTTACGTACAGCTAGTGCCGCTTGCGGTCTGTGGTTAAATCCACTACCAGCGTGGTGTCGAGTCTTTAGAGTCCCACACAGAGAGTTTCCCTGCATTGAGCGGAACGTGTAGAGGCCGTATGGTTTTACGGCAGGACTGCGATCACTTGCGTACACTTGTGTGCGTATGTTGTTCAGGCAGGCAATACTAGTGGGCTTTGGTTTAAGCGGATTCTAGTATTGCACAGATGGATTTGTTTTGTCTTCTGTGCATTCGCATTCTACGGAATGCGGATGCGGGTGTGTATGCACAGATTTGCATAGTGGAGAAGGAGGAGGTGCCTCATTAGGGTTTTGACAGTTGGTTCGGTCAAAACCATTATTGTAAGTCCACGTTGCCCACCCTGGTACATACGGGGAGGCGGAAACCGGAATAAAAATCAAATTTTTATCAACTATAGGCAACATGGACTAGACAAAGAAGGATCTTTGCTAAACAAAAACAAGCTAAAGCTAACTAGAAACTAGCTAAGGGTTAGAACGGTTATACCTAGGGCTTTATGTCCTTCTCTCCTTTCTCCTTGGAGTAGTAGAAAGAGGTCACCTTTGTCGTCTTCTCACGTCGAAGAAGGATCCACCCGAAAGCCTCAACCTTTGGCTTCAACTCCAAGCTAGAAGTAACTAGGGTGCAAGAAGTGCTAATTCTAGAACCCTAGATGAGAGTAGAGATTATCAAGAAGAGGTTTTTCTCAAGCTCAAGTGTTTCTCAACACATGAGAGGGGAGAGCTTGAAGGAGAGGAAGAACAAGAGAGAGAAAGCAAATGATAGAATGAGAGAAAAATAAACCATTCTCACATATATGTGTGAATTATTATAAATTGATAATTAGCTAGATAATTGTCATGGTTAATCAAGACATGACCATTATCATTTCATTTTTAATGCAAATTGCAATGATCAAAGAGCATCTTCCAAATGAAATGATGATGGTCAAAGTGTCAACCTAGGTCAACAAGTCAAGATAGTCAAATGGTCAACAACCATAACCATGCACAATTATATTAAACTAATATCAATTAACCATAATACACACATAAGCATTAGGGTTAATAAAATGACAGTGGTCATTAACCCTAATCAAAGTCCTCTCCCTCTGTCTCAAGCAACTGTACATACGCACCCGTATTCGTGATCGGAGGAACACGAATACACTGAGATAAAACCAATCCCAAATCATATACTAGGATCCGGCTTAAACCAAAGCCCGCTAGTATAAGCTGTCCGGACAGCAAACATGCATAAGTGCATGGATGTGAACGAACCCTGTCGCAAAACCATGCGACCTCTACACATTTTGCCTAAAGGCGAATAGCTCTCTGTGTGGGACTCTAAAGACTCGACACTACGCTGGCAGTGGGTTTAACCACAGACCGCAAGCGGCACTAGCTGTACGTAACGGTTCCCGAGTAGATGTCGATAAGAAGACAGACGAGGTGAACCCCATCTGAACTCCTACTGAGCCTGTATGTGCCAGTCTCCGTACAGTCCGGTCTGTTCGTCTGATACATCACATGGCGGGCCTAGGGGGCGGTGAACGTCAGTCTCCTAATAGCGGTACAAGTCGTGTCGGAGTGTAGCCCAGAACACCCTGAGATAACACTGGAAACCTACCAGTATATCTCGCTTGCCCTGGCCAGGGACTACTCGTGTAATGGCTCTCCTGGACACAGCGCGATGTCAACCCCCAATACCGGGAGAGACGAATCCTGTCTAACCGTCACTGCCTCCAAGTGCTTCAGGACTGCACCCAAAAACTACCAGTTTGCACGACTCCTTTGAACCGTGGTAGGGTAGTAATCAAAGTGCAGTGGGAACACACTCGAGGCGAAGCGACAGTGTCAAGTCAGCGGACTAAGCTGTACTCATGTCACCTGGGAACTGATAACTGACGATAGGTATAATACCAACCAACAGTTCCCGACGAGTCCTGTCCAGTGTACTCATAACCTAACGAGCACCCGCATACTATCTCAAGTACGACGTACTGACGGCTGTGGGACAGACCGTCTCCCATGCTGGGATGAGAAGCGCATACGCTAGTCTACTCTGGAGTATCGATACCCTGTCTCGATAGTCCAACGACTAGGGACCTGTATAAGGATGTGCTTATGGATTACCCAGCTCCCACGAGTGTGAGCGCCATCACAACGCTGGTAATCAAGCAAAGATCCTAAGGGCTCTACTAATATGTATATCAGCGATATGCTAAAAGAAACACATGCACATACTGAAGTAGAGACAAACCAAGTAGCATACTACCATTTCGAGCAAGATTGTATATACAACTGTGAATATCCCAAGCTTCCATCAAGTAATATACATACTAGTATGATACAGTAATGGCCTCTAGGGCATATACACTAACAATCTCCCACTTGCACTAAGGCCATGTACTGGCGTATCGAAGACCTATCATCTCGATCAGTCGCTCGAACTGAGTCTGGGGCAAGGCCTTGGTGAATGGATCTGCTGTGTTATCTTCTGAAGCAACAATCCGAACCTCGATCTCCTGGCGATCCACGATTTCCCTGATCAGGTGATACCGCCTCAAGATGTGTCTGGATTTCTGATGGGACCTGGGTTCCTTCGCTAAAGCTATAGCCCCGTTGTTGTCGCAATACAGAGGTATTGGGTCAATAATGGACGGAACCACCTGAAGTTCTTTCAAGAACTTCCTCATCCAGACAGCTTCTTTTGCGGCATCAGATGCAGCGATGTATTCCGCTTCCATAGTCGAGTCAGCAACGGTTTCCTGTTTGGAGCTCTTCCAACACACCGCCCCTCCATAGAGGGTGAAGACAAAACCCGACATGGACTTGGAATCATCCTTGTCACTCTGGAAGCTGGAGTCAGCAAAGGCCTCAATCTGGAGGTCTTTTCCGCCATACACCAAGAACATCTCCTTAGTCCTTCTCAGGTACTTGAGAATGTTCTTTACTGCTATCCAATGTTTCTACCCAGGGTTTGACTGATACCAGCTTACCACACTCAATGCATAAGCCACATCCGGTCTGATACACAACATCGCATACATTATAGAGCCTACCGCAGAAGCGTAGGGTATAATAGACATGCGATCCCTCTCCAAATCAGTCTTGGGAGACATCTCTTTGGAGAGGGTGATCCCGTGACAAGCCGGTAGATTACCGCGCTTGGAATCTTCCATACTGAATCTCTTTAGTATGGTGTCGATGTACCTGGACTGCGAAAGTCCTAATATCCTCTTGGATCTGTCACGGTAGATCTGGATACCCAGAATGTATGAGGCATCACCCAGGTCTTTCATGGAGAACCTGTGTGACAAGAACCCCTTGACAGATTGTAGCATAGGAATGTCATTTCCTATTAAGAGAATGTCATCCACGTATAAAACGAGGAATACTACAGCTCTCGCTACAAATCTACAATAGATGCATGGTTCATCTGGATTTTTGATAAAGCCAAATTCCTTGACCGTGTCATCAAAACAGATGTTCCAACTCCGCGATGCCTGCTTTAGTCCATAAATGGGCTTAAGCAACTTGCACACCTTTTCGCTGCTCCCACTCTGAATGAAACCCTCTGGCTGTTCCATATAGACACACTCCTCTAAATGTCCATTTAGAAAAGCGGTCTTTACGTCCATCTGCCAAATTTCATAATTGTGGAAAGCAGCAATGGCAAGAAGGATCCGAATGGATTTCAGCATAGCTACTGGAGAAAAGGTTTCGTCATAGTCCAAACCAGGTCGCTGACGAAAACCCTTTGCTACCAGTCTAGCTTTATAGGTCTCAACCTGTCCATCTACACCAATCTTCCTTTTGAAGATCCACTTGCATCCTACGGGTTTTACCCCATCTGGAGCAATGTCCAACGTCCATACTTTGTTGGTGTACATAGACTCCATTTCGGTCCGCATTGCATCCAGCCATTTTACCGAGTCGACGCTCTGAATGGCTTGCTGGAAGCTAGTAAGCTCATCACAACCTATGATGCAATCCTCTCTATCCCCGTCAATGAGAAAACCGTAGTATTTCTCGGGCGGATTAGACTGCCTACTACTCCTGCGGAGTGGCGTGGGAATGTCCTGATCTTTCGAACCCTCTGGTTCTACTAAGCTTTCAGTAATAGCTTGTAGTTCTGGAATTTCTTCCAGTTCTATTGCGCTCCCACTTATTTCTTTTTCTATGAACTGGTGTTCTAGAAAGTGGGCATGGCGAGAAACAAAAACCTTTTGTTCCTCTTCGCAATAGAAGAAATATCCCTTGGAGTTCTTTGGATATCCCACAAACTTGCACTGTACTGAGCGTGCCTCGATCTTGTCCGCATGCTGCTTTTTTACAAAAGCTGGATATCCCCATGTCTTAATGTGATTAAGATAGGGTCTCTTCCCACACCACATCTGATATGGTGTAGTAGGCACAGTCTTAGTTGGAACTCGGTTCAAAAGGTATGCAGCTGATTCTAGCGCATATCCCCAGAACGATCGCGGCAACTCAGCGTTACTCATCATGGACCGTACCATATCCAATAGGGTTCGGTTCCATCTCTCCGATACACCGTTATGTTGCAGAGTGTATGGAGGAGTAAGCTGAGAGAGAATTCCATTCTCTTTTAAGTAACCCAGGAACTCGGCACTCAAGTATTCACCACCTCGATCAGATCTCAGTGCCTTGATACTTTTGCCTGTTTGTTTTTCTACTTCATTCTTATATTCCTGGAATTTTTCAAAAGCCTCGGATTTATGTTTCATTAAGAAGACATAACCGTACCTTGAAAAGTCATCTGTAAAAGTAATGAAGTAAGAATAACCGCTTCGTGCATGTGTAGACATTGGACCGCACACGTCGCTGTGTACGAGTCCCAAGAGCTCGCTCGCTCTTACTCCGTGTCCAGTGAACGGAGTCTTTTTCATCTTTCCCTTGAGACAGGATTGACAAGTTGCATACGATTGATATTCGAACGGATCCAAATATCCTTCTGTATGTAACTTAGTCAACCTTCTCTCATTGATGTGACCCAGTCTACAATGCCATAAGAAAGTTTTATTGATTTCTGGAGACTTTCTTTTGTGTGTATTCTGGACATTGAAAATCTGTGGTTGGTTTAATACGTATATACCGTTGTTCAATGTACCTGACCCAATCAAAACTTGATTAAGGTGAATGTTCACTACATTACTTACAAATGCAAATTCATAACCTTCTTTAGATAATAAAGATACAGAAATGATATTACAGGTTGCATTTGGTATATAATAACAACTACGCAAAGCCAAAAAATGTCCATCCGACAATCCTAGGTGATAGTCCCCCACGGCCTCAGCATCCATGCTAGCACCGTTTGCAACTCTGAGGGTCATGTCACCTGCCTTCAAAACTCTACGCTTTCTCAACGCCTGCAAAGAATTACAGATATGAGATCCTGATTCGATATCCAATACCCAGGATGTAGAGTTTATTGATAGACAGTTTTCAATAACATACACACCTGAAGCTGAAGCCGCAACTCGCTTCAAATCCTGTGTTCTGGCCTTCCAAGCCTTGCAATCCTGTTTCTAGTGACCACTTTTGTGACAGTAGAAGCATTCTTCCTTCCCCACCAGCTTTCCCGCTACCTTTGTTGCTTTTCCTTTTCCTTTCGTATCCACTTTACTGACACCGCCTCTTGGTTTGGCGGAGGCTTTCTTCTTCTTGCCCTTGGCTTTCGCCCTGGACCTAGAAGAGGAAGATCCTCCTACAAACAAAGTGGATGTCTCCCTACCCTTCTGTAGGGTGCCCTCAGCACTCCTCAACATGTTCAGAAGTTCGGAAAGTTCAACCTCCTTTCCTTGCATGTTGAAGTTAAGGATAAACTGGGCGTAAGTGGAAGGAAGGGACTGGAGAATCAAATCAGTATAGAGTTCATTCTCCAACACGGTCCCAAGGTCCGCGAGCTCCTCTATGTAGCCAATCATCTTATGCACGTGTTCCGCTACCGATGATCCGACGGCCAACCTTGCCGAAAACAACTTCTTCAACACTTCGTATCTGGCGATACGAGACTGCTCTCCATATAGTTCTTTTGTATGAAGAAATATGGACTCTAGGTCCATATTCTCGTGCCTCCTCTGATGTTCGTTGTCCATCAAGGCAAGTACGAGGCATTTGGCCTTCGTGCAATCTATTTCCCATGTCTTACGGATTTCCCTATCCGCGACACTGGTTTTGGGACCTGGGACAGGGGGAGCTTTGGTGGTAAGGACATACCCCAACTTGTCGTAAGTGATTGCCATCTTGACATTCCTGAGCCAATCTTTGTAGTTTGGCCCTGTCAATATGTTTTTATCTAGTAATAACTTAAGTCCGGTCATGTTGAATGGTCGCTGCAATTAGGAGAAAGAAAAGAAACACTTTAGCATGATGCTCTTGCAAGTTTAGAGTGGTTTTTAGTTTGTCTAAACAGGATGGCTCCCGCTGTCTCTCGAATCCCTTCACAAACCGTAAAGAAAGGATTAGTCAGGATCAATTTCACCGTACAGTACTTGCTTAACCGTTCAGCTAGGCCAGTGTCGGTACTTCGAGGGAGGTTTTCCAACGCTTTCGCGAAGTTCCTTAATTAAGTAACCTCTTTTCCCTGTGGGCGTAGCCCTGCTAACACCTTTCTAGACACCTACTAAGTTTATAGCATTGATCGTTAAGTGAGAGTTTTCCCTAGGAGTAGCATATACTCACAGTAGGATCGGGATCCAAATATCATTGCGTGATAAAACCGAAGGAATCCTACCAGAATTATCACACTCCAAATGGTATGCAGCGCTAGCAAGTTTCAGTACTTATGAAACTCCCGATGTGGATTTTTGCCCCATGCTCTTATGACCTTGACTTTGGCCAAAATATCATAAGTCACATGTCAAGTTCCACCCGTCATTCTCCTGGTTAATTTGGACCCACCCGTACCTACCCTTGACTTTGGCCAAAATGGCAGCACGACTGTCCCAAACCAACGCATCTATCTATGCTGCACATGAATACCCAATAGCTACCAATCATTATGCCTTGACTTTGGCCAAAATACATAGCTTGAATACTTTTTGACCATTCATGTGGAATGACGGAGGGCTACGAATGGTTTTGGCGAAACCGTGAACGTAGTGAACATGATATAATCGATGGAACGAGATAGCTTTTAAAAGGAGTGGTTCAAGCTCCGCGTTTAAAAGTTTAGTTTTGAAAAGAACTGAGTGGTTTTCAAAGTGTTCCAATCGACTTTTACTTGGTTTATTTTCTTGCATTAGTTCTTTTAATGCGTCCCATCATTTAATCCTACCATTGCAGAAAACAACCAAAATATGACGTACGCTTATGCCATTCGCATTCGCCATGGGGCCCCGTCATCACCCGTTAGGTTACTTAACTAACGACAGAGCGGGGGCTGGGCTAGCGCGGCTGTAAAACATAAGCAACGCCTAAATAGTTATCATATATAAATATATAGCAATGATAGACATTACAGATCACAGATGAATACATTGGATATACTAGGAATCCGCAATCCGTTCGAGCCTGCAACGAAAAGCGGATTACACGGTCACGGTGAATAGCCAATACCCCACCCAAGACCCCTACGGGTGCGGCAAACTACCCGCCAAGTACCCGAAGCGAAGTAACCTCCCTCACCACCGTGAGTAGGCCACTCGGCATTTCGAGATACCCGGTAGTTTGTGCACCCCCTCCATGGGTCTATCCTAGGAGCAAAAACAGTAAAAAGAATTATACAATGACGGCTACAACCCCGACCCGGTTGTGCGGCCAAACAAATAATATTACATCAATTTACATGTTACAATGAATGAAAGAAAAAGAAACACTCATCTCACATCCACCCCGGCTATTCACCCGCGACAATCCAACGCATTCATATACACATACCATCATCAAACACAGATCACAGATATGTATAACCCCCACTAATCGACATATAGCGATTAGCCGACGTTGAATACATATAAACATCACAGATATAACCCTTTAGTCAAAGTGTATTGAAGTTCGATAAAAAATACGGATTTATAGGCCCCCAAAATCAAATTTCTATTCTGGAAAATCTGGGCATATATAAACCATCTTAAAAATCCCAAAACCAAGCCAGAAAGACACTGCACCAAACTCGACCCAGAACCGAGTCAACTCGGCCGCGGTTGCGCGGCAATAGCTTGCTATTGCCGTGGAACCGCGGCGCTTTGGTCGATTCACTGGACCGGGTTTGGTGGCTTTCTTCACAAAACCCTGAGATGATTTTTGGAGTATGATAAATTTTATTTTGAGCAGGAAAAAAATTAACAGAAAGTTAGGGTTTTGATATTTTGGTTTTTCGATTTTTCCGATCAAACTTCCATACACTTTCACTACCTAGCTAGTTTATGTTTAGTTAGGCTCTGATACCACTGTAAGTCCACGTTGCCCACCCCGGTACTTACGGGGAGGCGGAAAACGGAATAAAAATCAAATTTTTATCAACTATAGGCAACATGGACTAGACAAAGAAGAATCTTTGCTAAACAAAAACAAGCTAAAGCTAACTAGAAACTAGCTAAGGGTTAGAACGGTTATACCTAGGGCTTTATGTCCTTCTCTCCTTGCTCCTTGCAGTAGTAGAAAGAGGTCACCTTTGTCGTCTTCTCACGTCGAAGAAGGATCCACCCGAAAGCCTCAACCTTTGGCTTCAACTCCAAGCTAGAAGTAACTAGGGTGCAAGAAGTGCTAATTCTAGAACCCTAGATGAGAGTAGAGATTATCAAGAAGAGGTTTTTCTCAAGCTCAAGTCTTTCTCAATACATGAGAAGGGAGAGCTTGAGGGAGAGGAAGAACAAGAGAGAGAAAGCAAATGATAGAATGAGAGAAAAATAAACCATTCTCACATATATGTGTTAATTATTATAAATTGATAATTAGCTAGATAATTGTCATGGTTAATCAAGACATGACCATTATCATTTCATTTTTAATGCAAATTGCAAGGATCAAAGAGCATCTTCCAAATGAAATAATGATGATCAAAGTGTCAACCTAGGTCAACAAGTCAAGATAGTCAAATGGTCAACAACCATAACCATGCACAATTATATTAAACTAATATCAATTAACCATAATACACACATAAGCATTAGGGTTAATAAAATGACAATGGTCATTAACCCTAATCAAAGTCCTCTCCCTCTGTCTCAAGCAACTGTGCATACGCACCCATATTCGTGATCCGAGGAACACGAATACACTGAGATAAAACCAATCATAAATCATATACTAGGATCCGGCTTAAACCAAAGCCCGCTAGTATAAGCTGTCCGGACAGCAAACGTGCACAAGTGCATGGATGTGAACGAACCCTGCCGCAAAACCATGCGACCTCTACTCATTTTGCCTAAAGGCGAATAGCTCTCTGTGTGGGACTCTAAAGACTCGACACTACGGTGGCAGTGGGTTTAACCACAGACCGCAAGCGGCACTAGCTGTACGTAACGGTCCCCAGGTAGATGTCGATAAGAAGACTGACGAAGTGAACCCCATCTGAACTCCTACTGAGCCTGTATGTGACAGTCTCCGTACAGTCCGGTCTGTTCGTCTGATACATCGCATGGCGGGCCTAGGGGGTGGTGAACGTCAGTCCCCTAATAGCGGTACAAGTCGTGTCGGAGTGTAGCCCAGAACACCCTGAGATAACACTGGAAACCTACCAGTATATCTCGCTTGCCCTGGCCAGGGACTACTCGTGTAATGGCTCTCCTGGACACAGCGCGATGTCAACCCCCAATACCGGGAGAGACGAATCCTGTCTAACCGTCACTGCCTCCAAGTGCTTCGGGACTGCACCCAAAAACTACCTGTTTGCACGACTCCTTTGAGCCATGGTAGGGTAGTAATCAAAGTGCAGTGGGAACACACTCGAGGCGAAGCGACAGTGTCAAGTCAGCGGACTAAGTTGTACTCATGTCATCTGGGAACTGATAACTGACGATAGGTATAATACCAACCAATAGTTCCCGACGAGTCCTGTCCAGTGTACTCGTAACCTAACGAGCACCCGCATACTATCTCAAGTACGACGTACTGACGGCTGTGGGACAGACCGTCTCCCACGCTGGGATGAGATGCGCATACGCTAGTCTACTCCGGAGTATCGATGCCATGTCTCGATAGTCCAACGACTAGGGACCTATATAAGGATGTGCTTATGGATTACCCAGCTCCCACGAGTGTGAGCGCCATCACAACGCTGGCAATCAAGCAAAAATCCTAAGGGCTCTATTTGTTAGTGTATATGCCCTAGAGGCCATTACTGTATCATACCAGTATGTATATTACTTGATGGAAGCTTGGGATATTCACAGTTGTATAGACAATCTTGCTCAATATAGTAGTATGCTACTTGGTTTGTCTCTGCTTTAATGTGTACATGTGTGTTTCTTTATTATATCACCTATACGCATTAGTAGAGCCCTTAGGATCTTTGCTTGATTACCGGCGTTGTGATGGTGATCACACTCGTGGGGGCTGGGTAATCTACATGCACATCCTTATTCACGTCCCTAGTCGTGGGATTATCGAGATAGGGCATCGATACTCCGGAGTAGACTAGCGTATGCGCTTCTCATCCCAGCACGGGAGACGGTCTGTCCCACAGCCGTCAGTACGCCGTACTTGAGATAGTATGCGGGTGCTCATTAGGTTATGAGTATACTGGACAGGACTCGTCGGGAACTGATGGTTGGTATTATACCTATCGTCAGTTATCAGTTCCCAGGTGACATGAGTACAGCTTAGTCCGCTGACTTGACACTGTCTATTCGCCTCGAATGTGTTCCCACTGTTCTTTGATTACTACCCTACCACGGCTCTACTGAGTCATGCAAACAGGTAGTAGTTGGGTGCAGTTCCGAAGCACTTAGAGGCAGTGACGGTTAGACAGGATTCGTCTCTCCAAGTATTAGGGGTTGACATCGCGCTGTGTCTAGGAGAGCCATTACACGAGTAGTCCCTGGCCAGGGCAAGCGAGATATACTGGTAGGTTTCCAGTGTTATCTCAGGGTGTAATGGGCTTCACTACGACACGACTTGTACCGCTATTAGGGGACTGACGTTTACCGCCCCCTAGGCCCGCCATGCGATGTATCAGACGAACAGACCGGACTGTACGGAGATTGTCACATACAGGCTCAGTAGGAGTTCGGATGGGTTCACCTCATCGGCCTTCTTATCGACATCTACCTGGGGACCGTTACGTACAGCTAGTGCCGCTTGCGGTCTGTGGTTAAACCCACTGCCAGCGTAGTGTCGAGTCTTTAGAGTCCCACACAGAGAGTTTCCCTACACTGAGCGAAACGTGTAGAGGCCGTATGGTTTTACGGCAGGGCTGCGATCACTTACGTACACTTGTGTGCGTGCGGTGTTCGGGCAGGCAATACTAGTGGGCTTTGGTTTAAGGCGGATCCTAGTATTGCACGGATGGATTTGTTTTGTCTTCTGCGCATCCTTATTCTACAGAATGCAGATGCAGGTGTGTATGCACAGTTTTCCGGAGCGATGAAGGAGGAGGTGCCTCATTAGGGTTTTGGCAGTTGGTTCGGCCAAAACCGTTATGTGGCAGGCTCATTAGGGTTTTGACAGTTCGTTTGGTCAAAACCATTATGAGCCGCAGACATCATTTGCTAATCCTTTTAGTGATAATTTTATGATGGCTAATTGCATTGACCATTTGACCTCGTTGACCTCTCTTGACTTTGTTGACCGGTTGACCGTGTTGACCATTGACTTTCAAGAGGGATCTACACTCTTCTTTTCATTTTCTTTTTCTTTTGGATTATGATAATGGTCATTTCAATGTAGCCATCAACTTTATCTTGATAGGATTTGTAATGATGGTTTTAGTGCATTATTGGAACCATGGTTAATTTCTTTAGTTCATAATTTTCTTTCTCATTCTCTATCTTGCCTTTTCAAGTAAGAAAAAAAAGAAATGAACCATGGTTGCTAGCTCCTCCTTCTTCCTCCTCTTGATTCATCTTTTGATCTCATGTGTTGAGAGATAAAGATCCCACAAAGACAAAACCATCCCTTTATCACTTCTACACAACCTAGGGCTTCTAGATTAGCAATCTCTTTGCCCTAGTTACCTCGGCTCGAGGTGGAGCTCGGTGTACATCTCTCGGGTGGATCGTCTTCGACTCAAGGAGGCCGCGGAGGTGACCAAAGTCCGGATCAAGCCTCAGAGCAAGCAAGGAGAAGAACAACAAGAAGAGAAGGAGTTCAAGTTGAGGTATAACCCCTAACCGAGTAGATAAATCTCTAGTTAGGATGCTAGTGTATTGTTTAGTAAAGATCCGGCTTTTACGGTCCATGTTACCATGTTCAGAAAAATTTTTGTTTTACCGTTTCCGCAACCCCGAAAGTACCGGGAGAGGTAACGTGGACCTAACAGTGGTATCAGAGCCTAACTAAACACACCCTAGCATGTTAGCAAGGTATTTAGAATATCGACCGAACGAAAAAAACCGAAAAACACCCCGGAAACCCTGAGTTTCTGCCGATTATTTTTCTGCTCAAAAGATAATAAATCATGTCTTAAAAATCGGCTCAGGCTTTTCTTAGAACAGGCAAGAAAAATGATCGCACGAGTCGACCAACTCACCGCGGTTCCGCGGCAGAAGCTTGCTTCTGCCGCGGAACCGCGGCCGAGTTGACTCGGCCGTGGATCATTTTTGTTGCAGTTTGTTTCTGGTGAGTTTTTGGGATTTTTGGTATATGACTTTTCTGCCCAGATTTTCCAGAAAGCAAAATTTGTTTTTGGGGCTCAAAAATCCGTATTTTTGGTCGATGTTCTGTAGACTTTGGCTAATGGTTATATCTGTAATGTTATATGTGTATTGAACGTCTACTAATTGCTATACGTCGATTACTGGGGGTTATACATATCTGTGATCTGTGATGGTTGATGGTTTGTGTATATGAACTCGTTGGATTGTCGTGGATGAATAGCCGGGTTGGATGTGAGATGAGAGTTTCTTTTTTCTTTCATTCATGTAATAAATTTGTAAATTGATGTAATATGATTTGTATGGCCGCACAACCGGGTCGGGGTTGTAGCCGTCATTGTATAATTCTTTTTACTGTTTTTGCTCCTAGAATAGACCCATGGAGGGGGTGCACAAACTACCAGGTATCTCGAAGTGCCGAGTGGCCTACTCACGGCGTTGAGGGAGGTTGCTTCGCTTCGGGTACTTGGCGGGTAGTTTGCCGCACCCGTAGGGGTCTTGGGTGGGGTATTGGCTATTCATCGCGACCGTGTAATCCGTTTTTCGTTGCAGGCTCGAACGAATCGCAGGTTCCTAGTATATCCAAAGTGTTCATCTGTGATCTGGATTGGCTATCATTGCTATATATCTATATATAATAACTATTTAGGCGTTGCTTATGTTTTTCAGCCGCGCTAGCCCAGCCCCCGCTCTGTCGTTAGTTAAGTAACCTAACAGGTGATGACGGGGCCCCGTGGCGAATGCGAATGGCATAAGCATACGTCATATTTTGGTTGTTTTCTGCAATGGTAGGATTTAAATGATGGGACGCATTAAAAGAACTAATGCAAGAAAATAAACCTAAAAGACGTTGTTAGAACAATTTTTCAAAAAGCTGTTATTACAAGGACGTTCACTTTTGTTTTGCATTGAGGTATTCGGTTATGAATGCCCAGCACCTCAGTCGACGAGGCAAGGGTCGAGATCCCTTCATCGGGAGTGACCTTTGGACAAAAAGTTTGTGTCAGGGTAATAACTTCACTATAGTCGATTATTCTTGCTTTGCATCGAGGTATTCAGTTTGAAATATCCTGCACCTCATTCGACGAGGAAAGAGCCGAGATCCCTTCACAGGGAGTGACCTCTTTAGCAAAAGTTTTTGCCACTATATTTTTTTCAAAAGATTACCGGGTTCCTTCAACGATATCAAGTTCATTACGTTAACGGGTTTATCGCCAAAAACCCAGCCGTAGCCCTCCGTTTTCTTACATGTAACACTTAGTATTCGTGCTGCGTTTGTTGACTCCGTCAAGGCGTAGTGTACGGTAGCTGAGTGCTGCTTGTTTGTATCGGTATATGGGATTGGTTAGGACAGTCGTATAACCTTGTTGACTCCGTCAAGGGTTATGCGGGTGGGTTTAATGCAATCCAAATAATGACGGGTTGAACTTGACTAGGACTCTTTGATTTGTTGACTCCGTCAAGGTCACTTGGGTCCTAGGGGCAAAAACCACATCGGGAGTTTCAAAAGTACTGAAACTTGCTAGTGTTGCATATCATTTGGAGTGTGATGATTCTGGTAGGATTCCTTCAGTTTTGTCACGCGATGATATTTGGATCCCGATCCTACTGTGAGTATATGCTACTCCTGGGGAACTTTCTCGCTTAACGATCAATGCTATAAACCAAGTAGGTGTCTAGAAAGGTGTTAGCGGGGCTACGCCCACAGGGAAAAGAGGTTACTTAATTAAGGAACTTCGTGAAAGCGTTGGAAAACCTCCCTCGAAGTACCGACACTGGCCTGGCTGAACGGTTAAGCAAGTATTGTACGGTGAGATTGATCCCGACTAATTCTTCCTTTATGGTTTGAGGAGGGATTCGAGAGACAGTGGGAGCCATCCTGTTTAGATAAATTAAAAACCAATCTAAACTTGCAAGAGCGCACGCTGAGTGTTTTCTTTTCTCTCTCTCCAGGTAGCAACCATTTCACGCCCTAATCAAGATAATAAAATGTATCGCTTAACCGATCCGAATTCTTATTCGGGACTGGGGAACGTTGGTTCAGATCTAACTTGTGACAACAGTCATAAGTATGAGCAAGGGAAAGGGGATTGTATGGATTCCTAGGATACCCAGTTGAAGAAGAAGCATGGTTTTGCATCTACTTCAGGTGTTCTTGTAATTGAGAACTGTTTTACGGTCAGCCCTACCTCCTGGGTACTTGATACCGGATCAGGATCTCATATCTGTAATTTATTGTAGGGACTGAGAAAAAGTAGGAAAGTTGCACCGGGTGATATGTCGCTCAGAGTAGCGAACGGAGCACAAGTTAATGCGGCAGCCGTCGGTGAATATCACCTAGTATTGCCAAATGGCAAGACTATGATTTTGAACGATTGCTACTATGTACCTTCCATGGTTTGCAACATCATATCAGTTTCTTTACTCGATAAAGATGGATATAACTTTGTTCTTGATAGAAATATCATGAACATTTACCTTCATAAGGTACTGGTTGCAAAAGGTACACTGTGTAATGGTATCTACGTTCTAAATCATAATACAGTTCTCAATGTACAAAACACACGCAAGAGGAAGAATTTAGATACGAATGAATCCTACTTGTGGCATTGTAGACTTGGTCATATCGGAGAGAAAAGACTGAGTAAGTTGCATAAAGATGGACTCTTGAATACGTTCGAGTTTTCATCCTATGAAACTTGTCAGTCTTGTCTCAAAGGGAAGATGACCAAATCTCCGTTCACCGGACATGGAGAAAGAGCAACAGAGCTCTTGGGACTCATACACAGTGATGTATGTGGTCCGATGTCTATACATGCAAGGGTGGGTTCTCGTACTTCATCACATTCACTGACGATCTCTCTAGATTCGGATATGTGTATCTGATGAAACACAAATCTGAAGCTTTTGAGAAATTCAAGAAATTCAGAAACGAAGTAGAGAACCAGACTGGCAAAAGTATCAAGATCCTCCGGTCAGATAGAGGAGGGGAGTACTTAAGCTCGGAATTCCTGGATTACTTAAAAGAGAATGGTATTCTCTCTCAGCTTACTCCTCCTTATACACCACAGCACAACGGTGTATCGGAGCGGAGGAATCGTACCCTACTGGATATGGTTCGCTCCATGATGAGTAATGCCGAGTTACCTCTTTCATTTTGGGGACATGCGCTTCTAACAGCGGCATACCTATTGAATTACGTTCCATCCAAATCAGTGCCTAAGACTCCATATGAAATATGGAGTGGAAGAAATCCGTATCTTAAGCGATATAAGATATGTGGTTGTCCGGCCTATGTGAAAACACAGAAACCGGACAAGCTAGAGGCACGGTCAGTTCTGTGTAAATTTGTGGGATATCCTAAAGACTCCCTAGGATATCTGTTCTACCACACTGAGGAACAGAAGGTGTTTGTATCTCGCCACGCTACCTTTTTAGAAAGGGAGTTTCTTGCAAAAGAAACTAGTGGGAGTTCGGTAGAACTGGAAGAAATTCAGCGACCACAAAATGTAACTGAAAATTTGGAGGAACCACTGAATTCAATAACCCCAAACGAACCTCAGCCACTCCGCAGATCTGGTAGGATTTCTCATCCGCCCGAGAGATACTACGGTTTTCTCATAGAAGGGGATCGAGAGGATTGTATCTTGGAAGAAGATGACCCTACCAGTTTCAGGCACGCCATTATCAGTAGGGACTCTGATAAATGGCAGGAAGCAATGCAATCCGAAATGGAGTCCATGTACACCAATAATGTGTGGACCTTGGATATTGCTCCACCTGGGATAAAACCCGTTGGATGCAAATGGATCTACAAAAGGAAACTTGGTGTAGATGGGCAGGTGGAAACCTATAAAGCTAGACTCGTTGCAAAAGGTTTTCGTCAAAGACCTGGTTTGGACTATGATGAAACTTTTTCTCCGGTGGCTATGCTCAAATCCATTCGGATCCTACTTGCCATTGCTGCCTTCCATGACTATGAAATCTGGCAGATGGATGTTAAAACGGCTTTCCTAAACGGTTGTTTAGAAGAGTGCGTTTACATGGATCAACCAGAAGGTTTCGTAGACAGTGGGAGCAGCGGGAAGGTGTGCAAGTTGCTTAAATCCATTTATGGATTAAAGCAGGCATCGCGGAGCTGGAACATCTGTTTTGATGAGGCAATCAAGGAATTTGATTTCATCAAGAATGAAGATGAACCCTGTGTTTATAAGAAGATTGTAGGACGAACTGTCGTGTTCCTAGTCTTGTACGTGGACGACATTCTTTTGATAAGAAATGACATTCCTATGCTACAATCGGTCAAACTATTTTTGTCACAAAGGTTCTCCATGAAAGACCTGGGTGATGCCTCGTACATTCTGGGGATCAAGATCTATAGAGATAGATCCAAGAGACTACTGGGACTTTCGCAGTCCAGGTACATAGAGACCGTACTAAAGAAATTTAGTATGGAGGGTTTCAAGCGCGGTAACATACCCGCATTGCACGGAATTACCCTCTCCAAGAAGATGTCTCCTAAGACTGACGAGGAGAGGGTTCGCATGAGCACTATACCCTACGCTTCGGAGGTAGGATCTATAATGTATGTGATGCTATGTACAAGACCAGATGTAGCTTACGCGCTGAGCGCGATAAGCCGGTATCGGTCAGACCCAGGGGAGGACCACTGGACAGCAGTGAAGAAAATTCTCAAATACCAGAGAAGGACTAAGGAGATGTTCCTGGTCTACGGCAATGGAGACCTCAGGATCGAGTCCTTTACCGATTCAAGCTTCCAGAGTGACAAAGATGACAGCAAGTCTGCCTCGGGTTTTGTGTTTACCCTCAACGGAGGGGCGGTATGTTGGAGGAGTTCCAAACAGGATACCGTCGCAGACTCGACGATGGAGGCTGAATACATTGCTGCAAGCGATGCCGCAAAAGAGGCGGTCTGGATGAAGAAGTTCATTAGTGAACTTCAGGTGGTTCCGTCCATTGTTGACCCAATACCTTTGTATTGCGATAACAATGGGGCTATAGCTTTAGCGAAGGAACCAAGGTCCCATCAGAAATCCAGGCACATCTTAAGGCGGTATCACCTGATCAGGGAGATCATTGATCGCCAGGAGATCGAGGTGCGGAGAGTGGACACAAAAGGCAACACGGCGGATCCATTCACGAAGGCCTTACCCCAAACTCAGTTCGAGCGGCTGATCGAGATGATAGGTCTTCGATACGCCAGTACATGGCCTTAGTGCAAGTGGGAGATTGTTAGTGTATATGCCCTAGAGGCCATTACTGTATCATACTAGTATGTATATTACTTGATGGAAGCTTGGGATATTCACAGTTGTATAGACAATCTTGCTCAATATAGTAGTATGCCACTTGGTTTGTCTCTGTTTTAATGTGTACATGTGTGTTTCTTTATTATATCACCTATACGCATTAGTAGAGCCCTTAGGATCTTTGCTTGATTATCGGCGTTGTGATGGCGATCACACTCGTAGAGGCTGGGTAATCTACAGGCACATCCTTATTCACGTCCCTAGTCGTGGGATTATCGAGATAGGGCATCGATACTCCGGAGTAGACTAGCGTATGCGCTTCTCATCCCAGCACGGGAGACGGTCTGTCCCACAGCCGTCAGTACGTCGTACTTGAGATAGTATGCGGGTGCTCGTTAGGTTACGAGTACACTGGACAGGACTCGTCGCGAACTGATGGTTGGTATTATACCTATCGTCGGTTATCAGTTCCCAGGTGACATGAGTACAGCTTAGTCCGCTGACTTGACACTGTCACTTCGCCTCGAGTGTGTTCCCACTGTTCTTTGATTACTACCCTACCACGGCTCTACTGAGTCGTGCAAACAGGTAGTAGTTGGGTGCAGTCCCGAAGCACTTGGAGGCAGTGACGGTTAGACAGGATTCGTCTCTCCAAGTATTGGGGGTTGATATCGCGCTGTGTCTAGGAGAGCCATTACACGAGTAGTCCCTGGCCAGGGCAAGCGAGATATACTGGTAGGTTTCCAGTGTTATCTCAGGGTGTAATGGGCTTCACTACGACACGACTTGTACCGCTATTAGGGGACTGACGTTTACCGCCCCCTAGGCCCGCCATGCGATGTATCAGACGAACAGACCGGACTGTACGGAGATTGTCACATACAGGCTCAGTAGGAGTTCGGATGGGTTCACCTCATCGGCCTTCTTATCGACATCTACCTGGGGACCGTTACGTTCAGCTAGTGCCGCTTGCGGTCTGTGGTTAAACCCACTGCCAGCGTAGTGTCGAGTCTTTAGAGTCCCACACAGAGAGTTTCCCTACACTGAGCGAAACGTGTAGAGGCCGTATGGTTTTACGGCAGGGCTGCGATCACTTACGTACACTTGTGTGCGTGCGGTGTTCGGGCAGGCAATACTAGTGGGCTTTGGTTTAAGCCGGATCCTAGTATTGCACGGATGGATTTGTTTTGTCTTCTGCGCATCCGCATTCTACAGAATGCAGATGCAGGTGTGTATGCAAAGTTTTCCGGAGCGATGAAGGAGGAGGTGCCTCATTAGGGTTTTGGCAGTTGGTTCGGCCAAAACCGTTATGTGGCAGGCTCATTAGGGTTTTGACAGTTCGTTTGGTCAAAATCATTATGAGCCGCAGACATCATTTGCTAATCCTTTTAGTGATAATTTTATGATGGCTAATTGCATTGACCATTTGACCCCATTGACCTCTCTTGACTTTGTTGACCGGTTGACCGTGTTGACCATTGACTTTCAAGAGGGATCTACACTCTTCTTTTCATTTTCTTTTTCTTTTGGATTATGATAATGGTCATTTCAATGTAGCCATCAACTTTATCTTGATAGGATTTGTAATGATGGTTTTAGTGTATTATTGGAACCATGGTTAATTTCTTTAGTTCATAATTTTCTTTCTCATTCTTTCTCTTGCCTTTTCAAGTGAGAAAAAAAAGAAATGAACCATGGTTGCTAGCACCTCCTTCTTCTTCCTCCTCTTGATTCATCTTTTGATCTCATGTGTTGAGAGATAAAGATCCCACAAAGACAAAACCATCCCTTTATCACTTCTACACAACCTAGGGCTTCTAGATTAGCAATCTCTTTGCCCTAGTTACCTCGGCTCGAGATGGAGCTCGGTGTACATCTCTCGGGTGGATCGTCTTCGACTCAAGGAGGCCGCGGAGGTGACCAAAGTCCAGATCAATCCTCGGAGCAAGCAAGGAGAAGAACAACAAGAAGAGAAGGAGTTCAAGTTGAGGTATAACCCCTAACCGAGTAGATAAATCTCTAGTTAGGATGCTAGTGTATTGTTTAGTAAAGATCCAGCTTTTACGGTCCATGTTACCATGTTCAGAAAAATTTTTGTTTTACCGTTTCCGCAACCCCGAAAGTACCGGGAGAGGTAACGTGGACCTAACACTACTAATATGTATATCAGCGATATGCTAAAAGAAACACATGCACATATTGAAGTAGAGACAAACCAAGTAGCATACTACCATTTCGAGCAAGATTGTATATACAACTGTGAATATCCCAAGCTTCCATCAAGTAATATACATACTAGTATGATACAGTAATAGCCTCTAGGGCATATACACTAACAATTATGAGCCGGGGACATTATTTACTAATCCATTTATTGATAATTTTGTTATGGCTAATTACATTGACCATTTGACCATCTTGACTTTGTTGACCGTTTGACCAAAGTTGACTAGGATCTTCTTGAAAGATCTAAAGTATTCTTTGGTTTTCTTTTTCTTTTTGTTATGATAATGGTCATGTCATTTGTAGCCATCAACTTTATCTTGATGGGATTAGTAATGATAATGTTTTGCATTATTGAACCATGGTTGTGTTTTCTCTTGATTAAGCTTTTCATTTGTTCATTCTCATTCTCTCTTATAGAAAAGAAATGAGAAACATTTCCATGGTTGCTCCTCCTTCTTCCTCCTCTTGATTCTTCCTTTGATCTCATGTGTTGAGAGAAAAAGGATTCCACTTGACAAACACATCCATATATCTCCTCTACACATCCTAGGGCTTCTTGACTAGAATCTCTTTGCCTTAGTTGCCTCGGCTCGAGGTGGAGCTCGGTGTACATCTCTCGGGTGGATCGTCTTCGACTCAAGAAGGCCGCGGAGGTGCCCAAGGTCCGGATCAACACTTGGAGCTTGGATGGACGAGCGGGACAGCGGAGTGAAGACCCGAAGGACCGGTTTCGTGAGGTATACTTTCTACAGCATAATAGTTATGGCCTCTAGTTGTTTACTAGTTTCTAGTTTAGCAAAGATCCGTGCTTTAAGTCCATGTTGCCTTGCGCCAAATTAATGTTTTACGTCGTTTCCGCCTCCCCGTAAGAACCGGGATGAGCAACGTGGACTTACAATACTATCATGTCGAGCAAGAAAGTCATATATCAAATATACATATATACATGTCTAACCATCCACTATACATATAATAGCCTCTAGGGCATACATATATCCAACAATCTTCCACTTGCACTATGGCCAATTATTGGCGTATCTCATACCCAACATCTCAAAAAGTCGCTCATGTTGCGGCTGTGGAAGGGCCTTGGTGAGTGGATCCGCGGTGTTATCCTTTATATATACTCTCTGAATCTCGATCTCATGGCGATCAGCTATCTCCCGGATCAAATGATATCACCTGAGGATGTGTCTGGACTTTTGATGGGATCTGGGTTCTTTGGCCAACGCCATAGCTCCATTATTATCACAATACAATGGTATTGGATTAATAATGGTTAGAACTACTCCTAACTCCGCAACGAACTTCCTCATCCAGACGGATTCCTTGGCAGCATCATTTGCAGCAATATACTCAGCTTCCATCATGGAGTCTGCAACGGTATCCTGTTTGGAACTCTTCCAACATACCGCCCCTCCGTTGAGGGTAAATACAAACCCTGAGATAGATTTACTGTCATCCTTATCACTTTCAAAGCTGGAATCGGTAAAGGCCTCCATTTGGAGATCCCCATTACCATACACCAAGAACAATTCTTTAGTCCTTCGTAAGTACTTAAGAATGTTCTTCACAGCTATCCAGTGTTGCTCCCCTGGGTTGGATTGATACATGCTTACTACAGCTAGTGCATAAGCTAATCAGGGCGAGTACATATCATCGCATACATTATAAATGTTAGGTCCACGTTACCTCTCCCGGTACTTTTGGGGTTGCGGAAACGGTAAAACAAAAATTTTCTAGACTTGCTAACATGGACCGTAAAAGCCGGATCTTTGCTAAACAACACTCTAGCATCCTAACTAGAGATTTATCTACTCGGTTAGGGGTTATACCTCAACTTGAACTCCTTCTCTTCTTGTTGTTCTTCTCCTTGCTTGCTTCGAGGGTTGATCCGGACTTTGGTCACCTCCGCGGCCTCCTTGAGTCGAAGACGATCCACCCGAGAGATGTACACCGAGCTCCACCTCGAGCCGAGGTAACTAAGGAAAAGAGATTGCTAATCTAGAAGCCTTAGGTTGTGTAGAAGTGGTAGAGGGATGGTTTTGTCTTTGTGGGATCTTTATCTCTCAACACAAGAGATCAAAAGATGAATCAAGAGGAGGAAGAAGGAGGAGCTAGCAACCATGGTGCATTTCTTTTCTTCTCATCAAAAACAAGAGAGAGAGTGAGAAAAGAATTATATGCATAAGAAAATGAACCATGGTTCAATAATGCAAAAACAATATCATTACTAATCCCATCAAGTAAAGTTTGATGGCTACATTGAAATGACCATTATCATAATCAAAATAGAAAAAGTAAAAGAAAAGAAGAGTGTAGATCCCTCTTGAAAGTCAATGGTCAATACGGTCAACCGGTCAACAAAGTCAAGAGAGGTCATGGTGGTCAAATGGTCAATGCAATTAGCCATCATAAAATTATCACTAAAAGGATTAGTAAATGATGTCCGCGGCTCATAATGGTTTTGACCAAACGAACTGCCAAAACCCTAATGAGTCCGAATCAACTGTCAAAACCCTAATGAGCCTGCCACATAACGGTTTTGGCCGAACCAACTGCCAAAACCCTGATGAGGCACCTCCTCCTTCATCGCTCCGGAAAACTGTGCATACACACCTGCATCCGCATTCCGTAAAATGCGGATGCGCAGAAGACAAAACAAATCCATCCGTGCAATACTAGGATCCGGCTTAAACCAAAGCCCACTAGTACTGCCTGCCCGAACACCACACGCACACAAGTGTACGTAAGTGATCGCAGCCCTGCCGTAAAACCATACGGTCCCTACACGTTTCGCTCAGTGCAGGGAAACTCTCTGTGTGGGACTCTAAAGACTCGACACTACGCTGGCAGTGGGTTTAACCACAGACCGCAAGCGGCACTAGCTGTACGTAACGGTCCCCAGGTAGATGTCGATAAGAAGGCCGATGAGGTAAACCCATCCGAACTCCTACTGAACCTGTATGTGACAATCTCCGTACAGTCCGGTCTGTTCGTCTGATACATCGCATGGCGGGCCTAGGGCGACGGTAAACGTCAGTCCCCTAATAGCGGTACAAGTCGTGTCGGAGTGAAGCCCATTACACCCTGAGATAACACTGGAAACCTACCAGTATATCTCGCTTGCCCTGGCCAGGGACTACTCGTGTAATGGCTCTCCTAGACACAGCACGATGTCAACCCCCAATACCGGGAGAGACGAATCCTGTCTAACCGTCACTGCCTCCAAGTGCTTCGGGACTGCACCCAACTACTATCTGTTTGCACGACTCAGTAGAGCCGTGGTAGGGTAGTAATCAAAGAACAGTGGGAACACACTCGAGGCGAAGTGACAGTGTCAAGTCAGCGGACTAAGCTGTACTCATGTCACCTGGGAACTGATAACTGACGATAGGTATAATACCAACCATCAGTTCCCGACGAGTCCTGTCCAGTGTACTCGTAACCTAACGAGCACCCGCATACTATCTCAAGTACGACATACTGACGGCTGTGGGACAGACCGTCTCCCGTGCTGGGATGAGAAGCGCATATGCTAGTCTACTCCGGAGTATCGATGCCCTGTCTCGATAATCCCATGACTAGGGACGTGTATAAGGATGTGCTTGTGGATTACCCAGCCCCCACGAGTGTGATCGCCATCACAACGCCGGTAATCAAGCAAAGATCCTAAGGGCTCTACTAATGCGTATAGGTGATATAATAAAGAAACACACATGTACACATTAAAGCAGAGACAAACCAAGTAGCATACTACTATATTGAGCAAGATTGTCTATACAACTGTGAATATCCCAAGCTTCCATCAAGTAATATACATACTAGTATGATACAGTAATGGCCTCTAGGGCATATACACTAACAATCTCCCACTTGCACTAAGGCCATGTACTGGCGTATCGAAGACCTATCATCTCGATCAGCCGCTCGAACTGAGTCTGGGGTAAGGCCTTCGTGAATGGATCCGCCGTGTTGTCTTTTGTGTCCACTCTCAGCACCTCGATCTCCTGGCGATCAATGATCTCCCTGATCAGGTGATACCGCCTTAAGATGTGCCTGGATTTCTGATGGGACCTTGGTTCCTCCGCTAAAGTTATAGCCCCATTGTTATCGCAATACAAAGGTATTGGGGCAACAATGGACGGAACCACCTGAAGTTCACTAATGAACTTCTTCATCCAGACCGCCTCTTTTGCGGCATCGCTTGCAGCAATGTATTCAGCCTCCATCGTCGAGTTTGCGACAGTATCCTGTTTGGAACTCCTCCAACATACCGTCCCTCCATTGAGGGTAAACACAAAACCCGAGACAGACTTGCTGTCATCTTTGTCACTCTGGAAGCTTGAATCGGTAAAGGACTCGACCCTGAGGTCTCCATTACCGTAAACCAGGAACATCTCCTTAGTCCTTCTCAGGTACTTGAGAATGTTCTTCACTGTTGTCCAGTGGTCCTCACCTGGGTCTGACTGATACCGGCTTACTGCGCTCAGCGTGTAAGCTACATCTAGTCTTGTATATAGCATCGCATACATTATAGATCCTACCGCCGAAGCGTAGGGTATAGTGCTCATGCGAACCCTCTCCTCGTCGGTCTTAGGAAACATCTTCTTGGAGAGGGTAATTCCGTGCAATGCGGGTATGCTACCGCGCTTGGAATCCTCCATACTAAATCTCTTTAGTACGGCCTCTATGTACCTGGACTGCGAAAGTCCCAGTAGTCTCTTAGATCTATCTCTATAGATCTTGATCCCCAGAATGTACGAGGCATCACCCAGGTCCTTCATGGAGAACCGTTGTGACAAAAATAGCTTGACCGATTGTAGCATAGGAATGTCATTTCCTATCAAAAGAATGTCGTCCACGTACAAGACTAGGAATACGACAGTTCGTCCTACAATCTTCTTATAGACACAGGGTTTATCTTCGTTCTTGATGAAATCAAATTCCTTGATTGCCTCATCAAAACAGATGTTCCAGCTCCGTAATGCCTGCTTTAATCCATAAATGGATTTAAGCAACTTGCACACCTTCCCGCTGCTCCCACTGTCTACGAAACCTTCTGGCTGATCCATGTAAACGCACTCTTCCAAACAACCGTTTAGGAAAGCCGTTTTAACATCCATCTGCCAGATTTCATAGTCATGGAAGGCAGCAATGGCAAGTAGGATCCGAATGGATTTGAGCATAGCCACCGGAGAAAAAGTTTCGTCATAGTCCAAACTAGGTCTTTGACGAAAACCTTTTGCAACGAGTCTAGCCTTATAGGTTTCCACCTGCCCATCTACACCAAGTTTCCTTTTGTAGATCCATTTGCATCCAACGGGTTTTACCCCAAGTGGAGCAATATCCAAGGTCCACACTTTATTGGCGTACATGGACTCCATTTCGGATTGCATTGCTTCCTGCCACTTATCAGAGTCCCTACTGATAATGGCCTGCCTGAAACTGGTAGGGTCATCTTCTTCCAAGATGCAATCCTCTCGATCCCCGTCTATGAGAAAACCGTAGTATCTCTCGGGCGGACGAGAAATCCTACCAGATCTGCGGAGTGGCTGAGGTTCGTTGGTTGTAACTGAATCTAGCGGTTCCACCAAATCTTTGGTTAAAGCTTGTGTTTCTGGAATTTCATCCAGTTCTACCGTGCTGCCACTAATATTTTTAACAAGAAATTCTTTTTCTAAAAATGTGGCATTTCTTGAAACAATTATCTTATGTTCCTCTGCATGGTAGAATAGATACCCACTTGAATCTTTTGGGTATCCCACAAACTTACACAAAACTGCCCGTGCCTCAAGTTTGTCTGGGTTGTGCTTTTTAACATAAGCTGGGCAACCCCAAATCTTAATGCATTTAAGATACAAACTCTTACCACTCCATATTTCATACAGAGTCTTAGGCACGGATTTGGATGGAACTTGATTCAATAGATGTGCTGCAGCTTGAAGTGCATATCCCCAGAATGAAAGAGGCAACTCAGCACTACTCATCACGGAGCGAACCATATCCAATAGGGTACGATTCCTTCGCTCCGAAACACCGTTGTACTGTGGTGTATAAGGAGGAGTAAGCTGAGAGAGAATGCCATTCTCTTTTAAGTAATCTAGGAATTCCGTGCTTAAGTACTCCCCTTCCCTGTCAGACCGGAGGATCTTGATACTTTTGCCAGTCTAGTTCTCTACTTCATTTCTAAATTCCTTGAATTTCTCAAAAGCTTCAGATTTGTGTTTCATAAGATACACATATCCGAACCTAGAGAGATCGTCAGTGAATGTGATGAAGTACGAGAACCCACCCCTTGCATGTATAGACATCGGACCACATACATCACTGTGTATGAGTCCCAAGAGCTCTGCTGCCCTTTCTCCATGTTCGGTGAACGGAGATTTGGTCATCTTCCCTTTGAGACAAGACTGAAAAGTTTCATAGGATGAAAACTTGAACGTATTCAAGAGTCCATCTTTATGCAACTTACTCAGTCTTTTCTCTCCGATATGACCAAGTCTACAATGCCACAAGTAGGATTCATTCGTATCTGAATTCTTCCTCTTGCGTGTGTTTTGTATATTGAGAACTGTATTCTGATTTAGAACGTAGATACCATTACACAGTGTACCCTCTGCAACCAGTACCTTATGAAGGTAAAAATTCATGATATTTCTATCAAGAACAAAGTTATATCCATCTTTATCGAGTAAAGAAACTGATATGATGTTGCAAACCATGGAGGGTACATAGTAGCAATCGTTCAAAATCATAGTCTTGCCATTTGGCAATACTAGGTGATATTCACCGACGGCTGCCGCATTAACTTGTGCTCCGTTTGCTACTCTGAGCGACATATCACCCGGTGCAACTTTCCTACTTTTTCTCAGTCCCTGTAATAAATTACAGATATGAGATCCTGATCCGGTATCAAGTACCTAGGAGGTAGGGCTGACCGTAAAACAGTTCTCAATTGCAAGAACACCTGAAGTAGATGCAAAACCATGCTTCTTCTTCAACTGGGTATCCTGGGAATCCATACAATCCCCTTTCTCTTGTTCATACTCATGACTGTTGTCACAAGTTAGAGCTGAACCAACGTTCCCCAGCCCCGAATAAGAATTCGGATCGGTCAAGCGATACATTTTATTATCTTGATTAGGGCGTGAAATGGTTGCTACCTGGAGAGAGAGAAAAGAAACACTTAGCGTGCGCTCTTGCAAGTTTAGATTGGTTTCTAATTTATCTAAACAGGATGGCTCCCACTGTCTCTCGAATCCCTCCTCAAACCATAAAGGAAGAATTAGTCGGGATCAATCTCACCGTACAATACTTGCTTAACCGTTCAGCCAGGCCAGTGTCGGTACTTCGAGGGAGGTTTTCCAACGCTTTCGCGAACTTCCTTAATTAAGTAACCTCTTTTCCCTGTGGGCGTAGCCCCGCTAACACCTTTCTAGAAACCTACTTGGTTTATTGCATTGATCGTTAAGCGAGAAAGTTCCCGAGGAGTAGCATATACTCATAGTAGGATCGGGATCCAAATATCATCGCGTGACAAAACTGAAGGAATCCTACCAGAATCATCACACTCCAAATGGTATGCAACACTAGCAAGTTTCAGTACTTTTGAAACTCCCGATGTGGTTTTTGCCCCTAGGACCCAAGTGATCTTGACACAGTCAACAAATCAAAGGGTCCTACTCAAGTTCAACCCGTCATTATCTTGATTGCATTAAACCCACCCGCATAACCCTTGACACGGTCAACAAGATTACACGACTGTCCTAACCAATCACATTGTATCCAGCAGATAAGCAATACTCAGCTACCGTTCACTGCGCCTTGACACAGTCAACAAACGCAGCACGAATACTAAGTATAACTTATAAAAAATGACGGAGGGCTACGACTGGGTTTTGGTGAAAACCCGTTAACGTAATGAACTTGATATCGTTGAAGGAACGTGATACACGTTTTGAAAATATAGTGGCGAAAACTTTTGCTAAAGAGGTCACTCCCTGTGAAGGGATCTCGGCTCTTTCCTCGTCGAATGAGGTGCAGGATATTCCAAACTGAATACCTCAATGCAAAGCAAGAATTAATCGACTATAGTGAAGTTATTACCATGACGCAAACTTTTGTCCAAGGGGTCACTCCCGATGAGGGGATCTCGGCCCTTGCCTCGTCGAATGAGGTGCTGGGCATTCATAACCGAATACCTCGATACAAAACAAAAGGGAACGTCTTTGCAATAATAGCTTTTTTTTTGAAAAATTGTTCCAACAACGTCTTTTAGGTTTATTTTCTTGCATTAGTTCTTTTAATGCGTCCCATCATTTAAATCTTACCATTGCAGAAAACAACCAAAATATGACGTACGCTTATACCATTCGCATTCGCCACCGGCCCCCGTGTATCAATAAATCCTACGGCTGAAGCGTAGGGTATAATGCTCATGCGAGCTCTCTCTTCATCAGTCTTCGGACAGAAGTCCTTAGAGAGAGTGATTCCAAGGCAAGCGGGCAAGGCACCATGCTTAGAATCTTCCATACTAAACCTTTTTAGGATGGTATCAATGTACTTTGATTGGGACAATCTCAATAATCTCTTGGATCTATCTCTATAGATCCTTATGCCCAAAATGCCCGAGGCATCACCCAGGTCCTTCATGTAGAACCTTTGTGATAAGAATAATTTGACCGATTGTAGCATAGGAATGTCATTTCCTATCAAGAGAATGTCATCTACGTACAATACGAGGAATGTGACAGTACTCCCTACAATCTTCTTATAAATGCATGGTTCATCTATATTTTTTATAAAATCAAACTCTTTTATTGTATCATCAAAACAGATGTTCCAGCTCCATGAGGCCTGCTTTAATCCATAAATGGATTTAAGCAATCTGCATGCTTTCCCGCTGCTCCCACTGTCAATGAAGCCCTCTGGCTGATCGATATAAACGCATTCTTCTAAATCACCATCCAGAAATGCAGTTTTAATGTCCATCTGCCAGATTTCATAGTCGTAGTGAGCGGCAATAGCAAGTAGGATCCGAATGGATTTAAGCATTGCTACCGGAGAGAAAGTTTCATCATAGTCCAGCCTTGGTCTTTGACGAAAACCTTTCGCTACAAGCCTTGCTTTATAGGTCTCTACCTGTCCATCTACACCAATCTTTCTCTTAAAGATCCATTTGCACCCAACGGATTTTATCCCAGAAGGTGCAACGTCCAAAGTCCATACTTTGTTGGTGTACATGGACTCCATTTCGGATCTCATGGCATCCAGCCACTTCACTGAGTCACCACTCGTGATAGCTTGCTAACAACTAGTAGGGTCATCATCATCCATGATGCAGTCTTCTCTATCACCATCAATGAGAAATCCATAGTATCTCTCCGGCGGGCAAGAAGTTCTACTAGATCTCCGGAGCGGCTGAAGTTCTTGAAGTTCTACTGCAACATCAGTTTCAACCAATTTTTCCTAAGTAATTTGTGTCTCTAGAACCTCTTCTAGTTCTATCGCATTGCCATCAGTACTATTTGTAAAAATTTCATTTTCCAAAAATGTGGCATGTTGAGAAACAAACACCTTTTGTTCCTCCTTGTGGTAGAAAAGATATCCATATGAATGATTTGGATATCCCACAAATGTACACATGACCGATTGTGTCTCGGGTTTATCCGGATTCTGCTTTTTGACATAAGCCGGACAACCCCATATCCTAACTCTTTTAAGAGATGGTCTCTTTCCACACCACATCTCATATGGAGTGGTAGACACGGTCTTTGATGGAACCCTGTTCAATAGATAAATTGTTGTCTCTAATGCATGTCCCCAAAAGGAAAGTGGTAACTCAGCATCACTCATCATGGACCATACCATATCTAATAGGGTACGATTCCTCCGTTCTGACACACCATTGTGCTGTGGTGTGTACGGAGGAGTGAGCTGAGAGAGAATCCCATTCTCTTTTAAGAAGTCTGTAAACTATGTGCTTAAATACTCTCTACCTCGATCTGATCGAAGTTTCTTGATACTCGAGCCAGTTTGTTTTTCTACTTCAAGTTTGTACTCCTTAAATTTCTCGAAAGCTTCAGATTTATGCTTCAATAAAAACGCATGTCCGAATCTTGAGAAATCATCAGTAAAAGTGATGAAGTATGAAAAACCGCCTCTAGCATGTGTAGACATTGGTCCGCATAAATCACTATGTATGAGGCTTAAGAGTTCTGTAGCTCTCTCTCCGTGTCCTATAAACGGAGTTTTGGTCATTTTACCTTTGATACAAGAATGACAAGTTGCATAAGATTTATATTCAAAAGGTTTTAAATATCCGTCTTTATGTAGCTTGTTTAGTCTTGTTTTATTAATATGACCAAGTCTACAATACCAAAGAAAAGATTCATTTATATCTGAAATCTTTCTTTTATTTGTATGTTGTATATTGAATACTGTGTGTTGGTTTAGGACGTAAATTCCGTTACTTAGTGTACCATACCCAATCAACTGTTGATTCAAATTAATGTTCATAACATTATTTTGCAACACAAAATGTTATCCTTCATTGTCCAACAAAGATACGGATATTATATTACATAGCATACCAGGTACAAAATAATAAGGGTTCAAAACCAAAATACATCCTGAAAGCAACCCCAGATGATACTCTCCTACGGATACAGCATGTACATTGGAACCATTTCCAACCCGTAGAGTGTGGTCCCCAGTCTTCAAAACTCTACCGTTTCTCAATCCCTGCATACAATTACAGATGTGAGAACCAGATCCGGTATCTAATACCCAAGATGCAGAGTTTAATGAAAAACAGTTTTCAGTTACAAACACACCTGAAGCAGAAGCATCAACATGCTTCTTCTTCTTGAGATCTGCAAGGTACAAAGCACAATTGCATTTCCAGTGTCCCGACTTGTGGCAGTAAAAACATTCTCCTTTTCCAGTTCCCACGGTCCCAGACTTGTCATTCCCCTTTGCCTTTTCAATTCCACCTCTTGGCTTAGTAGGATTCTTCTTCTTCTTTCCCTTGGCCTTAGCTTTCGGGACTGAAGAGGAAGATGGCCCATAAAGTAGAGCGGGAGTTTTCGCTATCTTAAGCGTGCTCTCTGCATTTCTCAACATATTGAGAAGTTCAGGTAATGATTTCTCCAAATCGTTCATATTGAAATTCACTATGAACGGAGCAAAGGCGGGGGAGAGAGACTGCAGAACAATATCTGTATATTGCTCATTATCCATACTCCATCCCAGTTCCTCAAGTTCTTTTATAAGACCAATCATCTTCAGAACATGGTCTCCTACTGATGCACCGGGAGCTAACCGCATCCGAAACAGCTTTTGAGATGCCTCGTATCGTAAAGTATGAGATTGCTCTTCATACAACTCCTTTGTATGAAGAAAGATGGATTGTACATCCATCTTCTCATGATGTTTCTGATGGATACTGTCCATAGAAGCAAGCGCGAGGCACATGGCCGTGTTGCAATCAATATCCCATGTTTTTCGGATCTCTTTATCCGAAACAGATGATTCAGGTCCTGGGACGGGTGGGGCTTTGGTAGTGAGGACATATGATACTTTATCATATGTGAGTGCAATGTTCAAGTTCCTCAACCATTTTTTATAATTTGGTCCAGTCAGTTTGTTTTTCTCTAAAAGAAGCCTAAGTCCCGTCATCGGTATCTGCCATTAGGAGAGAGAAAAGAATACACTCAGCGAAATGCTCTTACAAAGATCAGATTGATTATTATCTTATCTAATCGATGGCTCCCACTGCTTTTATCAAATTTTCTTTCAAACCTGAAAAGAAAACTAGCCAGGATTAATTACATTCTACAGTTTCGCTAACCGGTCAGCCAGGTTAGTGTCGATACTTTGAGGGAGGTTCCCCGTGCTTGCGCATGGACCTAATTAAAATAAATCTCGTTTTTCCCAGAGGTCAAACCCCGTTAACACCTTTCTAGACACCTACTGAATTAGCTAATTGTAAAGTGTAAAACTCTCCTGGGAGCAACTCATACTCACAGTGATCGGGATCCAACTATCATATAAATGGTATGCAATCTCATTGCAAATTTCAACACTTGAAATTCCCGATATAGTTTTTACTCCTAGATGCTTATGACCTTGCCTATGGTCAACATATCATAAGCACTAGTCAAGTTCTACCCGTCATTTCGTGATTAACTAGACCCACCCATATGATCCTTGACTATGATCAACATAATCACATGAATGTCCTAACTTATCGCATCATATGCTTTGTAGGAAGATATCACTTGGCTACCGTACACTAAGCCTTGACTATGATCAACATACGTAGCACGAATGCTAAGTACTCTGCTTCCTAAAATGACGGAGGGCTGCGGATGACTTTTATGAAAACCTTTAACGCTTTGAACTTGATTTCGTTGTAGAATTTAAATAGTTTTTTAGAAAAGGAGTGGCTTAAGCTCCGCATCTTTTGAAACTTGCTTTTTCATAAAAAGGAGCCGAGTGGGTTTCAAATCCGATTCTACAACATCATTAGGTTTCTTTTCTTTTACATTAATCTCATTAATGTATTCCCATCATTTAAGTTCCTAATCCATTACAGAAAGAAACGAAAAACAGTATTACATATCACATATATAACAATATTACACTCATCTCAGATATTAAGCAATCACATCAAAGAATAATTAGCAGCAGAAACACATATATGAAAATATAGGATATACTAGGAACTCCGTATTTTATACTTAGCCTCAGATAGAAAATACAGATTCCACGGTCGTGATGAATAGCCAAGCCCACACCCTTATACCCCTACGAGAGCGGCAAGTGACCCTTCCAATTCTGGAGTTTAGGAGACCCGGTCTCGACTCCTCGAGATTGTAAGTCCACGTTGCCCATCCCGGTGCTTACGGGAGGCGGAAAACATAATAAAAAACGGATTTTTAATGACTTAGGCAACATGGACTAAGCTTGTGAGGATCTTTGCTAAACTAAAACTAGCTAAAGTAATCTAACAACTAACAAAGTTGTAGAAAGGTTATACCTTTGGTCTTTAGTCCTTCTCTCCTTGCTCCTAGGTATGGTAGAAAAGGATCACCTTGCTTGTCTTCTCCCGTCAAAGAAGGATCCACCCGAAAGCCACCACCTTTAGCTTCAACTCCAAGCTAGGAGTAACTAGAGTGCAAGAAATGCTAAGACTTGAACCCTAGAAGTGAGTAGAGAAGATCAAGAGAGGGTTTTTCTCAAGCTTTTTGTTTCTCAACACATGAGAGGGAGAGAGCTTGAGGGAGAGGATGAGCAAGAGAGAGAAAAGATATGATAGAATGAAATAATAGTGAGCCATTCTCACTAATATGTGAGGATAATTTTAATTAGATAATTAGCTTGAAAATTGTCATGATAAATCATGACTTGACCATTATCATTTCAATTTTTGCAAAGATCAAAGAGCATCTTCCAAATGAAATGATTATGGTCAAGTTGTCAACATGGTCAACAAGTCAATGAAGTCAAATTGTCAACAACAACCATGCACAATAATTAAGCTAATTATCAATTAACAATAATCCACACAAAAACAATAGGGTTAATAAAATGACAAAAGCCATTAACCCTAAACAAGGTCCTCTCCCCCAATCTCAAGCAACTGTGCATACGCACCCGCATTCGTGATCCGAGGAACACGAACACAACGAGAAAAACCAATCTCAAATCATATACTAGGATCCGGCTTAAACCAAAGCCCGCTAGTATAAACTGTCCGGACAGCAAACGTGCACAAGTGCGCGGATGCGAACGAACCCTGTCGCAAAACCATGCGACCTCTACTCGTTTTGCCTAAAGGCGAATAGCTCTCTGTGTGGGACTCTAAAGACTCGACACTACGCTGGCAGTGGGTTTAACCACAGACCGCAAGCGGCACTAGCTGTACGTAACGGTCCCCAGGTAGATGTCGATAAGAAGACTGACGAGGTGAACCCCATCTGCACTCCTACTGAGCCTGTATGTGACAGTCTCCGTACAGTCCGGTCTGTTCGTCTGATACATCGCATGGCGGGCCTAGGGGGGCGGTGAACGTCAGTCCCCTAATAGCGGTACAAGTCGTGTCGGAGTGTAGCCCAGAACACCCTGAGATAACACTGGAAACCTACCAGTATATCTCGCTTGCCCTGGCCAGGGACTACTCGTGTAATGGCTCTCCTAGACACAGCGCGATGTCAACCCCCAATACCGGGAGAGACGAATCCTGTCTAACCGTCACTGCCTCCAAGTGCTTCGGGACTGCACCCAAAAACTACCTGTTTGCACAGCTCCTTTGAGCCGTGGTAGGGTAGTAATCAAAGTGCAGTGGGAACACACTCGAGGCGAAGTGACAGTGTCAAGTCAGCGGACTAAGCTGTACTCATGTCACCTGGGAACTGATAACTGACGATAGGTATATTACCAACCAACAGTTCCCGACGAGTCCTGTCCAGTGTACTCGTAACCTAACGAGCACCCGCATACTATCCCAAGTACGACGTACTAACGGCTGTGGGACAGACCGTCTCCCACACTGGGATGAGAAGCGCATACGCTAGTCTACTCCGGAGTATCGATGCCCTGTCTCGATAGTCCAACGACCAGGGACCTGTATAAGGATGTGCTTATAGATTACCCAGCTCCCACGAGTGCGAGCGCCATCACAACGCTGGTAATCAAGCAAAGATCCTAAGGGCTCTACTAATATGTATACCAGCAATATGCTAAAAGAAACACATGCACATATTAAAGCAGAGACAAACCAAGTAGCATACTACCATTTCGAGCAAGATTGTATATACAACTGTGAATATCCCAAGCTTCCATTAAGTAATATACAAACTAGTATGATACAGTAATGGCCTCTAGGGCATATACACTAACAATCTCCCACTTGCACTAAGGCCATGTACTGGCGTATCGAAGACCTATCATCTCGATCAGCCGCTCGAACTGAGTCTGGGGCAAGGCCTTGGTGAATGGATCTGCTGTGTTATCCTCTGATGCAACTCTCCGGACCTCGATCTCCTGGCGATCCACGATCTCCCTGATCAGGTGATACCGCCTTAAGATGTGTCTGGATTTCTGATGGGACCTGGGTTCCTTCGCTAAAGCTATAGCCCCGTTGTTGTCGCAATACAGAGGTATTGGGTCAACAATGGACGGAACCACCTGAAGTTCTTTCAAGAACTTCCTCATCCAGACAGCTTCTTTTGCGGCATCAGATGCAGCGATGTATTCCGCTTCCATAGTCGAGTCAGCAACGGTTTCCTGCTTGGAGCTCTTCCAACACACCGCCCCTCCATTGAGGGTAAAGACAAAACCCGACATGGACTTGGAATCATCCTTGTCACTCTGGAAGCTGGAGTCAGCAAAGGCCTCAATCTGCAGGTCTTTTCCGCCATACACCAAGAACATCTCCTTAGTTCTTCTCAGGTACTTGAGAATGTTCTTTACTGCTATCCAATGTTTCTCCCCAGGGTTTGACTGATACCTGCTTACCACACTCAGTGCATAAGCCACATCTGGTCTGGTACACAACATCGCATACATTATAGAGCCTACCGCAGAAGCGTAGGGTATAATAGACATGCGATCCCTCTCCAAATCAGTCTTGGGAGACATCTCTTTTGAGAGGGTGATCCCGTGACAAGCCGGTAGATTACCGCGCTTGGAATCTTCCATACTGAATCTCTTCAGTATGGTGTCGATGTACCTGGACTGCGAGAGTCCTAATATCCTCTTGGATCTGTCACGGTAGATCCGGATACCCAGAATGTAGGAGGCATCACCCAGGTCTTTCATGGAGAACCTGTGTGACAAGAACCCCTTGACAGATTGTAGCATAGGAATGTCATTTCCTATTAAGAGAATGTCATCCACGTATAAAACGAGGAATACTACAGTTCTCGCTACAAATCTACAATAGATGCATGGTTCATCTGGATTTTTGATAAAGCCAAATTCTTTGACCGTCTCATCAAAACAGATGTTCCAACTCCGCGATGCCTGCTTGAGTCCATAAATGGACTTGAGCAACTTGCACACCTTTCCGCTGCTCCCACCCTGAATGAAACCCTCTGGCTGATCCATATAGACACACTCTTCTAAATGACCATTTAGAAAAGCTGTCTTTACGTCCATCTGCCAAATCTCATAATCGTGGAAAGCAGCAATGGCAAGAAGGATCCGAATGGATTTCAGCATAGCTACTGGAGAAAAGGTTTCGTCATAGTCCAAACCAGGTCGCTGACGAAAACCCTTTGCTACCAGTCTAGCTTTATAGGTCTCAACCTGTCCATCTACACCAATCTTCCTTTTGAAGATCCACTTGCATCCTACGGGTTTTACCCCGTCTGGAGCAATGTCCAACGTCCATACCTTGTTGGTGTACATGGACTCCATCTCGGTCCGCATTGCATCCAGCCATTTTACCGAGTCGACGCTCTGAATGGCTTGCTGGAAGCTAGTAGGCTCATCACAATCCAGGATGCAGTCTTCTCTATCCCCGTCAATGAGAAAACCGTAGTATCTCTCGGGCGGATGAGACTGCCTACTACTCCTGCGGAGTGGCATAGGAATGTCCTGTTCTTTTGAACCTTCTGGTTCCACTAAACTTTCAGTAGTAGTTTGTGGTTCTGGAATTTCTTCCAGTTCTATTGCGCTCCCACTTATTTCTTTTTCTATGAACTGATGTTCTAGAAAGTGGGCATTGCGAGAAACAAGGACTTTTTGTTCCTCTGCGTAATAGAAAAGATACCCCCTGGAGTTCTTTGGGTATCCCACAAACTTGCACAGTACTGAGCGTGCCTCGAGCTTGTCCACATGCTGCTTTTTGACATAAGCTGGACATCCCCAAATCTTCAAGTATTGAAGATAGGGTTTCTTCCCACTCCATAACTCATATGGTGTGGTAGGCACAGTCTTAGTGGGAACACGGTTCAAAAGATATGCAGCTGTTTCTAGCGCATATCCCCAGAAAGATCGCGGTAACTCAGCGTTACTCATCATGGACCGTACCATATCCAATAGGGTTCGGTTCCGTCTCTCCGATACACCGTTATGTTGCGGGGTGTATGGAGGAGTAAGCTGAGAGAGAATTCCATTCTCTTTTAAGTAATTCAGGAATTCGGCACTTAAGTATTCTCCTCCTCGATCCGATCTTAGGATCTTGATACTTTTGCCGGTCTGTTTTTCTACTTCATTCTTATATTCCTGGAACTTATCAAAAGCTTCGGATTTATGCTTTATTAAGAAGACATGTCCGAATCTTGAGAAATCATCCGTAAAAGTTATGAAGTAAGAAAAACCGCTTCGCGCATGTGTAGACATTGGACCGCACACGTCGCTGTGTACGAGTCCCAAGAGCTCGCTCGCTCTTTCTCCGTGTCCAGAAAACGGAGCCTTTGTCATCTTTCCTTTGAGACAGGATTGACAAGTTGCATACGATTGATATTCGAACGAATCTAAATATCCTTCAGTATGTAACTTAGTCAATCTTCTCTCGTTGATGTGACCCAGTCTACAATGCCATAAGAAAGTTTTATTAATATCTGGAGACTTTCTTTTATGTGTATTCTGGATATTGAAAACATGTGGTTGGTTTAAAACGTAAATACCGTTGTTTAATGTACCTGACCCAATCAAAACTTGATTAAGGTGAATGTTCACTACATTACTTACAAATGCAAATTCATAACCTTCTTTAGATAATAAAGATACAGAAATGATATTACAGGTTGCATTTGGTACATAATAACAACTACGCAAAACCAAAAAGTGTCCATCTGATAATCCCAGGTGATAGTCCCCCACGGCCTCTGCATCCATGCTAGCACCGTTCGCAACTCTGAGGGTCATGTCACCTGCCTTCAAAACTCTACGCTTTCTCAACGCCTGCAAAGAATTACAGATATGAGATCCTGATCCGGTATCCAATACCCAGGATGTAGAGTTTATTGATAGACAGTTTTCAATAACATACACACCTGAAGCTGAAGCTGCAACTCGCTTCAAATCCTGTGTTCTGGCTTTCCAAGCCTTGCAATCTTGTTTCCAGTGGCCACTTTTGTGACAATAGAAGCATTCTTCCTTCCCCACCAGCTTCCCCGCTACCTTTGTTGCTTTACCCTTTCCCTTCGTATCCACTTTACCGACACCGCCTCTTGGTTTGGCGGGGGCTTTCTTCTTCTTGCCCTTGGCTTTCGCCCTGGACCTAGAAGAGGAAGATCCTCCTACAAACAAAGTGGATGTCTCCCTACCCTTCTGTAGGGTGCCCTCAGCAGTCCTCAACATGTTCAGAAGCTCGGCAAGTTCAACCTCCTTTCCTTGCATGTTGAAGTTAAGAATGAACTGGGCGTAAGTGGAAGGAAGGGACTGGAGAATCAAATCGGTATAGAGTTCATTCTCCAACGTGGTCCCAAGGTCCGCGAGCTCCTCTATGTAGCCGATCATCTTAAGCACGTGGTCCGCTACCGATGATCCGACGGCCAACCTTGCCGAAAAGAGCTTCTTCGACACTTCGTATCTTGCGATACGAGACTGCTCTCCATACAGTTCTTTTGTATGGAGAAATATGGACTCTAGGTCCATATTCTCGTGCCTCCTCTGATGGTCGTTGTCCATCGAGGCTAGTACGAGGCATCTGGCCCTCGCGCAATCTATCTCCCATGTCTTACGGATTTCTACATCCGCGACGCTGGAGGTGGGACCTGGGACAGGGGGAGCTTTGGTGGTAAGTATATACCCCAGCTTGTCATAAGTGATAGCCATCTTGACATTCCTGAGCCAATCTTTGTAGTTTGGCCCTGTCAATATGTTTTTATCTAATAGTAACTTAAGTCCGGTCATCTTGAATGGTCGCTGCAATTAGGAGAGAGAAAAGAAACACTTTAGCATGATGCTCTTGCAAGTTTAGAGTGGTTTTTAGTTTGTCTAAACTGGATGGCTCCCACTGTCTCTCGAATCCCTTCTCAAACCATAAAGAAAAGGATTAGCCGGGATCATTCTCACCGTACAATACTTGCTTAACCGTTCAGCCAGGCCAGTGTCGGTACTTCGAGGGAGGTTTTCCAACGCTTTCGCGAAGTTCCTTAATTAAGTAACCTCTTTTCCCTGTGGGCGTAGCCCCGCTAACACCTTTCTAGGCACCTACTAGGTTTATAGCATTGATCGTTAAGTGAGAGTTTTCCCGAGGAGTAGCATATACTCACAGTAGGATCGGGATCCAAATATCATCGCGTGATAAAACCGAAGGAATCCTACCAGAATTATCACACTCCAAATGGTATGCAACGCTAGCAAGTTTCAGTACTTATGAAACTCCCGATGTGGATTTTTGCCCCATGCTCTTATGACCTTGGCGTGAGGTCAAAATGTCATAAGTCACATGTCAAGTTCTTCCCATCATTATCCTGGTTAATTTGAACCCACCCGTACCTACCCTTGACGTAGGCCAAAACGGCAGTACGACTGTCTCAAATCAACGCATTCTATCTATGCAACGGATAAATATCCGGTAGCTACCAATCACTATGCCTTGGCGTGAGGTCAAAATACATAGCTTGAATACTACCGAATATTTAACCGAAATGATGGAGGGCTACGGATGGTTTTGGCGAAACCGTGAACGTAGTGAACTTGATATAATCGATGGAACGAGATAGCTTTTAAAAGGAGTGGTTCAAGCTCCGCGTTTAAAAGTTTAGTTTTGAAAAGAACCGAGTGGTTTTCAAAGTGTTCCAATCGACTTTTACTTGGTTTATTTCTTGCATTAGTTCTTTTAATGCGTCCCATCATTTAATCCTACCATTGCAGAAAACAACCAAAATATGACGTACGCTTATGCCATTCGCATTCGCCACGGGGCCCCGTCATCACCCGTTAGGTTACTTAACTAACGACAGAGCGGGGGCTGGGCTAGCGCGGCTGTAAAACATAAGCAACGCCTAAATAGTTATTATATATAAATATATAGCAATGATAGACATTACAGATCACAGATGAATACATTGGATATACTAGGAATCCGCAATGCGTTCGAGCCTGCAACGCAAAGCGGATTTCACGGTCGCGGTGAATAGCCAATACCCCACCCAAGACCCCTACGGGTGCGGCAAACTACCCGCCAAGCACCCGAAGCGAAGCAACCTCCCTCACCACCGTGAGTAGGCCACTCGGCACTTCGAGTACCCGGTAGTTTGTGCACCCCCTCCATGGGTCTATCCTAGGAGCAAAAACAGTAAAAAGAATTATACAATGACGGCTACAACCCCGACCCGGTTGTGCGGCCATACAAAGAATATTATTACATCAATTTACATGTTACAAATGAATGAAAGAAAAACAACGCTCATCTCACATCCAACCCGGCTATTCACCCGCGACAATCCAATCCATTCATATCCACAAACCAACAACAAACACAGATCATGTATAACCCCGACTAATCGTCTTATAGCGATTAGCCGACGTTCAATACATGCAAGCATTACAGATATAACCGATGTAGTTAAAGCGTAGTGAAGTTCCGAAAAATACGGATTTATAGGCCCGCAAAAGCAAATTTTAGTTCTGGAAAATCTGGGCATATAATATATATCCTAAAAATCCCAAAAACAATACAGAAAGACACTGCACGAAAAACGATGCAGTGAAGACATCAAACCGCGGCGCTTCCGCGGCACGAGCCTACCTCGTGCGGCGGAAGCGCGGCGGTTTGGATGACTCTCTGTCTCGTTTTTCGTGGGTGTTTTTAAAAAACCCTGAGATGAATTTACAAATATAAAGTTTTCTATTTTGAGCAGAAAAAATTTCAACAGAAACTAGGGTTTTTCAAAGTTCGGTTTTTGGATTTTTCGGTTTCGAAACTTCGCTACACTTTACTACCTAGCTAGTTTGAGTTTAGTTAGGCTCTGATACCACTGTAAGTCCGTGTTGCCCATCCCGGTGCTTACGGGAGGCGGAAAACATAATAAAAAACGGATTTTTAATGACTTAGGCAACATGGACTAAGCTTGTGAGGATCTTTGCTAAACTAAAACTAGCTAAAGTAATCTAACAACTAACAAAGTTGTAGAAAGGTTATACCTTTGGTCTTTAGTCCTTCTCTCCTTGCTCCTAGGTATGGTAGAAAAGGATCACCTTGCTTGTCTTCTCCCGTCAAAGAAGGATCCACCCGAAAGCCACCACCTTTAGCTTCAACTCCAAGCTAGGAGTAACTAGAGTGCAAGAAATGCTAAGACTTGAACCCTAGAAGTGAGTAGAGAAGATCAAGAGAGGGTTTTTCTCAAGCTTTTTGTTTCTCAACACATGAGAGGGAGAGAGCTTGAGGGAGAGGATGAGCAAGAGAGAGAAAAGATATGATAGAATGAAATAATAGTGAGCCATTCTCACTAATATGTGAGGATAATTTTAATTAGATAATTAGCTTGAAAATTGTCATGATAAATCATGACTTGACCATTATCATTTCAATTTTTGCAAAGATCAAAGAGCATCTTCCAAATGAAATGATTATGGTCAAGTTGTCAACATGGTCAACAAGTCAATGAAGTCAAATTGTCAACAACAACCATGCACAATAATTAAGCTAATTATCAATTAACAATAATCCACACAAAAACAATAGGGTTAATAAAATGACAAAAGCCATTAACCCTAAACAAGGTCCTCTCCCCCAATCTCAAGCAACTGTGCATACGCACCCGCATTCGTGATCCGAGGAACACGAACACAACGAGAAAAACCAATCTCAAATCATATACTAGGATCCGGCTTAAACCAAAGCCCGCTAGTATAAACTGTCCGGACAGCAAACGTGCACAAGTGCGCGGATGCGAACGAACCCTGTCGCAAAACCATGCGACCTCTACTCGTTTTGCCTAAAGGCGAATAGCTCTCTGTGTGGGACTCTAAAGACTCGACACTACGCTGGCAGTGGGTTTAACCACAGACCGCAAGCGGCACTAGCTGTACGTAACGGTCCCCAGGTAGATGTCGATAAGAAGACTGACGAGGTGAACCCCATCTGCACTCCTACTGAGCCTGTATGTGACAGTCTCCGTACAGTCCGGTCTGTTCGTCTGATACATCGCATGGCGGGCCTAGGGGGGCGGTGAACGTCAGTCCCCTAATAGCGGTACAAGTCGTGTCGGAGTGTAGCCCAGAACACCCTGAGATAACACTGGAAACCTACCAGTATATCTCGCTTGCCCTGGCCAGGGACTACTCGTGTAATGGCTCTCCTAGACACAGCGCGATGTCAACCCCCAATACCGGGAGAGACGAATCCTGTCTAACCGTCACTGCCTCCAAGTGCTTCGGGACTGCACCCAAAAACTACCTGTTTGCACAGCTCCTTTGAGCCGTGGTAGGGTAGTAATCAAAGTGCAGTGGGAACACACTCGAGGCGAAGTGACAGTGTCAAGTCAGCGGACTAAGCTGTACTCATGTCACCTGGGAACTGATAACTGACGATAGGTATATTACCAACCAACAGTTCCCGACGAGTCCTGTCCAGTGTACTCGTAACCTAACGAGCACCCGCATACTATCCCAAGTACGACGTACTAACGGCTGTGGGACAGACCGTCTCCCACACTGGGATGAGAAGCGCATACGCTAGTCTACTCCGGAGTATCGATGCCCTGTCTCGATAGTCCAACGACCAGGGACCTGTATAAGGATGTGCTTATAGATTACCCAGCTCCCACGAGTGCGAGCGCCATCACAACGCTGGTAATCAAGCAAAGATCCTAAGGGCTCTACTAATATGTATACCAGCAATATGCTAAAAGAAACACATGCACATATTAAAGCAGAGACAAACCAAGTAGCATACTACCATTTCGAGCAAGATTGTATATACAACTGTGAATATCCCAAGCTTCCATTAAGTAATATACAAACTAGTATGATACAGTAATGGCCTCTAGGGCATATACACTAACAGAGATGGCCTCCCACTGAACTCCAGAACCCGGTCACTCATGCTCCCCTCCTTGGGTCTATCCTAATGCGGAAAAGTAAAATATATATCAATGGAGAGATCATCCTCAACCCGGATGTGCCCCAATAAAAAAATAATATATACAATGAATTTTATATGAATGAAAAGATAAACTCTCGTCTCACATAAAACCCCCGGTCATTCGATCACGACAATCCTATACATCATATCACATCAACAATTGAAAAGCATAGACGACGTTAAAATACATCAATCAATACATCAACATACCCACTGTAGTAAGAGATCTCAACACTTGAACCTGCATAAAAATTCCCAGAGAGCATATATGGTACCTACGGATCAACGCAAGAGCGCACGGTCCAAGCCTCACCAACGGCGCCGCAGAACCGCCGCAAATACACCTATTTGGCCGCGGTTCTACGGTCGTTGTGTCGAGTTAGGCGCTCGTTTTTCTTGGAGATCCACAGAAAACCCTGCTCTATTTTCTGAATATTTTTAATTACAAAAATTCCAACTTTTGAAAAAATTTCCAGCGAGCATGCAAAAACATCATTTTTCATGTTCGATTGAGTTTTTAAACGTCGTCCGGTTTACCCCAAAGCTCTAGCTAGGCTCTAATACCATGTTGGTGTGTAGTAGCGTCTCTAGTAAGGTTGCAACATCATAAATTAGTGAACTTTTAAATGATAGAGGGCTATTACAAACGAACTACGAATCGTAACTAGATATTAGGGTAATATCATCATAATAAGAAGTCTAAACTAAAGGAAAAGAGAATACAACCTTTGTAGCCAACTCCTTCGGTCTTTAGGACTCCTATGGCTTTGTACGAATCTTGGAACGACTCCGCTCAAGGTCCTTCGTCGTCTACAATGATCCACCCGGAGATTTCTAGATCAAGCCCTTAGCTTCACAAAATGAAGCAAACACTCTACACTAAAGGGCTAGGATAGTGTAGAATGGTTGTGTGGTTTGTAAACTCACTTAAAAACCCTTTCTTTTTAAGTTTCTCACTCAAAACAAAACTCAAGAGAGTTTGAAGAAGGAGGAAGATGAAGATGGCAAAGCTTTTTTCAATATAATGAAAAAAACTTTTTTCATAAAAATGAAAAACAAAGAATATATATGAGACACTCTCAAATATAACCATGGTTATCTAAATATCTAGATATTTTGTGGATGGGTTAAAAAACAAAGGAAATCTAACTAGGGTTAAGTCAAAGGTCAACTAAGAATTGTGTAGAAAGAATGAGTCATTTTAGCTAATTTCATTTTTCTTTAATCCATAAACAAAATAGAAGATATTTATCAACCATGTAAGTCTTGTATTGCCATCTTCTATGTATCATCAACCATGATACATATGTACGTGTGTATGTGTGCATCCACATCATGTGTGTGTATGTATAAACATATATGCATACATCAATTAAAAGTGAGCTAAAAGTCAATATTAAATCAACACTTGATTTAAAAAATCGGTCACATCAAATGCGACCCGACCAATAATAAAAGCCCGATTAAAATACGGTATCACATACTCGCATTTAGTCGAGCTCCTGCACATATCTCATATACACTCTACATCGTTTTGCCTGAGGTAGAAAAATCCTGTGTAGGACTCTAAGACTCGTCAATACGCCGGCAATAGGTGATGATCATATCAAAACACCTACAAGCCGCAAGCGGTCAGCTAATCGTAACGGCCACCCGGGTATTGAGCGATCAGAAAAAAAACAAGCGAACCCGTCAAAACTCCTGTCGAGCCATTGGCAACACTTACCGTACAGTCCGGTCTTTTCGTCTGATATGTTGCATATCAAGTCTAGGGATGGAATCGCCGAGCCCTAATAACTCAATAAGTCATGTCGATATGGTCTATGACCGGTCGAGAAACTACTGATAACACTTATCAGTAAATCTCATCAGCCCTGGCCAGGGACTTCAAGTCAGAGCCAATCGCACATTGCACAACACCAACTCCCAATACCGGGAGAGACGAAACCCCTCCTATCGCTCACTGTCTCCATATATCTCGGGACTATACCCAAAAGCCACCTGTTTGCACGACTCGGTAGAGCCGTGGTAGGGTCGAAATCAAAGTACAGTGGGAGAACACACAAGACTCTATGACGATCTCAGGTCTACAGACTAACATGTACCATGTAAGTGCACGGCGGCGCCCCGGCCGTCAATCCGACGGCCAAATGCAGAAGCGGTGATAAACTTTAATTTTACTAGAACTGGCAAACCGCCGCGCACTAATACCCGAATCGAACCATTAACTAGTCCTAACTAACTACAAGATGGGGAAGAGAGATATACCGACTGATCCGTGTCCTCCGGTCTTCTCATCGTCGTCCCGATCTCCTGCGGAAGCTCCGGTCTCCACCTCGTCGCCGGAAGTGCACCACATCGCCTACATCTTTTACGGGCTCCCACCTCAATGCCGAGGCAACTCGGGCACGAAGCTGGCTAGTCGACGTGCCCAAGGTTTACTGTAGAGTGTGTAGTGCTCAAGTCTCATTTTGGGGTTGTAGGAATTGCCTTTTGGTGGAGGGATGATACAAGGAGTTTTTGAGATCGAACTTGTGGGAATTTTGCCGACATAAAATGAACCAAAATCCCCACCATATGTTTGGACAGCCCCCATTCTTTGTGGCCGGCCAAAGCATTAGCAAGAGGGTGAGAGAGTGTAGAGTGTGAAGCAAAGAATGAGAGAGCCATCCAATAATACAAAGGAGGGAGAGAGAGAAGGCTATCATGCAAAAGGAAATGATCACTAGCTTAATCCAACACTCCATCATCAAATCATCAACAACCATGATGACTCAAAAAGTCATGCCATCATGAAGACAAGAAGTCAAGGTATGGTGCTCCCATCATGATGCAACAAAATGCAAAGACCCCCTTCCACAAATACTTATTTGCAACAATGCAAATAAGCCCTCCTCCACCAATCTTCGGCCAATGAACGATACAAAAGAAATCGGCCGAAACGGAAAGCAAACTGGCAACTCTATAAAACTGGTCCCGTAATAAATTACAGGAAAACCCCGATACTGTGCATACACACCCGCATTTGTATTCCGACAGAAATACAAATGCAATGAGACAAAATCTACACTGTACTATACTAGGATCCGGCTTAAACCAAAGCCGGCCAGTAATATCCGTTCGATCCTGATCCGTGCAATACCGCACGTATCTGATCGAACCCTGCCATATATCCATACGGCCTATAGTACAAACTGTCCGATTCTGATCCGTGCAATACCGCACGTATCTGATCGGACCTTGCCATATCTCCATACGGCCTCTATAACTTTTCGCCCGAAAGCTGAGTAACTGAATGTGGGGGACTCTAAAGACTCGTCAACACCTTGGTTGTGGATTTAACCACTAGCACGTCAGAGGTATAAGCCAATACGTAACGGGCTACCAGGTATTGACTAAAAGGGACGTCTGTGAGCGAACTCAGCCTGACAACCCTACTGAGCCTGTCAGTGATAATATCCGTACAGTCCGGTCCGTTCGTCTATGAGTATCGCATGGCGGGCCTAGGGGGTTGGTAAAAGTCAGACCCCTAAAAGCGGTACAAGTCGTGTCGGAGTGTAGCCCAGAACACCCTGAGATACTACTGGAATACCTACCAGTAAATCTCCTTGCCTCGGCCGAGGGCATCGTGTAATGGCTCTCCTGGACACAGCACGACCTCACCCCCAATACCGGGAGAGACGAACCCCCAAGGATACGCTCACTGCCTCCATGTGGCTCGGGACTGTACCCAACTAAAACCTGTTTGCACGACTCCTTTGAGCCGTGGTAGGGTATAATCAAAGTACAGTGGGAACTCACACGAGACAAATGACGATCCCCAGGTCGATGAACTAACCTGCACACATGTCACCAGGGAACTGCCATCTGACATCTGGTACATGACCAACTAGCATGTTCCCGACGAGTCCTGTCCGGTGTACTCATAACCCAATGAGCACCTGTATACATCTTAGGTGATCCAACTGACACCAGTGGCTTGTGAGACCGGCCACCGCCCCTCGTCGGGGTCTCGACTATATACACTAGTCTACTCTGGAGTATCGATGCCCTGTCTCGAAACTCTCACGACTAGGGACCATTTAAGGATGCACTTATAGACCCCAGCTCCCACTTATATGATCGCCCTCATACTGCTGGTGGTCAAGCAAGAATCCTAGAGGCTCTATCAACGTGTAATAGCGACTTGTCAGGTCACCTAAAGCAGTACACGATGATAAAGGTAAACCAGATAGCATACTATCATCTCGAGTAAGACTGTCCTACCGGGATAGGTCCTCCATCAATCATTGCAATCACGTACCTGTGACCTAATAATTGACTCTGAGGGCACTATCTCCAACAATCTCCCACTTGCACTCAAGGCTAATTATTGCGATGTCGCATACTCACAGCCCGTGTGATACCGAACACCCAACTCCTCTACTAGTCAGTCTCACAAAGCTCGCTTGCGGAACTATCGCGTTCAAGGAATAGCCTCAGTGAGTGGATCCGCTTTGATGTTTCTTTCTATGTCTCTCTATATCTCAAGTTCGCGGAGAAAGCCATCTCCCGAAATGAGCAATACCTGTCCTAGAATGTCTGGATGTCTGATGGGACCTAGCTCATAAGTGAACTCCAAATCCAAACTTCTTAGACTGTATCGTCAACTGAACTTAATCAGTATCCTGCGCCATGCCTTCCCTCAGTATCCGCTTGGACCAGCTGTCCAAACTACTGCCCCTCATCAGAGGGAAAACTATAACTCTGACAGCCACTCTGCCATCCAGGTCACCTTGGAAGCCTGGAATGATAACCGTCTCCTGAAGGAGGCTGCCGTTATCAATTCCCTAGAACATCAACTTATGTTCTAAAACTGCTTCCGACTGTTTCTCCAGGATTGGATTAATATCAACTTATTGCACCTACTGCAAGAACAACATCTGGTGTGGTACTTGACATCTCATGATTGACTCAATTGCCTAAGCAAGTGATCTGTCAATCATGCGCATCCCTCTCCCCTTTAGTCTGTAAGACACCTTTAGAGAGGGTGACCCCATTACCTGCAGGTATACTACTATGCCAGGAGTCGTCCATTCTAAATACTCTTAGAATGCTGTCTAAGTACCCTGATTGGGAAACCACCCAAATCCAGATCTAAAACCATAGATCTAGTAACCAGAATGTCTGATATAATATCCAAGTCCTGTGTGGAGAAACCACTGTGTGACGACCAAAGTCTAACCGATCGTAGTATAGGAATATCACTTCCTACTCTGTGTATGTCATCAAATACCAGGACATCACACCCTACAACCTTCTTAACAGATCCATCCCCTATTCTGATGAAGTCAAACATATGACTGTCACATCAGAAATAGATGATCTATCTCCGCTATATCTGCTTTAGTCTATAAATAGACATAAGCTACCTATCCACCAATGCTTCCGCTGCTCCCACTGACTACGACAACCCTCTGGCAGAGTCATATACACGTACATTTCTAAAACTAGTTTAGAAAGACGCTATACTCATCCTCCTGCCGGGTCTCACAGTCTGGAACAACAGCAATGGTAAGTCTTGGTAAACAAGAACCTTCCTACCACCGTCCTTGAGGCTACCGGAGTACCTCTCGGGTGCCTGAGGTTACCCACCGTATCTGCGGAGTGGCTAAATGGAATGTCAAACCAGATTGAATCTTTAGGTTCCTTATCAAATCTTCAGTAATCGTTTGCGGTTCTGGAATCACTTCCAGTTCTACCATACTCCTACTACTGTTTTCTGAAAAATCCATTTTTATTAAAACTGTGGCGAGTCTAGAACAATATTACTATTGATCTTCCAGATGGTAGAAAGTCAACCCTCGTCATAGCCTGGGTCAACCCACAAACAGCCATTACAGAAACGTGCCTTGAGTTATCCAGAGTCTGGTTTTAATCATAAGCCAGACAACTCCCCGTACCTTAACAACGTTAAGATACGAACTGTTCTATATCCAATATAGAAACAGAGGCACTGATTTAATTGAACCAGATTCAAATCATGCAACTGTCCCCAGTGCATGTCAACTAAATGGAAGGAGGCCGATCAGCATTACTCAACTTAGGAATGCCTCCAATTATGAGTAACCTAAAGGAGAAGCAAGTTCTCATAATCACTACTATCAACTGAATACCATACACAAGTATCTACATCTTCGATCGCTTTGAAGAATCCCGATACTTGCTACACCTGGTTCTCTACTCTATTCAAATACCTATAACTTCTCAAAATTCGGACCCTGTGTTTCCGCGAAACACTTGTCTAGAAACTAGAGAAGTCATAAGTAAACCGAATATAGTACGAGGACCAACCCATCTGTCGTGATGGACCCTGGACAACATACAATACTCTGTATAAGTCCTTTGAGTCTTATAACTCGTTCACTGTGTGTCGTAGGTTGAAAACTGTACTTATGGTTAAGAAGAATTACACCGCTGTTTAATGCTCCTTACCTAACCATCCACTGATATAGCTAAATGTCATAGACATAATTTCAAAAAGGTATATCTCACTCTATGAAAATAGACGTACAGATATATCAATTTGAAATTGGTGCATAACAGCAGATATTCAAAACCAAATATTTGCCGTCCGGCAAACAACCCAGGTGATCACCTCAAATATCACCGATTACAACGAATCCCGATATAATGAGGATGATCACCCAATTCCCAATAACCTACTCCCACTCATCATCTGTAAAACCATACAGATGTGTGAATCATACCTGGTAAATACATACCCTGGAGTACGGACTAATTGGGAAATAAGTTTTCGTTTAACAGTACACAGTGAAACTGAAACATTGAAATGTTTCGATGGGGTATCCCGGTATTCCTAGTAATGCCTCTTCCAGATTCACGACTGTAACCGTATAATTCTTTTCCACATCTCCAAATCCCTTCACATGTCTTTAGTCGTTACCTTCTGCACACCCCTTTAGGCCAAATGGTTTTCTTCCTTCCCTACCGTTCGGCACCAGCCTATGGTTTGGAAGAAGACTATCCAATTAGCATAATGGGTGTACTGTCCTAATCCTAGGAACACTCGCAATGCGAGAAAAGGTGAAGATAAAAGACACCTGAATAAATCTTATTCCTATTTCTCCTGAACCAGAATCCATCCCCGAACTGGAACAAGTTCCTTTCGAGTTCGTATATAACCATACGATGGAGTATCCAATAAACTGTGGATCTTCGTAGTGATACGGAGTGTCCCGGAGAAATACAAAGGTGATTTAGGATTGGCGAAGGAATACTTGGTTTGGTCGTGAATAGCAGTCGCAATTTACTTTGCCCTCTTACTAATCCCTTGCTTTGTCTTAACTCAATAGCTTCTGTACACCATCGTTAGGCTAATTGGTTTTCTTCATTCCCTACCGGTCGGCACCAGCCTAAGGTTTGGAAGAAGACTATCCAATTTGCGTAATAGGTGTACTACTTCTAAACCAAGGAGTACTCGCAACCTGAGAGAAGGTAAAAGGAAAAGACAACTGAATAATCCTATCCGTTTTCTCCAGAACCGGAAACCATCCTCGAATTCCTTCGAGTTCGTATCTAACCATACGATGGTTTTGTCCAATGGAAGTGGACGTTCGTAGTAATACGGGGTGTCCTGGAGAAAAGGGTAAAAGTAGGAGTGGCAATGAGGTTTGCAACTCTGACAATCCAAAAGCCGGTGTTTAAGAAGGTTCGGTCAACTTGGTCACTGAGTCAAAGTCTTAGGGTCGGGTCAATGGTCGCTGCCAAAGAGAGAGAGAAAAGAAACACTCAGCGTGCACTCTAACCTAGATCAGAATGGTTACCAATTTATCTAATCTGGAAACCTCCCACTGTACCGTCAAATTCTCCTCCAAACCTGAAAGAAGAATTAGTCGGGGTCACCCGAGGAGTAAACTAACTCATCAGTGGGAATCGGGATCCAACTATCATCGCATGATAACGTGACGGAATCCGCTCACATCATCACACTCCAGAAGGTATGCGCATATTTGGCAAGTTTCAGTTCTTTTGAAACTCCCGATGTGATTTCTACCCCATGCTCTTATGACCTTGACTTTGGCCAACAAATCATAAGTCACATGTCAAGTTCTACCCGTCATTCTCCAGGTTGATTTGAATCCACCCGTACATACCCTTGACTTTGGCCAACAAGGCAGTACGACTGTTCCAAACCAACGCATCTATCTATGCTGCATATGAATACCCAACAGCTACCAAACACTGTGCCTTGACTTTGGCCAACAAACACAGCTTGAATACTATTGACCACCCATATGAAACGACGGAGGGCTACGAATGGTTTCTGGCGAAAACCTTTAACGTAATGAACTTGATATTGTTGAAGGAACTGATAGCTTTTTAGAAAATATAGTGACGAAAACCTTTACTAAAGAGGTCACTCCCGGTGAAGGGATCTCGGCTCTTTCCCCGTAGAATGGGGTGCAGGATATTCCAACTGAATACCACGGTGCAAAGCAAAAGTAATCGGCTATAATGAAGTTATTGCCCTGACGCAAACTTCTGTCCAAGGGGTCACTCCCGGTGAAGGGATCTCGGCCCTTGCCTCGTCGACTGAGGAGCAGGATATTCCAACTGAATACCACGGTGCAAAACAAAAGAGAACGTCCTTGCAATAACAGCTTTTTGAAAAAGTGTTCCAACAACATCAGATTAGGTTTGTTTTAACTTGCATTGATCCGAATCAACGCAGTCCCATCAATTGATCACACCACAAAGAACGAAAATAATATGACGTACGTATATGCCATCCGCATTCGCCACTGGGTCCCGTCATTACCCGTTAGGTTAGCTAACTAACGACAGAGCGGGGACTGGACCAGCGCGGATGCAAAACATATACAACATCTACTAATATATATACCAATATATTATATTTCGCTCAAGGCGTGAAAGAAATGCAACATCACAGAAATGTACATCATCACAGAACAATACAGATATCTGGGATCCCCGGTTTCACAGAGCCACTACTGAAACCCGACGTTCCCCTGGTCGTGTGGATAGCCTGCGCAATGAAATCCTAGACCCCTACGGGCGCGGCAAGTTACCCACCAAAACCTGAAGCGAGGCAGCCCCCTTCAGCAAAGTGAATGGACCACCCTGCACTTCACGGAATCCGGTAACTTGGGCACCCCTCCTGGGTCAACCTGTACCCCCTACGAGTGCGGCGAATAGCCCACCAATCCTAGAGTGAAGCCCCCTCCGTCTCAATGCCATGAGATGCGGTCTTGTTGCCTTCTAGAATCCGGCTATCCGTGCACCCCTCCGCGGGGTAATCCTAGTACAGAAAGTAAAATATACATACAACGGGTACATCGACCGCAACCTGGCCGTGCCCCAAAATAATAATACAATCAGGCAGTGACGACAGTCCACATGTCGGACGCTCGCCCCGCAATATCAAATGTACATAATACAACCACAACTGTACTAGCATTGCATCCAGGCTATCCCCCACGACCGATCCGCAACATCACAGCAATACATAGAACATCAACGTGAAAGTCACGTTCGCAAATCCGTCTAACCGGGCTATAGCAGTTAGACTGGATTTACCGATCAAGTGACATTCACGGTCGCATATATAATGTAAATACTGTGAAATAATGTGTTTAAAATATCCGATCGATCAAATTTTAACAAGTGGGCCCCAAAGCATTACTGTAGCAGATCAAGAAATTCTGGGCCCAAGTTTAATATTCCAAAACCCCTAATTTCAGCCCAGAAAGCAACTGGAGAAAAATGACACAGTGATCTGATCATAGTGCGGCGGAACCGCGGCCCAAAGGGGGGTTTGGCCGCGGTTCCGCGCTCCCACTATGGAATCACTCTGTCGAATTTCTACAGTAGCCTTATATTTTCCAGTACATCACTTTTCTGTAACCTGAAAAAAATTTCGACTCCAAAAAATTTCAACAGAAAACTGATGTGAACAAAAATGCGGATTTTGGAATTTTGGTCGATCGGAAATGTAAACACATTAAACAAAACTAGACTAAGTTAATGGCGAGCCTATGATACCACTGTAAGTGCACGGCGGCGCCCCGGCCGTCAATCCGACGGCCAAATGCGGAAGCGGTGATAAACTTTAATTTTACTAGAACTGGCAAACCGCCGCGCACTAATACCCGGATCGAACCATTAACTAGTTCTAGCTAACTACAAGATGGGGAAGAGAGATATACCGACTGATCCGTGTCCTCCGGTCTTCTCGTCGTCGTCCCGATCTCCTGCGGAAGCTCCGGTCTCCACCTCGTCGCCGGAAGTGCACCACATCGCCTACATCTTTTACGGGCTCCCACCTCAATGCCGAGGCAACTCGGGCACGAAGCTGGCTAGTCGACGTGCCCAAGGTTTACTGTAGAGTGTGTAGTGCTCAAGTCTCATTTTGGGGTTATAGGAATTGCCTTTTGGTGGAGGGATGATACAAGGAGTTTTTGAGATCGAACTTGTGGGAATTTTGCCGACATAAAATGAACCAAAATCCCCACCATAATGTTTGGACAGCCCCCATTCTTTGTGGCCGGCCAAAGCATTAGCAAGAGGGTGAGAGAGTGTAGAGTGTGAAGCAAAGAATGAGAAAGCCATCCAATAATACAAGGGAGGGAGAGAGAGAAGGCTATCATGCAAAAGGAAATGATCACTAGCTTAATCCAACACTCCATCATCAAATCATCAACAACCATGATGACTCAAAAAGTCATGCCATCATGAAGACAAGAAGTCAAGGTATGGTGCTCCCATCATGATGCAACAAAATGCAAAGACCCCCTTCCACAAATACTTATTTGCAACAATGCAAATAAGCCCTCCTCCACCAATCTTCGGCCAATGAACGATACAAAGGAAATCGGCCGAAACGGAAAGCAAACTGGCAACTCCATAAAACTGGTCCCGTAATAAATTACAGGAAAACCCCGATACTGTGCATACACACCCGCATTTGTATTCCGACCGAAATACAAATGCAATGAGACAAAATCTACACTGTACTATACTAGGATCCGGCTTAAACCAAAGCCGGCCAGTAATATCCGTTCGATCCTGATCCGTGCAATACCGCACGTATCTGATCGAACCCTGCCATATATCCATACGGCCTATAGTACAAACTGTCCGATTCTGATCCGTGCAATACCGCACGTATCTGATCGGACCTTGCCATATCTCCATACGGCCTCTACAACTTTTCGCCCGAAAGCTGAGTAACTGAATGTGAGGGACTCTAAAGACTCGTCAACACCTTGGTTGTGGATTTAACCACTAGCACGTCAGAGGTATAAGCCAATACGTAACGGGCTACCAGGTATTGACTAAAAGGGACGTCTGTGAGCGAACTCAGCCTGACAACCCTACTGAGCCTGTCAGTGACAATATCCGTACAGTCCGGTCCGTTCGTCTATGAGTATCGCATGGCGGGCCTAGGGGGTTGGTAAAAGTCAGACCCCCAAAAGCGGTACAAGTCGTGTCGGAGTGTAGCCCAGAACACCCTGAGATACTACTGGAATACCTACCAGTAAATCTCCTTGCCTCGGCCGAGGGCTTCGTGTAATGGCTCTCCTAGACACAGCACGACCTCACCCCCAATACCGGGAGAGACGAACCCCCGAGGATACGCTCACTGCCTCCATGTGGCTCGGGACTGTACCCAACTAAAACATGTTTGCACGACTCCTTTGAGTCATGGTAGGGTAGTAATCAAAGTACAGTGGGAACTCACACGAGACAAATGACGATCCCCAGGTCGATGAACTAACCTGCACACATGTCACCAGGGAACTGCCATCTGACGTCTGGTACATGACCAACTAGCATGTTCCCGGCGAGTCCTGTCCGGTGTACTCATAACCCAATGAGCACCTGTATACATCTTAGGTGATCCAACTGACACCAGTGGCTTGTGAGACCGGCCACCGTCCCTCGTCGGGGTCTCGACTATATACACTAGTCTACTCTGGAGTATCGATGCCCTGTCTCGAAACTCTCACGACTAGGGACCATTTAAGGATGCACTTACAGACCCCAGCTCCCACTTATATGATCGCCCTCATACTGCTGGTGGTCAAGCAAGAATCCTAGAGGCTCTATCAACGTGTAATAGCGACTTGTCAGGTCACCTAAAGCAGTACACGATGATAAAGGTAAACCAGATAGCATACTATCATCTCGAGTAAGACTGTCCTACCGGGATAGGTCCTCCATCAATCATTGCAATCACGTACCTGTGACCTAATAATTGACTCTGAGGGCACTATCTCCAACATACCAGTGTCTCCAGAGAACTGCTATCCGACGATAGATATAATACCATATAGGAATTCTCTGTGAGTCCGTTCAGTGTACCCAGTCTCCACTGAACACCCGTATACAATCTTCGATATCACAACACCAATGGATATGGGATCATCCATCGCCCATCATATGGATCAAGAAACATACACGCTAGTCTACTCTAGAATATCGATGCCCTGTCTCGATATACCTACGACTAGGAATATTTAAGGATATGCTTATAGACCACACATGCCCCCACTAGTATGATCTTCATCATAGCCATGGAAGTTAAGCAAATATCCTCAGGGCATTATCAACATGTATCAAATGAACAGTTTCAAGTAAACATGTCAGATAAAGTAAAACCAGATAGCATACTATCATGTCGAGCAAGAAAGTCATATATCAAATATACATATATACATGTCCAAGCATCCACTATACATATAATGGCCTCTAGGGCATACATATATCCAACAAGTGTAACTCATAACCCAATGAGCACCTGTATACGATCTCCAGTACGACATACTAATAGCTGTGGGACATACCATCTCCCCTGCTGGGATGAAAAGTGTAGACACTAGTCTACTCTGGAGTATCGATACCCGGTATCGATAATCCTATGACTAGAAACCTGTATAAGGATATGCTTATAGACTACCTAGCCCCCACTAGTATGACTGCCATCACAACGCTGGTAGTCAAGCAAAGATCCTAAGGGCTCTCTATCAATATGTATTAGCGATACGTTAAAATAAATATATACACATATTAAGATGGAATCAAACCAAGTAGCATATTACCATAATGAGCAAGACTGTTATTATATCCGTGCATATCCCAAGCTTCCAAAATGTAGTATACAAACCAGTACTATACAATTATGGCCTCTAGGGCATACATCACTAACAATCTCCCACTTGCACTAGGGCCATGTATTGGCATATCGCAGAACTTTCATCTCGAATAGCCTTTCGAACTGCATCTGAGGGGTGGCCTTTGTGAGTAGATCTGCAGTGTTGTTCTCCGTGTCTACTCTCCGCACATCGATCTCTTGATGATCCATGATCTTCCTGATCAGGTGATACCGCCTCATGATATGTCTGGACTTCTGATGGGACCTGGGTTCCTTTGCTAAAACTATAGCCCCCTTGTTGTCACAATACAAAGGTATTGGATCAACAATGGACGGAACCACCTGAAGTTCTATTATAAACTTCTTCATCTAGACTGCTTCTTTTGCGGCGTCACAAGCAGCGATATACTCCGCTTCCATCGTCGAATCAGCAACGGTGTCCTGCTTGAAGCTCTTCCAACAGACCGCCCCTCCATTGAAGGTAAAGACATAACCCGACATGAACTTGGAGTCATCCTTATCACTCTGGAAGCTGGAGTCAGCAAAGGTCCCGATCTGGAGGTCTTTTCTGCCGTACACCAAGAACGCCTCCTTAGTCTTTCTCAGGTACTTGAGAATGTTCTTTACTGCTAATCCAGTGCTTCACTCTAGGGTTTGACTGATACCTGCTTACCATGCTTAGTGCGTAAGCAACATCTAGTCTGGTACACAACATCGCATACATTATAGAACCTACCGCAGAAGCGTAGGGTATAATAGACAAGCGATCCCTTTCTAAATCAGTCTTTGGAGACATCTCATTGGAGAGGGTGATTCCGTGACAAGCCGGTAGATTACCGCGCTTTGAATCTTCCATACTAAATCTTTTCAGTATAGTGTTGATGTACCTGGACTGTGAAAGTCCCAACATTCTCTTAGATCTATCACGATAGATCTAGATCCCCAGAATGTCGGAGGTATCATCCAGGTCTTTCATGGAGAACCTTTGTGACAAGAATCCTTTGACTGATTGCATTATAGAAATGTCATTTCTTATCAAGAGAATGGCATCCACGTACAAGACGAGGAATACCACAGCTTTCGCTACAATCTTACTATTGATGCATGGTTCATCTGGATTTTTGATAAAGTCAAATTCTTTGACCGTCTCATCAAAAAATATGTTCCAACTCCACGATGCCCGCTTTAATTCATAAATGGATTTAAGAAACTTGCACACTCTTCCGCTGCTTCCACTCTCTATGAAACCCTCCGGCTGATCCATATAAACACACTCTTCTAAATGTCCATTCAGAAAAACGGTCTTTACATCCATCTGCCAAATTTCATAATCGTGGAAGGCAGCAATGGCAAGAAGGATCTGAATGGATTTGAGCATAGCCACTGGAGAGAAGGTTTTATCATAGTCCAAACCAGGTTTTTGACGAAAACCTTTCGCAACAAGTCTAGCCTTATAGGTTTCAACCTGTCCATCTACATCAATCTTCTTTCTGAATATCCATTTGCAGCCTACGGGTTTTACCCCTTCTGGAGCAATGTCCAAAGTCCATACTTTGTTGGTACACATGGACTCCATTTCGGTCTGCATTGCATCCAACCATTTTACCGAGTCTCTGCTCTGAATGGCTTGCTGGAAGGTGGTTGGCTCATCATCGTCGATGAAGCAATCCTCTCTATCCCCGTCTATGAGAAAACCGTAGTATCTCTCGGGCATATGAGACTGCCTACTAGTCCTGCGGAGTGGCGCGGGGATGTCCGGTTCTCTCGAAACTTCTGGTTCCACCATGCTTTCAGTAATAGCTTATGCTTCTGGAATTTCTTCCAGTTCTATTGCGCTCCCACTTATCTCTTTTTTAAAAAATTGATTTTCCAAAAAGTGGGCATGACGAGAAACAAAAACGTTTTGTTCCTCTGCGTAATAGAAAAGATACCCCCTGGAGTTCTTTGGGTATCCCACAAACTTACACGGCACTGAGCGTGCCTCGAGCTTGTCCGCATGCTGCTTTTTTACAAAAGCTGGACATTCCCATATCTTTAGATACTGAAGATAGGTTTCTTCCCACTTCACATCTGATATGGTGTGGTAGGCACAGTCTTGGTAGGAACCTTGTTCAAAAGATATGCAGCTAATTCTAGTGCATAGCCCCAGAAGGATCGTGGTAACTCAGCGTTACTCATCATGAAACGCACCATATCCAATAAGGTTCGGTCCTGTCTTTCCGATACACCGTTGTGTTGAGGTATGTATGGAGGAGTAAGCTGAGAGAGAATTCCATTCTCTTTTAAGTAATCTAGGTGTTAGTGTTTATGCCCTAGAAGGCCATTACTGTATCATACTAGTTTGTATATTACTTAATGGAAGCTTAGGATATTCACATGTATATAACAGTCTTGCTAAACATGGCAGTATGCTACTTGGTTTTTCTATCTTAATATGTGAGTATACGTATTGATAGAGCTCTTAGGATCTTGCTTGACTACCAGCGTTGTGATGCCAGTCACACTAGTGGGGGCTGGGTAGTCTACAAGCACATCCTTATTCAGGTCCCTGGTCGTTGGATTATCGAGACAGAGCATCGATACTCCGGAGTAGACTAGTGTGTACGCTTCTCATCCCAGTTGGGGAGATGGTCTGTCCCACAGCCGTCAGTACGTCGTACTGGAGATAGTATACAGGTGCTCGTTAGGTTACGGGTACACCGGACAAGACTCACAGGGAACTGTTGGTTGGTTTTATACCAGTCGTCAGTGAACAGTTCCCAGGTGACATGAGTACAGCATAGTCCGCAGACTTAACACTGCTATTTCGCCTCGAATGTGTCCCACTGTTCTTAGATTGCTACCCTACCACGGCTCAAAGGAGTCGTGCAAACAGGTAGCAGTTGGGTGCAGTCCCGAGCACTTGGAGGCAGTGGCGGTTAGACAGGATTCGTCTCTCCCGGTATTGGGGGTTGATATCGCGCTGTGTCAGAGAGCCATTACGCAAAGTCCCTGGCCAGGGCAAGCGAGATTTGCTGGTAGGTTCCAGTAGTTTCTCAGGGTGTAATGGGCTTCGCTCCGACACGACTTATACCGGTATTAGGGGACTGACGCTTGCCGCCCCCCTAGGCCCGATATGCGATAGTCTTAGACGAACGGACCGGACTGTACGGAGATTGTCACATCAGACTCAGTAGGAGTTCGGATGGGTTTCCTCATCGGCCTTCTTATCGACATCTACCTGGGGACCGTTATGTACAGCTAGTGCCGCTTGCGGTCTGTGGTTAAACCCACTGCCAGCGTAGTAGTCGAGTCTCTAGAGTCCCACACAGAGAGTTTCCCTACTCCGGGCGAAACGATATAAAGGTCGTATGGTTTTACGACAAGGGTTCGGACGCATACGTGTGTTTACGCACGTACAACTTTCGGACAGTTTTTACCAGTCGGCTTTGGTTTAAGCCAGTTACTGGTATCCGGTTATTGGATTTATACAGTCTAAAGTTTTTCCGTATTTTTGCGGAAAGGAGGGGCGTTCTCGTAATTGTGCAAGAAGCTTCTAGAAGATGGTGACTAAGGAGGTTTAGGTGGCATATACATTGAATGAGATTAGTGAGTCATATGGATGATTCATCCATGTCATTAATGCTTCATATTTGCTTAATGACTCATGGAGATGAATCACCACAAGATATTTATCAAGCATGGTTGTAAAATGATTTCTTTTCTTTTCTTGATAAAAAGAAATGCTTGATATATATTATGATAACTCATTCTTCTCACTTCATTATTATCTTCATCTTCTCTCTCCTCAAGCTCTCCCTCTTCAAACCCTAATCCTCCCCTCTCATGTGTTGAGTACAAGGATTAGTTAGACTAATTAAACCATAACCCTCACTCTATATCACCTAGCTTCTTTGATTAGCACTTAAAGAAGGTTAGTTGCCTCAAGTTTAGAGGCTAAGCTTGGAGTAAAGCTCTCGGGTGGATCGTCTACTACTTCGAGAAGGCCGAGGAGGAGAAGGAGTTCGCAAAGACGAAGGACACGATTCGTTAGGTATAATCCCTAAACATAATAGCATAGAAACTCTATGTCTTAAGTTAGTTATCGTTTAGCTTCGATTCAAGCGGTTAGTCGATGTTTGTTCACTAAACAAGTTCGTTTTTGAAAATTCCGCTTCCCCACAAGTATTGGGGTGTTGTACATCGACTTACAGTGGTATCAGAGCCTCGCTAAACAATGAATAACTTACTTGCAAATTTGTATGAATTTCGAACGGAAAAAACGAAACCGGAAAACCCCGAAATCACTAGTTTCTGTCGAATTTTAAATGAAGTCCTAAAATTTTTCAGGGAGGTTCAGAAAGCTTAAAAAGACAGTAGAAGAACACCCAAGAAATTTGGGCCCCTGAATCGCCTAAAGCGCCGCGGAACCGCGGCGGATCGCACCGATACGCCGCGCTTCCGCCGCCGAGTTGGCGATTCAGGAACCGAAATTTCCTGTGTTGCTTCTCTGTGATATTTGGTATTTTCTGGAATATTTTATTTTTGCTCAGGTTTCAGGTTTACAGAGAAGTATTGGAGCAAAATTAAAAGTGTTTAATTGATCGAAATTATACAGTATTTGCTTGATGGATTATATCTGTGTTTGTATAATGTGTTCGTAAACCTCCCCTAACTGCTAGTATGTCAGTTGGCAGGGGGTTGCACATTTCTGTAATGGTTTTTACTGTTTGTGGATATGAACTGTGTTGGACTGTTGTGATGTATAGCCGGGGTTTTGTGATGGGTTATTATTTAATTCATTTGATGTAAATGTAATTTGTTGTAATATTATTTTGCGGGGCACATCCAGGTTGCGGTTGTAGCCACCGTTGTATTATTTCATTTTACTGTTTTTGCTCCTAGGACAGACCCAAGGTGGGGTGCACAAACTGCCGGGCGGGTAGTTTGCCGTACCCGTTGGGGTCTTGGGTGGGGTAATGGCTATTCATCACAACTGTGTAATCCGTCTTTTGTTGCAGGCTCAAAACAAACACGGATTACTTGCAAATCCAATAAAGTTCATCTATGATCTGGAATGCCTATTATTGCGTCTGACGAATGTACAATATCTATATATGATAGCTATTTAGACGTCACTTATGTTTTACACCCGCGCTAGCCCAGCCCCCGCTCTGTCGTTAGTTAAGTAACCTAACGGGTGATGACGGGACCCCGTGGCGAATGCGGATGGCATAAGAGGACGTTGTATTTTCGTTGTTTTCTGCAATGATAGATTAATGATGGGACGCATTATCTATAATGCAAAGAAAAACAAACCAAAGTTTAAATCGTTGGAACAATTTAAAAGAAACCACTCGGTTAATTTTAAAAACAGATATTTTTAAATGCGGAGCTTTAACCACTCCTTTTAAAAGCTATCAGGTTCCTTCGGTTATATCAAGTTCATTACGTTCACGGTTTCGCCAAAACCATTCGTAGCCCTCCGTCATTTCATCTGGGTATTCAGCAGTATTCAAGCTATGTATTTTGACCAACGCCAAGGCATAGTGTTTGGTAGCTGCTGGGCATTCATTTGTTGCATAGATAGATGAGTTAGTTTGGGACAGTCGTATGATCATTTTGGCCAACGTCAAGGATATGTACGGATGGGTTCAAATTAACAAGATAATGATGGGTAGAACTTGACATGTGACTTATGATATTTTGACCAACGCCAAGGTCATAAGAGCATGGGGCAAAAATATATATCGGGAATTTCTAAAGAAACTGAAATTTGCAAAGAGATGCATACCATTTGGAGTTTGATGAATGTTGGTAGGATTCCTTCAACATTATCATACGATGATATTTGGATCCCGATCCTACTGTGAGTATATACTACTTATCAGGATATTCGTCACTTAACGATCAATGCTATAAACCAAGCAGGTGTCCAGAAAAGTGTCAGCGGGGTTACGCCCCCAGAGAAAAGAGGTTATTTAATTAAGGAACTTCGCGAAAGCGTTGCAAAACCTCCCTCGAAGTATCAACACTGGCCTGGCTGAACGGTTAAGCAAGTATTGTACGGTGAGAATAGTCCTGGCTAATTCTTCTTTTATGGTTTGAGGAAGGATTCGAGAAACAGTGGGAGCCATCCAGTTTAGATAAACTAAAAACCACTCTAAACTTGCAAGAGCATCATGCTAAAGAGTTTTCTTCTCTCTCTCCTAATTGCAGCGACCCTGAAAATGACTGGACTTGAGTTACTTTTAGAGAAAAATATACTGACAGGGCCAAACTATAAAGATTGGCTGCGGAATGTCAAAATGGCTTTGACCTATGACAAATTGGGGTACGTCCTCACCGCTACGGCACCTGCTGTCCCTGGTCCCAAATCCAGCAATGCGGATAAGGAAATCCGCAAAACCTGGGATTTAGATTGCGCGAAAGCCAAGTGCATCGTGCTTGCCTCAATGAACAATGAACATCAGAGGAGGCACGAGGATATGAACCTAGATGGCATATTTCTCCATACAAAGGAACTTTATGGAGAGCAATCTCGTATAGCAAGATACGAGACCTCTAAGAACTTGTTTCGAGCGAGGTTGGCTGTCGGGTCATCAGTAGGAGAACATGTCCTAAAGATGATCGGCTATATTGAAGAGCTCGCAGACCTTGGGACGACATTGGATAATGAGCTCTATACAGACCTTATTCTCCAGTCCCTTCCTCCCACCTACGCCCAGTTTATCCTGAACTTCAACCTTCAAAGAAAAGAAGTTGAACTTCCGGAACTCCTGAACATGTTAAGGAGTGCAGAGGGCACCTTGCAGAAGGCAAGGGAAACACCCGCTATGTTTGTTGGCGGTGCATCTTCTTCCGGGTCCAAGGCTAGGGCCAAAGGAAGGAAGAAGAAGGCCGTCCCCAGACCTAGAGGAGGTGTTAGTAAGGTGGGAGGGAAGGGAAAGAAAAAGTTTGCGGTACCGGTAGTGGGCCAGGATGAGTGCTTCCATTGTCACAGGAAAGGGCACTGGAAGAAGGATTGCAAGGCGTGGAACGCCAAGAACCAGGAACCGAAGCAAGCTATGGCTTCGACTTCAGGTGTGTTTGTAATTGAGAATTGTCTGTCGATCAACTCTACTTCCTGGGTATTGGATACCGGATCAGGATCTCATATTTGCAATTCATTGCAGGCACTGAGAAACCGTAGAGTGCTGAAGGAAGGTGATATGACCCTAAAGGTTGCTAACGGAACTAGCGTGGGAGCTGCGTCCGTCGGGGATTATCACCTAGGATTGACGAGTGGACACATTTTGGTTTTACATAACTGTTATTTTGTACCAAGCTTAACGTGTAATATCATATCAGTTTCCTTGTTATCAAATAAAGGTTATGATTTCACGTTTGTAAGAGATGTTGTTAACATCCACCTTAATCATGGTTTGATTGGGTCCGGTACTCTAAATAACGGTATATATGTTTTAAACCAACTCCAAATTTTCAATATCCAGAACACACTAAAAAGAAAGTCTCCAGATTTAAATAAAGCTTTCTTATGGCATTGTAGACTGGGTCACATCAATGAGAGAAGGTTGACTAAGTTGCATAGAAAAGGATATTTGGACTCGTTCGAATATCAAACTTATGACACTTGTCAATCTTGTCTCAAAGGAAAGATGACAAAGACTCCATTCACTGGACAAGGAGTAAGAGCGAGCGAGCTCTTAGGACTCATACACAGCGATGTATGTAGTCCATTGTCTACACATGCAAGAGGTGGTTTTTCCTATTTCATTACTTTCACGGATGATTACTCAAGATACGGATTCATTTATCTGATGAAACATAAATCCGAGGCTTTTGAGAAATTCCAAGAGTATAAGAATGAAGTAGAAAACCAAACCGGCAAAAGTATCAAGACACTTAGATCTGATCGAGGTGGTGAATACTTGAGTGCCGAGTTCCTAGGTTACTTAAAAGAGAAAGGAATTCTCTCTCAGCTTACTCCTCCATACACTCCACAGCATAACGGTGTATCGGAGAGACGGAATCGAACCCTATTGGATATGGTACGATCCATGATGAGTAATGCTGAGTTACCGCGATCTTTCTGGGGTTATGCGCTAGAATCAGCGGCATATCTTTTGAACATGGTTCCTACCAAGACTGTGCCTACCACACCATATCAGATGTGGAGTGGGAAGAAACCCTATCTTCAGTACCTGAAGACATGGGGATGTCCAGCTTTTGTAAAAAAGCAGCATCCGGACAAGCTCGAGGCACGATCAGTAAAGTGTCAGTTTGTGGGATATCCAAAGAACTCCAAGGGGTATCTATTCTATTACGCAGAGGAACAAAAGGTGTTTTGTTTCTCGTAATGCCCATTTTCTAGAATATCAGTTTTTAGAATAGGAATCAAGTGGGAGAGAAATAGAACTGGAAGAAATTCCAGAACCACAAACTAATACTGAAAGTTTGGTAGAACCGGTAATTCAAGAAGAACAGGACATTCCCGCACCCCTCCGCAGGAGTAGTAGGCCGTCTCATCCGCCTGAGAGATACTACGGTTTTCTCATAGATGGGGATAGAGAGGATTGCATCATAGATGATGATGAACCTACTGACTTCCAGCAGGCCATCCAGAGCGGCGACTCGGTACGATGGCTAGATGCAATGCGGATCGAAATGGAGTCCATGTACACCAACAAAGTATGGACTTTGGACTTTGCTCCAGATGGGGTAAAACCCATAGGATGCAAATGGATCTTCAAGAAAAAGATTGGTGTAGATGGACAGGTGGAAACCTATAAGGCTAGACTTGTTGCAAAGGGTTTTCGTCAAAGACCTGGTTTGGACTATGACAAAACTTTTTCTCCAGTGGCTATGCTCAAATCCATTCGGGTCCTTCTTGCTATTGCTGCCTTCCATGATTATGAAATCTGGCAGATGGACGTAAAGACGGCTTTTCTGAATGGAAATTTAGAAGAGAGCGTCTATATGGATCAGCCAGAGGGTTTCAATCAGAGTGGGAGCAGCGGGAAAGTATGCAAGCTGCTTAAGTCCATTTATGGACTAAAGCAGGCATCGCGGAGTTGGAATATCTGTTTTGATGAGACAGTCAAAGAATATGACTTTATCAAAAATCCAGATGAACCGTGCATATATAGTAAAGTTGTAGCCAGAAGTGTCGTATTCCTCGTCTTGTACGTGGATGACATTCTATTGAGAGGAAATGACATTCCTATGCTACAATCTGTCAAAGGATTCTTGTCACACAGGTTCTCCATGAAAGACCTGGATGATGCCTCTTACATTCTGGGGATCCGGATCTATCGTGATAGATCCAAGAGGATGTTGGGACTTTCGCAGTCCAGGTATATCGACACTGTACTGAAAAGATTCAGTATGGAAGATTCTAAGCGCGGTAATCTACCGGCTTGTCATGGAATCACCCTCTCCAAAGAGATGTCTCCCAAGACTGATTTGGAAAGGGAACGCATGTCTATTATACCCTACGCTTCTGCGGTAGGCTCTATAATGTATGCGATGTTGTGCACCAGACCAGATGTAGCTTACGCACTAAGCGTGGTAAGCCGGTATCAGTCAGACCCAGGGGAGAAGCACTGGATAGCAGTAAAGAACATTCTCAAGTACCTGAGAAGGACTAAGGAGATGTTCTTGGTTTACAGCGGAAAAGACCTCTGGTTGGAGGCCTTTGCTGATTCCGGCTTCCAGAGTGATAAGGACGATTCCAAGTCCATGTCGGGTTATGTCTTTACCCTCAATGGAGGGGCGGTGTGCTGGAAGAGCTCCAAGCAGGACACCGTTGCTGAATCGACGATGGAAGCGGAGTATATAGCTGCTTGCGATGCCGCAAAAGAAGCAGTCTGGATGAAGAAGTTCCTAACAGAACTTCAGGTGGTTCCTACCATAGTTGATCCAATACCTCTGTATTGCGACAACAACGGAGCTATAGCTTTAGCGAAGGAACCAAGGTCCCATCAGAAATCCAGACACATCTTAAGGCGGTATCACCTGATCAGGGAGATCATTGATCGTCAGGAGATCGAGGTTCGGAGAGTTGCTTCTGAAGAGAACATTGCTGATCCATTCACGAAGGCCCTACCTCAGATTCAGTTCGAGAGGCTACTCGAGATCATCGGTCTACGGTACGCCAGTACATGGCCCTAGTGCAAGTGGGAGATTGCTAGTGTTTATGCCCTAGAAGGCCATTACTGTATCATACTAGTTTGTATATTACTTAATGGAAGCTTGGGATATTCACATGTATATAACAGTCTTGCTAAACATGGTAGTATGCTACTTGGTTTTTCTATCTTAATATGTGAGTATACGTATTGATAGAGCTCTTAAGATCTTGCTTGACTACCAGCGTTATGATGGCAGTCACACTAGTGGGGGCTGGGTAGTCTACAAGCACATCCTTATTCAGGTCCCTGGTCGTTGGATTATCGAGACAGAGCATCGATACTCCGGAGTAGACTAGTGTGTACGCTTCTCATCCCAGTTGGGGAGATGGTCTGTCCCACAGCCGTCAGTATGTCGTACTGGAGATAGTATACAGGTGCTCGTTAGGTTACGGGTACACCGGACAGGACTCATAGGGAACTGTTGGTTGGTTTTATACCAGTCGTCAGTGAACAGTTCCCAGGTGACATGAGTACAGCATAGTCCGCAGACTTGACACTGCTACTTCGCCTCGAGTGTGTCCCACTGTTCTTAGATTGCTACCCTACCACGGCTCAAAGGAGTCATGCAAACAGGTAGCAGTTGGGTGCAGTCCCGAGCAATTGGAGGCAGTGGCGGTTAGACAGGATTCGTCTCCCCCGGTATTGGGGGTTGATATCGCGCTGTGTCAGAGAGCCATTACGCAAAGTCCCTGGCCAGGGCAAGCGAGATTTGCTGGTAGGTTCCAGTAGTTTCTCAGGGTGTAATGGGCTTCGCTCCGACACGACTTATACCGCTATTAGGGGACTGACGCTTGCCGCCCCCCTAGACCCGATATGCGATAGTCTTAGACGAACGGACCGGACTGTACGGAGATTGTCACATCAGACTCAGTAGGAGTTCGGATGGGTTTCCTCATCGGCCTTCTTATCGACATCTACCTGGGGACCGTTACGTACAGCTAGTGCCGCTTGCGGTCTGTGGTTAAACCCACTGCCAGCGTAGTAGTCGAGTCTCTAGAGTCCCACACAGAGAGTTTCCCTACTCTGGGCGAAACGATATAAAGGTCGTATGGTTTTACGACAAGGGTTCGGACGCATACGTGTGTTTACGCACGTACGACTTTCGGACAGTTTTTACCAGTCGGCTTTAGTTTAAGCCAGTTACTGGTATCCGGTTATTGGATTTATACAGTCTAAAGTTTTTCCGTATTTTTGCGGTAAGGAGGGGCGTTCTCGTAATTGTGCGAGAAGCTTCTAGAAGATGGTGACTAAGGAGGTTTAGGTGGCATATACATTGAATGAGATTAGTGAGTCATATGGATGATTCATCCATGTCATTAATGCTTCATAATTGCTTAATGACTCATGGAGATGAATCACCACAAGATATTTATCAAGCATGGTTGTAAAATGATTTCTTTTCTTTTCTTGATAAATAGAAATGCTTGATATATATTATGATAACTCATTCTTCTCACTTCATTATTATCTTCATCTTCTCTCTCCTCAAGCTCTCCTTCTTCAAACCCTAATCCTCCCCTCTCATGTGTTGAGTACAAGGGTTAGTTAGACTAATTAAACCATAACCCTCACTCTATATCACCTAGCTTCTTTGATTAGCACTTAAAGAAGGTTAGTTGCCTCAAGTTTAGAGGCTAAGCTTGGAGTAAAGCTCTCGGGTGGATCGTCTACTACTTCGAGAAGGCCGAGGAGGAGAAGGAGTTCGCAAAGACGAAGGACATGATTCGTTAGGTATAATCCCTAAACATAGTAGCATAGAAACTCTATGTTTTAAGTTAGTTATCGTTTAGCTTCGATTCAAGCGGTTAGTCGATGTTTGTTCACTAAACAAGTTCGTTTTTGAAAATTCCGCCTCCCCACAAGTATTGGGGTGTTGTACATCGACTTACACCAGGAACTTGGCGCTTAAGTATTCACCAGCTCGATCAGCTCTAAGTGTCTTGATACTTTTACCGGTTTGTTTTTCCACTTCATTCTTATATCCCCAGAATTTCTCAAAGGCCTCGGATTTATGTTTCATCAAGAATACATGTTCATACCTTGAGAAATCATCTGTAAAAGTAATGAAATAGGAATAACCACTTCTTGCATGTGTAGATATTGGATCACACACGTCGCTGTGTATGAGTCCTAAGAGCGAGCTATCTCATACCCCGTGTCCAGTGAATGGAGTCTTTGTACTTCTTTCCTTTGAGACATGATTGACAAGTTGCATAAGACTGATATTCGAACGGATCTAAATATCTCTCTTTATGTAACTTCGTCAACAGTTTTTCATTGATGTGACCCAGTCTACAATGCCATAAGAAAACTTGATTTAATTCTGGAGACTTTCTTTTAAGTGTGTCCTGGACATTGAAAACTTGGTGTTGGTTTAATACGTATATACCGTTGTTTAGTGTATCCGGCCCAATCAAACCATGATTAAGGTGGATGTTTATGACATCGCTTACAAATGTAAAATCATAACCTTCTTTAGATAATAAAGATACAGAAATGATATTACAAGTCAAACTAGGTACACAAAAACAGTTGCGCAAAACCAAAACATATCCACTTATCAATCCTAAATGATATTCCCCTATGGACACAACATCTACGCTCGCTCCGTTAGCAACCCTGAGGGTCATATCACCCGTCTTCAAAACTCTACGGTTTCTCAGTCCCTGCAATAAATTACAGATATGAAATCCTGATCTGGTATCCAATACCCAGGAAGTAGAGTTGATTGACAGACATTTTTCAATCACAAACACACCTGAAGCCGAAGCCACAACTTACTTCGCATCCTGGTTCTGGGATTTCCAGGCCCTGCAGTCCTTCCAATGGCCATTTTTATGACAATAGAAGCATTCTTCCTTCCCTACTGTCGGCCCCCAACTTTTGCCATGCCCTTCCCCTGGACCTTACTGACACCGCCTTTCAACTTGGTGGGGGCCTACTTCTTCCCCTTGGCTTTCGCCTTGGATCTAGAAGTGGAAAATCCCCCAATAAGCAGAGCGGGTGTCTCCCTAGATTTCTGCAGGGTGCCCTCAGCGCTCCTCAACATGTTGAGGAGTTCTGGAAATGTAACTTCCTTCTCTTGAATGTTGAAATTCAAGATAAACTGGGCGTAGGTAAAAGGGAGGGATTGTAGAATCAAGTTTGTGTACAACTCGTTCTCCATCGTAGTCCCCAGGTCCGTAGGCTCCTCAATGTAGCTGATCATCTTAAGGACGTGGTCCCCTACAAATGACCCGACAGCCAACCTCGCTTGAAATAATTTCTTCGAGGTCTCGTATCTTGCGATACGAAATTGCTCTCCATATAAATCCTTGGTATGGAGGAAGATGGAAGCAAAGTCCATCTTCTCGTACCGTCTCTGGTGTTCATTATCCATAGAGGCCAGCACGAGGCACTTGGCTTTTGCACTGTCAATTTCCCAGGTCTTATGGATCTCAATATCCGCGACGCTGGAATCTGGACCTAGGACGGCAGGGAGTTTAGTAGTAAGGAGATAGCCCAGCTTGTCATAAGTTATGGCCATCTGGACATTCCTGGGCCAATCTTTATAGTTTGGCCCCGTCAATATGTCTTTACCTAATAGTAACTTAAGGCCGGTCATCTTGGTCGCTGCAATTAGGAGAGAGAGAGAAGAAACACTTAACATGATACTCTTGCAAGTTTAGATTGATTATAAGTTTATCTAAACAGGATGGGTCCCACTGTTTCTCAAATTCTCCTTCAAACCATAAAAGAAGAATTAGTCAGGATTGATCTCGCCCTACAATTCTTGCTTAACCTTTCGGCCAGGATAATGTTGGTAGTTCGAGGGAGGTTTTCCAACGCTTTCGCGAAATTCCTTAATTACATAACCTTTTTTCCTTGGAGGCGTAGCCTCGTTAACACCGTTTTAGACACCTACTTGGTTTATAGCATTGATTGTTTAGTGAAAAATCTACCGAGGAGTAGCGGATACTCACAGTAGGATCAGGATCCAAATATCTGTAAGTCGACGTTAGACACCCCACATGATGCGGGAAGGCAGAATAGGTAAAACAATCATTTTGTTTAAAACAAACATCGACTAACTTACGGATCTTTGCCAAACCGCAACTAACAACATCATAGGAGGGATTAGCTACTATGAAAGAAGATTATACCTAATGAACCAAGTCCTTCTTGTTCTCGTTGACCACCTCCTCGTCGGCCTCTTCTTGTGATAGAAGATCCACCCGAGAGCTACTACTCCAAGCTTGACCTTTAACTTGAGATAACTAGGTAACTAAGAGTGCTAATCAAAGCAACCTAGAGGATATAGAATAGGATTAGGGATCAATTAGTCTTGCTAACCCTTGATCTCAACATATGAGAGGTTAGGGTTAGGGTTTGAAGAGAGAGAGCTTGAGGAGAGAGAAGGTGAGAATGAGAATGATCTTGGAATAATGATTCATTGTAAATATATGAAGCATAAGATATTTATTAAATGAAATAATAAATAACAATTATCATCATGCTTCATTAACTCACCTTGTGATTCATCTCATGAGTTATTTAAACAATAAATGCATCATTAACTCTATGGATAAATCGCACCATGAGTCATTAAACCAATTAATGCAAATGCCACCTAAGCCTCCAACTCATCAATCTTCTAGAAGCTTCTCGACAAATTACGAAAACGCCCCTCCCATCCGTGAAAACACGGAAATACTGAGACTGTATAAATCCAATAATCCAATACTAGAATCTGGCTTAAACCAAAACCTGCTAGTAAAAACTGTCCGAACATCGTACGTGCGTAAAAACACGTATGCGTCCGAACCCTGTCGTAAAACCATACGACCTCTATATCGTTTCGCCCGAAGCAGGGAAACTCTCTGTGTGGGACTCTAAAAACTCGACTACTACGCTGGCAGTGGGTTTAACCACAGACCGCAAGCGGCACTAGCTGTACATAACGGTCTCCAGGTAGATGTCGATAAGAAGGCCGATGAGGAAACCCATCCGAAGTCCTACTGAGCCTGATGTGACAATCTCCATACAGTCCGGTCTGTTCGTCTAGGACTATCGCATATCGGGCCTAGGGGGCGGCAAGCGTCAGTCCCCTAAAAGCGGTATAAGTCGTGTCGGAGTGAAGTCCATTACACCTTGAGAAGCTACTGGAAAACCTACCAGTAAATCTGGCTTGCCCTGGCCAGCGACTTTGCGTAATGGCTCTCCAGACACAGCGTGATATCAACTCACAATACCGGGAGAGACGAATCCTGTCTAACCGCTACTGCCTCCAAGTGCTTCGGGACTGCACCCAACTGCTACCTATTTGCACGACTTCTTTAAGCCGTGGTACGGTAGCAATCTAAGAACAGTGGGAACACACGCGAGGCGAAGCAGTAGTGTCAAGTCTGCAGACTATGCTATACTCATATCACATGGGAACTGTTAACTAACGATGGGTATAATACCAACCAACAGTTCCCTACGAGTCCTGTCCGGTGTACCCATAACCCAACGAGCACCTGTATACTATCTCCAGTACGACGTACTGATAGTTGTGGGACAGACCATCTCCCCAACTGGGATGAGAAGCGTACACACTAGTCTACTCCGGAGTATCGATGCCCTGTCTCGATAATCCTACGACTAGGGCCTAAAAAAGGATGTGCTTGTAGACTACCCAGCCTCCACTAGTGTGACTGCCATCACAACGCTGGTAGTCAAGCAAGATCCTAAGGGCTCTATCAATACGTACACACATATTAAGATAGATATAAACCAAGTAGCATACTACCATGTTTAGCAAGACTGTTAATATTGTTAGTTATATGTATGCCCTAGAGGCCATTACTATACATAGGATGTATATTGTAGTGGATGCTTGGACATATATAGGGAGGACTTTCTTGCTCGACATGATAGTATGCTATCTGGTTGCTCTTTACCTTAACGTGTATACTGTTTGTCTCTCTGTTACATGTTGGTAAAGCCCTTAGGATGTGTACTTGACTACCTGGACTATGATGCAGATCATACTAGTGGGGACATGATAGTCTATAAGTACATCCTTCAAAGTCCCTAGTCGTGGGTATATCGAGACGGGGCATCGATATACCAGAGTAGACTAGCGTATACCTTCTCGACCCATATAGATGGGCGATGGATGATCCCATATCCATTGGTGTTTGACATCAGAGATGATATACGGGTGCTCAGTGGAGACTGGGTACACTGGACGGACTCGCCGAGAACTCCCAGATGGTATTATACCTTACGTCAGATGGCAGTTCTCTGGTGACACTGGTACAGAGTAGTTTGTTGACCCGAGATCGTCATAGAGTCTTGTGTGGTTCCCACTGTGCTTTGATTTCCACTTTACCATGTCCAAGAGGGCGTGCAAAACGGTGGTTTTTGGGTACAGTCCCGAATCACATGGAGGCAATGAGCGATAGGAGGGGATTCGTCTCTCCCGGTATAGGGAGTTGATGTTGCGCTGTGTTCGATTGGCTATAACCGGAAATCCCTGGCCAGGGTTGCTGAGATTTACTGGTAAGTGTTACCAGTAGTTTCTCGAACTGTTATAGACCTCATATCGACACGACTTATCGAGCTACTGGGGTCTGACGTTTACCACCCCTAGGCAAGATATGCGACATATCAGACGACGAGACCGGACTGTACGGTAAGTGTTACTGGTTGGATTCACAGGAGTATGAGCGGGCTTGCTCGTCGATCTTCTGATCGCTCAATACCCGGGTGGCCGTTACGTTTAGCAGACCGCTTGCGGCTTGTGGGTGTTTGATATGATCATCACCTGCTGCTGGCGTATTAACGAGTCTTTAGAGTCCTACACAGAGGTTTCCTGGCTCAAGCGAAACGAAATAGGAGCGCATATGAGATATGTGCGGGACCAAGAATGATGCGTGTATGTGATACCGTATTCTATTCTCGCGATGAATGTATCGAAAGGTTGTATGCGATATAACCTAGTTATCGAATCAAGGATTGATTCGGTAAGCCGATACATAGGATACTAGTCGGTTATATGCGATATGACCGGATCGTTAAATCAAGTGTTGATTTAATGATTTAATGTATAATTATATATTTGATATATTACTTTGCATTAACTAGTATTGGTTCACTTTAAATGGATTTTCTCACTTGTATTGTGCAAGTTGTATATGCGATATACTTTTATGCACATGATTGTATCATGTTTGATGATACATGCTAACTTGGTTAAGTGTATGATTAAACCATGGTTAGTTAGTGGTTAGGGTTTCTTTTGATTTATTTATGGCTTTATTTATTTTGTTTTGACAAAAGAAAAAAGAGAAATGAAAACAAAAGGGTTGCTTTCAAAGATGAAGCTTGTTGAAGCTTCATGAAGGTTTGACCAAAGTGACCATTTTGTCTTCATGTCTAACCCTAACCATTGACCTAACCCTAGTTTATTCTCTACAATTGACCATGGTTGGATTATGATAAGTATACATTTTATTTTCTTTTTGGAAAATACTTATCATAACATTTTTCATCTTCTTCTTCTTCTTCTTCAAGAAGAAACTTGATTCCATCAATGGTGATTTGATGAAATGAGTGAGAAATCCAATTCTAAAGTGAACCCACTTCCTATTTCTTCATCCTCTTCCTCTTGCCAAGAAGTATAGGGTGTTTTCTTCACAAGTTTCTTGACTTGGTGAAGTTGGAGCTTGATCTAGTGATGCCTCAACATAGATCATCTTCGGCATCGTAGTCGATGACCTAGCCCGCCCATTTCTCCGATGAAGCCGACGCTAGAGCCCGGGATTTGATTTGGACAGCAAGGGGACTTCATCGCGGAGCTATGGAGGTGGAGAACCGGATCTACAAAGGTTGTATTTCCGTTCACTTGTAGTTAAGTTGTTAACTAGTTTCATTTATTTCGCCTAAAATTCTAGTTAACGATCTAGTCTAGGGTTTCTCGGCACTGTAAATTTTGAAATTGGCATGGTTGATTCCTTGTGAGACCTCATTAGTGTGCCTAGGAACCCTACAGTGGTATCAGAGCCTAGCTAGAGCCTTAGGCGATGCGTAGACGGAGTTTGAAGTCCGATTAAACCGAAACTCTAACACAAATTTGCTCTCTGGACTTTTTCCAAAAATTGGGTTTTTTCCAGATTAAAAATATGCAGAAAATTCAGCAGGAAATTCTAAGAATTACGGTGCAAAAATTACCTAATGATCTTTCTAAAGTGCGGTGGAACCGCGGCATTAGCGTGCTAATGCGGCTGTTCCGCGGCCATTTTGTCTCTTCTCCCATTGAATTTTGCACAGTAATTCCTATTTTGCAGTGCTGGTTTTCCTGGGATATATTTTTTTTCTGAACTCAAGAGTTGAGTTTTCTGGGTTGTATTGGGGACTCGGTGTTTCAATCGGATTGTCTAACTTTGTCTATGTGGCTTTCCGGAAATTTTAGAATATGTTAAAAAGTTCGACCGGATATAAATACCCAACTTTTCCCCTGTCGGGAAATTTCCAAGTATTGGATCTTTCCGTGGTTTAAAGACGTTCTAACTAGTGCAAGTAACGCGATGGTCCCTCTAGAAGACAACAAACCTTAACTCGATTATGTGACCGTCTTGAACTGCCCTTTGAACCTTCGGGTTTGGGGCAGTACGGCGTGCCACATGTGAGGCGTTGGCTTGACCCTTCTACGGCTGGACCGTTGGTACTGAGGCACGAACTGAATGTTTTTAGACTTGTTTCATGTGTTGATCTGTATCGGGAAAACTTGGGTGTTTGAATGTTCGATCGAAAAGTTTAACATTTTCTATTTATCCGGAATGTGATACAATACTTGGAATCAACAAGTAGTTATGAGATAACTGAATGAATGTTATAAATCTAGCGGTTTAGTCTCACTTGATCGGTTGCCACGGAATTTTGATGTGATCAAAAGTCCGTCGCAATCACGTAGCGTACGCGGATACTCGCCGGGTAAACTTAATAGACAGCCTCACTCCATAGCCCCGACCAAGTGACTGTAGGAGAACCCCGTCGCCGAAAGCATCCGTTTGGGTGCTCCCGGTAGCGGTGTTCCGCCTTGGTGCACTTCGTCGACGGTATCGAGGGTGCTGCCGTCTACTGAAGTTTGCGACGAGCATTCGATCAGGATGTCGGGAATCTTGTTGAATTGCCCGACTTGATATTAAAAAGTGTTTTCGATTTTGAGACTAAAATGCGGGGTTTATAATTGTTAGGCATGTGATGTCTAAGGTATTCATTTGATTAGGCATGCGATGTCTGTGCGGATTGCGGATTCCAACTATTGTAGTTTTACACTTTCTTTTCTGTGACCGTAAGTGTAATATGGGATATCGCCGGTTTCGTTGCTATATGTCAACGACAATTGGGATGCACATATTTACTTACGTTGATGACATGTGATGTTATGTGTTGCTGGATATGTTATATTGGATCGTCGTGTTTGAATAGCCGGGAGGTTTTTATGTGAGATGAGTGTTTTTCATTTTCATTCATGTAAAAACTTGTATGTAATATTCTTTTATTGGGGCAATTCCAGGTTGCGGAAGATGTCACCTTTTGTATATTATTTACTTTTCCGCACTAGGATAGACCCAAGGAGGGGAGCACAAGTAACCGGGTTCTAGGGTCCAGTGGGAGACCAACTCGAGGAGTCGAGTCCGGGTCTCCTAACTCTAGAATTGGTAGGGTTGCTTGCCGCTCTCGTAGGGGTCTAGGGGTGTGGGTTTGGCTATTCATCGCGACCGTGGAATCCGTGTTTTATACTGGCTCGTATTGAAAACACGGACGTCCTAGTATATCCAATATTTCATATGATTCTTCTGCTGCGATATCTATGATGTGATCATGTGATATGTTCTGTGATGGATACTGTATATAATATATATGATATATTATATAGGCGTTACTTATGTTTTACACCCGCGCTAGCCCTGCCCCGCTCTGCCGTTAGTTACCTAACCTAACGGTGCATGAGGGGACATCGAGGCGAATGCGGATGGCATAAGTGTACGTCGTATTTATCTGTGATGTTTAGGTAACTTAAATGATGGGACTTTATTAATATGATTAATGAAATAAAAGAAACCTCAGATGTTGTAGAATCGAATTTCAAAAATAAAACAGGTAGCTACAGTTCTTGCTTTGCACAGCGGTATATGTGATATATCCTGCACCTTATTCGATGAGGAAAGGACCGAGATCCCTTCACAGGGAGTGACTCCTTTAGCAATAACTGGCCGATGCTACAACCCTCGGTTTGTCTTTTGATTGCTTTTAAGAGTTTTTGCTTTGCACAGTGATATATATGATATATCCCGCACCTCATTCGACGAGGAAAGGACCGACGATCCCTTCACCGGGAGTGACTCCTTTAGCAAAACTAGAAAAGCCTCAAAGACACTCCATTTCAAAATTCATTCGATCCTACAACGATATCAAGTTCATTACGCAATAGGTTTTCAGAAAAACCTGTCGTAGCCCTCCGTCATTTCAGATAAGTAGTAGTTAGTATTCGTGCTACGTTTGTTGACCTCCGTCAAGGCGTAGTGTGCGGTAGCTAACTAGTATTTATCTGCTTATGCATATGATGCAGATTGGATTAGGATAGTCGTGCGGCCTTGTTGACATCCGTCAAGGGTCGTGCGGGTGGGTTTAATTCGATCAAGAAATGACGGGTTGAACTTGACTAGTAGCCTATGGTTTGTTGACCTCCGTCAAGGTCATAGGGTGCTAGGGGCAAAATATTATCGGGAATTTCAAGTGTTGAAATTTGCAATGAGATTGCATACCTTCTATGAGATAGTTGGATCCCGATACCCGCTGCGAGTAAGAGTTACTCCTGGGAGAGTTTTACACATTACAATTAGCCGATCAAGTAGGTGTCTAGAAAGGTGTTAACGAGGTTACGCCTCTGGAAAACGAGGTTTACATTAATTAGGTTTGTGCGAAAGCACGGGGGACCTCCCTCAAAGTACCGACACTGGCCTGGCTGAAAGATTGGCTAACTTGTAGTGTGTAATTAATCCCGGCTAGTCTTTCCTTTTAGGGTTTGAAGGAAGATTTGATAAAAACAGTGGGAGCCATCCTGATTAGATAAAAATAATAACTAATCTGATCTTGCAAGAGCATACGCTGAGTGTTTTCTTCTCTCTCTCTCCAGGTAGCGACCATATCACGCCTTAATCAAGATAATAATATGGATGTATTGACCGAACCCGCTTGTTATACTGAGCTGGGGAACGTTGGTCCCGCTCCAACTTATAATTGTTATAAGACAGAGCAGGAAATTGGGGAATACCAGATTTCCCGTGCCGCCCAAACGAAGAGAGTGCATGCTAATGCATCATCTTCGGGTATGTTCATTACAAAGAACTGTTTCTCTGTATCCTCTACGTCCTGGGTATGTGATACCAGATCAGGATCCCAGATATGTAATCTGTTACATAGGGCTACTGCTAGGTAGAGAACTGAGAACGGGTGATAAGTTTCATGAGGCAGAAAACGGGGCAAGAGTTGCAGCCAAGTCTGTTGGTCACTGTCACCCTGTATTACCAATACATTGATTCTGAACGAATGTTATTAGATACCGAACCTGATATACAAAATCATATCTATCTCTTTATTAGTAAAGAAATAATAAAATTTTGTATAGATGGATAATGTTTTGAACATTTCCTATATCAAAAGTTGATCGGTTCAGGCACGTTATCTAAAAGCATTGTAGTTCTAAATCAAACTACAGTTCTTTAGTATACGGAACACACACAAGAGGAAGAGTTCAAAAATGAACGAATCCTACTTGAGGCATTGTAGACTAGGTCATATCAATGTGACCCGACTAGCTAAAGTTACATGTAGATGCATATTTAAATCAGTTTGAATTTACATCTTGTGAAACTTGCCAGTCATGTCACAGAGATAAGATGACCATAGCTCCGTTTACTGGAAACAGAGAAAGAGTTAGTGAACTCTTGGGATGATACATGTTGATGTATGTAAGGTCCCCTGTCTACATATGCCAAGACCGGTTCCCTGTACTTCATTACATTCTCTGATGATCTTTCGAGATTCAGACCTATGTTCCTGTTGAAACACAAGTCCGAACCTTTTGAGATATTCACAGAATATGATTTAGAAGTAGAGAACCAAATTACGGATACAAGTATTATGTCCTTTGATGTGATCAAGGAGGAGAATACTTGAGCACGGAATTTCTGGACTTTTCTAAAGGAGAATGAGATTCTCTCTCAGCATTACTCCTCCGATACACCATAGCACGATGGTATATCGGGGCGGAGCAATCACACCCTATATGATAAGGTGTGCTCTATGATGAGTACTACTGAGTTACCTATTTCCTTTTGGGAGTTGTGCACTTGAGAAGCTGCATACCAATTGAATAGGGTTCGAATCAGATCACAGCCTACCACTCCATATGAGATATGGTATGGGAAGAGCCCATGTCTTAAGCTAGTTAAGATTTGGGGTTGTCCGGCCTATGTCTGAAAAGCAAAATCCAGACAAGCTCGAGGCGAGGTCAGTTATGTAGAACTGGAAATGTTCCAGCTATACAAACTGCAGCTGATGATTTGACAGAACCAAAGGATTCAATAGTTACCAACGAACCTCAGCCTCTCCGCCGATCTAGTAAGGTTCCTCACCCGCCTGAGAGATACTTCGGTTTCTCTATGACAGTGGGAGCGAGGATTGCATCATGAGATGATGACCCAACTAGTTTCGAGCTGGCCATCAGGAGTGGGACTCTGTAAGAATGGCTGGATGCTTAGTGATCTGAGATGGAATCCATGTACACCAACAAAGTATGGACTTTGGTTGCTATATCTGAAGGGTTAAATCCCCATCAGGAGCAAGTATATCTTGAGAAGATTACTTGGTGTAGATGGAAAAGTTGAGACTTTCAAAGCTAGACTTGTTAAAGCTTTTCGTCATCGACCAGGCGTGGATAACGATGAAACCTTTTCAAGTTGCTATGCTTAAGTCCATCCAGATCCTACTTGCCACGGCTACATACCATGACTACGACATCTGGCGGTTGGGTGCCATGACTGCTTTTCTAAATAATGTTTTAGAAGAGTTCGTCTATAAGTACACAGCCAGAGGGCTTCATAGACAGTGGGAGCAGCGGAAACGTGTACAAGATGCTTTATAGGATAAAGCAGGCATCGCGGAGTTGGAACATCTGTTTTGATGTGTTAGTCAAAGAGTTTGACATCATCAAAATGGTAGATGAACCTTGTATAAACAAAAAGGTAGTAGGGAGTAAAGTGACGATCCTCGTAGAGTACGTGGATGACATACTCTTGATAGGGAAGGAGTTTCCTATGCTACGCTCGGTCAATCTTCGATTATCACAATGATTCTCCATATAGGATCAAAGTGATACCTCCTAAATCCTGGGTTTTGGATCTATGAGATAGATCTAATTGGATGTTAGGATTCTCACTAGTTGTAGTGAGATGGTATCAACCGATCCTGGGGAGAATCACTGGAAGGGTTCCAGGGTGATAAGGACGACTGAAAGTCAGTCACAGGCATTGTCTTTACCCTCAGTAAAGGGACGGTATGTTGGAAGAGTTCCAAACTAGATACCGTGGCATACTAGACGATAAAGGCTCGATACATCGCTACTTAAGATGCTACCAAAGAGGCAGTCTGGATGTATATTTGTTCATGAGATGAACTTAGTTCCTCCCATTGTGTGACAATGGAGTTGTGGCTTATGCCAAGGAACGTCCGTCCCATCAGTGATCCAGACATATTCTAAGACAGTATCACCTGATCATGGAGATAGTTGATCTCCAGGGTGATCCAGGTTAGGAGAGTAGACTCAGAGGACAGCACGGCGGATCCACTCACAAAGGCCTTTCCCAAGAGAGAGAGACTTTTATGGGATGGTTAAGTATGAGATACTACAACCACTGCTATCAGATGGCCCTAGTGCAAGTGGGATATTGTTAGTTATATGTATGCCCTAGAGGCCATTACTATACATAGGATGTATATTGTAGTGGATGCTTGGACATATATAGGGAGGACTTTCTTGCTCGACATGATAATATGCTATCTGGTTGCTCTTTACCTTAAAGTGTATACTGTTTGTCTCTCTGTTACATGTTGGTAAAGCCCTTAGGATGTGTACTTGACTACCTAGACTATGATGCAGATCATACTAGTGGGGACATGATAGTCTATAAGTACATCCTTCAAAGTCCCTAGTCGTGGGTATATCGAGACGGAGCATCGATATACCAGAGTAGACTAGCGTATACCTTCTCGACCCATATAGAGGGGGGATGGATGATCCCATATCCATTGGTGTTTGACATCAGAGATGATATACGGGTGCTCAGTGGAGACTGGGTACACTGGACGGACTCGCCGAGAACTCCCAGATGGTATTATACCTTACGTCAGATGGCAGTTCTCTGGTGACACTGGTACAGAGTAGTCTGTTGACCCGAGATCATCATAGAGTCTTGTGTGGTTCCCACTGTGCTTTGATTTCCACCTTACCACGTCCAAGAGGGCGTGCAAAACGGTGGTTTTTGGGTACAGTCCCGAATCACATGGAGGCAATGAGCGATAGGAGGGGATTCGTCTCTCCCGGTATAGGGAGTTGATGTTGCGCTATGTTCGATTGGCTATAACCGGAAATCCCTGGCCAGGCTTGCTGAGATTTACTGGTAAGTGTTACCAGTAGTTTCTCGAACTGTTATGGACCTCATATCGACACGACTTATCGAGCTACTGGGGTCTGACGTTTACCACCCCTAGGCAAGATATGCGACATATCAGACGACGAGACCGGACTGTACGGTAAGTGTTACTGGTTGGATTTACAGGAGTATGAGCGGGCTTGCTCGTCGATCTTCTGATCGCTCAATACCCGGGTGGCCGTTACGTTTAGCAGACCGCTTGCGGCTTGTGGGTGTTTGATATGATCATCACCTGCTGCCGGCGTATTGACGAGTCTTTAGAGTCCTACACAGAGGTTTCCTGGCTCAAGCGAAACGAAATAGGAGCGCATATGAGATATGTGCGGGACCGAGAATGATGCATGTATGTGATACCGTATTCTATTCTCGCGATGAATGTATCGAAAGGTTGTATGCGATATAACCTAGTTATCGAATCAAGGATTGATTCGGTAAGCCGATACATAGGATACTAGTCGGTTATATGCGATATGACCGGATCGTTAAATCAAGTGTTGATTTAATGATTTAATGTATAATTATATATTTGATATATTACTTTGCATTAACTAGTATTGGTTCACTTTAAATGGATTTTCTCACTTGTATTGTGCAAGTTGTATATGTGATATACTTTTATGCACATGATTGTATCATGTTTGATGATACATGCTAACTTGGTTAAGTGTATGATTAAACCATGGTTAGTTAATGGTTAGGGTTTCATTTGAATTATTTATGCCTTTATTTATTTTGTTTTGATAAAAGAAAAAAGAGAAATGAAAACAAAAGGGTTGCTTTCAAAGATGAAGCTTGTTGAAGCTTCATGAAGGTTTGACCAAAGTGACCATTTTGTCTTCATGTCTAACCCTAACCATTGACCTAACCCTAGTTTATTCTCTACAATTGACCATGGTTGGATTATGATAAGTATACATTTTATTTTCTTTTTGGAAAATACTTATCATAACATTTTTCATCTTCTTCTTCTTCTTCTTCAAGAAGAAGCTTGATTCCATCAATGGTGATTTGATGAAATGAGTGAGAAATCTAATTCTAAAGTGAACCCACTTCCTATTTCTTCATCCTCTATCTCTTGCCAAGAAGTATAGGGTGTTTTCTTCACAAGTTTCTTGACTTGGTGAAGTTGGAGCTTGATCTAGCGATGCCTCGACGTAGATCATCTTCGGCATCGTAGTCGATGACCTAGCCCGCCCATTTCTCCGATGAAGCCGACACTAGAGCCCGGGATTTGATTTGGACAGCAAGGGGACTTCATCGCGGAGCTATGGAGTTGGAGAACCGGATCTACAAAGGTTGTATTTCCGTTCACTTGTAGTTAAGTTGTTAACTAGTTTCATTTGTTTCGCCTAAAATTCTAGTTAACGATCTAGTCTAGGGTTTCTCGGCACCGTAAAATTTGAAATTGGCATGGTTGATGCCTTGTGAGACCTCATTAATGTGCCTAGGAACCCTACAAATATAACTGTGAATATCCCAAGCTTCCATTAAGTAATATACAAGCTAGTATGATACAATAATGGCCCATAGGGCATATACACTAACAATCTCCTACTTGCACTAGGGCCATGTACTGGCGTATCGAAGACCGATCATCTCGAGTAGCCTCTCGAACTGAATCTGAGGTAAGGCCATTGTGAATAGATCAGCAGTGTTCTCCTCTGTAGCAACTCTCCGGACCTCGATCTTCCGGCGATCTATGATCTCCCTGATCAGGTGATACCGCCTTAAGATGTGTCTGGACTTCTAATGGGACCTGGGTTCCATCGCTAAAGCTATAGCTCCGTTGTTGTCGCAATACAGCGGTATTGGATCAACAATGGTAGGATCCACCTGAAGTTCTGTGAGGAACTTCTTTATCCAGACCACTTCTTTTGCGGCATCGCAAGCAGCAATATACTCCGCTTCCATCGTCGAGTCAGCAACGGTGTCCTGCTTGGAACTCTTCCAGCACACCGCCTCTCCATTGAGGGTAAAGACATAACCTGACATGGACTTGGAGTCATCCTTGTCACTCTGGAAGCTGGAATCAGCAAAGGCCTCTATCTTGAGGTCTTTTCCGCCGTAAACCAAGAACATCTCTTTACTCCTTCTCAGGTACTTGAGAATGTTCTTTACTGCTATACAGTGCTTCTACCCTGGGTCTGACTGATACCTGCTTACCACGCTCAGTGCGTAAGCTATATCTGGTCTGGTGCACAACATCTCATACATTATAGAGCCTACCGCAGAAGCGTAGGGTATAATAGACATGCGATCCCTTTCCAAATCAGTCTTGGGAGACATCTCTTTGGAGAGGGTGATTCCGTGACAAGCCGGTAAATTACCGCGCTTAGAATCTTCCATACTGAATCTTTTCAGTATAGTGTTGATATACCTGGACTGTGAAAGTCCCAACATCCTCTTGGATCTATCACGATAGATCCGGATCCCCAGAATATAAGAGGCATCACCTAGGTCTTTCATGGAGAACCTGTGTGATAAGAATCTTTTGACAGATTGTAGCATAGGAATGTCATTTCCTATCAATAAAATGGCATCCACGTACAAGACGAGGAATACGACAGTTCGTGCTACAATTTTACTATATATACATGGTTCATCTGGATTTTGATAAAGTCATATTCTTTGACCGTTTCATCAAAACAGATGTTCCAACTCCGCAATGCCTGCTTTAGTCCATAAATGGACTTAAGCAACTTGCACACTTTCCCACTACTCCCACTCTGGTTGAAGCCTTCTGGCTGATCCATATAGACGCACTCTTCTAAACTACCATTTAGAAAAGCCATCTTTACGTCCATCTGCCAGATTTCATAATCATGGAAGGCGGCAATAGCAAGAAGGACCCGAATGGATTTGAGCATAGCCACTGGAAAAAAAGTCTCGTCATAGTCCAAACTAGGTCTTTGACGAAAACCCTTTGCAACAAGTCTAGCCTTATAGGTTTCCACCTGTCCATCTACACCAATCTTTTTCTTGAAGATCCATTTGCATCCTATGGATTTTACCCTATCTGGAGCAAAGTCCAAAGTCCATACTTTGTTGGTGTACATGGACTCCATCTCGGTCCGCATTGCATCCAGCCATCTTACCAAGTCACCGCTCTGGATGGCCTGCTGGAAGCTAGTAGGTTCATCATCATCAATGATGCAATCTTCTCTATCCCCATCTATGAGAAAACCGTAGTATCTCTCAGGCGGATGAGACGGCTTACTACTCCTGCGGAGGGGTGCGGGAATGTCCTGTTCTTTTTGAACTACTGGTTCTACCAAACTTTCAGTAGTAGTTTGTGGTTCTGGAATTTCTTCCAGTTCTATTGCGCTCCCACTTGTTTCCTTTTCTAAAAACTGATGTTCTAGAAAATGAGCATTACGAGAAACAAAAACCTTTTGTTCCTCTGCGTAATAGAAGAAATACCCCTTGGAGTTCTTTGGATATCCCACAAAGTTACACTGTACTGATCGTGCCTCGAGTTTGTCCGCATGCTGCTTTTTAACAAAAGATGGACATCCTCATATCTTTAGATACTGAAGATAGGGTTTCTTCCCACTCCACATCTGATATGGCGTGGTAGGCACAGTCTTGGTAGGAGTCATGTTCAAAAGATATGCTGCTGATTCTAGCGCATAACCCCAGAAAGATCGCGGTAACTCAGCATTACTCATCATGGAACGTACCATATCTAATAGGGTTCGGTTCCGTCTCTCCGATACACCGTTATGCTATGGAGTGTATGGAGGAGTAAGCTGAGAGAGAATTCCTTTCTCTTTTAGGTAACCTAGGAACTCGGCACTTAAGTATTCACCACCTCGATCAGATCTTAGTGTCTTGATACTTTTGCCGGTTTGGTTTTCTACTTCATTCTTATATTCTTGGAATTTCTCAAAGGCCTCGGATTTATGTTTTATCAAGAAAATGAATCCGTACCTAGAGTAATCATCCGTAAAAGTAATGAAATATGAAAAACCACCTCTTGCATGTGTAGACATTGGACCACATACATCGCTGTGTATGAGTCCTAAGAGCTCGCTCGCTCTTACTCCATATCCAGTGAATGGAGTCTTTGTCATCGTTCCTTTGAGACATGATTGACAAGTTGCATAAGATTGATATTCGAACGGATCCAAATATCCTTCTCTATGTAACTTAGTTAACCTTGTCTCATTGATGTGACCCAGTCTACAATGCCATAAGAAAGCCTTATTTATATCTCGAGACTTTCTTTTTAGTGTGTTCTGAACATTGAAAATCTGTAATTGGTTTAGCACGTGTATACCGTTATCTAGTGTACCGGACCCAATCAAACCATGATTAAGGTGGATGTTAACAACAACGCTTACAAACGTGAAATTATAACCTTCTTTTGATAACAATGAAACTGATATGATATTACACGTTAAACTAGGTACACAAAAACAGTTGCGCAAAACCAAAATATGTCCACTCGTCAATCCTAGGTGATAATCCCCTACGGACACAGCACCCACGCTAGTTCCGTTAGCAACCTGGAGGGTCATATCACCAATCTTCAGCTCTCTACGGTCTCGCAGTGCCTGCAATGAATTGCATATATGAGATCCTGATCCGGTATCCAATACCCAGGAAGTAGAGTTGATTGACAGACATTTTTCAATTACAAACACACCTGAAGTCGAAGCCACAGGTTGCTTCGGTTCCTGGTTCTTGGCATTCCAAGCTTTGCAATCTTTCTTCCAATGGCCTTTCCTACAACAGTGGAAGCACTCGTCCTTTGCCTCTACTGGCACCGCAACCTTTGCTTTTCCCTTGACTCCCACCTTACCCACACCTCCTCTTGGTTTGGTGGCGGCCTTCATCTTCCTTCCTTTGGCCCTTGCCTTGGACCTGGAAGAGTAAGCACCGCGAACAAACATAGTGGGTGTATCCCTTGCTTTCTGCAAGGTGCCCTCTGCACTCCTCAACATGTTAAGGAGTTCTGGAAGTTCAACTTCTTTTCCTTGAATGTTGAAATTCATAATAAACTAGGCGTAGGTGGAAGGAAGGAACTGAAGAACCAAGTCTGTATACAGCTCGTTCTCTAAAGTCGTCCCGAGGTCCGCGAGCTCTTCTATATAGCCAATCATCTTTAGGACATGTTCTCCTGCAGATGATCCGACGGCCAGCCTCGACTGAAACAAGTTCTTCGAGGTCTCGTATCTTGCTATATGAGATTGCTCTCCATACAGATCTTTTGTATGGAGAAATATGGATTCAAGATCCATATCCTCGTGCCTCCTCTGATGTTCATTATTCATAGAGGTAAGGACGATGCACTTGGCCTTCGCGCAATCTAACTCCCAGGTTTTGTGGATTTCCTTATCCGCAATACTGGAATCTGGACCAGGGACAGCAGGTGCCTTAGCAATAAGGACATACCCCAATTTGTCATATGTCAAAGCCATCTTAACATTCCGGAACCAATTTTTATAGTTTGGCCCTGTCAATATATTTTTCTCTAATAGTAACTTAAGGCCTGTCATGTTTTGGGTCGCTGCAATGAGAGAGAGAGGGAACACTTTAGCATGATGCTCTTGCAAGTTTAGAGTGGTTTTTAGTTTATCTAAACAGAATGGCTCCCACTGTTTCTCGAATCCCTCCTCAAACCAAAAAGGAAGAACTAGCCAGGACTATTCTCACCGTATAATACTTGCTTAACCGTTCAGCCAGGCCGGTGTCGGTACTTCGAGTGAGGTTTTACGATGCTTTCGCGAAGTTCCTTAATTAAATAACCTCTTTTCTTTGGGGGAATAACCCCGCTGACACCTTTCTCGACACCTACTTGGTTTATAGCATTGATCGTTAAGTGACGAATCTCCTGATGAGTAGCGGATACTCACAGTAGGATCGGGATCTAAATATCATCGCTGATAAAGCTGAAGGAATCCTACCAAAATTATCACACTCCAAATGGTATGCATCTCTTTGCAAATTTCAGTTTCTTTAGAAATTCCCGATATAAATTTTTGCCCCATGCTCTTATGACCTTGGCGTTGGTCAAAATGTCATAAGTCACATGTCAAGTTCTACCCATCATTATCTTGTTAATTTGAACCCATCCGTACATATCCCTGACGTTGGCCAAATGATAATACGACTGCCCCAAACTAACTCATCTATCTATGCAACAAATGAATACCCAACAGCTACCAAACACTATGCCTTGGCGTTGGTCAAAATGCATAGCTTGAATACTACTGAATACCCAAATAAAATGACGGAGGACTACGAATGGTTTTGGCGAAACCGTGAACGTAGTGAACTTGATATGATCGAAGGAACCTGGTAGCTTTTAAAAGGAGTGGTTAAAGCTCCGCAATTTAAAAAATATCCTCTGTTTTAAAATAACCAAGTGGTTTCTTTTTAAACTGTTCCAACGATTCAACTTTGGTTTATTTTCTTTGCATTAATATAATGCGTCCCATCAATTAACCTATCATTGCAGAAAACAACGAAAATACAACGTCCTCTTATGCCATCCGCATTCGCCACTGGGTCCCGTCATTCACCCGTTAGGTTACTTAACGAACGACAGAGCGGGGGCTGGGCTAGCGCGGGTGTAAAACATAAGTGACGTCTAATAGCTATCATATATAGATATTGTACATTCGTCAAACGCAATAATAGGCATTCCAGATCACAGATGAACTTATTGGATTTTCTACGAATCCGCATTCCTTTTGAGCCTAAAAGAAAGACGGATTACACAGTCGCGATGAATAGCCAAAACCCTACCCTAGACCCCTACGGGTACGGCAAACTACCCGCCAAGTACCCGAAGTGAAACGGTCTCCCTCAACAACGTGAGTAGGCCACTAAACACTTCAAAGTACCCGGTAGTTTGTGCACCCCACCTTGGGTCTATCCTAGGAGCAAAAATCAGTAAATGAAATAATACAACGGTGGCAACAACCTCAGTCCGGATGTGCCCCGCAAAAGAATATTACAACAATTTACAAATTACATTTTAATGAAAGAAACACCCGTCTCACATCCCCGGCTATCCATTCACGACAATCCAACAAGTCCACAAACACAAACAGTAAAAACCATTACAGAAATGTGCAACCCCCTGCTAACCGACATACTAGCAGTTAGGGGAGGTTTACGAACACATTAAACAAATCACAGATATAATCAAATTAGCCAAACATCTTAGAATTTCGATCAAGAAAACACAAATGATTCTACTCCCAAAAATTCTCTGTGCACCTGAAACTTGAGTAGAAACAAAACATCCCAGAAAGAACAAAATCAACACAGAAGAGTTACTGGGAAATTTTGGGTCGACTCGGCTCCAACTCGGCCGCGGATCCGCGGCGGATTTCTTTGGATCGGCCGTGGTTCCGCTGCGGTTTGGCCGAGTTAGGAACCCAAATTTCTCCATTAATCTTATATTTCCCTGCTTGTATTTTTAAGGGTCCCTGAAAAATTTTTAGACCCTGTTTTAAAAACGACAGAAACTATGTGAAAATGATGTTTTTTCCGGTTCGTTTCGCGATCGAATTTCTAACGACTTTGCTAACAAATTAGTTATGGTTTAGCGAGGCTCTGATACCACTGTAAATCGACGTTAGACACCTCACATGATGTGGGGAGGCGGAATAGGTAAAACAATCATTTTGTTTAAAACAAACATCGACTAACTTACGGATCTTTGCCAAACCGTAACTAACAACATCATAGGAGGGATTAGCTACTATGAAAGAAGATTATGTAAGTCCACGTTGCGACCCCCGGTTCTTACGGGGAGGCGGAAACGGTATAAAATCAAAATTTTAACGCAAGAGGCAACATGGACTAAGCTAGGTCGGGATCTTTACCTAAACTAAAACTAGCATACTAAGCTAAAGATATTTAGCTACTCGGATGAAGATGGTTATACCTAATCTTGAACTCCTTCTCTTCAAGCTCCGATGGTGGTTCGATAGCTCCTTCTCGTTGTCTCCGTACGCCGAAGATAGATCCACTTGAAAGCTCCAACCTTTAGCTCCTTCTTCGTTCTTTGAAGAAACTAGTTCACTTGGTTTGCTAAACCTAGTGAACTAGAATGAGTAGAGATGATTTAGAATGGGATTTTATCTATGGTTCTTGATTCTCAACTCATGAGACAAGAGAACCATAGATCAAGAGAGGGAGCAAGAGGTTGAGGGTGAGAGCAAGAGGAGAGCTCAAGAACAAGAGAGAGAATGAGCAAGAAAGAATGAGCAACTCTTTTGTCTTTCACCCTCTCATAATCCAAAGTGATCATAACTCATCATATCAAAAAGTCTTATGTGATGGTTAGAAGCAACCATAACCTTATCATGTCATGCACTCATTTTACTCAAATGAGCAAGCAAGAAAAAGTCTTTGGCATGAAATGATAACCATGGTTATCATGATGGTCAACTAGTCAAGCCTAGTCAACCGGTCAACAAGTCAACAAAAGTCAACAAGTCAACAAAGTCAACAAGTCAACAAAAGTCAACAAGTCAACAACCATATCACCATAATACTTAATTAATATAATAGTTAATCACATATCACATTCTCATTAGGGTTGAGCATAAAGTCAAATAGTCAACGGTCAACAGTCAACAACCCTAATGAGAATCCGCCGCCTCTGCCTCCCTGTCAACTGTGCATACACACCCGCATCCGCGTTCCGAGGAACACGAATGCAAACTGGATAAATCCAATCCCATAAGGTACACTAGGATCTGGCTTAAACCAAAGCCCGCTAATGTAAACTGTCCGGACACTGTACGTGCACAAGTGCACGGATGTGATCGAACCCTGTCGCAAAACCATGCGACCTGTCGCAATACCATGCGACCTCTACTCTTTTGCCTAAAGGCGAAAAGCTTTCTGTGTGGGACTCTAAAGACTCGACACTACGCTGGCAGTGGGTTTAACCACAGACCGCAAGCGGCACTAGCTGTGCGTAACGGTCCCCAGGTAATGCCGACAAGAAGACCGACGAGACGAAACCCATCTGAACTCCTACTGAGCCTGAGTGTGACATTCTCCGTACAGTCCGGTCTGTTCGTCTGATACATCGCATGGCGGGCCTAGGGGGCGGTAAACGTCAGTCCCCCAATAGCAGTACAAGTCGTGCCGGAGCGAAGCCCAAAACACCCTGAGATAACACTGGAAACCTACCAGTATATCTCGTTTGCCCTGGCCAGGGACTACTCGTGTAATGGCTCTCCTAGACACAGCGCGATGTCAACCCCCAATACCGGGAGAGACGAATCCTGTCTAACCGTCACTGCCTCCAAGTGCTTCGGGACTGCACCCAACCACTACCTGTTTGCACGACTCCTTTGAGCCGTGGTAGGGTAGTGATCAAAGTACAGTGGGAACACACTCGAGGCGAAGTGACAGTGTCAAGTCAGCGGACTAAGCTGTACTCATGTCACCTGGGAACTGATAACTGACGATAGGTATAATACCAACTAGTCAGTTCCCGACGAGTCCTGTCCAGTGTACCCGTAACCTAACGAGCACCCGCATACTATCTCAAGTACGACGTACTGACGGCTGTGGGACAGACCGTCTCCCACACTGGGATGAGAAGCGCATGCGCTGGTCTACTCCGGAGTATCGATGCCCTGTCTCGATAGTCCTGCGACCAGGGACCTGCATAAGGATGTGCTTATAGATTACCCAGCCCCACTAGTGTGACGGCCATCACATCGCTGGTAATCAAGCAAAGATCCTAAGGTCTCTACTAATGTGTATAGGCGATATACAAAAATAAACACATGTACACATTGAAGTAGAAACAAACCAAGTAGCATACTACTATTTTGAGCAAGATTGTATATACAAGGTGAATATCCCAAGCATCCATTAAGTAATATACAAACTAGTATGATACAGTAATGGCCTCTAGGGCATATACACTAACAATCTCCCACTTGCACTAAGGCCATGTACTGGCGTATCGAAGACCTATCATCTCGATCAGCCGCTCGAACTGAGTCTGGGGCAAGGCCTTGGTGAATGGATCTGCAGTGTTGTCTTCTGAAGCGACTCTCCGAACCTCGATCTCCTGGCGATCCACGATCTCCCTGATCAGGTGATACCGCCTCAAGATGTGCCTGGATCTCTGATGGGACCTGGGTTCCTTCGCTAATGCTATAGCCCCGTTGTTGTCGCAATACAGAGGTATTGGATCAACAATGGACGGAACCACCTGAAGTTCTTTCAAGAACTTCCCCATCCAGACAGCTTCTTTTGCGGCATCAGATGCAGCGATGTATTCCGCTTCCATCGTCGAGTCTGTAACGGTTTCCTGTTTGGAACTCTTCCAACACACCGCCCCTCCATTGAGGGTAAAGACAAAACCCGACATGGACTTGGAATCATCCTTGTCACTCTGGAAGCTGGAGTCAGCAAAGGCCTCGATCTGGAGGTCTTTTCCGCCATACACCAAGAACATCTCCTTAGTCCTTCTCAGGTACTTGAGAATGTTCTTTACCGCTATCCAGTGTTTCTCCCCAGGGTTAGACTGATACCGGCTTACCACACTCAGTGCATAAGCTACATCCGGTCTGGTACACAACATCGCATACATTATAGAGCCTACCGCAGAAGCGTAGGGTATAATAGACATGCGATCCCTCTCCAAATCAGTCTTGGGAGACATCTCTTTAGAGAGGGTGATCCCGTGACAAGCCGGTAGGTTACCGCGCTTGGAATCTTCCATACTGAACCTCTTCAGTATGGTGTCGATGTACCTGGACTGTGAAAGTCCTAATATCCTCTTGGATCTGTCACGGTAGATCCGGATACCCAGAATGTATGAGGCATCACCCAGGTCTTTCATGGAGAACCTGTGTGACAAGAACCCCTTGACAGATTGTAGCATAGGAATGTCATTTCCTATTAAGAGAATGTCATCCATGTATAAAACGAGGAATACTACAGTTCTCGCTACAAATCTACTATAGATGCATGGTTCATCTGGATTTTTGATAAAGCCAAATTCTTTGACCGTCTCATCAAAGCAGATGTTCCAACTCCGCGATGCCTGCTTTAGTCCATAGATGGACTTAAGCAACTTGCACACCTTTCCGCTGCTCCCACTCTGAATGAAACCCTCTGGCTGGTCCATATAGACACACTCCTCTAAATTTCCATTTAGAAAAGCTGTCTTTACGTCCATTTGCCAGATCTCATAATCGTGGAAGGCAGCAATGGCAAGAAGGATCCGAATGGATTTCAGCATGGCTACTGGAGAAAAGGTTTCGTCGTAGTCCAAGCCAGGTCTTTGACGAAAACCCTTTGCTACCAGCCTAGCTTTATAGGTCTCAACCTGTCCATCTACACCAATCTTCCTTTTGAAGATCCACTTGCATCCTACGGGTTTTACCCCGTCTGGAGCAATGTCCAACGTCCATACCTTGTTGGTGTACATGGACTCCATTTCGGTCCGCATTGCATCCAGCCATTTCACTGAGTCAACGCTCTGAACGGCCTGCTGGAAGCTAGTAGGCTCATCATAATCTATGATGCAATCCTCTCTATCCCCGTCTATGAGAAAACCGTAGTATCTCTCGGGCGGATGAGACTGCCTACTACTCCTGCGGAGCGGCGTAGGAATGTCCTGTTCTGTTGAACCCTCTGGTTCCACCAAGCTTTCAGTAACAGTCTGTGGTTCTGGAATTTCTTCCAGTTCTACTGCGCTCCCACTTATTTCTTTTTCTATGAACTGGTGTTCTAGAAAGTGGGCATGACGAGAAACAAGAACTTTTTGTTCCTCTTCACAGTAGAAAAAATATCCCTTGGAATTCTTTGGATATCCCACAAACTTGCACAGTACTGAGCGTGCCTCGAGCTTGTCCGCATGCTGCTTTTTGACAAAAGCTGGACTTCCCCATATCTTAATGTGATTAAGATGGGGTCTCTTCCCACACCACATCTCAAATGGCGTGGTAGGCACAGTCTTAGTGGGAACTCGGTTCAAAAGGTATGCGGCTGATTCTAGCGCATACCCCCAGAATGATCGCGGTAACTCAGCATTACTCATCATGGACCGCACCATATCCAATAGGGTGCGGTTCCGTCTCTCCGATACACCGTTATGTTGCGGGGTGTATGGAGGAGTAAGCTGAGAGAGAATTCCGTTCTCTTTTAAATAGTCCAGGAACTCGGCACTTAAGTATTCTCCACCTCGATCCGATCTTAGAATCTTAATACTTTTGCCGGTCTGTTTCTCTACTTCATTCTTATACTCCTGGAATTTTCCAAAGGCCTCGGACTTATGTTTCATTAAGAAGACATAACCGTACCTTGAGAAGTCATCCGTAAAAGTAATGAAGTAAGAATGTCCGCTTCGGGCATGTGTAGACATTGGACCGCACACGTCACTGTGTACGAGTCCCAAGAGCTCGCTCGCTCTTACTCCATGTCCAGTAAACGGAGTCTTTGTCATCTTTCCTTTGAGACAAGATTGACAAGTGGCATATGATTGATATTCGAACGCATTCAAATATCCTTCTGTATGCAACTTAGTCAACCTTCTCTCATTGATGTGACCCAATCTACAATGCCATAAGAAAGTCTGATTTATTTCTGGAGACTTTCTTTTGTGTGTATTCTGGACATTAAAAATCTGTGGTTGGTTTAACACGTATATACCATTACTCAATGTACCTGACCCAATCAGAACTTGATTAAGGTGAATGTTTACAACATTACTTACAAACGCAAATTCATAACCTTCTTTAGAAACTAAAGATACAGAAATGATATTACAAGTTGTGTTGGGTACAAAAAAGCAATTACGCAAAACCAAAACATGTCCATCTGACATTCCCAGGTGATAGTCCCCCACGGCTTTAGCATCCATGCTAGCTCCGTTTGCAACTCTGAGGGTCATGTCACCTGCCTTCAAAACCCTACGGTTTCTCAACGCCTGCAAAGAATTACAGATATGAGATCCTGATCCGGTATCCAATACCCAGGAAGTAGAGTTTATTGAAAGACAGTTTTCAATAACATACACACCTGAAGCTGAAGCTGCAACCTGCTTCAATTCCTGTGTTCTGGCCTTCCAGGCCCTGCAATCATTCTTCCAATGTCCTTTCTTATGACAATAGAAGCATTCTTCCTTATCCACAAGCTTCCCCGCTATCTTTGTTGCTTTACCTTTTCCCTTCGTATCCACTTTACTAACACCGCCCCTTGGTTTGGCGGGGGCCTTCTTCTTCTTTCCCTTGGCTTTCGCCTTGGACCTAGAAGAAGATGATCCTCCTACAAACAAAGTGGATGTTTCCCTACCTTTCTGTAGGGTGCCCTCTGCGCTCCTCAGCATGTTGAGGAGCTCTGATAGTTCAACCTCTTTTTCTTGTAGGTTGAAGTTTAGTATAAACTGGGCGTAAGTGGAAGGAAGGGACTGGAGAACTATATCCGTATATAGCTCACTCTCCAATGTGATCCCTAGGTCAGCGAGCTCCTCAATGTAGCCGATCATCTTTAGCACGTGCTCGGCTACTGATGATCCGACGGCCATTCTTGTCGAAAATAACTTTTTCGACGCTTCGTATCTTGCGATACGTGATTGCTCTCCATACAGTTCTTTTGTATGGAGCAATATGGACTCCATGTCCATATTCTCATGCCTCCTCTGATGTTCGTTGTCCATCGAGGCAAGCAGGAGGCATTTGGCCTTCGCGCTATCAATCTCCCAAGTCTTACGGATTTCCTTATCCGCGACGCTGGAAGTTGGACCAGGGACAGGGGGAGCTTTGGTGGTAAGAAGATACCCCAGCTTGTCATAAGTGATTGCTATCTTGACATTCCTGAGCCAATCTTTGTAGTTTGGCCCTGTCAGTTTGTTTTTATCTAGGAGTAACTTAAGTCCAGTCATGTTGATTGGTCGCTGCAATTAGGAGAGAGAAGAAGAAACACTCAGCATGATGCTCTTGCAAGTTTAGAGTGGTTTTTAGTTTGTCTAAACAGGATGGCTCCCACTGTTTCTCGAATCCCTCCTCAAACCATAAAGGAAGAATTAGTCAGGATCAATCCCACCGTACAATACTTGCTTAACCGTTCAGCCAGGCCGGTGTCGGTACTTCGAGGGAGGTTTTCCAACGCTTTCGCGAAGTTCCTTAATTAAAGAACCTCTTTTCCCTGGGGGCGTAGCCCCGCTAACACCTTTCTAGGCACCTACTAGGTTTATAGCATTGATCGTTAAGTGAGAAATTTCCCGAGGAGTAGCATATACTCACAGTAGGATCGGGATCCAAATATCATTGCGTGACGAAACTGAAGGAATCCTACCAGAATCATCACACTCCAAATGGTATGCAAATCTAGCAAGTTTCAGTACTTATGAAACTCCCGATGTGGATTTTTGCCCCATGCTCTTATGACCTTGACTTTGGCCAAAATATCATAAGTCACATGTCAAGTTCTACCCGTCATTATCCAGGTTAATTTGGATCCATCCGTACCTACCCTTGACTTTGGCCAAAATGGCAGTACGACTGTCCCAAACCAACGCATCTATCTATGCTACACATGAACACCCAATAGCTACCAATCACTGTGCCTTGACTTTGACCAACATACACAGCTTGAATACTATTGACTATTCATGTGAAACGACGGAGGGCTACGGATGGTTTTGGCAAAACCGTGAACGTAGTGAACTTGATATGGTCGATGGAACGAGATAGCTTTTAAAAGGAGTGGCTCAAGCTCCGCATTTAAAAGTTGTTTTTGAAAAGAACCGAGTGGTTTTTCGAAAGTGTTCCAACGACTTTAACTTGGTTTATTATCTTGCATTAGTTCCTTTAATGCGTGATATTCTTGCATTAGTTCTTTTAATGCGTCCCATCATTTAAACCTACCATTGCAGAAAACAACCAAAATATGACGTACGCTTATGCCATTCGCATTCGCCACTGGGCCCCGTCATTACCCGTTAGGTTACTTAACTAACGACAGAGCGGGGGCTGGGCTAGCGCGTCTGAAAAACATAAGCAACGCCTAAATAATATCATATATAGATATGCTGCAATGATAAACATTTCAGATCACAGATAAATACATTGGATATACTAGGAATCTGTAATTTGTACGAGCCTGTAACAAAAACATATTACACGGTCGCGGTGAATAGCCAATACCCCACCCAAGACCCCTACGGGTGCGGCAAACTACCCGCCAAGTACCCGAAGCGTAGCAACCTCCCTCATCTCCATGAGTAGGCCACTCGACACTTCGGTATACCCGGTAGTTTGTGCACCCCTCCATGGGTCTATCCTAGGAGCAAAAACAGTAAAAAGAAATTATACAATGACGGCTACAACCCCGACCCGGTTGTGCGGCCATACAAATAATTATTACATCAATTTACAAATTTACATGAATGGCAAGAAAAGAAAACTCTCGTCTCACAACCCCCGGCTATTCACCCGTGACAATCCAACATATTTATATACACATTCCAGCATCAAACACAGATCATGTATAACCCCGACCAATCGACTTATAGCGATTAGCCGACGTTCAATACATGCAAACATCACAGATATAACCATCATAGTCAAAGTGCAGTGAAGTTCGGAAAAATACGGAATTATAGGACCCCAAAAGGAAATTTCTTTTCTGGAAAATCTGGGCACATATAATATATTTCAAAAATCCCAAAACCAACACAGACACACACTGCATGAAAAACGATGCACAGAAGACGACAAAGCGCGGCGTTTCCGCGGCGGATGCCTAGCTCGCGCGGCGGAAGGGCGGCGGTTTGGACGAATTACTGTATCGTTTTTCTTGGGTGTTCACACAAAACCCTGAGCCGAATTTACAAGTGTAAAGTTTTTCATTTTGAGCCAAACAAATTTCAACAGAAACTCAGTTTTTTGTAAAAGTTTGGTTTTTGGATTTTTCCGGTTCCGAACTTCGTTACACTTTACTACCAAGCTAGTTTAAGTTTAGTTAGGCTCTGATACCACTGTAAGTCCACGTTGCGACCCCCGGTTCTTACGGGGAGGCGGAAACGGTATAAAATCAAAATTTTAACGCAAGAGGCAACATGGACTAAGCTAGGTCGGGATCTTTACCTAAACTAAAACTAGCATACTAAGCTAAAGATATTTAGCTACTCGGATGAAGATGGTTATACCTAAACTTGAACTCCTTCTCTTCAAGCTCCGATGGTGGTTCGATGGCTCCTTCTCGTTGTCTCCGTACGCCGAAGATAGATCCACTTGAAAGCTCCAACCTTTAGCTCCTTCTTCGTTCTTTGAAGAAACTAGTTCACTTGGTTTGCTAAACCTAGTGAACTAGAATGAGTAGAGATGATTTAGAATGGGATTTTATCTATGGTTCTTGATTCTCAACTCATGAGACAAGAGAACCATAGATCAAGAGAGGGAGCAAGAGGTTGAGGGTGAGAGCAAGAGGAGAGCTCAAGAACAAGAGAGAGAATGAGCAAGAAAGAATGAGCAACTCTTTTGTCTTTCACCCTCTCATAATCCAAAGTGATCATAACTCATCATATCAAAAAGTCTTATGTGATGGTTAGAAGCAACCATAACCTTATCATGTCATGCACTCATTTTACTCAAATGAGCAAGCAAGAAAAAGTCTTTGGCATGAAATGATAACCATGGTTATCATGATGGTCAACTAGTCAAGCCTAGTCAACCGGTCAACTAGTCAACAAAAGTCAACAAGTCAACAAAGTCAACAAGTCAATAAAAGTCAACAAGTCAACAACCATATCACCATAATACTTAATTAATATAATAGTTAATCACATATCACATTCTCATTAGGGTTGAGCATAAAGTCAAATAGTCAACGGTCAACAGTCAACAACCCTAATGAGAATCCGCCGCCTCTGCCTCCCTGTCAACTGTGCATACACACCCGCATCCGCGTTCCGAGGAACACGAATGCAAACTGGATAAATCCAATCCCATAAGGTACACTAGGATCTGGCTTAAACCAAAGCCCGCTAGTGTAAACTGTCCGGACACTGTACGTGCACAAGTGCACGGATGTGATCGAACCCTGTCGCAAAACCATGCGACCTGTCGCAATACCATGCGACCTCTACTCTTTTGCCTAAAGGCGAAAAGCTTTCTGTGTGGGACTCTAAAGACTCGACACTACGCTGGCAGTGGGTTTAACCACAGACCGCAAGCGGCACTAGCTGTGCGTAACGGTCCCCAGGTAATGCCGACAAGAAGACCGACGAGACGAAACCCATCTGAACTCCTACTGAGCCTGAGTGTGACATTCTCCGTACAGTCCGGTCTGTTCGTCTGATACATCGCATGGCGGGCCTAGGGGGCGGTAAACGTCAGTCCCCCAATAGCGGTACAAGTCGTGCCGGAGCGAAGCCCAAAACACCCTGAGATAACACTGGAAACCCACCAGTATATCTCGTTTGCCCTGGCCAGGGACTACTCGTGTAATTGCTCTCCTAGACACAGCGCGATGTCAACCCCCAATACCGGGAGAGACGAATCCTGTCTAACCGTCACTGCCTCCAAGTGCTTCGGGACTGCACCCAACCACTACCTGTTTGCACGACTCCTTTGAGCCGTGGTAGGGTAGTGATCAAAGTACAGTGGGAACACACTCGAGGCGAAGTGACAGTGTCAAGTCAGCGGACTAAGCTGTACTCATGTCACCTGGGAACTGATAACTGACGATAGGTATAATACCAACTAGTCAGTTCCCGACGAGTCCTGTCCAGTGTACCCGTAACCTAACGAGCACCCGCATACTATCTCAAGTACGACGTACTGACGGCTGTGGGACAGACCGTCTCCCACACTGGGATGAGAAGCGCATGCGCTGGTCTACTCCGGAGTATCGATGCCCTGTCTCGATAGTCCTGCGACCAGGGACCTGCATAAGGATGTGCTTATAGATTACCCAGCCCCACTAGTGTGACGGCCATCACATCGCTGGTAATCAAGCAAAGATCCTAAGGGCTCTACTAATGTGTATAGGCGATATACAAAAATAAACACATGTACACATTGAAGTAGAAACAAACCAAGTAGCATACTACTATTTTGAGCAAGATTGTATATACAAGGTGAATATCCTAAGCATCCATTAAGTAATATACAAACTAGTATGATACAGTAATGGCCTCTAGGGCATATACACTAACAGATTATACCTAATGAACTAAGTCCTTCTTGTTCTCGTTGACCACCTCCTCGCCGGCCTCCTCTTTGTGATAGAAGATCCACCCGAGAGCTACTACTCCAAGCTTGACCTCTAACTTGAGATAACTAGGTAACTAAGAGTGCTAATCAAAGCAACCTTGAGGATATAGAATAGGATTAGGGATCAATTAGTCTTGCTAACCCTTGATCTCAACACATGAGAGGTTAGGGTTAGGGTTTGAAGAGAGAGAGCTTGAGGAGAGAGAAGGTGAGAATGAGAATGATCTTGGAATAATGATTCATTGTGAATATATGAAGCATAAGATATTTATTAAATGAAATAATAAATAACAATTATCATCATGCTTCATTAACTCACCTTGTGATTCATCTCATGAGTCATTTAAACAATAAATGCATCATTAACTCTATGGATGAATCACACCATGAGTCATTAAACCAATTAATGCAAATGCCACCTAAGCCTCCAACTCATCAATCTTCTAGAAACTTCTCGACAAATTACGAAAACGCCCCTCCCATCCGTGAAAACACGGAAATACTGAGACTGTATAAATCCAGTAATCCAATACTAGAATCTGGCTTAAACCAAAGCCTGCTAGTAAAAACTGTCCGAACATCGTACGTGCGTAAGAACACGTACGCGTCCGAACCCTGTCGTAAAACCATATGACCTCTATATCGTTTCGCCCGAAGCAGGGAAACTCTCTGTGTGGGACTCTAAAAACTCGACAACTACGCTGGCAGTGGGTTTAACCACAGACCGCAAGCGGCACTAGCTATACGTAACGGTCCCCAGGTAGATGTCGATAAGAAGGCCGATGAGGAAACCCATCCGAACTCCTACTGAGCCTGATTTGACAATCTCCGTACAGTCCGGTCTATTCGTCTAGGACTATCGCATATCGGGCCTAGGGGGCGGCAAGCGTCAGTCCCCTAAAAGCGGTATAAGTCGTGTCGGAATGAAGCCCATTACACCTTGAGAAGCTACTGGAAAACCTACCAGTAAATCTCGCTTGCCCTGGTTAGGGACTTTGCGTAATGGCTCTCCAGACACAGCGCGGTATCAACTCCCAATACCAGGAGAGACGAATCTTGTCTAACCGTTACTGCCTCCAAGTGCTTCGGGACTGCACCCAACTGCTACCTGTTTGCACGACTCCTTTGAGCTGTGGTAGGGTAGCAATCTAAGAACAGTGGGAACACACTCGAGACGAAGCAGCAGTGTCAAGTCTGCGGACTATGCTGTACTCATGTCACTTGGAAACTGTTAACTGACGACGGTTATAATACCAACCAACAGTTCCCTGCGAGTCCTGTCCGGTATACCCGTAACCCAACGAGCACTTGTATACTATCTCTAGTACAACGTACTGATGGCTGTGGGACAGACCATCTCCCCAACTGGGATGAGAAGCGTACACACTAGTCTACTCCGGAGTATCGATGCCCTGTCTCGATAATCCTACGACTAGGGACCTCAAAAAGGATGTGCTTGTAGACTACCCAGCCCCCACTAGTGTGACTGTCATCACAACGCTGGTAGTCAAGCAAAATCCTAAGGGCTCTATAAATACGTGCACACATATTAAGATAGATATAAACCAAGTAGCATACTACCATGTTTAGCAAGACTGTTAATATAACTGTGAATATCCCAAGCTTCCATTAAGTAACATACAAGCTAGTATGATACAATAATGGCCCCTAGGGCATATACACTAACAATATCATCGTGTGATAACCTTGAAGGAATCCTACCAAAATCATCACACTCTAAATGGTATGAAACACTAGTAAGTTCTAATTTCCTTAGAAACTCCCGATATGGATTTTTGCCCTAAGCTTTTATGACCTTGACGAAGGTCAACATATCATAAGTCGCAAGTCAAGTTCTACCCGTCATTGTCCAGGTTAATTTGAACCCACCCGTACATACCCTTGACGAAGGCCAAAATAGTAGTACGACTGTCCCAAACCAACGCATATATCTATACTACAGATGAATACCCAGCAGCTACCAATCATTATGCCTTGGCGAAGGTCAAAATACATAGCTTGAATACTACTGAATATCCATCTGAAATGACGGAGGGCTACAAATGGTTTTGGCGAAACCGTGAACGTAATGAACTTGATATAATCGAAGAAACCATGATAGCTTTTAAAGGAGTGGTTTAGGCTCCGTATTTAAAAGTTGTTTTTTGAAGAAAACCGAATGGTTTTGAAACTGTTCCAACGATTCAGCTTTGGTTTGTTTTCTTTGCATTAATCAATTAATGTTGTCCCATCATTTAATCCTATCATTGCAGAGAGAAACGAAAATACGTATGCTTATGCCATCCGCATTCGCCATGGGGCCCGTCATGCACCGTTAGGTTACTTAACTAACGGCAGAGCGGGGGCTGGACTAGCGCGGGTGCAAAACATAAGCAACGTCTATTTTTATATTTATATATATATATATCCATTCATCTCACGCAATACTAGGCATTCCAGATCACAGATGAACATATTGGATATACTAGGAATTCCGCGTTTCGTTTAAGCCTATAACGAAAGACAAATTCCACGGTCGTGATGAATAGCCAAACCACACCATAGACCCCTACGGGTGCGGCAAACTACCCGCCAAATTCCCAAAGTGAAGCAACCTCCCTCGTTAAAATGAATAGGCCACTCGGCACTTCAAGAACCCGGTTGTTTGTGCACCCCACCTTGGGTCTATTCTAGGAGTAAGAAACAGTAAATGAAATAATACAACGCTACAACCTCAACCAGGATGTGCCCCGCAAAACAATATTATATCACTTTACAAATTTTACATGAATGAAAGAAAAGAAAACACTCTTCTCGCATACTCCGGCTATTCATTCACGACGATCTAATATTCCATATCCACAAACAAACAACAAGATCACAGATATGTGCAACCCCCACTAATCGACGTATAGCGATTAGCAGACGTTAAGCATCATATATCAACACAGAACAATACTTAGCCAAGAACTTTAGAATTTCGATCGAACATATTTCCCGTGTCTACCCCATGTACAAACCAGCGCACAAACAATACTGGGCATAAACCAAATATTCCAAAAATCATAATTCCAAAAATATGACCCATAGAAGAAAATCGGTGTAACTCGGCCTCGACTCGGCAGCGTTACCACGACGTAACGCACTGTTTCGCCGTGCTTCCACGATGGTCTTGGCGAGTTACCTCCTTATTTTTCTTCTGTGTTCTTAAAATACCCTGCTTGTATTTTTAAGGCCTCTGAAATAATTTTTTGATCAGATTTTAAAAACGACAGCAAGCTTGGTTTTAAAATTGTGATTTCGAGTTTTTCCGACGATCGAAGTTACAACTACTTGCTAACTAGCTAGTTAAGGTTTAGTAGGCTCTGATACTAATGTAAGTCGATATCGCACACCCCGAGGGTTCGCGGGAAGGCGGAATGTGCAAAAAACGATTTTTACAAGCTTCGCAACACCGACTAAACTCTAGGATCTTTACTTGAACCTTAACTAACAAACTACAAGAGGTTTAACTACTATGTAAAAGTGTTATACCTCCATATACTAGTCCTTTGGGTCTTCTTGTCCTCCTCTCCTCGGCTCCTCGAAGATCGGATCGAGCTTGCAAGGTCGGCCTCCTCGCGTCAAAGACGATCCACCCGAGAGTGTGTACTTTGAGCTCCTCACTCTAAACTGAGGTAACTAGGGTACTTAGTATGCTAATCTAAGTAACCTAGAAGATGTAGAGATTGATTATGGATTGATTAGTCTCAAGAACCCTAGGTTTCTCAACTCATGAGACAATTAAGGTTTGAGGAAGAAAAAGAGAGCTTGGAGGAGAAAGAGTGTTGAGGATAGAATGAATGATGAATGGATATTGTTGATAATTATGAAGCAAACTAATAATTCAACAATAATAATGCACCATGCCTCAATAGTCATCCATGAGTCACCAAGTAGCCATGCTTCATTTATTGTAAATCTACACCTCATCCTCCACCTCATTAACCATTTAACAAAATGGTTAATACAACAAATGAGGTGTCTTCTTCTAGAAGCAATCTTGCACAAATTACAAGAATACCCCTCACGATATATACATACCCGTATCCGTATTCCGAAAAATACGAATACAATCAGACGAAAATAATCTAATAATCTAATACTAAGATCCGGCTTAAACCAAATCCCACTAGTATTATCCGTCCGAATCATGATCCGTGCACAAGTACACGTATATGATCAAACCCTGCCGTAAAACCATATGGCATCTACATCGTTTCGCCCGGAACAGGAAAACCCTCTGTGTGGAACTCTAAAGACTCGACAGTACACTGGCAGTAGGTTTAACCACAAACACGTCAGCGGTGCTAGCTGCACGTAACGGCTACCCAAGTATCTGTTGATAAGAAGGCCGATGAGCAAACTCATCCGAACTCCTACTGAGCCTATCTGTGACAATCTTCGTACAGTCCGGTCTGTTTGTCTAAGAGTATCGCATATCAGGCTTAGTGGGGCGGTAGCCGTCAGACCTCTAATAGCGCAATAAGTCATGTTGGAGTAGAGCCTAAAACATCCTGAGAAATTATTGGAGTACCTACCAGTAAATTTCGCTTTCCCTAGCCAGGGCTTTGTGTAATGGCTTTCCAAACACAGCACGATATCAACCCCCAATACCGGAAGAGAGGAATCCTATCTAACTGCTACTGCATCCAAGTGCTTCGGGACTGTACCCAACTACTACCTGTTTGCACGACTCTTTCGAACCGTGGTAGGGTAGTAATCTAAGAACAGTGGGAACACACTCGAGACGAACTAGCGATGTCAAGGCAACGGACTAAACTGTACTCATGTCACCTGGGAACTACTACCTGACGATAGGTATAATACCAACCGGCAGTTCCCCACGAGTCCTGTCCAGTGTAACTCATAACCTAATTAGCACCTGTATACTATCTCCAGTATGACGTACTAATGACTGTGGGACAGACCATCTCCCCTGCTGGGATGAGAAGCGTATATACTAGTCTACTCTGGAGTATCGATACCCGATCTCGATAATCCTACGACTAGGAACTTGTATAAGGATGTGCTTATAGACTACACAGCCCCCACTAGTGTGAATGCCATCACAACGCTGGTAGTTAAGCAAAGATCCTAAGGGCTCTATCAATATGTATTAGCGATACGTTAAAATAAACATATACACATATTAAGATAGAATTAAACCAAGTAGCATACTACCATAATGAGCAGAACTGTTATTATATCAGTGTATATCCCAAACTTCCAAAATGTAATATACAAACAAATACTATACAATAATGGTTTCTAGGGCATATATCACTAACAATAATATGAACTGGCAATATCTCTGTTCGCACAAAATTCTTATGATTTTCACGCATAAAATGAGCCTTTTTGTTTTAGGACTTAGGTGACTTGGGCAATTAAGTCCGCTGGGGTGTTTTTACACCTAATGCCCTAAAACCATCTGGTTTGGGTGCATTGGCCCAAATTTCGCTAAGAAACCTAGAAAGTCCGATGTAAACAGAGTCAAGCAAGTGTTCTCTCCGAGTTAAGATTCCTCACGGTTCTTTATATGAGAATAATCTTGGATGAAGACAGGTTTTATTATAAAAAAAATTAACGGGGATATGAAGGTTTTACACGATGATAAAGACTATTGCACTAATCACGAAAGTGTGAATGAACGAAAACAAGTAAAAAGTGAAGTGAAAAATAAGGCTTAGTTTTTCATTAAAAATAGAAATTCTGGATTTGAGACCTAGCTGGGGAATGAAACTTGAGAAAAACTTAACCCTTTACAAACACGCGTGATCATTTGAAGTTTTGTCCGGTCCGTATTTGTGGCATGATGAATTTAATTGAAGTTTTTGAAACGTAACGACGCTATTTGCATAAGCATGTAAAGACGTATAGGATCTAAAATTAAATAGAAGTGAGGTGTGAAAACTAAGAGTTCGATATTTCTAATTTAGGGTGATGGAATTTCTAGCGTAGATATTATACCTTAGGATTAGAATCGACTGTTATCTCACAAAACTAGCTTGACGGGATTTTGTGGGTGTAATCTGCTGAAAACCCTAGGAGACAAAAACTCCTCCTACTAGGACAACCTAAAGGTTGAACGACTTATTGCACGGGTTCAGTGTAATCGCATTCTATGCGAAAGAGAAGTTAGGATTTTTTTTTACTCAAGACGAGCAAAAGATAAGTTTAGGGTATTTGTTCATCACGTAAAACTATTTTTAATACCGCTCATTCGATATTACTTTTGTGAATAAACAGTGATATTTAACTCATGTCTATTCATTAGTACAGAATACATGTATTCGTGACAAAATACTGGAACATGCACAACATGCACGCATACGACATATTTGAGCCGATACCGCAATCAGACCGGATAGCCGATCTAATATCCAAGGAGTTTTGCAACAATTCAAGTGTACAACATTTTTATCCAAAATGGTCCAACATGACATAATTTGTTTCAAGTGTGAACACTAGTAGGCAGCCATGATTCTTGTGTAAACACAAGTTAGCACATAAGTGGGCATACAAGTGGACTAGGCTCAAGAGTGTTTGATAAAGTGATGAAGTGACATACTTTTTGAGGGAAATATCACACTCATGCATTTCAAACTCTAGATTTCAACCCAGCGCCAATTAAAAGAAACAAAGTATACCAGAGAGATGATGACAATGCTAGAAGATCACATATGAGAGATGGGGCCCACTTGAACTTTTTAGCCGCCGGTTTTATCAAAATGGCCGCAATTTAAACCTCCACTTGCTCCCAATCACCTCGTGCTTCTTCTGTGCACTCCTCCTTGTCATATAAGTCCATTTTTATTGTTTATTTTTTATTTTGAGTTGCGTATAAGTAACAGATCAGATTGCAAGCTTGGAAGCATCTTTTTAGCACCTAGAATGTACACAATAGTTTCATTTTGCCATTTTCATTCTAACTTGTAATAGTTTTGAGTTCCTTACCTTTTTCTGAACTTGCAACCTCATAATTGAGCTTCCAAGTTTAGGCTTTGGTTATTTAACCCTTGGATTTAGAGATCAATACAAAGCACACTTTTGTTTCACTTGGTTAAATTGTTTCTTGCCATGGCTTGTGACTTCATTGAAGTTCTTTGCTTTTCTTTGATCTTGCAAGCTCTTAATTGCCCTTGCAGGTTTAAAGTTTAATATTTGATTTCATACTTGTATTTGGATTCCTACATACAACAAAGATTTCATTTCATTGCGCTCGGTTAATTTGGTTCTTAGTATCTCTTGTTCCTTTACTTTTATTGCAACGTGTTTTCTGATTTGTTCCCTCTTGTGCTTTCTTTTTGTTCATACTATGACTTGTGGGCAGTACTTTTACTTGTAGGGAAAGAGAAGAGGATGTATGAGTTGGGAATTTCTTATTTTTTCCTTTGCCCGACACCTTGTAGATTGAACTCCGACCAAAGACTTGCAATCCGCTTCTTTAGACACCCTATCCTTCATAATAGTGGTGATTCCTAATTGAGACCGATTGTTTGTGTTTGGCCGAACGCCGGGACTAAGCGTGAAGAACGGAAGAACAAGGGTCAATTAGAATAGAATTAGTGTTTGGAAAGTATTGCTTAAACTTGCAAGTACCCTTTTAAAGTACACTAATCCACGTTGTTCCTGATTACCCCAGCGTCAATATCAAGAGAGGCACAAAAGAAAGAATACGGATTTTCATAATTTAAACTAAGATAATCATATCCCTAATAAGCTCTCTTTGAACATAAACACAAAACATAGGATAGTAAGGAAAACTCTCGAACAATTAGACTTAACTCGTATTCTCCGTGGACGACCCGTACTCATCGCGGCTAGTTTCAAGTGACACCGTCTTGATTGCGGTATTTTAAACACTTAGAACGACAAAGAAAAACTCATCAATCACCACGCTAAGTGCGTAACCTACATCTAGTCTAGTACGTAACATCACATATATTATAGAGTCTACCGCCGAAACATAAGATATAATGCTCAAGCGAGCCCTTTCCTCATCAGTCTTTAGAAAGGGTGATACCGTGACAACCGGGCAAATTACCACGCTTAGAATTTTCCATACCGAACCTCTTTAGTATGGTGTTAATATGCCTGGACTGTGAAACTCCCAACATTCTCTTAGATCTATCCCTATAAATCTTAATCCCCAGAATGTAAAAGGCATCACTCAGGTCTTTTATGGAGAACTTTTGTGAAAAGAACAGTTTGACCGACGGTAGCATAGGAATATTATTTTCTATCAAGATAGTGCCATCCACGTATAATACTAGGAATACGACACTTCTCCCTACAATCCTTTTATAAATATATGGCTCATCTTCGTTCTTGATGAAGTCAAATTCTTTGACCGTTTCATTAAAACATATGTTCCAACTCCGTAATGCATGATTTAATTCATAAATGGATTTAAACAACTTGCACACTTCCATGTTGCTCCCACTGTCTACAAAGCTCTCAGGCTGATCCATATAAACGCACTCTTCTAAAGCGCCGTTTAGAAAAACGGTTTTTACATCCATCTATCAGATTTCAAAGTCATGGAAGGCAGCAATGGCATGTAGGATCTGAATGGATTTGAGCATAGTCACTGAAGAAAGGTTTCGTCATAGTCCACACCTGGTCTTTGACGAAAACCTTTTGCAACAAATCTAACCTTATAGGTCTCCACCTGTCCATCTACACCAATCTTCTCTTTGAAGATCCACTTGCAGCCGATGGGTTTTACTCTTGGAGGTGCAACGTCCAAAGTCTATACTTTGTTGGTGTACAAGGACTCCATTTTGGATTGCATAGCATCTAGCCATTTCACAGAGTCCTCGTTGGAAATGGCCTGTTGGAAACTAGTAGGTGCATCATAATTGATGATGCAAACCTCTCGGTCCCCGTCTATGAGAAAACCGTAGTCTTTCACGGATGGATGAGAATACCTACTAGATCTGCGGAGTGGCAGAGATTCATTCAGGACTATCGAATCCTGTGGTTCCACCAAATCTTCAGTTGTAGTTTATGGTTCAGAAATTTCTCCAGGTTCTACTGTGCACCCACTAATTTCTTTTGCAAGAAATTCCTTCTCTAAAAAGATAGCGTGGCGAGCAACAAATATCTTCTATTTCTCGGTGTGGTAGGACAGATATCCTTGCGAATGTTTAAGATATCCCACAAACTTACACAAAACTGACCGTACCTCGAGCTTGTCCGGATTTTGCTTCTTTACATAAGCAAGACAGCCCCATATCTTAATAAAATTAAGGTATGGTCTTTTCCCCTCCCACATTTTATGTGGAGTGGTAGTCACAGATTTGGTGGGAGCTCTATTCAATATATATACAGCTGTTTCAAGTACATATCCCCAGAATGAAATAGGTAACTCAGCATTACTCATCATAGAGCGAACCATATCCAAAACAGTACGATTCCTCCGCTCCAATACACCATTGTGTTGTGTTGTATACGGAGGAGTAAACTGAGAAAGAGTCTCATTCTCTTTTAGATAGTCAAGAAATTTAGTGCTCAAGTATTCACATTCTCGATCAAATCGTAGGACCATGATACTTTTGCCAGTCTGATTCTTTACTTCGCTTTTATATTCTTTGAATTTCTCAAAAGTTTCAGATTTGTGTTTCAACATAAATACATATCCGAATCTAGAGAGATCATCGGTTAATGTAATGAAGTACGAGAACCCACCCCTTACATGTGTAGACATTGAACCACATACATCACTGTGAATGAGTCTCAAGAGCTCTATAGCTCTTTCTCCATGTCCCGTAAACAGAGCTTTGGTCGTCTTTCTTTTGAGACAAGACTGGTAGGTTTCATAAGATGCAAATTCGAACGGATTCAAATATCCATCTTTATATAACTTGGCTAGCATTTTCTCATTGATATGACCAAGTCTACAATGCCATAAGTAGGCTTCATCATTTCTGAAATTTCTCTTGTGTGTGTTTTGTATATTGAAAACTGGATTTTGATTAAGAACGTATATACCATTACATAATGTACCTACCCCAATCAAACACCCGATTAAGGTAAATGCCCATGACATTTCTATCTAATACAAAGTTATCTAATCTTTATCGAATAAAGAAACGGATATGATACTGCAAAGCATAGAGGGTACATAGTAACAGTTGTTTAAAATCCCAGTATTGCCACTTGGCAATACTAGATGATATTCGCCGACGGCAGCAGTATCAACTTGTGCTCCGTTCTCTACTCTTAGAGATATCACTAGATCCAACTATCCTACTTTTTCTCAAACTCTATAATAAATTACAAATATGAGATCTCGATCTGGTATCCAATACCCAGAAGGTATGGTTGACCGAAAAACAGTTCTCAATAACAAATAGACCTGAAGATGACGCATTAGAATGCTACTTCTTCATCAAGGTTATATAGGAATCCTTGCATTCCTTCTTCCCTTGCCCATACTCGTGACAGTTGTCACAAGTTAGAGCACGAACGTTTCCCAATCCAGTATAATAAGTCGGTTCGGTCAAATCATACATTTTATTATCTTGATTAAGGCGTGACATAGTTGCTAGCTGGAGAGAGAGAAAAGAAACACTCAGCATAAGTTCTTGCAAGATTAAATTGATTTATTAATTTATCTAATCATGATGACTCCCACTGTTTCCTCAAATTCTTCAAACCTTAAGAAAAAGAGAACTAGCCGATATTAATTGCATCCTACAAGCTCACTAATCGTTCAGCCAGGTCAGTGTTGGTACTCCGAGAAAAGTTCTCCGTACTTTCGCACGGACTTAATTAAAGTAAACCCCATTTCAGCAGAGGCGTAACCCCGTTAATACTTTTCTAGACACCTACTTGATTAGCTAATTGTAAAGTGTAAAACTCTCCCGGGATGTAACCATTACTTACAGTGGGGAATCGGGATCCAACTATCATCGTGTGATAATCTTGATAGAAGCAACTCAAGTCACCATACTCCAGAAGGTATGCACATTTTGCAAGTTTCCCTTATATTTAAAACTCTCAATATAATTTTTACCCCTGACAACCTATGACCTTGATGCTTGCCAATAAAACATAGGCCGCCAGTCAAGTTCAACCCGTCATTATCATGATTAACTCGAACCCATCCGCACTAGCTCTTGACGCTTCACAATAAAGTTGTGCGACTGTCCCGATTAATCGCATCTAATGCTACAAATAAGCATCACTTAGCTACCGTACACTATGCTAAGACGCTTGCCAACAAACATAGCACGAATATTAGGTGCTACTCATAGGAAATGACGGAGGGCTACGGCTGGTTTTTGGCGAAAAACCTTTAACGTAATGAATTTAATATTGTTCAAGGAACCGAGTTGTTTTGAAAAGAAGTGGTTTAAGCTCCACTTTTAAAACAAGTGCTTCTGAAGAAAGCCGAGTGTTTTATAGTAACGTAAACTTTTTCCTAAGAGCGAAATCCCCGTCAAGGGATCAACGCTCTTTTCTCATCGAATGAGGTGCAGGATATTCCTGACCGAATACCTTTATGCAAAACAAAAGAATGCGGCTATAGTTACATTTTAAAAGTTGGTTCCTATAACATCTTTTTCGGTTTATTTCTTTGCATTAATCCAATTAACGCAGTCCCATCATTTAAATCCTATCACATCAGAAACGAAAATATAACGTACATATATGCCATCCGCATTCGTCACAGGGACCCGGTTCTTCACCGTAAGGTTACTTAATTTACGGCAGAATGGGGACAGCGCTAGGGCGGATGCAAAACATATATAGCGTTTATATACACACACACACACATTCGTCTCAGGCACGATATAAAGCATCACAAGCAGCAGAAGCTATCACAAAGTGGAGTAACAGATATACTAGGAATTCCGCGTTTCGTTTGAGCCGCAAACGAAACACGGATTCCACGGTCGTGCGAAAAGCCTATGTGTGAACGATCCTAGACCCCTACGAGTGCGGCAAGCTACCTGCCAATCCTAGAATTGGGTGACCCGGGTCTCAACTTCTTAAGATGGTCACCCACTGAATTCTAGAACCCGGTAACTTGAGCACTCCACCTTGGGTCAATCCGAAATACATAAATGAAATAAAATACATCACTTGGCGACATCATTCTCATCCCAGAGTGCCCCAATAAAAGAATATACATCTCGAAATATTACAAGAATTTACATCAATCAAATATCTAGACTCACACGGGGCTATCATCGCGACGATCCAACCAAACCACAACAACAATCACATAACATCAATGCAAGTATTAAGTTCGTAATCTCTTCTAATTGTCCATATAGCAATTAGATGACGTTTTACCATACTATGATACTCACAATCACAGAAGAACCAAAACTAAGACAAGTAGAATTCACCATCCGTGAAGCCAACACTCGAATTTTCAAAATGACGAAAATTAAGTGCACTCCGGCAATCTAAAACCTCACTTTATTGCAAAAATCAAGTCCCGGGAGGTGCCCGGGGTCGTCCTCGATACTCCATGGAGTCCTCATTCCAAAATGAGAACCCCCGGCATCGAGTGGAAACAATAAAATTCAGTTTTGGTCAAAATTAGTCGCTGTTTTGAAAAATTCAGCCAAGGTTTAAAAACCGATTTATAAAAGTTTGGGTTTTGATGAATTCTAAAATCTTCCAAACAAGTTCAAATCCTTAGACCGGCTCTAATACCATATGATGTAACTCATGCACCCTAACAAGCAATTTTAAAAGTGGTGGAAATGGGTTTTCAAAAATTCAAGAGAGCATGAAGTTCCCAACACCTAGAGGAGAAGCAAAATATGTGAACTTGTTAACTATTTTAGCACTACAACTAGAAATTTAGTGCAACCACCTTTGTAGCATCTTCGTTTACTCCATGAATGAACTTTGATTCCATACTAAGATCCTAGAGGTTGAGAGAACAAGTTTGCTATTGATCTCCTTTGTCAAAGTGGATCCACTTGAGAGCTCCTAGCTATGGTTTTAGCTTCTCCAAATTGAAGCAACTTGAACTAGTAGTTTGCCAGTCTGGTAGTTTCAAGAGATGTAGTAAGATCGCTCTTTCTTTTTCTCACCTCTATTTATTTTTCAATCTTTTAATTAGGAGAGCTCAAGAACAAGAGAGCAAATAGAAGTGAGATAAATTGAAATGAGTTATAAAAACCTTAATGGAAAAATGAGAGTATTCTCTCATATTAATCATTTCCTTTCTCTCTTCCAAGTGTCCCTCCATTACTCTCCTCCACATATCCATCCAAACTAGGATGGGTATGTACTTAAGCCCATGTGAATATCACATGGCTCTAAAGAGGAAGAGAAAGAAAAACAAAAATGCAAAAGGAAATTATATGCAAACATATAAATTTCTTTTTCATTTGCACCAAAATGCAATATGTGAGACAAAGAAAATGTGACATAATAGTAATAAATACATATATCCAATATATGTATCAATATATTAAATCAACTCTTGATTTAATATCCGTCTTTCCCAAAAAAACGGCTAGTATTATTAAACGTCCGATTACCGTCAGTGTATCCAATACACTTATTTTAATCGAACACATGCGCATACTTCGTACGGCAGCTATATCGTTTCGCCAAAGAGAGGAAACCCCTATGTAGGACTTTAAAAACTCGACAATACACTGGCAGTGAGTTACTGGATGATATCTAAAGCTCACAAGCACGTCGGTGGTACTAGCTGTACTTAACGGCTACCCAGCTATCTGTCAAAAAGAATATCGACAAGCAAACTTGTCCGAACCCCTACTGAACCTATAAGTGACATTCACCGTACAGTCCGGTGTTTTAATCTGAGAGTATCGCATATCAGGTCTAAAGCGTGGAAATCATCAGACCCCTAATAACCTGATAAGTCGTGTCGATATCAAGCTCATGACCAATCGTGAAACTACTCATCCCATCAGTAAATCTCATCCGCCTGGCCTCAGGTCTTATGGTTATGGCCAACCATACACAGCACGACATTAACTCTCTATAGAAGAAACGAATCCTTTCTGTCGCTCACTGCCTCCAAGTGCTTCATGGTTGCACCCAACTATTACCTGTTTCCATGACTCTTTAAAGCCGTTGTAGGATAGTAATCTAAGTACAGTGAGAACACACTCGAGACAAATGACGATGTCAGGTCAACAAACTACATGTACTCGTGTCATCAAAGAACTACGATAGGTATAATACCATCTAGTAGTTCCCAGCAAGTTCGTCCAGTGTAACTCATAACCTAATAAGCACATGTATACAATCTTTGGTGTCATACACCAAACGGCTGCGGGACCGGCCATCTCCCCTTTCATGAATAAGAAACGTATACACTAGTATACTCTGGAACATCGATGCACTCTCGAAACTCCTACGACTATGGACATTTAAGAATGTGCTTATACACTACCCAGCCCCCATGAATATGATCGTTATCATAACGCTGGTAGTCAAACAAAGATCCTACGGGCTTTATCAATATGTATTAACGATACGTAATAACAAATAAAATATATACACATGTTAAAATAAAAACAAACCAAATAGCATACTATCATATCGAGCAAGACTGTCTTGTACATATATATCCTTAGCATTCAATACAATAAATGGCCTCTAGGGCACACATATCCAACAACACCGACAAGAACCTTGGTGATCGAATAAGCAAAGTGCTACTTAATATTCTTCTCACATCTTGTCCTTCGCCTCTAAGATCAGGGAGACAATGGCATGATGGGTGCAAATAAGACTGAACGGTCCAAGGGCGTGACCAAGTTGGGGAAGAACTGTCCAGCCGAAAGGCCCTATCCACACGAAAGTCCAGCAAGCATCCTGCTAAGCACGCTGGTGAAGTGGGGAGACTCTGATGCCCACTTGCTACATATGGGCCTCCTCGGTCATATGAGTCGACCTAGTTTAATTTATCCACCTAAAATCAACCATATTAACAACTTCTATAACCATACGGCTACAAGTCCTCCACAGGCCCCACTTAGCTCCCATCAGCAATTAGATAAACAACATCAGCTTTAGTTTGGTTGCTCTAAAGGCTCCTTAACCTAGTCACTCGCATAGTCTTTCTGTTTTACTTGTTAAACTCTACTTTCCTTTAATTTGGTCCATATGTTTCAGAAGAAAATTCCAATCTAGTCCTTTCAATTCGACTTAAATCCGCCAAAGTCTGCAGCTTCTTCCTCAGTAACCCATCATCGTACTGATATCTATGTTGGATCATCATCAGTCACCCTTGGTACAAGCAAAAGTAACTCGTCGTATAGATCCATCTTGCTACAAGGAAAAGCAGCTAGTTAATGACAGATTCACCTTGGTACAAGAGAAAGAATCCGAGTCATTAGTTCACTTTGCTATATGAGATTTTGTTCTATGGCATGTTTTTGCAGCTTGGAAGGTGCTCAGATCAAGTATTTTCTATCCAAACCCTTTATGTATATCAGTATATGGTAAACTGTGAGTTATTGGGATTCCTAATGTTACTTAAGTTAGAGATTAGGACATTACCCAATTAAGCACACGTGCAAATTTCCACATAATAACTATAATACAATCCATCCCTCAAACTTGCTTTCAAAGGGTTATTGTTAGGTTCCCACGACTTTTTTGTAGTTGTAACGGTAAAATCTTCCATGACAATGCAAAGACACTGATAAACCCCCAATTCTGAGAGACAATCCACAACCTTCATTTCAGGCCTATTATAGATTTCATAATTTGCAAGAAGTAATCATGATTCCAAGCATCAGAAAGAAGATAAGCAACATAAAGAACATAGCCGTTTCATCCTCATATTTGCTACCATACAAAATGTTACAAAATGGTGAACAAAATGGTCGAGTTTCATGTTCATTGTCTGATATAGCTAGCAAATACAATGACGGTACCTGCAAGGCACAAATTCAGTTGCACGAGCATCCCTGGAACGGCGCTTATGTCAGCATTTACCATCTCTCATCTTATACAGCAGGTACAAGAAAACAAAACCTGCAAGCAAGTAATAAGCTCTAAGTACTAGCAATTTTCAGTACTGAATTGTAAAATTGCTGGAGCAGAATGTACATGTATCAATCTGTTATTACTATCAGTAGCCATATTCGGTTAAAAAAATACAAAGGATTTCAATTGCATTGTTGTGTATGTAGCAAATTCGCCGTTCTTTGACCCTTTTGATTTTTCTTCTTTTTTTGGGAAAAACATATTAGGGTTGCACCTTGGTTCCGCAACTTACCTCAAATTTACCTTGGTTCTTATCTCTACTGGCTTTAAAGGAACCAAAATGAGTATGTATGCTAAATTGTGGAATTACTTGCTTCTACGTAGCGTAGCTCTTAAAATATGTAACTGATGTATAAGTAATTTTATGTTGGCACAGTGTGGTCAATCTGCAAGATGCAGTATGAGGCACAAAGTGCCCAGTGAATCCGAGGCACAAGGTGCAAAAGCAAGGCACACGCCTAAGAGGCACAGATTTTAAATATTTAGAACTAATTTATTTGCATGTTATACATGTAATTTGTTGTATGTAGTGAATTGACTACACAAATGATAAAAGCAAATTATTTACAAAGAATGAAGTAACAATGGAATATATATTATGAGAAGATACATAAAAATATAATTAACACACACTAAAAACTACAATCAATAAGCGAGCAGTTAGTATTAAGTAATGTTTAAAATAGCTCGCTATTTTGCGCCATGTAGCATAGCTTAGCCTATTCGCTACGTAGCATCGGTAAATAGCTTAAATATAAAGTAGCCTATGCTTTTTAACAAATCGCTTACATTTTTTAACAAATAGTATACACTACGCTATGCGTCCGCTATTTTCACATAATATTTTTTATTGCGCTTCTTAAGATTTCAGTATCTAAGCTTAAAACGATATGAAGACGGTTCTAATCTCTCAATTTGAAATCATATTTAGTAGACATATTTCTTAAATAGAAATTATTTGATTGATTTTTAATACGTTTAATACAATTATAAATCATACATATGAACTCAAGAATTGAAAATTATGAGAATAATGTTATGTTACTAATTGATGTATGTTCTATATCTTTATAATATATAATTTATTGTAAATAAGATGATAATATTAATAATTATTAGTAACAATTAATAATTCATGTAGCTTACGCTATGCGCAACGTTGTTTGCGCTTTTCGTTATTCAGTAGTGGAACATTTTGCTACACGCTATCGCTATTTTGAACATTGGTATTAACATATAAATAACAAATTGTAATGGCAGCAATAGTTTACACAATAGCAAAAGCACTAGCGAATTATTAGACCTGATATAAACCCAAGAAACTATCGTGTATCATCTACCAAATATGAAGTGAAACTATTAACATGTCTCCCGAAGAAGAAACGAAGATGCGACAGAGAATCCACCGCCGTGACAAAGGATATTTTTGGGAAAAACTAACAATGTTATACACCTAAAGAAAGGCGTGCGCCTGAGGCAATGCAAGGGCACATGCAAGACACAAATAAGGTACATTGAGTTAAGGTGAATGTGATGTGGGGGCACTATCCTGTGTCCCGCAGTGCTCAGCACCTGTAGCGTGTGCCTGGTCGCACCTCTGAGAACACTGGAACTTGAGCAGTTTTTAATGTGTCATTGTTAATGCAGATCAAGTACTAGTTAATGTGTTCGCCAAATGCATAAAGGGCGCCCGCGCATGTGCGCGTTCAGGCGCGCATGTTTTGATATAAGTATGCTAGCCAATGTTATTCCATCAGTTCAAGGATGCCAATTGCGCTAGTTATTACTTTCGCGGTAAACGTAGAGTCCATAAAGCACTGGAAGTTGCAAAATGGTATATTATTGGTGTCTTCCATATATTGGACACCAAAACTCATCGGACAGCTTGTAGTGGCAACTGTGTCAGACACGTTTAAGCTGTTTCCAATAATTTTAAATTTACGTGCACTTTTCATCTTGATGTATGTTCAGGATTTAGGAAAAGATTGTTCAGTGATTTGTTTATGATGCAGTGATTTAACGAATGGTTCGTTGCTCAATGTTTTTTGCCCCGATTGTGTAAACTACTATATGATTTAAAAGCTCAAAATACATAATTGAGTAATAACTAGTAGTCCAGGTTGAAGTAAAATCGCATACCAATAAAATTAAATGGTATTGACTTGCACGCGGTAAGTTCCTAAACTAAAATTCTAGCACGTTCCCTTCTTTGATCAGTGATGCTCATTTATCAATAAAATAATAGTTCAGATATCTTTTTCATATAGAGGTGGGATGAAAGGGCACTTTCCTCCTCCCCTAAGGTTATTTGAAATGGTAACAGGCGAGTGGCATCAGGAGAAGAGAGAGGAAAAACAACAGTTCACATATGAAAATCTTTTTAGTTGATTTTTAAGCTTTTTCTTTCCAGTTAAGGTTATAAATCAGCCTCTGCTTTTATATATCAATGGCCTTTGATACCTAGCCTGTAGGAGGTGAATCATATAGGAGCTCAGCAATGAATATCTATTTGGTGTTACATGATTATTCATTTCATCGTTTGTTCCAAATATCAGTAAAGAAGAAGTACAAAGAGATGGAACATTATATTCTTGAAGTACAGCAGATGAGTACAAGTGGTTATATAAAGAAGTCACTCCAATCACATTAATTAACTTTAATCAATATCAGTTACTTGCAGGATGAATTCATCATTGCCAACCTAGGGCGATAAATGATGACGAAGGCTGAGACATACTCATAGGAAGATGAATTGATGTTCATGGAAAATACGAAGTTTTAGAATGGCTATAAACAGAAGGAAGCCGGACAAATTTCTTAGCGCAGGGGAATAAGAACTTGGAATTTCTTTATTATCGCAGTACTTGGCACATTTAAGGAACATGGCAGTTTTCGTGAAACTTTTCGTAGATCACCCAGCAAGCATAAAATTCTATGAGCATCACAGTTGATTTTTGTTATTACTACCAATTGCCATTTTGTGGGGATTTAGTTAAAGCATTTCTCTTTTCAGCCTGAGTAATTCTCAGACCGAATAACTAATTGATTATTGACACACAGTGAAAACCAAATCCATTCTCAGATGTATGCTTCCCCAGAAAACACACAAAATATTGCCTAATGGGATCAAGGGAAAGCCACAAACATGATTATCATTATTAAGAAGCAACAGCATTAAATGATACAAAATTTGAAAAATATTGATTTAAAAACAACGTTACCATGGCAATTTCAGACCTCGACATATAAGAAAAGAAAGTCTTTCTCTGTGTCTTCTAATAATTTAACAAGTCTAATTTTTTTTCTATCTAAAAATGTCACACAACCCTAGGAAATTATCTTTAGTTGAATAATATATTGATATATGAAGGAAACTAATAAGTCTACAGATAGATAATCAAAACTGGTATAAGAAAATAGTGCTAATATCAATGGATATCTGAAGAGAAAAAATTGAAGCTGTTTCAGAAATAGAACTAGAAATAATGACAACTTCATACCTAAACATATTGAAACAGCACAACACCACTCCCTACTTTCTTTAGGTTAGCCAAAAAGCCCTCGACACTTTGGCGATCCACACAAACACTTCTTCGTCCTCCGGGGCCCAGCACCAGTGCTCACACCATAATCATAAGTCAGCTCCATCAGCGGAGGAATATGCTTCATGGCAAAGAACATAATGTGTGGATATCCTTCATCGCCATGATCATGTAGAACAGGCTGCCAAAATACATTTGGAGAGCAACTGTGATTCATAAATCGAGATATGTTACCCATATTCTTTGCACTTAAAATTATAGGCAACGGCCCCAGAGCCTCATTTGAAAAATCAGCACTTGCTTCTCCTAACAACTCAGGCCCATAATTCCATTTGAACGCTTTGTCATCAGCTCCGAGTGCTTGAAAAATATACTCATCGTCTTCAGTATTTTCATCGTCTAAATTGATCTTATTAATGACTTCTCCAGTGTACTCACATATAAAAGTACCAGCTCGAATCGGGTCCCAACAACGAAGCCCCCAACCTCTATCTCTTGTTTTAAAAACCTCGAATTGGATTCTAACCCCTCTTTGGGTAACTCGATTTCGGCAATTAGAAGAGCAGCAACAAGAAGCATTGCATTCGTAAATTAAAGGCTTTCGGCTCACAAGACTGCCAGAAGAAGTATAAGGAAGAATTCCTCCATTTTGCTTTGCGCAAATGCAATTGATATCACCAGGGAGGCAAACAGTAGCACAGCTGCAAATCTCCAAAGGCTTCATAGAGTTAAGAGACCACAAGTACTCAACTTTTGTGCTGTACTTGAAATGGCGTGGTCCTTTCTCATCATCAATCTCATTAACTAAGCAAACGGGTACATTTTCAATGCTAGAAGATATATCGGACAGTATAACTCTACCTCTAGAAACTGGATTCTCTTTCCATTGCTGTGTCATTTTCCATATTGCAAGCCCATGAGGCTGAAACGGTTGCCTCACTAACTTGTACTTAAAAACATTGTAACCCATTTTTCCTTTCTCAACCCACGAGCTATCAACCTTATAAAGACCGTCATAACAATAAATCTTGCCATTGATACTACAATCTTTTGCACTTCGTATGACTCTAATAGAAATGCCTCTATGTAAGCTTCTCTCGAGTGCAAGATTACCCCTTTCGAGCTTCTGATCGATGTTAGTGTTACCCCCTTGCCCAGTGTAAATCAAAGAATCAACATCGGTCTCTTCATTCTCATAGCCCCCGGCCGAAACAACACTGACAGCCACAGTGTCATCACCATCATTGAAAGTAGATGTCATATAGTCGATCCCGCCCATGCTTGGGGCATGCAAACCAACCAAACACAACTCCATCCTAAAATAGAAGATGTCTCCAACCTCAACCCCAGGAACCGAACCTATCCTTTTCCCTATATTAGCCCTAAGGTCATTGCTCATCAAAGTAGTCCCTGCTTTCAAGTCCGGGCGAGAGTTTTTCACTTCTTTCCCGTCTTCTAATTGCGAGAGCTTTCGTCTAAGTGCATCGAAAGTCACAAGAACGACCTCTACCGAATCCCTAGGATCAAGTAGGGAGGGTATCAAGGCCATGTCGGCTCTATTTACCATTTTAGCCTTTTTCTTCAGTTGGTACTTCGTCTGAGAGGTACTATTACTATTGCTACTATCCTCGACTGAATCCCCCAGTTGATAACCACCCAGACGAGACGGCTGCTTAATTTTACGGCCTCTAGTTGAGGTTTGGCTACTAGGCAAGACTTCATCATCATCATCATTCATAGGAATAAACGATGCATGTGGAGTCTGAAACGTACGGCCCGTTGAGCCATTGGAGAAGAAGTTTTGTTGAGGTCCATTCATGGTTCGGGTCGGTGTGGCTTGCATCGGGGTTGGGTTGGATGAAAATGGCGTAGCGGATCCATGAGGTGACGATGAGTCAGAGTGGGTGACATAAATGAATGGACCATTATTGGATTGAGAGAATGTATTGAGGCCATGAGTCGACGGGAACATCGGGGACAAGGTTTTAAATGGTTTAACATCTAAGGCTCCATTTTCATTACTTGAATTTTGGGCATAGTTCAATTGTTCCCTCTCCATGAGGAAAGACTAGCAACTGCAAACACATGAAATACTCAAACTTAAACAATAAAACACTTATTTTTTCCACTTTCTTGCTTATATTATTCAAGCACCAAAAGAAGAAACAGCGCAAAACTAAGAATTTTAAGCATGCAAGTGAAACCCTAGAACCAAAGAAGCAACACTTGCAACAAATTACAAGTAGCAGCAGCTAAATCTTACCCAAATCCAGTTTCTAAACAAATAGGTAACAAAAAAATTGAAATTTTGAAAAGGGGTTGAAGTGATTTCAAAAACTCAGCAGTAAAAACAATACAGATTAGGGGGGGGGGGGGGGGGGAGACATTAGATTCAATATCTCCTAAAAGAGCTCAATAAAAATTAGTAACGAAGAGAAAGATATTTGGATTTGCGGGAGAATTATACCTCAACAGAGAGCTAGGGTCTCTCTCTCTCTCGCTCTCGCTCTCTCTCTAGATTTAAGATTTGATCGATTGATTCCACACTTTTGTTCTGAGCTTAGAGAGCTCGAAGAATGAGATGGCTTTGGTTAGTGTTTTGAGACTCGATTTTAATTGGTTAATTATGTTAAGAATTTAACGCTTATTTAATTATTAGTGGTGAGTTTTCTTTCATTTAGTGGGGCCCAGTTGGACTATAGAGAGATTAATGGGGGCGATGAATGAATGGTTGGGATTTCAGTGAAATTTACAACGGTAAATTAATTAATTAGTTTAAAGGACAAGCAGCCCTTCTGAAAAAGCCTTCAGTTACGCTTCCTTGTCTTGTTGTGTGCGTTGGGTCCCATGGGTCGGACTACTTCCCAGAGAAAACAATTTTTTATTTTTATTTTTTGAGATCTAAAACGAAGGTAAGCACGCTGCCTTTCAAAGATTTCAACGGAACTAGTACAGCAAAGATTTTAATGGAACTGATGCATCTTGTTAGAAAAATGTAAAAATGTGCTTTAGACGAAATGGAAATGGAACCGTGTTGGAGGTCGATTTCTTTGTCAGATGTTGTCCTCCGTCGATCTTGGGACCAGCAATGTCGAATTGTTGAGATTTGAGATGAGGGTCGAGCGTGTGGATCTCAATAGGTTGTTGATTGTTGTTGATGCCTAACTACTTGCAAGGAAAGTCCCGGGGTGGGAAGTCACCGTGGGACCCTCCGACGATCAAGTTAGTACCGAGAAATAATGGCAGGGTAGTGGCGTATTGGAATGAGTTCGAGATACCTGAATTGTCTAGAAGAGGGGTTTATATAGCGGTCGTAAGGAGCAAGCCGATACGAGATTCTCTCCGTCCGTTACGCCTCTGCGTCACGTTCGCATTGATGGTGGGATGCGTCCATTAATGACGAGATACGCTGGCATGTGATGCGAGACATGGAGCAGCGAAGATTTCGTCGTGGCGAAATACACGGAGCCGTTTACGGGGGGACGCTTAGGCTCCGTGCTTCCGGCCAAACAGGGACGCTAAGAAATCTCAGATATAAGCTAGCTCGGAGACAAGCAGGTAAGCGGAGAAGTCTCGGCTATACGATAGCTCGGAGACGAGCTATTAGCTAGCGGTCAGCCAAGGGGGAAGATACTCCGAGAAGGTCTTCTCAGAAGGTCTGGTGCAGGCTTGGAGGTGAGGCCCTGAGGAATGTCTCCGATGCATCATATACGATTGTTTGGGATATCCTACAAACTTGCACAGAACTGACCTTGTCTTGAGGTTGTCCGGATTTTTCTTTTTATTATAGGCCGGACAACCCCATATTTTAACTCGTTTAAGAGATGGTCTCTTTCCATTCCATATCTCATATGGAGTGGTAGACACGGATTTGGTCAGAACTCTGTTCAATAGGAATGCAGCTATCTTAAGTGCATAACCCCAAAAAGAAATAGGCAACTCAGCATAACTCATCATAGAGCGCACCATATCTAATAGAGTGCATTTCCTCCGCTCCGAAACTCCATTGTGCTGTGGTGTATATGGAGGAGTAAGATGAGAGAGAATCCCATTCTTTTTTAAGTAGTCTCTGAATTCCGTGCTCAAGTATTCTCCTCTCCGATCAGATCGAAAGATTTTAATACTTTTACCCGTATGGTTCTCAACTTCGTACTTATTCCTTGAATTTCTCAAAAGATTAATATTTGTGTTTCAACAGGAACATATGTCCGTATCTTGAAAGATCATCGGTGAATGTAATAAAGTACGAGTAACCATTCCTGATATGTGTAGACATAGGACCGCATACAACACTATGTATTAGTCCAAAGAGTTCAGTAGCTCTTTCTCTATGTCCAGTATACGGAGTTTTTGATCATCTTACGTTTGAGACATGACTCGCAAGTTTCATAAGATGTAAATTCGAATGGTTTTAAATATTCATCTTTATGCAACTTTAGCTAGTCTTGTCATATTGATATGACCTAATCTACAATACCACAAGAAGGTTTCGTTCATTTCTGAATTGTTCCTCTTGTGTGTGTTCTTTATACTTAGAACTGTTTTATGATTTAGAACGTATATACCGTTATACAACGTACCATACCCAATCAAAACTTGATTTAGGAAAACATTCACAATATTTTTGGTACGAAATAACAGTCGCTCGGAATAATTGTGTTATCACTTGGTAATACAAGGTGATATCCGCCAACTGCTTTGGCTGCAACAATTGCATCATCCCCTTCTTTGAGGGACATATCACTTTTTTCCGGTTCTCTATCTCTCTTTAGCCCATATAACAAATTACATACGTGGGTCCTGATCCGGTATCCAATATTCAGGACGTAGAGCAAACTGAGAAACGGTTCTCGGTAACGAACACATCTGAAGAAGATGCATCAGCATGCTCCTTCTTCGTTCGGGTGGTTTGGAAATCCTGATATTCCCCTATTCTTTACTCAGACTTATGACAATCATAAGATAGAGCAGAACCTAGCTCAGTATAATAAGTGGGTTCGGTCAATACATCCATATTATTATCTTGATTAAGATGTATCATTGGTCGCAACCAGGAGAGAGAGAAAGATAATCACTTTTGCGTGCGCTCTTTGCAAGATTAGATTAGTTATTATTTATCTAATTAGGATGGATCCCACTCTTTTTATCAAATCTTCCTCCAAACCCTAAAAGGTAAGATTAACTGGGATTAATTACACCCTATAAGTTCGCCAATCGTTTGGCCAGGCAGGTATTGGTACTCCGAGGGAGTCTCCCCATGCTTTCGCATGGAACTAGTTAAATAAACTCGTTTCTGCAGGGGCATCACCCCGTTAACACCTTTCTTAGACACCTAATAGATCGGCTAATTGCAAAGTGGAAAACTCTCTCAGGAGTAACTCTTACTTGTAGTGGGTATCGGGATCCAACTATCATATAGAAGGTATGCAACCTCATTGCAAATTTCAACACTTGAAATTCCCAATATCTGTTTTTACCCCTAGCAGCTTATGACTTTAACAAGGTCAATAAACATAGGCACTAGCCAAGTTCAACCCGTCATTTCGTGATTGAATTAAAGCTACCCGTACGACCCTTAACAAGGTCAACAAAGCCGTGCGACTATCCTAATCTAATCGCATCACATGTGGCAGATAAGCACTAATCAGCTACCGCACACTACGCGTTGACAAGGTAAATAAACGTAGCACGAATACTAAATAGCACTTATCTGAAATGACGGAGGGTTACAGCTGGTTTTTAAGAAAACTTTTAACGTAATGAACTTGATATCGTTGTAGAATCTAGTGATTTTGAAAAGTAGTAGTTTAAGCTCCGCTTTTAAAATCGAATAGTTTTCAAAAACAAACCGAATAGCTTTTACTAGCGTTTGCTAAAGAGGTCACTCCCGGTGAAGAGATCTCGGCTCTTTCCTCATCGAATGAGCTGCTGGATATCCATCAAGAAATACCACTATGCAAACCAAGAACTACAGAAGCTATGCTGATAAACCGAGTAGGTTGTAGCATTTGCTAGTTTTGCTAAAGAGGTCACTCCCGGTGAAAGGATCTCGGCTCTTTCCTCATCGAATGAGGTGCTGGATATTCATCAAGGAATACCACTATGCAAAGTAAGAACTAGAGCTACCTTTTAAAAAAAATTTGATTCTATAATATCTTTAGGTTTCTTTTCTTTTCATTAATCTCATCAATAAAGTCCTATCATTTAATATTTTCCTAAACATCACAGAAAATGAAACGAAAATAGAACGTATGCTTATGCCATCCATATTCGCCATGAGGTCCCGTCATGCACCGTTAGGTTACTTAACTAACGGCAGAGCGGGGGTTGGACTAGCGCGGGTGCAAAACATAGGCAACGTTTATTATATATATCATATATATAGCATTCGTCTCACACAGTTATATGATCACATCACAGAACCAAGTAGCAGAAGTCAACATATGAAATATTGGATATATTAGGAGGTCCGTGTTTTAAATTCAGCTAGTCATGAAAAATACGGATTCCACGGTCGTGATGAATAGCCAAACCCACATCCCTATACCCCTACGAGAGCGGCAAGCAACCCTGCCAATTCTAGAGTTAGGAGACCCGGTCTCGACTCCTCGAGATGGTCTCCCACTGGACTCCAAAACCCGGTTACTTGTGCTCCCCGCATTTGGTCTATCCTAATGCGGAAAAGTAAATAATATACATCAATGGTGACATCATCCTCAACCTGGAAGTGTCCCAATAAAAGAATATTACATATAAATTTTACATGAATGAAAATTGAAAAACTCTCATCTCACATAAAAACCCCGGCTATTCACTCACGATGATCCAATATAACATATCACAGCAACACATAATATCACATGTCATCAACGTAAGTAAATACGCGTATCCCAAATTTTGTTGACATATAGCAACGAGATTTGGGATACCCCACATATTACACTTACGGTCGCAGAAAAGAAATGAAAAACTACAATAATTAGAACCCGCATATCCTTAGACATCATAAACCCGGAATATCACATATTCCGGATTTCATGCCTAACCCTATAAACCCCGCATTTTAGTCTTATATCGAAAACTCTTTTCAATAATTTAGTCTGGTAATTCAACAAGATTCCCGACTACCCGATCGAATACTCGTCGGGAACTTTAGTAGATGGTCGCACCCCCGATGCCGTCGACTAAGTGTACTTAGGCGGAACACCATGGCCACGAGCGCCCGAGTGGATACTTTTGGCAACGGGGTTCTCCTAAAGTCACTTGGTCGGAGCTATGGGGCATGACTACCTAGTAAAGTTATCTAACGAGTATTCGCGTACGATATGCGATTGCGGCGGAGTTTCGATCCGAATCGATACTTCGTGGCAATCGATCAATAGAGAATAACATGCTAGATTTACTGTAAGTCCGCGGGGGTGCCCCGGCCGTCGATCCGACGCCGGAAATGCGGAAACGAAAAAAACTTTGCAAACTAGCAAACCGGCACCACCGCGCACTTTTAACCCGGATCGGGCCATTAACCTAGCTACTAGCAAACTAGAAAAGAGTAGAGAAGCTATACCAAGCGATCCGTGTCCTTCGGTCTTCGTCTCCACTCCGATCTCCCGCGGAAACTCCGTCCGTCACGTTCTCGTCGGAAAGGGCACCACGTAGCCGATCTCTTTTACGGGCTCCCACCTCTGGGCCGAGGCAACTCGGGCGCGAAGTTGGCTAGCCGACGCATCCAAGATTTGCTGTAGAATAGTGTAGTAGCCATTGTCTCTTTGAGGGTTTGAAGTTGCCTTTGGATGGAAGTAGGAATCAAGAACTTTGGAGAGGTGAGAAGGATTTTGTGAGCAAGCCAAAATGAGATCATCAAATTAACCTCATACCAAATGAAAACCTCACCCTCTCCCCATGAAGTGGCCGGCCAAAAAGGAGAATGGAGTCAAATAAGGGAGGTGAGTGTAGGAACCAAAATGATGACCATATCAAAAGTAAGCCTCACATCAATATCTCATCCATTCTTTTCTCATTTGAGGTAAGACAAGAAAGAAAAGGAATCTCATGATACTAGTCAAATCATGAAGCCATCATATGCAAGAAAATCCCTTCACAAAATGTTATTTGCAAACTGCAAATAACACCCTCTCCATCGAAACTCCGGCCGCGAAGGAACAAAAGAAAACCGGCCGGAACGGAATGCAAACTGGCAACTTCAGAAAACTGATCCCGTAATAAATTAAAGGAAAACCCCGCTACTGCATATACATGCCCACATTTGTATTCCCACTAAACACAAATGCAAAGAGACAAAATCTACACTATCTAATACTAGGATCCGGCTTAAGCCAAAGCCGGCTAGTAAAAACCGTCCGATCACGATCCGTGCAATACCGCACGTATCTGATCGAACCCTGCCATATCTCCATACGGCCTCTACAGCGTTTCGCCCGAAACTTGAGTAACTGTATGTGGTGGACTCTAAAGACTCGTCAATACTATGGCTGTGGATTTAACCACTAGCACGTCAGAGGTATCAGCCATACGTGACGGGCCACCAGCTATTGATCAAAAAGGGACGTCGATGAGCGAACTCATCCTGACACCCTACTGAGCCTGTCAGTGACAATATCCGTACAGTCCGGTCCGTTCGTCTATGAGCATCGCATGACGGGCCTAGGGGGTTGGTAAAAGTCAGACCCCCAAAAGCGGTACAAGTCGTGTCGGAGTGTAGCCCAGAACACCCTGAGATACTACTGGAATACCTACCAGCAAATCTCCTGCCTTGGCCAAGGACTTTTCATGTTCTGTATCTCCTAGACACAGCGCGACCTCACCCCCAATACCGGGAGAGACGAACCCCTGCAGATCCGCTCACTGCCTCCATGTGGCTCGGGACTGTACCCAACTAAAACCTATTTGCACGTCTCCTTTGAGCGTGGTAGGGTAGTAATCAAAGCACAGTGGGAACTCACACGAGACAAATGACGATCTCAGGTCGATGAACTAACCTGTACACATGTCACCTGGGAACTGCTATCTGACGTCTTGTATAATCCTAACTAGCAGGTTCCCGGCGAGTCCTGTCTGGTGTACTCATAACCCAATGAGCACCTGTATACATCTTAGGTGAACCAACTGACACCAGTGGCTTGTGAGACCGGCCACCTCCCCTCGTCGGGGTCTCGACTGTATACACTAGTCTACTCTGGAGTATCGATGCCCTGTCTCGAAACTCCCACGACTAGGGACCTTTTAAGAATGTGATTATAGACTCCAGCTCTCACGTATATGATCGCCCTCATACTGCTGGTAGTCAAGCAAGAATCCTAGGGGCTCTATCAACGTGTAATAGCGACTCGTAAGGTCACCTAAAGCAGTACACGATGATAAAGATAAACCAGATAGCATACTATCATCTCGAGTAAGACTGTCCTACTGGGATAGGTCCTCCCCTCAATCATTGCAATCACGTGCCTGTGATCCAGTAATTGACTCTGAGGGCACTATCTCCAACAATCTCCCACTTGCACTAAATCCTAATTATTGCGATGTCGCATACTCACAGCCCGTGTGATACCGAACACCCAACTCCTTTACTAGTCAGTCTCACAAAGCTCGTTTGCGAATCTATTGCGTTCGAGGAATAGCCTCAGTGAGTGGATCCGCTCTGGTGTTTCTTTCTATGTCTCTCTTTATCTCAAGTTCGCGGAGAAAGCCATCTCCCGAAATGAGCAATACCTAGCTTAGAATGTGTCTGGATGTCTGATGGGACCTAGCTCATAAATGAACTCCAAATCCAAACTTCTTAGACTGTATCGACAACTGAACTTAATCAGTGTCCTGCGCCATGCCTTCCTTCAGTATCCATCTGGACCATCTGTCCAAAATACTGCCCCTCGTTAGAGGGAAAACTATAACTCTGACGGCCACTCTACCGTCCAGGTCACCTTGAAAGCCTGGAATGATAACCGTTTCCTAAAAGAGGCTGCCGTTATCAAATCCCTAGAACATTAACTTATGTTCTAAAACTGCTTCCGACTGTTTCTCTAGGATTGGATCAATATCATCTTATTGCACCTACTGCAAGAACAACATCTGGTGTGGTACTTGACATCTCATGATTGACTCAATTTCCTAAGCAAGTGATCTTCCAATCATGCACATCCCTCTCCCCTTTAGTCTGTAAGATACCTTTAGAGAGGGTGACTCCATCACCTGCAGGTATACTACCGTGCCAGGAGTCATCCATTCTAAATACTCAAAGAATGCTGTCTAAGTACCCAGATTGGGAAACCACCCAAATCTAGATCTAAAATCATAGATCTAGTGACCAGAATGTCTGATATAATATCCAAGTCCTTTGTGGAGAAACCACTGTGTGACGACCAAAGTATAACCGATCGTAGTATAGGAATATCACTTCCTACTCTGTGTATGTCATCAAATACCAAGACATCACACCCTACTACCTTCTTAACAGATCCATCCCCTATTCTGATGAAGTCAAACTTATGACTGTCACATCAGAAATAGATGATCTATCTCCGCTATATCTGCTTAAGTCTATAAATAGACATAAGCCTGATGTCCACCAATGCTTCCGCTGCTCCCACTGACTACGACAACCCTCTGGCTGAGTCATATAGACGTACACTTCTAAAGCTAGTTTAGAACGACGCTATACTTATCCTCCTGCCGGGTCTCACAGTCTGGAACAACAGCAATGGTAAGTTTGGGTAAACAAGAACCTCCCTGCCACCGTCCTTGAGCATACCGAAGTACCTCTCGGGTGCCTGAGGTTACCCACCATATCTACGGAGTGGCCAATGGAATGTCAAACCAGATTGAATCTTTAGGTTCCTATCAAATCTTCAGTAATCGTTTGTGGTTCTGGAATCACTTCCTGTTCTACCATACTCCCACTACTGTTTTCTGAAAAAATCTATTTTTATTAAAACTGTGGCGAGTCAAGAACAATATCACTATTGATCTTCCAGATGGTAGAAAGTCAACCCTCGTCATAGCCCGGGTCAACCCACAAACAGCCATTAGAGAAACGTGCCTTGAGTTATCCAGAGTCTGGTTTTAAGCATAAGCCGGACAACTCCCCGTACCTTAACAATGTCAAGATATGAACTGTTCTATATCCAATATAGAAATAGAGGCACTGATTTAATTGAACCAGGTTCAAATCATGCAGCTGTCTCCAGTGCATGTCAAGTAAATGGAGAGAGGCCGATCAGCGTTACTCAACTTAGGAGTACTTCCAATTATGAGTAACCTGAAAGAGAAGCAAGTTCTCTTAAACATTACTATCAACTGAATACCATATACAAGTATCTACATCTTCGATCACCTTGAAGAATCCCGATACTTGCAACACCTGGTTCTCTACTTTATTCTTATACCCATAACTTCTCAAAACTTGGACCCTGTGTTTCTACGAAACACTTGTCTAAGAACCAGAGAAGTCATAAGTAAACTGAATATAGTACGAGGACCAACCCCTCTGTCCTAATGGACACTGGACAACATACAATACTCTGTATAATTCACTTGAGTCAAATGACTCATTCACTGTGTGTCGTAGGTCGAAAACTGTACTTATGGTTAAGAAGAATTACACCGCTATTCAATACTCCTTACCTAACCATCCACTAATATAGGTAAATGTCATAGACATAATTTCAAAAAGGTATATCTCACTTTATAAAAATAGACGTACAGATATATCAATTTGAAATTGGTGCATAACAACGGATATTCAAAACCAAATATTTGCCGTCCGGCAAACAACCCAGGTGACTTCCTCAAATATCACCAATTACAACGAATTCCGATATAATGAGGATGATCACCCAATTCCCAATAACTTACTCCCACTCATCATTTGTAAAACCATACAGATGTGAGAATCATACCTGGTAAATACATACCCTGGAGCAAGTGTCTAATTGGGAAATCAGTTTTCTTTTAACAATACACAGTGAAACTGAAACATTGAAATGTTTCGATGGGGTATCCTGGTATTCCTAGTAATGCCTCTTCCATCATCCAGATTCACGACTGTAACCGTATAATTCTCTGCCATTTCTCCAAATCCCTTTATATGTCTTTAGTCATTACCTTCTGCACACCCCTTTAGGCCAAATGGTTTTCTTCTTTCTCTACCGTTCGGCACCAGCCTATGGTTTGGAAGAAAACTATCCAATAAGCATAATGGGTGTACTGTCCTAATCCTAGGAGCACTCGCAATGCGAGAGAAGGTGAAGATAAAAGACAACCTGAATGAACTTTATTCCTATTTCTCCTGAACCAGGATCCATCCCCGAACTGGAACAAGTTCCTTTCGAGTTCGTATATAACCATACGATGGATTATCCAATAAACTGGGATCTTCGTAGTGATACGGAGTGTCCTGGAGAAATACAAAGGTGATTTAGGATTGGCGAAGAAATATTTGGTTTGGTCGTGAATATTAGTCGCAATTTACTTTGCCCTCTTACTAATCCCTTCCTTTGTCTTAACTTAATACCTTCTGTACACCGTTTAGGCTAATTGGTTTTCTTCATTCCCTACCGGTCGGCACCTGCCTATGGTTTGGAAGAAGACTATCCAATTTGCGTAATAGGTGTACTATCTCCTATGCCAAGGAGTACTCGCAATCTGAGAGAGAAGGAAAAAGGAAAAGACAACTGAATAGTCCTATTCGTTTTCTCCAGAACCAGAAACCATCCTCGAATTCCTTCGAGTTCGTATATAACCATACGATGGTTTTGTCCAATGGAAGTGGACGTTCGTAGTAATACGGGGTGTCCCGGAGAAAAGGGTAAAAGTAGGAGTGGCAATGAGGTTTGCAACTCTGACAATCTAAAAGCCAATGTTAAGAAGGTTCGGTCAACTTGGTCACTGAGTCATAGTCTAGGGTCGGGTCAATGGTCGCTGCCAAAGAGAGAGAGAGAGAAAAGAAACACTCAGCGTGCACTCTAACCTAGATCAGAATGGTTATCACTTTATCTAATCTGGAAACCTCCCACTGTAACGTCAAATTCTTCCCCAAACCTGAAAGAAGAATTAGCCGGGATCATCTGAGGAGTAAACCAACTCATCAGTGGGAATCGGGATCCAACTATCATCGCATGATAACGTGACAGAATCCGCTCACGCTATCACACTCCAGAAGGTATGCGCATATCTGGCAAGTTTCAGTTTCTTTAGAAACTCCCGATGTGGATTTTTGCCCCATGCTCTTATGACCTTGAGTATGGCCAACAAATCATAAGTCACATGTTAAGTTCTACCCGTCATTGTCCAGGTATGAACACCCAACAGCTACCAAACACTGTGCCTTGACTATGACCAACAAACACAGCTTGAATACTATTGACTATCCATATGAAACGATGGAGGGCTACGAATGGTTTCTGGCGAAAACCTTTAACGTAATGAACTTGATATCGTTGAAGGAACGGATAGCTTTTTAGAAAAATATAGTGACGAAAAACTTTGCTAAAGAGGTCACTCCTGGTGAAGGGATCTCGGCTCTTTCCCCGTAGAATGAGGTGCAGGATATTCCGACTGAATACCACGATGCAAAGCAAAAGTAATCGGCTATAGTGAAGTTATTGCCCTGACGCAAACTTTTGTCCAAGGGGTCACTCCCGGTGAAGGGATCTCGGCCCTTGCCTCGTCGACTGAGGAGCAGGATATTCCAACTGAATACCACGATGCAAAACAAAAGAGAACGCCCTTGCAATAACAGCTTTTTGAAAAAGTGTCCCAACAACATCAGAATAGGTTTGTTTATCTTGCATTGATCCAAATCAACCCAGTCCCATCAATTGATCACACCACAAAAGAACGAAAATATACTGATGTACGTATATGCCATCCGTATTCGCCACTGGGTCCCGTCATTACCCGTTAGGTTAGCTAACTAACGACAGAGCGGGGACTGGACTAGCGCGGATGTAAAACATATACAACATCTACTAATATATATATACCAATATATAATTTTCGCTCAAGACGTGATAAAATGCAACATCACAGAAATGTACAGCATCACAGAACAATACAGATATCTGGGATCCCCGGGTTTCACAGAGCCGCTACTGAAACTCGACGTTCCCCTGGTCGTGTGGATAGCCTGTGCAATGAAAACCTAGACCCTTACGGGCGCGGTAAGTTACCCGCCAAAACCTGAAGCGAGGCAGCCCCCTTCAGCAACGTGAATGGACCACCCAGCACTTCACGGAATCCGGTAACTTAGGCACCCCTCCTGGGTCAATTCTATACCCCCTACGAGTGCGGCGAACAGCCCGCCAATTCTAGAGTAAAGCCCCCTCCGTCTCAATGCCATGAGATGCGGGCTCGTTGCCCTCTAGAACCCGGCTGTCCGTGCACCCCTCCGCGGGGTAAACCTAGTACAAAAAGTAAAATATACATACAACGGGTACATCGACCGCAACCTGGTCGTGTCCCAAAAGAATAATACAAACAGGAAGTGACGGCAGTCCACATATCGGACGCTCGCCCCGCAATATCAAATGTACATATAAAATCAAAACTGTACTACCACTGCAACCAGGCTATCCCCCACGACCGATCTGCAACATCACAGCACAACACAGAACATCAACGTGAATGTCACGTTCGCAAATCCGTCTAAAAGAGCTATAGCAGATAGACTGGATTTACCGATCGAGTGACATTCACGGTCACAGATATAATGTAAATACTGTGAACTAGTATGTTTAAAATATCCGATCGAACAAATTTATCAAAGTGGGCCCCAAGCAGTACTGTAGCACTCACAGAAAATCTGGGCCAAAAAAGAATATCCCCAAACCCCTATTTTTAACTCATAAGCTATCTGCAAAATTTTGATCAAGTGATCAATCAAAAGCGCGGGGGAACCGCGGCCCAAGCATGGGTTTGGCCGCGGTTCCGCGGCGGTATGGAGAGATCGCGTGACCAAATTTTCACAGATTGCTTCTATATCCATACACAGTATTCTGAGACAACCTGAAAAATTTTTGGAGCCAAAAAATTTTTGACAGAGAACACATGTGCATACAAAATACGGTTTTTGCGAATTTTTGTTCGATCGGGTTTTAAACATACTAGAGCAAGCTAGGCATGGTTAATGGCGTGGCTCTGATACCAATGTAAGTCCGCGGGGGTGTCCCGGCCGTCGATCCGACGCCGGAAATGCGGAAACGAAAAAAACTTTGCAAACCAGCAAACCGGCACCACCGTGCACTTTTAACCCGGATCGGGCCATTAACCTAGCTACTAGCAAACTAGAAAAGAGTAGAGAAGCTATACCAAGCGATCTGTGTCCTTCGGTCTTCGTCTCCACTCCGATCTCCCGCGGAAACTCCGTCCGTCACGTCCTCGTCGGAAAGGGCACCACGTAGCCGATCTCTTTTACGGGCTCCCACCTCTAGGCCGAGGCAACTCGGGTGTGAAGTTGGCTAGCCGACGCGTCCAAGATTTGCTGTAGAATAGTGTAGTAGCCATTGTCTCTTTGAGGGTTTGAAGTTGCCTTTGGATGGAAGTAGGAATCAAGAACTTTGGAGAGGTGAGAAGGATTTTGTGAGCAAGCCAAAATGAGATCATCAAATTAACCTCATACCAAATGAAAACCTCACCCTCTCCCCATGAAGTGGCCGGCCAAAAAGGAGAATGGAATCAAATAAGGGAGGTGAGTGTAGGAACTAAAATGGTGACCATATCAAAAGTAAGCCTCACATCAATATCTCATCCATTCTTTTCTCATTTGATGTAAGACAAGAAAGAAAAGGAATCTCATGATACTAGTCAAATCATGAAGCCGTCATATGCAAGAAAATCCCTTCACAAAATGTTATTTGCAAACTGCAAATAACACCCTCTCCATCGAAACTCCGGCCGCGAAGGAACAAAAGAAAACCGGCCGGAATGAAATGCAAACTGGCAACTTCAGAAAACTGATCCCGTAATAAATTACAGGAAAACCCCGCTACTGCATATACATGCCCGCATTTGTATTCCCACTGAACACAAATGTAAAGAGACAAAATCTACACTATCTAATACTAGGATCCGGCTTAAGCCAAAGCCGGCTAGTAAAAACCGTCCGATCACGATCCGTGCAATACCGCATATATCTGATCGAACCCTGCCATATCTCCATACGACCTCTACAGCGTTTCGCCCGAAACTTGAGTAACTGTATGTGGTGGACTCTAAAAACTCGTCAATACTATGGCTGTGGATTTAACCACTAGCACGTCAGAGGAATCAGCCATACGTGACGGGCCACCAGCTATTGACCAAAAAGGGACGTCGATGAGCGAACTCATCCTGACACCCTACTGAGCCTGTCAGTGACAATATCCGTACAGTCCGGTCCGTTCATCTATGAGCATCGCATGGCGGGCCTAGGGGGTTGGTAAAAGTCAGACCCCCAAAAGCGGTACAAGTCGTGTCGGAGTGTAGCCCAGAACACCCTAAGATACTACTGGAATACCTACCAGCAAATCTCCTGCCTTGACCAAGGACTTTTCATGTTCTGTATCTCCTAGACACAGCGCGACCTCACCCCCAATACCGGGAGAGACGAAGCCCTGCAGATCCGCTCACTGCCTCCATGTGGCTCGGGACTGTACCCAACTAAAACCTGTTTGCACGTCTCCTTTGAGCGTGGTAGGGTAGTAATCAAAGCACAGTGGGAACTCACACGAGACAAATGATGATCTCAGGTCGATGAACTAACCTGTACACATGTCACCTGGGATCTGCTATCTGACGTCCGGTATAATCCCAACTGGCAGGTTTCCGGCGAGTCCTGTCCGGTGTACTCATAACCCAATGAGCACCTGTATACATCTTAGGTGAACCAACTGACACCAGTGGCTTGTGAGACCGGCCACCGCCCCTCGTCGGGGTCTCGACTATATACACTAGTCTACTCTGGAGTATCGATGCCCTGTCTCGAAACTCCCATGACTAGGGACCTTTTAAGGATGTCCTTATAGACTCCAGCTCTCACGTCTATGATCGCCCTCATACTGCTGGTAGTCAAGCAAGAATCCTAGGGGCTCTATCAACGTGTAATAGCGACTTGTAAGGTCACCAAAAGCAGTACACGATGATAAAGATAAAACAGATAGCATACTATCATCTCGAGTAAGACTGTCCTACTGGGATAGGTCCTCCCCTCAATCATTGCAATCACGTGCCTGTGATCCAGTAATTGACTCTGAGGGCACTATCTCCAACAATTACAAACAAACTAGTTTTCACAAAAATAATTTAATGTGGATTCCAACTACTGCATCACATATCAAACTTAAACCCGAAACGATGTAAAAATTACGACTACGAAACACTCCGTATTAGCCTCATAACAAAAGTTAACATCACATGCAAACTGGGCTAATCAAACATAACCTAAAACCCTAAAAACTACAGATCAGAACACCAAACAAACACGAGCCAATTTGGGAATAGTAAAACCGGCCAGGCCAGCCAAATTAGTGTTAGTTATATGTATGCCATAGAGCCCATTATTGTACATATGATGTATATTATAGTGGATACTTGGGCATATATAGAGAGGAATTTCTTGCTCGACATGATAGTATGCTATCTGGTTGCTCTTTGTCTTAACATGTAGACTTGTATTGTGATATTGTCTTGCTCTCACATGTTGATAAAGCCTTTAGGATGTGTACTTGACTACCAGGACTATGATGGAGATCATACTAGTGGGGCCAAGGTAGTCCACAAGTACATCCTTTAATTGTTTCTAGTCGAGGGTGTATCGAGACAAGGCATCGATATTCCAGAGTAGACTAGCGTATATGCTTCTTGACCCATATAATGGGCGATGGATGATCCCATATCCATTGGTGTTTGACATCAAAGATGGTATACAGATGCTCAGTAGAGACTGGGTACACTGAACGGACTCACCGAGAACTCCTAGTTGGTATAATACCTATCGTCAGATAGCAGTTCTCTGGTGACACTGCTACAGGTTAGTCTGTAGACCCGAGATCGTCATAGAATCTTGTGTGATTCCAACTGTGCTTTGATTTCCACCTTACCACGTTCAAGAGAACGTGCAAAACGGTGGCTTTTGGGCACAGTCCCGAGTCATATGGAGGCAATGAGCGATAGGAGGGGATTCGTACTCCCGGTATTGGGGGTTGATGTTGCGCTGTACTCGATTGGCTATAACAGGAAGTCCCTGGCCAGGGATGATACAGAGATTTACTGGTAAGTGTTATCAGTAGTTTCTCGACCCGTTATGAGTCTTAGATCGGCACGACTTATCGGTTATTGGGGTATGATGTTTACCACCCCTAGGCTAGATATGCGACATATCAGACGAAGAGACCGGACTGTACGGTAGTGTTACTAACAGGCTTTATAGGAGTATGAACAAGCTTGCTTGTTGATCTTCTGATCGCTCAATACCCTGGTAGCCGTTACGTCCAGCTAGTACCGCTGACGGCTTGTGGGTGCTTGATATGATTATCACCTACTGCCGACGTATTGACGAGTCTTTAGAGTCCTACACAGAGGTTTCTTGGTTCAGGAAAAACAAAGTAGGAGCATATATGTGATATGTGCGGGACCGAGATTAATACGAGTATGTGATACCGTATTCTATTCTCGCGATATGTGATATCGGTCGGTTATATGTGATATAGCCGGGTTATCGAATCAAGTGTTGAATCGATTAGTTGATACATATGATATTAGTCGGTTATATATGATATAGTCGGATTATTAAATCAAGTGTTGATTTAATAATTTAATGTATAATTGTATATTTGATAGACTAACATATATTTACTAATATTAGCTCACTTAAGCATTTCTTTTTCTCACATGTGTACACTTAATATATATGTGATATATATTATTGTGTCATGCTTGTTAATACATGCTACATGGGTGTATGAGACTCACACCATGCTCATGATAATGTAGGGTTTATTTATTTAAAGTAAATCACAAATTGGTTGGAAATTAGTCATGGTTGATGCTTAGTGGAAGCTTGTAGAACCCATTGACTTGGTCCACTAATTTTGTCTTATATTAGATATTTATTAACCCAACCATTGTCATTACCCATGGTTAAGTCTCTACAAGAGTTAGTATATGATATTTTCTCACCCATAGTTGCTATTCTCACTCTATTCTATTTTTCCTTCTTCATCTTCTTCTTCATCAAGAGGGAGCTCTCTAGCTTTTGGAGAGGTGAAGAAAATTAGTGAGAAAATTAATTCTAAAGTGAGCAAAAATCCTACTTCATCATCCTCTACTAAATTAGCCATTTTGTTTAGGGTGTTAGCTTTACTAATTCCTAATTAGTGAAGAGATAGTTTGGGTTGGTGTTTCCTCGACGTAGATCATTGTCACGACCCGAAATATTAGCTCGTGACCAGCACTTTAATCACGCAACGTCTAAAGGCGTAACGGAATTCTAGTAAGCTGAAACCCAGAAATCTAAACCTTTTTGAAAAAAATAAAGGTATATGAAATCAAGTTTTCTTAATGCATAGAAAGGAACATGAATGATGCAAGTGAAATTTACTAGTTTAAAAAAAACATGTTTGGTCTTTTAAAAATTTTGGCAGCACCTCCTTTGTAAATTTTGATCCAAAACCACAAATACATAATAAGGATAATGGCATCCCCAAGCGGGAGCTAGGTCTTAGCCAAATGGCGGATCACAACCACGCAATACAGTATAAATGAGTATACGACGCCCAACGGTGATGTTCACCACAAAAAGATAAAGAAATGAGCAAGATATAATCCCAAAAGTGAATATAAAACCCATCGCTCAAATCTCGCAACTACAAGTCTCACTAAGTCTCATCACTTATACAATTTACAACTTTTGATTGATGGAGTTAACTAGATACAATATGAAATGTAGATATAAGAGTGGGAATGATACAAATATCCTACCTACCAATGCGAAACACTTAATGCAACTGTGTGCCAGCGAAGCCGCTATGGATCTAAGCGGTCAACCTGCAAGAACTGTGGCACAACGGGGGTGAGTTGCCAACTCGTGAGTAGAAAAATATCAACAGATAGAAATCGAATAAATAACGACTCCTAGGTCAACTATATCATAAAGGTAATACTATGATATCTAGGATGACCGGGTCTGTATACGTGCCAACAGGGTAATCAATACCTATGTGCATGTAGATAACATCCAACAGTAATAATCAATGCATGCATATGGATCTCGTCCACCCAAAATCAATGTCCGCATGCACGTAAATATCATAAAGGGGTGTGCATGAAAGTATGAGGATATATATATATATATATATATATATATATATATATATATATCAACGGTGTCCCTCCCGACACATCAAAATCATGGAACCTGAGTGCCTAGCATCGACACTCGAAAACATCATGAAAACCGTGCCCAGCATCGGTACGTAAATCCTCATATATCGGGCTCCGTCAGTCCGGATCGGCCCGCGGGCTCCGTTAGTCCGGATCAGCCCATCTCATCTCCCGACTCCGGTCGGTATCCTCCGGATATCCGCCGAGCCAAAATACTATCACCGGTAGGTACTCGCCACCCTGCCAGGCTCATCATCTGCTCCACGAAAAACATTTCTCACCCCGGGGAACCATACCGGGTCCACCATGAACCCGCAAACGGATCATCCAACTCCTCGAATCGAGTTTCAAGCACACGTCTCAGAACCGAGAAAACGCATGGTGGACGCACTAAAATATCATATCAAGAGAAACCGGGTTTTTAAAACAGTACATACTTTCTTTTGAAATAGCCCCGGTTCTCAAATCCAGAAATCTCATGAAATCAGCATAACTTAATGCGTAAAAATCATAAAGCATGATGTATGCGGCATATGATAGAAATGCAACATGGAACGGTAATATGACATATTAAGGGAAAACCGCTCTTTTAAAATGATTCCAGTTTTTGAATATATCCAGCGGTTCCCAATTTCTCCAAAGTCAAATACAACATCGTCTATGAATGTGCAATAAGTATGTATGTAGGCATGAATGCACAAAGATATATATACACAAGTATGTTATGCGAAGAGTCATATCATGATGCAGCAATCTTACTATGTAGTGACATGGCAATTATCGATGATGAAGTGTGTGAGCCGGCAAATCTGTGTAAGTGTAACATACACATCATCGATAATGGTGCAAGTGTGCTAGTACAAGTATAAGTAATGCGATGCGAATATCATGAATGCAGCATAAGGTAAATCACATGCAAATGCTGACGAGTATACATATCTAACATGATCGAGTCGGGGAATCTATCAATCGGCATCCAGCCTAACAACATCACGTATGGTATGATCCATCTTACCGCAACATCTAGTCAAGGGTAAGGATCAATCATCAAGTTAAACTCATCACGTACGGAAAATCATCGTACGGCGGCATTAAGCTAATAGGTATCCTATACGACAAATGAGGGTACGTCTTGAAATCACGTACGGCCTATCATCCATGATTCACAACATTATATATATATATGTGTGTGTGTGTGTGTTAGTTATATGTATGCCCTAGAGGCCATTACTGTACATAGGATGTATATTGTAGTGGATGCTGGGACATATATAGGGAGGACTTTCTTGCTCGACATGATAGTATGCTATCTGGTTACTCTTTACCTTAACGTGTATACTGATTGTCTCTCTGTTACATGTTGGTAAAGCCCTTAGGATGTGTACTTGACTACCTGGACTATGATGCGGTTCATACTAGTGGGGACATGGTAGTCCATAAGTACATCCTTCAAGGTCCCTAGTCGTGGGTGTATCGAGACAGGGCATCGATATACCAGAGTAGACTAGCGTATACCTTCTCGACCCATACAGATGGACGATGGATGATCCCATATCCATTGGTGTTTGACATCAGAGATGATATACGGGTGCTCAGTGGAGACTGGGTATACTGGACGGACTCGCCGAGAACTCCTAGATGGTATTATACCTTACGTCAGATGGCAGTTCTCTGGTGACACTGGTACAGGTTAGTCTGTAGACCTGAGATCGTCATAGAGTCTTGTGTGATTCCCACTGTGCTTTGATTTCCACCTTACCACGTCCAAGAGGGCATGCAAAACGGTGGTTTTTGGGTACAGTCCCGAATCACATGGAGGCAATGAGCGATAGGAGGGGATTCGTTTCTCCCGGTATAGGGAGTTGATGTTGCGCTGTGTTCGATTGGCTATAACCGGAAATCCCTGGCCAGGGTTGCTGAGATTTACTGGTAAGTATTTTCAGTAGTTTCTCGAACTGTTATAGACCTCATATCGACACGACTTATCGAGCTACTGGGGTCTGACGTTTACCACCCCTAAGCGAGATATGCGACATATCAGACGATCAGACCGGACTGTACGGTAAGTGTTACTGGTTGGATTCACAGGAGTGTGAGCGGGTTTGCTCGTCGATCTTCTGATCGCTCAATACCCGGGTGGCCGTTATGTTTAGCAGACCGCTTGCGGCTTGTGGGTGTTTGATATGATCATCACCTTCTGCCGGCGTATTAACGAGTCTTTAGAGTCCTACACAGAGGTTTCCTGGTTCAAGCGAAACGAAATGGGAGCGCATATGAGATATGTACGGGACCGAGAATAATGCGTGTATGTGATACCGTGTTATATTCTCGCGATGAATGTATCGATTGGTTGTATGCGATATAACCTAGTTATCGGATCGAGGATTGATTCGATAAGTCGATACATTGGATATTAGTCGGTCATATGCGATATAACCGGATCGTTAAATCAAGTGTTGATTTAATGATTTAATGTATAATTATATATTTGATATATTACTTTACATTAACTAGTATTTGTTCACTTAAGATGTTTTTCTCACTTGTTTGTGCACATTGTATATGTGATATATTTTTGTGCACAAGTTTGTATCATGTTTGATGATACATGCAAACTTGGGTGTATGTTTGAATTAAACCATGATTAGTTAATGGTTAGGGTTTCATTTGCTTTATTTACTTATTCATTTATTTATTCATTTGAGAAAGAAATAAAATGGTGGCTAACTTTGGATTTTCTTTGAAGCTTCATGAAGCTTTGAATAGTTTGACCATTTTGTTTCTTTCCTTAACCCTAACCATCCACTTAAACCATAGTTTATTCTCTACACTTGTTAACTCAACCATGATTGCTAAATGATAGATATCACTTCATTTTCTTTTTTAAAAAAAAAAGAATTTTTTTTCATTCTTTTCTTCTTCTTCTTCTTCAAGAAGAAAGAAAACCATTTCTTGAAAATGTCTAAGGGATGATTCCAAGTGAGAAATCCAAATCCAAAGTGAACCCACTTTCTATTTCTTCATCCTCTACCACTTGCCAAGTAGTATAGGGTATTTTCTTCACAAGTTTCATGACTTGGTGAAGTTGGAGCTTGATCTTGAGTTGCCTCGACGTAGATCATCTTCGGCCTCGAAGTCGACGACCTAGCCTGATCATTTCTTCGACGAAACCATCGTTAGAGTCCGGGATCCGATGATCGCAGCGGAGGGACATCATCACGGATCTATGGAAGTGGAGGACCGGATCTACAAAGGTTGTATTTCCGTTCACTTAGCAATAAAGCAGTTTAGTAGCTTGTAGTTTCGTCTAATCTCTAGTTAACGATCTAGTTTAGGGTTTCTCGGCACATGAAAAATTTGAATTTGGCATGGTTGATGCCTTGTGAGACCTCATTAGTGTGCCTAGGAACCCTACAGTGGAATCAGAGCCTAGCTAGAGCTTTAGGCGAAGTGTAGACGATGTTTTAGGTCCGATCGAAACACGAAACCCTAATCCGACCCCTTCTCTGTACATTTTTTCAAAACTGGGTTTTTTCCAAATTAAAAATATGCAGAAAAATCAGCAGGGTTTTTTAGGGATTACTGTGCAGCACGTGCCCATGATTTGACTAAAGCGCGGCGGAACCGCAGCACGAGCATGGCTCGTACGGCGGTTCCGCGGCCATGTAGTGACATTAGCTTTTCAGTTTTGCACAGTAATTCCTATATTTTAGTGTTGTATTTTTTGGGATATTTTAACTTCTACTCAAGAGTTGAGTTTTCTGGGTTGTATTGGGGACTCGGTGTTTCGATCGGGAAGTTTAACTTCGTCTGTGTTTTTCCGGATAATTTTAGAAAATCTTGAAAAGTTCGACCGGATATAAATACCCAATTTTTCCCCTGTTGGGAAATTTCCAATTGTTGGATTTTTCCGTTGTTTAATGACGTTCTAAGTAGTGCAAGTAACGCGATGGTCCCTCTAGAAGACAACAAACCTTAACTCGATTATGTGACCGTCTTGAACTGCCCTTTGAATCTTAGGGTTTGGGGCAGTACGGCGTGCCACATATGAGGCGTTGGCTTGACCCTTCTACGGCTGGACCGTTGGTACTGAGGCATGAAGTGAATGTTTTTAAACTTATATCATGTATTGATCTGTTTCGGGAAAACTTGGGTGTTTGATTGTTCGATTGGAAAGTTTAACATTTTCTATTTATCTGGAATATGATACAATACTTGGAATCCATAAGTAGTTATGAGATAACTGATATGAATGTTATAAACATAGCACTTTAGTCTCACTTGATCGGTTGCCACGGAATTTTGATGCGATCAAAAGTCCGTCGCAATCACGTAGCGTACGCGGATACTCGCCGGATAAACTTAATAGTCTGCTACACCCCATAGCCCCGACCAAGTGACTGTAGGAGAACCCCGTCGCCGAAAGTATCCGTTCGGGTGCTCGCGGCAGCGGTGTTCCGCCTTGGGGCACTTCGTCGACGGTATCGGGGGTGCGGCCGCCTACTAAAGTTTGCGACGAGCATTCGATCAGGATGTCGGGAATCTTGTTGAATTGCCCGACTTGATATTGAAAAGTGTTTTCGGTATGGAGACTAAAATGCGGGGTTTATAATTGTTAGGTATGCGATGTCTAAGGAATTCATTTAGTTAGGCATGCGATGTCTAAAAAGATTGCGGATTCCAATTGTTGTAGTTTTACACTTTCTTTTCTGTGACCGTAAGTGTAATATGTGATATCGCCGGTTTCGTTGCTATATGTCAACGACAATTGCGATACGCATGTTTACTTACGTTGAAGACATGTGATGTTATGTGTTGCTGGATATGTTATATTGGATCGTCGTGTTTGAATAGCCGGGGGTTTTATGTGAGATGAGAGTTTTTATTTTCATTCATGTAAAATTTATTGTATGTAATATTCTTTTATTGGGGCACTTCCAGGTTGCGGAAGATGTCACCCATTGAATATTATTTACTTTTCCGCACTAGGATAGACCCAAGGAGGAGAGCACGAGTAACCGGGTTCTGGAGTCCAGTGGGAGACCAACTCGAGGAGTCGAGTCCGGGTCTCCTAACTCTAGAATTGGTAGGGTTGCTTGCCGCTCTCGTAGGGGTCTAGGGGTGTGGGTTTAGCTATTCATCGCGACCGTAGAATCCGTGTTTTATACAGGCTCGTATTGAAAACACGGACGTCCTAGTATATCCAATATTTCATATGTTTCTTCTGCCGCGATATCTGTGATGTGATCATTTGATGTTCTGTGATAAATACTGTATATAGTATATATGATATATTATATAGATGTTACTTATGTTTTACACCCGCGCTAGCCCTGCCCCGCTCTGCCGTTAGTTACCTAACCTAACGGTGCACGAGGGGACATCGAGGCGAATGCGGATGGCATAAGTGTACGTCGTATTTATCTGTGATGTTTAGGTGACTTAAATGATGGGACTTCATTAATGTGATTAATGAAATAAAAGAAACCTAAGATGTTGTGGAATCGAATTTTCAAAAACAGATAGCTACAGTTCTTGCTTTGCATCGCGGTGTTCCTTATAGAACATCTTGCACCTTATTCGATGCGGAAAGGGCCGAGATCCCTTCACCGGGAGTGACCCCTTTAGCAATAACTGGCAGATGCTACACATTCGGTTTGTCTTTTGATTGCTTCTATAGTTTCTGCTTTGCACAGTGATATATATGATATATCCCGCACCTCATTCGACGAGGAAAGGGCCGACGATCCCTTCACTGGGAGTGACCCCTTTAGCAAAACTAGAAAAGCCTAAAAAACACTCCATTTTTAAAATCATTTGATTCTACAACGATATCAAGTTCATTACGCAATAGGTTTTCAGAAAAACCTGTCGTAGCCCTCCGTCATTTCAGATAAGTCCTACTTAGTATTCGTGCTACGTTTGTTGACCTCCGTCAAGGCGTAGTGTGTGGTAGCTAACTAGTATTTATCTGCTTATGCATATAATGTAGATTGGATTAGGGTAGTCGTGCGACCTTGTTGACCTCCGTCAAGGGTCGTGCGGGTGGGTTTGATTCAATCAAGAAATGACGGGTTGAACTTGACTAGTAGCCTATGGTTTGTTGACCTCCGTCAAGGTCATAAGGTGCTAGGGGCAAAATTATCGGGAGTTTCAAGTGTTGAAATTTGCAATGAGATTGCATACCTTCTATGAGATAGTTGGATCCTGATACCCGCTGCGAGTAAGAGTTACTCCTGGGAGAGTTTTACACATTACAATTAGCCGATCAAGTAGGTGTCTAGAAAGATGTCAACGGGGTTACGTCTCTGGGAAAACGAGGTTTACTGTAATTAGGTCCGTGCGAAAGCACGGGGAACCTCCCTCAAAGTACCGACACTGGCCTGGCTGAAAGATTGGTGAACTTGTAGCGTGTAATTAATCCCGGCTAGTCTTTCCTTTTAGGGTTTGAAGGAAGATTTGATAAAAACAGTGGGAGCCATCCTGATTAGATAAAATAATAATCGATCTGATCTTGCAAGAGCGCACGCAGAGTGTTTTCTTCTCTCTCTCTCCAGGTAGCGACCATGTCACGCCTTAATCAAGATAATAATACGGATGTATTGACCGAACCCGCTTGTTATACTGAGCTGGGGAACGTTGGTCCCGCTCCAACTTATAATTGTTATAAGACAGAGCAGGAAATTGGAGAATACCAGATTTCCCGTGTCGCCCAAAAGAAGAAAGTACATGATGATGCATCTTCTTCGGGTGTGTTCATTATACAGAACTGTTTCTCAGTATTCTTTACGTCCTGGGTATGTGATACCGGATCAGGATCCCGCATATGTAATTTGTTACATGGGCTACAGATAGGTAAAGAACTGAGAACGGGTGATAAGTTTCATGAGGCAGAAAACGGTGCAAGTGTTGCAGCCAAGTCTGTTGGTCACTGTCACCCTGTATTTCCAAATACATTGATTCTGAACAAATGCTATTAGATACCGAACCTGATATACAAAATCATATCAGTCTCTTTATTAGTAAAGAAATGATAAAATTTTGTATTGTTGGATAATGTTTTGAACATTTCCTATATCAAAAGTTGATTGGTTCATGCACGTTATCTAAAAGCATTGATGTTCTAAATCAAACTACAGTTCTTAGTATACGGAACACACACAAGAGGAAGAGTTCAGAATTGAACGATTCCTTCTTGAGGTATTGTAGACTAGGTCAGATCAATGTGACCTGACTAGCTAAAGTTACATTTAGATGCATATTTAAATCAGTTTGAATTTACATCTTATGAAAATTGCCAGTCATGTCACAAAGATAAGATGACCATAGCTCTGTTTACTGGAAACAGAGAAAGAGTTAGTGAACTCTTGGGATTGATACATGTTGATGTATGAAAGGTCCCCTGTCTACACATGCCAAGACTGGTTCTTAGTACTTCATTACATTTTCTGATGATCTCTCAAGATTCAGACATATGTTCCTGTTGAAACACAAGTCCGAAGCTTTTGAGATATTCACAGAATATAAGTTAGAAGTAGAGAACCAAAAATACGGGTATAAGTATTATGTCCTTTGATGTGATCGAGGAGGAGAATACTTGAGCACGGAAATCCTGGACTATTCTAAAGGAGAATGAGATTCTCCCTCAGTGTTACTCCTCTGAATACACCACAGCACAATGGTGTATCGGGATGGAGCAATCACACCCTATCTGATATGGTGTGCTCTATGATGAGTACTACTGAGTTACCTATTTCCTTTTGGGAGTTATGCACTTGAGAAGTTGCATACCTATTGAATAAGGTTCCAATCAAATTAGTGCCTACCACTCCATATAAGATATGGTATGGGAAGAGCCTATCTCTTAAGTTTGTTAAGATTTGGGGTTGTCCAGCCTATGTCTAAAAAGCAAAATCCGGACAAGCTCGAGGCAAGATCTGTTATGTAGAACTGGAAATGTTCCAGCTATACAAACTGCAGCTGATGATTTGGAAGAACCAAAGGAATCAATAGTTACCAACGAACCTCAGCCTCTCCGCCGATCTAGTAGGGATTCCTCACCCACCTGAGAGATACTTCTGTTTCTCTATGACAGTGGGAGCGAGGATTGCATCATGGGATGATGACCTAACTAGTTTCGAGCTGGCCATCAGGAGTGGGACTCTGTAAGAATGGCTGGATGTTAATCGATCTGAGATGGAATCCTTATACACCAACAAAGTATGGACTTTAGTTGCTTTATCTGAAGGGTTAAATCCCCATCAGGAGCAAGTATATCTTGAGAAGATTACTTGGTGTAGATGGAAAAGTTGAGACTTTCGAAGCTACACTTGTTAAAGGTTTTCGTCATCAACCAGGCGTGGAAATTGATGAAACCTTTTCCAGTAGCTATACTTAAGTCCATCCAGATCCTACTTGCCACGGCTACATACCATGACTAAGATATCTGGTGGTTGGGTGCCATGACTGCTTTTCTAAGTGATGATTTAGAAGAGAGCGTCTATAAGTACACAGCCAGAGCGCTTCGTAGACAGTGGGACCAGCGCAAACGTGTGCAAGATGTTTTATATGATGAAGCAGGAATCGCGGAGTTGGAACATCTGTTTTGATGAGTTAGTCAAACAGTTTGACATCATCAAAATGGTAGATGAACCTTGTATATACAAAAAGGTAGTAGGGAGTATGGTGGTGATCCTCGTAGAGTACGTGGATGACATACTCTTGATAGGGAAGGAGTTTCCTATGCTACGCTCGGTCAATCTCCGCTTATCACAAGGATTCTCCATATAGAATCAAAGTGATACCTGCTAAATCCTAGTTTTTGGATCTATGGGATAGATCTAATTGGATGTTAGGATACTCACTAGTTGTAGTGAGATGGTATCAGTTGATCCTGGGGAGAATCACTGGAAAGGTTCCAGGATGATAAGGACGACTGAAAGTCGGTCACAGGCATTGTCTTTACCCTCAGTAAAGGGACGGTATGTTGGAAGAGTTCCAAGCTAGATACCGTGGCAAACTAGACGATAAAGGCTGGATACATCGCTACTTAAGATGCTACCAAAAGAGGCAGTCTGGATGTATATTTGTTCGTGAGATGAACTTAGTTCCTCCCATTGTGTGACAATGGAGTTGTGGCTTATGCCAAGGAACGTCCGTCCCATCAGTGATCCAGGCATATTCTAAGGCAGTATCACCTGATCATGGAGATGGTTGATCTCCAAGGAGATCGAGGTTAGGAGAGTAGACTCAGAGGACAACACGGCGGATCCACTCACAACGGCCTTTTCCCAGAGAGAGACTATTATGGGATGGTTGAGTATGAGATACTACAACCTCTGCTACAGATGGCCCTAGTGCAAGTGGGAGATTGTTAGTTATATGTATGCCCTAGAGGCCATTACTGTACATAGGATGTATATTATAGTGGATGCTAGGACATATATAGGGAGGACTTTCTTGCTCGACATGATAGTATGCTATCTGGTTACTCTTTACCTTAACGTGTATACTGATTGTCTCTCTGTTACATGTTGGTAAAGCCCTTAGGATGTGTACTTGACTACCTGGACTATGATGCGGTTCATACTACTAGGGACATGGTAGTCCATAAGTACATCCTTCAAGGTCCCTAGTCATGGGTGTATCGAGACAGGGCATCGATATACCAGAGTAGACTAGCGTATACCTTCTCGACCCATACAGATGGGCGATGGATGATCCCATATCCATTGGTGTTTGACATCAGAGATGATATACGGGTGCTCAGTGGAGACTGGGTATACTGGACGGACTCGCCGAGAACTCCCAGATGGTATTAGACCTTACGTCAGATGGCAGTTCTCTGGTGACACTGGTACAGGTTAGTCTGTAGACCCGAGATCGTCATAGAGTCTTGTGTGATTCCCACTGTGCTTTGATTTCCACCTTACCACGTCCAAGAGGGCGTGCAAAACGGTGGTTTTTGGGTACAGTCCCGAATCACATGGAGACAATGAGCGATAGGAGGGGATTCGTCTCTCCCGGTATAGGGAGTTGATGTTGCGCTGTGTTCGATTGGCTATAACCGGAAATCCCTGGCCAGGGTTGCTGAGATTTACTGGTAAGTGTTATCAGTAGTTTCTTGAACTATTATAGACCTCATATCGACACGACTTATCGAGCTACTGGGGTCTGACGTTTACCACCCCTAGACGAAATATGCGACATATCAGACGATCAGACCGGACTGTACGATAAGTGTTACTGGTTGGATTCACAGGAGTGTGAGCGGGCTTGCTCGTCGATCTTCTGATCGCTCAATACCTGGGTGGCCGTTATGTTTAGCAGACCGCTTGCGGCTTGTGGGTGTTTGATATGATCATCACCTGCTGCCGGCGTATTGACGAGTATTTAGAGTCCTACACAGAGGTTTCCTGGCTCAAGCGAAACGAAATGGGAGCGCATATGAGATATGTGCGGGACCGAGAATAATGCGTGTATGTGATACCGTGTTATATTCTCGCGATGAATTTATCGATTGGTTGTATGCGATATAACCTAGTTATCGGATCGAGGATTGATTCGATAAGTCGATACATTGGATATTAGTCGGTCATATGCGATATAACCGGATCGTTAAATCAAGTGTTGATTTAATGATTTAATGTATAATTATATATTTGATATATTACTTTACATTAACTAGTATTTGTTCACTTAAGATGTTTTTCTCACTTGTTTGTGCACATTGTATATGTGATATATTTTTGTGCACAAGTTTGTATCATGTTTGATGATACATGCAAACTTGGGTGTATGTTTGAATTAAACCATGGTTAGTTAATGGTTAGGGTTTCATTTGCTTTATTTACTTATTCATTTATTTATTCATTTGAGAAAGAAATAAAATGGTGGCTAACTTTGGATTTTCTTTGAAGCTTCATGAAGCTTTGAATAGTTTGACCATTTTGTTTCTTTCCTTAACCCTAAGCATTCACTTAAACCATAGTTTATTCTCTACACTTGTTAACTCACCCATGGTTGCTAAATGATAGATATCACTTCATTTTCTTTTTAAAAAAAAGAATTTTTTTCCATTCTTTTCTTTTTCTTCTTCTTCAAGAAGAAAGAAAACCATTTCTTGAAAATGTCTAAGTGATGATTCCAAGTGAGAAATCCAAATCCAAAGTGAACCCACTTCCTATTTCTTCATCCTCTACCACTTGCCAAGTAGTATAGGGTGTTTTCTTCACAAGTTTCATGACTTGGTGAAGTTGGAGCTTGATCTTGAGTTGTCTCGACGTAGATCATCTTCGGCCTCGAAGTCGACGACCTAGCCCGATCATTTCTTCGACGAAACCATCGTTAGAGTCCGGGATCCGATGATCGCAGCGGAGGGACATCATCACGGAGCTATGGAAGTGGAGGACCGGATCTTCAAAGGTTGTATTTCCGTTCACTTAGCAATAAAGCAGTTTAGTAGCTTGTAGTTTCGTCTAATCTCTAGTTAACGATCTAGTTTAGGGTTTCTCGGCACATGAAAAATTTGAATTTGGCATGGTTGATGCCTTGTGAGACCTCATTAGTGTGTCTAGGAACCCTACAATATATAGCTATGTCCCAGGTCACATCCACAATAATCTCACATCAGGGGACCGACAGGGTATAAATCATCTCGATCGACTCGCATCCGTATACCAACATATTATCAGGTCATCATATCCGTCTTATAATCTTTTCATCCCATTTATAACTCATATCAAGCCGAGTTTACCTAAACATTCTATCTCTACTATAAGTATAAGATCTAATCTAACATACACACCCGAACCATACAATAAGATTTTTAAAGAAGCGAATCGTAATTTTGAAAATAGGGGTTACGGTGTTTTTAGAAAAAGATATCTTTTGAAAATCCGTAACATCCCTCAAGGTATATTTTTAAAAGATACATACGACTCTTCGGTTTAGAAAAAGTTATGGTTCGGATGACGCATCTACATAGACTATCTAGTCCTACGGTACCTTAAACGACAATATCGACAACGTCATCCTCGAATTTCCGTCATCACATAATAGCCATATTATCTCATTTCTAACTATCCTTAATTTCTAATATAGTATCACTAACTATCCTTTACTATAACCCTAGTTTCCTAATCTAGATTTCCTAACCATATTCTATAATCAGTTTTCCATCAATACTTTGCGGGGGTGCTATACGCCATCCACCCGACTTCCCCCGTGGATATAGATCCACTCACCTGGTCTTCGCTCGCCGAAATCGATGACGCCGCGCTCCTTCGTCTCGAAATCCATATGAGGGTACCTACAATAATAAACAATCGCAATACGTATTAAAATCGAATTCGGAAAACCGATACGGCGCACGGTGTGCTCATAGGTTAGAACCTATGGCCTACACGTGCAAAACAATCAAACAACCCCTGTTGTCGATGTACAAACATCAGACAACCAAATACAAATCCAAATGTCAAGAAATTGCATTTCAAAATACGGAAAATATAGCCTAAAACACACCAAAATGCTCCCAGATTTTCCCCAGGTGACAATTAGCCAATTCTACATATAGGAGAGGTCTATTTTAGTGCAAAAGGAGCCATGGACCAAACCTGGGACCCTATTTCCCTGCTCTGGCTGCAAATTGCGGCCAGAATGGATAAATTTGCGGCCTTGGGTTGGGGTATGGGGCTAGGGTTTCAGTGGTAGCTTCCTAGGTGCCTGCACGACTACCAGTAATTGCAAAATCATTTCTAGTGTCCCCGGGTTGCTCCAGATACCAAAATACCCTCTCAAATCATACATTTATCCGATGCCGGGGTTTCTAAATCCGTGTTTTGGGTTTGCTATGCTCTGGTCCAGATCATTAAACAACACCCAAGTCTAGTTAACAGCCACAACATTACCAATTTCAAACAAATACTCAACCCTTTACTAGGGTTTCCCAAAGTTCACTAAACTTCACAATATCGGTTTAAAGTTAACATGGATGTAAAAGCAATGTGAATACTAAGCTCATGGTTCAGAAAATACCTCATTTGGCAACTCAAGAATTTTTTTGAGTTGCTCAAAGTCCTCAAAATCTTCTCTTTCTTGGTCCATGGGGTAGCTAGTGAACTTGTGCATCTTTCTTGTGAAATGGGGTTTGGGTTTTGAAGTGTTTTTAATGGAGTTTTGGGGGTTGAAGATGGAGGAGAAGGGGAGGTGCAACAGCAGCAGCAGCAGCAACCACAAGGAAGAGGGAGGGGAAAAATAATGGAGGTGTTGAATAGTTCAAGGGTCCATGCCCAAGGTTGACCCTTCCCTCACTCTCTCTTTCTCTCTCTCACCCATACCTCACACTATTCCATTCTTTATTCGATTTCCTTTTCTCATTCACTTTAATTTACAACCATGCAAGAATCATGATGAATGCCATGATAAAAGAAAAATGTAACAAGTGAAGAAAAAAAAGACTTGTGCATGTTTTGCATAAAACACGTTTAAAACCCGATTAGCGATTTTTAATCGCGATTAGCACTAAATTAGTGTCAAATAAATCGTAAAACTTCATAATTTGCATAAATCCAATAAAACACCCTCATTTTAGTAATTTCCATAATTTTCCAAAATTTTCCCCATTCTTCGGTATTTAATTATACCGCCTTATTAAAATATTCAATATTTTATTCTTAAATTATAAAAATTCCCCAAAAATAATATTTTATTTTTTTGAAATGTTACAATCATCTTCGGCCTCGAATACTTCATGTAAGCTTGTTCCTTTCATCTTGTGGAGCCATTCTAGAGTACGGAAGATCACTACTTAGAGCGAAGGGACTACTACACGGAGCTATTGAAGTGAAGGACCGGTCTACAAAGGTTATATTCCATGTTCACTTAGATGTAAAGTTGTTTACATGATTGTATTGTCTAATTCTCTAGTTAAGATTCTAGGGTTAGGGTTATTTAGCATGGCAAAAATTTTAAAATAGCATGGACGATACCTCCTAAAACCTTGCTGTCGTGGTAGGCATTCCTACAGTGGTATCAGAGCCAGATTAGAGAATTAGATGATGTTTGTAGAATTACAAAACCGAAACAACTCCGAAACATCGAAACACAAAATCAAGTTTCTGTCGAATTTTAAAAGTCCTAGAAATATTTTTTAAGCAACTGCAGAATGTTATATGAGATGTAACATGAACACTGGACAAACACGAACCCAATTGGCCGGATTTGACCCGGCGAGACATGCAATTAAATCGGCCTGGCCGGTCCTGGTGAAGATTTTGGGGTTCGTTTTTGTTCTGTGTTCCAGTCTTTGGGTTTTGGTGTTTCAGGTATTGCTTGTTTTTGCTGAAATTGCATGAGATATTAACTTTCTGTAAAGGCAATTCGGAGTGTTTCGCAGTCATAATTCTAATATCGTTTTGGGTAATTTAGATGGCGTTAAATAGTTCGAACGAATATCAATAACCCTTTTTCTCTCTCGCTGGAAATTTTCCAAAAGTTGGATTTTTTCCAAGTTAAAATTATTCAAAATTCATGCAAGTAATTCTATGGACCCTCTAGAAGAACGAAACCCTAACTCGATTCTATGACCGTCGGAACCGCCACCAAACCCTAGGGTTTGTGGTAGTTCCGCGGCGACATAGGTGAAGCAAGGGTTGGCCCTTCTACGGTTGGTCCATAGTGTTGGAGATAGTGCCCTCAGAGTCAATTATTGGATCACAGGTACGTGATTGTAATGATTGATGGAGGACCTATCCCGGTAGGACAGTCTTACTCGAGATGATAGTATGCTATCTGGTTTACCTTTATCATCGTGTACTGCTTTAAGTGACCTGACAAGTCGCTATTACACGTTGGTAGAGCCCCTAGGATTCTTGCTTGACCACCAGCAGTATGAGGGCGATCATATAAGTGGGAGCTGGGGTCTATAAGCATATCCTTAAATGGTCCCTAGTCGTGTGAGTTTCGAGACAGGGCATCGATACTCCAGAGTAGACTAGTGTATACAGTCGAGACCCCGACGAGGGGCGGTGGCCGGTCTCACAAGCCACTGGTGTCAGTTGGATCACCTAAGATGTATACAGGTGCTCATTGGGTTATGAGTACACCGGACAGGACTCGCCGGGAACATGCTAGTTGGTCATATACCAGACGTCAGATGGCAGTTCCCTGGTGACATGTGTACAGGTTAGTTCATCGACCTGGGGATCGTCATTTGTCTCGTGTGAGTTCCCACTGTACTTTGATTACTACCCTACCACGGCTCAAAGGAGTCGTGCAAATAGGTTTTAGTTGGGTACAGTCCCGAGCCACATGGAGGCAGTGAGCGCATCTTCAGGGGTTCGTCTCTCCCGGTATTGGGGGTGAGGTTGTGCTGTGTCTAGGAGAGCCATTACACGAAGCCCTCGGCCGAGGCAAGGAGATTTACTGGTAGGTATTCCAGTAGTATCTCAGGATGTTCTGGGCTACACTCCGACACGACTTGTACCACTTTTGGGGGTCTGACTTTTACCAACCCCCTAGGCCCGCCATGCGATGCTCATAGACGAACGGACCGGACTGTACGGATATTGTCACTGACAGGCTCAGTAGGGAGTCAGGCTGAGTTCGCTCACAGACGTCCCTTTTGGTCAATACCTGGTAGCCCGTTATGTATTGGCTTATACCTCTAACGTGCTAGTGGTTAAATCCACAACCAAGGTGTTGACGAGTCTTTAGAGTCCCCCACATTCTGTTACTCAGCTTTCGGGCGAAAGGTTGTAGAGGCCGTATGGAGATATGGCAAGGTCCGATCAGATACGTGCGGTATTGCACGGATCAGGATCGGACAGTTTGTACTACAGGCCGTATGATTATATGGCAGGGTTCGATCAGATACGTGCGGCATTGCACGGATCAGGATCGAACAGATATTACAAGCCGGATTCTAGTATAGTACAGTGGAGATTTTGTCTCATTGCATTTGTATTTCGGTCGAAGTACAGATGCGGGTGTGTATGCATAGTATCGGGGTTTTTCCTGTAATTTATTACGGGACCAGTTTTCTGGAGTTGCCAGTTTGCTTTCCGTTTCGGCCGATTTCCATTGTTCCGTTCATTGGCCGAAGATTGGTGGAGGAGGGCTTATTTGCATTGTTGCAAATAAGTGGTTGTGGAGGGGGTTCTTTGCATCTTGTTGCATCATGATGGCTTTCATGATGTGCACCATTCCTTGACCTTGACCTCTTCATGATGGCTTGACTTTTTGAAGTCATCATGCTTGATGATTGTTGATGATGGGAGATGGTATGGTTGTTGAGTGAGGACTTTTCTTTGTGATCATTATTTTCCATATGATAGCTTTCTCTCTCTCTCCATTTTTGCATTATTGGATGGCTCCTTCATTCTTACCCACCTTGATTGTCTTGGCCGGCCACTCTCATGGGTGGGCTGTCCAACATTTTGTGTGTGGGATTTTGGTTCATTTGAGGTTGCAAAAATCCCACAAGATCATTCCAAAAAGATCCAAGTTCAATCCCTCCACCAAAGGCAATTCCTACAACCCCGAAATGAGACTTGTACACTACATTCTACATCGAATCTTGGGCACGTCGACTAGCCAGCTTCGTGCCCGAGTTTCCTCGGCATTGAGGTGGGAGCCCGTAAAAGAAGTAGGCGATGTGGTGCACTTCCGGCGACGAGAAGACCGGAGGACTCGGATCTGTCGGTATATCTCTCTTCCCATTCTTATAGATAGCTAGGACTAGTTAGTGGTTCGATCCGGGTATTAGTGCGCGGCGGTTTGCCAGTTCATAGAAAAATTTAAAGTTTATCACCGCTTCCGCATTTGGCCGTCGGATTGACGGCCGGGGCGCCGCCGTGCACTTATAGTGGTATCAGAGCCTCGCCATTAACTTAGTCTAGCTTGGTTTAATGTGTTTTGCTTTTCCGATCGACCAAAATTCCAAAATCTACATTTTTGTTCACATCAGTTTTCTGTTGAAAATTTTTGGTGTCGAAATTTTTTTCAGGTTACAGAAAATTGATGTACTGGAAAATATAAGAGATTTGTGAAAATTCGATGAAGTGTCTCCACTGTAGGAGCGCGGAACCGCGGCCAAACACCCCCTTGGGCCGCGGTTCCGCCGCACACTATTTGGTTCACTGCACCAAATTTTTACAGAGGCTTTCTGGGGTGAAAATTGGGGTTTTGGAATATTAAAATTGGGCCCATAATTTCTGTGAGTGCTACAGTATTGCTTGGGGGCCCACTTGTTAATTTTTGATCCATCGGATATTTTAAACACATTATTTCACAGTATTTACATTATATCTGCGACCGTGAATGTCACTTGATCGGTAAATCCGGTCTAACTGCTATAGCCCGGTTAGACGGATTTGCGAACGAGACTTTCACGTTGATGTTCTGTTTTTGCTGTGATGTTGCGGATCGGTCGTGGGGGATAGCCTGGATGAAATGCTAGTACAGTTTTGTTGTATTATGTACATTTGATATTGTGGGGCGAGCGTCCGACATGTGGACCGCCGTCACTGCCTGTTTGTATTATTATTTTGGGGCACGACCAGGTTGCGGTCGATGTACCCGTTGTATGTATATTTTACTTTCTGTACTAGGATTGCCCCGCGGAGGGGTGCACGGATAGCCGGGTTCTAGAGGGCAACAAGCCCGCATCTCATGGCATTGAGACGGAGGGGGCTTCACTCTAGGATTGGCGGGATATTCGCCGCACTCGTAAGGGGTACAGGTTGACCCAGGAGGGGTGCCCAAGTTACCGGATTCCGTGAAGTGTTGGGTGGTCCATTCACGGCGCTGAAGGGGACTGCCTCGCTTCAGGTTTTGGCGGGTGACTTGCCGCGCCCGTAGGGGTCTAGGATTTCATTGCACAGGCTATCCACACGACCAGGGGAACGTCGGGTTTCAGCGGCTCTGTGAAACTCGGGGATCCCAGATATCTGTATTGTTTCTGTGATGCTGTACATATCTGTGATGTTGCATTTTATTCACGCCTTGAGCGAAATATAATATATTGGTATATATATTAGTAGATGTTGTATATGTTTTGCATCCGCGCTAGTCCAGTCCCCGCTCTGTCGTTAGTTAGCTAACCTAACGGGTAATGACGGGACCCAGTGGCGAATGCGGATGGCATATACGTACATCAGTATATTTTCGTTCTTTGTGGTGTGATCAATTGATGGGACTGCATTGATTCGGATCAATGCAAGTTAAAAACAAACCTAATCTGATGTTGTTGGAACACTTTTCAAAAAGCTGTTATTGCAAGGACGTTCACTTTTGTTTAGCATCGTGGTATTCAGTTGGAATATCCTGCTCCTCAGTCGACGAGGCAAGGGCCGAGATCCCTTCACCGGGAGTGACCCCTTGGACAGAAGTTTGCGTCAGGGCATTAACTTCACTATAGCCGACTACTTTTGCTTTGCACCGTGGTATTCAGTTAGAATATCCTGCACCCCATTCTACGGGGAAAGAGCCGAGATCCCTTCACCGGGAGTGATCTCTTTAGCGAAGGTTTTCGTCACTATATTTTTAAAAGCTATCCGTTCCTTCAACGATATCAAGTTCATTACGTTAAAGGTTTTCGCCAGAAACCATTTGTAGCCCTCCGTCATTTCAGTTAAATATTCGGTAGTATTCAAGCTATGTATTTTGACCTCACGCCAAGGCATAGTGATTGGTAGCTGCCGGGTATTTATCTGTTGCATAGATAGTTGCGTTGGTTTGGGACAGTCGTACTACTATTTTGGCCTACGTCAAGAGTATGTACGGGTGGGTTCAAATTAACCTGGATAATGACGGGTAGAACTTGACATGTGACTTATGATATTTTGACCTCACGCCAAGGTCATAAGAGCATGGGGCAGAAATCACATCGGGAGTTTCAAAAGAACTGAAACTTGCCAGATATGCGCATACCTTCTGGAGTGTGACACCGTGAGCGGATTCCGTCACGTTATCATGTGATGATAGTTGGATCCCGATTCCCACTGATGAGTTGGTATACTCCTCGGGTGATCCCGACTAATTCTTCTTTCAGGTTTGGAGGAGAATTTGAGGTACAGTGGGAGGTTTCCAGATTAGATAAATTGGTAACCATTCTGATCTAGGTTAGAGTGCACGCTGAGTGTTTCTTTTCTCTCTCTCTTTGGCAGCAACCATTGACCCGACCCTAAGACTATGACTCAGTGACCAAGTTGACCGAACCTTCTTAACACCGGCTTTTGGATTGTCAGAGTTGCAAACCTCATTGCCACTCCTACTTTTACCCTTTTCTCCAGGACACCCCGTATTACTACGAACGTCCACTTCCATTGGACAAAACCATCGTATGGTTAGATACGAACTCGAAAGAATTTATTCGAGCATGGTTTCCGGTTCTGGTGAAAACGGATAGGATTATTCAGTTGTCTTTTCCTTTTACCTTCTCTCAAGTTGCGAGTACTCCTTGGTTTAGGAGATAGTACACTTATTATGCAAATTGGATAGTCTTCTTCCAAACCATAGGCAGGTGCCGACCGGTAGAGAATGAAGAAAACCAATTAGCCTAACGATGGTGTACAGAAGGTATTAAGTTAAGACAAAGCAAGGGATTAGTAAGAGGGCAAAGTAAATTGCAACAGATATTCACGAACAAACCAAGTATTTCTTCGCCAATCCTAAATCACCTTTGTATTTCTCCAGGACACTCCGTATCACTACGAAGATCCACAGTTTATTGGATACTCCATCGTATGGTTATATACGAACTCGAAAGGAACTTGTTCCAGTTCGGGGATGGATTCTGGTCCAGGAGAAATAGGAATTAAGTTCATTCGGTTGTCTTTTATCTTCACCTTCTCTCGCATTGCGAGTGTTCCTAGGATTAGGACAGTACACCCATTATGCTTATTGGATAGTCTTCTTCCAAACCATAGGCTGGTGCCGAACGGTAGGGAAGGAAGAAAACCATTTGGCCTAAAGGGGTATGCAGAAGGTAATGACTAAAGACATATGAAGGGATTTGGAAAGGTGGCAAAGAACTATACGGTTACAGTTGTGAATCTGGAAGAGGCATTACTAGGAATACCAGGATACCCCATCGAAACATTTCGATGTTTCAGTCTCACTGTGTACTGTTAAAGGAAAACTGATTTCCCAATTAGTCCTTACTCCAGGGTATGTATTTACCAGGTACGATTCTCACATCTGTATGGTTTTACAGATGATGAGTGGGAGTAAGTTATTGGGAATTGGGTGATCATCCTCCTTATATCGGGATTCGTTGTAATCGGTGATATTTGAGGAAATCACCTGGGCTGTTTGCCGGTCGGCAAATATTTGGTTTTGAATATCCGCTGTTATGCACCAATTTCAAATTGATATATCTGTACGTCTATTTTCATAGAGTGAGATATACCTTTCTAAAATTATGTCTACAACATTTACCTATATCAGTGGATGGTTAGGTAAGGAGCATTAAACAGCGGTGTAATTCTTCTTAACCATAAGTACAGTTTTCAATCTACGACACACAGTGAATGAGTTATCAGACTTAAGGGACTTATACAGAGTATTGTATGTTGTCCAGGGTCCATCAGGACAGAGGGGTTGGTCCTCGTACTATATTCGGTTTACTTATGACTTCACTAGTTTTTAGACAGGTGTTTCGTAGGAAACACAGGGTCCGAATTTTGAGAAGTTATAGGTATTTGAATAAAGTAGAGAACCAGGTGTTGCAAGTATCGGGATTCTTCAAGGAGATCGAAGATGTAGATACTTGTGAATGGTATTCAGTTGATAGTAATGATTAAGAGAACTTGCTTCTCTTTCAGGTTACTCATATTTGGAAGTATTCCTAAGTTGAGTAATGCTGATCGGCCTCCTTCCATTTAGTTGACATGCACTGGAGACAGCTGCATGATTTGAATCAGGTTCAATTAAATCAGTGCCTCTGGTTCTATATTGGATATAGAACAGTTCGTATCTTAACGATGTTAAGGTACGGGGAGTTGTCCGGTCTATGATTAAAACCAGACACTGGACAACTCAAGGCATGTTTCTGTAATGGCTGTTTGTGGGTTGACCCAGGCTATGACGAGGGTTGACTTTCTACCATCTGGATGAACAATAGCAATATTGTTCTAGACTCGCCACAGTTTTATTAAAAATGGATTTTTTCAGAAAACAGAAGTGGGAGTATGGTAGAACTGGAAGTGATTCCAGAACCGCAAACGATTACTGAAGATTTGATAAGGAATCTAAAGATTCAATCTGGATTGACATTCCATTGGCCACTCCGCAGATATGGTGGGTAACTTCAGGCACCCGAGAGGTACTCCGGTAGCCTCAAGGACGGTGACAGGGAAGTTCTTGTTTACCCACAATTACCATTGCTGTTGTTCCAGGCTGCGAGACCCGGCGGGAGGATGAGTATAGCGTCGTTCTAAACTAGTTTTAGAAGTGGTCGTCTATATGACTCTGCCAGAGGGTTGTCGTAGTCAGTGGGAGCAGCAGAAGCATTGGTGGACAGGTTGCTTATGTCTATTTATAGACTAAAGCAGATATAGCGGAGATAGATCATCTATTTCTGACGTGACAGTCATAGGTTTGACTTCATCAGAATAGGGGATGGATCTGTTGAGAAGGTAGTAGGGTGTGATATCCTGGTATTTGGATGACATACACATAGTAGGAAAGGAAACTCCTATACTACAGTCGGTTATACTTTGGTCGTCACACAGTGTTTTCTCCACAAAGGAAATGGATTTTATATCAGACATACTGGTTACTAGATCTATGGTTTTAGATCTAGATTTGGGTGGTTTCCCAATCAGGGCACTTGACAGCATTCTAAGAGTATTAAGGATGGAAGACTCCTGGCACGGTAGTGTACCTGCAGGTAATGGAGTCGCCCTCTCTAAAGGTGTCTTACAGACTAAAGTAGAGAGGGATGTGCATGATTGGCAGATCACTTGCTTAGGCAATTGAGTCAATCGTGAGATGTCAAGTACCACACCAGATATTGTTCTTGCACTAGGATGCAATAAGTTGACATTAATCCAATCCTGGAGAAACAGTCGGAAGCAGTTTTAGAACATAAGTGGATGTTCTAGGGATATGATAACGACAGCCTCATTCGGGAGACAGTTATCATTCCAGGCTTCCAAGGTGACATGGACGACAAGGAGGTTGTCAGAGTTATAGTTTTCCTTCTGACGAAGGGCAGTATTTTGGACAGATGGTCCAAGGCAATACTGAGGGTGGCATGGCGCAGGATACTGATTAAGTTCAGTTGACGATACAGTCTAAGAAGTTTGGATTTGGAGTTCATTTATGAGCTATGTCCCATCAGACATCCAGACACATTCTAAGACAGGTATTGCTCATTTCGGGAGATGGTTTTCTCCGCGAACATGAGATTTAGAGAGACATAGAAAGAAACATCAAGGCGGATCCACTCACTGAGGCTATTCCTTGAACGCAATAGTTTCGCAAACAAGCTTTGTGAGACTGACTAGTAGAGGAGTTGGGTGTTCGGTATCACACGGGCTGTGAGTATGCGACATCGCAATAATTAGCCTTGAGTGCAAGTGGGTGATTGTTGGAGATAGTGCCCTCAGAGTCAATTATTGGATCACAGGTACGTGATTGTAATGATTGATGGAGGACCTATCCCGGTAGGACAGTCTTACTCGAGATGATAGTATGCTATCTGGTTTACCTTTATCATCGTGTACTGCTTTAAGTGACCTGACAAGTCGCTATTACACGTTGGTAGAGCCCCTAGGATTCTTGCTTGACCACCAGCAGTATGAGGGCGATCATATAAGTGGGAGCTGGGGTCTATAAGCATATCCTTAAATGGTCCCTAGTCGTGTGAGTTTCGAGACAGGGCATCGATACTCCAGAGTAGACTAGTGTATACAGTCGAGACCCCGACGAGGGGCGGTGGCCGGTCTCACAAGCCACTGGTGTCAGTTGGATCACCTAAGATGTATACAGGTGCTCATTGGGTTATGAGTACACCGGACAGGACTCGCCGGGAACATGCTAGTTGGTCATATACCAGACGTCAGATGGCAGTTCCCTGGTGACATGTGTACAGGTTAGTTCATCGACCTGGGGATCATCATTTGTCTCGTATGAGTTCCCACTGTACTTTGATTACTACCCTACCACGGCTCAAAGGAGTCGTGCAAATAGGTTTTAGTTGGGTACAGTCCCGAGCCACATGGAGGCAGTGAGCGCATCTTCAGGGGTTCGTCTCTCTCGGTATTGGGGGTGTGGTCGTGCTGTGTCTAGGAGAGCCATTACACGAAGCCCTCGGCCGAGGCGAGGAGATTTACTGGTAGGTATTCCAGTAGTATCTCAGGGTGTTCTGGGCTACACTCCGACACGACTTGTACCGCTTTTGGGGGTCTGACTTTTACCAACCCCCTAGGCCCGCCATGCGATGCTCATAGACGAACGGACCGGACTGTACGGATATTGTCACTGACAGGCTCAGTAGGGAGTCAGGCTGAGTTCGCTCACAGACGTCCCTTTTGGTCAATACCTGGTAGCCCGTTATGTATTGGCTTATACCTCTAATGTGCTAGTGGTTAAATCCACAACCAAGGTGTTGACGAGTCTTTAGAGTCCCCCACATTCTGTTACTCAGCTTTCGGGTGAAAGGTTGTAGAGGCCGTATGGAGATATGGCAAGGTCCGATCAGATACGTGCGGTATTGCACGGATCTGGATCGGACAGTTTATACTACAGGCCGTATGATTATATGGCAGGGTTCGATCAGATACGTGCGGCATTGCACGGATCAGGATCGAACAGATATTACAAGCCGGATTCTAGTATAGTACAGTGGAGATTTTGTCTCATTGCATTTGTATTTCGGTCGAAGTACAGATGCGGGTGTGTATGCACAGTATCGGGGTTTTTCCTGTAATTTATTACGGGACCAGTTTTCTGGAGTTGCCAGTTTGCTTTCCGTTTCGGCCGATTTCCATTGTTCCGTTCATTGGCCGAAGATTGATGGAGGAGGGCTTATTTGCATTGTTGCAAATAAGTGGTTGTGGAGGGGGTTCTTTGCATCTTGTTGCATCATGATGGCTTTCATGATGTGCACCATTCCTTGACCTTGACCTCTTCATGATGGCTTGACTTTTTGAAGTCATCATGCTTGATGATTGTTGATGATGGGAGATGGTATGGTTGTTGAGTGAGGACTTTTCTTTGTGATCATTATTTTCCATATGATAGCTTTCTCTCCCTCTCCATTTTTGCATTATTGGATGGCTCCTTCATTCTCACCCCCCCTTGATTGTCTTGGCCGGCCACTCTCATGGGTGGGCTGTCCAACATTTTGTGTGTGGGATTTTGGTTCATTTGAGGTTGTAAAAATCCCACAAGATCATTCCAAAAAGCTCCAAGTTCAATCCCTCCACCAAAGGCAATTCCTACAACCCCGAAATGAGACTTGTACACTACATTCTACATCGAATCTTGGGCACGTCGACTAGCCAGCTTCGTGCCCGAGTTGCCTCGGCATTGAGGTGGGAGCCCGTAAAAGAAGTAGGCGATGTGGTGCACTTCCGGCGACGAGAAGACCGGAGGACTCGGATCTGTCGGTATATCTCTCTTCCCATTCTTATAGATAGCTAGGACTAGTTAGTGGTTCGATCCGGGTATTAGTGCGCGGCGGTTTGCCAGTTCATAGAAAAATTTAAAGTTTATCACCGCTTCCGCATTTGGCCGTCGGATTGACGGCCGGGGCGCCGCCGTGCACTTATACATAGGTATTGTGGCATGTTCCATGTATTTTTAGAAAGTGCTCAAGTGTTGAGCTCTTTGGGAATTTTTGGGTGTTTGTTGATTCGATCGGAATGTTTAATATCGTCCAGCTATTTGTGAAATGTGATACAATATTTGGAATCTACACTAATTAGTTTTTTGAAAATTTGATTAGTTGCTGGTAAATTTAACATTTCGGTCTCGGTGGGAATCGGAAATCTTGTTGAATTACCCGATTTCTTTTGAAAAGGTGTTTTCATAGTATACACCCAAATGTAAGATTTACAATGTTAGGCATGAAATCCGAAGTATGTGATATTCCGGGTTTATGATGTCTAAAAGCTGTGTCGATTCTAAATGTTATAGTTTGACATTTTCTTTTCTGCGACCGTAAGTGTAATATGTAGTGTATCGCCGGTTTCGTTGCTATATGTCAACAACAATTGGGATACGCATATTTACTTACATTGATGACATGTGATGTTATGTATTGCTGGGATATATTATATTGGATCATCGTGTTTTGAATAGCCGGGGTTTTTTATGTGAGATGAGAGTTTTTCATTTTCATTCATGTAAAAATTTGTATGTAATATTCTTTTATTGGGGCACTTTCGGGTTGAGGATGATGTCATCCTTGTTGTATGTTATTTACTTTTCCGCATTAGGATAGACCCAAGGCGGGGAGCACAAGTAATCGGGTTCTAGAGTCCAGTGGGAGACCATCTCGAGGAGTCGAGACCGGGTCACCTAACTCTAGAATTGGTAGGGTTGCTTGCCGCTCTCGTTGGGGTCTAGGGATGTGGGTTTGGTTATTCATCGCGACCGTGGAATCCGTGTTTTTTACAGGCTTAATATAAAACACGGACCTCCTACAATATCCAATATTTTATATGTTGTCTTCTTCTGCTGATATTCTGTGATGTGATCACTTTATATGTTTGAGACGAATGCTTTATTATTATATATATGATATATAATAAACGTTGCTTATGTTTTGCACCCGCGCTAGTCCTGTCCTCCTATGCCCCTAGTTAAGTAATCTAACGGTGCATAACGGGACACTGTGGTGAATGCGGATGGCATAAGCGTACGTTGTATTTTCGTTTCTTCTGTGATGCTTAGGAAGCATAATTGATGGGACTTCATTAATGAGATTAATGAAAAACAAAGAAACCTATAAGATGTTGTGGAATCAAATTTTTTAAAAGGGTAGCTCTAGTTTTTGCTTTGCATAGCGGTATTCCTTGTAGAATATCCAGCACCTCATTCGATGAGGAAAGAGCCGAGATCCCTTCACCGGGAGTGATCTCTTTAGCAAAAGCTAGCAGATGCTATAACCCACTCGGTTTTGTCTTTTGATTGCTTCTATAGTTCTTGCTTTGCATAGCGGTATTCCTTGTAGAATATCCAGCACCTCATTCGATGAGGAAAGAGCCGAGATCCCTTCACCGGGAGTGACCTCTTTAGCAAAATTAATAAAAGCCTAAAAAACACTTCTTTTAAAAATCAGTTGATTCTACAACGATATCAAGTTCATTACACAAAAGGTTTTCCTAAAAACCTGTCGTAGCCCTCCGTCATTTCAGATAAGTACTATTTAGTATTCGTGCTGCGTTTGTTGATCTCTGTCAAGGCATAGTGTGCGGTAGCTGACTAGTGCTTATCTGCAAAGCATGAGATGCGATTGGATTAGGGTAGTCGTACGACCTTGTTGACCTCTGTTAAGGATCGTGCGGGTGGGTTTAATTCAATCATGAAATGGCGGGTTGAACTTGACTAGCGCACTATTGCTTGTTGACCTCTGTCTAGGTCGCGGGACGCTAGGGGTAAAATATTATTGGAAATTTTAAGTGTTGAAATTTGCAATGAGATTGCATACCTTCTATGAGATAGTTGGATCCCGATACCCACTTCGAGTAAGAGTTACTCCTGGGAGAGTTTTACACATCACAATTAGTCGATCAAATAGGTGTCTAAAAAGGTGTTAATGGGGTTACACCCCTGGAAAAACGAGGTTTATTTTAATTAGGTCCGTGCGAAAGCACGGGGAACCTTCCTCAAAGTACCGACACTAGCCTGACTGAAAGATTGGCGAACTTGTAAGGTATAATTAATCCCGCTGGTCTTACCTTTTAGGGTTTGAAGGAAGATTTGATAAAAACAGTGGGAGCCATCCTGATTAGATAAGATAAAAACCAATCTAATCTTGCAAGAGCATATGCTAAGTGTTTTCATCTCTCTCTCTCCAGGTAGCGACCATGTCAGACCTTAATCAAGATAATAACATGGATGTATTGACCGAACCCGCTTGTCATATTGAGCAGGGGAACGTTGGTTCCGTTCTTTCTTATAATTGTTATAAGACTGAGCAGGAAATAGGGGAATATCATGATTCCCACGCCACCCAAACAAAGAATAAGCATGTTGATGCATCTTCTTCGGGTGTGTTAGTTACCGATAACTGTTTCTCAGTACACTCTACGTCCTGGGTATTAGATACCGGATCGGGATCCCATATATATAATATGTTGCATGGGCTAAGGAAAGGTAGAGAACTGGGAATAGATGATCATTCTGTAAGAGTAGGGAATGGTGCAAATGTTGCAGCCAAAGCAGTTGGCGAATATCACCTTGTATTACCAAATGGTAATACATTGATTCTGAACGAATGCTATTACATACCGAATCTCATATGCAATCTTATATCAGTTTCTTTATTAAGTAAAGAAGGATATAATTTTGTAGTACAGGATAATGTTATGAACATTTTTCTGAATCAAAAGTTGATTGGATCAGGCTCGTTAAATAATGGCATATACGTTCTAAATCAAACCACAGTTCTTAACGTACAAAACACACACAAGAGGAAGAGTTCAGAAATGAACGAATTCTTCTTGTGGCATTGTAGACTAGGTCATATATATGCGACATGACTAGCTAAGTTACATAAGGATGGATATTTGAATCCGTTCGAATTATCATCCTATGAAACTTGTCAGTCATGTCTCAAAGAAAAGATGACCGAAACTCCGTTTACTGGACACGGAGAAAGAGTTATGGAACTCTTAGGACTGATACATAGTGATGTATGCGGTCCTATGTCTACACATGCCAGGGATGGTTCCTCATACTTCATTACATTCACTGACGATCTCTCAAGATACGGACATGTGTTCCTGTTAAAACACAAGTCTGAAGTTTTTGAGAAATTCAAAGAATATAAGCATGAAGTCGAGAACCAGACGGGTATAAGTATTAAAATCCTTCAATCCGACCGGGGAGGAGAATACTTGAGCATGGAATTCCATGACTATCTAAAAGAGAATGGGATTCTCTCTCTGCTTACTCCTCCGTATACACCACAACACAAAGGCGTATCCGAGCGGAGGAATCACACCTGTTCATCACTAAAAACTGCATTTTAATACCGCTCATTCATTATCTATTTTGTTATATATCGGTACTATTAACCAGGATCTGCTCAGTAATACAAATTACAGGCGTTCGTGATAAAATACTGGAATGACACTCAAAATTATGAATATAATGTTCGGAAGCCGACACTGCAAACAGAACATAAAACCGATCATTGTCCAAAGAGTTCTTTTTGCAAATAAATATGTGCACACAATTTTGGTCCAACACAATGCAAGTGTGCACATGGACCATAGTGGGGCTGCCTTGGCTACATGACATGATGAAATTGTGCAAGTAGGGAACATGTGCATTAAATGCTAAAAGAGTTGATGTGATTTGAAGCATCAAGATTTCCCTCCAAAGGTTACTAAGCAGCACATGTTGTTATCAAGAAATCAAGCAATGCCAGTAGACTTGTGGAGTACACACAACATCACATAACCAAGACGAGACCTATTGGCCTACAAAAAAACGGTGAGACTTCCCCAAAACCCGGCGCCGCCAGTTTTTCTTGCTCCAATTTGCCCCATTTTCTTCTGGTGGTTTATCTAGGTCACATCATGTTATTTTTATTATATGTTTATTCTGGATTGAAGCCTATAAATACCAGATCAAGGGGTAAGGGGAGGGGATAATTTTTCTTTAGTCTTGCAATAGAACACTTGTAATTTGCTTTTCCTTTGAACTCTTGAGCTCTTTCCCCTTTGTCTTGACCTTGCAACTTCTCCATTGAACTTGCAAACTTAAGATTTAGGTTCTTGAATTCAAGATTAGTTGTATCTCGTTTGAAATTCAATAAAAGTTCTCATTTCATTTCATATGTCTTGCTTTCTACATACTTGAACTTGTGAAATCCTTGCTTTACTTTGATCTTGCAAGCTCTTAAGTGAGCTTGCAACCTTAAAATTTGGTATTTGGATTTCACATTGGTACGGGATTAAAGAACAGTTGAAGAAATTTGGACGTTGATTTATCGATTCTCTCTTTGTCTTTCTTTTCTTACAACTTTTATTATGTTGCCTTACTCTTTTCTTTTTCATTTTGGTATTGTAAATATGTGTGAGTAATTGATTTACTTATTAAGGGTAGAATATGGTTAATTCGTGTTAGGAGATGTGTTTGCTAAAACCTTAAAAAACCATAACTTTGCAATTGAAATTTCGAGCAAACCACTCGCAATTCCGCTCCGTTAAGCACCCTATCCTACCACGATAGCGGTGAATCCTAACAGTGACCGGATTGCGAATGGTTTGCCGAAGGCTAAGGTCAAGAGACAACAACGGAAGGACAAGGGACAAGGAATACGGATTTAGCTCAAAATCGCAAATACCATATCTCAAGTTCCCTAATCCACGTTGTTGCCTATCGCCTTAGTGTCAATATTAGAATTAAGGTCTATAAAGAGGCGGCAAACATCATCCTAACACAAGCTAACCTAAAACTACTCCTAACAAGTCCTTTTATTACATATATCATTGTTACAACACTTAGTCTAAACAACAAACCAAGTTATGGTATTAACTCGTTAAAACAAGCTTAAAAACCTACCATCTCCTGTGGACGACCCGTACTCATCACGGCTCGCTACACGCGACACCGTTTTTTATTGCGGTAATTTCAAAATTCTTTCTAAATACGACACGGTTGAAACGTATCAATCAGCACCCTATTGGATATGGTGCGCTCTATGATAAGCACCACTGAGTTACCTATTTCCTTTTGGGATTATGCGCTTGAGTCAGCAACATACCTATTGAATCAAGTTCCATCTAAATCTATGCCTACCACATCATATGATATATGGAGTGGGAAGAGACCATATCTTAAACGAGTTAAGATATGGGGTTGTCCGGCTTATATCAAATAGCAAAATCCGGACAAACTCGAGGCACGATCAGTTCTTTGTAAGTTTGTTGGATATCCTAAATATTCAAATAGATATCTATTCTACCACAGTGAGGAACAAAAGGTGTTTGTTGCTCAACATGTCACTTTTTTAGAAAAGTAATTTCTTGTAAAAGAAATTAGTGGCAAAGAGGTAGAACTAGAAGAATTTCCAGCCACACAGATTACAACTGAAGATTTAGTGGAACCAGAGGATTCGATAGTTCCCAACGAATCTCAGCCTCTCCGACGATCTAGTAGGATTCCTCATCCACCTGAGAGATACTACGGTTTTCTCATTGATAGTGGGAGCGAGGATTGCATCATGGAAGATGATGACCCAACTAGCTTCGAGCAGGCCATCATGAGCGGGGACTCTGTGAAATGGCTGGATGCAATGCGATCTGAGATGGAATCCATGTACACCAACAAAGTATGGACTTTGGAAGTTGCTCCCGAAGGGGTAAAACCCATTGGGAGCAAATGAATCTTTAAGAAGAAACTTGGTGTAGATGGAAAAGTTGAGACTTTCAAAGCTAGATTTGTTGTAAAAAGTTTTTGTCAACGACCAGGTGTGGATTATGATGATACCTTTTCTCCAGTGGCTATGGTTAAGTCCATCTGGATCCTACTTTCCATTGTTGCTTACCATGACTACGAAATCTGGCAGATGGATATTAAGACCTCCTTTCTAAATGGTGATTTAGAAAAGTGCGTGTACATGACTCAGCCAGAGGGCTTCGTAGATAGTGGGAGCAGCGGAAAGGTGTGCAAGCTGCTTAAATCCATCTACGGGTTAAAGAAGGCATCGCGGAGTTGGAACATCTATTTTGATGTAGTAGTAAAAGAGTTTGACTTCATCAAAAATGTAGATGAACCTTGTATATACAAGAAGGTGGTAGAGAGTAAGGTTGTCTTCCTCGTATTGTACGTGGATGACATACACTTGATTGGAAATGATGTTCTTATGCTGCACTCGATCAAGCTCTTCTTATCACAATGATTCTCAATGAAAGATCTAGGTGATGCTTCCTACATCTTGGGGATCAAGATCTATAGAGATAGATCTAAACAGATACTGGGATTGCTCCAATCCAGGTACATAGACACCATACTAAAGATATTTAGTATGGAAGATTCCAAGCGTGGGAATTTACCCACGATCTCAGGACTCACTCTCTCCAAAGAGATATTTCCCAACACTGATTTGGAGAGAGCTCGCATGCAAGGGATACCCTATGCTTCGGCAGTAGGCTCTATCATGTATGCAATATTATGTACCAGACCTGATGTAGTATACTCACTAAGTGTAGTGAGTAGGTATCAAGCAGATCCAGGAGAGAATCACTGGACAGCTGTGAAGAACATTCTCAAGTACTTGAAAAGGACTAAAGAGATGTTCTTGGTGTATGTTAACGGTGAACTCCAAGTGGAGTCCTTTACCGATTCGAGCTTCCAGAATGATAAGGACGACTCTAAATCGGTCTCTGGATTTGTCTTTACCCTCAATAGAGGGGCGGTTTATTGGAAGAGTTCCAAGCAAGAAACCGTGGCAGACTCGACGATGGAGACTGAATATATCGCTGCCAACGATGCTGCCAAAGAGGCAGTCTGGATGAAGAAGTTTATAAACGAACTTGGTGTGGTTCCGTCCATCGAGCATTCAATACCTTTGTATTATGATAACAATGGAGCTGTGGCTTTGGCTAAGGAACCCAGGTTCCATTAATGATCCAGGCATATTCTGAGGCGGTATCACCTGATCCGGGAGATAGTTGATCGCCGGGAGATCGAGGTCAGGAGAGTTGACATGAAGAACAACACAGCGGATCCACTCATGAAGGCCATACCCCAGATACAATTTGAGAGACTCTTCGGGATGTTGGGTATGAGATAGTACAACAACTGGCCTTAGTGCAATTGGGAGATTGTTAGTTATATGTATGCCCTAGAGGCCATTATTGTACATATGATGTATAATATAGTGGATGCTTGTACATATATAGAGAGGACTTTCTTGCTCGACATGATAGATGCTATCTTGTTGCTCTTTGTCTTAACATGTTGTTGGAGATAGTGCCCTCAGAGTCAATTATTGGATCACAGGCACGTGATTGCAATGATTGAGGGAGGACCTATTCCGGTAGGACAGTCTTACTCAAGTTGATAGTATGCTATCTGGTTTATCTTTATCATCGTGTACTGCTTTAGGTCACCTTACAGGTCGCTATTACACGTTGATAGAGCCCCTAGGATTCTTGCTTGACTGCCAGCCGTATGAGGACGATCATATACGTGGGAGCTGGTAGTCTATAAGCACTTCCTTAAAAGGTCCCTAGTCGTGGGAGTTTCGAGATAGGGCATCGATACTCCAGAGTAGACTAGTGTATACAGTCGAGACCCCAACGAGGGGCGGTGGTCGGTCTCACAAGCCACTGGTGTCAGTTGGATCACCTAAGATGTATATAGGTGCTCATTGGGTTATGAGTACACCGGACAGGACTCGCCGGGAACATGCTAGTTGGTCTTATACCTGACGTCAGATAGCAGTTCCCTGGTGACATGTGTACAGGTTAGTTCATCGACCTGAGATCGTCATTTGTCTCGTGTGAGTTCCCACTGTACTTTGATTACTACCCTACCACGCTCAAAGGAAACGTGCAAACAGGTTTTAGTTGGGTACAGTCCCGAGCTACATGGAGGCAGTGAGCGGATCTGCAGGGGTTCATCTCTCTCGGTATTGGGGGTGAGGTCGCGTTGTGTCTAGGAGAGCCATTACACGAAGTCCTTGGCCAAGGCAGGAGATTTACTGGTAGGTATTCCAGTAGTATCTCAGGGTGTTCTGGGCTACACTCCGACACGATTTATACCGCTTTTGGGGGTCTGACTTTTACCAACCCCCTAGGGCCGCCATGCGATGCTCATAGACGAACAGACCGGACTGTACGGATATTGTCACTGACAGGCTCAGTAGGGTGTCAGGATGAGTTCGCTCATCGACGTCCCTTTTGGTCAATACCTGGTAGCCCGTTACGTATGGCTAATAGCTCTGACGTGCTAGTAGTTAAATCCACAGCCAAGGGATTGACGAGTCTTTAGAGTCCCCCACAGACCGTTTTCTCAAGTTTCGGGCGAAACGCTGTAGAGGCCGTATAGAGATATGGCAGGGTTCGATCAGATACGTGCGGTATTGCACGGATCATGATCGGACGGATAATACTAGCGGGCTTTGATTTAAGCCGGATCCTAGTATTGTACTGTGTAGATTTGTCTCATTGCATTTGTATTCGGTCGGAATACAAATACGGGTATGTATATACAGTAGCGGGGTTTTCCTGTAATCTATTATGGGATCCGTTTTTTGAAGTTGCCAGTTTGCTTTCCGTTTCGGCCATTTTCCTTTGTTTCTTTCATTGGCTGAAAATTGGTGGTGGAGGGCTTATTTGCAAATGTGTAAACAAGCATTATGGAGGGTGGTCTTTGCATATTGTTGCTTCATGATGGTTGCACTATCATTTGACTTCTTCACTTCATGTTTGCTTGACTTTTGGAGTGATGATGGGTTTTGGAGTGAGGATTTTGTTGTAATGATATATTTCATCATCATCACCTTTTTCTCTCTCTTGCATTATTTTCTTTGGCTCTCTCATTCATTCTAATGCTATCCATTCTCTCATGGCTCAAGAGAGGGGCCGGCCATTCTAGTGAGGGGAGAGGGAATTTATTTTGTGAGGGATTTTGTTCTCACTTGCTTACTACAAAATTCCCAAAAGCCACCACAAAAGTTCATATCTCATAGCTCCATCAAAAAGGGCAACTTCATACAACCCCAAGAGACAAAGAGCACTACACTTATTCTACAGCAATTCTTGGACACGTCGACTCGCCAACTTCATGCCCGAGTTGCCTCAGTCCAGAGGTGGGAGCCCGTAAAAGAACCCGGCGATGTGGTTCCCTTCCGACGAGGAGATTAAGACCGGAGATTCCGCGGGGAGATCGGGACGACAACGAGAAGACCGAAGGACACGGATCGCTCGGTATATCTCTCTACCCGTTCTCTAGTTAGTTAGGAGTTGATTAATGGCCCGATCCGGGTTTTATAGTGTGCGGTGGTGCCGGTTCAAAAGTTTTGTAAAAGTATCGTTTTCGCATTCCGGCATCGGATTGACGGCCGGGGCGCCGCCGTGCACTTACAATGGTATCAGAGCCACGCCATTAACCTAGTCTAGCTTGCTCTAACGTGTTTACAAGTTCGATCGATTGGAATTTCCAAAAACCACAATTTCTATTGCATCAGTTTCTGTCGAATTATTTTTAGCTCGAAATTTTTTTCAGTGCATTGCAGAAACACATGCAGGCAATTCTAAGAGTTCTGCAATAATTTGGTGGCTTAACTTTACTATTCCACCACGGAACCGCGGCCAAACCCATGCATTGGCCGTGGTTCCGCGGCCATAATGACTCCTTGTAGCACCAAATTTTTACAGAGGCTCCTGGACTTGGAAATGGGGGTTTTGGAATGTTCTGTTTGGGCCCAGATTTCTTTGAGCGCTACAGTTGTGCTTGGGGCCCACTTCGGGAAATTTTTAGTCGATCGAAAATTTTAAACATGCTAGTTCACAGTATTTACATTATATCTGCGACCGTGAATGTCACTTGATCGGTAAATCCTGTCTAACTGCTATAGCCCTTTTAGACGGATTTGCGAACGTGACATTCACGTTGATGTTCTGTGTTGTGCTGTGATGTTGCGGATTGTTGTGGTGGATAGCTTGGATGCAATGTTAGTACAGTTTTGGTATTTTTATGTACATTTGATATTGCGGGGCGAGCGTCCGACATGTGGACTGCCATCACTGCCTGTTTGTATATTATTCTTTTAGGGCACGACCGGGCTGAGGTCGATGTACCCGTTGTATGTATATTTTACTTTCTGTACTAGGATTACCCCAAGGTGGGGTGCACGGATAGCCGGATTCTAGAGGGAAACGGGCCCGCATCTCATGGCATTGAGACGGAGGGGGTTTCACTCTAGAATTGGCGGGCTATTTGCCGCACTCGTAGGGGGTATAGGTTGACCCAGGAGGGGTGCTCAAGTTACCGGATTCCGTGAAGTGTTGGGTGGTCCATTCACGTTGCTGAAGGGGGCTGCCTCGCTTCAGGTTTTGGCGGGTAACTTGCCGCGCCCGTAGGGGTCTAGGATTTCATTGCACAGGCTATCCACACGACCAGGGGAACGTCGGGTTTCAGTAGCGGCTCTATGAAACCCGGGGATCCCAGATATCTGTATTGTTCTGTGATGCTTATTACATTTCTGTGATGTTGCATTTTATCACGCCTTGAGCGAATATTATATATTGATATATATACTAGTAGATGTTATATATGTTTTGCATCCGCGCTAGTCCAGTCCCCGCTCTGTCGTTAGTTAAGTAACCTAACGGGTAATGACGGGACCCAGTGGCGAATGCGGATGGCATATACGTACATCATTATTTTCGTTCTTTATTGGTGTGATCAATTGATGGGACTGCATTGATTCGGATCAATGCAAGCTAAACAAACCTATTTTGATGTTGTTGGAACATTTTTCAAAAAGCTGTTATTGCAAGGACGTTCTCTTTTGTTTTGCACAGTGGTATTCGGTTATAAATATCCAGCACCTCAGTCGACGAGCCAAGGGCCGAGATCCCTTCACCGGGAGTGACCCCTTGGACAGAAGTTTGCGTCAGGGTAATAACTTCACTATAGTCGTTTACTTTTGCTTTGCACAGTGGTATTCAGTTGGAATATCCTGCACCTCATTCTACGGGGAAAGAGCCGAGATCCCTTCACCGGGAGTGACCTCTTTAGCAAAGGTTTTCGTCACTATATTTTTATAAAGCTATCCGGTTCCTTCAACGATATCAAGTTCATTACGTTAAAGGTTTTTCGCCAGAAACCATTCGTAGCCCTCCGTCGTTTCAGACGGATAGCACGTAGTATTCATGCTATGTTTGTTGGCCTTCGTCAAGGCATAGTGTATGGTAGCTGCTTGTTGCCTTTCTGCAGCATAGATAGATGCGTTGGTTTGGGACAGTCGTACTGCCTTGTTGGCCAAAGTCAAGGGTAGGTACGGATGGGTTTAAATCAACCTGGAGAATGACGGGTAGAACTTGACATGTGACTTATGATTTGTTGACCTTCGTCAAGGTCATAAGAGCATGGGGCAAAAATCACATCGGGAGTTTCTAAAGAAACTGAAACTTGCCAGATATGCGCATACCTACTGGAGTGTGATAACGTGAGCGGATTTTGTCACGTTATCATGCGATGATAGTTGGATCCCGATTCCCACTGATGAGTTGGTTTACTCCTCGGGTGATCCCGACTAATTCTTCTTTTAGGTTTGGAGGAGAATTTGACGGTACAGTGGGAGGTTTCTAGATTAGATAAAATGATAACCATTTTGATCTAGGTTAGAGTGCACGCTGAGTGTTTCTTTTCTCTCTCTCTTTGGCAACGACCATGACCCGACCTAAGACTATGACTCAGTGACCAAAATTAACCGAACCTTCTTAAACACTGGCTTTTGGATTGTCAGAGTTGCATACCTCATTGCCACTCCTACTTTTACCCTTTTCTCCAGGACACCCCGTATTACTACGAACGTCCACTTCCATTGGATAAAACCATCATATGGTTATATACGAACTCGAAGGAATTTATTCGAGGATGGTTTCCGGTTCTGGAGAAAACGAATAGGACTATTCAGTTGTCTTTTCCTTTTACCTTCTCTCAGGTTGCGAGTACTCCTTGGTTTAGGAGATAGTACACCTATTACGCAAATTGGATAGTCTTCTTCCAAACCTTAGGCTGGTGCCGAATGGTGGGGAATGAAGAAAAACAATTAGCATAACGATGGTGTACAGAAGGTATTAAGTAAAGACATATCAAGGGATTAGTAAGAGGGCAAAGTAAATTGCGACTGCTATTCACGACCAAACCAAGTATTTCTTCGCCAATCCTAAATCACCTTTGTATTTCTCCAGGACACTCCGTATCACTATGAAGATCCACAGTTTATTGGATTGTAGCGTCTTGAAAAGTCGTTTTGATGTTTTCCTGAAATTCGGTGAAAATTCGGTATTTTTCCGAAAACCGTCTTTCTCGTTATTTTGCAGTTTAGGGCTAATTATACTTAAAATGGATAGGTAATTGCTTGTTTTTAGTAGATAATGAGTTAATTATGAAATTCTGGTCGTTTAAAAATTTTCCCTAATTTTTCAATTTTTTAATATTATTTTAAGCCGGTAAGAAAATACATTAAATTAGCGATAAATACAAATTTTTCCGGGCTAATTTTAATCTCTAAAATTATGATAATTAAAATCTAGTGGTAACATAAATTTTTAGTAATTTATTTTGATTTTTAACAAATTTTTATGATATGAAACGAATTTATTGAATTTTAAGCTAAAACTTGCAATTTTTGACTTGTAGGGGGTCTTTTTGCATAAAATTTCTTTTGTAAAACCCCTCTCTCTCTTCCCTCAGCCCTAGGACAGCCCTACCTTGTGCAAGTCCAGAAATTTCTGGCCTCTTTTTCTTTGTTTCCTTTCTTGAGTTGATTTAGTTAGTTTATTGATTTATTTTAAATATAATTGATAAGTTATGGTACATTGACTTTTGGAGACTTGACCATTGACTTTCCCACTCACCCACACCCCTCCCCCTCACCTCTTACTGGCCGAAACCTGCACCTCCCTCTTCTTCATCTCTTTTCTTCTCATTTCTTCTAAATTCTTCAAGTTTAATTCATCAAAATTGCAATTAAAGCTTGCAAATTAAAACCCTCCTTCATCTTTCTTTTCCTTCACCTCCCGAGCTTGGATCTTGATGCTTGAGGCCATCATTTGGAGCAAAATTTATTCTTGCTAGATCTCAATTGAGGTATAATTTCCATCAAGTTACTTTCTTTTTTTGCTAAATTCCTTTAATTATATGGTATTAGTGTTAAAAGTTAGCTAATTTCTAATCTTGTTTTTTTTAAAAGAGTAGTTTGTTTAAACTAGGGTTTTGAAGCCATGATAGTTAATTAAATAGTTTTGTAGTTAATCTAGTTGTTACTTAACTAATCTATATGGTTACCTTGTTATGTAGTCTTCAATTTTGCTAATATTAGTTAATTTTAAATGTTTGATTTTGGTTGTAAATTGTTGTTTTAGGAAAATCTAGAAAGGGTTTATGTTTGGAAAATGGGTTGTGATGCATGTTTAATGAGTTCAATTAGGGTTTAGAAACCATTATTTAGTTGATTAAACCCAATTTGTTATCTAGTTGTTTTGCTAACCTAATCTAGAAGCTTAACTTGCTAATTGAGTTATAAAATTAGTGTTAATTTAAGGTTTTTATATATAGTTTGGATTAGAATTGCTAGGTTATATAATTCAAGTAATGGTTGTTTATAGAAAATAGGTTTTGAATCTTTGCTAATGTGTTGTAATTATAGTGTTTGTAGATTGCTTGTTGTGTGGTTGGATTGTGATAACCGTATCGCTAAGTTTCGATTTTTGCACCAAATTGCTAGTTTTGTGCTTACTAGGTTTTTGTTAAATTTATTTGGTGAATTATTTGTGATACCTTGGGGATGTTTTTAGCATCTCCTATGACGTTTAGGATGCGTGAGTGCGGATTTTTTTGAGTAGTCGGGTTTTAGTTTTGCCGGGCGACCAAATCGGCGTTTTTTGGCAGTTTTTGCGATTTTCGCGTGTGTTCCGCGCACTTTGTGCACGTTGTACCTAGCTAGCGAACTTTAGTAGTTTCGTTGGGGTTTTGCGTCGTTCTTGATATGTAACCTTATGTTGGGTATTGATGTAAATTCCAGGTTCGGTCGTGGAGACGTCAGACGCGGTGCGAAAGGGGAAAGCGGTGATTGGACACAGCTAGCCAGGGATTCCGGTGAGTAGATGTAACATCTACGGGGGACTATCGTTGGATGGCGCAAGCCGCCCGATAGTTTTAGTAACTTACAAGATCCTTAGTGATGTTAGTAATTAGGGGTGAATACGTATATGATTATTTGCTGCATCCATGCATTATATTGACATACCTATACGAAACCATTTTATAGGACACCTGCACCATTGCCAGGGTTTTATTATGCAGCATGAGCACTATTCATGCTTACACACACACCCTGGAAATTGCCATGCCACCACACTAGATAACATTTAAATTTAAACCTTTTACTAATTGATACTTAAACTGGTGCTATTGCCTTTAATTCCTTAAAATGAAATCGTAGGACTGCTATTCATGTGCATGTACTTCATCATATTAATTGTTCATGCCTAATCTATTAATCACACATCGCAACTTGATTATTGATACCATATGCATTCATTATCATTGATATATGCACTTATGAGGATTTCTTGAGATTTTATGATATTTCTGGATTTCGGGGGAAAGCCGCAAAATTTCTAAACTTATTATATTTTTAAAATATGTAAATTGCGGTTTTCTAGTGATGTAAGTGTCGTCCACCATGAGTTTGCTGTGGTTTTGGAAATCCGTGTCGAGGAGTGGAGGAACCGGCACGGGTACATGGTGGGCCCGGTAAGGTACCCCGGGGCAAGAGGAATGTGGTGTTGACGTTGAGCCTGGCAGGGGACGGATTACCTACCGGTGACTGTTTGGGACGGCGGATATCCAGAGGATACCGACCGTGGCCGCTAGATGATGAGATATTGATATTTGAGATGGGTCAGCCGGACGGCTGAGGCCAGAGATACATTTATGAGATTTGAGACAGCTTTTGGGTGTCGTTGCTGGACACCGGTTCTCGTCGATTCTTTGAGTATTATGCTGGCATTCTAAAAGAGTTTCAAAAACAAAAAGAGATAAATGTTTCTTATATATACCTATTGAGACCTCAGATATTCATGTTGCATACATACTCGTACACTGATGTTGTATACACACCTGCTAGTGCATCCAGTCATACCTGTATTTTAGATGCTAGGATGCTTGTGTGCATGCATACGATAGCCTTTGTAGATGTTATTTATTACTCACGAGTTGGCAACTCACCCCCGTTGTGCCACAGTCTTTTGCAGGTCCGCTCCGTCAGTTCAGTAGCGGCGGACGCACTTGTTCTTTTGCCTCTTTTGCCTGGGCTCGAGATTTGCTCATAGGTGGGTTATGTTATTATTTTTGTACCACCTTGTATATTCTTTGTATCTAGTGTACTCCATCTACTGTTTCTACCAGTATTATTGTATATTGACCTAGAGATGAGACTGTGAGGTTTGTGGACTTTTATGCTGTATTTTGGGGTCGAGCTCACTTGAGTCGACATGATGTTTTCTTATGCTTTATTATGATTATTATGCTTGTTGTCATTTTTATTGCGTGGGATTTGTGACCGCCTTGTGGCGAAGAGCTAGCTCCCGCTTGGGGATGCCCTATTTTGTTGGATTCATGTATATTTTGTTGTACCCATTTTGGGGGCCAATATTTACAAAGGAGACTCTGCCGAAATTTTCGGAAAAATTGGTATTGTTTTTAAAAAGGGTTTTACATGACTTATTTGATAAACTCGCTTTCAATTGATTGGGTTTTCTTCACTCTTTTGCTTAAATGGTTTTGTTTTCTGGGCTTTGGCTTACTTACTTTACGGACGTCTTTAGACGTTTCGTAAACTTAAGTGCCAGTCACGTTCCGTACCCTGCGGGTCGTGACAAAGTTGGTATCAGAGCGATAGGTTTTACCTTTTTGAGTGTAGGATGACCCTTGGTAGATGGAGTAAGTGACTTAAGCAGGGTAACGTAGCGTGCGTATGTCCGCGGCATACTTACGATACGGTACCCCGCCTAAGTGATTTTAGGATATACTTGCTTGAAAATTCCTTCTTCAATTCCGTGCATCCTATGATCCTATTGCACTGTCCTTACTATCCGTTTTCCTGTAACAGCCACTATGCCGCCGAAGGCTACGAGGGCACAGAGGGCTGCCGCCAGAGACGAGATTCGAGCTGGCTCGTCCGAGACTAGGACTGAGCAGGGCGGTATGCCTACGCCGCAGGGATAGATCGATCCACCTTCCCCAGGCCGTATGGATAGGCTCGAGACCGGTATGGAGGAGTTGCGACAGATGATGGGAGGCATGCAGGAGCTACGTCAGATGGTAGGATCCCTAGTTGCAGCCAGTCGTACACCGAGGCCGGATGACGTACCTACTACATCACAGACGACCATGATACCTGCTCCTACTACCACCACCGTGGCCATTCCGGTTTCACTACAGGATTTCATGAGGCTGAGACCTCCAGTATTCACCGGCACCGAGGCAGCGGAGGACCCACAGACGTTCCTTGACAGTTTAGCCAGGATCTGCCGTTCGCTGAGATGTTCGGATGATCGATGGGTAGAGCTTGCGAGTTTCCGATTAGAGGGTCTCGCGCAGACATGGTGGGAGTCAGTCTTGAGAGGTCGAGCTGCAGGTCTACCGTCTATGACTTGGGTCGAGTTTACAGCGGTCTTTCTAGCCCGTTTCCTTCCAGAGAGCGTTCGTGACGCCAGAGCTCGTAGCTTCGAGGCCTTAGTCAAGACACCTGGGATGACGGTGTCTGAGTATGACATCCAGTTTACACAGTCATCCCGATATGCTCAGTATTTGGTGGATACCGAGGAGAAGATGGTGAAGAGGTTCGTACAGGGACTCGATGCCCAGCTATATCTTGCCATTGGCGCCCAGCACTATGACACTTATTCAGCTGCTATGGATACGGCATTGCGGATGGAGGCACACATATCACGGACTTCGGCCGTTTCTGGGCCGAAGAGGATTCACACCGATGTACCGTCTCAGAGGCAGCGCGCCAGATTCTTTCCGAGAGATAGGCCTGGCAGAGGATTTGGACGGGGACAGTTATATGTTTCTTATCCCCAGGGGCAGCAGCCGTCGCCAGGGTGTTTTGGGTGCGGGAGTCCGCACCATCTTGTCAGAGACTGTCCGGTGAGACGACAGGGAGCAGCGACAGTTCCGCATGTGACCCTACCACCATCACCACCCCCTCCTCAGAGAGCCCTACTTCCTACCCCAGGCGATGCTCCACGCCAGTTAGGTGCACCGAGAGGCCGTGGACGCGGCGGTCCTGTTCAGAGAGGACGAGGAGGCAGAGGCCAAGGTCGAGGTCAGCCCGCTATCGGTGGAGGACAGGCCCGAGTTTTTGCTTTGACACCGCAGGATGCGCAGGCATCCAATGCCGTTGTGACAGGTACCTTGCCAGTTTGTTCTTTCGACGCACGGGTTTTATTTGACCCAGGTTCCACACATTCGTACGTATCTACACACTTTGCACCGATGTTGGGCCGTGATTCATCGTCGTTAGATCATCCGCTTGTTGTTGTTACTCCGGTAGGCGAGTCGTTTGTCGCTCGTTTTGTTTTTCGATTGTGTTCCGTTCGTATCGGGGAGAGGGATTCATCAGTTGATTTGATACTCCTCGATATGTTGGACTTTGATGTGCTTCTGGGCATGGATTGGCTAGCCACTTGTTATGCTTCGGTGGACTGCCGTGAGAAGGCAGTCAGATGTAGCTTTCCGGGAGAGCCAGTCCTTGTTATTCAGGGAGACCGCAGTGTCACCCTTCCCAGCTTAATTTCGTCTCTTCGCGCTGGTCAGCTCTTGCGGAAGGGATGTCAGGGATTCTTAGCGTTTATTTATGATACTCGAGCTGCAGAGGTTCCGTTAGACCGGGTCCCGGTAGTTTGTGAGTTCCCTGATGTTTTTCCTGATGAGCTACCTGGGCTACCGCCTGAGCGCGATGTTGAGTTCTGCATTGATTTGATTCCCGGTTCGGGGCCTATTTCTATACCGCCTTATCGGATGGCCCCGGAAGAGCTTCGAGAGCTGAAGGATCAGTTGCAGGATTTGTTAGATAAGGGGCTTATTCGACCAAGTGTTTCTCCGTGGGGTGCTCCGGTCCTGTTTGTCAAGAAGAAGGATGGAAGTTTGCGCTTATGTATCGATTACCGCCAGCTGAACAAGGTTACCGTTCGGAACAGATATCCGTTGCCGCGCATTGATGATTTGTTCGACCAGCTTCAGGGTGTGGGGTATTTTTCGAGGATCGACTTGCGATCAGGATACCATCAGCTGCGAGTTCGACAGGAGGATATACCGAGGACAGCTTTCCGCACGCGCTACGGCCACTACGAGTTTTTGGTGATGTCGTTCGGACTCACCAACGCCTCAGCAGCATTCATGGATTTGATGAACCGTACATTCAGGCCGTATCTTGACTTGTTCATCATCGTGTTTATCGACGATATCTTGGTGTACTCCCGGAGCAGAGAGGAGCACGAGCAGCACTTGCGGATTACGTTACAGACTCTGAGGGAGCACCAGCTGTTCGCAAAGTTCTCCAAGTGTGCATTCTGGCTGGATAGCGTCGGATTCTTGGGTCACGTGGTTACGAGAGACGGCATTTGTGTGGACCCGAAGAAGATTGAGGCTGTTCAGCAATGGCCCCGACCTACATCGGTTACTGAGATCCGTAGTTTTCTAGGCTTGGCGGGCTACTACAGGCGTTTTGTTCAGGACTTCTCCCGTATAGCTGCACCGTTGACCGGTTTGACCCGGAAGGGAGTTCCTTTCGTTTGGACAGAGGAGTGCGAGCGCAGTTTTCAGCAGCTACGGACTTGTTTGACTACGGCGCCGGTATTATCTTTACCTTCGGGATCAGGCGGATTTGTTATCTACTGTGATGCTTCGCGAGTGGGATTAGGATGCGTATTGATGCAGCATGGCCGGGTGATCGCTTATGCTTCTCGGCAGTTGAAGAAGCATGAACAGAACTACCCCACTCATGATTTGGAGATGGCTGCAGTGGTCTTTGCACTGAAGATTTGGCGACATTACCTTTACGGCGAGTCGTGTCAGATATTCACCGATCACAAGAGCTTAAAGTACATATTTCAGCAGCGAGACCTGAACCTCAGACAGCGTCGTTGGATGGAGTTGGTGAAAGACTACGACTGCGAGATCTTATATCACCCGGGCAAGGCAAATGTGGTGGCAGATGCGTTGAGTAGGAGGCCCGGGGGTAGTCTATCCTTTTTGCGCGCAGTGCAGAGGCAGTCGTCAGCAGATTGGCAGATGTTATGCGACAGCCGAGTTGAGTTCGAGTTCACTCAGACAGGGGGACAGCTCGCGCATGTTCGTGCACGCCCACAGTTGCTTGACCGTATATGTGAGGCACAGCGCAGTGACGACCGTTGCTCAGAGATTATGGCACAGATGGGACAGGGCAGATTTTCCGAGTTCGTGGTTGACGATCAGGGGATTTTACGATATGGATCTAGACTGTGCGTACCAGATGCTGATGGATTGCGGCGCGACATTCTTGAGGAGGCACACCGATCAGTGTATAGTGTCCACCCCGGTTCCACCAAGATGTACCATGATATGAGAGAGACCTACTGGTGGGACGGGATGAAGAGGGACATTGCGGAGTTCGTTTCGAGATGCCTGACTTGTCAGCAAGTCAAGGCCGAGCACCAGAGGCCCGCAGGAGAGCTACAGCCGTTACCCATTCCGGAGTGGAAATGGGAGCAGATTTCGATGGACTTCGTTGTGGGTCTACCCAGGACCAGTCGAGGGTACGACTCCATCTGGGTGATCGTGGATAGATTGACGAAAGCGGCTCACTTCCTTCCAGTGAAGACGACTTTCAGCTTCGCTCAGTATGCTCAGCTCTATATTGACGAGATCGTGCGACTACATGGCGTACCGACTTGTATCGTGTCAGATCGAGGCACTCAGTTCACCAGCCGACTTTGGCAGAGACTTCAGGAGGCTTTGGGCACTCGTTTGAGCTTCAGCACAGCGTTTCATCCGCAGACAGACGGACAGTCAGAGCGGACCATTCAGACTCTCGAGGACATGCTCAGAGCGTGCGTTTTAGACTTTGGTGGTAGCTGGGATCATCATTTACCTCTAGTGGAGTTCTCCTACAACAACAGCTTCCAGGATACTATTCAGATGGCACCTTTCGAGGCTTTGTATGGGAGGAGATGCAGATCGCCCGTCTGTTGGACAGAACTCAGCGAGAGCAGTATTTTGGGGCCGCAGCTTGTTGAGGAGACGACAGCGAAGATACAGTTGATCCGAGACCGGATGAGAGAGGCTCAGAGCAGGCAGAAATCGTATGCAGACAGGCGCCGTCGCAGATTAGAGTTCGCAGTTGGCGACCATGTTTTTCTGAGGGTCTCTCCGATGAAGGGCGTGATGCGTTTTGGGCGAAAGGGGAAGCTTAGCCCTAGATTCGTAGGTCCCTTCGAGATCCTCGAGCGTGTCGGCGCAGTTGCATATCGTTTGGCTCTTCCTCCCAGCTTTCCTGATGTTCACCCCGTCTTCCATGTTTCGATGCTCCTCAAGTACCTTCACGACCCTTCGCATGCGATTCAGCACCCGACAGTCCAGCTAGAGCGCGACCTTTCTTTTGCAGAGCAGCCGGTGGCCATCTTGGATCGGCAGGTGAAGAAGTTGAGGTCGAAGATTATACCAACCGTCAAGGTCCTTTGGTGTAGCCCGAGCAGCGAGGAGGTTACCTGGGAGACCGAGGGCGAGATGAGGAAGAAATATCCCCATCTCTTCGAAGGTGCGCGTAGCTATATTTTTTTAAATTCGGGGACCGAATTTCTTTAAGGGAGGAAGATTGTAGCGTCTTGAAAAGTCGTTTTGATGTTTTCCTGAAATTCGGTGAAAATTCGGTATTTTTCCGAAAACCGTCTTTCTCGTTATTTTGCAGTTTAGGGCTAATTATACTTAAAATGGATAGGTAATTGCTTGTTTTTAGTAGCTAATGAGTTAATTATGAAATTCTGGTCGTTTAAAAATTTTCCCTAATTTTTCAATTTTTTAATATTATTTTAAGCCGGTAAGAAAATACATTAAATTAGCGATAAATACAAATTTTTCCGGGCTAATTTTAATCTCTAAAATTATGATAATTAAAATCTAGTGGTAACATAAATTTTTAGTAATTTATTTTGATTTTTAACAAATTTTTATGATATGAAACGAATTTATTGAATTTTAAGCTAAAACTTGCAATTTTTGACTTGTAGGGGGTCTTTTTGCATAAAATTTCTTTTGTAAAACCCCTCTCTCTCTTCCCTCAGCCCTAGGACAGCCCCACCTTGTGCAAGTCCAGAAATTTCTGGCCTCTTTTTCTTTGTTTCCTTTCTTGAGTTGATTTAGTTAGTTTATTGATTTATTTTAAATATAATTGATAAGTTATGGTACATTGACTTTTGGAGACTTGACCATTGACTTTCCCACGCACCCACACCCCTCCCCCTCACCTCTTACTGGCCGAAACCTGCACCTCCCTCTTCTTCATCTCTTTTCTTCTCATTTCTTCTAAATTCTTCAAGTTTAATTCATCAAAATTGCAATTAAAGCTTGCAAATTAAAACCCTCCTTCATCTTTCTTTTCCTTCACCTCCCGAGCTTGGATCTTGATGCTTGAGGCCATCATTTGGAGCAAAATTTATTCTTGCTAGATCTCAATTGAGGTATAATTTCCATCAAGTTACTTTCTTTTTTTGCTAAATTCCTTTAATTATATGGTATTAGTGTTAAAAGTTAGCTAATTTCTAATCTTGTTTTTTTTAAAAGAGTAGTTTGTTTAAACTAGGGTTTTGAAGCCATGATAGTTAATTAAATTGTTTTGTAGTTAATCTAGTTATTACTTAACTAATCTATATGGTTACCTTGTTATGTAGTCTTCAATTTTGCTAATATTAGTTAATTTTAAATGTTTGATTTTGGTTGTAAATTGTTGTTTTAGGAAAATCTAGAAAGGGTTTATGTTTGGAAAATGGGTTGTGATGCATGTTTAATGAGTTCAATTAGGGTTTAGAAACCATTATTTAGTTGATTAAACCCAATTTGTTATCTAGTTGTTTTGCTAACCTAATCTAGAAGCTTAACTTGCTAATTGAGTTATAAAATTAGTGTTAATTTAAGGTTTTTATATATAGTTTGGATTAGAATTGCTAGGTTATATAATTCAAGTAATGGTTGTTTATAGAAAATAGGTTTTGAATCTTTGCTAATGTGTTGTAATTATAGTGTTTGTAGATTGCTTGTTGTGTGGTTGGATTGTGATAACCGTATCGCTAAGTTTCGATTTTTGCACCAAATTGCTAGTTTTGTGCTTACTAGGTTTTTGTTAAATTTATTTAGTGAATTATTTGTGATACCTTGGGGATGTTTTTAGCATCTCCTATGACGTTTAGGATGCGTGAGTGCGGATTTTAGTTTTGCCGGGCGACCAAATCGGCGTTTTTTGGCAGTTTTTGCGATTTTCGCGTGTGTTCCGCGCACTTTGTGCACGTTGTACCTAGCTAGCGAACTTTAGTAGTTTCGTTGGGGTTTTGCGTCGTTCTTGATATGTAACCTTATGTTGGGTATTGATGTAAATTCCAGGTTCGGTCGCGGAGACGTCAGACGCGGCGCGAAAGGGGAAAGCGGTGATTGGACACAGCTAGCCAGGGATTCCGGTGAGTAGATGTAACATCTACGGGGGACTATCGTTGAATGGCGCAAGCCGCCCGATAGTTTTAGTAACTTACAAGATCCTTAGTGATGTTAGTAATTAGGGGTGAATACGTATATGATTATTTGCTGCATCCATGCATTATATTGACATACCTATACGAAACCATTTTATAGGACACCTGCACCATTGCCAGGGTTTTATTATGCAGCATGAGCACTATTCATGCTTACACACACACCCTGGAAATTGCCATGCCACCACACTAGATAACATTTAAATTTAAACCTTTTACTAATTGATACTTAAACTGGTGCTATTGCCTTTAATTCCTTAAAATGAAATCGTAGGACTGCTATTCATGTGCATGTACTTCATCATATTAATTGTTCATGCCTAATCTATTAATCACACATCGCAACTTGATTATTGATACCATATGCATTCATTATCATTGATATATGCACTTATGAGGATTTCTTGAGATTTTATGATATTTCTGGATTTCGGGGGAAAGCCGCAAAATTTCTAAACTTATTATATTTTTAAAATATGTAAATTGCGGTTTTCTAGTGATGTAAGTGTCGTCCACCATGAGTTTGCTGTGGTTTTGGAAATCCGTGTCGAGGAGTGGAGGAACCGGCACGGGTACATGGTGGGCCGGTAAGGTACCCCGGGGCAAGAGGAATGTGGTGTTGACGTTGAGCCTGGCAGGGGACGGATTACCTACCGGTGACTGTTTGGGACGACGGATATCCAGAGGATACCGACCGTGGCCGCTAGATGATGAGATATTGATATTTGAGATGGGTCAGCCGGACGGCTGAGGCCAGAGATACATTTATGAGATTTGAGACAGCTTTTGGGTGTCGTTGCTGGACACCGGTTCTCGTCGATTCTTTGAGTATTATGCTGGCATTCTAAAAGAGTTTCAAAAACAAAAAGAGATAAATGTTTCTTATATATACCTATTGAGACCTCAGATATTCATGTTGCATACATACTCGTACACTGATGTTGTATACACACCTGCTAGTGCATCCAGTCATACCTGTATTTTAGATGCTAGGATGCTTGTGTGCATGCATACGATAGCCTTTGTAGATGTTATTTATTACTCACGAGTTGGCAACTCACCCCCGTTGTGCCACAGTCTTTTGCAGGTCCGCTCCGTCAGTTCAGTAGCGGCGGGCGCACTTGTTCTTTTGCCTCTTTTGCCTGGGCTCGAGATTTGCTCATAGGTGGGTTATGTTATTATTTTTGTACCACCTTGTATATTCTTTGTATCTAGTGTACTCCATCTACTGTTTCTACCAGTATTATTGTATATTGACCTAGAGATGAGACTGTGAGGTTTGTGGACTTTTATGCTGTATTTTGGGGTCGAGCTCACTTGAGTCGACATGATGTTTTCTTATGCTTTATTATGATTATTATGCTTGTTGTCATTTTTATTGCGTGGATTTGTGACCGCCTTGTGGCGAAGAGCTAGCTCCCGCTTGGGATGCCCTATTTTGTTGGATTCATGTATATTTTGTTGTACCCATTTTGGGGGGCCAATATTTACAAAGGAGACTCTGCCGAAATTTTCGGAAAAATTGGTATTGTTTTTAAAAAGGGTTTTACATGACTTATTTGATAAACTCGCTTTTAATTGATTGGGTTTTCTTCACTCTTTTGCTTAAATGGTTTTGTTTTCTGGGCTTTGGCTTACTTACTTTACGGACGTCTTTAGACGTTTCGTAAACTTAAGTGCCAGTCACGTTTCGTACCCTGCGGGTCGTGACAAAGTTGGTATCAGAGCGATAGGTTTTACCTTTTTGAGTGTAGGATGACCCTTGGTAGATGGAGTAAGTGACTTAAGCAGGGTACGTAGCGTGCGTATGTCCGCGGCATACTTACGATACGGTACCCCGCCTAAGTGATTTTAGGATATACTTGCTTGAAAATTCCTTCTTCAATTCCGTGCATCCTATGATACTATTGCACTGTCCTTACTATCCGTTTTCCTGTAACAGCCACTATGCCGCCGAAGGCTACGAGGGCACAGAGGGCTGCCGCAGAGACGAGATTCGAGCTGGCTCGTCCGAGACTAGGACTGAGCAGGGCGGTATGCCTACGCCGCAGGGATAGATCGATCCACCTTCCCCAGGCCGTATGGATAGGCTTGAGACCGGTATGGAGGAGTTGCGACAGATGATGGGAGGCATGCAGGAGCTACGTCAGATGGTAGGATCCCTAGTTGCAGCCAGTCGTACACCGAGGCCGGATGACGTACCTACTACATCACAGACGACCATGATACCTGCTCCTACTACCACCACCGTGGCCATTCCGGTTTCACTACAGGATTTCATGAGGCTGAGACCTCCAGTATTCACCGGCACCGAGGCAGCGGAGGACCCACAGACGTTCCTTGACAGTTTAGCCAGGATCTGCCGTTCGCTGAGATGTTCGGATGATCGATGGGTAGAGCTTGCGAGTTTCCGACTAGAGGGTCTCGCGCAGACATGGTGGGAGTCAGTCTTGAGAGGTCGAGCTGCAGGTCTACCGTCTATGACTTGGGTCGAGTTTACAGCGGTCTTTCTAGCCCGTTTCCTTCCAGAGAGCGTTCATGACGCCAGAGCTCGTAGCTTCGAGGCCTTAGTCAAGACACCTGGGATGACGGTGTCTGAGTATGACATCCAGTTTACACAGTCATCCCGATATGCTCAGTATTTGGTGGATACCGAGGAGAAGATGGTGAAGAGGTTCGTACAGGGACTCGATGCCCAGCTATATCTTGCCATTGGCGCCCAGCACTACGACACTTATTCAGCTGCTATGGATACGGCATTGCGGATGGAGGCACGCATATCACGGACTTCGGCCGTTTCTGGGCCGAAGAGGATTCACACCGATGTACCGTCTCAGAGGCAGCGCGCCAGATTCTTTCCGAGAGATAGGCCTGGCAGAGGATTTGGACGGGGACAGTTATATGTTTCTTATCCCCAGGGGCAGCAGCCGTCGCCAGGGTGTTTTGGGTGCGGGAGTCCGCACCATCTTGTCAGAGACTGTCCGGTGAGACGACAGGGAGCAGCGACAGTTCCGCATGTGACCCTACCACCATCACCACCCCCTCCTCAGAGAGCCCTACTTCCTACCCCAGGCGATGCTCCACGCCAGTTAGGTGCACCGAGAGGCCGTGGACGCGGCGGTCCTGTTCAGAGAGGACGAGGAGGCAGAGGCCGAGGTCGAGGTCAGCCCGCTATCGGTGGAGGACAGGCCCGAGTTTTTGCTTTGACACCGCAGGATGCGCAGGCATCCAATGCCGTTGTGACAGGTACCTTGCCAGTTTGTTCTTTCGACGCACGGGTTTTATTTGACCCAGGTTCCACACATTCGTACGTATCTACACACTTTGCACCGATGTTGGGCCGTGATTCATCGTCGTTAGATCATCCGCTTGTTGTTGTTACTCCGGTAGGCGAGTCGTTTGTCGCTCGTTTTGTTTTTCGATTGTGTTCCGTTCGTATCGGGGAGAGGGATTCATCAGTTGATTTGATACTCCTCGATATGTTGGACTTTGATGTGCTTCTGGGCATGGATTGGCTAGCCACTTGTTATGCTTCGGTGGACTGCCGTGAGAAGGCAGTCAGATGTAGCTTTTCCGGGAGAGCCAGTCCTTGTTATTCAGGGAGACCGCAGTGTCACCCTTCCCAGCTTAATTTCGTCTCTTCGCGCTGGTCAGCTCTTGCGGAAGGGATGTCAGGGATTCTTAGCGTTTATTTATGATACTCGAGCTGCAGAGGTTCCGTTAGACCGGGTCCCGGTAGTTTGTGAGTTCCCTGATGTTTTCCCTGATGAGCTACCTGGGCTACCGCCTGAGCGCGATGTTGAGTTCTGCATTGATTTGATTCCCGGTTCGGGGCCTATTTCTATACCGCCTTATCGGATGGCCCCGGAAGAGCTTCGAGAGCTGAAGGATCAGTTGCAGGATTTGTTAGATAAGGGGCTTATTCGACCAAGTGTTTCTCCGTGGGGTGCTCCGGTCCTGTTTGTCAAGAAGAAGGATGGAAGTTTGCGCTTATGTATCGATTACCGCCAGCTGAACAAGGTTACCGTTCGGAACAGATATCCGTTGCCGCGCATTGATGATTTGTTCGACCAGCTTCAGGGTGTGGGGTATTTTTCGAGGATCGACTTGCGATCAGGATACCATCAGCTGCGAGTTCGACAGGAGGATATACCGAGGACAGCTTTCCGCACGTGCTACGGCCACTACGAGTTTTTGGTGATGTCGTTCGGACTCACCAACGCCTCAGCAGCATTCATGGATTTGATGAACCGTACATTCAGGCCGTATCTTGACTTGTTCATCATCGTGTTTATCGACGATATCTTGGTGTACTCCCGGAGCAGAGAGGAGCACGAGCAGCACTTGCGGATTACGTTACAGACTCTGAGGGAGCACCAGCTGTTCGCAAAGTTCTCCAAGTGTGCATTCTGGCTGGATAGCGTCGGATTCTTGGGTCACGTGGTTACGAGAGACGGCATTTGTGTGGACCCGAAGAAGATTGAGGCTGTTCAGCAATGGCCCCGACCTACATCGGTTACTGAGATCCGTAGTTTTCTAGGCTTGGCGGGCTACTACAGGCGTTTTGTTCAGGACTTCTCCCGTATAGCTGCACCGTTGACCGGTTTGACCCGGAAGGGAGTTCCTTTCGTTTGGACAGAGGAGTGCGAGCGCAGTTTTCAGCAGCTACGGACTTGTTTGACTACGGCGCCGGTATTATCTTTACCTTCGGGATCAGGCGGATTTGTTATCTACTGTGATGCTTCGCGAGTGGGATTAGGATGCGTATTGATGCAGCATGGCCGGGTGATCGCTTATGCTTCTCGTCAGTTGAAGAAGCATGAACAGAACTACCCCACTCATGATTTGGAGATGGCTGCAGTGGTCTTTGCACTGAAGATTTGGCGACATTACCTTTACGGCGAGTCGTGTCAGATATTCACCGATCACAAGAGCTTAAAGTACATATTCAGCAGCGAGACCTGAACCTCAGACAGCGTCGTTGGATGGAGTTGGTGAAAGACTACGACTGCGAGATCTATATCACCCGGCAAGGCAAATGTGGTGGCAGATGCGTTGAGTAGGAGGCCCGGGGGTAGTCTATCCTTTTTGCGCGCAGTGCAGAGGCAGTCGTCAGCAGATTGGCAGATGTTATGCGACAGCCGAGTTGAGTTCGAGTTCACTCAGACAGGGGGACAGCTCGCGCATGTTCGTGCACGCCCACAGTTGCTTGACCGTATATGTGAGGCACAGCGCAGTGACGACCGTTGCTCAGAGATTATGGCACAGATGGGACAGGGCAGATTTTCCGAGTTCGTGGTTGACGATCAGGGGATTTTACGATATGGATCTAGACTGTGCGTACCAGATGCTGATGGATTGCGGCGCGACATTCTTGAGGAGGCACACCGATCAGTGTATAGTGTCCACCCCGGTTCCACCAAGATGTACCATGATATGAGAGAGACCTACTGGTGGGACGGGATGAAGAGGGACATTGCGGAGTTCGTTTCGAGATGCCTGACTTGTCAGCAAGTCAAGGCCGAGCACCAGAGGCCCGCAGGAGAGCTACAGCCGTTACCCATTCCGGAGTGGAAATGGGAGCAGATTTCGATGGACTTCGTTGTGGGTCTACCCAGGACCAGTCGAGGGTACGACTCCATCTGGGTGATCGTGGATAGATTGACGAAAGCGGCTCACTTCCTTCCAGTGAAGACGACTTTCAGCTTCGCTCAGTATGCTCAGCTCTATATTGACGAGATCGTGCGACTACATGGCGTACCGACTTGTATCGTGTCAGATCGAGGCACTCAGTTCACCAGCCGACTTTGGCAGAGACTTCAGGAGGCTTTGGGCACTCGTTTGAGCTTCAGCACAGCGTTTCATCCGCAGACAGACGGACAGTCAGAGCGGACCATTCAGACTCTCGAGGACATGCTCAGAGCGTGCGTTTTAGACTTTGGTGGTAGCTGGGATCATCATTTACCTCTAGTGGAGTTCTCCTACAACAACAGCTTCCAGGATACTATTCAGATGGCACCTTTCGAGGCTTTGTATGGAGGAGATGCAGATCGCCCGTCTGTTGGACAGAACTCAGCGAGAGCAGTATTTTGGGGCCGCAGCTTGTTGAGGAGACGACAGCGAAGATACAGTTGATCCGAGACCGGATGAGAGAGGCTCAGAGCAGGCAGAAATCGTATGCAGACAGGCGCCGTCGCAGATTAGAGTTCGCAGTTGGCGACCATGTTTTTCTGAGGGTCTCTCCGATGAAGGGCGTGATGCGTTTTGGGCGAAAGGGGAAGCTTAGCCCTAGATTCGTAGGTCCCTTCGAGATCCTCGAGCGTGTCGGCGTAGTTGCATATCGTTTGGCTCTTCCTCCCAGCTTTCCTGATGTTCACCCCGTCTTCCATGTTTCGATGCTCCTCAAGTACCTTCACGACCCTTCGCATGCGATTCAGCACCCGACAGTCCAGCTAGAGCGCGACCTTTCTTTTGCAGAGCAGCCGGTGGCCATCTTGGATCGGCAGGTGAAGAAGTTGAGGTCGAAGATTATACCAACCGTCAAGGTCCTTTGGCGTAGCCCGAGCAGCGAGGAGGTTACCTGGGAGACGAGGGCGAGATGAGGAAGAAATATCCCCATCTCTTCGAAGGTGCGCGTAGCTATATTTTTTTAAATTCGGGGACCGAATTTCTTTAAGGGGGGAAGATTGTAGCGTCTTGAAAAGTCGTTTTGATGTTTTCCTAAAATTCGGTGAAAATTCGGTATTTTTCCGAAAACCGTCTTTCTCGTTATTTTGCAGTTTAGGGCTAATTATACTTAAAATGGATAGGTAATTGCTTGTTTTTAGTATCTAATGAGTTAATTATGAAATTCTGGTCGTTTAAAAATTTTCCCTAATTTTTCAATTTTTAATATTATTTTAAGCCGGTAAGAAAATACATTAAATTAGCGATAAATACAAATTTTTCCGGGCTAATTTTAATCTCTAAAATTATGATAATTAAAATCTAGTGGTAACATAAATTTTAGTAATTTATTTTGATTTTTAACAAATTTTTATG